>OZ005685.1:43058049-45458049 GCA_963930675.1 Gnaphalium uliginosum | reverse complement strand
GAGGGTACTATCTTGCCGATGGAATATACCCGTCATGGGCAGCGTTCGTGAAGGGATTTTCATGCGAGATTGATCAAAAGAGGGCTTATTTCAGTAGGAAACAATCGGGCGCACGAAAGGATATTGGGCGCGCTTTTGGTGTTTTACAAGGAAGGTGGCATATACTACAACAACCGGCAAGAGCTTATAGTGTAAACGCTATAAGAAGAATCATGTATGCTTGTATCATATTGCATAACATGATAATTGAAGACAACAGTTTCAACATTGCTGAGAATGAAAATTATTATGTACTTGTTGGAAACATACAAGGTTCTTGGATCGAGAGATGTAACACATACAAGAGGAAAACAAAGGAACTACGTGATCGGGAGACACACGAAGGACTTCGAGCCGACCTTGTGGAACATCTTTGGAGGTATCGTGAACAGAGGTGGAATGAATCGCAAGCTTCGGGATCGGAAACGGGAGCGGGAGATGATTGATTTTAAATTATGTATTTTAATTTTAGGACTTGTAATTTTTTTATGTCTTTTTAATAAATTAAATCTTATTTTATTTGATTTATTTGTTTTTTATATATTAATTTATACAATTATCACCATTAAAAAAACAAATAAAACAAATAATAAAAAACTCCAGAACACTGTCCAGAACACTGTGACCACACCACAAAATTCTCAATTACAACATTCTCCAGAACACTGTGGTGACAGTGTCATCACACCCCGTGCTCTTATAGGTTAGAAAGAGAAAGGGTTCTAGACTTTTAGTATATCTCTATTATTTTCAATCCTTTTTTTGAAAAACTTTTTAAAATTATGATATATTAACAATAACAATAGATAGACTCTCACAAAAATGTTAAATACTTGAAAGTGGTTCTTTGTCATCAGTCATCACCACACATTCAGTTTGGCCTGTAAAATACATACTGAACATTGTGTAAAATCGAAGAGCTGGTATATTTGCAATAAACAAGTCTTGTTGTTCAATTATATTTGGTAACCGGTACATACTGTTCTGGAGCACATGGTAGGGTAAAGTTTCCCTTGTTAGTTAGGCACAAAGCCACAAAACAAATTTAGGCTTTAGGAAGAAGAAGAAAAACCACCATCTAATGTTGTTCAAATGTGCCCATTTTGAACCGTTATCCGACCTACCCGGCCCACCTATTTTTGCCATATCTAAATTAAATTAGATCTAAAAAAACAAAACACAAGAAAAGGAATCACCAAAAAAATGATCCGTCAAGATTGTGACTGCACTCAAATAAATAAGAACATTGAAAGTTGAAAAACTACCTGAAGAACCGTCTAGGTCATGGCATCCTTCATTTTAAGCCGACCACCAGGAAGTTTGAATGCACAAGGAAAACTAGTTCTTTGATAACAGAAGGATACTAGGTCAATGCATCAAGATGGCAGATAACATAGATATTGAATGGACAAATAATGACAGGAAAGATAGTTGTGTAGTTGAAATGTTAACAGACTTACGCCTAATACATTGATCACCTTCACATAAACGGAATTTGGCACCTTAGTACGTAGAGGCTCTTGTGGTAAATCCTGTTGCAGGAAGGACTATTCGAGGAGCAGTATAGTTTGCCTAAAATTTGAAAGCAATGTTTGTAGCATGTGAAAAATTATGTGGGTTCCCTATGGCCAAATTAATGGTCAACTAAGTGATCCCACAATCTAAGTTCATAAAAATTATGAGGAGGCATATACATGATAACATCAAATAAGTACATATTTAATTAACAATATTTCCCTATTTCTAGTACAATTATTCTGCATAATGTGGTTTTATATACTTATTTCGTTCATATTTGCAAATAGGTGTTATTATAGCTTGAATCTGAAAAAGAATGGAAAAAAGACTAAAAACGAAGTAAAACCGAAAAAAAGGATAAAAGTGTAAAAGTTGAAGCTGAATCGCGAAGAGAACATTCTGGAACCCGAGCCCAACCGCCGGTTGGAGGCTAACGGGCCATGAGGGGGTGGAACGCACGGCCCAACCGTCGTTGGATGTCGGTTTGAAAATCTATAAATAGAGGCTTAACCTCAGCTTTATACTATACGAAATACTTGAACTTAATTCGACTTTAGGGTTTAAAGGGCAGTTTTTAGGAACGAATTTGGGGCAAAGAAG
The DNA here is from genome assembly GCA_963930675.1 of Gnaphalium uliginosum. NCBI lineage: Eukaryota > Viridiplantae > Streptophyta > Magnoliopsida > Asterales > Asteraceae > Gnaphalium > Gnaphalium uliginosum. Next base: position 45,455,892 of record OZ005685.1, on the reverse strand, counting down.
GCTAGGGTTTGAAGGTTTTCAACCCTCACAAAGATTGTTCGATTTTCGGTTTGGATTTCGATCTTCTTATTCTTTTAACAATGTTCTTTTGTTTGAATTTAGATCTGATTTCTTGTATCGTAGCTATGAGCTAATTTTCTATTGTGTTTACTTAGACAATAAAACCTAAATGAAGGTTTGAATGTTTGTTTACGTTGAAATATTGATTTTATGAAGTTTATTGTGTTTACCCGAAAGATCCATCTTATTTAATTGATCTTTAATTGTTACTTAACGCGATTAATCAACCTTTTCTATAACGTATGCTTATCTAGGTTTATTTTTTATTTGCAATTGTTTAACTTGTTAAATACTTGTGGCTTGAAGCTTTAATCGGCGATAGGTTAAGAGTAATAACAATTATTGAACTTTATTTAATGTGAAAGTTGTCAAACGACGATTATTAGACTCTTGTTGATTCAAGGTCGCTAGGGTAAATCACAATAAACGGTTGAAGTGCTTAATTAAATAAGGAATAGATAGGCAACACATAGAAAGGATTTCTTGTGTATTCATAACGAGTCTTGTGTCTCATCTAGACTTTATAGGACTTGTTAACCAGATAAAGTGACTTTCCAAAAAAGATTTATTCACAATAAAATTATCCAACAGTTTAAACATACATGATAACTGGAATCTATGGAATTAAAGTCTAAGTAAATACATTCCTTTATCCATATTTGTCTTAATGTACTTTAAATTACTTTGTTTAAATTAAGTTTATTAGTTTCTTAAAAACATTCGTTCGGAACTAACACGTCCCCCTTTTACTTATTATTTACTTTTTAATTAATTGTTTCAATTTAATAACATTGTTCCATGTGTTCGATACTCGGATTTACCAAACTATATTATTATTCGATCATGTATTTTTGTCTGTATTGTGTGATAGTATTGATATTTCCAGATTACAACTTATAACATTTTAAACGCTATCTAGCACACATCAATACACGATCCAAATTTATCATAACATGTTACGATTGCATTTGACAAAGTAATACAAGCATACTTGGTTGTCAAACTATGAAACCCAACGACTATAAGAAGAGATTTGACTTTTATGATATAATCTTTGGATCTTTTGATCTCACATGAACAATTTAGAAATATTTCCATAAGATGAACTCATTAGACGTGACCAACAGATCAACACAAGGTGCATATACGAAAAAGGCAGTAACTACAGCCTATGCTAAGATTGGAATTTACAGAATTAACCCTAACATTTCAAAGTATTTTGATTAGCATTGGCAGAATGAAAGGGTTCAAAAATCTAGAGACGATTTGGCTTGACTCGCCAACATCCTTCTTTAGAATGGATCCTCCTTTGACAACTATGGTACCTATAAAGCAAGGTAAATTTGAACGTATTCGTTATACAACGAGTCACACAAAAAAACTGTGAATGAAGTCAACAGTACACACAATGAAAGGAACTAAAAACATCATATTATTAAAAATATATATACCTAGACTCCTAGAGTGACAGATGCGACGTGAAAACAGGAGGAAACACTTGGTCTTCAACGATTAGGGGCCCGATAATATATGCCCATGACTCTTTTGCTACGTTGTATTTATAGATCAACATAGTCCAATAACGGTCACCAATATGCACCAAGGCAGCAACATGGACCACCCCATTTGTTTTTCAACTTGCAAATCGCCAACAAGATGGAAAGCATTTTTGGGGATCCATTCATCTCTACGTGTATCGACAATTTGGAATTGGCTCCAATCAACGGGGACAAGTTGGAGTAAAAACATTTTCCATATACGGGAATAGTTGTCGCGAGTATGCAATAGAGTAATGATGCTCCACCCATTATTCCCTCGGCTGTAATACATACCGGGATTCAAAACCAGTTTGCAAGTGGGTTATTGTCTTCATCAGTGTTATTTAACTGTTCTAAACGCATAAGATCAAACCAGTTTTGAGACTTGAAAACGGGTCCATTGTCATCGAAGGAAATCAGAGGGGTTGGATTAGCATCGCACATGAGCATACCTCTATAATGAGAGGTGTTCAACCTCTCCATGGGGTAAAGCAGACGCGCTGCACTGATACGAGTCCAGACACCATTCATCGAATCGTATTCGCAATGCATCTCAACAAGAACAACAGAAAGAACGTGTATTATCTTAAACTGCAGATCATTATCAACGAGGAACTTGATATTGCTTATGTGATTATTAAACGACAAACCATTCATCGGCTCGGGGCATTCAATTACTATTGAATTACTATTTATAATGTTAACAACAATTAAAGCCACGGGAGAATTATCTCTAACCCATGAAAACAGAAACAAACTCCTACATGCACACAAAAGAGTAATACAATCGCCTCTAACAACAACCATTCCTACTTCAAGAATTTTCAGCCAACAGTATCCTCATAACCAGACGATCGAACCAACTAACTCAAGTAACCTATAACTTCAACGCCCCTTTAATAACACCCGTTCTAACTTATCCAATACTGCCGGTAACCATCCGGACACGCTTGCTCGACCTCACGAAATCAGAAGACTTTCGATATACAAAACTAACCGAACACCGCTACTAAACTGGGACTAAGATCTCTCTCTAGTTCAACACCCTCTCATTAGTTCATGAGAAGGCCGGTTGAAGCCCGACACGGGTCCAACACCCTCGTTGCACGCATAACCCATCCATACATCCTTTCGCCTACACGATCTTTCTTTCCAACAAAGATAAGACCACACTGTAGAACAAATACGTGAATAGAACCATCAATGCAACCGTGTGAAAATACTATCACACCTTTGATCATCCACTCCATCATTCTCGCTTTCACCGTTGGATCGTCGACCACAAACATGTGCATAAATTTTGGCAAACACATATTTTCCCAACGAGTCAACTCCCACTGTACGGAGTCATTATCAACCATGGCTCTCGGAAAAACATCTTGCTTACCACCCTCGGTAAATCGCAACCTAGTTGCCATTGGAAATGATCTACCCGAAAACTTGAAAACAATAGTAGTACCGAGATGACAAACCGAATCCATGAAAACCCCAAGGCTCCCACTCAATGCCAAGCTCCACTAGTTTCAACTCTTCCCGAACTCCCACTCGGTCTAGATCCCTCAACAATCTCGTGAAGCTTAAGTCGACTAGGAATTTCAACACCTACCTCACCACCTAGCCATTCCTCATTCGGAATCTCAACCATATACAAGGTTCCTTGCTTATACCCGCGAGCAATTACCAAACTACCCTTGATAACCTTCCACTGTTGGTCGCCAAATTTAATGTGGTACCGTTCATCATCCAACTGCCCAATCGAAATCAACCGTTTCCTGAGCTTGGGAATGAACCTCGCATTCTTAAGCACCCAATCTGTACCAAGGTGAGTTTTGAGGAGAACATCCCCAATACCCGCAACTTTTAGTTTCCGTCCGTTCGCAAGACGAACCCTGCCGGAATGAGACCTAAAGTTCATCATCTCTTCCATACACGGGATCGCATGAAAAGATGAGCACAAATCCAAAACCCGGGATTCCACAAGATTCTCCTCGCAACAAAACAAGGCATCTTCAGTCGTATCAATCGTCGCGTTCACACTCGGTTTACAATTCAGACATTGATACCTAATGTGACCTAGTTGCTTACACTTCCAACACGTGACGTTCCTATTCTCCGATGGATCTCTCCGCGATTTAGATCTACTCATATTTCGCTCTCAACCCGTTGCACTTAAAGCCGAACCCGAATACTCACCGAAATTCTTCCTCCTAATTCCCTCTCTGAGTATCAAATCTCGGATCCCCTCAGAAGTCAACTTAGTAGCTCCAGATGAACTACTAATAGCTGTAATCGTGTCGGACCAACTCTCGGGCAACGAAGATAACAAGAAAAGTGCCCCCAACTCATCTTCAAACGTAACCCCTACCGATTTCAACCTAGTCAAAATCGAGGTCAAATCGTTCACATGATCCGGTGGCGATGTACCTTCAACCATCTTCGCGTTCACCAACTGTGGTTTCCCCGCAATATTGTAGGCGACATTCTTGGCCAGAGAAAGTCGTATTACTCCAAGTGCTTGACGATATAACAACGCCCAATCAACATCACTCATACCTTCATGTTTAATTCATGACAACGGTTGGTGTAACTTCTTCTCGTACAAAACGTCATTTATTTGCATCTTCTAAAACCCAAAATCGCTACCGTCAAACCTACGGATCTTAATCTTGCTTTCATCCGCTATTGTTCCCAAACTCGACAACCACGAGCTCTGATACCACTTGATAGGAATTTAGGACCTAACCAAGAACGTACAATCAGAAGATTATAACCCACAAACAACAAACGGATCAAACACAAGCAACCAAGCAATTAAGATAACGAGAAAAGTAAACGAACACGCGAATATAACGTGATTATGTCCAATCTACTGGATTGGTTTTATCCACGCCCAACTAGAAAGAAATCTTATTAATTTTCGTAGGTGTTAGAGTTTACAATTATATTGGTTCTATTTATAGTGTGCAAAACTTGCAAAACAAGAAATTTTGGGCGCCTTAAATTTCGCCCGGCAATGATCAGTCTCGCCCAGCGAAACAAGTTCTGATCAAAAATTTCGTCTGGCGAGAATCTCTTCTTCCAACATCCTTCGATTTTTATTCGTTTTTCACACTCAACAGTCAATGCATCAAGATGGCAGATCACATAGATATTGAATGGACAAGTAATGATAGGAACGATAGTTATGCACTGAAATGTTAACAGACTTACGCCTAATACATTGATCACCTTCACATAAACGGAATTTGGCACCTCAGTAAGTAGAGGCTCTGCATATTTCAACAGCCACTTGTGGTAAATCCTGTTGCAGGAAGGACTATTCGAGGAACTGTATAGTTTGCCTAAAATTCGAAAGCAATATTTGTAGCATGTGAAAAATTAAGTATAGTTTGCCTAAAATTTGAAAGCAATATTTGTAGCATGTGAAAAATTAAGTATAGTTTGCCTAAAATTTGAAAGCAATATTTGTAGCATGTGAAAAATTATGTTGGTTCCCTATGGCCAAATTAATGGTCAACCAAGTGATCCCACAATCTAAGTTCATAAAAATTATGAGGGGCATATACACAATCCAAATTTATCATAACATGCTACGATTGCATTTGACAAAGTAATACAAGCATACTTGGTTGTCAAACTGTGAAACCCAACGACTATAAGAATAGATTTGACTTTTATGATCCAATCTTTGGATCTTTTGATCTCCACATGAACAATTTAGAAATATTTTCATAAGATGAACTCATTAGACGTGACCAACAGGTCAACACAAGGTGCATATACGAAAAAGACAGTAACTACAACCTATGCTAAGATTGGAATTTAAATTAACCCAAACATTTCAAAGTATTTTGATTAGCATTGGCAGAATGAAAGGGTTCAAAAATCTAGAGACGATTTGACTTGACTCGTCAAGATCCGTCAAAATCTGAGGCAATATTATAATATATGTATATGCTTTAATTTATAAATTGTTGCATTAAATTTTATATATTACTAGTAGTCAAGAAATATTTAAGTTGTCCGAGAAATAAGATGGGAGTAACCAATTAAGTGATGTACTTTTAAATAAATAAGACTCGAGGGACTGGGAGTGTAAATACCCGTTTAAAATATAAATTAACCTAAATAAAAACCATATGCATATACATATACGTACGTATCCACATTTGGAGACAGAAACTTCTAGAGAGAGGGAGAGAACGCGGGAGAGAAGGAGAGATCAAGAAATCAGCCTCTAATTAACAAATTAAACACAAAGGAAGTTGAATTCAAGTAATCTTGCTCATCCCTAACTTAAGGTAAGGTTCTACTCTTGTTAATTTGACCTAGAAATTTAGAGAAGTGATGAGTTTGAGTGAGGATGATGAATTGAATGAAATTAAGGGTGAGTTGTGTTTAATTAATATTAGTTGAATGTAATTGAACAAAAGAATCAAATTAATCAATTGTTCATCCTTAACTAAATGGGGTTTTGGTTGATTCTTGCAATTTAGAGGTAACCTACCCTATTGTTAGTTTAAATGATATTAATTGATCATTAGTATGATGATTGCAATATGTGTGGTTATATTACAAATTCGGGTCGTTGGGTAAATTGGGCAAAAAGTTGAAATAGTGTTTTTGACAAACTTTGAGGGGCTGTAACTTTGCGTGTATAATGTTTTGGCAAAATCTGAAAATAGAGAATGAAAGTATGGTAGAATGTCTTTAATTCGATATAAAGTTTGCTGAAAATAGATATGTCTAGGTGTCCAAAAGTGGTGTCCAAAACAGCTAGTTGAAGCTATACTAAAATGCATAAATTTGGAGTTTAAATCAATCGAGAGCATGAGTAACTTTTATATGTGAATGTTTGTATGATGTGTTATGATTGTTTAGGTGCAAGAGGAAGTGATGCTTATATATATCTCATGCTTTCGGGTAGTCGAGGCAAAGGTTATTGTTATGGGGGTTAAATAGGTTAAATGATTATGTGATTCCGGATTACATCCGTGTAAGAGGTCTCAAATAATCAAATGGTGATTTTAATTTCATGTTATTATTCATTGACTTTCTAAGTTATAAAGGGGAGATTTCTAGCCTTGTGCTAGCTTTAGTTGTTATGATGTTGGAAGTTGATAAAGTGGTGTGCACAATCTCCTTGTGCACTAGTCGATAAAGTGGTGTGCACAATTTCCTTGTGCATTAGTTGATAAAGTGGTGTGCCTAATCTCCTTGTGTGCTAGTTGATAAAGTGGTGTGCACAATCTTCTCATGCGCTAGTTGATTAAGTGGTGTGCCTCGTGCACTAGTTGATAAAGTAGTGTGCCTCGTGCACTAGTTGATAAAGTGGTGTGCCTCGTGCACTAGTTGATACAGTGGTGTGCACAATCTCCTTGTGCACTAGTTGATAGTGGCGTGCACAATCCATTGTGCACTAGTTGATAAAGCAGTGTGCCTTGTGCACTAGTTAATAAAGCGGTATGCACAATCTCCTTGTGCAATAGTTAATATAAGTGGGTAATGGGTCGTGTGAATTCCGGATTGCATATGTGCAAGAGGTTTCACATGATCAAGTGAATTGTTTGTTTTATATTTATGCTTAAGTCTTACTATTGTTGCTTGTTTGATTGCTCATAAACTCATTGAGCTTTCATGCTTACTTTTTAGTTGTTACATGTTGTAGGTGCTAATGAGTCGAGTGCTGAAAGTGACTATAGAGGTGGCTCAAGGATTATGAAGAATGAACGTGGATTTCACTTGGAAAGAGGTTTGACAAGTGTACTTTTAAATTGCCGAGTTGCTATTAGCTTGTTGTAAATCGCCCAAGTTGTTATTTGGTTTAATGCTTAAAGTGTCAAAATGGGTCGTTTTGGTGAAATAGTCAAAATGGTGGCTTTGGTCAAGTTTGTTATGTATGTTTGAAGCTAAAAACGTGTTAGTATGAATTATGTAAAGTATACAAGGGAGAATGAGACTTGATGCAAGAAATGATTGCACAAGTGCTCAAATTATCACATTTTGGTTCAAAGTCCAAAAACCGTCGTTATCCTGAATTTTGGAAAAGTGTAAATTGGAAAATGTTTGTTATGTTATATGAAATGTGTCTGCAAAATTTGATGGGTTGATTCCTAACGAGTCAAAAGTTACACCCGTTTGAATTTGAGTCCAAAAACTGAGTTTGCTGCACTTTTCAGAAATTAAACACAGGTACGCGATCGCGTACCCTTACCAGGATCGCGTATCTTGTACTTAAATCAGATCAGAAACTTCCCCCGTTGTTAGTACGCGATAGCGTACCATCACGGGATCGCGTACTAAAGTTCACCAGGATCGCGCACAAAAAAACAAAAAAAATGGACGTTTCACATATACGGGAATAGTTGTCGCGAGTATGGCATAGAGTAACGACGCTTCACCCATTATTCCCTCGGCTATAATACATATCGGGATCCTAAACCTAGTTTCCAAGTGGATTATTGTCTTCATCTGTTAAATATATTTAACTGTTCCAAACGCATAAGATCAAACCAGTTTTGAGACTTGAAAATGGGTCCATTGTCATCGAAGGAAATCAGAGGGGTTGGATTAGCATTGCACATGAGCATACATCTGTAATCAGAGGTGTTCAACCTCTCCATGGGGTAATGCATACGCGCTGCACTGATACGAGTCCAGACACCAATCATCGAATCGTATTCGCAATGCATCTCAACAGGAACAACAGAAAGAACGTGTATTATCTTAAACTGCAGATCATCAACGAGGAGCTTGATATTGTTTCTGTGATTATTAAACATCAACCCATTCATCGGCTCAGGGCATTCAATTATTATTGAATTACTATTTGTAATGTTAACAACAATTAAAGCCACAGGAGAATTATCTCTAACCCGAGAAAACAGAAACAAACTCCTACATTCCTACTTCAAGAATATCAGCCAACGGTACCCTCATAACTAGACGGTCAGATTCAGTTGACCCCAAAACCCTATCAGAGTTCCAGTAAGTGGAGATTCTTCACTCAAAGCATGAACAAAAGACCATGATGAAAAAGATAAATGCACGTTGTTGTACCGAGCAGTAAAAGTTCCATCATTTATCGATTCTCTAAAGTACTTGTTCTTCACCGTCATCCCACCTACTTCCAAGGCATCAACTCTCCGTAAAATCTCCCAAATCATGTCCGGCGGCATTAACGAGAACCAGTCACTCATTTTTCGGTGGTCGTTGCTTCAACTCGATTTCTATGCCGGATTTTTCGGTTGTAAAATATCGTTTAGGGTTAAAAATTTGGGCGGGATTGATTTTTGATGAATTAATAATAATTGACGGTATTAGTTATAAAAGTAGTCCTTGTGATTTACTTATATGGCAGGTTTAGTCCTTACTCCAATACCCCAATACTCGATAAACCACACTATAACAATACAAGTTAATTCTTTGAATTGGTAAACCCATTTAGTCTTTTACCAATTTACCCGTTTCTTTTATCACACTACTAGTATTCTACCAGCGCTTTGGAGCGGCATCAAAAAATTTAACTGGTGGCAAATATATATAAATATTGTTCAATATACGTTGTCATTTATTGAAAATTGAAAAATATAGTGATATATCATTTCTTACTTTATTGTATACATTATTATATATCATAGTTGGATTTTTAGCTCATCAGTCTACTAACTTAAAGTCCGTCAAACATTTTTATTATTTTGGCTTGAATTTGAGTTAAGGTTTGTATCAACGGGTCGATCGATCAACCAGAAAAATAATTTTAAAATAAAATGATCAAACTCATCAACTTTTTTGCCTCGTTTTACCAAAATGTGTTATACAAATCGTCTTCGAATTGATAACTTTTGACTCGTCAACCCCTTTATAAAATCAGTTCGAGTTTAGATCCTAACTTTGTACCTCAAATTTCAAACCTGCTAACTTGAATCGACTCGTATTTTAACCCCAAATTATAATAATTTAAAAATAAATAAAAAATTGAATTACGAACTTATAATCAGGGTATTAACTTTGATAGTTAATTAAATGATCTTTACAAAAAGAAAAAAAAATCATTGCTTCAAATATTTGTTTATTTGAAGTAGATGTTGTACTAACCAAGACGGTACAATAGTAACTTATTTAAGACTACCAAACGACCAAACTATTTTATAACAGTAATAGATTAACTTTTACTTGAAGGGCAAATTATCTAAAATATAAACGAATTATTGACTAATTTTAAGTTATATAACAGAACTATCAAAAGTATCAATAATAGAAAGCAACTATCAATATTATCATAATTCTAGTAGTATGGTACATGACACATCATCATTTTTCTAAATTTCGAGGTAACATACTGTTAGAAATATGATGAAAATGGTATATGGTTTCTATTATTGATAATTTTGATAGTTGATTGTTCTAGAATTTTAAATATGTCAATAGTTCGTTTCTGTTTTAGGCAATTTGCCCTTATTTAAATGTAACTGACTAAAAATTTGTTCAAATATTAAATAAAGTCCTTAACAGGGTAGTAAAAAAATTATAGTATCTCCTTATTAAAAGTTAAATATAAGTTTTCAACTTCTTATATATTAGTATAAAGATAAAGATGGTTATAATCTATAAGAAAACATTATATTTTTGTAGCAATATTTATATCAAAACAATTGTAACTGACATTTTGATATACATTAATATGTTATGTTAGTTACATTAGTTATAATTTTAAGTAACATATTTTAAAAATGAAATTTATTTATAATATATTAAAGTTTTTAATTAATTGTATTGATTTATGTATTTAATGTACATTCATTGTAAACATATTAATGAAGTGAAGATTAATGAAATGAGGGTAAAATAGTAAATTACTATTTTTTCTTTAGTACTTTGTCTCGAATGTTTTATATAGTAGCATAGATTATTTGAAGTAACTTCATTTATAAAAAATTTTAGCTTCAAGATGTATTATTGATTATTACAACACTATATTTTTTCATTTTATTATTATAAAAAAACATAGTTTTGTGTACGCAATTTTGCGATTGATACATGAATTCTTGTTTAGTAGTGTCTTAAATCATAATGAATGAGATCAAACTCTTGTGGGTGTGGGTGCATATTCATATGTAGTCATAGTCATATACATTTACTTTTGTTTTATAAAGATTGGATATGTGTGTGATTCATTTTATTTAAGGATTAGATATAACATGGTTCGTTTTGTAAATGTACTTTATATAGAAATAGAAGATTAAGTGTATATAAGTGGACTATTGTGTAGTGTAAATCTAAGATGAAAAAGATTAAAAAAGAAAAAACATTCATTTTCCTAGACTCTTTGTACCATTTACAACCGTATATCTTTCTATATGTGTATATATGTGTATCACTTCCTATACCCAATGCACGGTTATCTTATCTATATACTAAATGACTATTCCCTAATTTATATGAAAGCATAACTTATTCTAAATCCAATGTGTCAACACCATTACGTTCTTGCTTTTGATATACCATGTCACCAATGATTTGGCATCTACATTAAATTTCAATCTATAAAATGAAAAGGCATCATTTATAACTAATCTAATGAATTCCTAAGTTAAACATAATTCATATTCTACTATTTTGCTTTTATATGTTAGTGTTAGAAAGAAAAAAAAAATGGTTGTCTACCTCTCTACAATCTTTTAACTTTTTATTTAATATTTATATCTACATTTCATGTTTACGATGTCTTTTATTTGTCTATTTTTATATGTAGAATGTTCATTGAAGTTTGAAACAAGCGGTAGCGCATCGACAATGAGGGTGAAAGATCTTAAAAGAATGTGTGCATGAGGTTTGATATGTAGTATAAACTATATATATAGACTGTAAAATCGATCTAAATATCTATTTATGTGAGGCTGAATGATACAGATTTATGAAAAGTTCGTGCACACAAAGACTCTTTAGAAAGTATATTCTTTTACATCCATGTTGGGGATTGTGAGTGGTGTATACAAGGTACTTTTTGAGCCCTTACAATCTTTGGTGGTCAACATGACCTTTTGTTTTCGATATATATTTGTTGTTTAGGCAGAAACAAGTGCATTTTGATGTCACCTTTGGTCAAAGCTCTCCATACACTTGAGAACCCTGTGCAACCTGAAGATCCAGATGAGTGGAGGATTAGGATTAACGTTTTGACTCTAGATATTTACATGTTCTGTTATGTGACCTGTAGGGGAAGAAACGTGGCTGTCTTTAAGACTGTTACTTAGTGTCATTATTATCATAGTAAGTATTTTAATTTAGTATTTTGTTTAGGAAACGATGGGAGTGGCCCATGTTTATCATGTAGCTAATATTTAGGAGAAGTTATTAAGTAGCAGTTATTTTATTTTATCCTTTAAATGTAAGTCACATTGATATATGAAAGGCAGTCAGAAAATCAGTTTCAAGTGTGTGTGTTTTATGAGATCGTTGGGTTCTCTCTATTCAGAAAATCATATAAACATTCTGCTGTTAGTCCACCTGTAACTCGATCACAAAGTCGGGACCGTAACATGTTCTTTTAAATTATATATTTGCTAGAATGTCCAGTCATTTTCATCTTCTCTTTCCATCATCAGGCTTTAAAACGCTCACGCTAGGTTGTTCAGGATCTCCCCAGCCCGGCAGAAGGTTCATAGGTAAGTTTTCTTTATTTCCCTATGTCCCTGATTTTTGATCGTTTCTGCTAATATATATAAAACTTGAAATATTGTTTTGTCCTTGAGGTTGTGGTTCCATTGTGGCAAACAATATATCTCTACCAAAACAACTATGGCTATCTCAACACAAAAACTAAAACAAAACATAATTGCACTATGACTATAATGACTATCTATGCACTTCAAAACTGGAATTTGACTTTTAATAGTTAAACTCTTGCTCAAACAGATTCTCTGTGAATCCTTATGCCCTTTAATATCTACCAGCAGAGTCAACACTAACACCCCTTATACCCAAGTTTTGATGCTTAAAATCTTTCATATAACCTCTGTTGCTCAAACTTTGGGTAACTTTACTAACCAAAGTCAAACCTACATGTGTTGTTAAATCTTCAACTTGATCTCTGTCCTTCACATGATATACAAGAAAATCATTACTGGAATCTGCATTACAAACAACAAATGGGGTATTGATTGCAATTTTGACTTTCCCAAAATTTAATCTCCATTGTTGACTGTCAAAAGTCAAAAGGCAGCCGTTTGACCCAATTTCCCAATTCTTCATTTCAGATTCTGATCCAAGCTCTTCAATACCATCTTCAGTCACCAGATAAATACATTGTTCATTTTGATATTCACTATCCAATACACCTCCAGATCTGTCCACGCATGCATACCTATTTTTGAACAAAAATTGGTCATACTGACAAATGACAGTCAACATACCCCAATTTTGCAATCCCCAAGCCTTTAAAGTCATGTTATGTGATCTTCAATTTCAAACTGCTTGACCCTTAAACACTGATAATCCTCTCCATAGGTAGCATTGCCCAAATTACCACTCTGTTTGCTGATTATATCCATTTTGCTTACAATAGGTTTGACCCGGTAAAATCAACACCTCATTACCATTTCCTGTCTTCAATCGGCAGTGATGCCACTTAAACCAATTCCATACAACTTCAAATCTCTGCTTTCCATAATCCTCACTTTGACTACAACCTTTTTGACCAGAAAAAGTCAACAAATCCAGCACCCAATTGCAGATCACTTGTTGACTATCACAGCTATATACTCTTCCAATTTAACTAAACTTTGCATTCCAAGCACCTCCTTCTGAAAGCATATTACTAGAATAAAAAATTACAACTCCTAAACTGACATCAAACCTAGGATATCGGAAAAAAACACATAGAAAGGTGTTTAGAGTGAACATTGACAAAAAAAAAAAAAAAAAGTTGCCAAAAACATACAAGTAGCCTGACTCAATCTCACTTCCAAAAGTACTTCTACTACACTTCTTTACAGGAAATTTTAACTCGAGGTTAATCATCTCACTTCCAAAAGAAAAGGTAAGCTCAATCAACATTAAAATAAAACCAGAAACAAGATTATAGATAGACACATACCAGCATATACCCCAGTTTTACTCTAATTCTTTTTAGGATTAGGATTATATCGTAATTGTTCTTCATTTTGTGGTATCTCACCAACTATCATTTTACCAATGTAGACCCAGGGGTAAAATGTCTCTTCTTTTGTAAAGAGATAAGTTGTACGAGTTCAGTGTCACATTTATTCGCCTTATGTTTAATAAGCAAAAACTAAGATATAAGCGTTTTTAGTTTGTTGATGATGTGTTCCACATTGTTATGAGTGTGAGATTTAAAAAGCTGTTACCTGCCAGCAGTTCTTCTAAAGAAGTTCAATAAGAAACACCTGGCTTGATGTCTTGCAATTTAGTATGGTGGCTTGGATCCAAAATTGTTTAAAAAAAAAAAAAAAAACAATGTAATAAGTTGAGAACTTAAGCTATCTCGGATTCCAAAAATGGCAGTGAGATTGCAGATTGAGTTGAATACTGAAAACGACTGAAGGGTCCCAATTCACAACTCGGAAATCTGCTTACAACTCAAAAAATAAAAAATAAAAACTACTGTAATAATGTGGGAGTAAAGTTCATAATGCATTATCCAATTCAGATATTGAAACCATTTGATTACAAGGCTATGATTATGTTACATGCTAATTCCACCCATTTGATTTTCTATGAAAACAATGGGCTCGGTGGTTTTTTATGTTTCAAACCTTTTTAATCAATATTTAATTCTAGAAAGATAATAGAATTGATATGAATATGACGATGAAACGGCTAGTGTTACTCAAATGATCATAAACTGCCAGCAATAACTAAGAGAAAATCAATAAAAGCTAATAACATAGAAAACGACTTAACATTGAAAAGGAGAACTGAATCTCAGGTTAGAAGCACAATGAGGCTAAAAGGTCAATACTGAATGCACTGTACAAAATCCAAAAGGAAGTACAACTAATATAAAACCATAAGATAGCATGATCCACATGTTTCAACACAAGAAACATCTGTACAAAAACCATAGAAAGTACATAAGAGTGGGATTTAATTGTCACCAGAAGTAGCAATCGTTGCTGATGAATCTGCTGCTGCAGGGTTTGAATTTTTTATCACGATTTCACTTGACTCGCCAAGATCCTTTTTTGGAACAGATATTTTTTTCAAGTCAACGCAGGTACCTATTATTAATTAACCAACACAAAAAACACCATAAGCCTAAAGTTATTTGAAATTCATTAATTAAAAAATGCTAGCATAAGAATAAGAATAAGAAGGGGGCACTCACGTTTTCCCATATCCCAAAGACTAACCAGCTTGAAGGTTTGTTCACGTCCGTAACGTAACAGCCAAGAAGCTATATGTATATGGATGGATTAAACAAGTACCGTAGTTAGCATCTAACATATAACAGTATTATTATTATACATACATTATACATTATATTATTATACATATAATAATAACAAAGGTAAAATAATTCAATAATATAAACCGACAAAATTGATACCATTCGTGTGGTTATTTGAACACAACTTGATACATACATTATTAATAATAATAATTTAATATACTAATTGTGAGAGAAATAAATAAATACAGTACCTCTCATCACAGATACATCGACGGGAGGATCATGCGAAAAATGCTTGCGGATAAAAGCACGGTCTTCTTCAGTCTGTTTCCTTTTACAAATTTCTTCAGTTTTTGGGAACTTTACTAGCGGTTTAAAAAATAGCATTCTCGGCTCGCCCGGATTTCCTTCCATCCGATCCGATCCAACCAGAAATTTAGTTCCGCCAATTAAAAAAAAACCCTTCTTCGTGTTCGTGCGTGTTCGAGAGAGAAAGCAAATTTAGGGCCGGAGCACTCCCGACGATCCATTCCTCAATTCCTTCTGTAGTATTGTCGGTTCATCGCCACATTGCACAATTAAAAATTAATTTAATTTTTTAAATACAAATTAAATAAAAACTCTTTCGTTAAAATAAAAAAATATTACTTTAACTAAAATAAAAACATTACAGTAATAAAAAAAACATTACAATAATTAAAAAAACATTACGATAATTAAAATAACGAATTTAATCGCTGTCGGAGAACCCACTTTGTCGCGTATCCTTTCCGATCATCGTTTTGAAATCGTCTTGATACTTCTTTATTACATTTTTCCTAGTTTCTTCGAACATTGCAATTTCGTGTTGTCCCCAGTGTGACGGTATAGGCTGTTGGATAAATTTCCACTGTTTTAATACCATCTTTTGTTTATCAAACTCCATTTTTTGTTGTGTCGCTTCTTGTATAGTTTTTAGAGTTTGTTGTTGAATTCTTGCTGATTCCAAAATGGCCTCACGGGTCGCGTCGCTCGAATTTCTTAAAGATGTTGCATCTGAAGAACCCGAACTTCGTTGACTTTTCCGACTTGTTTCACGAACGGGTAGACAACGAAGCTGTTCGTTTTGGAATAGCCGTTGCATATTAGTCGCAAGGTCGGCGGGGTTCGGATTATCGTCGGTTTCGTCCTCGGCTAGATTTATTGGAACATCATCTTCTTGGAACGCGCTTTTATTGTACGTAATTCCGTAATCGGCATAGAACTTGGGGACATCTTTGACTACGTGGAATGCAGCCTCGTAAATAAAGTTCCTTTCCACTTGTTGCTTGAAGTGTTCTTTTGCCACCCTAATAACGTCCTCGTCTTGATACCCGCTTAGCCGATGCTCGTTGTACTTTTTTTAGATACCGATAAATTTTTTTGTGTCGGTTCTAACTTTGTTCCATTTGTCGGTTAGTTGACTTTTTGTGCGTTTAACATCAACTAACCGATTGTAGTCTTCGACCATTTTGTTCAAAAATTGCGAATCGGCTTGCAAATTTCCTTCGATATGATTTTGTGAATTGTCGACCTATCGCTGTGCCAATGTTTTAACTTCATAGTCCGTCCACTTAATTTGTGCTCGTTTTTTTTTTACTTTTACCCTTGACATTAACCTCGTGGTCAGCTTCGTCTTCGGATACTACGGTATTTTGGGTTTCGGGTTGTGTTTGGAAAGGAGTTTCGGGTTGTGAGTGTGAGTGTTGGCCGGATTGTGGTTGAGCGTAAGCATGGAAGCCGTATTGTGGTAGTGGTTGGTACCCGTATTGTGGTTGTTGGTAGCCGAATTGTGGTGGTTGGTAGCCGTATTGTGGTTGTTGGGGATACCATGGTTGTGGTTGGGATTGATATTGTAACACCCTGAAATTTAAGGTATTAAAATATATAAACATAATATGATTATATTATAAGACGGTTTTATAAATCGTATGAAATGTTAAGGGGTTTCTAATATTTAAATGTGGTGTGTGTTAAGTTTCTAAACAATAAGTGAACTGGTTGGTAGTGTAAATACCAATCTAACTAATAGGGATAAAATAAATATACACTAACACATATAACATAACCGAGGAGACCAGCGAACAAGAAGAAAAAGGAAGGAAGAAATTAAGTTCCTAACACCAAATTAACATTAATTAATCTGAATTCAAACTCCCAAATCATCCCCAACCGAAGTAAGATCATTGTTCCTTATTGTTTTAACCTAGAATTTAGGTTTTTGATGGGTTTTGTATAGCTAGTGATTTAATCCGAAATTTAGGTTGAGAATTGATTTAATTGATGCTAGCTAGTGTTATTATGATTGTTGTTAAATACTAGTTCAACCCATGAATTGATAGTTTGAATTGTATACATAGTGATTAAGATGGGTATTGTAGAAATTTTAGTATATTGTTGCTAAACCATCTTAATTACTAGTTTAAGGTTTGAAGTGATGTAGTTATTGTAAATTAAAGTAGTGATTCAAATGATTAAACATTTGATTGAATATGATTATCAAAAATGGGATTTTGTGTGTGGTTTGACCAAAAGTCAAACCTGGTCAAGCCAAAGGGTGATGGGTTGATGTTAGTAGTTAGTTGATTTTGATCATTATTAGATGCTAAATACGTTATTATGTTTTTATATGTTATATGATAGGTAATCAAAGACGTGTCATTCATAACCGATTGTAAATCGCCATAATTGCCTAAAAGCAAAGGTGAGTGTATAGAGGTTAATTGGGTAACGATTGTGTAAATTCCGGATTGCTCCGGAGCAAGAGGTATAATCAAGTGGAGTATTGCTTGAACTTTATCTTGTTTCTAATTGTTGATGAATTATGTGAAATGAGCATATATGTAGAGAGTAGCTAACTTTGTTAGCATAGTATTGTTGTTGAATATGTGCATAGCACATTATGTTGATTTATCATGCATATCGACGTGGTATGGTGCTAAGTGATTATTGGCCGCGTGTGACACCCGGCAAATTTGACCATCATTTGTACCTAAGATAGGTTATTATTACGTGTATTAAGTTTGAAATAGGACTAAGTACAGTAACACTTTGTATATTGTTATATATACACACGTACGTAATTAATTTTAATTATGCGAGTTCGATCGGATGGAATCTGACACAATAAATACGGACGTTGGTGAAAAACATTTTATTAAATAACGCGACTATATTAAATAATCGTTATTTAACATATAATATTTTGATAATATATTAAACGTTTTATGTTTTGTATAAAACGTACCGTACGCGACGAAAACGCGCGAATCGTGCCCGACGACCGAACGAAACCTGACAAATATTTCGGTAAAGGTTCAATAACGTATTTATAAATATTTAGTCAATTTAAAATAGCAACTTCGTACCAAAAACAAAACGCAAAAAAAAAAAATTTTAACGTTAACAATTAAATTCTAAAACGTGCGATTAACATTTAACCGATCGGGTAACGTAACACGAAACCGAGGAACAAGTCACGAGCCCAAGACCACGATGGGGCAGGCCTAGCTCGGCCCAGGCAGGCCCAAGAACCGGCCCAACCCCCTTTGGCCCATTCCTCTCCTTAAAACATTTACACACTACTCCAACTTTCATTTTACACACACATTAACCTTTCTTTTGCTCTCATCCCTTACACTCTCTTTTAAAATCTTAGCCATAACCCCCACCACAACCACCATCCTCAGCCTCTTCCAAGGACTCTAGCCATCATCTCCATCATTTACAACACCACGAAGAAGAAGAACGAGCGAAGAAACAAGAAACGATTCACAGCAGCCCTCCTTCCTCATTTCGGCTTTAGATCAAGTTCTCGTTGTAAGAATCTCTTCTAATCTCGTTTATTTTACTTGGATAAGGTTCATATACATGTTAGATGTTCATTTCCACTAATTAAGTTCAAGATCTAAACCGAAAACCAAAGGATAATACGAAAAACCATTGGATAAAACCATTAACTACTGGACAAAAACTTAACCCGACTTTGATCCATGTTATCTAACTCATTTCTCAACAAAATTGAGTGGTTCTTGAGCCTAAAATCAAGTTTAGGATGTTAGCTTTCGAACCCATGTGGTTTGATATTATTCTGAGATCGTTTGGAATGGGAAAACGAATTTACAAAAGTAAGTGTCCGGACTGTCCTTTTGAGCAGAAAATTTGACCAACTTTGAAAAGGCATATCTTGAGATCTACAAACCCAAATCGACTGAAACCACTTGAAAAAGTTCACATTTTCTGTTACCTTTAAAATTAGTACTATTTTGCTTTCTGGAGTTTTGTAATTCGTGAGATATGGACTAAACACTGAGCAAGGGTCAAGAAATCGACCCACTAGACACATGTTTGGTTTTTGGACGATTTCATGATTTAGACTTGACCAAAAATTATGGAAAAATTACTGTAAGTAGTTAATACATAGGAGAATCACTGTGATTTTTCTTGGATTTTATTTCGAAGCTTTGACTAGTCAAAACGAGCCACGAAAACTACTTAAAAACTGAAAGAATAACCGTAGGGACTTTTTTTGTCACGTGTATAAAACGACACTTACGGGTTAACCACAAAACGTAACAATAATTTTCCTAAGTTCAAAAAACATATTTAAGACCTCCTTAAAAATTTCGGGTCAAACCGAACATGTTTGACCAAGTTCCCGAACAATGAAAACACATCAGGTCGTCTGTGTCGCGGATGGCCCAAGACCATTGCGACACAAGCCCTGTGTCGCACAATTGATTTTCCGAAACACTCTTGCGACACAAGTCCATGTGTCGCAACCTCTAAAACCTGCAGTACTAACATGCGACACAAACCCTTGGGTCGCAACTGTTGTAACAAGCAGTGTTAACCTGCGACACTAACCGCTGTGTCGCACATTTATTTTGTCACACCCCGCTGAAGCGGAAACACAAGATGTAACAGACAAGGGTTTCACAACACAAACGATATAGGATAATACCGTAATTATATGCTTGGCCTTAAAGGCATTAAAACAATTCATCAAATCCATTATCCATTACATAAGAAGTTCGAATACATGTTCAACATAGTTTAACACAAATTTCGACATTTATAAAAAAAAAAATTGAGAATTCAAAAGCCTCCATGCACGTGCCCACAACATGATCCAACTTACCGACGTTCTCCTGGAAAGCATGTCAAAACAAAAGGGTCAACTATGGCCATAGTTGGTGAGTTCAAAGTTTGAAACAATTGAACCAAAAAGGGTGCCCAAAAGGGGACATAAGTATGGGTGTAGCCGTCCGATTCGGGAACGCTATCATCCCTGTGTTTGTCCAATCGGGACAGTTATAACAAGCATTTGGTTGATAAAGTTGCTGTAAATAAACATGTGGTAATAAAGAGAGAAATGTATAAGCCTTGAGACCACAACTAATCCGGTTATCTGACCGCTGCCCCAAAGTATAAGAGCTGCATGTTCTTCAACAAACATGAGTAAAAGGCGATATTATGCACCCACGTTGAAGTGTGAGTGAGGGATGGTCCTACCCTAAATAGCATGCTACCCATAATATCTACGGCTCGTCGCTACGAGTTAATTAGTGGTGGGTTAGTTAAAGGGGACTTTGAGTATAAGAAAAACCCAAGCTTAACATGTTGACATACCACAGTTCGCGTAAAATAGTTCAAAAGCAGTTGATAGTACGTAAAAGTTCAACCAAAAGTTTAAAGTAATTGCATGCTTTCAGCCCCAAAAATAGAAATCAGAAAGAGGGGACAATGAACTCACCTTGTGAGCTGAGTTTAACGAGTAAAGCTGTGAGAAAGTTACAATCCGGAAATGATTCTCTAACTGTGACCTAGTCCAGTAAGAATGTGTCCATTAATGTCTAGTGATATGCTTTAATATAGTAGTTCATACGAATTGGTTACCCACTATTTTTAAATGATGAATCTGCCCAGGGTTGTGTGGTTTGTTTCGTGACTCTCTTTAGCAAAACTAAATTGTTTCTGGGCGTCTTCTTGATACACCTCAAAATATTAGGTCTTTGGTGTATGATTTAGGTTTTGTGTGAATGATTAAAATCAAGCTATTATCAGTTTAAAGTCACTATTTTTATAAAGAATAGATGAAGATACGGTTGTCCAAAATCAGGTGAGGAAAACTACCACTGCACGGCAGCCTCACTCCTTTGTCATTCAACCAGTATTTGAAGACTCAAATCTTACTGTTGCATGAAATCAGTTGGGTTTGGAAGATGACATATAAAGGTAAATTTTTAGAAGAAAAACTATCACTTTTGGTGGAGTATTCATGGAGTTACAGCCTTCCAAAGTTGGCTTAAAATCTGGACAGAAAGTTGTCCAACACTCCTACTTACCAAAAGCACACAACATGTTATAAAATCCGTATGTAAATGATTTGAACAAACTTTAAGTGTGTCTTTTATTTGTAAGACATTATAACATTTCAGGTACAAAAACCCTAATGCACACATATTATAAAGAAGATGTAACAGTAACCGAAAATAGAAGCAAATGGGTTGTGCAGAATAGAATGTAAACATTCTTGCACTTTATGATTACCTCTTCGACCAGGAGTGTATGTTTGGAGTGATGAAGTTCTATCCACAGGAAGTTGAGTTTGAGCAGGTTTCCCCGGAGTGGTTGATTTGTGGATGAAAGATGATGAATAAACTGGGTGCTTTGCTTAAAACCGAGTATAAGTCTTGAGAGAGTTTGAGAGAAAATAGGTGAGTGTGTTTTGAATATGAATGTGTAATCTCTGTTGGTGTTAACAAAGGAATAAGAGGTGGAGTGTATAAGTTTATTATCCAGGAATGTGATTGGGTGAAGGTGGAGGTGATTTTATGGGGAGTGCAAGTTAATTGATTGGGTTTTATGGGAAATAGGTTTGCTGGCCGATTTTGAGAGAAAAGAGGTAATCATAACCCTTTTTGCGTATACAGTTAACTCTATTTCAAATATTAATGTTCCTTTTTACAGAATATGAATGGTTACTTATCTTATTAAACTACTTAGAAAGCTTTTAAATCGGGCAGGAGGGTTTACTGTGTGTGTGGGTAACACTTGATGGGTCTTAAAATCGTTTAAGCATATCTCTAACAGTAGATTGACACTAAGTATATCATGATTTGTTCGTGACATTAGTGTGCCAACTGTATAAACTTTGGCCTACCAGTAGAAACTGACTAGCACTAGCAACTAAACTATCAGTAGTAACGTAACAGTTGAAACAATAATAATGGTGCTTAACAATAGAAACAGTAGTAGTTGAGCCAACAGTAGAAACGGAGGTAATTCGGGCTAGCAGTATTAACAATATCAACAGTAGTAATTTGAACTAGCAGTGGAAACTGAGGCACTTATACTAGCAGTGGAAACTGAGACATTTATACTAGCAGTGGTAACATAAACAGTTGTAATAATGAAAGCAGTAGTAACTCGACCACCAGTAGAAACTCAAACAGTGGTAATTGAGCTAACAGTTGAAACTTGTGCTAACAGTGGAAACGGTGACAACAGTACTAATTTGTACTAACAGTGGAAATGGTGATTTGTGCTAGCAGTGTTAACTACTTAGCAGTGGTAACTGAATGTCACAAGCAGTATTAATCAATGCGGGCAGTAGAAACTGGACTAACAGTAGTAACTGAACTAGCAGTGGAAACGGACAATTGTACTAGCAGTGGTAACTATGAAGGCAGTATTAACTATGAAAGGTGAGAACAGTATTAACTCAACTACCAGTAGAAACTGACCAACAGTTGAAACTGTGGTAATTTGTACTAGCAGTATTAACTAAGGGTTTTGCGCTAGCAGTATTAACTGAAGTATTTCTCAAACAGTATTAACTTAGGAATTGTACCAGCAGTATTAACTTGACTTTGTACTGGCAGTATTAACTAGACTTTGTACTGGCAGTATTAACTAGACTTTGTACTGGCAGTATTAACTGAAGAATTGATCTAACAGTATTAACTTAGAATTTGTACTGGCAGTATTAACTGAAGTATGTCTCAAACAGTATTAACTTAGTAATTCTTAAGAAGGTCAGGTCCAGATTTAGGTGGTGATTAAGTTAGGTATTAACCTGATATTTTTGGTGGTTGTTACATATTTAAATTCGCAACTTGCGACACCAATCCTTATGTCGCACAATTATCTAAAATGTACACTCTGCGACACCACATCTATGTCGCAACACCATACAGCGACAGAACTCTTGTGTCGCAAGGCACAGTCTGATTAAAGACATGTTTTCTTAAAATATCGTTTTCGCGAAACAACAAGTTGACTATATAATACACTATTCGTACACGCAATACATATACTCTTATAAGTATATAATGAAACAAAACATAATGATAATATCTTCGGAAAATATTATTACAAAACGTCACCAACGGGCCGTACATGTTTTTTAAACACAAACGATAAACAAACATCTTGACATAACTAGTTGAGTGGACAACTAACATGAATGATCTTTTGAGACATTCACTTACTCATAACCTTATGCGTTTAGGGCGCTAGAAGGTTACATTTGGGAAACATTTATTTGCTATTTACAAACGCTTACTTCAAGACTCAGGTGAGTCTCATAGCCCCAGTTTTACTGTTTTAACTATTGGGGTGAGAATACATACACTGTTTTTCATGAACACGAGTACATAAACACACATATACGGATTGCATGAGTGGTTTTTACTTCATAATCCACACAAAAGTCCTCTACACATCATAGATTCGTTAGTATGGATCTTAGCGCGAGTATTAATGAATAGATCTATTTGGGATTGACCATCCCCGTCCGAGTTAGTAGCTCTAACTAGTCAAACGAGCGCTTTATTATTCGTTCATACGGGTGTTCTGGATTAGACACCTGCAGGAGGCAAACTCATATAGATTAAGCTTCGGACTATGAGCTCATGGCAGTAGTATACATTTATTTATCGTCGTTTTGCGATACAAACAATATGAAAATCGCGTGGTTCACATTGATACTTTGATAACTAAACCTATGAACTCACCAACATTATTGTTGACATTTTAGTATGTATTTCTCAGGTTCACAGCAACAGTAGGATTCCTTCAGGGGACCACACACTAGAGTCGCATGATTTCACAATTGCATTTACTGGAGATTCCTTCGCATTACTTTTTGCAAGCTGTTATGTAATAGAATCTCCCGTCCTAAACGTGGACTCTAAGGAAACAATATTTTTGTGACATGTAAACAATACATTTCAACATTTCATATAAATGGAATGTACTATTTTTCAAACGACTCATTTAGAGGTCGTTCGTTATATCCTTGTGTGATGGTTCCTGATTTCGTCGCGCCCCGCGTTAACTTCCGTTGCACCATAATTTAGGGGTGCTACACCGCGGATCCGCATAGTGATTAAATCTCCACATATTGCTCAATAATTATTTGATAAGATTATGTGTCAATTATTATTTGTTTCTAATGATTTATAAATGTGGTGATTATTACTTGTTTCTAGTGTTTGTTTGATATGGTGATTTACTTAATTAATTTCCTATATGCTCACTAAGCGACGTGCTTATTCTTTTAGGTGAAGGTGGGCGTAGAGAAGGAAAGGCTATTGTGAAGGACTAGCGTGGATTGCTTGCTAATAGTGAGTTAGCAAGCCTTTACTCTCTTTAATTGTCGTTTTGTATCACTTGTGTAAACCGCCCAAATTACATACCTTTTTGTTAATATGGAAGTCTTTTATCGAGAATAGCTACCCAATTGTCTGATGATGATATTATGATTGTTGTAAAGACGACTTAGAAGTAAATATATTAATTTGGGAATTTGGATTATATGTCCAAGTTTAGTTTTGGTCGATTATGGCAATTAGAATTTGTTACTTGTGTTGGAGTTGTTCTATAAGGGTTGACCATAGAGGCCAAATGGCTAAAATGCTATTGAATTACAAACGGGTCATTTGGTGCCCATATGGGTCGTTAATGAGTCTATATACCCAAAGGGACTATAAGAGAAATATAATGCTTTTGTCATTGGCCTAGGAGTCAAAATGAATAGTCGTATTTGTGGGGAAAAGTTATAAGTCATTAGGCATGTGTATTGTCAAATGAGTTGGCCTCTAAAAAGGGTCAAAATGGCCATATTTTGGTGATACGTACGAATTCTTTGTTATTGTGAAATTTGAGAAAGTGTAAAAAGGAAAACCTTCGTTTTTACATAACAGAGCTGTCTGCAAAAATTCAGATGTTAACTCTAAACGAGTAAAAAGTTATGCACGTTTGAATTTGGAATAAAAACTTGAGTTTCTGCACAGAGTGAACTATCCGGCGGGTAGACCTGTTCAAAACGGGTACCCTCTTCACAAAATGGAGCAGAAATTTGGGTAAGAGTGGTTACCCGGCGGGTACTCTAGCCTACCCGGCGGGTACCCTGCAAATTTTAGAAAATTATGTTTTAAACCCAAAATAAATCGGAAGAAGCGCGGGATAAATCTAATTACTTAAATATGTGTCGTGGGACATCAGGAAGGGTATATATATATAAAAAAAACAAATAAAAAATAAAATAAAAATCCGGGCGTTACAGATATGAAGTGAAAATTGTTGGAGGTAGTTGTCGAAGATGAGTTAGCCGTTGAATTGGGGTAAATGGGAGTGTTTAGCAAATTTTGAGAGAAATCATTGTTGTTGGGGATAGACATTTTTAGTGAATTGGAAGTAAAAGTGAAAGAATGATAAAGAAAATTGTGAATTGTATAGAATAATTGGGTAGAATAATGTATTTGATTGAGATAATGAAAGATACAAATGTGTGTGAATTAAAGTTTAGTTGTATGTTTATTTATAGTGTGTTTGAGGTTGGATAAAAAGGTAAAAGAAAAAAAAAATTCAAACTAACGGATATATAACCGTTAGTTTTTTATTATTATTAATTTTTTTTTGTAAATATGCAACGGCTTTAAAAAAAAAAATAAAAAATCGCATGTGGGCCCCACCTCCCCTCCTTCTCCCTTCGTCGCTTCACCAACACCGATGAATCAAAACCGACGAAACGACCGACGAAACTGTTCCAACGGTGTCGGTTCGCCGGTGTTCGTCGGTTCCCCAACAAAAGAATCCGTTGGCTTTGATCTAAGAATTCCTCAATTTTTATTACTCGTTTTATTTTATTTTACATACGAAACTAAATTCCAGTCATTATTTTACATAAGCCCCTTTACTTTATAATTTTTTCATTTTTTTAACACATCGTCTCTATTTACTAGTTTGTGCGCGTGCGAGCCAGCAATTCACATTACGGGGGTTTAAATACAAATACAAAATATATAATAATGGAAGACATCCATTTAGTTTTGAAAACAAAGAATGTTTTTTTATCATGGAATACCTATAAAGCCTTAAAAAATATGATGGATGCCAAGGGATTGCCTTACATTATTCATTTTATATGCTTAAGGGATAACAAAATGTCCTTATTATCGATAGTTATACACTGTAATATACACCCAACGATTCACAAGGTGATGAAAAGAGTACAGGTTTTGGCACTTTAAAGCTGTCAGCCACTACTGAAATTTGCTGCTAACTGAATCCTAGGCTGCACATTTATAAATGGTAAAACATAGGCAGATTCAGCACAAAGTCAAGGACTATCTATTGAATAAAAGAACGCGTCAATCATTGAATCATTCATCTTTAACCATTTGTCCTACAATTGTAACTTTTTTGGGTGAAAACCAACTGCTATACTCTTCTACTGTTCTTTGAATGTGAATGCTGATCAAAATATTACAGAGTTCTGATATTACAACAAAGGACTGATTCTAATTGCCACAAATGGAGGAAGTTGGTCTGTTGTTTGCTTCTAGTGTTATCTTGTGCTTGAAAATTATAATTGAGTCCCTTGAGTGCTGTTAACTATTACTGACAGACCAATATTTCAGTGTACAACTGGATCATGTCAAGTCCACATTTTAGACCTACTCTGTCATTCCTATGAACCTTAAATCGAGAGTATATACATTTTAGACTAGTCAACTGATTATTAATTAATATATGGATCTTTATTAATGTGCCTGTAGTTGATCTAGAAAAATATTGACATACATGGAGACGTGTTACATCAATAATGTTTCTCTGTCCACTGTTAATTGTTCTTACGTCGTGATTCCTTCTATCTTCACTAGGAAACCTATGGAGTTTTTTTTCTTAAATTTATCGATTGAGTGTACCATTGATATCACTTGTATTTGCAAAAAAAAGCTTCTATCCTCTCCTCTCACCATCACTAGAGGTGGCAATTTCAACCTGCTACTTATGCGTTATGACTGGGTCGATTTGGGTTTCTGTTCATCTGAAACGGGTCAAATTAATAAAGAACTTGGTCAAAAGGGAGGGTCAGAAACATTATATATCCCCAAAATACTTCTATCCCAAATCGACCATAAATCATTATATTTTTAAGATTTTAATTTTATGTTCCAATGGTGTTTCAAAATATAATAAGCACTGTAAATATTTCTAAAAATGTTCAAGAAAAGAACAAAAAGTGTCTGTGGGCCGACCCGGCCAATTCTAACACGTACTCAAACATAACCTGTTTCAAGCTGAAAACCTCTTCACCTGTTTTGATCCTTGCAAAACTTTATATTGACGTCTTACAGTGGATAGTGGTGTCTTGGATCCAAATAGGATTAACTAATAAAAGATATATATATATATATATATATATATATATATATATATATATATATATATATATATATATATATAAAAGTGATAACTTAAAAATGTTATAATGTGCTGGCTTGGGTTTCAAAATGGCAGTGTGATTATATTGAGTCGAAAGTTAAAAACGACTGAATTTGGAGGTCCAGATTCCAAACTCTAAAAATATGCTTACAAGAGTTATCTAAAATACTAATAAAGTGCGAGTAAGGTTCCAGAAGCATTGATAGTTAACAACTACAAACACCTAATTTTGGTCAATTGAGGACCTATTATGGCCACATTAATGCCGAGCTACGGGGTTCTACCTAAACTCATTGTCAATATATATTATGTTTAAAAACTCTGAGTAGTCTCATTGTGGAATATATAAACTAGTTTTATATTATAATCTCATTTTAACATTATTTAGTAGTGCAGGGGTGCAAAGTGTAAATATTTATGTAAGTAAAGTTGTTAAAAGTTCGTTATGCTGTTAACGACGGTTATTAGAGTTAGCTCAGTATATAGTTAGCTAGGGTTCATTTACTCAATTGTGTTCTTCATTAATTCAATTTGCTTGCACTGCATATGGTTGCATACTTGCATAGGTCATTGTGTAATCACATTTGCTTCATTCCTAATATTATTATTTTTGAACAACTTCGATGTGAATTGAATTGTATAACAATAATAATAATAATAATAATGATAATAATAATAAGATATACAAATAAAACTAAAGACTTTTTTTATTGTCACGGAGACATGAACATAGTAAACAACAGATGTAAGTAACATCTCATCTTATTATAACCGTAGATTTATTTGATGTAACACAAGTATGTATATAAAAATGATAGCTCAATTGGTGGTTAAATCAAGATTTGTAATTAGAAGGGAAGAAACAACACAAAAGCGAATTACTCTTGAGTGTCGAAGAATGATTATTCTTGCATGTGTGATGATGGCGATTGTAGTGTTTTCTCTTGTGTTTAGTGTTCAATGAGACGCTTTCATTCTCTTTCCAATGTGAGTTGTCTCTCGAATGTTCATGTCGTGCCTTTCTAGCTTGTCGAGCCTTGTCAAAGATGATCGAGAATTCAGTTGCGGATCAGGGGTTCTTGAGATCCCAATCTCCAAATTTGGGCAATGTCTCGCTTCCTTCTTTCATTTTCTTTAAATGAAAACAAAAATCTTTGTATGTTTATGTTTATTGGTTTTTTCTTCTTCTTTTTTTCTTGTTTTTTTTGTCTCTTCTTGTAATGGATTAAGAAGAGCGATTTGCATAATGGAAACCAGGAACAAGAAAGAAAGAGAGGTTGTAGATCTAACTTGTTTTACGTTGATACTTTCCATATGCTAATTGACCAAGCAATTATTATGTACAAATATGATAACATAAAAAATACGTATATAAAAGTTGGCTAACTTAATAATATTAAAATTAAAAGATATATATATATATAGGGTTAGGTTCAAACGAGAACCACAAAAGGTACAGAACTGTGAGAACTTTTAAATTACATTGTTTTTATACATTTAAATACAACAAATTACATATAAATATTATTTAATGTCATATTATTGACAACAAAAGTTAAAAACAACAAAATATATGTTAAACTATAAATATATGAAGTGTTCACATGTGCACATATCAAATGTGCACATGTGAACGAAAAATATAAATTTGATTTTAAAGGTTATTTTGATGTTTTCTCAAACTATTTTGCTTTTAACCTTAATCTACATCAATATTTACATGTAATTGAATCATTAAACATGTTAAAATCCATATAATTTGTAGTTCTGTACCTTTTTGTGGTTCTCATTAGAACCTTTGGCTATATATATATATATATATATATATATATATATATATATATATATATATATATATATACTAAAGGAGTATAAAAGAAAGCTCCAGAATTTCACGTAAGCATAAATGTCACGTGTCAATCTCTTAACTTCAGTTAACAAATTATTTAATTAATATTATATTATTATTTTATAATAATTAATAAATAATAAATATAAATGCTACATATATTATAATATTATGAAAAGAGGAGTCACATACGAAAATAAAGTCCTATAAATTATTTAATTAATATTATTTTATAAATTATTTTATAAAATATGTACTACAATTATCATTTAATCACGTAATATCTAAAATAATTATAATAAATTACCGTGCATTGCACGGGTCTTCCACCTAATATATATATATATATATATATATATATATATATATATATAGAGAGAGGGAGAGAGAGAGAGAGAGAGAGAATTTGGATCAAATAAGAGCACTTCTAAAATAAGAACGGCTAAGAACACCTCAAATGCACATATATAAAAAATAAAATCATTAGATTTACACTCATACATCTCAAATATACAAAGAAAAATTGCACAAAAATAAAAAAAACGATAGATGGACATCTATAGAGATAATTGCGCATCAATCATTTTTTCGATTTTTGTGCATTTTTAGAAATGTGCATCAATTTTTCTTTGCATATTTGAGATGTATGAATGTGAATCTAATGATTTTATTTTATATATGTGTGCATTTGAGGTGTTCTTAGCCGTTCTTATTTTAGAAGTGTTCTCATTGGAACTCTACCCATATATATATATATATATATATATATATATATATATATATATGAAGGATCAAGAGGGAAGCTCTAAATTTGAGGGAAGGAGGGAATCAAACCTCAACCACACATTTCCTTGTATCTTCTCCAACTCATATACAATACACATTTCGTCAATTTTTGTTTAAAATTCAAAACTAAAGCATGTAAATCAATCAAAATATTATAAATTTCAAATTCATCAAAGACATTCATACATATCTTCAATTCGTCATAATTCATATTCATCAAATATTAAGAATTTTGGGTATAAATTTTGGATTTTTGTGAAAATTTTGATTCACCAATGAATACAATAAAATTAAAAGAATTTCAACATACAAAACTTATAAACAAGTAATTAATTTAATTATAGTCGTCATTAACCATCGAATTTCACAAAAAAAAAATAGAACATTAACATTCATTTGGAATGAATGTCGATCAAAATTACAATTAATATTCATAAACAATAATTTATGATGAATATTAACTTAAATATGTTTTTATACATTGTTAACGAGATAACTTAACATTCATCAGTGTATATTAATGTATATGAGTTAACATTCATCGTAAAAGAATGTTTAAAAATATTAAGTTGTAATTTTGATTAATATTCTTTCCAAATGAATATTAATATTCTGAAATTTTTTTGAGTTATTTATAATTTTGTCACCGCATTGACTTTTGAGTTGATCATAATGTATGGCTAGGAATAGTTTTCCTCCTTCTCCATTTTTTTACTTCTCTCTTGAACCCCACCCTAATATATATATATATATATATAATTTTTATGAAAACCTTTTGGACTATATTTGTTTTTTCTATTAAAATTGTGTACATATGCGTCTCTATTCGATCAAAATTGTTGTCTAAGACGAGATTTAGTTTGGGCTTAAAGTGTTGGGTCATTAGTAAACTAAATGATGATGGATCATGAGTCCAATTGAGTGGGCTACTTATTTAATTTAAAGTTCATTGGTTGACTTATGTTTTGGATTTTTGGGTAAGGCTCATGTCACACCAATTTGCATTTATTATTTATTTATTTTCTATGCTGCTTGCATATACTGACCGAGGATAAATCCATGGACATTGAATGTTGGGTAGATTCAATTAAGATTAGTAATTACCGTGGTAATGGTGGGATTAAATCTCAACCAACCACCGGTCCTTTATCTCTTTTACATTACTAAAAGGAAAAACCCTACCATTTTGTATCTCTTTTTCTCTCTCACATAAATGAACCAACAAAAATAAACTTCATCCACTGATCAGAAAACAAATCCACCATGGTTAAATCTCTGACGACAAACAATCGCGACCTTTGCACCGGCGACGAACAACTGCAACTCGGCACCGATCGCTAACCACCGCTGCTACTTCCACCGTCACCCTTTCATCACCCCCTCCGACGATTCACCTTTGTTTCGTTTTAGACGGACATGTTAACCACCACCGCACCACTGTATCACCACAACCACCCCCGCCGTACCAAGGCAGTTTCCCGGCGAAGAGGTGAGATTGTATGTCGATGAATCAGATCTTAACCATCGATTCCGGCAACTTAATTTGTCTTGTCGCTGCTACTATTCTGTGTAATTTTATCTCAATTTAATGATGAAATTGTGTTTTTATTGAAGTTTTTTGATTAAAATATCTTCAATATCAAGCGTTTGGTGATGGTGGCAGTTTTAACAGGCATATGTGGTGACACAGTTAATTCATCTGTTACTATTTTATCTAATCTAATATAATAGGTATATCATGCAAAAAGAAGATGTATGTATCAATTCTTAGGTATCATTTTAAAAAGTGTGTATCTATTTGTAATAAGTTTATTTATTTGTGTGTATCCATTCAGAATAAGTTTATTTATTTGTGTGTATCCCGTTAAAAGTGTGTATCCATTTGTATTAATTTATTTATTAGTGTGTATCATGCTAAAAGTTATCAAAACTGGTCTTGACTTAATCAGTTTAAAATGGTGATTATTTTAGTATAATTATTTTAGTCAAAAACATAGACATGTAAAAGATATGTTACAATTAAAATTAATGGGGTAAATGAAAGAGCAAGGAAGGTAATAGAAAGGGAGGTGCTTGGAACATGTCTGCGAATTTTTTGCTTCCAGTCATGTTATTTACGATCCTGCCATTCAATCCAACGGTTCAAGTTTTTTCCCACCATCACCACGATAAAATATTATCGTACAATAACCTCCCCCATTAATTAATATATTCTTTAAAGCTCAAAAAAATTATGCTTTAGAGAAAGAAGAAAAAAAGAAAAGAAAAGAAAGGGGGGAGATGAATATATTAAGTACAGAATTAAATTAATTTAAATAATAACAATAACATAACAAACATAAATAAATAAATATATAATAAAAATTAAAATGGGAGACATGCGTTTAACGAGACTCGCAACAGACAACTAATTCCCTCTTCCTTAAGCAAATATTTTATTCCCTTCCCGAAAACTATACATACACTCCATCTATATCTATATCTCTATTTCCGCACGCTATCAATGTCAGAGAAGCTTCTCCGTCGACGAATTCCGATCAACCGGAGAATCAAACCTCCTCATCCGTCACATAATAATTCCACTCATGGGAAAACAGTTATTAATAAGCGATCGTCGAACATAAAGTTGCATTCCAAGTTAATCAAGAGATGGAACTCCGAACCTACTTTATTGACCGCCGGTATCTCCATCGCCGGTGACGAACACCGCCGTATGACTCCGCCAAGTGAAAGTAGTTGTCTTATGTTTCATAATCGGATCGCGACGAATATATTTTCGTCATCTCCGGAGTTGTTGCCTAATTCGCCTGATAAAATGACATTTGCAAGGATGAGTTCATGGCTGTCAATTTTCAGACTTCCATATATTTTAATCCCACATCTTCTTGTTTCTAGTTTTAAACAACAACAACGTCCAATTCCGCGAATACGGGGTTAAGTTGTTTCTAGCTTTAAATGCTCATATATAAATACATCAGATATTTTGATCCTCATCTTTTTCAAAATTCGATTGAAATGGTCAGGCTAGGGCCAATGTTGTATAACAGTATATATTATGTTTTTTGTATGCATTTGGTTCGTTTCGATAGAGAAAAACTTCTATTATTAGCAGCAGATTTAACAACCATATAAGATGAACTAAACGGTAATTATGAAAATATGAGTCGTATTAAAAATTATAATTATCAAACGGATTGGAAAAAAGTCATAAATATTCAGCTCAAAGAGGAAAGTACATTATGTTGTAGCAATCTGTGTAGTATATTAGCATTGAGGTTCAATTTACATGTTTCTAGTGTTGCAGGGCTACAATAAAGATGCAAAAGTTGTAGTTAAGGTAATGGTTGAGGGAAGCGTAGGACCAGTCAGAGCTATGGTGAAGTTGGGTTCAAGTATTGACGAAACGATACAAATTGTTATGAACAAATACAATGAAGAAGGAAGGAGTCCTAAACTTGATCAAGATGCCATGACTTCTTTTAAGTTGCATCACTCCAACTTTAGTCTTCAATGTATGTCCCTCTTGATTATCGTTTTGAGACTCCAATTAAAGTAATGCAATATAATACAACCTTTTTATGCTCTAATCTTTATTTCGTTAACAAATATAGGTTTGGATAAATCAAACATGATTGGAGAGATTGGGAGCAGAAGTTTCTATATGCGTAAAAGTGTCGACGAAAATGAAGAAGATGTGTGTTCTAACTCTTCCATTGATTCAGAGATTGTTGCGATTAGGCCGGAAGATTTTTCATCTCCAAGTTCAAATAGTTTCTTCCCTGGTTTTGTATATCAAAATCTTCAGAAATTGATTAAATGTACAAGTAAGATTTGGAGATTTTTGGGTTGTTTTGATGGCTGATTTTTCAAATCGTCTCTTAACAATCACTAGGAGAACAAATATATGTACATAATTGAACGATACGGGTTGATAATATTGTGTATACGTACAGTTAATGAAGATTTTAATTCATCCAAATTTATTTTACGTAGGATATAATACATAGATATGAAACAAAGTCAATTATGAGCATGTTCTTCTCTTTGGCATGAACGAGACCATTCCTCCATTTCCAGATACTCCATATACGGTGTGTTTGTGTACAAAGTGCTATGTAATAGTGATTACACACCATCACGGACGTTATCGCAATCCTTTTTATTGCGCTTCGGAATTTTTAAGTTCTGAATGTATAACAAACTAATTACTTCCATTTGGTCCATATGCTTAATTAATTAATATATAATTTTTTAGAAAGGCAACGAGAATTCACACACTTCATCACAAATATATATATTTTCTTACAAATATATACATATATCTACCTCTTAACTTGAATCCACAACAAATTTCACAAACAATTTTTAATCGGAAGACGATGTCAAATTTCAATTTGAAATAAAATGTGAAAAATCCACTTCATCATCAACACAATGATCGTCTTCGTCTATGTGAAAATGCATGTCATTGCATCATATGATGTCGCAGTCCACTTCATCATTTTGACCAGTAACTTTTGAATATGTCCATAATCAAAGTTAGATTTTTCAAACTTGTTTAAACAGTAAAAAAAATATATGTACAATTTATTAAATTTTTACATTTTATATTGCAGCCATTTTTTCTTAAATAATCGCCTTTGTTATTTTTTGAAAAGTAGTAATATAAATTTGTTAAGTAAAATAGGGTTAGTGCACCAAAATGTAATTAATTATGATCTAACATTTATAGTGTGTACTCAACTACTCGAGCGTACATTGTATGTGAAAAATTTGTTATTTGGTATTATTGTATGCAATTTATGGTTATTTACTCTCGTGTTATCTATATAAGGTGTCACGTGGCACCTTACATGCTATCATGTCAATAAAATACATAGAATGAAAACAAGTAACAAGTTTTTTGCATACAATATACGCTCGATCAGTTGAATACATATTAGGAATATCAAATCCTAGTTAATTACATTTATCACACTTGCCTTAAATTTAATTAATATTTTATATTTCTATAAAAAATACTTGTACAATTCAGATAAATTTTATTTCTTACAAGTTATAACAGTTCTCCCCTTCCTAAATCCCATAACCCCGTAGTATAAATAACAAGATATTTCCCTTTTTATTTTCAAATGTGACATAGTTTCCGAGACAATTTGAATTTTGCAAACGAGGTGTTCTTCAAACGCCCCAAAAAACGTACTGATTTGCACTTCGAATCCATTCCCCGTTCCTCTTTTGATTTCTGGTAACTGCTTCAAATCCAGTATTGATTACTATTTATATATCTGAATCTGAATATGTTCTTACTGATTCGTTTATGTATAATAATAGGGCTTCGTTAGTTTCGCTGTTAAGGACTAAGTTTAATTTGAGTTTAATTCTCTGGAATTACAATTAAGTAACTTCATAAGTCTGAAAAGTTTGCATTTTCTCTTCTTTCAAATTTCAAAATTAGGTTTAGGGCATACTGTACTCTACCATACTCACGGTGTTTGTATCAATCAATATTCAGTAGCTATATGAGTAGTATATATACTATAGTAATATATGTACAATACAACATCAATTACAACTAGATTTTACTTTCAGTTATTTTTAAGCTCATAATTAGTGTATAAAATTTCATAGAAAAATGATGAAAACTTCAATGCTAAATGTTCAAAGTTTTTCTCATGAAAGTAACTTTTGGCTGAAAACTTACAGCTCTTAATGTGTTTGTGCTTGCTGTAAACTTAAAGCAACAAGGTAAGTTGTAACTATGAAGAAACTTGGAGATTGGAATACAGTCAGGACCAATCATACATCTGGATGTAACAGTAGATGTGTATAAATGGTTGTAGGTGTATTTGTGCATGACATAGGTGGATTGTTTCCAAACTTTAGATAGGCAGGGGTATGAGCTGCTGCAACATTGAGTGATCGAGTCAATGAATAGGATTACATACATAACTAATTAACTATTTATAACTTGTTTTAAAGTTTTACACGTCTGCTGCAGGCAGATGGTTTATGATAGATTAATGTTAGGATTCTACTTATCTATCAATCTGTTTGTATATGTTTTGTGTTTTCTTCTAAACATTCCTATGCATGTTTTGTCAGTTTTAATGGTCATTTGCTGCACATTAGTGGTAATAGAAAATTAAGAAAGGGGCTCAGACAATTCATGGCATAAGTCGTAGACGACTTTTATACATTTGCTCTTTTGGCGGAAAAGCAGGGGTATCATGGATTGGACTGAAAAGCAGGATTGTGTACTATGTGATAGAGGCGGAGACCTTTTGGTTTGTAACGGTGATGGCTGCCCTATATCCGTTCATAAAAGCTGCATGGGTTGTAAGGCTTATTTGGATGATGGGGGTAACTTTCGCTGTCCTTATTGTGTTTATAAACAATTCATGGCAGAAATATCTCAATCAAGGGAAAAGGCTTTGTTGACCAAGAAAAGTTTATCAACTTTCTTGGAAAAAGAAATGAGAGATATCAACCAGCAGGAGCCAATAGTTGGGATGGCTAATAAAGAGAAAGAAACTTCATCGAAAGAAAATTCAGTTGATGTGAATAATCATGTTTGTGATGATGTTCAAAATCATTGTGCCGAGAAGCATCAACAGTCTAAAACCCCTTTACCATGTGAAGAAACTTGTGACACCTTCGTATCTGAACAAACAAATGTTAATACTTGTAGGATAATGGTTCTTTACCATTCAAACTCAAATGCTGTTGACACATCTGGTCTTGATTGTAAATCATTTAAAGAAGGCAGTGTGAAAGTTGACCAAGTAGAATCAGATGTTAGTAAAAAGACCAAAGTTGTCAATCAAACAGGAAATGCTAATCAACAGTGTGATACTTCCACAGAAGAAGAAGCAGCACAGTCAAAAAGTGATGATATTGGGTCATCCGTAGAAAAGAAAATTACTTGCAGAAAAAGAAAGCAGTCAGTGGCATTCAAGAAGAGTGGAAGAAGCAAAAGACAAAAGGAGGGCATGATGGAAAATGGTGCAGAAACTTTGGAATCTTTACAAAATGGGATGCAGTTACAATCAAAACCTCATAGCAGGATTGATCCAAATGGTGCAAGAAAGGGGTCGTTAGAAACGAAAAGTAACATCAGGAACCCAAAAGAACTTAAAGATTCTTCTAAGCCGCAACCAAAACCAGATATGAAGATCAATCATAATGACTCAGATAGTTTGTTAGACCATCCAAGCGGTGCTAGAAAGGGTTCATTAGAAACAAAAAGTGTTAACATCAGCAACCCAAAAGAACTTAAGGATTCTTCTAAGCCGCAATCAAAATCATATAGGAAGATCGATCATAATGACTCGGATAGCTTGTTAGACCATCCAAGCGGTGCTACAAAGGGTTCCTTAGAAACAAGAAGTATTAACGTCAACAATTTAGAAGGACTTAAAGATTCTTCTCTTGACAGGTTCAAAGTGATTTTGTTTTTCTCTTGTGAAGTTTATACTGAAGTTTAGCTTTGTATCTGCTAATTGTTGTACACTTTGGTTCATCTATAGGAGTATAAAACTACCATTATTGACCGGAAAACATAGAGTACTCTGGACTGAACAAGAAGAAGATATGCTTAAGGTTTGTTGTTCAAGACCATTTTTAATATGAGTTCTTGTTCATGTTAAGCACTATTATAGTAACCACATACTATGAATCTTGCAGGAAGGAGTTCAAAAATTCTCATCATCAACACGCAAGAACCTCCCTTGGAAGAAAATACTAGATTTCGGACGTCATGTCTTTCATCCATATCGCAACCCGTCTGACCTAAAAGATAAATGGCGGAAAATTGCAAAATAGAACTCAGAAGCCACAACTTTTTGTTTAGATTTTAATTTAGTTTAGCTTGAACATGATCATGTAGAACTGACGTTAGCGTTTTGACCTTCCCCTTATGTGATTTAGATTGACGGAAATTCTCTAGAGTAAAAGATCAACCCATCAACTAACGAGACACGGTCTTTTTTATTCCTCTCTGTAGATAAAGATGGTGAAATATTCAGTTTTTGTTCTGGTTCTCTATGGATAAAAGATTAGTAGATGGTTTTATGCCCACGAATGAATTGTACAGGCGTTTTTGTTGGTTTTAAATTCAGGTCCTCTCAGAATTGACTACTTGTTCGATTAGAGTACAACTTGCTATGAAGTACTTATTTATTTAATCTTTGTTTATATGAGTTTGTTTATTTATATGTTCAAGAACCATATATACTAGTACAGTAAGTTATTACCTTGCTATGTAGATGTTTCAGTTTCTTTTGGACCATGCACATCAATAAATACGTGTTTCAAATTTGATTTATACAGATGTTAATCTTGAAGTCAACTTTTATATGTTTTTTCTTTTTTCTTTTTTTCGCGATTTTTTGTCCAACTGTTTCTTTTTTTCTTTTCCTTTTTCGGTGGTAATTTTAAATAGAAATGTAAAATATAATAATTGTAAAATGACTCCAGCATTGCATTTTGCACATAAATAATTAACGAGAAGTGAGAAGGGTATTGGTGGTTTGGTTTGTTTACTGAAAATCAAATCAAATCAAATCCAAAGACTATTCGATGTTGAATCTTATCAATCTTTTCACATGAATGATCTACGACCAGATGTATATATAACTCTCCTAAATCGTATCAATCAGTCACCCGATAATCGTTCTTCATTCTCCTGCTTCCAATCCGGCTTTTAGAAATTTATGAGGAAGCATTCCCCGTTTTTTGTTTCTTGGTTATTTCTTAGTAGAAAATCGTATCTGGTATATCAAATGTTTCCCTTCAGATGCGAGGTTGATCCGTAGATATATCGATAGAAAAAATAGTAAAGAATGTGGGAAGTAATTGCATGGCTAGTATTCTTCTTCATTACCATGTCTCTCCTTATTAATGTTGTTTATCAGGTCAGGCCACTTCTCTAAACGTAATATATTTTACATTTTACATATATATAACTTTATATGTAGGAATGTACTATCTATATGCATCGGTTCATTCAGTCCTCTGTTTGTTGCACCGATGTTTGGGTTCTGTTATTAGAGTCAATCACAATGAGTTCATGTTTTTGTGATTTTACCTATCATGATTTGCAATTTGATATATAGCATTTGATAGGGTTTCTATCAATTCTCATTACTCTGCAATTAGTGGTAATTATTATATTGTATTATATAATATTATTAATTAATTATTATATATCTTTATATGTTTTTGTGCAAGTGTTTCACTGTTTCCTTTCATTCTGTTTTGTTTTGCGGTTTACTTGCAGTACTCATGCTTATGGTTTTGTGAAATTTCTTATATCATGAGTATCAAACAACAATGACTTCTAACATACCAAATGGTTCCCTTTTGCAGCTTATGTGCTTTGCAGATTTAGAATTTGATTACAGTAATCCTTATGATTCTGCATCTAGAGTAAACTATGTGATTTTACCAGAATTTATCACACACGGCGTATTGTGTTTGCTATATCTTGTGACGGGTCATTGGGTGATGTTTCTTCTCCTTTCACCGTACCTGTACTTCAATGTCAAATTGTAAGGTTCCCTTTTTTTTAAGTTGTACTTTTGCCATACATACTTTGGATTGTACACTTGTTACTATTATATCTGCAAGTATTTCAGTTGAAATATTGCATAAATTATAGGTATGCTCGAAGAGAGCACCTCGTGGATGTGACAGAGATCTTTAATCAACTCAACTGGGAAAAAAAACAACGGCTTTTTAAGCTTGGCTATCTCATTATCCTCCACTTCATTACCTTATTTTGGTAATACGAATTGTTCTGCACGTTCTATTTGCTTATAAGATCTGTCATTTTATTGGAACCGTCTAACTATTTCCTTTGCATTTTAGGATAATCTATAATGCATTGGAGGATATTGAAATGTAGATTTTGGTAATCTTGACTCGCAGAGTTCAAAGAGGCATGTCTCGTTTAATTATTCGACTCTGATATACGATTGTCAGCTGTAGAGTTATAAGATATATATGCTATATCCAATTCTTTCACCAGCCATGTGTTTTTTCATCAATGAATTTATTTTCTATTTGATCTGTTATTATTTGTTTTGCACGTTTCATGTTAACTGCAATCATCCTAATGACAAATTTCATATTAAACTATTTAATCAATCTCATTTGCACATCCATCAAATTATTAAATCATTATTCTACTACAACGGGGATCCATAATCCAGTGAAGTCTTGTTAATTAGTCACGGTGATTTAGTATTCGTTAATGTCGAAGGGGTCATCAAATTCTTTGGGTGTACTAGAAAGTGTGTATATATTGGTCGCTCTAACCCGTTGAGACAGTATCCTACTGATTGTCAAACAAGCTGGAATATACATGATTGAGATTTACGTACCAACAACTGCGACTTGCTTGCTTGTTACCGTGTGATTAAGGGAGACTGAAACATATCGCTTTGAAATGAAGACATTCAGACTGAATGGCTCCATGTAAGCTTTTGACGTTGTTTAAACAAAGCGTTCTTGTTTGAATTCACGGGCTCTTTCTCTTATTGTTAGAGTATGGATCTGTTGTGACCCGAACCCGTTTAAACCTGTAGACATGCCCTCTATTTTGCCACCTCTAACTATGGATTAAGTGAACAAAAAAGGATATGATAATGACAAACCAATTCAAATTCGAACATAAAATTCATTTTGATTTTTTTTTACAAACAGGCTAAAGACATTACTAACTTTTTCCATTTTATTTTTTATAAAAAAGCAATAAAGAAATCACTAATGATAAACATAAAATAGCAATCACTTATTCACTTCCCTTCTGCATTATTTCACAAAGATCAAGATAATTTACTCGTTAAAGATCGAAATAATAGTTAGCTAATAAGAGAAGGAAAAGAAAATTCATATAGATTGAGCTAGGATCTGAAATAAGATTTGGGTTCTCATACAGACTTTTATGAGTTCATCCTTACTTTTTTTAATGAACTCGGGTCAACCCATTTAACCTTATCCGATTACAAAAGGAAAGATCCGATCCGTATTTTTTTCTTGTCAAAATCCCCGGGCCTTTTAACAAACACATAATCCTGGTTCGTCTGCTGCTGGTGTGTAATTTGCTAATAAGCGAACATAACAATCATCAATGGCGGTATCTCTCAATTCAATCACTTGTTCTTCATATTTACACCCACCCGCCCAACCTTCTCTCGGGTCAGCACCAATTCTTTTAATTAATATCATTATATTATTAAAATTAGGTTTTCTTATTCAATTTAACTGTGTAAATATACGTACCTAATCGTGTGTTGTTTAATTCACAGCTGTGGCGAAAAAGTTTTCGTTGGATTACGGCTTCAATCTCCTAGTCAGATATCTCATATATTACGATTAATTTATTTTCATTATTTTGTTTTTATCTTCTTTTATTTCTGTTGTTTCATTTTTCAATATTTTGTATATATGTATGTGCAGATTCTTATGGAATTTCGAGACCTAATTTAAGTGCGGAATTGCACAAAAAAATTCATAAAAGTATTGAACCTAGGTATGTCTTTTATTACAACAAAAAATAATCATAATCCTGTTTTTTTTTGTATTCTT
The DNA here is from genome assembly GCA_963930675.1 of Gnaphalium uliginosum. Classification (NCBI taxonomy): domain Eukaryota; kingdom Viridiplantae; phylum Streptophyta; class Magnoliopsida; order Asterales; family Asteraceae; genus Gnaphalium; species Gnaphalium uliginosum. The sequence goes on along the minus strand of OZ005685.1, from coordinate 45,413,897 downwards.
ATCCTTATATTTGAATCTATGTTCTATTCAAAAGTTTCAGTTATGAAGTTATGATGTTAAACCTAATTTCATACTAGTAGATAATCATAGTCAACTGTATTAATGTATGTTTGTTTTAGTTCATATCAGCATTATTGATATATATATATATATATATATATATATATATATATATATATATATATATATATATATATATATATATATAATTACTTGTATTTTTAGGATTGGCATTAAGCCAGCACGGGGACGTATTACAATGATGCCAATAGGGACTCCAAGAGTGCCTTATAGAGTTCCCGGTGAAGGAACCTGGCAATGGGTCGATTTGTGGAACGCTCTTGTAAGTCATTATCTGTTTTTTCTATAATCACGCTGTTAACAATTTTTTATATGTGGAATCTCTGATATTTACTTGTCTATGAACGTGTTATCATTATGTTGGTGCAGTATCGTGAACGTGTTATCTTTATTGGGCAAAATATAGATGAAGAATTTAGTAACCAAATACTGGCAACAATGTTGTACCTTGACAGTGTTGACAATTCTAAAAGAATGTATATGTACATTAATGGCCCTGGTGGAGATGTGAGTTCCTTCTCATTGTTTTCTGTTGGAAAATATAGTGTGTGTGTGTGTGTGTGTGTATATATATATATATCTTTTTATATTGAATGTAAATGCAAATATTACGGTTTTACAGCTTACTCCAAGTATGGCTATCTATGACACGATGCAAAGCTTGCAAAGTCCCATTGGGACCCACTGTGTAGGATATGCGTATAATCTTGCTGGATTTCTTCTTGCAGCTGGAGAAAAGGTAATTTTAATTTGTTATCAAGAACATCACACAATCCATTGAGATGTTTGTACTGTATAACTAGCGATAGAATGTGGATTTACAGTTAGCAATGTATTGTTGATAATCTTTGTTTTTCATTTTCTAAAAATTATGAAAGGGTCAACGTTTTGCAATGCCACTTTCAAGAATTGCTTTAGAGTCACCAGCTGGAGCAGCTCGTGGTCAGGTGTGCTGAACATATGATCTTGTCAAGAGAAGCGTGCATTTAATAGATAACTTCAGTCCATTTTGTAATTGTCTTACTGAATGTTGTCCAGGCTGATGATATTCAAAATGAGGCGAATGAGCTATTACGAATTAGAGATTATCTTTTCAAGGAGTTGGCTCAAAAGACAGGTCAACCTGTGGAGCAGGTATAACATAGAATTCTCTTATCAAAGTGTTCTTATGGGCTGTTTGGATATGCATGTTTAACTTTAAACTGATTATGTAGCAGTTTAATAATCAGACTCAGATAATCAGCTGTAAATTAGACATGCTGCAAGGATATAGTTTTTTGACTTGTTATCTGCTGTTTGAAATAGAGAGATTACCAGATAAGTAGTTATTTGATTGTTTGGATAATCTTGATTATTTAAGTGATTAATGGTAAGCATTTCAGTTTTCCTATAAATAATTAGCATTATTCCAGCATATATGAAAGTGATTATTTGAACAGTGAAATTGATTGTTGCTACTTGAAGTTGCAAAAATCAGTTTCATATCGCACATACAAACAATTCTATCTTGGTGTTGACCTTATCTAGTAGTTATTCGCGTTGTACATTTGGAAGTTGTAATGGTGAATACTCTTAACCATAATATGCAGGTTCACAAGGACTTAAGCCGGATTAAGCGGTTCAATGCCCAGGAAGCTTTGGATTACGGGCTCATTGATAGAATCGTCAGGCCGCCTCGTATAAAAGCTGATGCACCAAGAAAAGAGGCTGGTACAGGTCTCGGTTAATGTACTTCTTATTGTTTCCTTTTGAAATATCATATGTTCTCCATTGCCTTTTATTTTGAAGTTTTTGTGATTTGTTCTATATTAGGATCTGTTATTTACTTGGGGTTAGAAACTTAGAATGTGTCAACATGAAAAGTATTACGACTGTCAACGACTTTATTTGAACATAAATAGAATCTGTTACAGATTTAGTACAATGTATTAACTGAATTAGATGTATGCATAATGTCACTTAGTGATAAAGACTACAGAAAAAGGAACGTCACTGAGAGTGAGTGCCAAACGTCTCATTCCATTTTTATCTAAAAATATTCCAACATCCCGGCATAAAACCTTACAGAAGTTGCAGACTGTAGGGCAGAAAACGAACTTATATCCATCCTCGGTTTTCTCTATTTTAAACCAGTTATCAAGTGTTTCCCTTCCTGGGTTCCCTTCTACACCTCCCAGTATCAGAAAGTACTGCTTCACAGCTTCATTGTAACTGAGCTTCCATATATTTGACTCGTTACAAGTTGTATGGTCAGAGAATTTAATATTTACATCTGTGGAAAGGCGGATAACCCGTTTCTTGGGGTTGACTGCAGTGAAAGTCAACGGGAGGCCATACTTGTTGATTTGGAGTTGAGCAACTCCAAGAGGGCAAGTTTTGTTCGGGCCAGTTAGGCCCGCTATGATTCCACCACCCCTTTCGCCTTTAGCTGCTGGCATAACATAGTAGTTGACCCCTGCGCGGAGGTTTTTTCCAGTAATGTCGAGCACAGAATTGGGAGCTGAATTGACTGAGAAGACGCAGAGGATGAATGAAACTGAGAGCAAGATGATTATCTTCATTTTGGACTTGTAAATTGTGATGCGATCAACGTAGTCATATCCAAATATATCATGTTTGAAAGTCAACGGTCAAAGCCAATTTTGTATTTGCCAACAAGATTTGTGGGATGGTGGGAAACGAGTGGATCTTGTTCAAGGCTGCCTCTACATTATTTATTAAACTGCCACTTTAAAAATGCACAACGTTTAATGTTATTACTTGCACTTGCACTCGTTATTTTCTAACATTAGAACTGGTAAAACACCATTGAAATACCAAGACTCAAAGTTACATACCTTTTTAAGAGTAATCTATGTTTAGCATACAAGTAGTCTTGCCGTAAAACAGTGACCGATCTTTGTGTATTTTTAAACCATGTACGAAGTCAAAACATTTTAAGATCAAACGAGCAAAAGGCATGTAGAGTAAATAAATTCAGTTATATAGATGAGGAATCAACTCCATTACTAGTGTTCTTTACATAAATAAACCTAAATAAATTCAAAAGAGGCTGATGAAACTACTGAACCTAAATAACTACAGCTGCAAATCAACTCATGTTCTTTACATCCAAACAAACAAAGCCAAATACCATTAAGGACCCTATGCAGTCAGCTTAACAAACTACCATCATAACTATCCATGGAAACTAACATTCATGTCAGTTTCCTGTTTCCTCGATTCTGGTGCATTATATGCAGACCAACTATCCCCTCGATAAGATGGTGACGTTGAATTTGGTTTCACAGAAACGGGATATGGCTCCTCAGTCTCAGCAGCTGATATAGGAACAGCAGTCATAGAAAATGGTGTAGGTGTTACCGTCTCTGGTTTAGGTTTATTGGGCGTCTTTCGTTCATGCTGGTTCCCAGTCAAAAAACTTCCTACCACGATCTGAGACGGGATTTGTAAAAAAGATTAGTTAAATGATTTCTGATGGTAAATTATGGAATGATTTTTGATAGTTTGCACCTTCGAAGTTCAAAAATTTTAAGTACCTGAACAGGACTAGCGGCTACAAGTAGCCCGGCAACACCACCTCCAACAACACGTCCATCAGGACTTGCTAACGAAACACTCATTCCGCCAGATCGGTTTCTTATTCCTCCACTCTCCGATGGCGTAAAGGAACCAGCTAATGAGAGTATCTCAAAACGGCCCTGCAAACATCACGAGAGATAAGATTACAAACAAAACTTTATCTTGAACTATAATGTGATGGATATCAAATTCGTGAAAGATATTATCTGGGTATGGTACCTCATATGTCAATGTACCACCAGATGAATCAGGTTGTCGAAGTGTAACACTTGAAATGACACCATTTGCAGAAAGGATGCATATTGCCCGAGGTCCTTGTTGAGAGAATGATATAACCTTCATAGTCACATCCTATTGAACCAAATACAAAACTTATCAACTTCACGCTATTCAACTAGAACTTCCTTTCTTCTTATACCGTTCACTGTATCTCTGGTCATGTTAAGAAAATGGGACCCTTAATCACATTTTTATTTGTCTTTAGACCATATGAAATTATGAATGGGACCGAAAGAATCAAAATCATAAAAGATAAACAAGACCGATGATTTTACCTCCCCAGTGTTAACATTGATGACATGAGGTGTGAAATTAGCTCCAGCAGAGCATGAAAACCAATCACCTGTTAGAAAGAAATTCAATATGGTTTAAGGCATAGTAGTATGATACATCAAGTCAACCAGTTAATCTACTCGTCAAAGTACAAACAAGTCCTTACTACATATGGTCCAAAATTGTACTGTAATATTTTAGAGAACGCATAAGATGTAACTTTTAAGATAAATATGGTTGCTTTTAATGCCACCACGTTATGAAAAACAACGAAATACATTATCGATAACGAAGGAAACGAACAATTACAAAGAAAGAACATTAAAGACTTAAATGGTTGTTAGTACGTAATTCAATTCAGTAAGGCATCAAGCAATGGCAAATAAGTTCACAACATAAAAGAAAAACTGATGTGAAATGACAATTTTAATGCACGGTTGCACAATCAAGTATTGATGGGTACATTTGGGTCGGGTCCATATCTCAATAGAACTATGAGTTCAAAATATCTATCCTATATCTTCCCTGTGAAGGACCAGAAATACCTTGCTTACGTATCATTGGAGTGCATTAACATAAATAAGGCATTAAGAAGCGGCAATACATATGTGTGTAAACTATAAAAACATGATCTTAATTCTTAAAGACAAAATTTTGCGACAAAAACACAACTGTTCAAACTTGAAAGATGGCCACTTTCACCCAACAACCAAACCCACAAGATAAGTCTTGATCTTTACAGCTCTAGCTAAATATAGATTCAACAATCTCAGTTTGACCCTCTTCACTCTTCTTTCTTGTTATATATATACATATACATATATATGGGTTCCAAACATATCCAACCTAATTAGAATCATCAGGATCAAGATTCTTAAAAAACACAACTTGCAGACAAAGAAGTTAAAGAGGTCCATATCCATGGTGGAGGGGTCTATTGGTCCCACACCCAGATCAAAATAGTTGAAAAGTTGAAATTTATCTTCATTAGATATATCAAATTTGACACCAAAAAATGAATCTTGAAACAACAGAAAATAAAGTTTCAATCTTTATAGTGAAAAATGTTATTTTTATTCTTTTGGTGTTACCTAAACTTTCCGTGCCAATTCTGGGTGAATGTTGATGGTGTTTTCCGGCAGAAGGTAGCCGGAATTTGCCTCTTTTTGCCGATGAGAAGTCGATCACCGGTGAAGAACCGGCAGATGAAATGGGTTTGGGGGATAAAGTTTTAGTGACAGTAGATCCATCAGGTCCGTACTTTCTTGGTCTGCCTCTTTTTTTCTTCATAGAAAGTGGCATCACACCTAACGGCGGTTGTGTCGGAAACGGAACCACTGGGGTTGTGACACCTGTGGGTCCGGTGATGGTGAGTTGGTGGCTAGGTGGTTCAGTTGAAGGAGATATATGGTAGTCCGACGGAGCATCTGATCCCACCACTGTAACATCACTACTACTGTTCTTCCCTTCCCTCCCTTCCCTCCCTTCCATTTCCAAATTGTAAAAACTACAAATATAAAAATAAAATTACCAAAATTAGATTATTATTTTATTTTTATTTTCAGAAAAACTTCATTGCTTTCATGAGAATAATGCAAACCCAGAAACTATTAGCAACTAAAAAGTTTTAGTAGAGTTAAGCAGGGGTGTTTGAATGATGATCAAAAAATTAAACAATAAAAATAAGAATAATACGGAGTAAGCATGAAAAGAAAATGAAATTTCTTAATTTAGTTGATAAGATTAAATGAAATTTTGGGGGATGTCTTTAGATGTCAAAGGGTTGAAGCTATTTTGGGTTGCTAATTTTTCTCACGAGTGTTTGAATTATAAATTTAAAAGAAAAATTAATAAAATAGGGAATTTTAATATGGGGAAATCATTATAATAATATTGGCTCTTTAATTTAATTATCAAATATTAAACTGAGAATAAATTTGTATTTTGGTTTACAAAATGGTTTCAAGTCCGTTGCAAATAGAAAATGAAACATGATTATAGTTGGGAAAAGTGAAATTAGGTTGCCAAGCATTTTCTTATACAAAATATACACAGTGATTTAAAATATAATATGGCATATTTATACATATTCTATAATTACTAAAATAATTTGATATCGAATTTTAGTTTTTAAACACAATGAGCAACTCACATTTAAATGTTTAATTATTTCAAGATGAACAAATATAAAAATAATTTTAGGATCATTTCACCATTTATGTAGATTTTTAAGTAGGGTTTTTTGCCGAAAAATGAATCAATAGTTATCGTTTTTGTATTTTTTGGTATCAATAGTTCCCGATTTTTAAAAATGAACCACGAATTTAAAATCGAACATTTTCGGGTATAAGTAACCGTTTAAAACGGTAGTCGGTCCCAACAAAATTAGTTGATACCCGAAAATGCAAAAACGGGAACTATTGATTCATTTTTCGGCAAAAAACGAAATTAGTTTATACCCGAAAATGCAAAAACGGGAACTATTGATTCATTTTTCAGCAAAAAAACCCTTTATAAAATCATTTTACTTATACCCGAAAATGGTTACCGTTTTAAACGGTTACTTATACCCAAAAATGTTCGATTTAAAATAGTGGTTCATTTTTAAAATACGGGAACTATTGATACTTGAAAATGCAAAAACGAGAACTATTGATTCATTTTTCGGTAAAAAACCCTTTTAAGTAATAATAAAAACTTTAAATTAAAGCATTTTATATTGATATCATTTTGAGCTTTTCTTTCGTATGCAAAAGAGGAAGAATTACATATTTTCTCTTTCCTGAGCTCCATAAATATAACATTAAGTTTCCAATCCATATAATATAATTATATTAATGTATATCTGAAGAAATAAAATTTTATTATAAGGTTTTATCTTAGACAAATGTTGAAATCTTTATGCGTGTGACAAAAGAGAATTGTCCTCTTTCTGTGGGACCCATGGCATCATGTCACATAATTTATGTATTAAAGTAATTTGTGTTTACAAAACTTATCCGGCAATATAACCATATCTCCGATTTTGTGTAATTTAATTTAGAACATTATAGAACAAATATTTATTCTTCAATTAGCTTCACTTGATTGCAAGAATACGGGTCGTGAAATGGAAGCCAATACACTTCTAAATGCACTATCCCTCTCAATTAAATGTTTCAAAAAATATTTACACTAATAAAATTATATTTTAACTTTTAAAAAACATTTGGATCGGTTAAAGTTCAAAGGAGATAACATATAATTCATACGGGCCAAAATCTAAATCTACAATTGAAGTATGTTGTAAGATAAAAAAGAAAAAAGAAATACAAAGTACCTATTTATTGTTTTACATGAATAACATATCAGGGACGTTTGTTTGAATTTAATTTTTAGCTTATTGGCTTAAGTGGTTATCGCTTATGTATCATTAGCTCATTCATCTGCTTATTTTTGAGACTTGTGAACTTATATAAATTTACTAGCTCATAGTTAGCATATATAAGAAAATAAGCCAAAAAAAAAATATCCAGTGATAAATAAATCAAAATTATGTAAACCAATTAAGGGTTAAATAGTTTTTTCCCTACCCCGAATATATAGTAAATATCAAAGAAATCTAGGTCAAATTGAGTTGTGAAGCAATAATTAAATTTTGCCAATTGTTAGCATTTCTATCGAATTCAATTTTTTAATGTTTTGTTGAGGCTTAATTAAAAAAAAAAAAAAAAGTATTATATTGAAATAATTCACCAATATAATTAACATGCCATATATATTGGGACCACCATTATTGGGAATACAAATTAGGTTTTTAATTCATTAATATTTAATAGGATATGAATGGAAGAAAGTAATCAAATCAAATCAAATATATATAAAAAACAAATTAGATAGGAAGAATTATTATTTTATTTTATATTAATATATATATATATATATATATATATATATATATATATATATATATATATATAAATTAAAATAAAGTTTAGATAAGAATAAGTTTTAAATATATGCGATGAACCCAATAAATCATTATCAAGCTGTCATCTTTTTTACTTTTAAATAAGAAGAAAAAACCTTTAGTTTAAGCATGCAAATATTTTAATTTATATTACTTTTATAAATCTTATGATTTTAATATGATTATTAAGATGTTCTTTAATACCTGAATGCAAGCAGAGATGCAATATTTAAAATCTTGAATTAGTAATGCTTGTAGTTTTCTCTTTTACGGATATTCAAAAACTGTTATATAGACGCTGTATGTGTGTAAGACTACTTGTAGTCGTGACTGAAAGTCTTGTACATTGTACTGCTATGCTATATCAACATGACAGAATATAGAAATTGCATGTACTCATAGTGATTACAACTGACACTAATAAATTTGTACTTTTTTTTACATTTTTCGTTTACAATATATAATAGTTCTAATATAAAAACATTGAATCAAATAAAAAATACATTAAAATAAATTACATTTTTAATACTCAATTTAACAAAGTTGTTCCCATTTTTACAAGAAACACATTTTAGTTAGTTGGGCCTGGCCCGATGCATAAAACAAACCCAGTTCTCAAATCCCAGTTTAAGTAAGAGACGTGGAATTCCAGAACCTCAAAATCCCCTGCGTTGTTCTTCGTCTTCCTCAAGTCCCATGCCGCCATGCGTTCCATTCAAAGTTTCATTTCATTTCAAAGACAGTTGAAGGAAAAGGAAAAAAGGTGTGTGGGGCCCTTCACCACGCTCCTTCTCGCTCCGGCTTCTCAAACACGACGGTCCATGACTACGCACTATTACAAGTGCTCCAAGTGGTTGCTATCGCTATTATAAAGAAAAATCATACAATATCAATATATCAATTTTAGCTTTGTACATAGAAGATACTTTCATTAGGCCGTAACATTTTATGACTAAGTCTTGGTGTTGGCAAAATAAAACTTAGAAATTGATATTTATAATGTTAATTTTCAGAATTTCTAGATATATACATAATCACCCATTGTTTTACGAGTAGCTAAACTCAAACTAATTTAAACAATATAAGTATCACAGGGCGTTCAATATTTGATTTAAAACCGTTTAAATAGAAAACCGAACCAAATTTGAACCGAATTCAAATTCGGTTTCCTGTTTGGTTTCGGTTTGGTTTACACATCTGAATTCGATTTTCAGTTTGGTTTCGATTTTAGAATTTTGAATTCGGTTATACCGAAAACACAACTGAAAACCGAATTCAGATTAATAATATATTAAATTATTAATATATGTAATATATATGTGATATTTAAATTTTTTAAAGAAGTTTATTCACATTTCATTCCGAAATCTATTGTCAACCTTTTATTAGTTATACCTCTAATGTGAATTGCCAAGTGCCCACTAAACAAAATTCCTAGATCCGCCACTGATCCAACGGATACATAAACATGAAAGAGGTAAGAGATCACCAATTAAACACGTATGCTAAAACATAATTTTAATAGAATATCAATGCAGGACCAAGTTACACATAAAAAACGATTTAAACTAACTAAAATTACTACGCCCCACCAAATATCTCATTTAAATTGCTTACAGTTACTACCTCTCATCAAACGACTAAAACACAATACAAAAATTAGATAGACTCATCGAACAACAAATTGTATACATACTACAAAACATGTTCTGAAAGATAAACATTGATAATAGAACATGAATAGTGTAATAAACGAAGACATGGAAGATACGCACCTATCAAACTGGGTGAAATAGTATGACAATAATTTGAATAAATATATACCTCTTGTAACTTCTTTCGTTGGCATTATGGTTCCACCCTCACAATATATTATTCAATTCACCTAACGTATTTCATTTTACATACTAATGAAACTCAAACACGCTAACAATTACAATCCGAAATCTATTTTTTCTGGTTATTTGGTTAAATTCAAAAAAATTCGGTTTTAACCGGAACCGAATCGAAGTCGAATTCCGTTTTCGATTTCGATTTCGGTTCGGTTTACACTTTGAATTCGGTTTTATTCAAACAAATTTCAAAACCGAACAACTCAACTCGAATAAATCGAGAAAACTGTAAACCGAACCGATAAACACCCTTCATCAGTTTGGACTCCTTAAGAGATATGTTCCCTGTATCTTAACTCATCGGGAGATCATATGCACTTGATAATAAAGTTGTTGATTATCGTTGAGAAATCATATATTGGACCTTTAGAGAAAATGGGCCATAAGCGACTGATATTGGTTCATATGATACATCTGATTTTACAATTGTGGCATTGCTAATGCTAGCATGTGGACTCAACTTTGCAATAATTGTGGTAGAACTTAATTAGTTAATTTAAAAGATTTTTAGACCAATATAATCACATTTTCCTAAATTGTGGAGATCGTCAAACTTACTAAGTTGAACATGACGAATTAAGGGGACATACTATCTGCACACTCCTATTTACTGATTGCACACCCCTTACCCCATTAACTCCTCCTTTTTTTTTTGTTTTTTATCCAAATTCCTAATTGCACACCCTCCCTAACTATCAAATCGATTTTCATAATTTTGTTTTAATATTTTTAAGGGATTCATATTTTATAAAAATAATTCGTTTTTGTGTGCAGCTGAATGGGAGACCATGTATAAGAATCGCCTAGATATGTAAACTCAACAAAACTCAAGAGAAAATTTCAATCATGCAGATTTTATTTATGTTTAGAAGATGTAAGTTTATTTTTATGTATTTTTATTTAGTTGATTGAGTATTGTAAATTATTGTCTAATATATTTAATAAAAATGTAGTCGATTGACCAATGAATGGTTGATTTATAAAAAAAATCAAAACATAAATTGCTTTATATAATAAAAATCATCTTTTATAAATATTTCATAATTTTTATAAAAATTTATATTCTATAAATAATTAAAAAGGCTAGAAGACGAAATAGACAAAAAACAAAAAAAACAAAACATTTAATTGATTTGACGGGAGTGTGCGTCTAGAAATAGAAGTGTGTACAAATAGAATTGGCCCGAATTAAACACAATATTGATGTGACTGAGTTAATATGCAAAACACACGACTATACGAATATACGACCGAATACAGTTTTCGGTGCATTCGGGTGTTACTTACGTGCTATCAAAGTACCAAACAGTTCAAATCAAAAGACATGGTGGTACGATTCCTGAAACTATTAGGCATTTTTAACAAATATTTTAGAGCTAAAATTAAGAAAAATGATGTGTACGTCTACACGTACTTATGTAAATAAGTGATGTACACAAAATTCAGTGGTTATATAGAACCTGTAACCTTCGTGTTAGTAATAAAAATTGCGAATTTCTAAACATATATATATATTGTTTTTATACGTGTAAACGCAACAAATTACATATAAATATTATTTAATGTTCGTATTATTGACAAAATAAGGTTAAAAATCACTAAAAATATGTTAAATTATTGAATATATGAAATGTTCACATATACACATGTCAAATGTACACATGTAAACGAAAAATATAAATTTAATTTTAAAGGTTATATTGAGATTTTGTCAAACGATTTTGCATTTAACATTAATCTACATCAATAATCACATGTGATTGAATTATTAAACATGTAAAAATTTCTATACTTTAAAAGTTATCGCAGTTCTGTAACTTTTTTTATTCTCATTTGAACCTTTGACTAAATATATATATATATATATATACACACACACTAGAGATTCAATGGCTATACATATGCACAGTCCATGAATAATGATGCATTATGTAATTATAAATATAATCTTGTAAAAGAGTAATTCACTTAAAAATATGATACCACATAAAATAAATAAAATTAAAATATTTTAATCTGATGAAGATACACGTGATGGTAATATTTTTTGAGGAATTAACAAATTAACAATAAAATAGACATGTGTAAAGTTTGAGGAAGATTATTGAAGACCGAGAAATTAACACTTGTTCTTGTTCCTTATAATTTTCTTTTTGACATCTTCCAAGTAATAAAAAATGTAATAAAATTTGTCTAAGATAGTTTTCAAATCTATCGGTACTATAATCGCGTCAGCTAAAAAAGTAATTGACATAACCGACAAATATATTAACCTATTTACTCATGATATATACAATTTTCTAAGATTAAATGCGCAACTATGAGAGCTGAATATAATAAATAAGATACACGCGTTTCTATAATATGATGAATGTATAACCTATAATGAAAAACAAGAAAAACTTAACCATCTAAAAAGTTGGTTTTAAGCGTTTACATGTGTGATTTATATGGTAGAGCAAGTTAAAAATGTCATTAAGCTAAATTACAAAATATATAAAAATTCAAAGTAAGTTAGATTGCAAAATATATATCTCAAGAATATATTTTTTTGTTAAAATAAATTATTGAGAGAGTGGATGTATACATAAAACCCAAAAGATGGTAAAAAAAACTCAACAGCTGTATTTTGTCAAATGAAAAGAAAAATGATTCAAGGCCTCACATCTAACCTGTGACGTTCCAATCAATGAAAAAGATCCGGTTGTATGTTGCTCACGTGTGACCTTCTAAGTGTGCTACAAATGAAAACGTGACACGTGGCATTTATTGGGGCTGCTAAAGTAAAACTTGCTCTTTTTCTATAAGATATTAAAAAGAATGATCAAGTGGTTTAAGTTTTAAGAAAAACAATTAAGACAAATGAATTAAGCTTTTAAAATTGAGTTTTGTGATAATTTTGAGTAGCATGAAAATGAGAATACGTACTATCAAATATCAATCATTTTCATTGTTGCCTCTCCAATGGCAAGGGATTACGTTGATTCTGCTCTTAACCTTTTTCTTAATATATGCTTACAATTGACGATATCTACCACACTAATTCTTTATTTTATTATTCACGATTCGTTTTTAACCCCACATATATTCCTATTTTTAATTCTAACAATACAATATAATATAATACTATCATTGTATATGCCATATTTAATCAAAAATAATATAATGTTTGTATTCTTATTCTTCTAATTATTTTTAAGACATGGGTATGTATGATGCAATAGGCATGTCAAATGACGCAAGTAGTTAGGTTGTGGTGTTCGCGAATATCCTTGTGTGGAATTATTTTAATAAACTAACTTTGAAATAAATAAAGGCATTAATTTAATTTAATTAGATATGATTTGTGAAGTTGCTAGATCGCTTTATTCTTTTCTAAATCTTATCGAAATGCCGTACATTTTGTTCTTTTATAAAGGCCACTCGTAGCCACCTAAAACTTATCCGTTTGGTAGTTTGATTCCATGCTTAATTGCCAACTTAATCCAAACTTCTTTCATTCGAAAAAGAATATGTGGAGGAGTTAAGATTAAGTTTTAATTTTAAAATGATACCTTACTATTACCATAAGATTATACACTCATACATAAAAATTGTTTTAAAATATAACTTTGAACAACTTTTTTATATTAAATAAAATCATTTTACGAGCTTATATATATATATATATATATATATATATATATATATATATATATATATATATATATATATATCCAATAATATTGTTAAAAGTTAGTCACTTATTCTTAAATAGATATTATACCGTTTAAAAAATAATATAGTTTCCATATGTACTTCATTGGTATCAAATTGGGTGTTCATATTTATTTTTTGAGACGTTACAAAGTAGATGTCCATTTTTAAAAAGTAAAACATCAATCTTACCATAATACTCTTACTTACATTATCTTTGAAGAAACTATGTACTTAAAAGAAAAGGTAAAATGGACATTTGAATGTTAAACGTGAAATAAAGAAGGTAATAGTAAAGAGAATTTGCATCGAACCGAAAGTTGTATGAACACGAAAAATTGTGCCAACAAATTAGCACATATTCTGCAAACCATACTTTCCTAAAGTGAGCAAACACACTCACTATCAACCATTCTCTTCACATAAATATTAGATAACGATTTGTGCTAATTTATGTTAATTATTATACATTGAACCACTTTCATTAATTGATTTGTCAACATAATATTCATCATCATTCATAATTAAAATATTAAAAATCATAATTCGGTTTTGTCAATTACATAAATTATTTACCCGATTAAAAACATTTTATGAAAATTATGCAGGTTTTGCAAAAAGTAAGTATATGTTCTTTTACCTTTTTACATAGAAGTACGTCGAATCGATATAGAAACGTTGATTAAATATTTAAGATCGAATCTATTGCCATTGAAACATATGTATAACAGAATTCAAGAATAAGAATGTTTTTTTTTTCTAAGTGGATGGTTTTAAAGGTATAACTAACTAAAATAAATGTGGTTATAAACTACAAAATTTTATACATGCATGCGTATAACGGCATGAATAGGTGTGAAAGTGTTAGGGCACCCATGAGGTATTGATGTATTTGACTTTATTTTTTAATTACATAATGCTTCTTATGTCTCCAACATCTTATCGTCACCTCGTACCACTTGTTTAAGGTTTTAATTAGATTACAGCCATATGTCCGTCGTTCTTGCAACTCCATATAGTTTTATCCGGTATAATTTTGATAGGTTGGAATAGCCGGCAAAAGATGTCATGCATGTTTTCCCTGACCTTCTAAAAACTAATTTTTATAAACAAATTGGCAAAAATGTAACACTCATTCGTTACTAATAATTTATTCTCTTTTCGTTTGCTTACACTATCTAAGACAGCTTAAGAATTGAACGTGTAACCTCAACGTCACGTAATAGAATTCAAAAAATAACCCACCAAAAACATAGCACGTACTACCTATGAAAACTGAAGAACTGAACTTTTTTTTTAACCTCACATTTATCAATAATCTGTTTATTATATACCAAAAGAAAGATGAAAAAAACAAAAAATTAAATTAAATAAAGTTGACACACTTTTCTTCCTTTCGTCTCCCTCTATCGCACGACTCCAACCATGAAAGAACAAAGAAGACCGAGTCTGTGCCTACATCGTTCCCCCATCTTTCAGCACAAGGACGCTAAGAAGGACTTCCATAAGTCAATAAGAGTACGAGAAGTGGTGAGTCAACTTTCAGTGTTCTTCTCAATGTTCTGAAAAATACTAGAAAAGAACATCGCTTACAATTTTAAGAAGAGTAGTTCAGTGTTCTTCTTGAAGGTAAAATGAGCCCAAAAAAAGTTATGAACCAATCGGTTAAAAGGAAAAAAATAAAAACATCAGATTTCAACTTCACACCCTAAAACGGTAGATAAGAATACCGACCAAGAACACAGGCGAAGAGTGGAAGACACCGAGTTCCCGACACCACGTAAGTCCACTACTCCCGTCAATATCTTTTTCACAAATTTCAATATGGGATTGTGAGGTTACAATGTTAGTAACTATCCTATTGCAATCCTGTTTAGATATATTGATATTTTCACTCGGTTGAAAAGGAAAGAAATCTTATCTTGTTTACGTGAAAGAAAAATAAAAAGAGAAGATCCTTCCAAAAGATTTTAAACGAATACATGGATAGAAGACCAAACCATCATAATCACCAAACACCATCAATCATATATGACATACAAAACCTTTTAAATCCTATGACATGTCATTATGTTTTACCTCTGTATTGTTGTACGGTACACCCTATAGTCATGATAACACACCATCTAAAATTTTACCATTCTTTTTGTGTTGTTGACAACATTTAATTTTTATTTCTGTCCAAGAAAAATGTACGCTAGGAATATAAATATATTGGTATGATGATGATTGTCCTTAGAGAAACAGAGAGAGTCAAAACAGTCAAATAGCACCTAGTAGTTAGATTCAATTAATATAATAATAAAATAAGTTATGTACAAACTACTATAACTATGTCTATATGGGAACAAAAGGGTGCAACTCCCATTCATCTACCTAAAATAATTTCACCCCAAATATATATTTCTTCTTGTGTACCACCTGTCATGCCAGCAAGGCAACAACTCATCAACCACAGTGGACCCCATTAACCTAATATGTGTGCCTCCCTGTCTGTGTATTTTACCTACTCAATACCAACCATCACAAAAGTCCCAACTAACCCCACCAATATATGTACAAATCCCTCTTCTTCAAGCAAAGTATTTATGCCTCCCCCCAATTAATTTTTTTTTTTAAATTCCCTCCTTTTTTTGTTTCAAGAATATGATTTGATCAACCCTAAGTTGTAAAGGTTCCGTCTTAATAAACTTCCAAGTGATAACAAAACTGCCCCACCAAGCCCACCTTCTTCATTCTCTGACTTTTGTTGATTCCTCTTGTTACATGCTAATGGCAATTCCTTTACTCTTAGGTAATCTGACCCGATTCTTTGTCGAACCGATTCTATGATTTTCGAATCCACATGGTTTCCAAGTGCATCCGTGACGTAGAATATGTTTAGAGCTGTACCCTTTGTTGTAGATATTTCAGCACGTGTTACATTTATGGCGTTTTCTCTGAATGCTCGTGTTACTTCCGCTAATAGTCCTGGTTTATCCGCCTTGCATAGCTCCAGCCTTACACCCTAAATAACATCAATTGTTCAGAAACGCGATCTAAAGAATTATAAAACGAAGCTAATTCAAGTTATCCAAAATTTTAACTAATCAATACCTCGGACGCTCTTCTCTCGATTGCAGCTCTTAGGCAAAGAGTCACTCGCTGCTTTTCGGCTTCTGAATTAATTGGTGTTCCGTCTATATGTCTAATAAAAAATTCCTGAGCAACATATAACATTTAAATCATTAGCAACTCGTATATCATCTAACTGAGTAATGCTCTATATACCTAAAATATACATCTACGGATGTGCATAATCCATCTTTTGATGTGTTTTAAACTTCCAATCATTAGCATGTAAATTCAGATAAATTGATAAATTCATGCAAATAATGTATGAATATGTACCAGATAAGCGCCATCATCTGTGGTGTTTATCGTGGCATGAAAGACTACGTATTCCATATCCGTCAAGGTGCAGAGTACATCGAATAAAAGCTTGGGACGATCCTTGCACGTTATGTTCAAAACCGAGTACCCTTTCTCCAAGCAATTTTGCACAGATACTAAAGGAGAATATTCACCGCTCGTTTTAATAATAGGACTTCTTTCATAATCGCGGTCCGCAGACATCATCTGATGAAGCCGTCTCTCTGTATGAGTGATTGCCATTGAAATCGAAGTTTTTGCACTTCTAATATCATTATCCCCTTTAAGAACGTTTCTTAATCGAGCTTCTATGCTTTCGATTTTCTGAGTGTCACCAATTGGGCATCCTGAATCACAGTCTTTTAAATAAATGAGTGACGCAATCCGTCCATTGTGAGTCCATACTTTAGATTCTACCACGTCACACTTGAGATCGGACAAAACTGCAAAAACTTCAGATAAAAGGCCGACTCTATCGGTACCGGTTAGCTCGATAGCTGTCATTCCATCAAAAGATTGAGATCTAGTGTTGCGAATGGTTCCAAGTGACTGCAAAAACAATACAGAAACATGAAATTAGACACTAGTATTAAGTAATCAGTAAATATGCCTAAAATATCAATTCAAATTGATTAAGAAAATTACCTGCTGAATGCAGTTAATAATGCTATCATCCGTCAATTTATTTCCATCCAAATTAGTCACATGAAATACTGTAAATAGAAAGTAAAAAAAACGTTACTCACTTCAAAAAATTATTAATAATTAATAATAAAAAATAATTACAATTAACAAAAAATGGTGCAAGAAAATAAAACTTACCATCCATGTTCCACCTTCCATCAGAAGAGACATAACCTTTTTTAATTAAAAGGTTTAAATCAGTAAGAACTTGAACCGCCTCTAGAAGAATTCTATCTTTTCTCGCACTGTCAATCTAACAATAAAATATAATATAAAATTAATTAAGTTGCGAAATTAAATGGGCTTTTAATTCAATTTAGGAACAGTTGTCCTGTTAAATCAAATCTTACCATGACTAGGGTTGCGTTTACACAACCAGCATTGTCGATCATGACCCTGCAATTTACCAAATAAATACACTTTGATTAAGACATCACAAACGAAAACATGACGTGAAAGACACTGAAAAAACAGTCAAATTTATACAAAAAATTCACAACTAATTTTATCCAAATTAAAGTTTAAATTTGAGAAAATAACTTTAATCTTACTATAATAAATATAATCATCACATTCATATTAATGATTATATGATATTAACAAATTAATTTTAGATATTTTCTCCAAACATACTGTGTTGAAGCCCTAAAGTTAAGTAATTAAGGATAATATATACCATATTCTGCAGTTATAACGGAAAATATTGTAGACTGAAAAATTAGGCTAACACTTACAACATTAAACTGAAGAAATTACAGATTACTAACAAATTAACCCCGTAAAAATTAAAGAGAAAAGAAACAGGGGAGATAGTAATGGATATAAACTGACCTTGGCGTGTTCATCCGTACAAGTAGTTTTTCAAATTCATCCAAACAAGGTCTTCTATCCATCTGCATCATCTCTTCTTATTTTGCTTCTCTTCTAAGTATAATAAAATTATTTATAAAGACGGAAAGAGTGTTTTTTTTCTTGATTTAAAGTCTGGGGGAACGATTTGAACAAAGAAACAGAGGATTACAGCTGACTACCATTCACTATTTATCGATTAAATCGCCATGAAAATACGAGGAGACCTTCTGTTGTTACTTTCTCTGTTTCTCTCTCTAGGAACTATGAATGAATGCTTTTGGATACTTGATTATGGTTCCCTTTGTGTGGAATTTATATTATAAGTTTTTTTCATTCTTAATTCAATTCAATTCAATTAAATAAAATGGAAAGAAATATTTGCTTTTATGGACAAGAGGCACATGTCATACGCCCATAACACACGCTGCGCGGATCCGATTACCCGTTTTCTGATTTCTTTCTATACAAGTCAACTTGCACGTCTTACTATTTTCTTTTATTTTTAAATTAAAAATTAAAAATACGGAGTAATAAGGTGTGGTAATGGCCTTTTTTTCTTTCTATACATCTGTTTCTAAGACGTGGTATAAATAAATAACAGTAACAAAAATTAATAAAAGCTTTTTGAGTTACGAATACCACTTTTTTTGTAATAAATAAATAGGAGTATATATTTAATTTAATTAGGTTGCATTACTAAAACGGCCCTTTTAATTTAGTTGCCAGCTAGGATGGATGTCCTTTGCTTTACTTCCACTTCAAACACCTTTTTATGGTGTGGTGGTGAAGTAGCACCAGCAATTTTATTCAATTAATTGTATGTATGAATCAATGTTTACACCAAAATGTTTTTTTACCGTATAAAATGTACTCAGATTTTACAATTTCTATTTGAGTAAAGTAAAAGCAAGTATGATGTTCATTAACTGTTTCTTTATATGTATTAGATTAAATGGTTAATCGTTAATTAAAGCTCATAATCACTTGTTACAATGAAGAGAGTTTGCCGACCGAAATAATGACGGCAACACGGTGGCACGGCCCACATTTAACAAACACCGCCACAAATTTGGCTTTTTCATTGTCTAAAAGTTACGCCGGTTTAATCTTTTTCTTTAAATAAAAAAAAAAAAAAATACTCTCACCCGATATTCAATTGTATGTATGGATACACAATACTCCTATTATTTGCAAGAGATTTAAGTGCATATTATTAACTCTTCGCCTTACAAAGAATATACAGTCTTTAAGATACATGAATATGATAAAATAAAATAAAATCTTTTAATTTATATAATTAAATCATCAAATTTTAACAATTTATAGCATGTACTTAAGACCCTAAATCCTAAACTCTAAACCCTAAACCCCAAACCCTAAACCCTTTACAAAACTCTAAACCTTAAACCCTAAACGCTTTACAAAAAACCTTAAATTCTACTAAAATCTAAACCCTAAACCCTGCTAAATTTTAAACCCTAAACCCTGCTAAACCCTAAACCGCAAACCCTAAACCCTAAACGCTTTACAAAACTCTAAACCCTAAATTCTACTAAAATCTAAACTCTAAACCCTGCTAAATTTTAAACCCTAAACGCTTTACAAAACTCTAAACCCTAAATTCTACTAAAATCTAAACCCTAAACCCTAAACCTAACCCTAAATCAAATGTACAACCAAAAACTAACACATGTGTTAGTAATTCCCACCAAAAAAAATGAAAAAAAAATTTGTCGAAGTATACCTTGTGAGATGTCTAATCTTAGAGTAGAAAACGTTGAATTTTATTGTGCAATTTTCATAATTTTTTGATTTGCCATTTGTGAGATATTTAATTTTTAAGATCTTCGGGGTAAATGGATTTTTTGTACATGTGGCGCATTTTCATTGGTAATTCTATAATTTTAAAATATGTTGTAATTTAATGATCTTTTCTCCTTTGTTTTAATAAATATCAAATCTTTTTTATATTGACTTTATTTGGATTGGATCGGATCGGAAGATATTGTATAACTATTACGAGTAGAAGAATAAAACGTTTTTCTTTTTTATTTATTTGAACCATAAATTCTCAATTTAGATTATTCGTATCTTCAATTCATTTCACTATTACATCGAAGTGAAACGGAATTCGGATATCTCATAGTCTTGATGTGTTTTATAAATGTAATTCCCGAATATTAAGTAGTGGTGAATCAAGTATCTCGATTTACAGAATCGCCAAATAGTATAAATCACGTGAATATATTTTAACACTTGAAGAAATAATTCATATTATGACTCATTGAAAATTGGTTGTCCATGTCCATAATTTCAACTACCAAAATTAGTGACAAGATGACATAGAACAAACTATGATCATTTAATAATTTCATAATTAATAATAATAATAATATGTTAATGACGTAAATGTTGGTAATGAAAATGACTAATAGGTGAAGTGCACCAAAATGTAACAAGATCACGAAAAATACATTTCATTAATTT
Organism: Gnaphalium uliginosum; assembly: GCA_963930675.1. Taxonomy (NCBI): domain Eukaryota; kingdom Viridiplantae; phylum Streptophyta; class Magnoliopsida; order Asterales; family Asteraceae; genus Gnaphalium; species Gnaphalium uliginosum. The sequence goes on along the minus strand of OZ005685.1, from coordinate 45,392,711 downwards.
GTGTTAACCGTCATAACAAACTTCTCAACTAGTTTAACCATTCTCTAATTACAAACTATATGCCTCGTACATTTTACAATTTACAAATGAACCCAAACAATTATACAACATGTACACATAACACCTCAAGCATTGTCATTGAACACTTTCTACCCTAAACTTCTTTTATTCAATTATAATTAATGAAAAATCTATTGCATGTGTGTATCGAACTTGCACATCCAACTTCGATTGTTGTTTTTTGTATGTACTTAGCTTGTCGCTTAAAGAAGCACAATGTATCCATACAATTGACATACTAAAAATTACATATAAATTATTAATAATCGAATGTTGAATATACACAACATAAGTTTTATAAGTTCGATTACATATAATAGGTTTTCGATTATGATATGTTAGATTTCAGGTTAGTACCCTTATAAGAACAGATAATAAACGTATATCATGTGACACCCATATCATTTTTTGGCAGTATTTATATCCATATTTTAGAAGTACATATTGAATATGTATAGTTGTTTTCTCTCTTCTGCTTGAACTTTAATAATTCATTAAACGTAATTATACAACGGATATTTTATCTACAATATTATGTATGATTATTTCTAACATGTGTCATAGCTTCATTAATACAGTAAAAAAAATTATTTCTATATATAATAAAAAGTGTATCTACAAGTTTCAACTCCGCCACCACCTCTACTTAACATCGTCACTCATTATTTTTACTTTTACCATCACATTAACCAACTATTATCCTACATATATAAAATATGGCATTATTTGAGTATTAGTTTAGTACGTTATATATACTTTCCAGAACATGATTTTTAGACCATAAGGAGACATTAATGAGAATTGGTATTTTTTATATTTAGAGTTTTTTTTTTATTACGAGTAGTAATAGTAAATACTCATTTTGTAATTATATAAAAAGAAATAAAGATATATTATTGTTTATTGAATCTCGATATCCGTACCAGAAGCAGTTGGTTGGTAGTGGACGACTACTTCTTAGGCACAACTTAACGAATTGCATGATCATGGGACAACACTTCCCCTATTTCCCCGTATTTAATATTTACCAAATCTTTTATTATAAAACGATATACGATGCTCAAGGTGTGCAATTCCATGACTTTTAGTGTCCAATTTTTAATGATTTAATTTAAATAAACCAATATGTGTGTATCTTTGTCCAAAATAAACCAATTTTTAATGATTTAATTTTAATTAATTTATTACCCATTTGTATTTATCAACCTTTTATTTTAAGTTAGCTTTTTATTTCAAAATCATTTTTCGTTTTGAATAATAATAATAATAAATTAAACATATATTTATTGGTAAAATGATAAAAGGTAATTATAAATTAAACAAAAACACCAGTAAATATATTTTTCGTTATCTGTATGATATTATTTAGTAGAATAAACTATGTATAGATGGCCAAATTTTAATTACTACATTTATATGGCAAATATTAACATACAATGTAATGACATTTAAAATTATAGGTAACATCACTTATTTCTGGTAGACATATAATGGAAATTTATTCCATGTTTGGTACAATGGAGTATCTTCCCATGAAATTATTGTTACACCAATTGTTTCAACATAATTTTATTCTTATAATTAATTAAATTAAAAATGCAATAAATCAATTAAAACGCACTAATAGGCTACCCGCACAATGCAGCGGTACCTCATACATAAAAGACGGTTTTAATTTATGATGATCGGTAATAAAAGTTTGTTTTATACGTACGTCAGAAAGGCAATATCTTCATTCATATTGAAATGATAAGTGTTTGAAATTACACTCGTTTGGATTACTGTAAATTCAATGTAATCGTTATGGTTGCAAGCGTTTTAATTTGTTACAAGTATTAAGTGTATAATAATTGGTACATGGTATTTGACTACATATTGCATTTCTAAATAAATTATTATTGTTTTTTCATAAATAGACAAAAGATTTTGTTGAATCGAAAATGTAATTTGACTTATAGGTTGTTTTTAATTTTACAGAAATAACTTTAAAAGAATATATATTTTCAAATTATATATCTTTTGACTTACAGTTTATTTCTATTTTGATAGTTGTTTAAATTAACTAAGGGTAATTAAGTCATTTACGATCTTTAATTTTCTAAGGTTACAAGGAAAAGGTGTAAGCAAATTATAAGGAGTATAGATAATTATTAATTAGTGTGATAATATCATATTACGTTATACTTACATAGAAATATATACTCCATATATATAATAAATTAGACTAGATGTTAAACTCGTGTATACACACCGTCCATTGAATTCGTATTTAATTTTTATAAGTATATAAATAATGTTTGTGATAAAATTCTAACGATTTATATATATAAGTTAAAAATTATGCAAGAAGTTTGAAATAAATATCTTAAGGTAGTATGTAAATTCAATAGATAATCGGTGTCATGTTATTTTTTATTAAAAAAAAACACTCACACACTCGTATCACGAATATATACATTTATCTACGAATATTTACAAATTGTCCCACCTAAGGACTTAAACCTACAACCTCAAGGTTGATGAGTTATCTCTATAACGTTTGGCCAATAGCCCTTTGGTAATTCAGAATGATAAACTATTCATACCAAAAGGGACATGTTATTGTACGTTTTGTATATGCATATGAGTGTGCAGACAGTCCTTTTACTTTCGAAATTACACGGATCATTCTTGTGGTTTGCAAGATTGCACGCTCACGGTCCTTTTACACATGTCAAGGGTTAAGGGTTAGCAAACTTATTAAGTGACCATTAGCTGAAAGAACTATGGATGTGAATTTTACAAACCATATGGATGATCTATGTAATTTTAAAAGTAATAGGATAATCGGTGTTATTTCTTATAAATTATAAGGATGATTCATGTAATGCACTCTAATATTTAATATAATATATGATTCACCTTTATGATGTCGTCATTTAAAATTAAGATCAAATTAAGCAATTAGGTCCCTCTATTTACTTATCTTTTTCGTTATTTGAAAGTTTATAAAAATTGTGTTGTATTTGTAACTAATACGAAAATATATAAAGAATACAATAATAAAATATTTCAGACGTTCTATAACTTCTATGTATTTGTAATATAAACATGTATTATTAAAAAAATTTATTTAGAATACACGGATATGTATTATTAATCAATTAGAAATTATATCAACATACTAATTGTTATAATGAAATACAGTATAACATAAAACAATTATCTAAAATAAAAATATGCTAACAGAATAATAATACTCGTCTAGGAAGTATTATTCGATTTTTTGAGTGGTCCTGACTGAAAATATTCAAACCAAAACCAAACCATTATACTGATTCCTTATCTGATATTACCCAAAAATCAAACCAATCCAAATAACCTAATCCAAAATATCCAAACAATATATGGATCGATTGAGTTATTCAGTTAAATAAAATAATAAACACCGCTACCAACGATAATCAATGGCATGAAAAATCACATTAAATATTATTCATAAATAATGATAACAAATAAAAAACTATTTATAGAACAATTTAAAACTCTTTTACAAAAATAATACTAATATAGTTATGCTTGCTAAAGTAATGTAAAATTACATTATGAATAAGACATTACGTGTATAAAAGATTAACCGAGTATTGTTTTATGTTCAAATTACAAATTAATAGTACATGCGTCCTAAAAGATCTATAAGTTAGTAATTAATATTATATTATAATATATTATTAGTTTAATCAATACTGTAATCTCTTTACGTTGATATTTTACCTTTAAAGTTCATTATGTGTTTAAATTCATATGTGTTTACCTTAATAACTTACTTTATACTCATTAGCACCTGGACCGGTCCAGTTTGTTAGTGAGTGTGAACTATAACACGAAAGTTTCACACTTTAAACCATTTTTATATATAGTGATTTAGAGTAGAACAAATTGTGGAAAGTAACTTAAGAATAAATATTTAACTAATAAAAAGATATTAAAAATGACGGATCGGGCCCACATATTTTTTATTCACTATTGTTTCATTAACATTGATTGTTTCTCTTTGTCAGCTACATTGAAGTCATAAACATTTGACATCTAATTTAATTCTGAATATTTTTAAAATATAAATACAAATTCAATATTTTGTGTATATATACGGAGGAGGTGTATATACACGGATGTTTATGTCTATAATAATAATAATAATAAATAATAAATTTGGAAATAAGAGGATGACTAGTCACGTGACCACAAAAAGAGCAAGGGTCACGCACCCAACTTTCACTTTAATGCTGTCACCTTACCTAACCTACGGAATACCACCATTTGTATACCCGTCTTGTGGGTCCCATTCTACCCTTCTCTTCCTGTTCGGTGTGCTCAATCACGTGCAATTCCATCGTAAAACACGTTCCTAGCTGTCTCTACCAAAGGTTTAGTCTAACGTGGAGTAATCTAAACCCCCTCACACGACGACTATAATAACCGTTTTTTATCATGGACCCGCACGATGCCTCACACTATCCCGCCATGATCTTGCCTTCTGGAATATCTTTTTATTTTATTTTTGTAGTCGAAGGATTATGGTCAGGTGGCTTTTCATAAGAGTTGGGAGTAGAGGTGCACAAATGGCTTAAGCACGAGTCGATTTTAAAAAAATCTGAAAAAAGTTCGAAAAAGTTCGATCTGAAAAAGTCCATTATAGCCTGAAAGTTCTAAAGAGGTTTGATATTATTCTTATAAGTCCGGTCCGGTATGGGCACGGATCAGGCCGGGCTAGACCCAAAGTTGAAAAAGCCCGAAGCCTGAAACCCGTGCTTTTTAAAAATAAAGGCGGAAAACCCGGACATTTTCAGAAAAAAAAAGTCTAATCTCATTTTAAAATACATGTTTTAATATTTATATTTATTATACTTTTACTTATATTATATATATACATATCTCTATATCTATATATATATATATATATATATATATATATATATATCATATATCTTGTTTCTACACAAATTATCTTTTGAATATTATGTATCATATACCTTTTGAATATGTAAAATTTTTCATTAATCACGTACGTACATTGGTATATATTAAATTTTACCCTCGGATCGCGTACTTGAGCATGAAATCGTACCAGAAAGTTTCATTCACTGTTACGCGATCCTAGCAACTCTCCGGGATCGCGTACTCGTGAATTGAATTTATATCAGAAACTTTTCTTTTATATTACGCGATCCTAGTAATCTTCTGGGATCGCGTATTTTGACCCAAAACTTAGCAAAACTCAAGTTTTTGACCAAATTGCAAATGCGCATAACTTTCGATTCATTTAAAATCTCGACATGAAATTTTGCAGACACGTTTCATATAACATAATGGAAGTTTTTCAACTGGCACTTTTTCAAAATTCACACTAATGACGTTTTTGAACTTGAATCCGAAATATGACTATTTAACCGAAACGACTCATTTTGACACTTAGCGCATAAAACCAAATAACAACTTAAATTCTCCAACTTACATCATAATGTGCATAAAACCTTTATTGTCACAAGTTTCTCCATAATTGTACTCCAAATACATCATGACTCAAATTTACATTAACTTGTTTAACCCACGACATTAACGATTATATCAAACTTTAACCACAAAATATGATCATACTCAAACGATCATTAGTTTTTACAAAATGGGGCTTCAACATTTGTATCTAGAGCATGATTTCAACAAAATACAAGGGATTCCACTTACTAACTCGTTAGCAAGTCCACCTTTAGTCGAGCTTTGGTTCTTTGCCCGAATTACCCCTTGACCCGCTAGTACCTACACTAACACAACAACCACGGATATAGAGGTAAGCATAAAATCTTAGTAAGTAATGGAAAAGAGAATGTAAAAGCAACTACAACAAAATGACTTGGTGATCATACTCTTTGATTCACCAACTACAATATTAAGGATCCTTAATCTACAATTATGTTCCAACTCTAGGAACACTACAATGGTGTCACGACATGAACAATGAGATTTCTCAAGTCCCAAAGTCATTCTTGAATCCCCCATAGTAGGCTACATAATGGCATACTCAAATGCCAAACATACAACAATCTCCCTCCACTAATTATTACTCATTTGATCATCACTCAAGAATCACATATGAGATTAATTAGTGGTTTCTCCATCCCCCATTACTTACCTTGCAAATGATGTTTGATTCACTAAGTCAAGGTCTCAAGTCTAGCCCTTTAATTCTACCTAAACATGAATTCACAAAGTAATGGTTATTCACTACTCAAAGTGGTAACTCATTATTCATCAACTTCTCATTTACTCTTCATAATTTCAAAATATTTTATTGTCAACTCTTTGTTCATAATCCAAGAACACAAAAATTCTCAATACAACTTTAAATCATCATTTTTCTAAAAAAAATAACATGCATCTAACCAACAAGCTCTTATTTTAACAATAGCACCATAACAACATCAATTTATCATCTACTTCTTCATCATCAAATTCTCTACTTCACTAAATTTATATAAAAATATCAAAGATAACTTTGACATACTTTTCATTCATTTCTAACACCATAAACAAGCTCACCTATACTCCAATATCATCATCTAACATTCTTACACTCAAAAATAAACTTTCACCCAAAACCTAATTTAGGGTTCATCTTCAAATTCATAAAATAACTCAAATTAAGATGAAGGGTTGAGTGTTCTTACCTTAGTGATGATGAATTAGATGATTACAAGCTTCAATTTCACCAAAGATTGCACACTAGAAATTTGGCTCTCCCTCCCTTCTCCTCTCTTGGCCGTAGACACACCCACACACATGCACACACTCTTTTTTAATTTTGATTCTTCCAGATTTTTACAAAGGGGATTTAATTAACAAAATTTTCAATTTCTACCCTCAAATCTCCTTTCTTCTATTTTGGCCACCATTTCACTTATCTCAAGTTTTAATAATTCTATTTTTGCCACTAACTTATTTTTTGCTTAATTTTTCATCTTGTTAAATAATAATAATAACAATAATAATAATAATAATAACAATAATAATAATAATAACTCTTAAAATGGCTATTAAAATAAAAACGCAAACTTACAAATTTTAGGGTGTTAGCTCGAACTTAGCCGTTCCGAGCTTCTTTAAGTCCGGGCTTTTTTAAATCGGAAAAATCGTTCTTTTGTAGGCCCGGTTTAAGCCCGATCCCGCCCGGACTTTGTGCACCTATAGTTGGGAGCGTAGTATTATGATATCTAAGGATATATATGTATTAAAAAATGTCTCTTGTAGAAGTAAAAGTTATCAAAATGAGTTGTTTTGAATTTAAGTTGATTAGGTAATTTTAAGTGAAACTAAATATATTTTAGTTGTTTAAAGTATTTAAGCAAAAATAGGGATTTAACATGTATGATAATGGAATAATAGACATCAATATTAAAGTTATCAAAATTAGCTAATAACTAAAATTACCAATAATTGAAACAAATTATCTATTTCAATATAATTCTCGTACTACGTTACTTTGAAATTAAATAAAAAACAAAATGTTACGTGTTATGTACCATATTATTAAAATTATAATGAAATTATTGAGAGTTGATTTATATTCTTCCATTTTGATAGTTAATTTGTATAATCTAAAATATAAGGGAGTACTTCATTTCTATTTTAGATAATTTGCCTTTCTATATAATTGTAAACATTATAGTTCCATTCTACGGAGTATGTCATTTTTATCACTTAAACCTTTCTTATTGGTATTATAAAACTATACATTTATTTTTGAAAATAACTCAAAATAGAAATATATACATTTAAATTATAATGTTTAGAACCGAGTTATTCAAAGTCTTACGAAGTACCTCATCCGTCCTAAATTATTTGTCACCAAGTTGAAAACACACACTTTTATAAAGTACATTAATTGCAGCCTTGACTTTAGTATAATGACAATTTTAATCATCAATCATTAATTCAATGTCTTCTTTGAGATTTGTATAGTTGAACAGGGTTCAAATGAGTACAACAACTTTGTGTGAGAATAGGGGAATCAATCTCAATCATTCATTTTCATCAAATGTCCATTTCCCCCATCTTTTTAAAAACTAAATATCTCACAAACGACAAGTCGAAAAATTATTAAAATTGCACCATATTTTTCAGTGCTTTCTCCTTTTCGATTTAAGATCTCACAAGCTATACTTTCGACGAGTTTTTTTTCTCCATTTTTTGGTGGGTTTTACAAATTAGTAACACATGTGTTACGAATTAGTTGTACAAATGATTTGCGGTTAGGGTTAGGGTTTAGGGTGTAGGGTTTAGGTTTTAGCAAGGGTTAAGATTTGGGGTTTAGTATGATTTAGGGTTTCGGGTTTTGTAAAGCGTTTAGGGTTTAGGGTTTAGGAGTTAGGGTTTAGGGGTTAGGGTTTCGGGTGCCGAAACCCTAAACCATAAACCCTAACCCCTAAACTCTAAACACTAAACGTAACACTAACACATGTGTTACTAATTTGTAAAATCCACCAAAAAATGAAAAAAAAAACTCGTCGAAAGTATAGCTTGTGAGATCTTAAATCGAAGAGGAGAAAACGCTGAATTTTATGGTGCAATTTTCATAATTTTTCGACTTGTCTTTTGTGAGATATTTAGTTTTTAAAAAGATGGAAGAAAGTGGGTTTTGTGACACGTGACGCATTTCTATTGGTTTCTCTATTCTCAACACTTTTTCCATTCTCATTTTAACCTCACCTATTAAAGGTAATATGAAAAATCTAATCACTAACATATTTTTTTTATTTTAAAAAATGGATACTTATTTGGGAAAAAATATAACAAATAGTTCGAAACGGAAAGACTATGTGTATAAGGATTCAGAAGATTTACCAAAGACCTGGTGCCCTTAATCCGGTGTGGTTAATAGACGTTGATACTTTAAAGAGAGGGTGGTTAAAGCGTTCAACAAAGTGAAACATTTCCCGCGAAAATCAAATGCGAGGGACCCACCTAAGACGGTGCGGATGACAGCTCATATATGTGTAATCTTGACACACTTTTAACCTGATAGCCGGAAAAACATGGGTATTACCGCTATACCGGTGGTTCATTGGCGGTAAACTCAAAAACAGGAAAGTGACATTTATATATCTATTTTCTTCTTGCAGGCTGATTTTTCAGTCTTGTTCATATTATTTTATTGGCAAAGTATTGTCACTGGTTGCTTTCCAAAATTTCCTCATATCGACCACGCTCCACACCTAAAATCTAAATAAGGTTGATTACTAGGGTACTGCTAACTCCGTCACGTAGAAAATATTCACATTTCTATTTTGTGTTGTCCATTTATAAGTGTTTATTTTATATTATAATTAATTAAAAGAGACTTTAGTGAGTAACGATGATATTTTATTGGTGAAGAGTGAAGTTGATGAGATTTATTCAAAGTGAACACATATAATTGGACGAATAGAGTATTAATAGTTTATTCAAAGTCCATATTTTCTATAAGTGGTAAAATGAGTGGGTCTGGTCGGGTTGGTTCACGGGTCTAAATGAGTTTGGGTTTAAACAGGTTCGGATCTAGATGTGTCATTTAGGAAGACGGATCTAAATGGGTCTCGAGTCGGGTTGACCCATCAAGTTTTCACCAATTTTTTTTATTTGAGTGAAAAATGAAAAAAAATGCAATGACCTGCTAAATTTGTTGGTTAATTGTTTTACATATCCATTTAGACCCATTTAAGAAAAATAGAACGAAATTCAACAAAACCCATCACATTATAAATATTACCCAATTTAACTCATAAATAATGAATGAGTCTAAAACTAACTGCCATCTCAAATATTTTATTTTTTCTTTTGAATGACAAACAGCATGTTCAAAGTCCACCGATTCGTTTTCTATTAGCTCATGTGAAAGACAATTTGTCACAAGCATTTTAAAGTATGTGATGAAGTCTTGGCAACTATTGATTGTACGTTGGTATGCAATTTCAATCTAAAAATAATTAATACATTCGACTTCTGATATATAACGTATGTATTTTTTTTTTTTTATATTGTAGCCCCCTATTATCAGGTTGATTTTCTCCGATTCATAATCATTTTTGTTTTCAAAATTGATTATGAATTATGATATGAGGATGGATATCAACGTCCCGACCCGTTCAAAATTGAGTATATAAGCTAATATGAGGTTTCATTTCAAAACTAATAGAGGGAGTAGCCCATGAACTTATATACAAAGTTTATTTTATTTGTGTTTCAACGTGGGACTTGAATTTACACTCAATATTTCGCAACTCTTTTGCCAAAAAACTTTCCGACTTACTTTCCTGCTATCTAGCCTTGAGTTAATTTATGTGCCTTTTATTATTAATTAATAATAATAAACATAAGGTTGAAAATATATCATCATGTCAACTAAACTTAATTTGCATTAAAAATGTGTACTGTATACTGATTAGTTAGTCAGCTCAAATTTAATTTAATGTTCAAATAATACAGTAATCGATTAATTTTCTACACTTTGGTTCAATAATTTGACTTTAGAAACATCTTTTTTTCATTTCAGCATTCATGGAGTGGGTTTTAGCCTTTTGGGTGTTAATTTTAAACCACATATTAATTATATTTTTAGCCATCGTACCGTAAGTCAATACGTTATTATGTTAACGAATAAGGATCAAATTTCACAGTGTATATAATAAAATTACTTCGTGGTTAATTTGTTATTCTATGAGTTTAAAATCCGTAATTCTTGCTAGATGAATTTTTTAAGTTAAATATAAAAGTTGCAAGAAAAGCATGCAATGAGACCAACAACCAATAACAGCATTGAATGTATTCATTAATGATTAACTTTCATTCTCCACGGTACATGCACTTAAATATGTGTAGAACGTATAGTTAGTGGTGGATGCATGATTTTCATAACGATGGTTCATAAATATGTAGTGGGTGTAATTAACACAAGCCGACTTGTAATCTAGATAGCTATTTTGAGAATTATTAGATACACATGTCCGTCGTTTTGAGAGTGAGCGAGTTGGTCGTTCGTTTAGGGTCTCTGAATTATTGGGGCATGATAGTTTTGTGTTTGTGTATGTGTATTAGTCATATAATTTTGATTGTTAGTTAATGCAAAAAAGTAGTATACGTTCTAATTTTTTAAAGTTAATTGTGCATCAACAAAAAGAGATATAAATTTTTTATTATTGCAAGATATAGAAATTAATCAGTTTTTGCCTCGGATCTTCAAAAACTCAGAAACAACCTTGGAGAGACGGTCCAAAATATTTTGATTCAAGTCTAGCTCGAGCTATTTGTGTACGCTTCTGAATTAAGCTCCAATATTGAGATTGTATTATTTTACGTTTCAGCCTTTTTCTGTAATATGGGTGCACACACATACTTAGTTACCACAATAATAGTACATTTTATTAATTTCAAACAGTTGGGTCTTAGTCGAATCAACTTTAATTCGATAGTATAAATTTAGACTCGCGAACCCCATGATTATAGTAATTATTAATAAAGTACCATAGGCATGGTCTTTCGTCGTGTTATTTGCATGTAATTTCTTCAAATCGATGTCACTTTCTTTAAGTAAACATTGTGGGCCGAAAGCCCATATTGGACTGAAGTACTCATGGGCTTATAAGTTACTCAATGATAATCCTTCAAGACTCAAAATCTCCGTAGTCAAAGTCAAAGGTATCAATTTTCATGGTAGCTCTAAACAGTTTGAGAATCAATTAATAATTCTGAACTATTTGACCATGAAATGAATAGTTTATATTAAGTCTAATCTGATTTTCAATTACATTTCAAATCACATGTCGATATATATATATATATATATATATATATATATATATATATATATATATATATATATATGCAAACTTGTTTAACAAAATCACATGTAAATCTCACTATAATTTTTAATGATATCATATGTAGTCATCTACTGCTAAGTTTATTAATTAAAACCAATTGGTCATTGCCTAAGTGGTACCGCCACCACAAACGATCAAACCCTATGTGATCGACATGTTAGTGGTTCAAATCTGTGCCTCAATATATGTAGGTGATTTGTGGACATGTAATTTGTCTGACATTGATACTCTTTGCAGATAATGTAGACACATATCATTAAAATATAATACGAGGGTCAACGTACCCTCTGAATTACCCTTAACTTTATTAATCAAATATGCATTTGTTATTTTATATATTATTTTGGGCCAAACATGTTCAAAATATGAAGCCCAATTTATAAATTAGACATTAACAAGATGAATGTCCATTTTACCAATGGTAGAACTGCAACGACACCGTTTTGTGTTCCCTGTTTCTTCTTCCTCTTCTTTCCCCTATCTATCTAAAGTTGAAAGCCAAAATACCCTTTTTTTCTTCATTTTGTTACCCAAAAAAGAAAAATTAAATGGCTTCTTCTCACGCACTCTTTTCATCTGCTACTACTTCTACCCCATGTTGCCATCATGATTACATATATAAAAAACCCGACCCGTTTTCTTCAAACATCCAAATAACCACTACTACACACAAGTTACAAAGTCAATGGTTAGGGATTGCCAAATTCCCTCTTAATAACTCCAATACCCGACCCTGTTTACCCAAGACCCGACCCATTGCTGCCACCGTTTCTTTCAGTCTCCCAACTGCGTAAGTTAGTTAACTCTTCAATTTCTTGAATCCGAGATTAAATTATTTAAATTGGGCAAATGGGTGTTTGAAATTAAGTTGTTTTTTTGGGTTACAGGAATCCAGAGAGGGTTAATTCGTCTGATAAAGTTCCACAGTGAGTTTTTGTATTCTTGATTTTATTTTTCTTTATTATGTATGAGTAAGTATGAATGAATTGGGGGTGAAATTAATTGTTGGTTTTATGATAATAGATGGTCACTGAAAGGAATAAAATCATTTGCAATGGGCGAATTGGAAGCGAGGAAGCTTAAGTTTTCAACAACTGGTACTGAAGCCATTCTCATGGGAATTTTGGTTGAAGGTTAGTACTGCAATTTGCTTTAATTAATTTAATTATTTATTTTGTTGAAAGTGAAATATACAGTAGTGTTTATTTGATACACATTGTGTTTATGCATACTTGTGATATTGTTTCTGCATAAATCATAAATGTGATACTGCATTTCTTTATACGCCTCGTTTTTAGACTACTTTGATATTATTTCACGAGTGGCATTACAACATTCCGTAAAACTTGAACTAGGACAAGCCTAACTTCCTATGCTGTGTTAAAAGAGAGATGAAAGGGTTTTCGACCAAGGAAGAGAGAAACGAATGAGTTTTGGCCTAATTGGCTAATTTAATGAATTCAAAGATGTTTGGTCATAACACTTATTGAGACAAGAAGAATGAGAACCAAATAGTCGGTTAATTTGTTAAAGTTAGAGATCATTAGGTGATTTACATCTATTACAATCACAACTTCATTTGGAAGATCGTATTTATAAGCAGTTTATGTAATTACTCAAAGTTGATTATTGCAACTTGACATCTCGATAATCAGTTTAAATGTTCATCCATAGGATTCTTTGTGCATTAATTTTCACTTTTCTTTTAATTTTTAACTTTTAAGTCACGTGACTCAAATCATTAAGACCCTGTAGTGGCCTAACAGTCTAGCACCCTAAATAACATTGCACAATTCCTATGTTTAGTAGCAATCTATCGAAAAGGTGATATAGTTTTGTAAGTATTCTTTTTCTGTTCACTTGCAGGAACAAATCGGGCTTCAAAATTGCTGCGCGCTGATGGTTTTACACTTATGAAAGTGCGGGAGGAGGCCATCAAATTGATTGGAAAACCCGACTATTTCTTTTTTAGTCCTGAGCATCCTCCTTTAACTGAATCGGCTCAAAAAGCCCTTGATTGGGCTGTTGATGAAAAACTCAAATCAGGCAAGTTTCTTTTTTTTTTTTGGCAACTTTCATTGCTTTTGCACCTAAAGTTCTTTCCGTGTAGTTGTAGGTGTCGTGAATTCATGTTTCAACAAATTTGTCCAGAATTTTAATTTTACTTGAATAACAAAAATGGATCTGGACATCTGGTGACATCCTTGACATATTTTTGGTAAATTTTGGAACAACACGCAAACCACAGTTTGCAAAAATAAAAAGGAGGATGTTAGGAACATCGTGGAATCAACTTGTATCCATAATGCAGGGGAAATGTTTCCTGCTGGATTACTAAGGGGCTAGTTGGATGTGCGTGAGTGCGTCTAATCGATTTTGAGTGTGTGGCTTAAAGTGAGCATGATCACTAAATTGCTGAGGAAGGGAACCAATGTGGTTTGCTTTCAATTTCATATATCTTATTTGGTTTTCTCACAGACTCACACATATAAGGCTAACCAACTTTCAAAAATTTCGATAAACTAGTAAAAAACATTTACTTTCAAACATGTTAGTTTGAGGTTACCTGAGCCGGTTACTCCTTAAAAATGATGATGGGGGCAGCTGACGTTGGTGATTCATCATAAACAAAATCTGATATTGAAAATAAAATGTGTTACCCAAACTAGAAATGTTTCTTCGTGTTTTATACATTTGTGTGTTCGTCTGTAGTCTCTTTTTGTTTTAAATTGTGGAAAATTAGTCATCTTTTGAACTCTATAAATATAGGTGATGGCGGGGAAATTACAACATCTCACCTGCTTTTGGGAGTGTGGACTGAAAAGGAAGGAGCAGGTTATAAAATAATGGTCACTCTCGGCTTCAATGACGAAAAAGCAGAACAACTTCACTCTGTAATTTCTAAACCTGGATTTATCGAAGATTAATAACTTCATCAACATGCATTGTTGTCACTCAACTCTTTCCGTTCAAAATGGATCACCATTCAATTTTAGTATGGCAAATGTTGTTCAAGTAGTGAGAAACTGATAATCTGATTTATGTTGACTTATACCATTCTTGAAATGCCTAAAATTAAAATTAGCATCAGGTTCTCATTTCTTTGTTCAAATTTTCTGTATTGACCTTGAGACTCGAACCCACTACCCCTTTGACGAAACAGATTAACGAATACAAACTACTTCACCAATGAAACAAATGACAAGTTGCAAGCAACACCATGAAACCATATAGAAGGACAAAATAACCACTGTATTTTTCAAGGTTCTGATAAAAAGGTAACATTAAGCTTTTGAGTTAGGATAGTAACATTTCTTGCTTCTAAAAGTCAAAATTGAATTCTTTCTATATACGTTTGTCATGATAGAGTTCCTTTGAAAAGCTATCACTTAAAGGGTATCTTGTAGTGGAATCATCACTGTATTATTATACTTTAAGTTTGTGTAACCATTCTCACCCAATAATTGCCATTGTAAGTCATTAGATTAGTGATCATTGTGGACCCAACTTTATGCTTATCTAATGTTAATGCTTTCTTTGTAACATATATGATATATATTTAATGTTAATGCTATCCTAATTATAATGCACAATCGTATGGTGCCTTGAGTGTTATCTTGATTAATGTCTAGATTAGCAATAGCAATAGTGTTCCTAATCTTTTATTTCTTTTCAGTCTGGTTTGGTTCGGTTTTGGGTGACAAAAGCAACGGGTAATGTTACTGATTAAGGTTTCACTAAAGTACTAAAGACTTTAATTTTTACATACAAAATCTTGCTGAAATTTGTCACATTTGCTCTATGTTTTGGCAATGTTATCGTCTTTGACCATCGAATCAGTAGCCAGTCTTTGTGCCTTGTTGGCTTCTTCGGACCAGTTAATCCTCGAAATTAGTATTAACAACAAAATTAAACAACCGAAGACTCCGACTATGAACCCTATCAAGAGTCCATGGAGTCCCATATGAACCTTGAAGGCTAAAATCACACCCAAAGGTAAGGCTAATACGTAGAATCCGCTGATATTTGCATACGTCCCCAACCAAGGCCTGGCGGTTCCCCTCACAATGCCGCCACAAACCGCCAACGGGAAATTCACGACCTCCAACAAACCCATCCAGAACATTGCGTTACTCGCACCTTTCAAAATCCCCTTATTATGGCTAAACAGACCACCCCACTTGCCTCTAGCCAAAACCATGACTGAACCACCAACTAAACCCATAACCGAGCCCAACGCTAACGAAATGTACGCTGACCTGTAAGCGGGTCCCGCCTGGTTCGCACCAAGCTCATTCGAAACACGAATGGACGCACACGTGGCTAGTGAAAGCATCACCGCGAAAAGCAAGTAGTCAAAGTTGAGCACGATTGCGATTATGCTAACCGCTTGTTTAGCATTTGGAAGCTTTCCGGTTAGTAACACCAAGATTTCGTAGCACCACCATTCGAGGCAAGTAGTAAGGCAACACGGCCCGCAAAGTTTCAATAATCGAACCCAATCTTTACACCCATGTTCACTCCAACCACCTTCTTTCCACGTCCCGCCCTTTCTGAACTCCACCACCGACACATAGACCGTTAGCAAAACGACCACCACGAGATCAGTGATCCAGATAGCCATTGACACCCCTTCAAAACCTCGAGTTCTTGAAAGGAAAATGTTAACTGGTACATGTAGAACCACCGCGAGAGCCGAGGTGAACATGATTGGAACCGTTATGCCTTGTGAACTTAAATAAGATTTCAGAGGACACAAGAATGAAGTGATGATCAAATCAGGAAGAAGATAAAACAAATACTTCTTTGCTTCAATAGAAATATCTTCTTGTTGCCCAAAATGAATCAAGATTTTATCAACATTTAACCACAAAAAGCAAGAAATAAGTGATGTTAATAGCAGCAAAGAAACCATCATAACAAGAGTCTTGTGAAGTAGCTTAAAGTTCTTGGCTCCATAAGCTTGACCACAAATGGGTTCCATTGCACCACATAAGCCATTCAACACCGAGAAACCGGTCACGTTTGCAAACATGAACCCAAGAGTCCCACTGGCCAACTCCAACTCACCTAGCCGACCAAGAAACGACGTAGTGATGGCTATCTTCGCAAACCATGTCAAGTTCATTGCTACCAACGGTAACACAATCGGTTGCTGCGTTTTCAGCTCCGAGATTGCCATTTCGACGAATCCTTTCGGTTGCCTCAAGGGGATTTCCTCTTCCATCTTTGAAGAGTATTTGCAGCCCTTACTAGAAGTCTTGTATTTTTTATTTGTTAAGGAAAGGTTGCAAATAATAATAAATATATATATAGAGTGACAACTGCATTTGGGTGCATGGGTTTCTTGTTGTCAATAAACTTCCAAAATTTGTTGAAAATGGCTTACGTTCCATTGTATTACTCCTATGATTATCTTTTTCTAAATTTAATTTTGTGAAAATGTGAAAAAGCCGAAAAAGTGTAATAAGAATAAACGGAATTGTCTTTTTTGCTATAGTAGTAAAAATATTGTGATTTAAAAGTACCTATTTTCATGCTTTATTCATGGGTATGTGACAAAACGTAGTCGATTCTTTTAAATTGAAAATCCGTTTGGCAAGTTTTGTAGCTTATCAATAACATTAGATATCTCATGGTTCTCGCATTGAAATAGATTAGAGTTTTAACTGAAATTGATTCACGCGATTAATTTGATTGAAAAACGTGTGAAAATCTTCAAAATCAACCAATAAAAGTAAAGCAACAAGAGGGGAATTATTTGTGGTGGTGGGTTTTAGTGCATGATGAGATTACAAAAGGCTAAAGGGTACATGCTTATTATATTCTTTTTTATCTTTATATTTATTTATATATTTATTTATTGGTCGATAAATCTTATTTCAAATTAAATACAAACCTTGTCCAAAATATAGTAAAGAAAGGGGATTGTAATATGAGATTCCATTTATTTTATGTTAATTATAGCTAGGTAAAGTCGAACAATATGTATACATGCCATCGTTACCAAAAGTGTTCAACTTCTGGTGTATGTTTTAAAAGGAAAAGAACGATTGTAATCCGCAAGCAACTAGTTTGATATACGTCTTTAAAATGACAATACTTTTAAAATCCTTTTCGTTATCTAGACAAAAAGACAATGCACGTGAGAATGCGCAAGTGCTGTTTGGAGTGCACGGTGTGACAAACAAATATCGTTGTGGTATTACAACCACAACAACTTGACCACGTCGGTTCCAATGTGATTTTCGAGGCAGTCTCTCTGTTGTTCGAAAAAAAACCTTTCCTTTATGGGTTTTTATTAAAAGCTAGGTTTAAAAATATAAGGTGGGTTTAGATTTTATTCAGCTGGGGCCATTAATCATAGTGTGCCCAAATCAAATAAAATAAAGTTCGATGTGATTATCAATGTAAATGAATTACTGAATTTTTAGTGTGATTATATCTTGTGCTCTTAACTACTTTAACCTATCAATAATCAATAATAACAATACCTACTTTGACACATTAATAACGGCATTATAATGGTTTTGTTTTTGTATTAAAAAATGGGTGATTCAGATCGAATGTGATCATGTATGAATTAACTTAATCACCTGTGATTTATCTATAAACCACACGTGGTTATAAATACGAAATTCACTTAGCTAACTACATATGATTAGAATCAATTCAGTAATTTTCATTGATTATTTTGGTACAAGCTGGAATCCAATTCGTTTTTTTGCCAACTTTTACGAGTATCAAGTGAATCCACCCTTCTACTTTTAAATATATAATTACTCAACGTTCGAATCTACATACTGCATCATGTGTGTGTGTATTTTGTATTTTATTTATTCATTCTAATTATATCTTTAGTATAATCCGATGTTCGAATTGAGGAATATTTTAACATTTTAATCATGAACAGTTGATCCCCATTAACTAAAGCATGATTATCTCTTCAAATTTTGATTAGGGATGAATCTATGTTTTAATCGACATCATTACCATATTATTCTTCTAGTATAAACATTCTCATCAAGCATTTGCATATATTAATGTAGTAGTCCCCGGGATGGTAGGTTACTTGGAGAGGACATGTAGCATAAATGCGGAGGTCACTAGTTTAATCCTATCTTCATGTTCCTTTAACTACTGGTTACGAGATTTACATCTTTCATGTTGGACGTAAGACTGGTCAGTAGGGGCCGCTAAAAGGTCGGTTTTATCTTCTTTTATATATATATATATATATATATATATATATATATATATATATATTAATATAGTAATTAAGGATGTAGCTAAGCAATAAAGCTTTAGTAATCTACTTTCTTCCCCTTGATTATTCATTTGAATTTATTTAAGCTCTCATCATTTTTAAACATGACTTACAATCACAATCTTTCAAATGATTGTGGAAGCCAATTAATAAAATTTTCAATCATGCAATATCAATCTTTAGAATATAAGTGCAACCACAGGTGGACCTCTTGGCTGTGTCCTAACCTTTATTGTTCATGATCCCACTCTATTCTCTCAACAGTTTTTCAATTTCAGAAAGCAAATTCAAGATCACGACTTTTGCAATAATTGTAAGCCACAAAGACTACACAACTTTTTTATTTTACACACACACATATATATATATATATATATATATATATATATATATATATATATATATATATATATAATAGGAGGGTAAAAAAGAATGAAATATAGGGAGGGAAGATTGAGAAACAATATGATTCAGTATTTTATTATTATAATTCAAATTTTTATTACTATAATTCTACATTTTATTGCTTTGATTCAATATTTTATTAATAAGATTAAGTCATTTGTTTCTATGATTCAAAAGTTATAGGTATTAAAATTTAAATCATAGTACTAAAATACTGAATCAGATTGCTTCTCTCTATTCTCTCCCTAAATTTCCTATTCCATAGAACCGACTCCTATATATATAGTGGGATGTTCAAATGAGAACCACATAAAATTGAGAACTAGTGAGAACTACTAGATAACATATTTGTTCACACGTGATTCGCTCCATTTATATGTGAACGTTGATATATGATAGATTTAGAAAGAAAAAAATGCTAAAAACTCTAAAAATGACGTCGTAAAACATATTTGAACCGATTTGTTCACATGATCATTCACATGTGAACACATATTTGTATTTTGTGTTTTTAGATATAATTTTAAGATTTTTTTGACTTTTTTATTTATCAATAAAACGTACATCAATGTTCACATATGAATGAAGTTAATCACATGTGAACAAATACGTAAACTAGTACTTCTCACAAGTTTTCAACTTTTTAGTTGGTTCTCATTTGAACCTTCCGCTATACATATATATATATATATATATATATATATATATATATATATATATATATATATATATATATATAGGATTGGGATCATATGAAAACAAAGGGATAAAATAAAAACGGTGAAAATACTTTTTAACCCTCGGATCAAAATATATATATAAAAATAGGTGGAGATAAAAAGAAAACGGTGAAAACAAAAAAAATAAGGGTTCACATTTGAAAATTTATGTGAAGCAAAAATAAAAAAAGGTTCACAAATTTTTTTATTTTTTTTTGTGAAGCTAAGGAAAATAAGGTTCACAACTAAAAAAAATTTGTGAAGCTAAAAAAAATTAAGGTTCACAACTAAAAAAAAATTGTGAAGCTAAAAAAAATACAGGTTCACAACTAAAAAAAATTTGTGAAGCTAAAAAGAATAAAGCTTCGCTCCTTTATAAATTTATGTGAAGCTAAAGAAAATAAAGGTTCACAAGTAAAAAATTTATGTGAAGCAAAAAAATATAAAGGTTCACAACTAAAAATTTATGTGAAGCAAAAAAAATGAAGATTCACAACTAAAAGTAAATTGTGAATGAAAATTGAGATCGTTTTTACCGTTTTTATTTTAACTCTCTGTTTTCACCAGAACCCAACCATATATATATATATATATTTAATGATAGCCCTTAGGGCTATGTTTAAAAAAATATTTTGTGCATAAATAATGGTACATTAAGATTAGTGGGGTGGTTATTAAAAAGTTAATGAGGTGGTTATTTTCATAGTACAATAAAATAATGCGTGTCAGAATATCTTAAACATAGCCTTAAGGACTGTCGTTAGAAAAATCCTATATATATATATATATTTGTTCAAAAAGGCGATACTAGATGAAAGCTGTTGAATTCCAAGTGCAAGTACTAAAAAACGTTGCATATGGCAAATGGCGATGTATATCCATGTTGAAAATTTATAAATAGACCTCAAATGTACGTCTAAATTTAGATCTTAAAATGTGATATTAAGGGTGAATATAACGAGGAAGAATATGCGTAATTCGTGTGTCAATAAATAGATTAAATAGGCGTATTTATAAGTCTGTATTTTGGGTGGATATTGATTCAAGTTGTATCTTCTTTTTAGTAGCTTACATCAACTTTAAACTTAGTAGTTAACTAACATTAAACGGGTCAAAAGTCACATTGAGTGCATTTAATTATACACAACCTTTTTTTTTTCACGTCCAAAAATTAGCCATTTAGTTGCGACATTAACACAGTATTTCATTGATAAAAATTTGATCAAGCCCAATACATATACAAACGATTGTGGTGATCTGGCCCATAATGAACATGGGCCTGGCCTGAGGATAAATACGATCTACTGATCTAGTGACCGCCTTTCTGCATTGCCAGCCAATTTTATTTTTTCTTAAATATGTAACTAAATATATCTACAATTTGATTCAATGTATAAAAAATACAGAGTTATATGTACACATGTCTCGTTTAACGAGTGAATTAATCCAATTTTTGAACAAATTTAATTTAATTAGGTATATATGCCATTGTTCCTAACAATAATTCGTTATGCTAAAAAACATACATGAATACCTAGCTAACATACATGATTGGGTTTTATACGAATGATTAGACCCAACAGTTAGAAATAATTAATTAACTCATTTTTTAGAATTAAATAATTGGGCACCAGTTATTATTTCTGTTCCAAGTCAATCTAGTGTGAAGTCAAATATATATCGCTGTATTCTATGTTTCTCAATTATTTATTTTGTTTCCCGTGTAACACAGAAACATGGAACAAGTATTTTATTTATTATACTAAATATAACTAAAGACTAATTTTCTTTTCTTTGTTTTAATCACAAATAACAAATTGAATTTTGGTTTTTCTTTCTCAAAAAAAAAAAAGAAAAAAGAAAAGAAAATAAAAGAAATTTAGTATATTCTTAAACTTAAACGTGTGTTTCATTAAATAACATGTGTTGCAAACTGCTTCAAAAATTATTTTAACTTGAAAACATCGCTATTAAATCAAGTTTAACCAGCATATATGATACTTGCATTGAATTAAAATACCTTATGTTAATTATAGAAAAGAAAAACCCATTTTTTTAGTCTGCTTTTTCTAAAAAAATAATTTTTTTTTTACAATTTACAGTATGTTATTTTAATTAGTACGTTAGCCACTTACCAAACAAAATATATATGCGTATGGTTAGATTCCTCTCAATAATATCCCATTAAAAATCAAGAAAGTTAATTGAACAATTAAATCATGAGTTTATTTCACCAATCGTTTCATCTCAACGTGTTTTCTGTTTTACATTAGAGGACTATTTAATGTGAGATTAAGGTCGTCTTCAAACAGATTCCCTATATCAATTAAAAATTATCATGACCTTTACAACACATGAATTAAACTTCAATCTAAATTCCTAGGTCATTAGACGACAATTTTAACGTAGTTTTTGAAATCTTTTTAGTCTATCAAGTGTCTTAATCATTTGATCGACACAAGACACATTCATTTTCATTTCATATATATAATAAAGCGGAAAACCATGTTGAGTTTATCGTATACGCAACTTATACTTGTATCGTGCATCTAAAAGCCGAAAACGACTAATTTTGATCGAGATGTATGATTATAAATAATCGGCTACGGTAACCAAAGTTTCTGTCACCATTATTATATCCTTCACATGGGCATCTCTAATGTGGATTAACCACGTAATTAACTCGATATATAATGATACTGATAATAATATATCTCTAACTGCAGTTAGAGTAGTATATATATATACTATTAAATTTAAAAAGTTAAAAATAAAATGGAATTAAAGGTCTCAAAAAATGGAGTAACAGCGCAAAGGGTGGAGAGGATTCATTGGTGCTAATCACATGCTAAACCTGGTCCACCCCTCCATTAGCTGGGGTTAATTTACTTTACCATTCAAACATCCATGCTTTATTATTAATTAATTGTATTTAGTAAAGACAGAAGGCATTAGTTCCTTTTATTGAAAAAAATGACTTTGTCCTTGATTTGAATACTATTTTAACCCATTTTTATTGATCTTTAGTTTTCATACCTTGCATAGTCTTTCACAAAATATAATTTAAGTATATAATTATTGAAAATTTTATATAACAAATACTTAAATAACAATACACGCTTTAAACGTGTGTCGTATATAACTTTTATTTAAGGTTTGGGTTGAAATAGACCTGTGAGCCGTTGATATACGTCTTGACATTATTCTAGACCTATAAAAGTTTACCTGTAAATATGGACATGGGTGAAAAAGAGTACCCATCAACGGGTCATGGACTCGTGGGTAAGGCGGAGGAAATTAAAAAATTGTTTTGATTATAATTTGAAAAACTTCCTCTTATAAATTCGCCTCTGATCATGGGTATAATAGTTTGAATCCAAATGGATATTGAATTCGACGACCTTAGTCTACATACGGATACTATCACACCTTAAGCTCACCGCGAGCTTTGATTAGTTTAAAATCCTTAACATTCATTGACTAGTACGTTGACATATTAATGAAATTAAGCTTAAATTGATCGACCTATTAGACAACAAATGGTAGTATAAATTATTACTTATACAATTTTCAGGTGGTGTGGATTTTGTGGTAGATTTATAATGAAGCCATCCTATTGTACTTTGTAAGGCAGCACCAAGAAATTGAATATTATTAATATAGCTTAATAAATAAATAGAATAAGTTAAATAGTCAATTTTCGAGATGGTTGTTTGGTCGGGGCATGACAAATATTTAATGTGACCTAAAATGTCATTTGAACATATGGAACTTAAAAAAAAAATAAAAAATTCAAACTTTTTGCTAAACAGTCCCTACTATGGAGAATTGCCATATATCTTTTTTCTCAAAGTTGTTTTCTAAAAACTTTATTTGAACGTCAATTCGTATTTGTTTTCTACACTGTGCTTTGTAATTTTATACAATACACAGTTAGTAATTAACGGATAAAAATTGATGGTCATCACGTATTTCAAATACATGATCAACAGAACCTAAGCAATTATCTCCCAAAAATATTCAGACATGACCCGTACAAGGATCCATCATTTGTTTTGAGTATTGACTTTTGATGTGTGCGATATGCACAAAAAGTCATCAAGGTTTGACTAGTTAACTGAGCTTGAAAACATAGTGAACAATTTAAATGTTAAGTTTCTAGCCTACGTATAGTAATGCAACTCCAAAGGTGTAGCTTAGTAGTAGAGGGCGAAGAACTTGACCGCTTGGGTTCCTTCAATGGAGTTCTCAAGTTCAAACTCTACAAGCGATATATTCCTTTGAAGTGATGCCCGCTTTCTGAAAGGAAATATATTTGTCCGGTTTATATGGAGAGGGTGTTTTGTATTTATTTCATGAATTAGTGACCCATCAAAAGTGACGTCGATATCACGGTCTAAAAGATAAATAAAAAACATAAAATGTTGATTTTGTAGGTATAAAGTTAATTTGAGTCTGTGTGAGAAGAAGGTTGTGATCCGACAGGGAGCATCTTGGTAAATATAGATGATGGTGGCCTGGTGGGATATGATGCTTAAGTTTGAAAACCAAATCCCAACACCAAATTAAATTCACCACTACCAACAAACTAAATGATCAGCGAAGAGTCCGCCGGTTAGCCAGGATGGTGGTGAGGAGGAGTGTGGCTGGCTGGTTAGGTTGCACGCACCCTCGTGGTCAGCTGAATTCCCCTTTTTGTCAGCGCCACCCACGCGTCCTTTTCCTACTGTACTATACTACTATACCCCCCATTCACATTTGCATTTCTTTTCTTTTATTTTAAAATACAAATTTTGTTTTGGTAAGATACTAAATTTGGTAAGCCTTCATGACCAAATGCTAAAACTCTAGCCAAAAGTCTAATCTAACAATATAGTACTGTATAAGATAATCAGTTAAAAAACGGTCTCTAATTCCAAAGTCTTAGCTAAAAGTCAACTGATAAGTTTAAAGGACTCAGCTCGTTCTTGCATATGGAAGATTGGTAGTAGCGTATTTTATTTTAATTAATTAATGAGTATATAAGTGGTTGATTATCCACCTAACGTAACCTCCATTATTTCATATCAAGATAGATTTACATTTACTCATATTACATTTGACTTTCTTACCCCTAGCTTCTTTTAATTTATTTATAATATTAAGTTTACTTTGACCTTATTATCAATATTAATATTAATTATCATTTTTCTAATGGTATTAAATATAACATTTTTATTCCTCAATTGCAAACACACCACTTGGATTCTATTTTCCGGGGGGAAAAAGGAAAAAGGTTAGGTTAAGTTCATGATATAAAACTATTTTTGTTGTATTATATAGACATGCCTATTTATTTAATTTGCCAACTTAAAAGTAAAAGATTGAGACACGAAATAGAGTTTCTGTGTGTTCTCCTCTTCTTAAGGTTGGGGTAACGACACGTGGCATGATGAAATAAGTGAGTGGGACCCATGGTAACGTCGTTGACGGGTAGTGGTGCATGTGAGTGTCATCTTGGAAACATGAAGCATATAATGCTCTCATCATAACATCCATATGATCATATGTTGCCTTCATTAATCTTATCCATTGTTGTTTTGCAACAACCAAATTAAGATCTAATTATGTGACACTAAAATTAATATTAATATAACCATTAATCTTCAAAAACTGCCTTAAAATAAATAATTATTATTTTCATTAATATATTGGTGTCAAATAGTATAGAAGTAAAAAACAAAAGCACAAAAATGTTGGAAAGCTAATGGTTATCCAATTAAATGTTCCTTCAAATCTACTAGTTTGCTTTATTCTTACTTTTTTAAAAACTACAATCACACTCACTGCTAGAAAAACTGTCAATACCAACAACCTAAAATTGTTGGTAAACAGTCAAATTTCGTTGGTAAAGGCCCTTACCAATGACTTTACCAACGAACCTTGGTCATGGGAATATAGTTTGTGCTAAACCAATATTACCAACGAAATGAAGCTGGTCGTTGGAAAATCAACAATGAATGCATAAGTCGTTTGATAACTTTCACGAAACTGTAAAGTCGTTGGTATTTTAGAATATATCAACGAAACTAAACTAGTTGGTAAACGTAATAAAGTCGTTGGTAAAAATACCAACAACATTGAAGTTTTTGGTTTAGTAATACACATACCAACAAAACTGATGTCGTTGCAACCTTTAATAATTCTTTGGAAATTTATTTTAACGAACGATCACTAAGTCGTTGCTAAAATAACAACAAAAATTATATTTTAAAAGACACATTACAAAATTAATAACAAATTAAATTTCCAAAATTAATAACGATATAAATCCAAAATTAATAACAAATTAAATTTTCATATAAATCAACATCAAGCCACAAACTATAAAAATATATTTATACAATATATCAAAGACTAGGCTATAGTTAAAATAGCATTACAAGGTCTAACAACACTAAAGTAATCATATACTTCTGAATGCACAATTTCTCCGAAACATAAATATTGTCCTGAATGTCACCAGCCTTGTTTCATTTGTAAGCCATCTCATAACACGAGAACTTATAAAGCTCGTTCTTCTAATTCCTCTTCCTATAAAAAGAAGTCAGAAATGCAACAGTTATTAGTATTAACTGTCATGCAACTCGTGTTGGTCGTGGGACAAGTCGATGGGTGACCGTCAGAAGATCGGTTTACCCCTTTTTAAATACATAGTGTATTTTATAAACTCTATGTCAAAATTATAAAATAATTTGTATAGTTAATAATGAACTTATTTGACCTAATAAACGAGTATATCAAGTTCGAGCTTCTAAACAAACATTTTTATTAAATTTTGTGTAACAACAATTTAAAGTAGTTAGCAATTTCATATGAAAGTATATTTAATAGAATTATCAACGACTTTAGATTGTTGGTAAATTATGGCCCGTTTTATGGCATTTAGCATTT
This sequence comes from Gnaphalium uliginosum, assembly GCA_963930675.1. Lineage (NCBI taxonomy): Eukaryota > Viridiplantae > Streptophyta > Magnoliopsida > Asterales > Asteraceae > Gnaphalium > Gnaphalium uliginosum. Next base: position 45,365,436 of record OZ005685.1, on the reverse strand, counting down.
GGTTGGTAAAGTCGTTGGTAATTTCATAATTTACCAACAGTTTTCAAGTTGTTGGTAAATCTCGTTGGAATTTTAACTACCAACGAAGAACTTATATTGGTAATGATTTTTCATAACTTTAAAAAGTATTTTTTTGCATGAGTCATTGGTAAAATTTGGCGGGAAGTTTCCCTCTAAAGTTTCTAACAAATTTACCAACAACTTATTCATTTGTAAATGTGAAAATCAATGTTATAAAATTTTGTTGGCATATTTATTGGCAAATCACGATTTTACTAATGATTTTATAGTCGTTGATAAAAAGTTGTCGGTATTAGCAGCTTTTCTAGTAGTGACTTTAAGTTCAGTTAAATTGCATTTGATAATTATTTATAATACTACTTCCACAAAATATAAAAAGAATAATAATTAAATACACAAGAAAAGATATATGCAAAACTAATGGTTTAGGTATCCATTAAAAACGACAAAACAAATTATACACCGCATTTTGTATTATAAAATCCAGTCTCAAATAGTGATTAAATAATTAATTCTAGCTTATTCATATTTATTATATATCTAGCAGTACGTTTTGCATTATGAGGTAAATTAAACTGATATTCAATCATCAAGTATTGGTAATTATTTTAGGAGAGTATATATGTGAAACTTAATGTCGTTATTACCATTTTAATTAGTTACACATGTATGATTTGTCATATCTCTAAATAGAATTATATGATGACTAGCTAGCGATTAAGATCACATTAAAAAATCATTATTTTTAGGCCATAATCTTATTATTAGCACTTTATAACAATTGATACTAAATTTTCGACAAGTATGTAAATTTATTAATTAACATTTCAATATTTTCAACCCGTATAGACAAAAAATAAAATAAAATTAAAGACTATTACTCATTTTCAAGTTACCAAATAATATACGAGTTATAGTAATTTGTCATAAGTTTTAATCTTTTCAATATATTTTGAATTTCCTAAGTATAATAAAAATAATAATAATAATAATAATAATAATAATAATAATAATAATAATAATAATAATAATAATATATAGGGTAATAATTAAGTAGAAAAGGGACAAATTAGGGGTCTAATTAGAACATGTGTTCTGTCAAAAAATATATTTGGAAACTAATAAATCATGTATCTCCGTGGAGGATCCACCGCCCGGCCAGTAAGCAACTCATTATCCATTCAATTCCCTTTCCCTATCTTCTCTATCTAAATCCAAATCTAACCCTAACCCATAAATCCTCTAATCTTTATCAAACACAAATACAAACTCAAAACACACAGTTTCCAAAAATACACAAACTTCACATCATTATATCCTTCCTAATTCTCAACTATATCATCACATCTCTTTCATAACCTAAAGATTAGATTTCAATTCGACCGATTAAACCCCTTTTCAAGAATCCACTCATCAATCTTCTCAAGATTTTCTTTATCTTGGGTGAAAGTCAATAATCCATAAAAAAGCAACAAACTTTGAATACCCTTTACAATCTTTAACAAAACCCTAGTTTTATTTTTCGAGTTTCTTGATTTCTGTTTGATTAATTGGTTGATATAAATTGAAAGGTTTTGAAGGTAGGAAGAAAAAGATCAAGAATTCAAGAATCAAGATCAATGGATCAGATGACATCTGGGCACTCTCTTCCACCTCCGTTTCATACAAGAAACTTTAATCTTCATCAGTTTCAACAACAAAATTCTGAAGATGAACAAAGTGGGACAAGTGGTCTCAACATGGGTTCTGGTCATAAACGCGAACGCGACGAAAAAAGTAACGACGACATGTTAAACGGCAGCGGTGGTGGCGGTAGTGAAGGTAAAGAAGGCGAACTCTCACGAAGGCCAAGAGGTCGACCTTCGGGTTCTAAAAACAAACCCAAACCACCGATCATTATCACGCGAGATAGCGCGAATGCTCTTAGAACACATGTTATGGAAGTTGCTGATGGTTGTGATGTAATGGATAGTATTGCCACCTTTGCACGAAGGCGCCAGCGTGGCGTTTGTATTATGAGCGGTAGTGGGACCGTCATGAATGTTACTCTTCGACAACCGGCTTCACCTGGTGCGGTTGTGACATTGCAAGGTCGATTTGAGATCTTGTCGTTATCGGGTTCTTTTTTGCCACCACCAGCTCCTCCTGCTGCCACCGGCTTGACTATTTATTTAGCTGGTGGACAAGGGCAGGTTGTTGGTGGAGGTGTGGTTGGGGCACTTTTAGCGGCCGGACCAGTGGTTATTATGGCAGCGTCGTTTAGTAATGCCGCCTATGAAAGGCTTCCGCTTGAAGAGGAAGAAAGTACTTTACCAATGCAAGGTGGTTCATTAGGATCTCCGGGAGCTATTACCCATCCACAACAACAACAGTTATTAGCGGATCCTTCACTATTTCAAGGCATGTCTCAAAACCTACTCAACTCAATTCAGTTACCAAACGACGGCTACTGGGCAAATGGCGGCAGTGGTGGTGGTCGTCCATCGTTCTAGCTATGAACGAACATGGAATGTATATCGGTTCTTTTGAAAATCACACACAAGAATTGATCAAACATCGATACCCATTAACGAGATTTAGGTTTATCCTATAGAGGATTTGAATTGTTGAGCAAGATTTCAGGTTTCATTCTTTTACTATTTTGTTTCTTGATCTGATTAGGGACTTTCTTGATTGTTATGAGTTTGATAGATTTCTGTTGTCAATTAAGATGATCATATGCATGTATTCTGAATTTCTGATTGAACATCAATTTGTAAATTGTTGTTTCTTTGATGACAATAAGTTGGATTAATTTTAGACAATAATTTCTTGTTAGCTATGTGATCCAGGTTATCACTTAATTATTATTAATGTTTAAACACACACACACACACACACATATAATATATATAATTGAGATCAGGATGATTCAAGTATTACATTAGATTCTTTTAATTATTAGATAAAACCACAATATTTTTTTATCAAATTTTGTGTATATATTTCTTGAGACATCGTGTCATTATGCTATTAAAAAAAAATTAGGAGTATGAATCTTACACTTACGAATCTTTTTCTAGTATATTTTCTTGATTTTTCCATAAAAATCACAAGTTGTTCATTCTTTGTTAATTATATCATTATCATATCATCATTAACTAAAATTCATAATAAAATTGTTGAATGATGAAAGTTAATTATAGTTCTCTATTAATTTGTGTAGGTTTTCTCATTGTATGAAACTTTATGTTCGTTTGTGTCATTAAATACTTATAGATGCATTCGTTAACTCTCTATTGTCTAATTTACTGACATTACATAACTCAAAATCTGTATATATTGCTTCTGGTAACACTATATTTATTTATTATTCTTACAAGTGTGCACATATATATATAATACCTAAAGTTATAAGTTAGAATAAATTAAAGCTCAACAAAAATTCCTAGACTATAATTTGTTTTGAAGAATGTTAAAAATACAATATAAATACAAGATCTGAACATAAATAATTCAATGAGCAGCAAATTGGAAATTTGTGAAGTGCCACTCTTTAAGCTCAGAAGAAAAGCTCTTCCTCATGAAGTGGAAAAATAGCTTATTGCATTATGTTAGTATTTGTTAAGCACTTTAAATGTGATTTCGACTAAGTTTATAGATCCATCTTGAGCGAGAAAGAGATCCAAAATTGAAAAGCTTAATTAAGCTCCGATTATTTGTCTTACCCAAATACTAAGAAAACCAAACTATATCTTTCACTTGATTTAATTTATTAACTAGCAGAATGCCCCCGCAATGCAGCGTATAAAATATATAAGCTTCATGTCTATATATGTATTGTGCAACTATAATCAAAATGATATGTTATTTTATAAAATAAAAAATCACCTATTTACCCTTTTAACAACAAAAAAAATTAAACAAAATACCAAAAAAAAAAAAAAGATATCTAAGAAATATCCTTGTGAACTCGATGCCTGGTATGCGGGCTGAGATTTTCAAATTGCATGTACATATTGGACGGATGCAACTTGCGAAATCTGAAATTGTTGGTTGAGTCGATAATTTATACATCAAAATATTTTTTTACTTGAACATTAGATACTATGCATTATTTACGTAAAATTGAAATCGTAAAAATTGATCAAAAACTTGAAACTCTCGAATATAGAAATTGAATGTATAAAAACAAAATTAATAATGTAAATAAACACGTAAATTTATAATTTAATAAAAAAACCTATTGAGAGATTGTTTGAAAAAAAATTTAAACACATAAAAATGTGTAAAATTGGGAGAAATTGATTTTGGAGGCTTTAGAAATTTGACTACAAAAGGTGGACAAACTATCTTTGGCAGTTTGCTAACACGGTCGTCTCGTTTCGACATTTACGTTGATAATTGACACGTCCCGTAACTCTTTACTTCTAAAAAGTTATATCATATATTTGTTAAGTTTCGATGATTGTATTATAAATGATACTTTAATTTAATATATGTAGATATATTTTTCAAGTATGTCTTTCAAATATTAAAAATAATGTAAAGGGTAACTAAGTAAATTTATTCATAAAAAACATTACAAATGTATTATATATTAGTTTAGATATAGATAGATATAGAAAAGTTTTAATTAATTAGAATTAAATGTCGCATGTTTAATACTTTAAAGTTTAATAATGATGGTATTAGTGAGATTTTAATACATGTAAGGGTATGTTAGTAATTTCAAATGGATTTTCAAATATAATTAGTAATGTTAGAAATGTATTGATAAATTTTTTAAAAAAAAATCCAAAGTGTATTATATATTAATAATAGATGTTGGGATAACTTCGCGAAGTAGAGTTATCAAGTAATGATCTATCAGAAATTTTTTCGATTAGACGACATAACTCAGCATGTCGATTATCATACAAAAGATAAATGGTGCGGAGTATTTAACATATGATAGTCATTTTCTGTATTCTCATTTTAATTTCGAAGAAATTTATGATCGATCATATATCTTAAACAAATTTTATTATTAGACATACCATTAAAACGTTAATGCGTTTCATCAAATATAGCATCTAGCTTTTATTTGATAATCATGATAAAAATACTACTCTCCCCTCGATTGAGCACGCAGTTTTAGGAGATATAAGTGACTACATTCTTCAGCAATTAAATAATATATTTATCTATTAAGATCTCTTTGATTGATTATAATATAAAAATAAATATTTATTTAGAATAATATGAAATAGTAATATGGACACGAAGAAGTGACTTTAGATGTTTTATTAGTAGTGAACTAGTGATAGAGGGTGATGCATACATACGCATAGACAGCTGAGAATGTCATTCCCCAAAAAACAGGTTTGAATATATATATATATATATATATATATATATATATATATATATATATATATATGGGTAGTTGTAGAGGGTGCATAAAAAGTTGTACTTTGTATACTCTAAATCTCCGTTGGAAACAGATACTCAGATGCTTCGTGCTGAAGTTATCACTCACTCTTTGTTATGCTTTTTAGCGACACCTCACTTACTGTCGGCCTATCTATATCTCGATGCTAGATTAAATTAACAAATTGACGTATTAAATACATAATGATTTATATACTATCAATTTAAATTATGTACCATATTAAAAGTGTACATTATTACATTAATTTAATTTTAATATTCTATATAAAAAATATATATATATATATATATATATATAACTATGTGATGTGATGTATGTATAAATTTTAATCGGTGTAAATTACCGTATACATAGAAATCGATTAATTTAATGTTGGTATTAAATGAGCAATTTAAGTGGACAAGAAACGCACGGGGGACACTGTGTATATATGGTCCATGACTGTCAGTGTAGTGACAGTGGGTCCTTTCAAAGGTCAAATAAGGTTTTTGGTATTCACACTTCACTTTGACTGTTCAATTCTCTGACGTCACTTTTATAATACGAGTATATTTTTAGTAACAACAATATATCGATACTATATATAGAGTAAATTGCATAACCTTGTTATTTACACACATTTTCACGGTGACTTTCTACACTTTTGTTGTATAAACAGTTTAAAATTCAAAAGTTGTTGCACGTTCAGTCACTTCTCTACTTAAGATTACTAAAATATCATCTTCTCGCCGAGCAAAATAAGTATGCTGAGTGCGTATCACCAATAAGATTTTAGTGGTTTTAGGTAGAGAAGGGACTAACGATGAGAATTACAAAACACGTGAACTAATGTGAAAAGTGTGTAAACCACGTAGACCAATAAATTTACTCTACTATATAATAGCACTACATCTTTAAGTTGGAAGGTAATTAATGTACACTCAACTTCCCTGAAAAAAATGAGAGTTATTTCTACCGACAAAGTTACGTCAAGATAACATAGAAAGAGCATGCAATATAATGATGAAGACGGAAATATGTTGTTGATCATGTTCAATTTAATGCATCAACATGAAAATAGTGAGTATTGACTATTGAGTTGTATCGAAGCAACAGATGTTTGCTTGCTGGGATTTTGGATCATAACCATGGGCCTTTGGACTTTGGGCCACAACCAGTAGTGCATAATTGCAGTTGCATTTTAGTTATATTTTGGGCTTTTAGGGATTTGCTATACCACAGCTTGATCAAGCACATGATTACAAAAAGAATCATGTCAAAAGAAGATTGAATTACATAATTACAAGGTACCATATTTACAAAACAAGTTGTACGAATAGATAGTTTCATCGTATAACTCGAACCGGTTCAAAGAAATACATACAATACAATTACATAATTACAAGGTACCAAAATGAAGTAAATGTTTACACTTGAGCTTAAGAAAAACTGACCTACCTACCAACAACAATAACCTTTACCAAAACAAACATTCCTATTTCTATCTTACTGATCAAATGATTAAATCTAGTAAAAAAAATCACAAATTAGCTTTAATATAATTTCAACACACCGACATTCCCATTTTCATCCTCTTCAACCGGAATTTAATCTTAAGCGCTTCAACTCAACTTGAAAACTAGGACTTGAGGATAATGTATGCCGTGCAAGAATCCTGATGTCTTCTCTTGAGCAATCTCGTGAGATACGAACAAGCTCCCATAATGCACCCCCAGAAATCATGTCTTTGGCATTTACTTCTAAGATTCAAAAATAAAAATCAATGGGCTTGTAATAGTAATGTGGTTGTTTAAGTAACATGAAGAAAAGAAAATGAAAATATACCATGTTGCGCCATGTGGCAAAGAGCAAGCTCAATATGCCGCCGAATAGGTGACGCTTCATTGTTGGCATTCTTTACGATCCATGGAAGTGCACCATCCTCAATCAACAGAGATTTCCCGCTTTTAATACCTATATTATATTGATGGAGCAATTCATCGCCATAAGTATACCTTCATCTGGGTCCACACAATCTCTTTTCCTGTACAAGAATAAGTCAAAAAGATAAAAGAAATTACCTTGGGTGGATGCTCTCGACTCACATTTTGCAAAATTGGCAATTCCTCGAGCAACTTGAGCAAGAACGTCTGGATGTCGGCATCTGACCATTCCTAACAAGGCCTTGATCCCACCTTCAGCTCTTAGCATTATCTGCAATTTGTCTGCAATATTTATACTGATCATCAGTCCTTTGAAATCACTGATCACCAAAAAAGAAAAAAGAAAAAAGAAAAAAAGAGTTATAAGATTTGTAATTTGGAAGATAGATTACCATTGCCACAAAGGTTAGCAATTGCCCCGGCTACCATTCGAAGAGTTTGAGGATCGTCAGCATTTTCTGCTGTCATTGCTAGCAAACTTATACCCCCTTGAGACATTATAAGCTCCTGGTTGCTTTCTGCAAAAGTGATTAATCATTGAAGATATGAAATACATGAAAGGCTATATACACAAAAAGAAAGAAAAACTCACCATTCATTGCAAGATTTGCAATTGCACCTGCAGCAACTCTGTGAATGTTCTCATCCTCCGAGGTTGTAAGAAGAGATAGCAATGATGTAAGACCACCTGCTTCTACAATCTTTTCCTGATTCGTTGCTGCTCAGATACAACAGATCCATTGTGTAAGAGCTCAATGTTCTTGAGGCTTAGGGGGTGTTTGGGTTTGTGTTTTAAAATTATCTGATGATTTCTAGTTGAAGTTGCAATAGTTTTCCGACGGTTGAATGAACAGATAAAATGCTTCTGATTTATATACGGTCATTAATGAGACAGTTTCAACCGGCTGCAGCAGCAAAACTTATTTTTTATGGATAAACCGAAGTTACATATTTACCCATCCTTTTAACCAACTTTAACAGACTTATTACTCTCATTTCACAAATGTCTCTTTTTTCAGACATCCTTTTTGGTCAAATAAAGCTGAAGAAACTAATCCAAATATTTTCTTCTACACCCCTTTTTGACTACATCCATCTGATTCTGATTATTCAATATCATGTATTAATTTCAACACACACATCCAAACAACCCCACTAGATAAGTCGCAGAATACCTTCAGCTGCCAAATTAGCGATAACTTTTACAGCATGGATTCGCACATCAGGGTCTTCTGCTTCCAGTAAGGATAGAATCTTTTGAAGTCCAACTGTCAGGGAGCATATTTCATTAAAAATCAATATAATGTAAAAAACAGACCCACATTAATGGTTTTTTAAAGGGAATTTTCCTGATCACCTTGCTCAAATAGTTTAGCCACCGGGCCCTTCTCCTGCTCCCCTGAATATTTGATCTGTGGCTGCCTAACGGGAGATACGAGGGAACCCATGTCTGGAGTCATTTCTATACTATGATCACCACTCTCGAGTTGTTTTCTTGTCTATAAAAAGTAAACATATACAGTGAGACATCATACACATCATGCTTCATGCTTATTATGCAGATTTTGGCATATAGCATACCTCATCAGCATCAAAACTTAATTGCAGCAACTGATTCTGTAAAATGGATATTTCTTCCTCAAGTTTTTCTTTATGATGCACTTCGTCTTCCAGCATCTTCCGGAGCTTTGAGATTTCAGCATTTCCTGCCACCTGAAAACCACAAGATATCCATTCAGTCAGCAGCCACTGAATATAGAAAACATAACAGTAGATTTATATAAATTGTACCTCGGCTTTTTTGCATTGCATTACTTGATTTTGAAGTTTCTTGACTTCTTCTTCTGCAGTCTTCCTTAAAAGTATTTCATTCTGCAGCAACTTCTTAACTTCAATTAGTTCCCCATTAGATGTCTTGTGACGGCTTTCATCATTAGAGTGATTTACCGCCAATTGCGTTTCAAGCTTCTTAATCGACTCCATACAGTCTCGTTGATATTTTAGTCTCTCCTTCTGAAGAAATAGTATGATAATAAAGACAATAATAATGAATTAATAAAGTATAGTAATATAGTAATTGTATTAATTAAATGGAAGGTGTGTAGTATTTGTGCAGGTAACTACCTCCAAAGCATCTGCGTAACTTTTCTCAGCATCTGATATTTGTTTCTTTGCTTCCAATGATATTTTTTTGACCTCATCTTTATATGCCTTTTGCTGCCTTTCGTGTTCTGCAATGAGAGATTCTACTTGTACATCAAGCTTTCTGGCCAAACTCTTGTAATCAAACTCTTCCTTTATCTTCACCATATTTTCTACCTTCATAGCCTACATAAATACATACATAATTAGTGGAAATGTGTGAAAGTCAAATGTGTTAATCAGTATAATAAGTGTAAGCTTACTCTTTGCCCAAACATTATAGTACTTGATGTCTCTCCTCTATGACGGGGAGATGGACCAATGGTAATAACAAGAGACGTTCTTGCAGTGCCTGCAATAAAGGATTAAACCACATATTATCCAAACTCTAGACCTAATAAAGTCAAACTCATAACATATGAAAGTCAGACTTACCTCCAAATGAATCTCGAAGCAATCTTGTAAGTTTGGAATCACGAACAGGAACATGAGAACTGTTTTCTGCCAATGCATTTATACATTTTCCAAGTGCACTTAAAGAGAGATTTATAGATTTAGCTTCCTCTAATGTATGTCCCTCACTTCCTAAAAAGTAACAGCAAAAAATACGTACTTTAACAAGCGAAATAGGTATATAATCTAGTCATACTTACAAGTTTTTGTTTCATAATCATACCAAAATAGGTATATAATTTAGTCATGCATACAAGTTTTTGTTTCATAATCTTACCTGACTTATCAATACGCTCAGAACCCGCAAGATCCACAACTATTAGTTTTCCCTTTCGTACAACCGGTGGCTTCATCATTCTAGTCATGTGGGACTTGCTACTACCATTTTCATTAGAACTAACCAAGTCTTTTTCCTTCACAGACCTCTTAACATGTACCTGCAGCAAGAGTGTAGTTCTGGTGATGTTCATGTTATTAGTATTTTAAACACCGAAAATTATAGCAACAAAAAAATGGTATCTCACCATCAAAATGGCATGACTACGAGACGATTCTGTATTCAGTTTTGTGTTAGCAGCAAATCGATGTGCTTCTCCTAAGCGTAGCAATTCAACAAAACTAGGCTGATCCCTGACCTCTATCAAGGTAGCGCCCGGGAGCGTAATATCTCCACTTTTTGGATCCTCCGTTATCGATAAATTGTCATTAGTAGGATCAAGAAGATCTTGTATCGTCTCCATATACAGCTGCAAGTAACATTATATAAATCTCACCATAAATCTATATTTGTTTTGATCATACAATGGATAGTAGAATTGTTTAAGGGAATGAAAAAAACCTGTAAATAGGACACAGATATAGAATCTGTTTCTGGAGATATTTCAGCAAATATATCCTCCATTGCGCGAACCATTATTCCACGAGCAGATGTATCTTCATCCCCAAGTCGGCCAAGTGTGTAAGTTTTTCCTGTACCAGTTTGCCCATATGCCATGACTGTTCCGTTATATCCATCAAGAACACTCTGCACAACAGATAAAACACGATTCTATTCACAACATTTTCATTAAATGACAAATTTCTACGCAAGTCATAATCCAAACCTCCACAACAGGCTTTGCAACAACTTCATAAACACGCTTCTGTGATGCAAATTCAGTAAGAACTTCATCAAATTCAAATGTATCTGAATCCCAATTATTCCTTCGAAGTTTCAGTCGTTTAAGCTGAAATAACACCATAAGAATGTTTGATCGACAAACTTTCAAGCCATTACTACGCAAAATAAGCCACAAAACATGACAACATAATACCTCAGGCTGCAATTCCACACAATCAGCAAAATCAGCATCAGTTGAGAGCTCCTCATTATTTCGAGGTCTTAATCTTACAGCCACTCGAACTCTCCCAGAAACTAATGTGTATGAGCACCAATATCATGTGATGACTGATGAGACATTATTATACAACTAATGTATCCAAATATTACAGTTTTTAGTAAGTTATTCTAACAAATGATGAGAAATTTCAGCAAAATAATTCCTCAATTATGAACATAAATCACTGGAAAAGGTACTATAAATTATATTCTTATGAACCTTAAAATAAGCATAACCTTTTTAGGAGTTCTAGGTCAACACATTTCTCAAAATTCTACATAATTTCAACTTATTTACAACAAATAATTCTTAATATATATATACAAGCACAAACAGAATCTACCTCACAATTCTTCAAAATTACACATCTATAAGAATTGTATAACTACACAAGAACAACAAAATCATAAATGTATAAACATAAAAATGTAAAATTAGAGAAACTAGAAAACAAAGGTACCTCCAGGAGTGTCCTTATGAGGTCCACCGGCGGAATTACTGCCGGAACCGGTACTATTACGACGGAGACCTGACGTCACCGACGGTTTAGATTTGTAACCAGAAGAAGAAGAAAAAGATGATGAAGATGAAATTGACTTGGTCTTCACACCTCCAGCACCACCATTCTTGTAACTGGAATTATTATTAGCCATTTTTATAATTGTATAGCAAAATTCATAATAATTATGAACAACTGTTTTTTACACGCACCAAAACACACACAGTGAAGCTGTACATGATTTATGGGGAGTTGAATTTTGAAGGAAACAGGCTCGGGTGTGGGGGTAGTGGGGTCAAGGGGTTTCTTGCACTTTAATCTCATTTTTTTTTCTTGAATCTTAGTTATATTGTCTTTGGTGAAACTAACGTAATTATTGGGTTTGAAAGATTATTATATTACAATAAGGTCCTTTATGTTTTACTAAAAGTTATACTGAACCTTCGAGTTATACCTATTTCATTTTGAAAATCTTAAGTATCGAGCCTTTTAACTCTTACAAAAATCAGTGGTGGTGGTGGTAGTATAACAGAGTGGATAAAAGGATGGAAGTGTTGAAATGTGTTTAATAAGTGAAATACGAAGGGATTAATATCATCCCTAAGTTACAAAGTAATATAATGAATCATGTTATAACTAGGTTGAGAAGAGAAAAAATAAATATATTTATACCGTATGTTCTTTATTTTTTAATAATAATTCTTCACTTGTAACACCACCTACATGATTCATCATGATATTTTCAGATATGAGAGGATGTTGATTCAATAGAGAGTATGTGTTTTTCTTTTATTAAAATGAGGAACGTCGTGTTTTACGAAGATATTAATAGATCGATAAAATATTAGAATCATGAATGATAGTACCGTAATTGGTATAGTGTGTGATTCACTCTGAATCATATTTATCCAATTGTATGTTTGAAGAAAAAATAATGATTAACCATGTAATAAATTTATAAATATATGTTATCAGTCTACATTATCTAATAACAGTAAAAGTAGTAAGATGTATTGCTTTTTTGTATCTTAAATAAATGAGGAATTAGTCTACAGATAAAAATACTAAAGTGTCTTGGAATGCTTGGACAAGTGATATTGTTGGTCATATTTAAATGTTTGATATACGACTGTGACGTTTTTCTAGATGTCTGCTGTTTGTTTTTAACGATTGTATTAGATTGGTTCCTGTTCTGACACTCTGGATGAGTTCATAATGTAGAGATTGATGCTTTGGTCCCTGGCGTTTTTGATTGGTCAACACAGGAGATGGTATTTGCCTTTTATGGTTTCTTGAATTATTTGTTTTGTTGTTCTTAATGGTCATTATATGTTGGGTAGTAGTTTTTTGTTTTTGTTCTGCTTTCCATAGTTACATTGTGTAGCTTAGTTTGGTTCGAGTCTTTTGAACGTTGTTGTAATTTTTTAATTTTAATGGCAGTCTGTTTTTTTTCTAAAAATAAATGAGGAATTAAATTTGTCTAATGAAGCTTGGTAAAGTTGTGCTCACACACCAATTCAGTGGCTGAATTGAAGTTATTTAAACCTTGAGGTGCAAAATGAGTTAATACCAAAGATTGAAGGACTAAATCATCCACGGGCTGTTGGAAAGATTTAATACCATATTTGTATTTTCTAAAATGACGGAAAAATACCGACGATTAGTGACGTGGAGGAACGTTGGTATACGTAGAATGACTGGAGTGCCCCCCCAATGGTTGACCATCATTAACTGTCCCTTGAATGTTTTTTCCGTATGAAAGCTGCCCTAAATGTGGACTTCAAAATACAACATGCATACATAAAAAAAAAGAATTAAATATTAATCATAATAATAATAAAAGATTAGGTAGCTAAAGTTTAGAAGACAAAGAAAGCAATTTCTAAAAAGATTTTACTTTGATAATTAATCATTATGCATTAATTCAAGTCATATAAGTTGTCAAAATCACATTATTTAACACTTATGTAGATGTATTTAAGCTTTTTCAAATAATTATGCATTCTAAACATTAATAAAAATGACAAATTTTGATAAATGCATCTACTAAAGATGCATTTGGGGATGCATATGTAAAATTCTTGATTATTTTGAATGTATAATGATTCAATACTTTAACAAACACCTTAACTAAGATTAGCAAACATATAAATTGTGAAATTTCAATTCATATGGCTTAAATTAGAAGATTTGAGTGGTTATTAAAGTTTTTAATAAATATTTAGTTCTTAGTTGATCATTTGCCTATAATGATATACATTTGTATTGTTAGTTGCTTTAATTTTAATTAAATACATTTTATATACTAGTACTTGTATTATGGTATTGCTGTTTTTATGATGGTTACTTGTTCTTCGAGTATGTTCTATCTTAGTTCATAGTGATAAATAATTAAGCATCATCAAGTGTAATGAAACTTTGAAGATATTATGTAATAAAATTCCATAATATATTTAAAAAATAGAAAGTACTTGATAACAAGACAAATTAAGTTTGATAAAATCCTAATCACAAACCAACAAAAATATGATTGCAGTTTTGGAAAATGGTCCCATAAATTTCTTAAATCAAATCAAACCGTATGATTAAAGGGCAGAAATAGATTATTTATTTATGTCTTTTTCCTATAAAAGGAATTTAATGAGTGTGGCTTAACCACTGATAATTAAATTTTGCGTAACATCATATAATATAATATTGTGAAACTGTATAAATAAAAGATCAAAACATATATCTAATGCCACCTTTTGAAAAATGTATAGCGTTGCGATAATTTACAATAACTTCTTTAATTCTTTTTCATATGATTATTAGACGGCTGCCAACGGGTGTTGTAGTTCCCACCGTCGGTTTTTTTTCATCAGTTTTTCGACGGGAGATAGAGAATCGTCGGAAGGGGAGGGTGGGCCGGTGTCATTTTTTCCTTCGATTTCGTTTTAATTTTCCTTTTTTTTACAGTTTTTGGATTTTGTTTGGGAAATATAAATAAAATGAAAAAGAAAAAAGAAAAAAGAAGAAGGAGGAGGTTGCAGGAGGAAGAAGAAGACGATGATGATGGAGGGGTTTTAGGTTTAGAAATAGGCTCTCGGCTCATCTTAAATTGAAAATGGGTCCAGGTTGTGTTATATGTTTATTTGTTTTAATGAGTTAAAATTTTGAAAATGGGCTCAAAAGTTTATTTATTTTAATTGAGTTACATATATAAGTTAAATATATTAATGTAATATTTTTTATTTCAATAAAAATATTTTATTTAATTTTTTGTTTTAAATAAATAAAATAAATAATGTGTGGGGTCCATAAAAAAATTGAAGTGATGTTATTATAGGCAGTGTAGTGTTAGTTTTGTGTCAGTTGTGACAAGTGCTGACGTGACGCTGATTTGGCACAAACTAATGCGTCAGTTTGTGTTCACCGTTGGGAGTGGTCTTAGATATATCAACATTTACACGTGTATTTGGGTACGTGGTACAAAGGTATTAATAAAAACCATATCTTCTTAAATATAATAAATGAAACATACTTACGACATTATCAATCTTTAATCGATCAATTAATTCAATTTTGACTTTGTTAACTTTAACTTTTACTAAACTTCTATATTCCATAAGTAATAATCAACGTCCATTTATTTTACTCAATTATAATTATTCTAATATATATATATATATATATATATATATATATATATATATTATTTTATTATTATTATTATTAATTATATTATTATAATAATATTTTATACGAATGAAATAACCCTAATACTCATCCACAACTAATTTCATTTAATCGTTTATATTATTATTATTATTATTATTATTATTATTATTATTATTATTAATTATTATCATTATTATCACTATTGTTATTATTATTATTATCCAAGATTGTCCATTATGATTAATTATAAATAAATATGATATAGAAAGTGGGGTAATGTCATTAAAATTCTAATCAAACAATAGATTTACTCAATTTTATTCAATCGACTAAAATATAGGATTTGTTTACATCACAAATCATGAATTATTTTTAAAACAACCAGACAAAATCATAAATTATTTTTGAAATATCCATATAATTAATTATAAAAAAAAGGAATATACATTTATCTAGGATAGGTATTTAATTAAAATATGTATTTATGTTTTACTAAGTTTTGAATTGAGTTAAAGAATTTCAATCAGGTTTTGTGTATTTTACCCATTTTTTAATTCCGAATTTGTATATGTATGTATGTATTTATCTATGATAGATATTTATCTAGTTACCTAATAAATATTGTTGGAGTAATATGTTTACACTTTTACATTCACTTTCATGAATTTTCATGAATAACTAATCTTAAGTACCCTAGAATATAAAAACGATATATATAGTATTTTTTCGAGAGGGTGTAAACATGTTAATTCGCTTTACGTTGACTTTTAAGTTGTTTGAAATATGCTTGACATACATCCCAAGTAACTAAATAATCTTTTTAACATCGTCATCCCTAAATTAGTTTCATTATAAATCCCGCCTAAACTCTTAAACTATTTAAAAAAATAATCACTAAAATAAACATTGACATATACAATATCTAATTCACACGCTATAATTAGAATCCTTACCATATTCAAATTCTAATTTTAACTATCTATATATAACATAACAATTATAATTATAATAATTATTTAGTCACAATGAAAAGTTCATACAGTTTCATTCTTTATTGTTCTTCCATTATTAATTTCGATTGTCAACTAATCAATTTCTCTCTCATGAATTCTGTTTTCGGGAAGAGGAAAACAGTCGTACAATATTATGGAAGATCAAATCGGTTATGTTACCCACACAAATTAGTATATCAAAATTAACATTAATATGAGACCGCCGATATGTTTTACATACATACTACCTGAAATAATTTAGTTTGTGACTTCATTGCATATTTTTTAACTCTTACGAAACGATAGAATATTATTATTTATATTTTTCGTGTAATTACAAAAATAAAATACATGGGTTTGATGTCTTGTGTGTGTGTGTGTGTGTGTGTGTATATATATATATAGGGGAATGATCAAGAGGGAAACTCTAAATTTGAGGGAAGGAGAGAAGCAAACCTCAACCACACATTTTCTTGTATCTTCTTCAACTCATATACAATATCCATTTCATCAATTTTTGTTTAAAATTCAAAATTAAAGCATGTAAATCAATCAAAACATTATAAATTTTAAATTTATCAAAGGTATTCATACATATCTTCAATTCGTCATAATTCATATTCATCAAATATTAAGAATTTTGGGTATAACTTTTGGGTTTTTATGAAAATTTTGATTCACCAATGAATACAATAAAATTAAGCGAATTTCAACATACAAAATTTATAAACAAGTAATTAATTTAATTATAGTCGTCATTAACCATCGAATTTCACAAAAATAAAATAAAAATTCAAACATTAACATTCATTTGGAATGAATGTTGATCAAAATTACAATTAATATTCATAAACAATAATTTATGATGAATATTAACTTATATATGTTTTTATACATTGTTGAACGAGATAACTTAACGTTTATCGGTGTATAATAATGTATATGAGTTAACATTCATCGTAAAAGAATGTTTAAAAATATTAAGTTGTAATTTTGATTAACATTCTTTTCAAATGAATATTAATATTCTGAATTTTTTTTGAGTTATTTACAATTTTGCCACCGCGTTAACTTTTGACTGGACCAGAATGTATATTTACTTTTGTCTAAAAATGAATAAAGTATACATTTCCTGATCATGTTTCGGTGGTTATGAAATATTATAAGCTAAGAGTGGCCTACAAATTGAAATATGACAAAGAAAGTATCCATTAAATCATTTTTGAAACATTAATCAAAGGTTTTTCTTTTCAAAAGCAACGCCCCACTTGAATTTTATGATAAAACCAAGTAGAAGGATAATCTTTTATTTCATTTGTCTAATGAAGATTTAATTTCGCTTTTGTATTTATCTTTGTGAAATGAACTCCAACAAAAATATCATATTTTGTCTCACATATTTTAAGTAATAATGTCGCCAAGACACTATATAATAGGGTCATAGATGTCGAAATAAAAAGTTCATACCGAATTAAAATAAAAAGTTACAATTAATAGAAACTGCAACTTAACTTGTATGACAAAAAGTTGTGTTTCCTTCAAGATCTTAATCAATTTGTGACAACTTCTTTTTGTAAGAGCTTTTATACCCGATTATAACAATCCAATGGATAGAAGAGATGAAGGGGACCAAATAGCATATGGGATTGGTTGTAGTATACTCCATAATTAATAGTTTTAACAAAAATAAAATTAGATACTTTATTACTTATTAATCCGTAAAAATGATAATGAAATAAAACACCATTAATAGATGTATTGAATCTAGTATCTAATTTTTATTTAAAAAATAATAGTATTAAATTAGAGAGGTGTCATTTTAGCAAGGGTACTTGGGGATAAAATTACATGTTGGACAGTTGAAGCATCTTTATCAGAAATTAAAAAGTGAACCCGTCGGTATAACACCCCCCATCTATTCATACTTTGCATCTTGTACTCATTTCTTTACAACAAAGTTTTTATTTCCTTGGACCTTTTCTTTTCACAATAATTTGATTTTACTAAACGATTACATGTATTTTACCAATGAAATGTTAGGAATTACGTCGGAATACAACAACTAACAACAATCAGTTGATCATTCTGATACCAATCATTAGCAAAAACAAACTCAAACAACACTCTTGTAATCGAGGTTACACCCACAAATAATAAACGGATAAAAGGATTACAAACAAAACAAGATAAACGAACTATATGAACACAATGATTTAACGTGGTTATATCTAATCTCCAACTTGGAGATTGGTTTAGTCTACGTGGCCTAACCGAGAGATTTTTCACTATTAATTTAGTACCACGAGAGTTTACAAGAGTATGAATTACAATATATAGGGTATACCAAACATGCACACAAGAAGTTTCCAAAAAACACCGTAGCCTCCAATGTACTCGCCAGGTACACTTTCCTACCTGTGGGGTAGCTCAGTTTCGCAGTGGGGTAGCTCAGTTTCGCAGTGCAAGCTCGCAGCGCAAGTTTCCATCTCAAAGTAAAATAAAATGGATCCGAATCTTCTTTCATTATATGTGTACCATATACATATAACATTGGGAAAAAACAATTTTCTTCAATTTATTCGGCGAACTTATAAAGTAAAATAAAATGAACTGCATAGAGTCATTCACCAATAACTTTTGAACATTTTACACGTCGAGTCATCTTCAAGGGCCATATTTTTTTAGGGTTGAGTACTACATCTTATTTGCTATTTCTAATTCAATTCCCACTATTCACACAAACTTTTCATAAGGGAGATCATCTAGCTTTTATAATTCCACCCCACCACTTGTTAATGTCTAAAGGACTGTTGACATAAAAGTCACTAGGATGGCCCTTTAACTATGATGCCTCATTAAAAGGACTTGTACATTATGATTTTTATATCATTTTTCTCATCTTTGTAACAACAAAAGAAACTAGCTAGAGAAACGCCAATAGTTCTGTTAACTACATGACACCAACAATTTTTTGTCTTTAGTTTCTAGCTCAAGTTAATAGTTACGGTGGGCCATGACATTTGAACTAAATTATTGGAGGCTGGATTGAATAACAAATGCCCAAAACATGTAGATCTTTCAAGAAGAAATAATTGGGCATGAATAGAAACGTACGTACACTTGGCCCCTACCCAAAACAAAAAAGGTTCACACATTAACTTCTTTTATCTTCATAAGTGACCGAATTCTTTGTCTCGATTTGTGCCAACCTTGCATTGTACGTGGTACCTAATCGTTGTGTCCTAGTATTTATGTCATGGGTGACCAGTTAGAGTTATGCAATTGGCTTTCTTTAAACATGTGCTTCTTCGGATCTGGTTTCTTAATGCCAAAAGTTGACAAAAATTTAAATGTTTTATGTGTTATTTGATCAAAGGTTTAGCCCAAATTTAAAAGGGAAAAACCGAAAAAGCTCACTTCATTATGTACTTTAAAAACTAGAGTTGTCTTCTAGTTCATGATTCTTTTCCAAGTCCCTATCGTGCTCTTCATCTCTCCCACAAATTGCGAAGAAAAAGAACATTGGGCGTCTTCTGCGCACGATGGACCATCAGGACATGTCACTAGTAATAATGATAGATTGCCATGGTGCGAAAACAATGACCACAACGCGCCACTACAACTGTTCTAATGAACCTTTTTATTAGAGAGTGCTACTTTGTGCACACAAAGACATCCATGAGGTACATATGATAAAGGGGTGATGGCCATTTGGGCCATCAATGATTGAGCCCATGAAGTACAAATGTTCGACAACTGAAACCAAGAAATCATACTTCACTTCTCATAAGTCATAACAAGTTGTCATTCAAGTTCGACTTCTATTTCACCAATTTGAGTTCATAACAAGTCGTTTTAGGTCTAAATAAATAAATTTGAGTTCTTGATTATCATTTAGATCTACCACTATTTCAATATGTCTACTTGTTAATTCGAACTAGAGTCTAACTCGACTTATTATGCCTATAAACCAATCTCAAATCGCAGTAGAAACCAATTCATAGAAGCACATCACGTTGTTATTGTTATTTGATCCATAGCCATATTTCAAGTCAAGAAACTAATAAAACTATCAAATTGAAAAAAATAAAATACACAACCTAACATCATCAAATGTACATTTAAAAATTAGGAATTATTTAAATAACAAACAAACTAAAAAAACTATCAATTAAAAAAATCATAAAAGAAGCCAAAGTCCAATAATACGTTCCACTTTTATTATGGAATCCAACCCTATCCATCCCCACACCAAACCATCTTTTAGTATGCTTTCGTTTACATCCAACAAGCCCCAAATCAACTTTTTTTAAAATCAAATCAAACCCAACCGGTTCAGATCCGGTTCACTTTATCAGCTTTAATAACCGGGTTCGCTTTCGCAATTGCATCTCTTCCGGTTTTCTTAAAATCAAATTCACAATCATGTTTCTCAGGGTACCGATGACTTCCACAAAACGTTTCCCCACACTTGCACTTGAATCCCATCACCCCAACTTTTTTATTACAACTCAAACACCGATTGGACACCTTCTCCGCCACCGCCACCGGCACCGCCGCCGCAGCCGACACCGCTTCAACTTCAGCCGCCGGAGTTGACGAAGAAG
This sequence comes from Gnaphalium uliginosum, assembly GCA_963930675.1. Classification (NCBI taxonomy): domain Eukaryota; kingdom Viridiplantae; phylum Streptophyta; class Magnoliopsida; order Asterales; family Asteraceae; genus Gnaphalium; species Gnaphalium uliginosum. The sequence continues at coordinate 45,344,348 of OZ005685.1, read as the reverse complement.
AAGACGGATACACCGATTGAGAGCCGACGACTTTGTTGACTAATTTGTCCACGGCGGCCATAGCTGTAGCTGCTTGTTCTTCTTGGATCCGTGAATCACGGAAGCATTTAGAACAAAGATTGTTCGTCGCCGTCGAGCCGAAGAAGCCGCAGCCGTTGGCGCATGGAGCCGGCTCTGTCGGCTGGAAACTTGTACCGTCGTTCATCTTGTTCGCATCTGAACCCATCTCGATCTATGAAATAATAATCACGAAATTCGAATACAAAAATTATTTTTTAAATTTTAAAAAGAAGAAACGAATTCAATATATTGAGACGCGCAGCCGGAAAGATGATATTTATAAAGAAAAGGTAAGACAGATAGGTTGACTTTCTTTAACGAGAAGTTATCTATTAATGACGGTAAGAATCAGGTAAATACCCATACCACCCTTACTAGAATGATAAAAGTAGTAATCAGTACGAGGGTAGTTTCGTCTTTTGTTAGTTTAAACCGTCTTACTAAGGCAGTTAAAAGACATATGTACCCCTTGCTGTGTTCAGATAGGATTTTCAAGAGATAGCGTTCTAGAAGGATCTAATATATACTAGACGTAAATTACTCACCAGCATTAAGCAGAGTAAAAAAATTTTACTTGCGCTATTTTTTATTTAATTATATGTCATCATTTAATAAAAAATAAAAAAACACAATGATATATCATTTTCTTAGTTTATTGTATACGTTATTATATTTTATAATTGAATTTTCAGCCCATCAGTCGACTAATTTAAAATCGGTCAACCATTTACATTTTTTGAGTCGGATTTGAGTTAAAGTTTGTGTTAATGGGTCGCAACCGGAAAAATAGTTTTATTTTATTTTGAAATAACACGATCCAACTCATCAACTTGTTTGCCTCGTTTACTTAAATAGTTATGCAAATCATTTTCGAGCTGAATATTTTTGACTCGTCAACTCCTTTATAAAATCAGTTCGAGTTTAGGTTTTGAACTTTGTACCCCAAATTTCAAACCCGCTAACTTGACTTGACTCGTACTGTAACTCCAAATTATAACAATTTAAAGTTTGAAAAATTGAATTACAAACTTTTAATCTGGTTAATAACTTTGATATTTAAATATATTATCCTTACACAAAGAAAAAAAATCATTGCTTCAAATGTTTGTAATATTTGCATTAGATGTTGTACTAACTAAGACGATAGAATAGTACCTTATTTTTTTTAACTACTAAACGACCAAACTATTTTGTAGCAGTATTAGATTAATTTTTATGATTACTTGAAGGGAAACTTATCTAAAATAGAAATGAAGTATTGACTAATTTTATATTATAGAAATGAACTATTAAAAGTATCAATAATATAAAGCAACTATCAATTTTATCATAATTCAATTAGTATGGTACATGACACGTCATCATTTTTTGAATTTCGAGGTAACATATTGCTATAAATATGATGAAAGATAGTTAATTTCTATTGTTGATAGTTTTAATAGTTGATTTCTAGAATTTTAAATATGTCTTGTTTCTATTTTAGGTAAAAGTGTTTAAATATTAAATAAAATATCTAAAAGGGTAGTAAAATTTTTCATAGTATCTCATTATTTTAAAAGTTTAATATAAATTTTCAACTTCTTATATATTAGTATAGAGATAGTTATAATCCGTAAGAAACCAATATCATTTTGTAGCAATATTTCTATTAAAATAATTGTAACTGACATTTTTAATATATATTAATATGTTATGTTAGTTATATTAGTTATAATTTTAAATTACATATTTTTGAAACTAAAATTCATTATAATATATACAATTTATAATTAATTGTATTGATTTAAGTATTTAATTGTATATTGATTGTAGATCTATTAATGAAATGAAAACTAATAAAGTAGATGGTAAAATAGTAAATTAGTATTTCATCTTTTAAGATTTTGCATCAAATATTTTATATAATGGTTCATTTTTAGATTTTTAAATATGTCAATAGTTCGTTCGTTTAGGTAAAAGTGTTTAAATATTAAATAAAATATTTAAAAGGATAGTAAAATATTTCACAGTATCTCATTATTTTAAAAAGTTTAATATAAGTTTTTAACTTCATATATATTAGTATAAAGATGATTATAATCTGTAAGAACATTACAATTTTGTAGCAATATTTCTATTAAAATAATTATAACGGACATTGTTAATATACAATAATATGTTATGTTAGTTACATTAGTTATAATTTTAAATTATATATTCTTGAAGCTAAAATTGATTATAATATATTAAATTTATAATTAATTGTATTGATTTAAGTATTTAATTGTATATTGATTGTAGACCTATTAATGAAATGAAAATTAATAAAGTGAAAGGTAAAATAGTAAAATACTATTTATTCTTTTAAGATTTTGCATCAAATGTTTTATATAATGGTATAGATAGATATAAAAAAACTTTAATAAGTTAGAATTTAATGTCATATGTTTATTACTTTTAAAGTTTAATACTGATAATATTAATAATATATTAACTTTTGTAATAAATTATATTAAATTTTAAAAGGGTAAAATAGTCATCTATTACTTCTCTCTTTTAAAATTGTTTATTCAAATATATTATATGGTAGTATAGATAAACGTAATACTACTCGCAGGAGGTAATTGTGGATTATTACAATTACAAAAGAGAAAGATTATGATTATGATGATTTGGACTGAGAATACTAAATTAATTATTAATTAATAATTAATATAATTAATAACAACGATGCCAAAGAGACACGCATTCACGTAACTTTATACAAAATTGATCGAAACGAATAATTAATTGGGGATTAAACACGTCGTTAGATGACATGATCGATTAACGGGACAAGCAATCTTACCTGTTGCTGTATATGAATGTATTTGTTGGCGTTGAATTACGCCTCATAATTAAACTCCAATTCTATCGATGAATTGGAAGGTGTTTGAATCGTAGTTATGTATTATTTGATTTCAGGAATGAATTTCAGGAATGATTGATTCAGATGAAGGGAAGATAAATGAAAAGGGTGGAATCGGGACGATTGTTAAAAATTTGAGATTGAGAAATGAGAACCACCACCGGCAACGAAGAACCGTTTTGGGTTACAGTCTCAATCATCGTTTGATCCGGTCGATGTTAACTCGACCCATTCATTAGTAGTGGATATGGACGATCTAAATGGATGCACATTGGATATGAATGATTAGTGGATCGGATATGGATATGGACTAATCCATTATTACTCCAAAATACATATGACGAAATATACATACATATACATTTATATACAGTGGTGAATATAGAATTGAAAACAAGGTGGGTCCAAATTAATTGAATCAACGTATCAGTTGGGTTGAATGAGTTAGGTAATAGGTAGGGTCTGGTAAATTAACTCCGGCCTTACACATTATTCAGATTATAGATATTTTTTGAACATTTGCATCTTTTTATCATAATTTTATAACTCTAATTACTCGATCTGCTCAAGACAAGAATGAGGTAATGTTTGAAATGTTAAAGTTTTCAAATACACTGTAAATTTTCTGAATTGTTTCAACTTAAATGGTTTCATTAAAAAAGTATAATGAACTTACTATGAAAATATTTTCAGTGATGAATGAAGTGTATGTCGAATATATTAGAATAATCTATTAGATTACCTGGATTTAACTATGATATAATTTAAAATATATGTTTTGAGTGATAATCTGAGTTAGAAAAATTACAATTAATTGAAGTGAAAAATAATGTAACCATCTATAAGAAAAATAAATAAATTTAAACACTAATATCTTTCTACAAGTACTTGTGTTGTACAAGTGAAAACTTGTAATTGGAAGAAGAAATCCGCCTCTTTCTTTATCTTTTTATAACTTTGATTCCAAAGGGTGTCCGACTTCAATATTTAGGTGGGTCCATAGAAGAAATATCATATACTTCTCAAACATTTTGAAATCTAAAGTGGGGTCATTTGAGCCACCTAACATCAGTATAGATTCGCCTCTTTTTATATACGTGCTTATGAAATTTTTAGCGAATATTATTAGAGATGAAGGTTCACGTCTACTTATATATGAGCTATAACTTATGAAACTTTTTAACGAATATTATTATAGATGATAAATGAACATGTAAAGTAACGCCATTATTGATTTCGCGATATATCCAAGACTTAAAATATAAAAAAAAAACCAAAACCAAAAAACACAAAAACAAACTTTAATCGGAAAAATCTAGTAAATGCGATATGATTTTGTAAAATGCTAAATGAGGTGAAAAAGAGTACAGGGTGGTAAAGATAATTGTTATTAAGCTAATTGATTATCCACCCACTGGGCTAGAAAGTGTTTGGAAACAAAAGTAAGATTTGTAAAATTACGATTTGCTATCAAAAGTGAAAAATGAAAGATGCGTAAAACTACGGTTTGCCATCAAATTTTGGATAAAAGGAAACAGTAAAAGTTGAAACTGAAAAGAGATTGTTGGATTTAATCTTTATTGTTTATGTAACAAATTGGTATTTAAAAATTGTTGCTTAAATGTTGTATTATAAATGCTTTATGGATGTTTTGCGAAATCGTGATTCTCACAAGGTTTTATAGCTGACCCAAATATTTTTAAAATTTTTGCAACTCAGATTAGAGAATGAAGGATAAAAATGTAGATTACAATTACGTACAGAGAAGATTAGAGTACAAAAGTTTTTGATAAATTAAAGTTAAATGATAAATCTACACCCTAATAAAGTGGGTTGTTTCCTTAATGTACTCCAAATATCTCGAATTAAACTTTTAGCTAGACATCACATTTGATGTCTCGTGCTCAATATATGGACTATATCACAAGCACAAGGATTGATGTGGGCTGAATGAAGTAGGGTTAGTAAATTTGGGTTGCCTAAGAAAGCCCAATCAAACTTTTTCTATGTCATCATTTACGGTACAACAATTTTTGTTTTTTTTTCTTTTTTTACTTGCTGATATTTTTTGAAAATAAAATTCTAGATAAAATTACATTCAGATCTAAGAATTAGAATTAGAATTAGAATTAGATATCATTTTTGATTATATGTAACTCATTCTATGAGATTATTATTTATCATCTTTTAATATAATTTCAAATAATTACCATGAAATTGAATGAAGGAATGTGTATATACAGCTATAATTTAATACTCGATAAATTAATAACCTCGATAAAATTAATAATTTGTCCGGTCTCAACTTGAGACCAGTACAAAATTGGACCCCAATCGATAAAATAATAAAATAGTATTTTTTTTGAAATTCCAATGTAAATATATTGGTCCCAGCGAAACTATAAATTAATAATTACTAAAATATTTTAAAATTCTAGAATTGTCTAGTAAAAAATGAATCTATAGTCACTTATTTTTTTGTGAACTTCAAATCTATATTGAGTTTATCTTTAAATCTCATCATTACACTTAAGAGTTGAGGCATTGTATTCTCGTATTGCAACAAAAAGTTGTGAAGAGTTGTTGCCGTTTGCAATGCTTCTTTCCGAGTGACCGGTTCCAAAGGTACTGAATCATCATCAACTTCATCATCAACCGGATTTTGAACGGTATCCGCCATAATTTCTTCAATGCTTTGAACCTCGTAACATTAATAATTTAAGCCAACTCTTTAAATTAATAATTTATTAATTTATCGATATAATAATATCTCGCTAAATTAATAAAATATCCGGATCCCAACATTATTAATTTATAGAGGTTCTACTGCTGTATTTGTTTGGAAGTAGATCCAAATTAAAATTGGTTACGAATGATACCCACATACGTACGTACACTCATTTCATAACATAATTCGACAGTTGAAACATTAAAAAGAAAAAAGATATTTACAAGAATTGAGACTAGTATTTATTTATTTATTTATTATATATATATATATATATATATATATATATATATATATGATCCGATGATGATTATGATTATGAAACAACTGGTACACTTGAATGGGTGCCTCTATAAGTTGTGATGATGCTGACGGGAATTCATGATCTTAGCCCAAAATGCAATCAATTGCACTGCACCCATATATATATATATATATATATATATATATATATATATATATATATATATATATATATATATATATTATATAAACATTTAGCCGGGTATAAAAACATTTTCATTGCACATCTTCCTATTCATTATTTAGTCCAAAATAATTTATTAATAGTTAACTATTTATTTGTGGTTTATGTAAGATGTAAGATGAGATTGAGAAAGTTGTAAAGATCAATTATTGAGAAAATAAATTGGTATAATCATATGTTTTTTTTTCAATTTTAACAGGTTTTGGTTTCTTATGTATTTTTAGTGTCATTGAACATTAATCTGAAATATATATACATAGTGAGAGGTTCAAATGAGAACCACATAAAATTGAGAACTTGTGAGAACTACTAGATAACGTATTTGTTCACATGTGATTCGCTCCCTTCATATGTGAACATTGATATATGATAGATTTAGAAAGAGAAAAATGCTAAAAACTCTAAAAATCACGTCGTAAAATACATTTGAACCGATTTGTTCACATGATCGTTCAGATGTGAACACATATTTGTATTTTTGTGTTTTTCGATATAATTTTAGGATTTTTTTGACTTTTTTATTTATCAGTCAAACGTATATCAATGTTTACATATGAATGAAGTTAGTCACATGTGAACAAATACGTAAACTAGTAGTTCTCACAAGTTTTCAACTTTTTAGTTGGTTCTCATTTGAACCTAAAGGTTCAAATGAGAACCAATATAATATTGAGAACTTGTGAGAACCGCAAGAATACATAGTGGGATGATCCGGATGGAAAAACTTTTTTTTTAGGAAAGGGAGAAGTGTAATATTCATCACGAAACATCTTAACTTCGTCAATACAAATGTCAAAAATTAGAAGGTAAAATTTAATAAATGTTAATCAGAATCGATGTTAAGAATGTTAAGCTTTCATGATAAATTCTTTTTGTAGGCTATAACATCAATCGATGAATATTATATTCAAAATCATTAATATCCATCGCGGTGAATGTTAGTTAACATTTATTATGATGAATGTTAAAATTAAAAATATTTGTCAAAATGTTATGTTTTAACATTTATCGTGATTAATGTTAGTTAATATTCATTGTGATGAATGTTAACAATTTATTAAATAAATAACTATCAACTAATGTTATGACTTAAAAATTAAATTCATCCGTGAATATATTCTTTATAACATCGATTTTGATTAGTATTTACTGTTTAAAATAATATTTTATTGACATTTTGATTGATAAAGATAAAATGCTTTCTGGTAAATATTAACACTTCACTTATTTATTTAAAAAAATACTTCTCTCTTGAGCACACTTCTATATATAGCAATGTCGGATATGATCATTATAATTCAAAATTTTTATCATTATCATTATTATTCCACCTAACAGTAACCATCAATAAATTAATTATTGGAAGATTGGCACACTTAAATTCTTCGTTATATTTGAACATATATACATTTTAATTTGCCAGGCAATTGTATTGGTATATAACAATTACAAGATATCGTATAATCAAAATTACATTCATCATGTTTTCTTAGTTCCTGCCGTGCACTAAACTTTTTCTTGAACCTTTGATCGTGCATCGCACGGGTATAAAAGTTAGTATGATATATTTAGCTTTTAAATGACTTGTACTGTATTGCGGGGGAGAAAGTAACATTAAATATAAAAAAACAACGATACAAGACCCACTCTCATTTCTCTTTCACAAAATGTTCAACATGACTTATAATGTTAAAATTAAACTTGAGAGAAATCACATGTTCTAAAAGAATTGGTTTTGTGTGTGTAAGATTTTAACTTTTTTTTTTTATTAGTGCAATTTACAAGGGCCCTTTGATTCGAGCACAGAAGGTGTTTAAAGAAATGTCTTCATTCTTTAGGTATAACCAAAACCAACGTTAGCCACTTAGGAAAGGGCTCAGGTAAGTGTACAGTTAGATTTAGGAGTTTACAAGTTGTTCCTTATGGGGATGTTACTATAAGATATTAAAAAATTAAGTTTTAAGATAATCGTATGAGAAAAACATCATCAAAATGGTCTAGTGGTAAGGCGTCATATTTCCTTACAAACGAACCTCACTGGGTAAAGATCTCCAGAGTTGAGATTGGAGAAAGAGTCAGAAACGGGCACGGGGACACCCGGTTAGGCCGCATATATCTGAGTAAAAATTTTTTGTCTTTCGTGTATAACTTAAACAAGAGAAACCTCTTCTGTTTACCCGTTTATATGCACAATTAAAATTCTTCATACATCTTTAACTGTACTTTATAGTGTTGTATTGTACAGTACTATAAGACACAAATTAATGGTGTATATAGAACTTTTGATAGTGTATGAATTACTCCCTAACTCAAAAAATTGGATTTTTGTTGAACATATTGGACCATTATAACAAAGTAGAAATCTAGGTAACATTTGACTCTTAATATGTATGTTCAAATAGAGTATGATGAGAATGAGGTGGATTTAAGGATTCGGAGTTTGACAATTGAGATGATAGAATAGTGGGGATCGATTAAAGAATAACATAATAATAAATATAAAGGTAAATAGATAAACGAAACGGGAAAAACTAAGACATATAATTTTTTAAATTTTGTTATTTGTAAGCGCTACATTTAAGGATAAATTTGTGCAAGATTTGATCATCATCTTATCCTTTCTTATGATTAATCATCCATGCAAAAGTGAGTTAAATAATAACTATTAAACATCAAATCGCTTGTGCTAGGTAGATTGGCATGCACAAAGCCATTTCATTTCATTAGTGATCAGACATTTTATATAAACAAAGGTTTATATTTTTGAATTGTATTGAAGTTTACACATATTGCTATTCCATGCATCTAATTATGAAATCTGTTTTTGTATGTATTTAAGTTTTGAAATTGTCTATAATAATAAGTTGTATGTGTTAGGACCGACAAGCCCAACAACATATATGTCCAACATATAAGTCCAATTGAAATTTCACTCTAAAACAAATTGCTAATAGAGGGAGTAGCCTATGGGTAAGATTTGAACTTCCGATGTGTAACATGAGTTTGTATCCAAGAGTATATATATATAATAATAAGTTAAAGGCATACAATATGTATAAAGTTCGATATACTCAAAGAATAAACCATATCATAACATATACTAATATAAATAACTAGCACATGATGTTACAATTCAAATTTGTAGGTAAACGGTGAAATTACATATATTTTTTTACATAAGGAAACCCAAGAATCATAAGATGAAAGAGTTTAAAACTAGAGCAACAATTGGTAAGATTTGAACTTCATCGAGGCCCTTTAAAGACTTCTTATGGATCGGATATGGGCTCTTTAACTCTTGTATTCGTTGTTTTTTTTATCAATAAATTCAACTTATGAGACAACTTGACAAAACTACATGCATGTAAAGAGAGTATTTATGTATATATTTATATTTCCCCCGTCTCAAAATAAATGTTCACAATTAATTTTCATGAAGTTTAAAAAATTATATTGTCAAGTAGTGAATATGACACTTTTATCTTTACTTTTTACACAGACTTCCATGTATCAGTTTTGAGAAAAAATATATTGAGGGTTAAATGATAAAGTTGACATGTTATACGTTGACACTTATTTTAAGACAAAATAAAATAAAAAGGTAGATACTTATTTCGAAAAAAATGAATTATAATATACGTGCACAAAAGCATTCCTTATTCTTAGGCTTTTCCATTTTGTCGATAGATGGCCTTCGTTGTGAGCCATGATTGCAACTCTTGAAATTTAAGACAGCCCCTCTAGTTCTGGTCTCAATATTATGTATATGGCCCCACCGTACACATGGATTAAAATAATTTCGTCAGATTTCAACATAAATACAAACACCATGATTACCAACATTTCAATCTCATCATTTCGTACGTACGTCCAAATTACCACCGTTATAAAACTATCCACATTTCGACAAAACAAATATTGTGGCACAAACTTGCTCTAATCTAATCTGTTGTAGAACAAGTTCATGTGATATTTATCGAACAACAAAAATTCAAACGGATGGTTGATCTAAGGTTGATCGGGTTGACCCGATTAAAATGTAGTTGATTGTCAACTATAATCGTCGTTTCTTGTCATGTTGTTGATCCACAAATTAACTACATGTTGTTAGTATATCAATGGTTGTGCAATATAAGAATAATCTTTGTTTGTATAAAATATCACGACATTTTACATTTACAGATCTTTTTTTATATTGAAAGAAATATAACTGATATTTTAATGTCTATCAATAAGTTACTTCGACTGAATTCGTTGTAAAATTCAAATACAATATATCATGATCCGTTATATTTGCATCGACTTTGTTTAGAGTATTTTGGTTATGACTTATAACACTTGTACAATACATTACATAAGTAGATTATAATATAGTGACTTCAAGTTTTGAAAATGGAAATAATCTTACCAAAGTGCAATTATTAATATACTTTTATACAATAAAATATTATCATTAGTTTTAATAAACTTTTTTGATTGCCTATGAACATTTATTTAATCAAATGAAGAGAGTATTACAAGTACACCATAGAGTATTAAAAAAAAAATAGTAGCTGACTTGTATAAAACAGAGGTAGCCCAACCCACAACTTGCCCATTCATGTTTAGCATTATAAAGAGAGTTGTGTAGCCTTTTCTTATTCTTTCTTGAAAAGGAACACATACACAATTACCTCAAAATGTGTACATATAACTCAAGAAGATGCATCTCTTCACCTCTTGTTCTTTCCTCTATCAGAAAACCAAAATCAAAACGTATTCGAAAACATATACATGTTCGGGTTCATAGGCTCAATAGGTACATGATATACATTTCCATCTTAATTATTGTTCTTTCTAGCTATACGTTTAATTTCCTTTTCCGTAATTAGAAATGGATACTAAATTAACTTACTAACTTATGGTTTCTTTTTATTTCCTAGGACGGAAAGATGTAACGAAGAGAAGATCAAACGAGAGATGGAACTCGAGAACTTTAAGTTGTACATGGCGAATATGAACATCATGAAAGAGAATGAAAAACTTCGAAAGAAAGTATCACAGCTACATGAAGAAAACCTCGTTTTGTTATCCGAGTTCGAGAAGAAATTCTCGCCTTAACCAAACTCTTGAAAACCAAGGAAATACAAAACCTTATAAAAAAATCCTATACATTTGCTAGCATTCTTGTTTTAGTAGCAATTTCATCAATTACTAAGTTTGTTTTCTTGCATAGTGATCGATAAACCAACTATATTATTGCTCGTCTCTTTGAATCGGACTTATTTAACCAACAAATGATGTGGCGGTTGCAATGGATATATAGATACTTAAACTTCAATTCAAATTGAAATGTTATAAACAATTGCTTACAAGATGTACAAACAAACAAGTAATTCTGATAGTGCAGTAATGTTTCAATGTTCAGCCGATTGCAGGTTAAAGTGGCTTGAAATTGAGCCAAATTCGCTACATTTATCATACTGATTCATTCACAATGGTGGCAAACAAAACACATGGTTGGATCAAGCTGACCCGACTCGTTTAATAGTGTGCATCAATACTTAATTCCTTTTAAATTGGAAGTCAAGATGCACAATATCATTTTGACCTCTGGCCAATTAAGTTCTTAAAAGTCAGATATCAAAAAGTGGATTTTTTTCTTTTCTTTTTATCGTGTGTGAAGGTGACCGTACCCCGAACAACATATTTTCAAACAAATTTTTTTACTAAAAACTTTAAGCATACTTAAAGGGGATTTAATGGACATCACAGTCAAAAACAACAAAAGTGACAGTTTTCACATAAGAGAATTTGTGACTTGCTAAATATTATAGTAGATAGATTAAGAAAGTAATTTTAAAAAACTTTACATTGATATCCAAATGACCTTAAACATATGTAAGGGTTTTTGGTTAAACAACTTACTTGATTATGTTGGGTTACGTTAGTATGGCTATGTCCGATTGTATAACTGAGCTACGATTCATTATGGTTTAGGTTTATATCCACTGCAATTTATAAAGAATCGTTTAATGTAACTACGTAACACGTAATAATATAAGGATTTTCACAATTTCTACACTTGCATCTCATTTGTAACAAAATGAACAACGGCCCCTAATAAACTTGCCTAAGGGGTCTCAAAATCATTCTCATAAATGATGAGATCAAATGTAAACATGTAGAGGATTGCTAACGCTTTACTTTTGGTATAATTTAGTTTGACGTTGTTGGACCAAAGTGCGGGGACCAAAAGTGACTTTTAAGCCTAGCAAGCTAGCTACAACATTGAGCATGAAAGAAACCAAGAAAAAATGAGTTTTTCATCATGACGGTAGAATATATAACCATTTCTGGCTGAAATTTTCAAAATTTATAATGATGCACATCACTAGTCAAAAACTCCCGATTATTCAGAACACACTTGATAAAAGCACAGGACCAGATCGAGAAAACAAATTTAGTTGCAATAAGCCCAAAATAGTTTCATAGGGCCCAAACCCACAAAATCCAAACTAAGAGCCAAACCCATTGAAACAATGCTAATTGGCCAAAAAGATTTACTCCTTACTTTTATTTTCTTAATATTGGCATTTTCTTTGTTATGGGTTATGCTTCCTTGCAGGGGTGTTCACGAATGGTTAACCGGAGATCGGTTCATCGAATTTTCAGTTCATCGAATTTTCAGTTCATCATTTTCTTGAATCTAAACCGAAACTATAAAATTTAGTTAACTGGGAATCGGTTAATCGGTTCGGGGTTATACAGTTAACCAATTAGCCGTTTCTTATTATTAATCATTTAAAAAGTAAATATTAGCACGCAAAAATATTTGTTCAATTTTAAACACGTCGAACTATCTAACAACAAATATAAAGCATTTTAATTAGGTACAAAAACATAAATATGTGAACATCGAATTAAGTTTAGCACAATTTTACCAAAATATTAAAGCAATAATTAACATTTTTAATTTATAATACAAAATGCTAGTATTTCTTGACTTCACTCACATGGATATTGCCATATTGTTTGTCTTGGATTTTGAAATATGTGTTTCTTAACCTTCATATTTTCGGAAAGATGAAATAAAAAAGAAAACATAAAAAGAAAATATGGAAGCTAAGGGTGCGTTTAGTTACGAAAAACTCCTTCATTTTTCTTGAAAATTTTATAAGAAAATTGAAAAATTAGAAAACACGTTCAAGTTGGAGTTTTCTGGAGGACTTTTCTAAGAAAATGAAATATATGATTGAAGATATTCTAACTTTCCTAATTTGAAAAATGAAAACTTCATCCCTTATATTTGAACGCGTTTTCTAAACCATTTATGATTTTTAAGGGACAAAAAACTCTATAAAAATAGAAAAGGAAAAATGGAGATATTTTTCTATATAATAACCAACCCAATAGTTTTTCACTTTTTTCTCATGATAGTTGTCATGAGTTGACGACCCTTGGAAACTTCATATTACTTCTTTGGCTTGTTTGAACTTTCGTACACGTCTATGTTGTTACACTTTGACACCAAGTAATGAACAGTATGGACATGTTAGTTATTTACGATAAACACCGAACGAATGTATACATTCACAAAATACGAAATATCACCTTTAAATTACGTCTCAACACAAATGTTATGTGCGTTTAGAGTTTAGTCATTAAGCTGTAAAGTGTTTAGATTAAGATATACAATGTATTGTTCTCATAAGTCATAAGAATAAACAATTGAAAACGTATTTGAAAAAATGATTTATTTTTAATGAAAACCAAGTAAGATAACTCAAAAGGTTGTTTGTCTTTTTATTCAAAATCCATATGCATCAAACAACACAATGTCGTGAGCTTAACCTACTTCGACCCAGAGATGTGCATCACAAATGCAATATGTACAAGAACCTCATTCCAACCCACTACAAATCTACACAAAATCGGTCGATGCTATTCCGTCCACTATATTATCATTTATTTGTCATGGTCTCATGACTGCATAGGCGATGATAATTACACTATTATACTTGATAAATATATCAAAACTAAGCAATAACCAGTTGTACTATACGTGTTAATTAATGATTTAAACTATGTCATGTATTTATCAAAAATAATTTTGTCGTCATTCTTAAAATAAAGTTTTATACGTACTTCTTGTGAAATATGGGGACTAAAAATGTAAATTAGCATTTGATTTTTATTATAAAATAAAAAAAATCGTGCGTTTGATGTCATAGTTGATTGATTCACGCTGCCAGTCTGTTTGGTCTTCTGTATAAAACGTTGTCGATCATCTCATTTGTATGGTTTGATTTAGTAGTCACTGATTACCACTTTCGATCCTCCGATATATAAAATTGTTAGCAATCATGCATTTTTCATCAAATTCTTCTTGTGATTAATACATTTCTTTTTTCGTTTTTCAATTTCGTCAGGAAGAACTTAACGGATATATTTAATCCCTTCGATTTTTAGGGGTTACATTTTTTTTATATTTAATCTCAATAGTAAAATATATTGATGTAAAAGATGCCTTATGGGGATGGAGATGCAGTATCCCAGTTGAAGATTGCAGTTGAGGATTGCAATGCCACGTGTGATTATGAAATATTGACAGAACGCCAAGAATTAGGTGACTTTTGCAGTGGCAGTGGTGGTGGTGGTGCGATTCTGACATCACATTCCTCGTCGGAGAAGTTGGGTGTTCGGTCGTCAGTATGGCAGTGGTGGGCAAAGATTGTTTTTGTGGTTATTGTTGTGGCGGTTTTGGGTGTGTGTTTCTTTATATGGGTTGCTCCCTTTTTGATGAATAAGGTACTTTTTTTATATATAGCCTCACATACTTTTTCGTGTTTCGATTCATGTTCTTCGAAAGTTTCTTTCTTTGGTTAAGTTTGTGTTAATAATTTAGTGTAATTTAAGAGATTTTAAGTTAAACTTGGAAATCGGCAGAAGGTGCCAAATGTACACCCGTTAAGTCATTGAAATTTAGAACCTAGCATTTGATTATGGTTAATGATCATTACGTAGATTTAATGATTTATTATTTATGTTTGCAACTCTTATGACAGGAAGTTATACCAATATTGAATTGGGAAACCAGGACTTTCAACAAACCAGTGCTAGCGATTCTTATATTCGTTTCAGTAGCATTATTCCCAAGTATCCTTTTACCATCTACACCTTCTATGTGGGTAGCAGGAATAACTTTTGGCTACGGTTTTGGCTTTTTCTTGATCATTGGTGGTGTGATTATCGGCACATCTCTTCCTTATTGCATTGGTTCCTTATTTCACCTCAAAATTGAGGTGAGTTGATTTTTACTACCATTACAAAATACAAACTTTAGCTTTTATTTTTATGGATGTTAATAATCTGAAACTTCTGTGTTTTGATAATGTAGGAGTGGTTGGAAAGATTCCCTAAGAAAGCATCGATTTTGAGATTAGCAGGAGAAGGGAATTGGTTAAATCAGTTTAAAGCTGTAACTTTGTTAAGAATTTCACCATTCCCATATATCGTGTATAATTACTGTGCTGTGGCAACGGGTGTTAAATTCGGCCCGTACTTGTTTGGCACATTGGTTGGAATGGTTCCAGAAGTTTTCGTTGCATTATACACGTAAGATTTATTTTTTATTTATTATACTTATGTAAGCATCGTTTTTTAGCCTTAGAGCACCAAAATAGGTGAGCTAGATAACAGATTGGCTGAGGTCTTAATGGGTTGGGCGGATCTGCTAACACATTTTTGTCTAGTTTCTGAAGTTTTTTGACGGTAAAATGTAATATGACTAGCAAGATTATAGTATTAAAATTATAAACCACTATTTTTTGTATAAGCTAGAAGATAGGAATTTGAAAGTATTTAAAACAAAACTAATCTCAACCTATTTGACCAATGTAGTAATATGTTTTTGAAGAGTGTATGCATGAACTTTTATTTGGTTTGAATTTGTGTTGATTTTTCAGGGGCATTATGATCAAAACATTGGCAGACGCTTCAAATGATGAACAAACAATATCTGCACCACAGGTCGTATGCATGGTGGTTGGGTTTCTTTTAACGGTGACCACAACCGTCGGAGTGACAGTTTATGCAAAAAGACGGCTGAGTAAGTTGCAGAGGGATGATGAACAACCATTGATGCAGTAAGAAACTAAAGTATTCATTTATCCCATCATAAACATATATAGAAAATGTTTTAGCCTGTGAATGGAAACAGAATATACAGCAGCTAACAGAACATTTTTTTTTTCTGTTAATATAAATGTTGGAAATTAAATAGAATTAGAATTCAAGGACTGCGTTTGACATGAACCTAGTTTGGAGAGTGTACATAAATGAACTAACTATTTAAAGATCATATTCTTGATTTAGTATGAACCTAATTTCCAGCTATTTTGGATACATGTAGATCTAAAATTCAAGCCAAAATCATGCCAAATAATCATATCAATCTGATGATTGTGGCTGTATAATGTTATATAGTCTATAAACTATAGTACTCGTATCAATTAACCAATTCACAAAATAGGGGTTAGTACTGTTCATATCACAATAGAATTATATTATATATGCATTTAACGATAGAGGGGAATTGTTTAATACATTCTAGTATAAAAATCGTACGCTACAGATCGCTTTAGTTTTCTATATGAATTTGTATCTGACTTCCTCTTACTCGTGGTTATCGAGTGTTTGTTTATCTGCTGAACTGTTCTTTCTAATAAAGGACTGCTTTGCCCAACGCTTGAGATTCATCGGTTTCTTCTCTTTCATGTGTTTCGTCTTAGTAATTGCAATCGCAAGATCGTTAGGGAACAATGTCTGCCAAACAAAGGCGTGTAGAAGCGTAGAGATAAATAAAACAAACACCATAGTTGATGAGAGAAACGATAGAGTCAGTGCAATCCCCTTGCTTTGAAAACTAGGCATATATTCTGAGTATTTGATTGCTGCAATCGAAATTGTTGTCATTGGGAATGTGTATGACCACCATGCTACTGAAAACCTGCATAACATTAAATGATAGATTAATTAATAGTAAACTAACAATTTAGTCATCTATGTTAGAGACATAAATCAATTGTTGATATGTGGTGTGTTAGGACTGTTTCTAGCCCAATTCATACAAAGTCCAGTATACAAGCTCAATGGGGTTCAAAACTAAGCAGTTGGTGATAAGGAGTAACCCATAAACTTATATATGTAGTACATGATTAGAGTTTTTACGTGCATTGTAGTATTTTTACCTGAATCCTATGAAGAAATTGAGGCGTACAACAAGAGAAATATAGAGAAATAGTGCAATGAAGTAACAAGTCCTTGCAGATCCATCAAATTCACCGTAAATAGCTTCCCAAGCAATACTAGCAGCCGATGGAGCTGCAATAAACATCGAATAAACAGGATGCAGCTCTTTAGGTAGCGCCACACTAGTAGGTAATCTTTGATACAACGTCACAAAAAGCACAAGATAATGTGCAAACCCAACCGCCCAAAGAAACTTTCCTGCTTCATTCCATCCCACTTTTGCAGCCAAAACAGCCCCAACAAAGTTTCCCACAACCGATAAATGAGAAGAAGGGTTAGCCACTTTGCAAAGCCTTCTCTTCCCTCCAGAAAGCCACTGGCCGTAGATTTTGAGCTCAAGTAGAAAATAAGGAATCATAAAGGCACACCATAAGGCCGGGTGAAGAGGCTTTTGCGCTATCATAGGTGGAGCCCCTATCGCTAAAAACATGCATACGACCCATGGTGCGAAAAAGAAGTTTATACGAACAGGGTGAAAGTATTCTCTTCTTATGGCTTCAAAGTAGAATATACATTTTAGAAGGTAAGTAGTGGTGACACATCCGAGTACGGTTAATGCTAAGATCCAAAGAACAAGGTTAATGTATGGTGGAATGTGTAGAAACTTGGTGGCCGGACTAATTGCAAGACTGTGCCATAGAATCGCTTGGCTGCTTAAGCCTAAGCACATACCAAAACAACCAACCGGGAATCGTAGCAAAAATGGCCATTGTTTGTCTTTAGGCAAAAGAATGTCTTCAGTATCCTGCAAAATCAAAGTTAAATTAAAGTAGATGAAACACGATACATGTGCTTAAAGTACTTTAAATGTGTGCATAAAAAATGATCGGTGAATAAGAAGACAGAATAAGTGTAATCCATATGTAAACCATTAAAAGGAACATACGTGTTTTTAGGCCTAATATGTAAACCATTAAAAGGAACATACGTGTTTTTAGGCCTATATTTTAGGCACATATATCAGTACACTCTAATTAGCTTGAGATTATGACTCGACATAATTTATAAATTTAAGTACCTTGACTTGATCAAGTTCAGGTCCAGTAAGAGCAGCAAAGTATCTACCAGCAGGAACACTTTTATTAAGAGATTCATCAAGAAGCCCAATACCTTCATCACCATTCTTTTGAAACTGATCAACCCCACTTTCTTTTCTCAATGGTAACATGAAAGAATTCTGCTTTCCTAATGTCGATTTCGTCCTAAACATATTAAACTCGCCTTTCTTGCCATTCGTCTCAACTACTCCATGAGACGAACCAAATCCACCAAAACTCCTTCCACTTCTCGGTAACACTTTTATCTCATTATTATGAGCCTTGTTAAGTTTTGACACCCCTGTTTCTAATGAAACTTGTCTGCTAAAACTTCTATTAGTATTATTATTGTTACTTCTTTTGACATCTCGAAACTTCATCATTTGTGGCCGGTGTAAACGTTTTTCATGTGGTTTTTCTGCCATATCATTATTACCTTGTTTTTCTTGGTCGTCTTCTTCTTCCTCTTCTTCAGGAACCGCTTCATGGATATCGACAAAATGGATATTATTTGTTGGATTTTGTGAACTTCGTTCTTTAACCATTTTTTTGATGTTACAAACTATGATCAATCAAACTAAGACCACTTTAATAGGAATGCAAGTGTTCTTTCTCCTAGAAATTAATCAAACACCATTTGTTTTTTAGGCTATTTACTTGTTTTATACTGTAGTTTATACAATGTACCAACACAAGTCTTATCATTTGTAACGTACAAATGTGGAATGCGTAGAAATCATTTTGGTGTGCTTTCACATGCATTAATTACGTAAGTTCTTTTGGTTGTTATATGTTGTTGGGGGTGTCACGAGAATTGCTTATTTTTGTGGTTAGTGTTTGCATTTGTTTTAATGGAAAGATTGGGCTTTTTTTGTAGGGGTATCTCGTGAGACAAGAGACCATCAACAATTTTCGTTTTTGTTTTGGTTTTTCATTCTTACTAAATTTTCTACATGAAATTAAACACACTAATTGATGGTATGCACAGGGGTCATTTAAGCATTTATGGTAAACATGACATTAATAAATTGAATTTTATAGCCAAATTCATAAATATATCATGCGTTAACTTAATTTCGCTAATCAATGATGATGTGAGATATTTTTTTATTTATAATATATGAGTCACAAATCAAAAAATTAAATATTAACCCTTTTTAATAACTACATGAATATGTAATTAACTGCCGGACTGGTTGGTGGAGGGCCGTAAGAAGATTAGTCTATATTACCAAGGTAATCTCTTTTACCCATAATACGTAAGTATTTCTAAATTTTAAATTATTTAGCGGGAAAAAGAAGATTGTGGTGTGGAGAAGAAAATGCACTTGGTGAAAAAACTTTTCATTACATCAAAATAACGTAAATGTATGATGTATTATTACTGAATAACTTAACTTTGTGAATTAATATCGTTAGGATCAAAGACTTTAAGAATTATTTTTTCTGAAAAGTTTAGTTTAATATATATACGATTTATTTAATTTTACTATAATTATTATTGGGGAGGTTTATTGTAAAACCATTCCTTATGGTAGGAACCGTAGAAACGACCTTTTTCATTTTTAATTTCATCATGTGTATACTTTTTGCAAAATAAATAATACCAAATTTTTTGATGTGATAATGGGATATACACTAAATTTTTTATAATGTGTATCATATTTTTTTTTAAAAAAATTATCCTATCTTAAACAGAATAAAATTCTAATAATTTTGATATAATTTTTTTTATCAAAAAGTTAGATAATCTTAAAATTAAAAGTAAAGTATGTATTTTTACTGTTTTCATAAGTATTTTTATTTGAACTTTCTCCTCTGTTATTATATTTTTATATATTTAATTAATTAATTTAATGTCAGTCTCTACGCCAAAGCCCAAACGTGTCCAAATGGTATGGTTTTAACAAGTAATGGCAATAGGTTCTTACAATACATCCAAAATATATTATTTTAAAACCTTAAATTAATAAAAGTTTGGTATTTTCTATAGATTGGTAACGTGCATGGCAATTGTTACAAATTGGACCCAATCAGCAGTACGTTGTTGCCGTCGATAGCCGGCTACTAATTATGCAAATTTGCAAGGCTCGCTTAAAGATTGTATAAATAATCATCATTCGTTTCAGATTTCATCACAGCAAAATCAAACATATCAAAAGTCATTTTTTGAAGCGAGTTTATATTGTTCGTTTAAAATCTACAAAAACTTTTGAAAATGGTCGTGTCTCGTATTCTCTTCATTGCAACGGTTCTTGTTCTTGCAACAGAAATATCAGCTACTGAATACATTGTTGGGGATGGAAGTGGTTGGACTCTCGACTTCGATTATCAAACTTGGGCACAAGGAAAACAGTTCTTTGTCGGGGATAAACTTGGTATGAAATTATTTGATCTATTTTCAATTGTTTTATATGGTGTTTTATTTAAATATATATATACTTGCACATTATCTTGAACACTTGAGTAAGCTTAAGTGTGGTGAAGATTTCATATGCTACAGATATTTCTTATAATCACACACAATATAAAATTTGTGAATTATTGAAAAACAAAACCCTTAGTAAAACGATATATGGACTTAATATATTGTAAGTTGTAACACAATCATCGTATTGCAGTATTCAACTACCCTGCTGGAAAACACAATGTATTGAGAGTTAACGGAACATCTTTCCAACAATGCATATTGTCGTCCCCAAATGGTGTGTTGACTAGTGGAAATGATGTGATTACCCTTGCAACGCCTGGGAGGAAATGGTACATCTGTGGTGTTGGAAAGCACTGTGAGTTGGGAAATATGAAGCTTGTCATCAATGTTGAGTCCATGTCTCCGGCCCCTAGCCCATCCACGACTTCAGGGTCAACCAATTTGGCGATCCTAAAAACTTTCGGTTTTATAGCTACATTCGTTGGTAGCCTTTTGATGGTTCTTTTTTAATATGTTGTAATTAACACCCTAAGTTTTCATTTGTTATAATTTGTAATGTTTCCTATTTATTGGTAAGCAAGAATGATTGCATGTTCTTTTTTCTTCATACTTAAAGCTTCATGTTCATTAAAATTGTATGCTTCAAATTCAAATTAAGGTACACATTTTGCTCTCATTATTTAATTTGACCCATTTGACACGATCACATAACCATATCAACTCATTTATCGTTAAGTAAGTTAAATTATATTCATTTTATAGGACCAACGACAAACTACATATTATTTATTCTAAACTAATTTGTGTGTACATTAGAGCTTGTTGTGAAATCTCTTGATTAAATATGATGGAAGTACAACCCAACTTCTAATGGCAAGTGACATTCTTCTAAATGCACCAGCACTAGCTCTATTGTTTGTAACCAAAATTTGTCACACATCTCTGAACACTTCACACTACAAACCACATTTCATGGGTCCATGACTTGCATCTTTACTAAGTTCCACAAGCCAAACAACACCATATAATATAAACAAGTCACGTACTGACGTACATGTGGTACAATGGTTGTTCCGACAGTTGGGTGCCAGCACAAATAGTGAATCGAGTGTTCTGAAGCATGAAATTTGAGTGAATTCTTGGCCTCTTGCTTACTTCAGTTATTAAACTACCCCGTTTCAACTCTAAGCTAACCCATTGAATTGAGTTCTCTGATACACTGTATTTAATTTTTAAATATTTTTCAAACAATTTTTAGTATCTTACTAATCCTAACTGCATTTAGTATCTTACCATTTGATGGTATTCCAAAATTTACGCACACACGGAAGTTAATATCGTGTGTGTTAACCATAATTGCTAGTTTTGAAACCTACCTTAATTGTTTGAGCATTATATACACAGTTTAAATTCTGACGTTCTCTTTAATCTTTATATCAATGTCTCAAGATTTTATAACATTTTTATAAATTTTTTTTACTAAGGGCATGTTGTTTCACTAAGGGCATGTTTGGGGTTCTAGTTAAGATTTATAAGATATATATAAAAGTAACATATTTTAGTCGCAAAAAAATTCATTTATTAGGATCTCACTATGCTAGAAGTATATTTTCGACTAGACAAGCTTGAATCACATTTGCTGGTGAGGAAATATGTGAATCGTCAAGTCAAGAGAAATGATGATCACCATTTGTCAAAACTTGTCGACTAATTTTCTACGACATTTGTTTTGACTTGTGACCATGATAAGAATATTTGTTCATAATGTTAAAAGTATACATGTATGTGAAAAGGGTTCAACTTCTTCATTATGTACGTAATATTTATATACAATACAATTGACTTGTTTTCCAAGAACTTTCCTAAACTAGTAAAGGAAATAATATACTTTCTTCTAATCACAATCATAATATTAGAAGACGTATGCTACATTAATTACAATTGATACGGTAGGTGAGATCAAGTCATTTGATATCTCTAACACGTCCCCGCAAGATGGAGGCTACGTCTGATACGCCAATCTTGGACCCAAGAAAAAGAAATTAAGACTTGCTGAGAGGCTTAGTGAGCATGTCCGCCGGTTGATCACGTGAATCAATAAGTCTGACTTTAAGTGTCCCGTTTGTACATGCTCACGGACAAAATGATAATCAAAAGCAACGTGTTTCATGCGTGAATGAAAAACGGGTTTCATACATAAGTAGTTTGCACTACATTGTCACAATGAAGAACTGGTGGATCACGAAGGTTGACACCTAATTCTCGTAGTAGTCCTTGGACCCAAATTGTTTCAGCAGCATCATTTGTTGCAGCCTTATAATCGGCCTCCGTCGATAATCGAGAAAATTATTTTTGACGAGCTGAACGCCAAGAGATCACATTAGGCCCAAGATATAATATATATCCGTAGTTGACCTACCATTGTCCATTGTACCACCCCAATCGGAATCAGAAAAAGCTTGTAACGTGAGAGGGAGTCCTGACGGAGAAAAAGACAATTATAAAGTGTGCCTTTGAGATAGCGAAGTACCCTTTTTAAAGCTTACCAATGGATTTCAGTTGGTGCGTGCATGTAATGGGACAACTTGTTGACTACAAATGAAACATCGGGGTCGTGTAAATGCGAGGTATTGGAGTGATCCAACAAGTTTTCGGAATGGAGTCAGATCGACAGGGGAACTTTTGTCAGACAATGAGAGAAGCGTAGAAGAGCTTATAGGTGTAACAACTTCTTTAGCACCACTCATATTAAATTGATCAGTAATATATCAGTGTTGTGATAGAAACAATCCATTGGAAGTGCTAATAACTTCTACACCTAAAAACCGAAGAATAGGACCCAAGTCTATAAGTGAGAAACGGTTGGACAATTGCGCCACAAACTGCTCAATAAACTTCATATCACTGCCAGTGAGTATAATATCGTCAATGTACATCGGTACATAAGAAAATAGGCAACCATTCCATGTTTACGATAAATAAATAGTGATTACCAACACGAGAAGCGGTGAAACGGAGTTCAACTAAAAAGTTTTTTAACTCATGATACCAAGCTCGAGGAGCTTGCTTAAGGCCAATTATTGCTTTTTTAGTCGACAAACATGGTTGAGATATTGTAGATGAGCAAAGCCATTTGGTTGTGTCATGTAGACATCTTCTTGAAGTGTACCATGAAAGAAGACATTGTTGACGAATTGGTCAGTGATAAGAGAGAGCAGGACTTACGGCTAACTGGATAGTTGATGGTTTTGTGACTGGGCTAAATGTCTCAAAGTAGTCCAATCCAGGGCGTTGTAGAAACCCTTTGGCAACTAGTCGTGCTTTGTACTTATCAATATCACCATTTGGTTTTCGCTTGACTCGAAAATCCACTTACATCCAATAGTATTGTGATCTGACGGTGGAACCAAATCTCATGTATCATTGTGAATAAGGCATTAAGTTCATCAATCACCATCCATGGCACCGCTCACTCAGGGAATTTTTAAGGCTTGAGCTACTGTTTTTGGTTCATGAGAAGGTGGCATGGGATGAAATGTGGTGACATTGATAAAATTTGTATTGAAGTATCGAGGGTTTAAGGTTTTTGCACGTGTGGGTCTTGTAGTTGGAGGGGGTGGAACCGGTGAAATATTTGGTGATGTTGGTGAATGAACACCTAAGGTGTGTTGTTGACTTCTTGTGATGAACTAGTGGTTTGTGACTCGTTGGGGCATATAGTGTTTGAGGGTGATGAAGCAGAAGGAGTTATAGTTGTTGAATACTGAAAACCCCTTAGGTTATAATGTGTTACATGTATTTATAAAGTACAATGGAACATACTTAAATCCTAATTGACCCTTAACTCATAATCGGGTCTTGGCCGGCTATTCTAATCTACCATCTAACACTCCCCCGCAGTCCGAGTGGCGAAATCGCGAAAGTTCGAGACTGGAGCAAAAACTATACATATTAAAGCAATACTAAAGTAGAAACGTAAAACATTAAATCTATAACTATTTTATTGATGAAGTATATTTATAAAGTACAATGGAACATACTTAAATCCTAATTGACCCTTAACTCATAATCGGGCCTTGGCCGGCTATTCTAATCTACCATCTAACACTCCCCCGCAGTCCGAGTGGCGAAATCGCGAAAGTTCGAGACTGGAGCAAAAACTATACATATTAAAGCAATACTAAAGTAGAAACGTAAAACATTAAATCTATAACTATTTTATTGATGAAGATATCCGACAGCAAGCAGATGCGAATCTTCAAACAGTAGCAACAAAAGCAAAGCGGTAGCAAAAACAAATAAAAGAAATAACTATTTTGTTGATGAAGATATCCAACAGCAAGCGGATGCGAATCTTCAAGCAACAGCAAATCAAGTAAAAAAATAAAGTACTGATATTTGGGAATACGGATTAAAATCTACATACGAATGAAAACTTAAAAATTTTCTAATTTTCTAATTATATATATATATATATATATATATATATATATATATATATATATATATATATATAATAGAATGGCGGAAGAAAGGTTAAGAAAACGAATTGACAGACAAACGATGAAGCCAACGTTTTGATTTTGTCAAACGAAAAAAAAATAAAAGAAAAAGGAAAACCAAACACAAGAATGTTACAAGCGACAAGACAGAAACTAGGATGTGGTACTTTTTTCTTATAAATAAAATAATAATAATAATTCAACCTTAAAGCTATAAGAAAAACTTATAGAAGATGATCGATGAATGATAATAGCATGAATGATAAACTGGAAAATAGATATATTGTACATTCGTGCGCAAACGGGGAGCGCGTAGATGAAAAAGGCAGAAGCAGTAGGTCATAGGGTATAATACCCGCTCTGATACCATGTTGAATAATGAAAACCTTGTAGGTTATAATGTGTTATATATGTAGGTATTTATAGAGTACAATGGAATATACCTAAACCCTAATTGATCCTAAACTCATAATCGGGCCTTGGCCGGCTATTCTAATCTACCATCTAACAACAGTGAGTTCTCTACTGGTGGGTCTCGACTAGAAAACGGTGGACAGGTGGCATTTGGTGATTGTTCATATGCAGTGGGAGGTTGTTGAGAAGGATTTACACGACATGCTTCACGTACGTCTTCGGAGAAACGGTGACGTGTGCTTTGTGCTTTCAATGGACACTGATCTTCAACAAACCATACATGCCGAGAGAGATACAATCGATTAGTGCTAGGATCAAGGCATTTATAGGCTGATTTTGAGGTGGAGTAACCTATAAATATGCATGGAGTTGATCTAGGATGAAGTTTAGATGGCGAGTAGGGATGTAGCCAAGGATAGCACAAGCAACCAAATGTTTGAGACACATGTAATTAGGCTTGCGATGAAATAGCATTTTTGATGCGTGTTAAGTAGTGCTTAAAAAGAATAACAAGTTTTAAATTAAAAAGGAAATACTAAAGTTAACTTTAACACAACCAGGCAAGAATACCTGTTCGTATTATAGCATAGCTTTGGTAAGACCGAGTCGAACTCAGGGAAACGGTGTAAATTAAAATAATTAATTAAACCTTAAAATTACAAATTACAAATAGATAAGAGGGCGTTTTAGTTCCGTACGAACGTAGTAAAGTAAAAACGAATAAAACTTAAACAATTAAGGATTAAAAAGTAACTTGAAAGTAATCAGATAGATAAGCATGTATTTACTTAGAATAGTGATTTCTAGATTCAGGTTTCAGATATGTTTATTGAATCGTCGATTGTTTATTATGGTGATTTCACCTTATATGGACAGTCTCCTGTTAAGGTTAACTAATCCCTAATAAAATTTACCTTAATACTAGATTCTCTTGAATACACTGAGGCGTGTTATTAACATAAACTTTATGCTATTATTCCTATCAACAGATCATTAAGATTCACTCTGCGACATCGTGTTAACGCAAGTCTATAATTATTTGGTTTTCATAATTATCACATCGATTAGGTTATATTAGTTGCTAGTCTCTTAACCCGTCGCCGGTTACAGTCTCAAGCCACAATTAACTAATGAATTACTTAATTGCAGATAATCAATCAACTCATACAAACGTTATTTCTAGCATAAATCTTTTGACCACGTTAAGTAACAATTAATCAACACATAATCAATATGGATCTGTCGAATAAACTTAATAACCATTCATAATTTAAATCAACATAAACATATCATGAAACTATTATCTATTAATCATTCATCTAAGTAAATACAATAAAAGAATTAGCTCATGTTTGAATTAAACATAACCAAATCTAGAAACATGTAATAAAACATAGTAAATAGAAAAGAATAAGAATCAAACCCTAGATATTGAACCAAATCTTCGTTAGGGTTGAAAAGCTTCAAACCCCAGCTTCCTAGCCTCCAAATAACCCTCAAAGTCGGATTCTAAACCCTAAAGTCGAATTAAGAACGACTTAATTCGTTTGTAAAAGTGTATGGTTAGAGGTTGAGAATGGCTTCTATTTATAGATTTCTGGCTCGCGAATCCAACCGCCGGTTGGATTCTTCAGCCGCCGGCTGGGTTGAGTTTTTACCCGTTAACCCGGATTTTGACCCGCGCGCTCGACCGCCTTCCTGATTTAGGCTCAACCGCCGGTTGGATATTCCAACCGCAGGCTGAATGTGGTTCCAGAATCTTCTGCTTCACGACTTGGGCTAATCTTCTTTTGGGCTCCTCTCTTTTCTTTGTTGGGCCTTCATCCAAATTTCTTCTTTTATTTTGGCCAAATAACTTTATTTTCTTGAGTTTAATCTTCTCTTTAAGCCCACTTTTCATGTTCTTGATTCTTCTCTTTATTTTCTTCATTTTTCAGCTTGTTTTCGCTCATTTTCTTTATTTCTTTAATCTAAACATCTTTATGCAAATATAAATGAAATCAACAATATATATAAATAATTTGCAATAACAGTGCTTAGAAATAAGGAAATAATATAATATAAATAAGACATTATTTGATGTTATCAATTTCAAATGGTGATTTTTTGTCAAATAGGGGGTTGGAAGACGATTGATTAAATAACCTGCAGTTTGAAACGCATACGACAAATACGATAATGGAAGATATGCATGGTGCAGTAGAGAGAGTCTCGTTTCAATAATGTGACGATGTCCTTTTTCCACTGTGCCATTGTATTCCAGGGTGTGAGGAGGGGCGGTGAAATGTGAAATACGACATTCGGTGAAAAATGTCTTTAGTTTTCCATACTCCCCCGTTATCTCAGAGTAAATCGAAATCAGAAGTTTAAAATATTTCTCAATGAGAGATTTAAATTGAGGGAATATATAAAGTATACACATGTGACTTTTTTTCATTGGATACAACCATATATACTTTATAAAAAAAATCCAAAAATATCACATAATAAGAAAAAGCATCAATAGTCTTGTGAGAAGGTCCCAAACATCAGTATAAATAAGTTGCAATGGTTTTGAACTAACAAGAGAACTTGTAGCAAATGGCATTTTATCACTTTTATGACATGAACATGAATTGCATGAATAATTTAAATTACTAAGAAACTTAGGAAGTGAACTATAATTGTGCAAAACTAAACTAAGTACTTTATCGGATGGATTTCCGAGACGATGGTGCCACTCAAATATAGATGATTTGGTGGTTACGTTTACTTGATGTTTAGCTAAGGATGACGCATAGTACACATCACCGCTATTTCTTCCTCGAAGTAGTGTTTCCCTCGTGCGAAGACCCTTCACGACAAAAGAAAATGGGAAACATTGTTAGATTGACAAAGTTTGGCAAATGAAATCAAGTTTCTGTTAATTGATGGAACACATAAGATATTTGGTAATAGAAGTGATTTGTGATACACATTATAAAATATTTATATATATCAAAATATCCACATAAAAGTTATAATACACAACTTTAAGTTGTGTATCGTGTATATATATATATATATGCTTGCTGGATACCCGCACAAAGCAGTGGGAGACCTAATTCGTTGAGTTTTACTGTTTTAGTATATAACAAACTAAATTGAATCTACTTAATCCTGATTATATAATCTCTTATTTGAGAATGTAGCTTTTGTTTTAACATAAATGTAATATCTCTTTAATTGTTATTTTAAAACAAAAAGTTTAAATTTGTCTGACTATTTTTGAGTTTTTGTAAGGATGTATGCTACTTTAAAATTAATTCGAATTATCAGTTCTTTCCTGAAAATCATCAATGATTAATGATTTAATAACTGCTTTATAAAAGAGTAATTAATTTGACTATGCTCTTTTGATTATTTGCCTTACATAGTTCGTATAAGGGCAATTTAGTCATTTACTATAATTGAGTCTAATTTTAAGATAAACATCAAGATAGGGGTGACCAATATTTGGTTGTAAACTGTTTAATCTGAAAAACGAACCGAACCGTAATCTGTTTAAAACCAAATTGATTCTTAAAACGGTCTTCGATTCGAATTTTAACCGAAACCGAATATGATAATTGGTCTTCGGTTCGGTGATTGGTATGATCATTGTTGATTCGGTTAAACCGAAAAACCCGATTATAATATAATAATACATATTTTTATATTATTTAGAGATCATAATAATCTGTTACATATAAACAAACTTCATCTACATTTTCTCCAACTATGTAAACAAACAACCGGACTCAAACAAACTTTACCTTAGGAAGTTATAATTCCTAAGCTAGTTTGCTTAGGAATTGTTATTAGCCACTGAACTTTGTTTTGGTTTGAATTTATTTATGGAGTTTGTGAGCGCATACATTTACTCTTTTATTTTATTTAATGTGATGATGATATTGTGATGAAGAAGTTATAGTTTGTAAATTCTTTATCTTATAATGTACTTCGGTTTTTTGGGTTTAAACCGAAAATCGAACCGAATTGGATAACGGTCTTTGGTTCGGTTATTTCACATTTTTAAATGGTTCGGTTCGATCTTTGGTTAGCGTCTTAAAAATTTTTAAACCGAAAATACCGAACCGATTAAACCAATAAAAACGAAAACCGAACCGATAAACAACCCTACATCAAGATGCTTTATATGCGTAGATATCTTAAAATTAAAAATATTATTTATAATGTTCCTATTATAATGAATGATTTATGATTTATAATTTATGATATATGATCATATGATTGTATAGTAACTCTCACCTATTTTATATCATGTATTAACTATAACTATTAACATTACAATACTCCTTAAACCTACTGAAAATATTTAATCCTTCCATGTGAAAAATAAAAAGTAAGATTATTTAACGAATGTATCCCACCGTATTTAATTAAAAACTAAAAAGCCTGTTTTCTTCCCGTTTCTGATTTCTTTCATTTTATCAACGACGCCCACTTACTCGCATCCAACCATCAATCCATCTGCTTCCAACTTTATAGAGCCATGGCTTCTAGAGACGTGGGTTTGATTTCAACAATTTCTTAGCTGGTAAGTTTTTGAGATTTCTATGTTTGATTTCAACTATTTCTCAAGTGGTATTATTCATTATCTTATATCTCGTTGGTTTTGCAACTCTTACTATACCTACAAGTCAATTTTCTTTCTAGACGCTCACCAAGTGTTCGATGAAATTCCTCAAAAAGCATTATGAGATCAAATGTTTAATTTTTATATGTATTAGTTAATTTTTTGGTCATTTAGACCCTCCATTCAGTGCAGTTATCTAACCTTCCCTAAAATTTAGGGTTTTTTTTAGTGATTTGGCATCTGTTATTTTTTGTTAGCCGTTATTCAGAAGCATGGAATTGAGTGACTCTTGGCCTCTTGCGTACTTAAGTTATTAAACTAAGCCGTTTCAACTCTAAGCTAACCAATGGAATTGAGTTCTCTGATACACTATATTTTAATGTTTCACATATTCTTTAAACAATTTCTAGTATCTTACCAGTCCTAACTGCATTTAGTATCTTACCAGTCCTAAGACATGTTTGACTGTGTAAAAACTCAAAACCATACTTCTAGTCATATCTGTCGATTGCTTATTACCATTTGTTGTCAAATTAACCTTTGCAATATTTCAAGTGCAGGTAAAATGGCAAAGCAAGCACAAACGTTCTTTCTTGAAGAATGGCTTAAAACAAATAGCTATGGTATCAGCAATAGTAACTCTAAAAATGCTACTCCTCAATCCGCTCGAGCCATCATCCAAGCATGGGCTGATCTTAGGGAATCACTACACCAAAAACCATTTACTCAAAAACACTTCCAATCTTTACAAACACTGCTAAGTTCTGGAATTTCTCTTTATGTTGCCGATCCACAAGTTAAGCTTGTACTTTCAATTCTATCAGCAACAGACCTATCCCTACCTTCTGAATCATATCCTCTTTTTCTCAGGCTTTTATATATATGGGTTAGAAAATCATCTAAGCCATCTCCTGTACTTATTGATTCTTCTATAAATGTCTTCTTTCAACTATTTTCATTGCAAGGTGTTACCAATAAGAGCGCTTTGTTCTTTACTGAAGGGATTCTTCTCCTTGGTGCTTTTACTTTCGTGCCCTCCATATCTGAAGTGACAAGAACTCAATGCTTGGAGCTGTTTTGTAAATTATTGGAGGGAGAATACAAGTTGGTTTCGTTGTTTGATGATCTTGTTCCCAGTGTACTTGCTGGGATCGGATATGCGCTATCTTCTTGTGGGCATATTCAGTTTGTTCGTATTCTTGATTCACTTTTTGGAATTTGGAATAAAGAAGGGGGGCCTTCTAGTAATTTGTTACATGGTCTAATGGTACTGCATCTTGTTGAATGGGTTCTCTACAACTGTATCCAATCACAGTCATTTGAGAAAATTAGCACTTTCTCACGTGAGATTCTAGAAGCTCCCAAGACAGGTTATGCATCGTTTGCAATCGTCATGGGTGCAGCAGGAGCCTTAAGGGCCTCTAATAGGTCAATATCTACCGGTCTTATGCAATTAAGGAGTTCTGCTGAGAAACAGCTTGAAATTGTTGCTGGTGACTTCATTTCTAGAAATGGAAGTTTTACTGATCTGAATGATCATAATCATAGTGTTCTTTTACAATGTATATCATTAGCTTTAGCTAGAAGTGGTGCTGTGTTCTGTAGGGATTCTCTTGTACTATGCCTTGCTTCAGCCATATTGACTGAAATCTTTCCCCTAAGGCGTTTTTATGCAAAGATTCTTGGCGTTTATGTTAATTCTAGTAACAGTGGGATTCATGGAGTTAAAGAGCATGTGCGTAATATAATTTTTAAGGAGGCAGGTGTGATAACAGGTGTTTTTTGCAAACAATATGCCGAAGCCAATGAAGGTATTAAGAGTAAAGTAGAGAATCTTATATGGGATTTCTGTCAAGATGTTTACATTTTGCATCGCCAGGTGGCTTTGATGCTTCAAGGGAAAGACAGAGAGTTGGTTCAAGATTTAGAAAAAATAACAGAATCTGCATTTCTTATGGTTGTCTTCTTTGCTTTGGCTGTCACTAAGCAGAAATTAGTCCCTGCTTTTCCTAGGGAAATTCAGCTGGATACATCAGTAAAGATACTAGTTTCATTTTCATGTTTGGAGTATTTTCGCCGGATGCGGTTATCGGAATATATGGATACAATTAGGGCGGTTGCAGGAAGTGTGCAAGAAGATGAGACAGCTTGTGTCTCTTTTATCGAATCCATCCCTTCATATGGTGACTTGACAAAAGTTCATGGTATTACGTGTTTAGAATAGCAAATTACATATAAAAAGGTACCCGACTTTGGTCAAACTTCCATGTCAAGTAACCATTTCTTTTATCCCAATAATTTTATTTTACCTTTGATAACCAGTTTTCTTTTTTTGTTAAAGGGGAAAAAATTACCCTGGCAAATATTATTAAAACAAATGATAAGCGTTGCAAATACAATAATTGTAGAAGCACCACAAGACTTAATCTAACAGATAAGAAAGATTAAGTGCATACACAAGACTTGCCTTGTATATGACAACCAGCTATAAGCACCACCATTAGACAACAACAACAAACTCCAGCCAAGCAATGATCCACTGCACCCGCATGAAGAAAATCAACTAGACGAAGAACACACCCCTTTCGGGATCTTCCATCTCTCCATAGCACGGAGAGCACGAAACGAAGGTTTGAAAGGAATGGAGACCAACTTTAGCCTAATCGTATTGATGATAGCATCAGCCACCTCCTTACATGACCTCTTGCCTTTGTCGAAGAGCCGAAAGTTACGTTCTTGCCAAATGAAGAATGCCGAAGCAGCAAGCACCAGGCGTGACACAACATGGTCAATATTTTTCGGACTCGTAGCAGATAAGAAAGAAGGCATAAAATCTTCAAGTCTATCAGACACAATCTGCAGCTGCACATGACTAATAACCCTGAACCAAATATGTGAGGAGAAGGAGCATTCAAAGAAGAGGTGGGTCTTCAGTCTGCCTCGTAACGGAGCAAGGTTAGATCATCCGAAGGACCGACATCCCACTGCCTCAGACGGTCTTGGGTCTTCAGTCTGCCTCGTAAGACGAGCCACAGATGAAAGGCATGCCTAGGAATGCAATGAGAGAACCACACAACAGGAGCCCATTCCACCAGGCTCCCTCTCGGCCGAATAGAATCCCAAACTTGACCAACCCGAAATTCGAAAAAATCGCCAGCTGAATTGCGCCATAATAACTTGTCAGGCTGAGAAGAGAGAGGAGGGACCTCAATCTGAGAAAGAGAAAGGGTACCTCTGGAGCCATTCCACCGGCCATCTCCAACAGTCACCTTCAATGAGATCAGCAACAGAATCAGAGGTCGATAAGACCGGGCGCGTAATATCACGTTGACCAGAGAAAAGACGGGCAATAGGACATTGGTTACACCGTGTCATACCAAACCTGAAACAGTCCTCCCATTGCCGATCTTAAACCAACAATACGGCCGAACGACATCCCTAATGCGTAACAGGCTCCGCCAACCCCAGCTCATACTGCGCTGAGCAGGGACATCCCAAAAGCTGCGATTACGCAGTTTATAAGCATACACCCATCTGACCCAGATGGAATCCTTTTAGAAAGGATGCTCTAAATGTGGGTGGCTATAAGAGACTCACTCAAGCGACGGATCCCCAAGCCACCTTCAAGCTTCGGATGACAGATATCCTCTCAAGCCACCTTTGCTTTACCGGCCTTTATCGGGCCTTGACACCACAAGAAACCCCTCATAAGCTTCTCAATATCCCCAATTGTAGAGGCAGGGAGAATAAACATAGACGCCCAATATCCATGAAGAGAAGCAAGAACAGAGGAAATTAGTTGAACACGACCAGCAAAGGAAAGAGTCTTATTCTTCCAATTCCCAATCCTATTATGAACCTTCTCCACCAGAACTTTACAGTCAGACTTGACGAGCCTCGAAGAGATAAGGGGAACCCCGAGATAACGAACCGGAAGAATACCTTCCTCGAAAGGCATGATATGGAGGATACTCTGCCGCACAGAACCAGGAACATTACAAAAGAAAGCAGTACTTTTCGGGATACTAGGAAACAAGCCCGAAGCTTCCTTAAATTCCTTAAGGGCAGAATGGATCACTGTGGCAGAACCCAGATCCCCATGCGCAAAAAGAAACAAGTCATCTGCAAAACACAGGTTTACAAGACCAAGATTTTCATATTTCGCATGGTATTTAAAGGAATTAGATCCATCTACCTTCCTCCGAATAGGCAAGGTCAGCACCTCCATCACAAGGGTAAAGATATAGGGAGACATTGGATGCCCTTGCCGCAGACCCCTTTTGCCTTTAAAGAAACCATGAACACCCCATTAATACTCAGGGAGAAGGACGTGCTAGACACACAAGTCATGATTAGATTGACCATAACAGGGTGGAAGCCAAAACCATTTAAGATGGTCCGAAGAAAGCCCCAATCCACCGTATCATAAGCTTTCTGAATGTCAACCTTGAAAGCACAACGAGCAGCTCCATGATTAAGGTGGTAACACCTCATAAGCTCCTGAGTTAAGAGAATGTTATCAGAAATGCTCCTGCCAGGAATGAAAGCAGACTGATCGTCGCTCACAATATTTTCCGGCCCATCCTTGATTCGACTAGTGATCAACTTGCTGATGCACTTATACAGGACATTACACAAGGAAATAGGTCGAAAATCATTAATCCGACCAGGGGAGGAAACTTTCGGGATGAGGGCAATAACAGTATGGTTGATTTCTTTTAAGATCTGGTCATTAACAAAGAAATCTCGAACCGCAAAGAACATGTCATCACCAATAGTGTCCCACGACCGTTTGAAGAAAGATGCCGAGTAACCATTTGGGCCCAGGGACTTACAGTCACCAATAGAAAACAAGGCCGCCCGAACTTCATCCTTAGTAACAGGACGAATCATCAAATTAGCCTTGGATCTCGAGAGCTTGCGGGAGAAAAGCCCCGAGCTATCCAGCGGCAAAGCATCACCAGCACAACCCAAAAACTTCTGGTAATGGTCAACAAAGATCATAGGCACCGAGTTTCCCTCATGAACAACATCATTCAAGTCATGCACACGTTCAATCCGACCCCTATTCGCTTTTTCCTTAACCACATTATGGAAAAACTTGGAGTTGCAATCCCCTACCCGAAGCCATTCAATCTTTGCTTTCTGCTTCAGGAATCGTTCCTCATCAATGACTCCGCCGTATTGAAAACACGAAGGTAGAGACTCTCCTCCTCTCTCAGAGCAGCAGAGTCGGGATTAGAGTCAAGAGCTTTCTGAGTTTCGTCCAATTCAGCACGAAGCTTAACAACCTTCTTATGGAGGTCACCCTGATCCCTCATTAACGCGGCCAAAGGCTTTTTAAGTCTCTTCAACCTCCTGGTAATCCGAAACATAGCGTGACCTACAATCTCCTTCCACGCATCAATAACAATATCTTTAAATTCAGGCTTATGAGCAAGCAAATTTCCAGAATTTAAAGGGCTTAACACGAGGCTTTTGAATCACGGGAAGAGAAAGAACAGCATGAGAATGATCAGAAATTCTATATGGCTGGAATAAAGCACGAGCCCCAGGGTCGGCACCCAAGAACTCTCCATTACACATGATACGATCAATCTTCCTCAAGATACCCGAGTCAGATTGAGGCCGCTGATTCCAAGTGAAGTGGAGCCCTGAGGCCTGCACATCAACAATCCCAATATCCTCCACACACTCCCTGAACTCGCGCATAGAAGTAGAGTGCCTGGAAGAACCAGAAGAAGAATCTTCCAGATTAAGAATGGCATTAAAGTCGCCCAATAACGTCCAAGGATTAGCACAGACAAATCTGCTATGCAGACGAAGATTATCCCACAGCTCTCTTCTATGGGAATAAGAATTACCCGCATAAATGACGGAACAGTAGAAAGACTGATCCCTATCCCGCACCCGAACCTGACAGTGCATAACCTGATGCGTGAAGGAAATGATCATAAGGTCGACCCGGTCAGGATGCCAGCCAAAAATAATGCGAGAGCCACTAACACTCCTAGAGGAGTTAGACGTCCAACTCCACCTCCTAAAAACCTTAGAGCATATACGCGTGAGATTAGAAACATGAAAATGGGACTCCAAGATGGCACAGAAGCACAACTTGTTCTCACTAACCACCTGCTGAACTTCATTTTGCTTGGGGGCACGGTTCAAACCCTAATATTCCATGATGCGAGACTAACCATGGAAACTAGAGGCCCTGGGAGTGCTTGCCCCCTCAGAAAATGACCCACCCTTGTGGAGTTTCATATAGTTTGCCGTCTCATCATACACTTCCTCAATGTCGGATTCAGAATCATCAGCATCAGAATCGCCACCATTAACCGCCCCTTTAAGCTTACGGGGCCGACTTGGGCCATCTCCGTTACCATCCCCCTGTTGGGTCTTCCTATTTCTCGGAACATCCTCTTTCTCATCACTGCTTAGAGCCCCGAAGCGGTTGCCCAAGGATAAGGGTTTAGGAATACCGAAGCCGTCTTGGAAGAAGGTTTCGGATAAGGACCATTAGGAGCCTGTTTGGAAGCACTTCCCGAGTCTTTCACCCTATACAACACCTTTGGTTTCTGTTTCTGCACAGAGAACCCATCAACGGGTTTCCCAATCTGCTTAAGAGGGCCACAAGCGGTCTTCTTAGGGGCAACAAATACAGGATTGCTTGCCTTCGGGGCTTCAACAACAACCACATTCTTTGGACATTCAACATCTTTATGTCCAAAGATTTTGCACGTACTACACCTGGGCGGTCGCCATTCATATTCCACCCTAATCGAATAAAGCGTTTTACCACCACCCTCAAGCTTGGGGATAGCAACCGTAATAGTTTCCTTCAGCTCAGTCTCAGACACCACCTCAACCATGGCACGAGCGAAATTAGGACGACCCCAAGACTCGGTGCACATGGTGCTAGTATAGGAGTCAAGCATGAGAGGCGTCCCCACCTTGGTAGCAATACCACTCAAACCCACCTCATTAAAAGCCAAAAGCGGAACATCATGGAGCTTAATCCACACCGGCACTCTTGTAAGATCCTCCCTAGCTAAATCAGCATCAGAATTCCATTTTTTTAACATAATAGGGACCAGTTTGATCATCCAAGGGCCCCATCAGAATAAGTTGACATGGTTGAAGTTTTATGACTGGGTAACCGGCTCAGATTACTCTAAAATCAAATTTTTTTGTAAGCCTGTAATAAACATTTACAAACCTTTTATGGTTATTTTGAGTTTTGACCTTAAAAAGTTGGTTACCTGAACAGGAACTTGGCCAAAGTTTTTTTTATGCAATTAGCCCCTTTAGAATACAAGATTATTTTGCTGTGTGATTCTTAAGTACTTATTATAATTTTTTTTTTCTTGCAGTGTCTTCTAACAAAATGGAGTTTACGTGGTCTAAAGACGAAATGCAGACATCTAGGATCTTATTTTATTTGCGCGTGATTCCCACTTGTGCAGAACGCATACCAGCTGCAGTGTTCAGAAAGACCGTGGCTCCCATCCTATTTTTGTATCCTGGATATCTAACTTTGATAAAATGAAAAGTTACATATATCATTTTGTAGTTCATATTTGAAAAATGATAATTATACACACACTACTTAACATATGCCAGATACATGGGACATCCAAATGGGAAAGTGACTCGAGCCTCACATTCTACATATGTGGCTTTCATCTCTTCCGGGAAAGATGATGACGAGGAAAGAATTTCACTGAAAGAGCAACTCGTTTACTACTATATGCAGAGATCGTTAGAGGTATTTGCGTTTCGGAACTGATTATTGAGACTTGACTATCTATATATGATGACTATTACATGCAGAGATCCCTAGAGGTCGTGATAATCAGTGTGTATTTTTCCGATATACAAATCTGCTTCTGATGTATCTTATAATATATGGGTCAGTTTCAAATAGATTCACATATCTACCCTTAAAATCTAATCTGAGTTATTTTATTCCCATTTAACATAACGTATGTGTTTTAACAATAGTGCCCTTTTTGTCTAATATTTCCTTCAATAATATGATTTCCCCAAACACCCCAAACACCTGATTTTCAGATTATTACCATATCAAACAGCACAAGCACCTCCACACGTTATCATCAGAGACAGTTTTATCACAGCTGATTATCTTTCGAATTTCTGATTATATACAACATATAATCTCTTTAACGCACATCCAAACAAACACTAAAACCACATACCACCATTGATTTTTTTTTTCCCATTAATTTTATGAAAATTGTAGGGATACCCTGGCATAACCCCATTTGAAGGTATGGCTTCTGGAGTTGCTGCATTGGTTCGGTATCTTCCTGCTGGAAGTCCTTCTATATATTATTGTGTTCATTCCCTCATTGAGAAAGCTAGTAGCCTCTGCAGTGAAGTCCCCCCAGAGCTTGGTTCATGGAACGATTTACATGACGAGTTCGAGCCGTGTAAGAAACTCCTGGATTTACTACTTCGACTTCTCTCGCTGGTCGATATACAGGTAGCTATGCAGAAATAACTATTATTTTTCAAATATGACTTCTATGGTCAAAATAACTCTTTCATCAACGTCCTTTCTGAGGCGTTTTTTTCTTTTTACGGTGACAATTTTAACCAATTTACTTATATATGGGTCGAATTTGGGTTATGATAGACCCTAACGCGTCAAACCCAAAAATTGAGCTGAAGTTGAACGGGTCAAACAATTTGAAAGTCCCCCAAACGTGTAGTTTTAATGCTTACTGTTCTTCCTAAATTGTTTTAGTTTGAATTTTTAAATTTATGTTGTCATAACATAGTTTTTAAACATACATAACTCCTTCACTATATATAAAACTTGGAGAAAATGGACAAAAAATGCTTGCTGGTCAACCCAATCTGACCTATATCAACAAAAACCTGTTCTAACTCCAGCCCATTTTGACCCATTAACTGCCCCATTCTTTTTCCATTTCTAGTTATTACAAACGAAGAAGTTTTCGTATGTACTATATTTATGAGGCTTAATGTAGTTATCAATTCTAATCAAACTG
Source organism: Gnaphalium uliginosum (assembly GCA_963930675.1). Classification (NCBI taxonomy): domain Eukaryota; kingdom Viridiplantae; phylum Streptophyta; class Magnoliopsida; order Asterales; family Asteraceae; genus Gnaphalium; species Gnaphalium uliginosum. Next base: position 45,304,875 of record OZ005685.1, on the reverse strand, counting down.
TGTAAACTTAAATGTTATTGTGAATGTTAAATACTTAAATGATATAGTGAGCCCCTTCTTAGGAGAAGAGGGTAAAGTGCATGTGGCTAAAGTCTAAGACTCCGTATTACATATTGATATTATCAGGTACTGCCAATTTTGATGAAGCTGTTAGCACAGCTTGTTGTGCAACTGCCTGATGATGGTCAAAACATGGTCCTAAACGACTTATATGCTCAAGTGGCTGATTCAGATGATGTTACACGGAAACCAGCACTCGTTTCTTGGGTACAGTCTTTATCTTATCTATCTTCTCAAGCTACATTCAGTAGATCACCCAAAGGAGACCGCAAGCATGAAAAATCTGGTGCAAGATCTTGGAATAAGGGCAGATTGGTTGGCTTGAATAGGATCTTTGCACGAATTTAAGACACTGAAGGCTTCCATCTTTCAAAAGTTGCATTCATGAACCTGTAACGCCGCGTAAGCCTACTATGGTATGAAGAGTAGTGTTCACTAGTAGTTATCTTGTAGCATCTGAATAAGTTTTTGAATTATTGCTGTCATGATCTGTGTAAAAAGCATATAGATTATAGCTTCACATATATTGTAGTAAAATATATATCTTTCTTTTTTTGTATTTAGAGTTATGGAGTATTGAATATGAAGTGTACAGAATCGTTCCTTTGAATTTTGAATACACATTTCTTTTAACAATATGTGGGCATCTGTGTTTAGTGGTGTAGTTGTTAGCTCCACAATCAATAGTGATGCAGAAAATAGCAATTTCTAAGACAGAATTTACTGCTTGTGCCTATGTTAATTGCCGTTATTTTTGTTAAGGGTGGGTGAATTTATCGCTACTAAATTCCGTCATACACAGCTAATTTTATACACCTACAATGACACCGGTTCCAAAGAATCATAAACTTGTAACAACCGTTTATAGCCATAAATTCGTAAGAATAAGCGTCTGCGATCTGCATCATAAAGTCTTTGATATGAAGTTGCAAGTCAATCATTGATATAGGAAGTGTTTGGATGTATGTAGTTTAAAGTACAGAGCAAACTTATTAATATTTTTCTTTTTGTTAGTTTCTTTTGTCTTTTTCTTTTTCCATTTCTTTTTCCTTAAAATCGAATAAACTTATTCATTTTTTACTAATATATATGTCAAATATGATGATTTAAAAGTCAATGAAACAATAACATAGACCAACTTAATAAAGAAAAATCATGAAAAAGAAGTAATTGAGGTTTATGATTCACATGATAAAATTGTATGATTAATTTTACAATTTATTCGTGTTCATGATTAACATAACTTTTTTATTAATATTTTGACAAGTATTTTTACTACATTTTAGAACTACAATTGTAGAGTCTATTGCAATCCAAAAAGAGAAAGCGTGAATAAAATATTAAACAATTGAAATGTGATGAAATAATTGAGGTTTATGGTTCACACGATGAAATGGTATGACCTATTCCATAATTTATTCATGTCTATGTTCAACATTTTATGTCTTCTTATTTTGATTTCTTGTTTTGATGTAGGGTGAGTGAGATTTGAAGAAAATGTGTGTAAAAATAGAAAACTCATGTTAGTCACAAAAATTAGTATATGTTGATCTATTAATTCTTATTAGTATTATATCTAATTTTTTTTTTTTTATCAATTGAAGTAGAAAAAGTTTATAAAATCTTAAGCTATTAGTAGTTATATTTGAAGTTGTTCCTTATTTGAATATTATATATATAAGTTTATAATATATAGTATCTTAAATATAATATAGTAAACACCTTTGTGATGTCATCAATATCTATATACTACTATATAAAATATTTGAGCCAAAGTCTTAAAAAGAAAAAATAATTTACTATTTTACCCTTCATTCCTTTAATATGTCTATAATCACTATACAATTAAATACTTAAATCAATGCAATTAATTATAGACATTAATATATTATAATAAATTTCAGTTTCAAAAATATGCAACATATATTAAAATGTCGAATGCAATTGTTTTGATAGAAATATAATAATTTCTTAGAGAGTGTAATCATCTTTATCTTTATTCTTTATACTAATATATAAGAAAGCATATATTAAACTTTTAATAAAGAGATACTATAATTTTTTTTACTACCCATTTAAGTATTCTATTTAATATTTAAACATCTTTAGTCATATACATTCAAGTAATCATAAAAGTTAATCTAATACTGTTATACAAATATTTTGGTCATTTGGCAGTCTTCAAAAAAATACAAGTTACTATTCCACCGTCTTAGTTAGTACAACATCTAATGCAAATAGTAAAAACATTTAAAGCAATGATTTTTTTTTTCTTTTCGTGAAGTTTATTTGAAAAACTATTAAAGTTAATAGCTAGATTAAAAGTTCATAATTCAATTTTATAAATATTCAATTATTATAATGTGAGTTATTCGAGTTGAGTCAAATTAGCGGTTTAAAATTTAGTGAAAAGTTCAAAACCTAAACTCGAACTGGTTTCATAAAGGGGTTGACGGGTCAAAATTATTCTACTCGAAAATGATTTGCATCACCCATTTAGGTAAACGGAGCAAACAAGTTGATAAGTTGAATCATTTTATTTAAAAAAAAAAATTAAATTACTTTTCTGGTTGATCGTCGACCTGTTGACACAAACCTTAACTCAAATTCGATCCAAAAAGCAAAAATGGTTTATTGGGTTTAAGTTAATAGACTTTTGGGCTGAAAATTCAAGTTTAACCTGTAATATAATAATATAATCATATTATAATAAAATGCATTTTACGTGTGCACTACATTTTACGTAAAATAACAAATCTGAACCGTAATATAGATCTCGTATGTCCTCCTTCCCTTCACAATCTTCCCCCTTGGTACCCTTGTGTTTATAAGCACCCATACTTTCTTCTTTAATTGAACTTCTCTGTTATTTTAGTTAACCCTTCTGTTTCCTTGAGTTAATTCACATGACGACTATTCATCTCAACAAATAAACAAATTTTCAAATTATATGCATGTAATGATTAATTGCTAATAGCTAGAGCAACAAAATTCTAGCCCACATCGCATGGACATTTTTCTTGTAAGAGTAAACTTCATGAGGGTTCTTCTAGTCTACACGGATTATGAAAACCGTCCTTCAACTTTTTCTTTTATGCTTTCGTTAAAAAAAATTACTTTTGTCTCGTAAATGAGTCTCTCCATCACTGGAAATAAATGACTAAAATATTCCTAATCTACACGGTCTTGAATGTTTATATCAAATTGTGAACGTCTAGCTAACATACCGAAACTATATAAACCACAATTGTATTGCACTTTAAAAGTGTGTAAATGGAACTATTTCTAAGTACCTTAAATTAAGATGCAAGTGAAACAGCATTGATCATATTTCATATCCTTAAATTTCATCAAACGATATGGATGGTGATAAATTTAGTTAAGCTGTAGCTTAAAAAGCAGCAATTGAAAGAACTTCACATCTTCTTCACGAGTTTATGTACTTAGGTATAGGAGTTGCCATGAGAGGTGTTGCCCTGAGCAATGAAATGCCAAAAATATCATTCATATCCATTTCTTCTTTACGATGAGGAAGCTTCCAATCAAAATGATACACAAACGATGCAACCATTAAACTCACAACCCTATATGCCAAGGGTATTCCTGGACACATCCTTCGACCCGATCCAAATGGTAGAAACTCGAAATGTTGGCCCTTATAGTCCATTTCATTTTCCAAAAACCTCTCCGGCTTGAACATCAACGGGTTGTCCCAATACCTTGAGTCCCGTGCTATGGCCCACGTGTTCACCAAAATTTGTGTATTTTTTGGGACAATATATTCACCTAGTTTAACTTCAGTTTCGGCTTTGTGAGGTACAAGTAAAGGAACAGCTATATGAAGCCGCATCGTTTCTTTGATTACAGCATGAAGATACGACAATTCTAGGATTTTGGCTTCTTGTATTTTCCCATCTTTACCCACTGTTGTGCAAATTTCTTCGCGGAGCCTTGAAAATATACAAGGGTTTAGCAATAGTTCAGTCATTGTCCATTCTGTTGTATTTGAGCTCGTTTCTGTCCCCCCTATGAAAAGATCCTATATATAATTCAATGAAATATATATTTATTTGATTGAAGTTTTCTGTTAGAATCATCATTTCCTAAATATATAACAAAATGGATACAATATATGTCTGATAAAAAAAAGCCATTAGAGTGCATCAAATATATGTGTTTGTTATAGTTTATTGAGGATTTTGACTTCATAATGAAACTCCTCATCCGTTTACCATTTACTGTGAAACTCTTACATGAACGATCACCAAGGTGGTCTAATGATAAGACAAATTGATGTCATCACAAGATGTTTCAAGTTCGAAGCTCACTAGTTCTACATCTTGGGGATGATCAGGAAAAGGGTCGAAAAAGGTCATGGGATACCCCTATTAGACCGCGTACATCTGAGTCAGGAAAAAATTCGCCTTCTCCGGACAACCCGGAAAAAAACCTTATCTGTTTACTTCATAGAATGAAACTCTTACCATAATTAAGGTCCGGATGTGCTTGAGTTTAAAGTCAGCTTCATTATTTTCTTGACTGTAATCTAACAGTGAATCTAACATATCCCCAAACCTCGGATGTTTCAACTCTCTGTGCTTTAATCTCTCAATTACGAAACCTAGAATCACCTTATCGAGCCAACCATAAGCAACTTTTGCCTCACGCCGTATGTTCTGTGGGTCCAACGGCTTCAACACAGGAAATACATCGGCTATGTTAAACTTCCCGTCCACCTCCAATAACTTCTTCACGGCCGTCTTAAACCCCCCAATATCATCGCACTCGTAACTTGTCACGTTTTGTGAAATACATGTGTTTGACATCATGTTAAGCGCCACCCCGAATGCCAACTTTCCAATATCTACAAACTCCTTTTTCCGCCCGGACTCCCTAAGGAACTCGAGCATACCATCCACTACGTTCTGTCGAAGATCGCGAAGGTTGTCAAGTTTGTGTTTGTTAGTGAGGTACATATTGAGTGCTTTTCTAATGGTCCTCCATAATTCATTTGTTGCGATCCATGTAAGGGCCGCATCATGGTTTTTTAAAGCTGTGACAGCGTCTGGGATAGGACGACCAGAGCATGACACGTCATTGCGTTGGAGGATTTCTCGGGCAGCGTCAGGAGTGGATGCTACAACAGTCGTGATGCTGCCCAATCGGATGGTCATAAGGGGACCATGTTTCTTGGAGAGGTTGGCTAAGGACTTGTGTGGTTTTCGACCAAGGTCGAGTAGGTTTCCGATGATCGGGAGGCCGATAGGACCCGGTGGCATTCTCCTTAGTCGGTAAAGGTCGAGACCATGGAGGGAAAGAAGGATGAAAATAGTGGAGGTGAAAATTAGAGATATAAGCTCCATTGTTTAATTAGTTGTTTTTGTTGTTGTTATGTGCAGTGTGTGATAACATCCAAATGAGGTTGTGTATTTATAGAAAATGCCAATGAGATTTTATTTGTTCTTTGTTAATAACTTATTATTGATAGAAGATATGAATATAAAATATTGTTTATTCTAAAAAAGGAAAGGAGTTCATGCAATTTAATATACAAATTAACTATAAAAAGATATAAAAATCAATAACTACTGATAGAAATAAGACGAGTTAAAACTACAACGGTCATTATACAAAATTTAATTGATATCTCTTGAGATATTACCGTACAAAATCAGTTATCAAAGTAATGAAAAGTAAGAAGAGGACCCCATCCAATATTTATTATGTTATAATAAATACGTTTAAATGCATTAATAAGCAATAAAATCTAGTAGCTTGACGGCATTACCTTCTACTTGCAACTTGCATGTTTTGAAATGATAGAATTGATAACGACTCAACTCTTATCTAAAATAACAGAATTTGGAGAATGTTTTAACTTTGGTAACAAGTTGGCTTGTGATATGGATGCCATGTGTGAGAGTATTGGTGAAACACGGTTGATTTTAACGCAAACCTTTACGAGTTGTGTATAGAGATAATTTTTTTAAAGCAATGTTTCGACGTTAATCGATGCCCGAGTTTCACAAAATTCACTTTGAAATAAAACGCAAAGTTTGATTCTGTTTTTGCACCAAAATCATAATCACGTTTGTATATGTGTGTGTTTATTGTGTTTGATCAATTGTAGAGATCAAGGACAACCAAAAGAGGCGGTTTTACAAAAGAGTTTTTATCAACTGTTTTTTCAGTACATTGAATGTGGTCAATTTAATTGAGGTTTCGGGGCTCTACCACTTGGACCTCACAAGGGGGCGCGGCCCTCTTGACCCCCGCAATTTTGGTTGAGCCTGAAAGTCAATAACTTAGTCGAGTATGCACCTCATCACCTTCCACGTGTCCGCTAACCCGTCAATGCACTAAAATATACAAAATTCCTCACATTTTAGTGCAATTCATTTGCAAATAATAACCAAACACACACAACATATGCATAAATTAAAATGTCACACAGATTGAATTTTCATCTTAGTATTAGACATTCCAAATATTCAAAAATCGGGATATTCTAAGAATTGATGCCTTCAACACATTTAAATACCTAAAGATAAAACACACATAAGTTGAATACTATACATAAACTAAATCCTCACACTATACAGGTCGTGTATTCATATCCATTCATGAATGTATACAAAGCCAAGTCCAAAGCTTCTTGAAGGTGTCACACTTCACATTCACATATGTAAGTCTTTTCATCATGCATATGCACATGTACTTTTTCAAAAGAACTATTAAAAAAATATACTTCAACCTAACCCTCATGCGGATCCAAGCACATACTTTTGGATGATATACCATTCACAATGTGCTCCAATCTCTAATTGTAGGCTTTTCACATAAAATTCAGCTCCTAATATTACATTAGATGGGAATTGGGTGTCCCACTGTCACACCCCAAAACGGTCAACGTTGGTCAGCGGAAGCAATTGTGTACGGAGGTGAGGGCGTGACGTAAGCATTGGACTATACATTCACAGAGCATATGATTATCGCAGAACAAAGTGATTAAGATGTCATAAATATAGTTTTACAAAAGCTACGACTTTACAAGTCGTAGTAGTAGTGTCGTTGAAATACATCAGTTTAAGTGAATACAATATTCAAATCGAGGATTTCGTAAATATGATCAAAAAGTTATAGTTATACAAAGGAAATCCCATAAGTTCCAAAAGTGGCATCCTAATTCGTCTCGGGAGGTCATTGTTCCAAGATGCATGCAAGTCTTACGTGGGTACTAATTCCCTGAAAAACATAGTAGAAATCATCAACAATAATGTTGAGTGAATTCACAGGTTTATTATCGTTGTAAAACCAAGTTGTTTGTAAACTGTTGACGTACAAGTCAAATAAGTTTTATATTCGTTGGAATTTATCCAAAAGTTTTATTGGAAACGCATTTCCAAAATATGTTTCGTTTAGAAAACTTTAAAAGTATTCTAATAATAATGTTTGTTAGAAAACCCGCAGGTGATCTAAAGCAAGGTTTCGTTTTCGTGATGTAACTACTTCAATTCGTATACGTTTGGAAATCATTCCAGTGTATAAATCGTAGGAACGCATTCCTATATAGTTGATCGTAGGGAAATCATCCCTATAATGTTTGTAGGAAGAACACTCCTATATAGTCGTTTGTAGGAAGACATAGACGGTGATCCCCCGAAAGGTGAGCTAAACCTTACGAGTTAAAGTAACGCAACCCAACCCCATAATCATGCCACGACACAATTCGTTGTTTGCCTAATCGGACATGTAAATATACGCTTCGCTCTTAGTTGAAGGGACGTCACCCCGATAGTACTATCCGTATATTCAGTGGCTAGAGTCACCTAGCTAATGGTTATAGTCTGTAGCCATAAGGTCTTCTATGCACTACATTGTAAGTCATGGTTCGTACTAGGATTCGTTGTCATGTTCCCCAAAATAGTATGAAAAATCATTTCATAAACAAATAGTGTTGTGTAATCGTATGAAAACATTCATAAGAAACTAAGTTTTTGCATATAGTATCAAAACAGTTGCTATGTTTTCCACCCCTAATTTAAAAACAGTAAAATCAGTAAAAGTAGGGGCTGTGAACTCACCTCGTGAGCCTAAGTACGAGAGCTAGCAAGTGGTTGCCCAAATAAAGTCTCCTAACGCCCTAAACGTAAGAGATAGTTTATATAAGTAGTTGGCTAACTGCCAAACTATGTTAATTGTTCACTCGTCTCGAAAGATCGTTGTGCTTTAAAATGTGTACGATACGTTGGTGATGTTTTCGTAATAATAATTCTCAATGATATTATATTTATGTTTGTTCCGTTTAATACTTTGTGAAAGTATATGTTAAGTGTTTCCGAGTTGTCTCATATATAGTGTATTCGTCGTTGTCGTTGAATCAAAATGTGTTGTGACAATTTAGTCTTGGGCTGACTGGGCTTGCGACATTAGATGTGACAGTCAGGGGGAGTGCGACACTAGGGTTAGTGTCGCAAATCATGAATATCAGATAAGTAAGCGACACTCGGATTAGTACTGTTAGTTGTGAAAGTTGCGACACTGAAGTTAGTACTGCTAGTAGCGAAGGTTGCGACACAAAGGTTAGTGTCGCATGTTTTTGTAGTTTGAAGTATGCGACACATAGTTTAGTGTCGCCGGTTGTGACAATTTGATCCCAAATGCGACACTCAGGATCTGAACATTTGCGGTTTTCTTTTAAGTGTAAATGTAAAAGTGTCGTTTTTCGTTTGTGTTATGTTTATATATTTTTGCTTGAGTTTTATAATAAAACGCTAAAAACTCTTTTCCGGCTAGTATATCGTATTCGGGCTTCATTTGTTGACTTGGTCAAATCTACTCGTTTTGTCCCGGAATTTTTACACAACAAATCTCAATGTTGTAGTTCTCGTAAAAAGTAAGTTTTGTAATTTTTGACAAACTCGAAAGTGCTCGTTTTCAAACGCGGGAACACAAACAGTCCCCGACAGATTTCCTTTAAAATACCCTCTTTTGTGATCTCGTTTTGACTAGTCAAATGTCCGAGATAAATTACCAAATTTTTATCAAGTCATCCCACATGTGTTAGGTTTCTGAAAATATTTTTCTCATAATTTTTAGGTGAGTGTAAGTATTTTAAAATAAATCAAACACCAACATAGGTCCAGTAGCTCAAAACTTGGATATAGGTTCAAAGATTTATTTATATCTCAATCTACACTTAACTTCAGAAAACGTGATCATACAATAATTAAAGCTAATGAAATATGTAGTCTTTAGGAAAAGACCTCATGTCGTTTTGAGTTGTGTAGCTCGAGAAGTTAGTACAAGACTCTGCCATTCGAGACAGAACAGCTATATATTTTTGTAAATTCATTTTCGGGTATCAAACGGTGTCAAAAAATTATGAAACCACTTGGAAATGAAAGCTAACATCTTAAACTTAAGTTTTGTCTTTTGAATCGTCCATTTTCGTTGAGTTTTGAGTACGAAAAGTCTCCTTGAAAACGGATTAAGTTTCTGGTCAGAATACCTGTTGGAGTTTTGTGTTTGTTTAGTGTTTTAAAAACGTTTTTGACATGATTTTTGGACAAGATTTCGTATGAGTGAACCTTTAGCATATGCCTACATGTTATTCAAGTAAACAAAACGAAAAGTGAAGGTTCTTACAAGTGAAATCGAAAATCTAAGAGAGTAAGGAGATGAGGAGTGCTTGTTCTTGCCTTTTGGCTTGAGTTCTTCTTGAAAGTGACGGTGGATGATGATGGTGATGATGGTGGCTGGTGGTGGTGCTGTGGTGGTGATGTTGGGCCGTGAGAAAGGGTTGAGTGTGTTAGTGAGTAGTTTGTGTGTGGAGTGAATGAAAGAAATATGGTGAAGTGGGAATGGGGAAGGGGTATGGGTATGGAGAGGGGAGGGGCATGGGTGGCAGATTTTTGGGGGGGGGGGGGCACATGGTGTGGGTTGTTTAAGTCTTGTTTCCCCAATTCGCGTTACGCGCAGTGCCCGTTTACCCGTTCGTTTCGTCGTTCGTTTAAACGTTTATTTGACGCATTTTGCTCACGATAATTTCACATTAATTTTCGATTGTAGTATTATTTTTAAATACTTTATTTTATGATCTAAAGATGTTTCGTTGGGTTCTCGTTTGGTTGTCGAGTTCGATTCGCACGTTATCTTTGCGTTCGGTACGTTTTATATAAAACGTATAATCGTTTTTCATTTAATCGTCATGCTTTATCTTTATAGCATAATGTTTTCAATTAAATAACTATTATTAAAAATAGTTTTACGTTATTTATAAAATTCGTATCACCAATGATCGTGTAGTTGTTGGGCTACACTCGATTGTTTTCGCGTAATTATACACAATGACAAAATTCTAATACTTCGCGTATTAATTAGTGGGCTTTGCTACACTTATCTCATAAAAATAGTTTAGTTTTCATTACGTAGGGAATTAATCTAAGACGTGCATGAATAAAATGTACGATTTCGTACCGTAAATGAGGGTTGTCACACCCACCATTAGAAATTAAATGGACTTTCTCATCCCTAAAGCAGACTTATCAACCAAGTCTCTAGCTAAATCCTTCGTCAACTAATCCCTAAGTTATGTTAAGATCTCACAAATTCAACCGATATCACCTTATTCGTGTTTAAGTCACGAATCATATTGTGTCTAACACCTAAGTGTCTAGAATTCCCATTGTACATATGACTATAAGCCTTAGCGGAAGTAGCAGCGCTATCACAACGAATAGAAATATGTGATATAGGTTTAGGCCACAATGGAATCTCATAGATCAAGTTCCTTAGTCATTCTGCTTCCTTATCGGGAGCAGTCAATGCCACAAACTCAGATTCCATAATCGAGTTGGCTATGCAAATTTATGGTGTGTGCTAGAAAGCGTTAAAAAGTTATAATTTATAAATTGGAAATATCAATACTATCACACAATACATACAAGAATATCTGATCGAATAATAATATAGTTTGGTAAATCCGAGTATCGAACACAGGGAACGATGTATTAAATTGAAATAATTAAAAAGTTCATAATAAGTAAAAGGGGGTGCGTTTTAGTTCCGAATGAACATTTTAAATAAACTAAAAAACTTAATTTAAACAAAGTAATTTAAAGTAGATTAAGAAAAATATGGATAAAGGAATGTATTTACTTAGACTTTTATTCCCTAGATTTCAGTTATCATGTGTATTTACACCGTTGGATAATTCTATTGTGAATAAATCTTTTGTGGAAAGTCACATTATCTGGTTAACAATTCCTATAAAGTTTAGATGAGACACAAGACTCGTTATGAATGCACAAGAAATCATTTCTATGTGTTGTTTACATATTCCATATTTAATTAAGCACTCCAACCATTTATTGCGATTTATCCTAGCGACCTTGAATCAATAAGAATCTAATAATCGTCATTTGACAATTTTCACATTAAATAAAGCCAATAATCGTTATTACTCTTAACCTATCGCCGATTAAAGCTTTAAGCCCCAATTAATTAACAAATTAAACAATTGCAAATAATTAATAAACCTAGACAAGTCTACGTTATAGAAAAGGTTGATTAATCACGTTAAGTAATAATTAAAGATCAAGTAAATAAGATGGTTCTTTCGGATAAACATAATAAACTTCATAAAATTAATATTCCAATGTAAACAAACATTTAAACCTTCATCTGGGTTTTATTGTCTAAGTAAACACAATAGAAAAGTAGCTCATAGCTATGATACAGAAAATCGGATCTATATTCAAACAAAAGAACATTGTAAAAAGAATAAGAAGATCAAAATCCAAACCGAAAACCCGAACAATCTTCGTGAGGGTTGAAAACCTTCAAACCCTAGCCTTCCTTGCTCCAAATTCGTGCCTAAAGCTTAACTTTAAACCCTAAAGTTGAATTAGGTCAAAGTATTTCGTCTAGTATATGGTTGGTATTAGGCCTCTATTTATAAATTTGTAAACTGACATCCAACCGGCGGTTGGACCGTGCATTCCACCACCTCATGGCCCGTTAGCCTCCAACCGGCGGTTGGGCTCGGGTTCCAGAATATTCTTCTCACGATCCAGCTTCAACTCTTTATTATTTTTACACTTTTATCCTTTTTCTTCGGTTTTACTTCGTTTTTAAGTCCTTTTTTCCATTCTTTTTCAGATTCAAGCCATAATTACACCTATTTACAAATATAAACGAAATAAGTATCTAAAACCATATAAATGCAATATAAATGTATTAAAAATAGGGAAATATTATTAATTAAATATGTACTTATTTGATGTTCTCAATTTACTTCTTGGAATCCCATCAAATGGTACCTCCCCCTAGTAAGAATACTCATCTACTAGTAGAAGAGTAATCTTTTGTATTAGTGATCCAACTCGCATCACAATCTCCTTCCAACACTGAAGGATATCCCATATAGTACAAACTATAATCCTTAGTTTTCTTCAAGTATTTAACCACTCGCCTTATAGCTTGTCAATGATATGTACTAAGATTACTAGTATACCTACTAAGCTTTCCCACTACATTAGCAATGTTGGCATTGTGCTTATCATGGCATACATTAAGCAATCACTTGAGAATATTCAAGTTGTGAAATTGGTTCACCGGTATTAACCATAAGTTTCACACCAGAATTCAAAGGCGTACTAATAGGAGTACAATCAAAACAATTGAATTTCTTTAACACTTTCTCTATGTAATGAGATTTTGAAATAGAAATTCCTTTGTTCTCACGCTTTATCCTAATGCCTAGGATCACATTAGCCTCCCTCATATCCTTCATAGAACTTTGATGATAAGAATTTCTTAGTCAAATTGACTTGTTTCAGATGCGTGTCAAAGATCAACATGTCATCAACATACAAGCAAATGATCACTCCTTTACCACAATTATCAAACTTGCTATATACACACTTGTTTGCTTGATTCAAACTCAATCCACTTTACAAGACCACCTCATCAAATTTTTGATGCCACTATTTAAGTATTTGTTTCAATCCATACAAGGATTTAACAAGTTTGCACACCTTTTGCTCATTACCAGGCATAACAAAGCCTTCATATTGTTTCATATAAACCTCCTTATCCAGATCACCATTCAAAAATGCAATTTTCACATCAATTTAGTGAAATCTCTAAATTGTGTATTGCAGCCAAGGTAATCAACAATCTAATAGTAGCAATCCGAGCAATTGGTGCATATGTATAAAAAAAATAATCAAATCTAGGTCTTTGTCTAAAGCCTTGAATGACTACCGAGCCTTAACTCAATAGTTCCATCAACTTTCATTTTCCTTTTGAAGATCCACTTGCAACCCAAAGGTTTACAACCCAAGTGTGGTTACCCATGATATAATTTATCTCATCATTGATTGCTTCTTTTCAAAAGGCAACATCTTGAGACTTTATTGCCTTTTCAAATGTTTTTGAATCCTCATCAACATTGAAGCAATATGGATATTGGACAGAAACCTCATCCTTTGAGCCTTCAAAAAAATATAAATGAAAATTATGCCCAAATGATTTGGGTTTCCTTCCCCTTTTGTTTTTCCTTAGTTCAAGTAACTTGTATAAAACCGTTTCATAACTCTCCACCTTATCTATTTCCTTAGTTCCACTACTACCAGGAACCATATCCTTGGTCTATGTATAGATGAGAATATGCTCTCATCAAATGTTGCATCTCTTGATTCAACTGTAGTCAGGGGCTCTGCCCCTTGGACCCTGCCAGGGGCGTTTCCCTTTGGACGTTGTCCTTGACCCCTGCAATGTTGGTTGAGCCCGCTAGTTAGTCACCTAGCCGGATATGCACTCCACATCACATACCACGTGTCCACCAATCTGTCAATGCACTAAAATATACAATATCATTTTTGTAATAAGTTGGTTAAAGATATCATAATCAAACTCACCGCCATGATCACATTGAGAAGCTTTAATTTCTTTAATAAAATTATGTTGTTACTGGGGTTAATACACACGTAGGGCATTAAACTTTGTGAAAATGTTTGATTGGGTAATTATCTCTGTTTGTTAACAAAGTCATAACCTAACTACACGGAAAAGACTCCATGGATACTAAAGTTAAGAAACTTATTCATTCCAGACATTTTGGTGACTTGTTACCTGTTGTTATTCAATTTCTCAATCCACGTGTGTATTAACAAACAAAGATAATTACCCCAATCGAACATTTTCACAAAGTTTAATGCCCTACGTGAATATTTTTACAAAATTTAATGTCCTGTGTGTGTATTAACCCCATGTACATATATGAAAATTAAGACCACGATAGATAAAAACTGGTAAAACCCGAAAGACGTAATTTTTAACCGATTTTCATAGTCAAGTTATGGCTTGTTAACAAACAAAGATAATTATCCCAATCGAACATTCTGGCAAAGTTTAATGCCCTACGTGTGTATTAACCCGAGCGATATTAGACAAACTTAGCAAAAGTATCAGATTTGTTACGCAAAGGATAGACCCATATATAATACGAGAAATGGTCCAAGAATATAATACAATATTTAATACCAGTATTACTCAGGAGTGGAGAAGTCCACAAGTCCGAGTGAACAAGATCAAAAACGGAATTAACAATAGTATCAGAAGTCGAAAAAGAAAGTCTCACGTGCTTGCCAAGTTAACAAGCGTGACAAAGCAAGGGAGACTTTGTCTTATTACATAAAATAACATTTAGAAAGTAAAAAACGTAGCACGTCACTTCCGGGATGTCCTAGTCGTTGGTGCCACGTGTGTTGACCGGTGATGAGGGCTTGAGGATAGATGGTAGTTTGACTGGGCTTCATGACAGGATACAAGTCTCCTGTGTTGTCACAACGAATGAAGGTTTGGCGAGTCAAATAATCCTTCACAGAAAAATAAAACTCGTCGAATTCAATTGAAACTTTGTTGTCACTTGTAAATTTGCGGACGTAAATTAAATTTTTTGACAATATTGGGGGGTTACAAGAACATTATGTAAGTAAGTGGACAATGGGAATTAGGCAAAGTGCTACGGCCCATATTGGTGACGGGTATGGAAGCACCATCACCAACAACGACGGACGGATAAAAACGTTTATTAAAAAAAAAAAAACTAAGATTATTTGCATTGGAATTTAGTTGGGACGATGCACTTGTATCCGTATTCCAACTCGTGTCAACAAAGTCTTGAGGAGTCAAAGCGGTAAAAGGTTGTGGAAGAATTGTTTCTTGTCTACGGTATGCCATAAGAGGATTATGAGTTACTTGTTCAGTTTGTGGAGTACTCGATTGGGTTAAACTGTCCGTGTACGCCTACGCCTGCTGAAGGTCTTGTGGAATGACATGCCGAGAATTCTGGACTGAGCATAGTAATTTTGTTGGGCCTGAAAAAAAGTGTTGAGTCGGAGACATATTTTGCAAGAATTTATAGTGGTTTAGTAATTGTTGTTATGCTTGAGCAAGCTGAAGTAATTGGCCCGACTAAATTGTTGAAGTCCAATTGAACGGTTCACCTTTTGGATGATAGTCGACAATTTTAGTTGCGAAAAACTGTGATTGTGGTTTTGCTATTAATTCACAAATATCAAAACCAATTTTTTTTTTTTATATTACTTCAATCGATTCAATTGAAAGAAAAGCGACTGGTGCATGCCACAATTAATAAACAGAGTTGTATGTTGAATTTTTGTCCAGGCAAATAACTGTTTGTGCATGTAAACAGCTTTGTATGCAGTTATAGGTGTCGTATGCAAGCAGCTGATGGGCAAAGTATATTTGTGTACAAGCTTTGTGGGGGACGGCAGGTTTGATAAGTGTATAGGTTTGACGAAATCTTGTGTGCAGGTAGTGTAACACCCCGTCTCCGAAGGGACGAAATGTCAGGATGATACAAAGTAAATAAACCTAAAGGAAAATAATGCGTCTTCTCTCGATCTCTAATGGTCTTCTAGAAGAGTCTCGAATCCTAAGCATACTTTACTTATCCTCAAGCTTTACCTGGATACCTGCCGCGGAGAAAGAAATGTGGCTGAGCCAAATGCCCAGTGAACGGATAAAACAGACAAACAATAATAATAACAGTACAAGAATATGTACGACATGAAGCAATATAACAAATACAAACATGAGTGAAATGAATCTGCAGTTGATTACCAACCAACCGATAAGATTAGATATCATATAATAGAGGTCAAAGAAATACCGAACAAATGAATATCCAAACGAATCATATGGAGATACCCAATGAGCTCAAACAAATCATATCATACACGTACAAATGTACACCGGACCTGCAGATCCGAATGTACCATACAAATGTGCAATGGGTGTTGGCACAACACAACCATCCACCAAAACATATCATATCATATAAGCTAGGGCCGACCCATACGCCTCCTATCAAATCATAATCAAAATGGCCAATGATATCCCAAGCAAACAAAAGGAGACGCCGTGGACTAATCGCACCGCTACGGTGGTGCGACGCTATTGGTGCCACAATAACGCCCCTATGGCCCCTCCATAGGTAGGAAAATAGCTCGGGTATCGGAAATTAATCGAAACGTACGTTACATATCAAATAATAATCTCCAAATTAAAAGCTAAGTCAATTCCAACAATAACCAACTTATCATATCGCATAGAGGGACAGATGGCCAAATAGATACGAATCAGAGCATAACGAAATCCTTAAGTAAAGAATAGATATCGAAACGAACATATAACGAGATCAAAAACATCTTAGAAATAAGATGACAAATCCGTACATAGCATAAGAACCAAACAAATCAAGAAGCAAACGAAGTGAGAACTAACGAAGCAAACGAATCAAGAACTAACAAAGTAAACGAATCATGAATCAAACGAATCAAGAAGCTAACGAAGCAAACGAATCAACAACTATCAAAGCAACCAAATCAACGAGGACTAACGAATCAAATGAAGAACTAATTAATCAAATGAAGAACTAACAAATGAACCACAAATTTAAGTATGTCACATATAAGGCCAACACAACCGAGCATCAAACATATACATATGAGTTTCAAATAGCAAAGTAATGTCAACAGGCGCAAATGATTCAAAGTATGAGGTCAAGGTAACAAACTCGAATACATGGCAAACGAAAGGTTCGAATCAAAGCATAGGCAACATAGATGATATACAAGAAGCATGATACATATCATAAGAATCCTTAACTAAATGATAGATATCCGTACCTCGATTGATGATGAGGTCTAACAGAAAATCCAAATTACTTTCACGCAAATCGATCTACAATAGTTAACGGACCAATCATAAACAGAAACTAAACTACTACCTTTATGTTAAATTTGTTGTCGTTAGTCTGACTTGATTTAATCACCCGAATAATCAATGGACATTACGTTGATGACTTACTATTTGGTTCCAATTTTAATGTATTCAAGACATTATATTTTAATGCATAATATGCTAGATTATAGAACACCCTCTAATATTTCATAATTTTCCATACACGTACAAATTGACTAAAACCATTAATTAAAGCATATAAAATCATTAATAGTAAATTGTTATAAAATGTGAATTAGGTGTTTCAAAGTTTCCAATTCCTGGAAAATTACATACTTGAAGTTAAGCACATATGGCAGTTTATACGTATTCATGAACTAAAACAATTGGGGATATAAACTTACATCATCTATGCACATCGTGATCATATCAAATTGGATGTAACTATGCCTTCGAAGCAACAGATTAATCGTGTTCTACTCCATTTGCAGCAACGAGATTTAAGGAACACAAAGGGACCCGAGACACCTAAAAATAGCATTTTAGACTTTTGGTTTTCTTGTTTGTGCAGGGAGTTTAAGAAAGCAAATTTGTGGGCCTAAACTCACTTATTATTTTATTTTCCTTGCTACAATCGGCCCACACATGACACACCCATACCCATCTAACTAAATTGAAGTTCATATTTAACAATTCATGATTACCAATTTTTTTATTTTTTTATAATAATGATTAATAATAAAATAATAATAATAATAATAATAAGATATAAAGACTGAAGATTATATCAATGGTTTTTTTTTTCCTTCAAAATTTCGGGTATTACAGGTAGAGTTTTAGGGATTAATTTAGGTATATATATAAATACATAATAAGAGATAAAATGGGTCAAACCCGAATAAAGCTATCCAAATAATAACTCCCTAAGAGAAGTAAGGATTTTAACTAGGAATTTGATTTGTAGTCTAACTAGGATTAGGAATTGACTGAGAGTTGCATATAAATAGGGTCTTGTGGAGGATTTTAGTGGAGGATTTTATGAGGAGGTAGAGAAGAAAGCGTTTATGATGGTAGCATTATGAGTCTCCATCCATTCGTGTCCGTATGTGAGTTTCCGGTGAGTCAATACCGTTAGGAGAAGTGTGAGTATATTCAAGAGTGTAGAGAGTAGCGTTCGTTCTTGTAATGTAGAGTAGCGTTCGTTCTTGTAATGTCATATTGAAATCTAAGCTGCCTAAACGTCCCGTGTTTTTATTCTCTTTGATAGGTGTTGTTCTGTTTCATTTAGTGTCAGGCTGTCAGCTATATACTATTGTGTTATTTTTGGTTTTTGGTTGCGACGGTCAATCCAACATATACGTTAGCGTTTTGAATTGTTATTGTAAACGTTTATAGTTTATCAAATGTCTTATTACTTTATCAATCAGTACAATTATCGCAATTGACAAATATAATTACCGATTTTGACTTCTGTCTCGGTTATCTTAGGAGTTGTAGCTAACCAAGTTCTGTTAAAAAACGTGTTCAGTGACACCCAAATGCCTCGTTTCAATGTCCGGGGCAGCCTTTTGCTTTGAGTCTCCTGAAGGAACTTTAGCATCCCTTCCACCACGTTTTGGCGGACGTATGAGAAAATTATCTGGTTTATGTTGGTCGACGGCATCCATAAGACCGCAGATTCAGGGTCTTTTAAAGTGGTGACAACGTCTGGGACAGGACGATCGTAGCATGCCATTTTATTAAGTTGTAGGATTTTTATGGCAGCATCTGGTGTTGATATGATGCCACAACACTCGTGATGTGCTCAAACGCATATGAAACATATACTTACTAAATTGTATTCGATAATCCAATAAAAACCGAAAAAGTAATATTTGCAAGTATATAGCGAGAAAAAGTAGTTTTATATGTTTCTGTTTATGTTGGGTCTTGTTATCTCCATTGAAATACAGATGTGTATACTAATAGCTTTTCGATATGTTCTAAACTTCTGCTACATGTATTACAGATGTTAAGACTTCCTTCAATCCATAGGTTTATTCAGTATAACACACCTAAACTACACTGATAATACTGACAAAGCTTCATGTAAAGATAAGAGTCACAAAAACCGACCACTGAGTCCAGAGTATGTGTCACAAAATTAGGTTATATGATTGATTGAAATGAGAAGAAAGTTAAGAAAACTTTTATAACGACTTTCTATAATCAAGATAATCTCAAATTGCATAACAATGTATCAATAACATTCTGACAGTGCTGACCTTCAACCACAAGTGATGTACCTAAATTAATTGGCTGTGGTCAAAAGATTGTTAGCAGTTAGAAAATTTAAATAGATGATACCCCGTTAACCAAATCCAGGTGGCGCATCAGGGTCTTCATCGCTGCCATCACCTTGTTCTTTGTTATCCTGAATGTCATCCTTAAATACTTCTTGTGAATGATGGATTGTTTCTTTCTGTTGTTCTTCTGCAGGCAAATTATGAACAGGTTTTGGATTTATGATGTCGATTTGATGAGAAATAGTCTGGGAGAAACCTGGAGGTTCTTTCGGTTCATTATCAGATACACCAGCAACCTTAATATTGGATTTATGACCATTGTGTTCATCACGCAATCGTTTTGGATTACGTCCCAAGGACTCGGGATTTTCAGCTCTTTTTGGTCTTGAGAGTTTATAATAAACTGATTTCACGGTTTCTGTAATCTCACTTTTCATGCCATCAGGTGATCGGATAATTTCCCAAATCCCATCAGAAATCTTCTCATTTAATTTGCCCCTACAATTCAAAACTGGTACAAGATTAGAATTAAATCCCTGAAACCTTGCGACTACTGATAAACGTTATGACATCATCTTTAAATCAATGTGGCTATAAATACGAACTCGATTCTCATAAAATGAAAATAACCAACCCAACATCTTGATGGATAGCATCAGACAGTTGGCGAGGCTTCATGTTCTCAGCCCCAGGACGGTTAAATGCCTCCGACTGCTTCACTATTGACACAATGCTATTACGCAACTCTTCCTGCAACAAACACAAAATTAAGGTAACACATTATCAGCAATGCAAGCCAATATGAAGTCAGATAATCAAGCAACGAGAATAACATTTTAAAAGGAAATAAACCAAAAGACAAGAATCATCAAAGCCCCTTCAGCTAGTCCAACACATATGCTAGAAATGGTAATAAAAAGATTTGAAAAGGGGAGTTAACTAAAAAGCTGAAAAGAAACAAATATGTGTTCCACCAGAGATTAAAGAGGGATTACATGTCAATGGACATGGAAAAGCAACCATAAGTTAACTTATTGGTAAGCTACATGTTTATTTTCAAATCCTTTTTAGAATCACCTACACAACCGCTTGAGTATCATTAAATTTATCATCAGTTCCCTACACTGCCCTTAAGCTTATTATCGTGGTGCATTCATTGGTAGCACTTCAGAATATAGTTAACAACCTTTCCTACTAACAACTTTTCTAATACAATAAAAAAACTTAAGCTCAAGTACATCCTTTTGTATAACATGTAAACTACTAGAATGCAGACAACCCTGCTTTACATCCTGCCTTCTGCTAAATACCAAAACTTAAAAACTGTTTCATCTAATTTCCTTACATAATGCCACTTGCTTTTATGAACATACGGAATCTTCACACTCCTCCCGCTTAAGGCATCAACTAATTCCCTCGGTTTTCACACTAACAATCTTATGATCCAACAACAAAGTCATATCCTGCACTCTTTAACTCCCTCACCAGCTCCAAACATTGTCCATAAAAATGCAAAGAACGCTAACCATTTTTCACCGTACATAGAAAGGTAGTACTCCGTAATGTAATAAAAACCAATCGCTTCACTTAAGCGATAAAAAAACGATTCAACAAGTATCTAAGAAGGAAAATCCTAAGAACATATAAATCAAACAATTACACATGTCAAACAACTAAGAGTGCTCCCGACACAATTAAACGTATGGTTGAGTATTGCTTGCGAAGCAATTGCCTATTAGGGTTTGACATATTCGGTTAGACGGACATAAAGTATTCTAAAATATAATTATAGCACTTGAAAATACACTTGTTGAACCCTAAAATAAGGCTGATTTCACCTATAAAGCCAGCATATATAGAAAATTACTGCAAATTAGCAAATTATTATTATTATCCAATTAATAAATATAAACCCTAAATTGAATGTATATTTGGAAGCTTACGTTATCTTTAAGCTTGCGGATGATATTGAGACGGAGCCTATCGAAACCGCCGTCATCTTTTAGCTTCGATATTACATCTTCGCAACTACGATGATTATGATTTATACCACCGCCGTTACTGTTTTCCATTCAATTATAAAATCGAATAAATTTTATGGATGTTCTTTTTTTCCCGTTTGGGGATTTGAAAACAGCAGATCGCACTCTATTTTTACTGCACAAAATTTATTTTAAAGGGATAGTTCGGAACACAACTTTTAAAATATATATTTTTAATTATTTTGTTAATGACGTATAATACATTTAAACATACTTTTAAGGGCGTTGATATATACAACAAATTTTATTGATACATACACCAAATTAATCATTACAGTGTTATACAGTACTGCATGGTGATGCATAAAAATTGGTGTATGAATCAAAATATATGTTGTATTTATCACTGGCCTACTTTTAAAAGTTTGACGCAGAAAAAAAATAAAAAACTTAAGTTGTTTATATAATATCGAGTACAAATTGGATGCATTTTCAAACACTTATCCGTTTTAAAATATAAGCTCGATATTATAATTACTAAAACAATAAAAATTTTCAATAAATTATGGTTAAACTTTTTTAATAAATCATGGTTAAAAAAATTTTAACATTGTAAAAACATCAGAAAGTTGATATCCGAACTACACAATAGGTCTGGCAATAACTTCAGTAACTTTAATTTTTAAATTTATTTAAAATTTAAACATTTGTTTTGATCATTTATCAGACAAAAAAAAAAAAAAAGCATTTCCCTAAGTTCATGTCAAAGGTATAAGTTTACATTGTTCTAACGTATTTGAAGTATGTTTAGTACCCTTTAAAAATGCAGGTTGGTTGGTCAAATCCAAATATATTTTCACAAGTGAAAGAGTGACAATATTGTTGTTCAAGAAGCAAGCTAACGATTTGTTTACCAAGACACTTTGTACCTCAACATTATAAGAATCTAGAGTGACATCGGAGCGTGTCGACTCATGGAGATCAAGTGATCTGATAATCAGTATATGTTGATCTATGATTATACGCATTACTTTTGTATATGTTATATAGCAAGTATATGTTGATGTTGATGTTGATAGATCGTTGTTTTACAACAATTATTGCCTTGTCGTTGTTCATCACAATTATTGCATTGTCATTGATTTTTGAGTTACTCTCTCTCCATCAATCTAAGTATCCATCTTTATATCCATCTAACTCATTCCATTTTTTTTATGAAGGGGATCAAGACAACAGCGATGGAGACGAAAAGCGAAAGCACGTTCCTTTTGGGAATGTGGTGAAATTTTTCTTTACCAACTTCCCACCGGATTGGAACGAGGTGGCTCTCAGCCTGAGTTCCCATTTAATAACCCATAATCAGATCTTGTTAACTAACTATTTGCAAATCAAGAAACAAGCACCAAAGAAGAAGAAGAAGAAGAAAAGTACTAGGTTACAGATTATACTGTTCGTCATCAGGCAACATTTTTATATACATCTTGATTCACAAATTTAGTTTACACAAGATAAATGGTAGAGCAACCAACAGTACAAACATCTTCTGTATCTTCATTCGATATCTGCCCAGCAACTGATGTAAAAATAAAACTAAAATCATCCTGCTCTCATTTGGGGGAGTGGTGATGGTGACTGTGACTATGACTATGACGATGGTGATGACGACTCCTCTTCTTTGAGAGGGACCATGAGTAACTGGATAACATGTTATAATACCGAGTCATGGCATAATTGTAGTTATTTCTGCTTTTCTAAATTAAGAATAAATCGATACTTACGAGTCATCATCGTGTTCTTTGCTAACGGATGACTCATGACTTTTTCGAGAAGACTCGTTCACAGGTTGATGTAAAATTTGGCAGCCTCTCCCATGGGCTTCCAGATACTCCTCATATGTCTGCATAATACAAACTTATCAATCATACTATCAAATAACAGGGAGACAGTACAGCAATTTACTTGCAAATGGAAAAACAACATTTTCGGAAAACAAACGATACCATTTCAATAATATCATCATCAGTAAGGGCATTAGCATGTAGGCTTCTGTCTGCAGACATACCCCAACCATCAAAAAACAAAGAACCATCACCACCTATATCCAAATTAGCAACGCTTCCGTTGATAAAATAGCTTTCTGCGGTGTTATGAAATGACCCTGCTTGCCTTTGCTGTGCTACATGAAGTCTACTTGCATCTGAATTATGTTGGTAGAACATTGAAGGATATATCAAAGGTGGACCCGCCATGGATATATGCATAGGGTCCACATGACATTCCTCATCTTGTAAACCACAAAAATCGTAACTGCATAGAAACATATCTATTATCAAGTACTCATTGAAACAAACGAAACGAAACTCCAAACAGAAGACTCAAAAAGTAAAGGTGGTAATTTTCAACCCACTTATCTAAATTTAACCAAGTAGCACGGATTAAATAGGTCAAAAGTCATCCCAAAGTGTATACAAATGCATAAACCTCCAAAATTGTTTTTGTAACAACAGTTAGATTCTTATTAAGAATTTGTGATACTATTGTTCTTGTAACAAAAATAGACCACTAATTATTAATAGAATTTAAAGAAAAAGAGGATTTAAAAAAGTGACTGTGAGATGGCCCAGACCGACTCTTCTGACCCGCTTTAGAAAACTACTGAAGTTGAACTGAACCCATTTTGACCCATTACCCAGCCAATCTGCCCATCTTGCAAACTTCATTAGAAAAGAAGCAGACCTATTGTGGTTTTCATCCATGCCACTCTTGCTATCAATCAGCTCACATAGAGCTTCTCCAATATCTTGAGGCAACTCCTGAAAAGAATGAATAAAACAAATAATATATGATCAAAGCCTCCATGATAAACCTTAACAGCAAAATGAAGGCGTGTCAACACCACTTACCTGGCAATCTCTACTAATTTTAACAGGTTTGAAATCATTCAATGGGTTCTTTAAATGAAGAGTTTTTTGGAAAGGCAAATCATGTAGCCGCATCCATTTGACCTTAAAACTACGACCCCATGGTTTGCCTCCACCATGCCCATGGCTCCAAACATTGTCTCTTCTCCAGCCAACAGATGACATCATTTGCGCATACCCTTGGAAGGAGCCGCTCATATTAACACTGAATATTAATATCACTTTGCCAGAATTCTGCAAGATAAAGAGAGTGTTCTATTAGAAACAGATGGCTCGAGAAACAATAAAAGAAAACTAGACGATGCCATTTGCCCATTAACTTATGGATGGGTTGATCCGGGTTATCTTTTTTTCTGATAGGTCAAACAGGTACAATAAAAATATAGTTAAAATGAAAATGAGTCAAAAGAAAAACACCAATGGGCTTCTGGCCCAGCAGTATCTAAGGTGTACCTCCAATACCAAGTGCTTCTGAGTCCAAGTCCTGCTTGGGACAAATGTATAAAGTGTAGTGTAGCATTTGTGAGTTTGTTGTCAAAAGAGAAACGAATCAAATTAGTCTATTGATTAAAACAGGTCAAAAGGCGCCCGGAAGTTATTTTAAGCATGAAACCTCCTAGATTATTTTATTCACAAAACTTGTTTATTGTTGAAATAATATAAGCTTCTTAATCATATTTTGGTGCACTAGATATGTATACAGAATATAAAATGAATATATGAGGACAAAACGATTTAACCAGTTAGCCAACCTGCCCGACCCACCCATTTTGCCATCTCTATAAAGTATATTGAACCGAAAGTGAACTTACATGATAGGCTTCTTCTAAGATAGGTTCATTCATCACTTGGGTAGCCCAAATCCCTCTTTGAATTGATAATTGGATATTTTCATGGTTTAAACTCTTTATGATGAAATATCTTGTATCATTCGGTCTATTCCTTTTATTTGCATTTGAGGTTTCCACCTGTTCGCAAAAATGGTCTTGATCTTCCTCCCCAAAACGATAGGCATCCTTGTCTACTTTCTCATTTGGGCTCTCTATAAGAACATTCTAGCTCATTCATTCATTTTTACTACTAAAAAAATGATTCAATAAATGATCAAATTTTATTTTGGTAAGCAATAACAGACATAAAAAGTGAGCACAACTTGGGGTCCGACCACAAGTAAAAGCTCAAAATAAGAATCTTTGTAGAAGTTATCAAGAGTTGGTACATATACATGACATAAATACAATCTATCTATTTCTCTGAATAAAATGACAGACATATTACATAATCTTTTATCAATTCTCCAAAAATGATATTATAACTAGGGTCACTACCTTGATTGTTCTTATTCTCTACTTCATGCTTCCATTCAGTCACCGATGAATCAACTACAGAATTATCAATGGACATGGCCTTGCTTCCTGAGATCATAAAAACAAAAGAATAAGTGATCAATCCATTATGCATAATGAACAAACCAGTTGATACCCAGCTTCCCAATTTGCATGCTACTCCAAGCTTAAAAGACAGGCAACTCAAAAGGCAGATGAAACCAAACAAATATTAGTCCATTAAACCCTAAGGTCTTCCAAATTGGTCACGAGAATCATACATACTGGATCACAGATGGCCGTAAACAGTTAAGTATACCCAACTATCTTGGTTTAAAAGGGCGATAACGCTCATAGGTGCTAAGGGCCCGAAGCCCGAGGCGCTAAGCATTAAAGCGAGCGCCTCACGTAGGTGAAACGCCCTAATGCATAAAACACTTATTAATTGTGTCATGATAACATTTTCTACCTTACAGATGCTTACACATCAAAAATATTTTAATGGTTCACTTACATACTAAAAGTAGTCGAAAAAATTAAAGTATCATTTGCTATTCCCCACAATGTCAAAAGCAATTAAGCAACTATGCAAATAAGTACTAGCAGCCACTGAAGTACGAAAAAACAGCAACTTGTTAAGCAAATAAGTAGTCTCTAGTTCAGTAAATTAGTTATATCTAGTGATAACTGATAAATTAAAATTCAAACAGTATCATTGCTTCATATTGGTGTTTTAGACTTTGGAGGTTTGAGCCGTTAGTTGTGTTGGATCCGTTTAGTTGTGTTAGGAACTTAGATTTATGATAAGGTTAACATACGTGAACTGATATTGAATTATGAGCTGCATATTGAATAATGGGCTAATAGCCCATTAGAGCTTAGTAAAAAGAAGTGCACAACTACTTGTAGAAAACCCACTAATTACACAAGGCGTCCAAGGCACCGCCTTACACCGCCTGGCGCCTAGGTGCGCTTAAACCAAGCCAACTATTCATTACCACAACCACAGAAAAGAACACCAAGAGATACACTCATATAGTCATACATTAAAAAAAGGTTATGACTTGCGAGGAACCCCATACACCTGATATTTTGATTTATAAATTTGCATATATATGATCAAATAAGCTTTGTTCCATAGGCAAATAGCAGATTGCTAGATGGCCATATAAAGTTTGAACAGAACTTTATTCCATGTCTCTCATCATACCTGTTATCAAGAATAACTATCCTGAAGATAAAGGAACAAGAGATTAATGTTAATATGTGGCTTAAGTTATACAAAACCTTGGGAAAATACAATTGATATCAAATTTCATTACTTGTCATACTCGTATGCCAAAACCAAGTTAAGTCTTTTTTCCCCTTGTAAAGTCGATATCTTAATTAAACACCTCAGTAATGTATGATAGCTACATGCACCTTTTTTTACAACTTTCTATTTTGCTGTTTAAAATACATCATCCGCATTTTGTTTTTCCACGGTCCTATAAGTAGCATTCTTCCCGCGAATGTCAAGTCGTCATTTTCTTCTATCTCTCGAAATCTCGACTTCTTATTACTCACTTTTTTCTCATCCTTCTCTCAAAGTAACTTCTCTGTAAATTTACTACTCTTCATGAGATGTTAGGTCAGCTAAATTCTACAAATTAGTTCAATGACATAAAAATAATAAAAATCTATTAATTTAAATTATATAACAATCCACTTAAACCACTAGTAAACCCTAAACTGATAAATGTAGTCCATCAACAGGGATATAAGAACAGAAATTAGCGTGTATAATCATCAAGTAATTTAGCTAACAGCATTGCGAGTGAAAGCAAAAATTCAAAATTCAGCAACAAACAATAGATTCAACACGTGATGTCCGTACAAGTTATATAATACACCGAAATGTGAACAAAAACATGATGACGATAATGGAATTAACAAGAGAAATATTACCTTGTGTGAAGAACGATGAACCTGTAAGGAGAGTAGATTTCGATAGTGATTGCAGATAAGCTGTGCCCTAATTTTGACTCAGGAGCCCCATTAATTTGGCCCAAATTTATATTTTGGGTTTCCTTACCCGTTCCAAAAGCTTTTCAACTTGAACTATATTGATTCGGATTTAATTGGTGTTTTAGTTGATATTTTTATTTTAGATTAATTTTACTATTTAAAAATTGTTATTGTGAATATTTTAGCATAGTGTTACCCAAAAAATAAGATAATAACATGTAGAAAATTAAATAAGATCTGTATGTTACGTTTAAATCATATACCGAGCAATATCACATGCACCTGATTAGATAAACTTTAAAAATATATATAACAATAAAGAAAAGATCATTAAAGTACAACATTTTTTTAAAAAATGAAAGTATCAATGAAAATGCGTCACGTGTACAAAAATCTATTTACCCTCAGGATCTTAAAAATTAATTATCTCACAAACGGCAAATCGAAAAATTATGAAAATTGCACCATAAAATTCAGCGTTTTCTCCTCTTCGATTAGACATCTCACAAGGTATACTTTCATCTTAGATAAAATGGCATTACTCATATTTAATGTATAGTTAGACTAAATGCATGATCAACACGTCTATTATGTGTAGCAACAACTTAAATACAAACGATATACGTTTCAAATTGGCATGGGACGCCAACAATTATGAAATGACAAACAAGTATATGTTTAACTAATTACTATATGTAAACTATATTCACTAATGTATAATATCACACAAACTTACACCAAATTCACTTACACATATAAGTATGCATGCACCACCTTGCCTGATAATAACACTTAGCAAATAACTCACTTTCATCATACACCCTCACTTTCATCATACACCCTCACCATGCACCCTCATTTAATTCAAACTTTCACTTTGTACTCTTGTCTCCCCATTGAATCTATGGACTATTGGTTCAAGTCTAAGCTCTCAAGGCATCCAAGCAACTTTTTCTCTCTCTTCCTCATGCATTGACTTCCATTCTTCAATGCTCTATCTTCTCATTCAAATTCAACTAGTTGGTGATTAGTGATAACTAGCTAGTTTAAACCCCTCCCCACCTATAAATACAAGCCTTGGCCACCCTCATTTGCTTGTCAATTACCAACACTCAAGAAAACCTTTATCTCCCTCTCACCCTCCTGCAAAAACCTTCCTCACCACCACTACTGTCGCACCCCCAAGACACGTGGCAGCGGAAGGTAGGGTGTTACGTTGGGGGCGCCGACCAAATCAAATATCACAACACAAGAATTACAACAAACGACCTCTATATGAGACGTTTCAAAAATCATTACATTACATAGTTAAAATGTTTACATAAGTTTTGCCAAAAGTAGAGTACGCATCTAGTACAAGATTACAACATAATACAATGCAAGCTAATCTCTGTTGTTTGTGAAAAGTATGCGACTCGAGCTATCTCCCTCCAAGAGCATGCCTAGTGTGGTTGGTTCCCTGAGAAATACATACTAAAAGGTCAACATAAAGTTGGTGAGTTCATAGGTTTGTAAACAGTTGGTATAACATCGTATGGAACACAAGATTTCCGTTTGTATCATTCAACAATGATAGGTAATGTATTTCAAAAATGTAAAGATAGTGTATATTGTTGCCATGAGCTCATAGTTCGAGCTTAACTGTGGTGTCGGGTCACAATCAAATGCCACGATCGGGGTGCCTCCCAGCGAGTGCCTAATCCAACACTCGTAAGAACAAATGGTAATGCGTCCGTTTGACAAGTTAGCGCTACTAACCCGGACGGGGGGAGTCAATCCCAAATAGTACTATTCATTAACATTCACGCTATAACGATACTAACAAACTATGATGTGGGGGACTTCAGGATTAGTAAAATAACTCATGCAACCAATATATCGAGTTTTGTACTTGTGTTCACATGAAAATATCAGTGTAAAAGTAGTTGTATGTATTCTCACCCCTGTTAGAAAACAGTAAAAAGGGGCTATGAAACTCACCTGATATTAGCAAGCAAGTAGCAAATAGTAAGCAAAGCGTGTTTTCTGAATGCAACCTTCTAACGTCCTAAACGTATAAGGCTGTGTAAGTAGATGTCTCAAAAGACCATCTATAGTGATTGTATAAGTGGGGGTTAATGTCCACTTAAGCCAATCATGTAGGTGGAGGGTTAATGTCCACCTAAAATAAGTTCACACCATTAGAAATGTCCAATTGTTCAGTTATCATTTGTGCTTATAAAACATGTACGGGCCTTTGGTGATATTTTGTGAAAATACAGCTCTTGATTAATCATGTTACGCGTATCTCTACTTTCCAGTTGTGGGTAATTGATCAGTGTGGCAAGGGCGAAGCCCATTAATGACGGGGGTCCGGGGGCAGCGCCCCTGGTAGCGGGGTCCAAGAGGTGGCAACCCCTGGGGTCGAGCTGCCAGGTCAGCTTGGGAAAATTTTTATTTATGCTTATTTTGCTTTAAGGAAAACGTATCGATTTTTGTGTTTTTAGCGACACTAGGCTAGTGTCGCCATTGTGCGACACTAGGGTATTATGCGACACTAAGGGTTTATGCGACACTAAGAGTTTATGCGACACAAAGGCTTGTGTCGCTAATGTGACGATTCGGTTTATAGCGACACAAAAGGCTTGTGTCGCTAATGTGACGATTCGGTTTATAGCGACACAAAAGCTTGTGTCGCTAATGTGACGATTCGGTTTATAGCGACACAAAAGCTTGTGTCGCTAATGTGACGATTCGGTTTATAGCGACACAAAAGGCTTGTGTCGCAGACTTCTGGGCTTCTGCAACACAGGGCCTGTAACAGGTCGGTTTTTGTGCATTTTATTTCGGGTTCCAAATGTTCAAATAAAAATTCAAGAAAAATATATGTTGTTCCTTAGTATGTTAGCTTTCTAAATTAATTTTTCCAGAATTTTTGGGTACTTCTAAGTATTTTTAAAAATTCCGTTTGTTCACTAAGGTCAGAAAGTGACCAATCCGGATACATGCAACAAGATCGGATTTCTGGGCAAAATCTACAAATTTTCAGAAAAAGTTATCTAAACGACATTTGTACCTAACAAAATTTGTGAACTTTTGGCGGTGGTTTCAGGTCATTTGGGGGTGTATATCTCGAGTTATGATTAAAATAAGAGAGGTGAAATTTCTGTCCTTTTTGACAGCCCGGACACATGTTTTTGTAAAAATTATTTCGGGTATCAAACGGGCTCCAAAAATTATGAAACCACTTGGAAATGAAAGCTAACTTCTTAAACTTAATTTTTGACTTTTGAATCGTCTATTTTGGTCAAGTTTTGAGGGAGAAACGGCCTCTCCAAGTCGAGCTACTTTTCTGCCCGAAAATGCATGTTTTGTTCTTGAATATTTTAAGCCATCAAAAACGTTTTTATGATATATTTTGGACATTTCTTTGTTATATGAACCTTGAAACATGTTATTAGAGTAATTTAGATGTAGGATAAGTTTTTCTTACAATGAAAATGGATGGAAGAAGGAATGAGATGTTGTAAAGCTTTATTTCCTTGAAAATCTTGAAGTTCTTGAGTTATGGTTGTATGGTGGTTTGTGGTGGTCAACGGTGGCTCGTGGTGGTCAATGGTGGTTGTAGGGTGGTGGTGGTGGCTGATCTTGGTCAGATTGTAGAGAGAGAGTAGAGAGATTTTGGGAGAGAAATTGGGAGTTTGTGTGTGTGTTTGTGTGAGAAATGAAAGAAAAATGGGAATAAATAAGGTGGGCCTTGGGCTGCCTTCTTGGGCCGACCTTGGGCTCAGTTGGGGAGGCCCAATTGGTTCTTGGGCTTGCACATTTGCTTTCTCAAGCCCGCGTTACGTTATTCGGTTGGTAAAACGTTATTCGTGTTAAATCGCCTAACGTTTCTTTGAGTTGTTTTTAACTAACGATTTGGATTGGGTTATTTTCGATTGAATTATAATTAAAATACTTTATTTTGAGTTAGTAAAATATTTATCGACCTTTGTTTGGTTGCCGAATTCGATTCGCGCGTTTTCGTTTTGTTTGTCACGTTTTATTCATAACGTCTAGTTTTTCGCGTATTATTATTTAATAATAATAATATAGGATAAATAATTACTATTTAATTCATAAAATAGGTTTACATTATTTATGAAAAGTTATCTCCAACGCCGTATAGATTGTCGGACCTCGTCCGGTTGTTTCGCGTA
The DNA here is from genome assembly GCA_963930675.1 of Gnaphalium uliginosum. Taxonomy (NCBI): domain Eukaryota; kingdom Viridiplantae; phylum Streptophyta; class Magnoliopsida; order Asterales; family Asteraceae; genus Gnaphalium; species Gnaphalium uliginosum. Next base: position 45,272,837 of record OZ005685.1, on the reverse strand, counting down.
ATTACAGATAAACACATAATCACGTAAGTGTATATTCAAATATACAGGTAATTACAGATATTTAGCCTAATATCAACTAAATACAAGTAATTAGGGTTTCCAGCTAGGTTTAACAATTAACCTAAAATGTCGGGTGTCACAACTACTTACACAAATCACCATATTTTCTTTTAAGTATCTAGTTTGGGTTCTTAAATCTTAGATAATCCAAAGGTGTGTTCAAGTCTTCTTCCTCCTAGCTCTCTTTTACACTTGTAAGCTCTCTAAACACCACTTATCTTGCTTTATTTCATCACCTAATAAGGCTTGTAAATCATAATCAAACATATATACTTTTGAACACGAATATAAAGACGATTATGGACTTATACTTTGATAGACGTTAGAGGCTTTACATACATAAGGTAACTATATCAAAACTATAATTTTAAAATGTTTTATAATTGATTTAAAGGTTTAAGCGTTGTTTTATAAATAAAAACCCATATAACTTTGAAGAAATAAAGAGTACAAACGCTAAATGCAAACATGCCATAGAAATCAGAACCTGTCTCGAAATTGTACCAACTTTGGAGGACCATAACTTGCTCAAAACTCAATGAAAAGTGTTGATTCTTTTTCTGAAATTTAGTTTAACGTCTTGGCTTTGATCTGTAAAATATATTTGTCTAACTCAAAGATTTTGACCTCCAAATGACACTCACAAACTCAGAGGTCCATCAACTCTTAATTCTGGAGTATCTGAGTTTGGAAGATCATTTGCATGACTTATACCTTTTCAAAAATTATGGGACCGTAGCCAAAATACTCCCAAGACATAATATTTTCATGTGTAAGAAGATCTATTTTGGACAGATTCCTCTTTTAAACTAGTTTGTGTTTATAAAGGTAAAATGTATTATTAAAACTTGGAGGAGGGTTGGCTTATAGATAAGTAATATTTATATATATACATATACACATATATTTTATCACTAACCAACCATACTTGGAAACACTAGTAAGAAATATGTAAAGAAATATATGTACATGCACACTTATATATAATTGTGAATATAGCTTTTTTGAACAAGTTTAATACTGAACTTAACTTATACAAAACTATGTGAATATGTATTCATTATTGGAACCTAAGTATACTTTTACAAGCACGCCTTAGCACATACATGTGCGTAATTAAGTTGTTCAAAGAATCATATTTCCCCGTACGTATACTTAAACCTTGAAATGTCTTAAATGGTTTAGGACACGGTTAGCTACTTTGAAGCCTACATCGTTTACCTCTTGCTCATTACATACCTTACTTCTAAGGTGAGTCTCATGGCCCCATTTTACTTGTATTGATATGTTTGGGGTGAGAATACATGCTCATGTTTTTATGAACACAAGTACACTAAAAACTTATACTTATTGCATGAGTAACATACTATTCCATTAAGGCCTTTCTATCATGATTCGTTAGTTATGGATATGAACGTGAATGTTCTGAATAGATTTATTGGGTTGACACCCCCGTCCGGGTTAGTAGCGCTAACTTGACAGATAGTCAAACGGATGCATAATCATTTGAGAACTACTAGTGTTTTTGAATAGACACTCATTAGAGGCACCAACTAGTTGTTAAGGTTTCGTTTCATGAACTCATGGCAATAGTATTACTTTATATTGCGTTGTGCAATAACTAACAAAATCTTGTGGTTCATGTTACAGTTTACAATTGTTAAACCTATGAGCTCACCAACTTTATGTTGACAATATTTAGCATGATATTCTCAGGTCCGTAAGTCGCATTTAGTATGGATAGCTTTTGGAGCATTGTACTAGAGTCGCACATTTTGCGACACTAGATTTCATTGCATTACTATTTTGACTATTGGTTATGTATAAGAATCTCTTTGATTTAGTAGTGAACTCTCGGATGAAATATTCGGTTGATTTATTTATGTTTAAAACAATGTATCTTTTGAAATGTATTTATTTAAAATGACTCATATAGAGGTCGTTCGATGTAATCTTTATTGTGATTCGAATTAGTTATACTCGGTTGTGATTCCGCCACGGTAGGGTATGACAATGACAATATGGTAACATATCCAAAACATCTTGATCATTACTTAACGCTAACAGTCCAAGGTTCAAGTTATTACCAGGTTATCTATAATGATAAAACATTTTAAGAGATTCATTATATCCTAACTTTTTAACAACTTCATTTAACTCATGCACATAAAGCTTATCACTATTTATCATATCCACATGTGCCACTGTTCCACCCACATATTTCCTGTCCGGAAATTCGCTAAAATAATCACCATGGTAAACCTTAATGGTGCCACTGTTCCACCAATATATTTTCTGCCCAGAAATTTGCTAAAACAACCACCATGGTAAATTCTAATGGTGAAAAAGGTTTCATGTCGTTCCGTCAATAAAATACACATTATCAACTCCTACATTTACAAACTTGTAAATACTATTTGTGCAATAGTGCCATGAATAGTGACTTTTTTTTTTGTGAAGTGTATTTAATTATAAATAAAATTCATATACATAAAAAAAATCATTTCAATTAAATAAAATTCATATACATAAATAAAATCATTTCAATTAAATATGTATTTAAAGTTACGTATTGTAGGTTAATATATTTTAGTTGTTGTTATAGAATTATATATTCTTGAAAATTCATATACATTTATTTTATATAAAGTTATAAACATCTTATTAATACATTTGTTGTTTTTGCATTTTAAATACTTCATTCGGTGTAAAAGAGAATAATAAACATAATATCGATAGGTTTTCCCTAAGATTATAAATGTCGTTATTATTTTATCAATTTTTTACAAATTAAAGATGTGTTGTTATTAAGTGCGATATTGATAATATGAAATCAAATCTTACCTTAAATATTATATCATTTTTTGTTTATGTCATAAACTTTACGTAAAGAAAAACTATTACTTGACAATGAAAAACAAACATATTAAAATATGAAATATAAGTTGAAGAAAAATTTGCTATTTAATTTAATCATTTCTTAAATTGTTAGAAGAAATGCTACATGTTACTATGAAGGTAAGCTATGATTCACAATTTATTATATATTATAACTCTTAAAATTTTTATTTCATATTAAAGTTTTTTTTTTTAGAAAATTACCGCTGCAAAGCGCGGTTAAAAAAATGCATGTTAAGTAACATACAATAGTTATATATATTTATATCTTAAAAATGTATTAAAAATATATTCTTAAAGATTTATACCATACAGATCCTTCAGCATATAAAGATCAATGTCGTTGGCCTCTCAAATAACCCACGGTATTGACATGATGTCAGTTCACGTTGTTGTCCTCCAATATCAAAATCAAAGGATGAAACTTGAAATTGTGGATGATGACCTGGAATTTTTAAGAGTTTTGTTCAGTGTTTTGTGTTTGTGCGTGGTATAGGAGAGATAGTGAAAGGATCAATGTATTAAAGGGGGAAAATAAAGAGGGAGGTGAGATAAAGTGGAAATGACGTAATTGCCCTCTTTGTGGGTGTCATGTGATAGACACTTAGCGGGTGGATGTTCACGTCGTAAGGGACAAGGGGAAAATAAATAGGGATAGTTTGAGAAACGAAAACTCAATAAGGACAATATCAAGTATAATTGACATAATATATGGACGACATGTGCATTTTTCTCTTTTTTTCTTATACATGTGCATATTATATGTAAAATAAAATGATGATTTAAAGACTGTTCAAATATCAAATATGAACATATGTGAACGGAAATAAATTTCTTATAAAAATAATTGTTTGATAAATTGTTTAGATGATTATAATTATAACTTATTGTTTTCACTTTAAATTATAACTTTATTATCTTTCTCTTATTTTAAATTCGAAAATATAAAATTGTCTTACTTGATCTTTCTTTTAACCAATATTTGAAGAATAAACTCATATCATTAGTGATGAGATTATGTGCACCTTAATATAATCAAGAAGGTATAGGTTTGTATTATTATTATTAAATTATTATTATTAATTATTCTATTATTATTATTCAAATATACATAAAACTAGGTGAGGACCTGCGACAACGCGGACTTTGACATTTAATTTTATAAAATTGTAATTTTAAGATAAAAGAGTTATTTATTTGTTTTGTTAAATGTATGATACAAAGTAAACAAATTTTAACATAATAAGTTATCATAATCAAGGATGTTAATTTAACATAACATGTTTAAAGTTGTAAATATGTTAAATGCCACTTTGTTATTACATTACATATATAATCTCAGAATGGTAATTTGTTTTATTTTCTTCTAAAAATCACTGAATATTAACATGATGTCTAAATAACAAAATTACATACAAATGAACAAAAGGAATGTTATTATTTGCAAATTCATAACTTAAATCTATATACTCCATAAGGGTAAACAAATTTCTGAGTAGCAGCAAATGATGTAAAAAATAACCTTCAGAAACAGTCGCTCTTTAGCATTTTCTATTTCCCTTATTAGACCAATATACATAAAATTTGAGTGTCGCTATTTCGGATACCGTACATGCAAGACCCTGGCCTTCTTCCTTCATGCCAGGCACCGTCATATCGATGTTCATTTGCAAAACCGTACAAACCATTCATCTTGTCAAGAAAATACTCGTCTGCATACATGTCTCCATTTCTGCATCACCATGAAAATCACATAAGATCAGTATGTTCATTCGTCTCACATAATATTTCCACATCACAAATTACTCCATTACAACGGTTTAAAAGCATAAATTTTTAGTAAATTTAATCTGACTGTAATTCTGTAAATGCCTGTTGTGCAAATAAGATCAAGTCATATTTTTTGTATATCGTTTCAAAGACCACATGTGGAACTACAAAAATGATAATTAAAATGGTGAAAAAATTTAACTTTTCTACAAACTTAGGCCTTTGTGTTGCATTTTAGCAAGACGTCAAAAACTAATATATTTTTTTTCCTGCTCAATCTGAAGCCTTTTCAAAAAAGTTCACAACTTTGGTCTAGACATAAAAGATCAAACAAATAAGACCCAAAATCTATAAATATCACATCCTTTTCATTACAACATATACTCGTATATGCTAACAATGATAAATGACAAAAAAAAATGAAACTTGCATACATGAGATGAAATTTACCTGAAATGACATGAACAATCGCATTTTAACACCAGCTTTTAACTCCCCAAAATACTTACTACCATCTTCACAAGTATGAACACCATACCCATGACAAACACCCTTAAACCATTCGCCCGAATACATATCTCCAATATAGAATCTATATATACACCTCATACCCATGTCTGAATCCTTGGCTAAATTGCCCTCTATATCGAATCCCTTTAACCCATTATCCTTGCCTATATTGTCCTCTATATCTAATCCTTTTAGCCCATGTTTCAAAACCATATCCATCATACTTTTGATCAGCCTAATCACCTTCATATCTTCCATTCATATTATAATAATACACCCAACTTCGTAAACATTTTCCTCTATAAAGCTCACTTTCATAAACATCCCCATTACTATACACCTTCACCAAAACACCATAAAGTTGAGAAAATTTATGCACCAATTGAAAAAATGTATAAATTTGCGTAATGTCATAAGCTATATTATATCAGAAAACTAAAGGTCAATACCTCTCATGGTTATATAAAGAAAATTTTACAATATCAAGTATATGATTTCAAGACGATACCTTCTCAATGTAGAAAACTTTTGCTTAGATTAATTCTCTCATAAGTAGCCAAGCACTTTTATCCTATCACCTAAGCCTTGATAAAATATTGTGAGTAAACGAAAGTTACCTCACTAAAATGGATAAAAGGAACATTGACAGGTTGGAAAATACATGATTTTACATATGCCTATGAATCAGCTATCTTGCATGATTCCACAAAGCTTAGTTGCAGTATTTCAACTTGAGCATGTACTACTGTTAATAAACAACAAAAATTCAAGTGAATATAACCGAACATAAATGAGATCCATAAGAGAAAGAGCCAGACCTATATTGCTTCGTCATCAGTTTATCACATACACCATTATGCAAATTCAAGACTAAAATGAACAGACTACCAATAACAATGTTCGATACCTCCCAACTCATTTTGTCCCAAATACACTGAACCGCTCATTTGGTCACTATTAAAAATCAAAGACTGCAACACTATTCCAAAAAGAACATATCTATTAGAGAAGAGAATTTATAGTATAACCTGATGTTAAACATTGTTTACGTAGCTCCAGATAAAACTTGCAAAATTTGTAGGCCAATTTCTTCATAGTTTGATCTAACCACTGCATATTAAAATTACAAAGAAAATGACCAAAAGAAACGGAGGAGATTAGCCTTCAACAATAGAGTGTTCATGAAAACAACATCAACTTAACTTAGTTGATTTAAAAGCTACTGCTCCTTAACCCTTCTACATCAAAAAACTCAAATATGAACAAATAAACAATGATAATCAGAATCTTAAAGTGAAGTAGAACGCAACACTCAAAGCACTGCAGGCAAAACTGAAACGAAGACCAAAACTAAAATAATCGGTTAACCTGACCCTTGCAAAGAAACACAATAATTTTACTAAAATAATGCTTACACAAATAAGAGATTCTTGCTGCATCACCTATTAAATTTGCCCATGTGACACAAGTAGTCACTTCAGCATGATTTGGGTCTCTAATTCAAAATTACTTCATATGACACAAATCTTATAATTTACAATAAATGACATTCATAAATATATAAAAAAAAATCAGTTTGTTTACTGATGATCGCACATCTGAAAGCCATCATGCTTACATGACCAGCTGCCATGTTGATTAATATCCAAAGGACAAAAAAGGACTAAGACGACGTAGTCTCTGGATTAGAAAGCAGACAACAATCATCGTAAAATTTGATTACGAAAACAATAACTGAAAAAAATACAAAAGCAAACCTTTTCACAGATCAGCTGTGATGCATCAAGTCTATCACCTATACTTCCAATTCCTCCACCTATAGAACTCTCTGATTTCTTCAAGTTAGGAACTTTATCAACTAACAAAGATAAGGCAAAACAAAATTATCATAAAAGACAATATATGGAAAAAAATACAGTTTCTCCTTGTCCTCATGCTCAGACAGTCAGACGGAATCCAAAAATGGCTCATCTGCTGCACAAAGTGCACATAACTTATAAACTTTGCAATTGATTTACCATGCTGCAAAAGAAACACCCAAACATCAATTATCAACGTAATCAAATTTACTAAACTCATTTTCTAGCAATATTATTATCGCATAGTACCTTAGAATCAAGCCATTGTGTCTCGTTGAATTCGTCAGGTTTAGTACCACAAAGTACAATAGCAACCACTTTAATAGTCAGCTGATCAAAAGTATACAACTTAATATTTTGATCAAACCACTCATTTTCAAGTTTTGAATAGATAAAGCCCTAATTCTACCTTCCCCTATTATTAAACAATTCCATGTAGTTTCAACTACACAACCTAATGGTTTAACCATTCCTAAACCTAATAACAACCCAAAATTAAATACAATTATTCGCTAAAGTTTATTGATCCAAAAACCAACTTTTACTAATATCAATTGAATAAAGAATTGAGGAATGAAGTTGAAATCAATAAACCATCTTAAATCGTCTTCTTGATTGACAAACATCAATTGTTTCTGTCGAATGATTTCATCTTCTCAGGGAGGCCGTCATATTACGTCAATAATTGGATTGATATATTAGGTCTCGATATCATACTCGGTACCAAAATTACTAAAAACAAGCCAAATACAATTCAAAAACTTAGTGACACAATGAGAATTATTAAACTGAATTGGATCGTATATCATAATCTTGAAGTATGATCTGATAAGCTATTGTTATGTCTACTCTCAGTATAAAATTATGAGTTTGAAGAATTAACTAAAAATACCAACATCTAACATCAATCTTAATGATTGATTTGGTGTTTGGTGTTTATTTGTTATGATAAGAAAAGAACAATGATCAGATGGAATTAATTAAGTTTGAGAGATCTGATCATGATTAATTAAAAATAATCATGAGCGACATGGAATTAAAAATAAAAGGAGTATAAATTATGAGCGACTTACTGTCCATCTCAACGATGGGGTTGAAAATCTTGATCTTATCTACATCCAAATCATCCTCAATTAGAATTCAAACCTCACAAAATATATAAAGCAATCAAAGTTGGGGAAAAGGTGTTAACCTGGAATACGTAATGCAGTAATTTGCAGGAAGCCGCTTATGAAAAACGTCAAAAAACCATTAAACAGCAAACCAGACCACTGTAAATGTTCAGTGGTGTTGAAATATATTTGGTGATGCACATAGTAAGTTCAACTCATATATAATAGGATCCACATCCATATCTTAAATATTAGTAATCAAAAAGAGAACTCAAATGTCAGAATCAGGAACATATGAACTTCAAAATGAAATAGTAGAACATGATATTCTAAATCAAACGACTAAAACATAGGGGAACTTTATGAAAAACGTAAAAAAAACAATTAAACAGCAAACCAGATCACTGTAAATGTTCAGTGGTGTTAAATATATTTGGTGATGCACATAGTAAGTTCAACTCATATATAATAGGATCCATATCCATATCTTAAATATTAGTAATCAAAAAGAGAACCCAAATGTCATAATCAGGAACATATGAACTTCAAAATGAAATAGTAGAACATGATATTCCTAAATCAAACAACTGAAACATAGGGGAACAAAACTACAATAAACAGATAATCCATAGTTCCATACTATACGAATGTAACTGTTACCAAAATTGAAAGCTAAGTAGAAACGTAGGCACCCAGTTCTTGTATAACTTCAGCTATACCGAAACTTTTAATAATTGTCACCTACAACATAGAATTAGGGCAAATGGTAGTCCCCCTCATAGCTTATAAATATGTACCCTACATAAATGAGAAAAATATAATGAGTTTCTTAGGAGTATGATAAGGGTAGCCAACATGATCAAATATTATACATCTTTAACTAAACAAACATAAGAGAAATCTCAATTTCAACATCCATGTTGTATAAGCCATGTGTGAGGACCAACTAATAAAATCTCATTGATCAACCTTCTATTGTATCAACCAAAACAATAAATCGAGATATACATCGATACCAGCAAGTTGCCAAAAATTCATGTCCCCCCTTCCCCTCGTTTTCCACCTCTGTGGATATGGGGAGAATCGACTGGCCGCTAGGGTTTTCTATACGTGAACGTGAAGAGGAAAACCTATTACCCTTTTTTAAATAAAAAAATTAGTGATAAAATATACATGAGGTATATAAATTATAATATTAATTAAATATTATAGATTAAATACTAATATTTAGGAGGTTTAGGGTTAGTAAGTGTAAATATGAAGATTTAATCTCGATCGTCGGATCAATTTAGAAAACCTTATCGAATGACCCAGATTCCTCCATGGTATCCTCTTTTAATTATATATATATATAAAGATATCAAAATTCTACCTTAATTAATTGAACTTAAAAAGTTACCTATCTATCTATTATTCATATAAAGAACGATGATGATTTATATTTAAAAGTTTTTTAAAGAAAAATAATTGGTAGAACTAAATTTGTAGGACTAAATATAAATCTAAAGATGCGATTGTAGATTTGAAAAATTGATTGGATAAGATTAAGAGAGAAAAAAAATTCAGCCAATCAGATAATTAGGTATAATTTTAGGTCTATGTAATTCGGCATATTTAACATTACTCCTTTTTAAATCAGGACTCAATATTTCTATAATAGATTTAGCGTATGTAATTTCCATTTCATTATTACCATTTTTTTATTATTTTCCTACACTTTTACTCTTCTTATTTAATAATAATTTTATTATTTTTCTATATTTGTATTATTTTCATTTTATATCATTCTCTTGTATATTCACTCAATTTCGAGTCTCTAACTTGATATACGAGTAATCTACTACTCCCACCGTCCCATTACAAGTGTTGATATTATTATTTCGGGTTGTCCCAAATAAGTGTCCACTTTGATATTACAACCAATAAAAAACAATTTAGTGGATAGATAATTTATTTGATTGGTAAGAATTGAAGTTGAAAAATCATAAAACTGTATAAATAGTCAAAATGGACGCTTTAACGGGAAATATCGTCGACTCGTTATTTACGTATGTTACGCTGGTCAAACAAAATACTGTCAACAAACGTGTATTGATTTTCAATTTTCACAACAAAGCTCACTGTTTTTTTCTCCCATCAATGGCCGACTCACAACCACTTCAATCCACCGATAACAACAACCTCCCTGTTGCAATCATCCATCGCGCCCCTAATTTCAAATTATCTTCATTATGGGCTACAGACATCTTCACCCCAATCGAACCATCGGATCCATTATACACGACCCATCGCCCATCTGCGCGGGTCATAATCGTCTCCGCTCTTACTCCACTCAAATCCGAACATTTGGACCTATACCCGTCCGTTGAATGCGTTATTGGAACAACCGCCGGCGTTGACCATATCGATTTAGCAGAGTGCCGTCGCCGGAATATTCGTGTCACCAGTGCCGGTGATGCTTTCTCTGAAGACGGCGCCGATTATGCTATTGGGTTATTGATTGATGTTCTCCGACGTGTTTCTGCTGCAGATAGATATGTTCGGGCCCGGCTATGGCCCGTCAAAGGCGATTATCCACTTGGAAATAAGGTACATAATATATACTGTAAATTAATAATAATAAATAAAATAATAATTTGCTGTAAAATAAAAACAGAAGCAATTGCATTGCATATGCATATATGTTAGTAAAAGACTAAAAAAAGTTGCAATCGTTTGAAGTTTTAAAAATTTGTTTTACATCAAAATGTCCTTTTGAAAAAATGTGATAGAATTCGCGTAATTGTTGGGCAGGCAGTGAAGATACAATCGCTTGATGCGTATTTTTTGGTATATGTATCAAAAAGTTTAGTGTAAATATCACTTGGCATGTGAGATTGTATGTATGCAAATTTACGAACTGATTAAATGCAATGCAAGCGAGATTATAGATCTCAACAGAAAATTGACACTAGTTCATAACGACTTCCATTTTTTAGTTAGGGGGGAAACGAGTTGGGATTGTTGGGCTTGGAAGTATTGGCACATTAGTTGCTAAACGTTTGGAGCCATTTGGGTGCATCATCGCATATAGCTCAAGAAGCAAGAAGCCACAACTCCCCTACACATTCTACTCCAATGTTCTTGATCTCGCAACCAATAGTGATGCACTAATCGTTTGCTGCTCGTTGACTGAAAAAACACGCCACATCATAAACAGTGATGTCTTGACGGCCCTCGGGAGCGGGGGTATTATTGTCAATATTGGGCGTGGGGGCCTTGTAGACGAAAAGGTACTAGTTAAATTTTTGGTTGAAGGTAAACTTGGAGGTGCAGGTCTTGATGTGTACGAGAATGAACCCGAGGTACCAAAAGAGCTATTCACAATGGACAACGTTGTTTTGTCTCCACATAGAGCTATACTTACACCAGAGGCGTTTGAAGGAGTTAGAGAGATAATGGTCGGGAACTTAAAAGCGTTTTTTTCGAATAAGCCATTGTTGTCTGAAGTTAATCTTTCTGATTAACATTTGATTTCGATTAATTTCCCTCTTGTAATGTTGTATTTATTTGGGCATAATTACATTGTGCATGTTGAACATCAGTAAGAAAGAACAACATTTGATTGGATCCATCAAATGGGTCATCTTAGAAAACATTATACTCTTGAATTTGAATCTCTCCATTCACACATTTTATGATGTCAAACTTGCAACCACACGTTAACTGTAGACTAATTGTAGTAATACTATCATTTGTGGATGACTTTATTGCAACTTTGCACAATATTGAAAGCAAGGCACGAGTTAGCCAAAGAAATGTGGAGTCAATTTGAAAAGGACAAGTAAAAAAGGTCATAACTGCCAAACTGGACGGGTTCTTGCTAATTTGGCCAGTTTGATTTGAAAGTTTTAAAATCCTAATTTAGCAGTTCAGTCGATGTTTACAGTCAAGATTCATTTACGGTTTATAGATTGTGTCATGGTTCATTTAACCAGGAGTGTTCATGATTGTGTTTGATTCAATTTTTGTATAAAATCAAACCCAAACCATTAAGTTCGGTTTTCTGGATTTTGAAACCGTTCAGTTGCGATTATTTCGATTTCTCCTCACAAATCCGGTTTGGTTACCAGTTAATGCAGTTATCGACCAAATAATAGGTTTAACTTCAACAAACATCAATTTGTCATTTAGTGTTCACATTTTTAACTCTAGATTCAACACACATAATTACAACCCACATTCTACATCTAGTTGGAGTGTAGACTCTTTAATATTTCTAAAATTGTCTACCGACTACTAAAATTACCAAAATCTTATATTCATTGTTTAACGATATATAAAGGTTGGTTCGATTTCGGCTAATTCATCTGGCTTTAGAAATAAACCCGAATTGAGCTGAAAGTTTCGATTTATCCTAAGATCAAAACCCAAATTATTGGTTTTTGTTTTGGTTCAATTATTCCAATCCAGTTAATTCGGTTTACGTGAGTGGAACCGTTCTGCATCTATATGATAGACTCGAAAGTTCAACAAAATGGGTGCTGATTTGTATTGCAACTTGTTTTGTGTGTGTACATAAGAGCAAAATGAAATTTGTACTCTCTTTATGTACCCAAATACATATTAATACTAATTTGGATAAATGCTTACACATGGGCTTAGTATTGGATGTATGAGTTTGATGTGGGGTAAATTTGGGTTAAATTGTTTGAAATTGAGCTTAATAAATATATATTAAATGGTCAAAAACGGGACTTGGACCTTGGGGTCTTCTGATAATTTTAAATCCGTTTTTAATTTTTGATGACTCAAACCCGAATTCAGTTTTTAACAGTTTAATTGAAGGGTTATGACTGCTATAACAGTCATACCCTTTCAACAGACACAACGGTTCATGAAAGGTTGTATTGGTTGAGACTATTATATATATGTGATCAATTGCAAATCATCCATCATGCTTCTTAATTAAATTCGCTAGATTCATGTTTAACTTGAATTGATTGCTGTATCCTCTAGACAGTTGCATACCTGTACAATTTATGTCCTACGACACTGCAATTCGCAGGTCTCAATCGTTGTTGTAATCTTCAATCGTGGTGATCAAGTCAGCTTATGATCCATTAATTCTGTAATATATTATATCTATATGTATTGATATACTATACGAATTATATACATATTTACTCGTACTTTCTATTTTCATTATTGTTATTATGATTGTTAGTTTATCTATTTCCTAACAATTTGTACGCCTGTGTACGAACCAATTCCGGAGTAACAAAATATCTTGACGATATCACCTAACGTATATAAATTACCCACAAATACCATAATAATTGCACACTCACACAGTCCAATTTTTTGTTCCATCAATGGCCACCGAAAACAACCTCCCAGTCGCAATAATCCATCGCAAACCCGGTTTCAATTTCTCAGTCTCATGGCTTAACGACATCATCAACCCAATTGAACATTCGGATCCTTCATACCCGACCCACCGTCAATCCGCTCGTGCCGTAATCGACGTCGGTCCTTCCCCGCTTAATTCCAATCACTTGGATCAATACCCATCCGTTGAATGCGTCTTTGGAACGTCCGCCGGAACTGATCATATTGATTTAGCAGAGTGTCGGCGCCGGAATATTCGTGTCACTAGCGCCGGTGATGCCTTCTCTGAAGACGGCGCTGATTATGCTGTTGGTTTGTTGATGGATGTTTTACGGCGTCTTTCTGCTGCTGATAATTATGTTCGGGCCGGGTTATGGCCCGTTAAAGGCGATTATCCTCTTGGTAACAAGGTATACTAATTTCTTTCTCTAAAAATAAAACGTAGTTTATAATTCAAAATTTTTACCAAAAAGTAAAGTGAAAACTTCAGATTTTGTCAAAGCAAGGATTGAAAGTTCAAATCCTTATGAATTAAGAACTCAAACGAAGTTCGTTTTTTGACAAAATGTGGCCTATATTATACAGGGTGAACTTACAATCATTTGCCGGCAAAAAATGAATTTTACACTCATTTAGCATATATTACACCTTAATTAATTAAATACATTTTGAATTTTATATAAGTTTTCTTGGCAATATGCCAAAATTCTATTAGAAATGTTGTATTTAATTGAAATCTTTGTTCATTTGGATTTGATTTACTACTAGATATTCTAGGGGTTGAAATTTTGAAGGTTCCGGCTCAATTTTTAAGGGGTTTTGTTTAAATTGTTTGGACACGCATAATTGTTGTACGCCTTAACGAGGAACCTTTGGGGCTATTATTATCGTTTTCCTCTTTTTAAATACTTTTCTTTTTTGTTCATAGAAAGCCTGGCTATCAGGAGACTATATATCTAACTTCAAAATAATGGTTATGATAGTTATCTAATGTACTAATTAACGTTAGCCAACTTTTATTGTTTAGTTAGGTGGTAAACGAATCGGGATTGTTGGGCTGGGAAGTATCGGCATGTTAGTTGCTAAACGTCTGGAGCCATTTGGGTGCGCCATTTCCTATACCTCAAGAAACGAAAAATCTCAAGTCCAATATCCGTTCTATTCAAGTGTTCTTGATCTTGCAACCAATAGCAATGCTCTAATCGTATGTTGCTCGTTGACTAACAAAACACACCATATCATAAACCGTGATGTCTTGACGGCCCTTGGGAGCAGGGGTATTATCGTCAATATTGGACGTGGGGGCCTCGTGGACGAAAAGGAACTTGTAAAGTTCTTGGTTGAAGGTCAACTTGGAGGAGCAGGTCTTGATGTGTACGAGAATGAACCAGAGGTACCTAAAGAACTGTTTACGCTAGATAACGTCGTTTTGTCTCCACATAAAGCTATTCTGACTCCAGAATCGATCGCAGCATTACAAGATATAGTTATAGGAAACTTGAAAGCTTTTTTCTCAAATAAGCCGTTGTTATCTGAAGTTAATCTTATTGATTAAGTTTTAATGTTGATTTAGATGATCACGACATTTGCAGTGTTGTATTAAACTACTCATACATCATAATGCTGTGTATGTTGAACATCAATAAAATTGAGAAAGTAGTTATATCTTTCAATCACACTTTAATTTTATGAAGAAATACTAAATAATATATGCAGTTAACAGCACCCTATTTTGATACGGTAAAGAATAATCTTTTTACATATATTTCATATATTATTAACCTTTTACTTTTATCGATGTACATCGTTAATTTTCACTTTTGCCTAACAATAGCATACACTACACAATTTCAAGTGTGCAGATAACATCACGTAACATTTTTTCTAACTTATTATTGGTTACTCTGTATTTTGCATTTCTAATTATGCCAACACTACTATTTTATTTTTCTTTCTCTCGACTCAAAGTGTTAAAATTATTCAAAACAACATGCAAGAGATGAATTTGTTGCTATGTATATGAAAATACATACATACACACACATATTTTATATATATATATATATTATATGTAGATGATAAAACTATATGTATATGATTATATCGAACTTGAATTGGGCTAGAAAGTAAGCAACTTATAATTAAAACGTAAGCCCATTTGGGATAATATGGATTTGGGATAAAAACTATATTTATGCTTTTTCACTAAAAAACAATAAAACCTGCTCGCACGTTATCAACTAAATTTCAATTAGTACAAATCCATATTGCCTACAAGTACAAGTCATAATATTTTCATTAAAATAAACTAAAACTATTTGACTTAGAAAAACACAAAACTCTTCGTGAGGGTCACAAACCCACTCTTTTTTTGCATTGTTTTGGGTCCTATATATGTCTTTATAACATTTTTGAAGTCAATAGGCAATAACATAAGGAAAAAGCTTTACAATGGCTTCGTTTTACAATTCATGGGTCTTATGCCTCTTCCTTGTGATCACCATATTTGTGTCATTTGGTTCGGTTTTGGTTGGAGCTGTGTATGTACGGCCTCATGTACCAGCTGTGTACCGCCCTAGTCCATGGACTCTCGCCCATGCCACCTTTTATGGAGACGAATCGGCAGCTTCAACCATGGGTACTACTTCTCTTCTTTTTACACAACAAATAATAAAAGGATGTCTAAATAGATCGATTAACCCGACAAAAAAGTGTCTGACATTATTTTTTTATATAACATATGTGATATACACCACAAAAAAAGATGTATACAACATAAATATGCATAAAAGATGATGTAAGATGTGCACATATAATGGCATTCTTCAATGATATCAGGAGGTGCTTGTGGATATGGAAACTTGATGACTAATGGATACGGGACGAATACAGCTGCATTGAGCTCAACAATCTTTAGCAACGGGTATGCATGTGGGCAATGCTTCCAAATGAGGTGCGTCACATCTCCATGGTGCTCAAAAGGCATTGTCACTATAACCGCCACAAACCTCTGCCCCCCTAACTGGTCTGAGGATTCCAACAAGGGTGGATGGTGCAACCCACCTAGAACCCATTTCGACATGGCTAAGCCCGCTTTCATGCAAATTGCCCAATGGAAAGCCGGCATTGTTCCAGTCATGTACCGCAGGTATATATATTATATATTTTTTGCATTAGAATCAACATGCATAAAGTACAGAGAAATGTTACACTTACAAATATTAAAAAGAAAAAATAAGAAACTACATATACCAATTTTCTCTGTTTTTGATCTCATGGCACAACATTTTGTATCTAATATTTTGTAGCCAGATCATTTTTTAAAGTACAAACCGACCACATTTGTTTTACTGAACGGCCCAATAACCGTTATTGACCTAAAATGTTATTTTCTCGTAGGGTGCCTTGTGCCAGAATCGGTGGTCTTAGATTTTCTTTTCAAGGCAATGGATATTGGCTACTTGTCTACGCAATGAACGTTGGTGGTGCGGGTGACATTAGTAACATGTGGGTCAAAGGAACCAAGACTGCTTGGATACGCATGACCCATAATTGGGGTGCATCGTATCAAGCATTCGCGACACTTAAAGGTCAAGCCCTCTCATTTAGGGTTACTTCCTTCACAACCAAACAGACCATAATATGTAACAATGTTGCACCGGCTAACTGGAACCTTGGGTTGACTTACCAAGCCAATGTCAACTTCCATTAACCGATCGACCTCAATGGTATGTCGATGTTTTGCGAATTATTATTTAGGATTTAATTGTGACAAGTTCTTTTTGTCATTATAAAATGTATGATTTCTGTTATTGATGAATTGTGATATGTAAGAATTTGTTCAAGGATGAGAAAACTTTGTCTTGTTTAATTATATTTATTGTATAGTAGTTTGATATTGTATTCGAATAAATATAATAATTTTTGTTTGGGTAAGAATCAAAGCAACTTTTAGTGACCACAAGCGGATGAATTATTGTTGATTTCGTTGGGTAAATCACAATTGCTGCATTCGTTACAAACATAAAAGTGTGTCAGCATGAGATTTTTTTTTACCATTTGCAAGATAAGTATAATTATTGGCAAATCATGTGGTTGTTAACGGCACTAAAACTTTGTACGGTTGATCAATAGAAAATAAGGGAAATATTTATATTTTACATTTTCAACTCTTTAACCTTTTTAAATATACATATTCAGTCATAACTTAAAGCTAGCTGTACATTTATAACCGTGCAGTTTAGCTGCACAGAATATTTGCCCTTAATTATTATGACTCATGAAATAATTATTATAGAATATTTCTTTTGTTTGATGTATAATTAACTAATTATCATGTTATAACAAAAGTAATTACAATATAAAGGTACAAAAACCAATTTGTAAATGGAATCAAATACATCATGTTATAACAAAACTAATTACCATGGAGTGAAATATAATATATATATATATGGTGGGATCAAGAGGTAAAAAAATGAGGGAAGGAAGGAAGCTATTTCTAGCCATGCATTCTGGTCAACTCAAAAGTCAACGCGGTGGCAAAATTGTAAATAACTAAAAAAATTTCCAGAATATTAATATTCATTTGGAAAGCATGTTAATCAAAATTACAACTTAATATTTTTAAACATTTATTTACGATGAATGTTATCTCATATACATTATTATACACTGATGAATGTTAAATTATCTCGTTCAACAATTTATAAAAACATATATAAGTTAATATTCATCATAAATTATTGTTTATGAATATTAATTGTAATTTCGATCAACATTCATTCCAAATGAATGTTAATGGTCTAATTTTTTTTTTGTGAAATCGATGGTGAATGACGACTATAATTAAATTAATTCTTTGTTTATAAGTTTTGTATGTTGAAATTCGTTTAATTTTATTGTATTCATTGGTGAATCAAAATTTTTACAAAAACCCAAAAGTTATACCCAAAATTCTTTATATTTGATGAATGTGAATTATGACGAATTAAAGATATGTATGAATGTCTTTGATGAATTTGAAATTTATAATGTTTTGATTGATTTACATGCTTTAATTTTGAATTTTAGACAAAAATTGATGAAATGAGTATTGTATATGAGTTAGAGAAGATATAAGGAAATATGTGGTTGAGATTTGTTTCTCTCCTTCCCTCAAATTTATAGTTTCCCTCTTGATCATCCTCGTATATGTATATATATATGTATATATATATATATATGTATATGTATATATATATCATTCATGAAAAAAGGAGATTTTCCTAAGCGCAAGTGTTAAACCAGAAAATGGACCGAATGTTAATGAAAATTGTTCATGTTTAGTCGTTTAACTTTAATTGCTTACGCCGATGAAAATCGTGCTCATATTCGTTTATTAATTAACTAGTTTTAAGCCCGTGCGATGCACGACAATTTAAAGTATACAATTTTTATTCCTATTAACTTAATCAAACCAATTAATTATCAAGCGATTTGCTAAATATAATTGTGTTTAGTACGTAGTATAAAAACAGTGCGAGATGTTCATCGTAATATGCTAAATATTTTATACAAAGTCAATGTTATTATACCAAATATAAGATCGTAACTAAATATATGTCAAATTGTTTAATGATAGTTTATTTTCTAATTAGTTATTATTAATAATAAAATAATAATATTAATTAAATAATTTGTAAGAGTTTGTTTTCACATAGAACTCCTTCTTTCCATATTAGTATTTATATTTATTAATTATTAATTATTAAAAAAATAATAAAGTCATAAAATAATATTAATAATTTGTAGGATTTTATTTTTATATAAGACTCCTTATTTGTATATTAATATTAATATTAATTAATTATTAAATATTAAAAAATAATAATATAATATTAAATAAATAATTTGTTAACTAAAATTAAGATGTTGTCACATGGCATTTGTGCTTACGTGGTAAATTCTGGAACTTTCTTTTATATATATATATATATATATATATATATATATATATATACGAAAAGTCAACGCGGTAGCAAAATTGTAAATAACTCAAAAAAATTTCAGAATATTAATATTCATTTGGAAAGAACGTTAATCAAAATTACAACTTAATATTTTTAAACATTCTTTTACGATGAATGTTAACTCATATACATTATTATACACTGATGAATGTTAAGTTATCTCGTTCAACAATGTATAAAAACATATATAAGTTAATATTCATCATAAATTATTGTTTATGAATATTAATTGTAATTTTGATTAACATTAATTCCAAATGAATGTTAATGTTCTAACTTTTTGTTTTTTTTTTGTGAAATTCGATGGTTAATGACGACTATAATTAAATTAATTACTTGTTTATAAGTTTTGTATGTTGAAATTCGTTTAATTTTATTGTATTCATTAGTGAATCAAAATTTTTACAAAAATCCAAAAGTTATACCCAAAATTCTTAATATTTGATTAATATGAATTATGACGAATTGAAGATATGTATGAATTTCTTTGATGAATTTGAAATTTATAATGTTTTGATTGATGAATCATTGATTTACATGCTTTAATTTTTAATTTTAGACGAAAATTGATGAAATGGATATTGTATATGAGTTGGAAAAGCTATAAGAAAATGTGTGGTTGAGGTTTGCTTCCCTTCTTCCATCAAATTTGAAAATTCCCTCTTAATCTTTCCCTTATATATATGTTTCCCATATATATATATATATATATATATATATATATATATATATATATATATATATATATATATATATATATATATATATTAATATGTTAATGTTATCTCAACATAAGTAAACAGAAAAGAACACAATGAACAAAACAAACATGCATAATGTATACGAAGAATAAGGGGTATGTAAGCAATTAGCAATAACATAGGGGGCAATTGTGTAAATCTGGGAATTGGATCGAACGAATGCTCTGTAATCTCCTACTTATGTGTACGAAATTACGTTTCTTTTCTGCTTGAATCCTCGTCGGTCCCGCTATTGTATTATTCAATTGAATTGAATTCTCATTTGGATTGTTGCTTACCTTTCAATTCAATTCTCTTAAACCCTAGCTTGTAAACCTAGTTGATTGGATGAACCACCGAATACTGTTATGTTTCTGGTCTTCATCAATTCGATTTTAGTCTCGATTCAATCTGGTTCGTATCGCATGGACAATCGACGACAAATTAATCAAGCAAGTATTGTATAATAACGATTTATAAGTTACCTGTTGTTCGATTTAGCATGCGAAAATTGATTAGCAGAAACTTGTATGTATATTTTGACATTCTTTTGCTTACTTCTGTGGTTGGATGCGTATCTTTTTAGTTTTGGAGGATCTTTGAGTAGTTCGTAAAATAGCTCCATATTTGCGAAAAGTTTCCGAATTTTGTATTTTATGATAAAATAATGTATCTATATACGATTAGGGTTAGATTTATGCGACATATGTATGTGCATACGATTTTTATGTCGAAATTTTTGATCTTATGCCAAATTTTCATTTTTTTTTTCTCAAAAATTTTACAAAGTTTGCAAAATATTTGATTTTCTTAGAAAATTTTATTTCTATGCAAAATTCTATGTTTTATGCGAAATTATGCCTCTACATTTAGGTTTTGACTTTGAAAGCAATTTACTTATCTTGATTAACCCAGGTTTGGTTTGTTTGGATTCTTCAAAGTTGTAGTCAATACGTCTGTATGCCTACAAGGTGTTAGATCAGCAGTATAATGCCAACTCTTACAAGTTGTTGCTATGTAAATTCTCTTCATTTTTCAATAACGTTTACAAAGATAAATGTATAGGTGGCAAAATGAACTGGTTGGGCAATACTTAAAACGACTATTTTTGGTACGGGTCCATACGGGTTGACCAGAAACTCTTTTTGTCCAGAACAATATTAGTCAAAATTTGTGAATAAAGTGATATAAGCATTAGTCATTAGATATACACTATGGAGACTTCGGACCAATTTGACTTGTTTGAGATAACGAATTGAAATACCCGTAATTAACTTGGTTTAAACTGCTCGAGTCCTATATAATAATTGTGAGTTTGATACATTGTAGAATCTCTAAACTGAATACGGGCAATATTCGATACATCACTGGGCATGTAAGTGTGTATCTTGATTTGAATCATTTGCTTTTAAAGAGAACCCGTAACTAGTGCATTCTATTTAGATCTCTCTATTTGATTGTCTCTTTGTTGATAACCAACCAACGTATTTCTTTGAAAGTAATTAGCACAATAGCACAAGTATGCCTGATAATATTACATCCAAACGGAAAACTGCCCTGAAAGTAATACATGCTGATTGTAAATCTCTAGATTTCAAAATAAACTTCCTTCAAGTATTGCTGCATAATGTTTTGAAACTTCTTGTAACCGTAGAATTCATTACTACAGGTCCAGCAGTCCAGTCATGCATTTGGGTACTTAATTGCTGCATCGGGAATCACAGACGAGATGTTGGATAGTCGAATACCCTTTTGGACTTAGATGATATCCTATGATTGAGTATATGCATTATGAAACACAAGCAAGTCTACCAGAACTGACATAGAGCGACAGAAGCAAGAGGAAATTGAAAATTCATGAGTTACACAAGTTGATAATCAGGGTACGGCTTATGCCCGTATTTGGGTTGAACCTGGTTTGGGTAAATTTGTCATTGATGACAAACAGTTTGATGTCTACTTCCCGATGCTTGATCAGCGAGCTTGCTCTTCTTCGTCCTCTCTCAGAGACAACAGACACCATCTTCTGGATGCTAGCTATACTGTGAAAGGTGGTGGTGTGTCAGGTGAGCATATTCTTTACGTAAATTAAGCTTGTTTGAATTATGGTACTACACTCGAGCGGCCACAAAAATGGGCAGGTTTAATAACAGGTCAAAACGGGCTTCTGTAAAAATGGGTGATTTTTAGCATGGTTGAAGCAGGTTGGGTTGAGTTTGTTTGACCTACCAACAGGCCTTTGGATATAGGTGTATCAGTGTATGTGAGGTGTGTGTTAGAAAAAAGTTTTGGTTTGACCCAAAACGCTTTTCCCCAAGATTTCTAGTTTTTTAGTGATAATTTAATTTCTTGAATAAAATGGTCCAGAAGGTCATCTGCATTAAAAGTACACTTAGGTTGATTACCGCTCCGTGTTCTTTGATTTTTTAAGTTTTCAGACCATTTTCCTTGTAAGTTAATCTTTTATACCCACTTAAGCTGTCATAATCCGAATTGTCGAGTAAATGGATCGAAACTACCACCTCTGGGTGTTAGTCATGTTGCCTTTTTTTTCCTAAGTTAATTTTATATCATGTTCTTTATTATAATGCTATGATTGTACTCCCAAGTTTTATGTACTTGACGACCCTGTTTCCATATGCGTTCTTTACTTTCTTTCTTTTTTGTTTCTTCTCCAACTTCACCTCAGTTATGTTGATTGCATGTGGCATGATTGCTGTTCTTTCCTTCTTTGGAGACTTCAATCTAAACTTCATAAATGCATAAAACAGGTTAAATTGGCGAAATCTGTAGGTATGACCATGGCATTGTAAAATTTGGCACCAGATCAGTTCTGTTCTCCTTCGAAATAAGGTAAATAGAGCTTTCATGAACCTCTTTCTTGTCTTGCAAATACTTGAACATACTTATGTGCTTTAGTTTTGGGAGTCTCTTATAGATGAACAATTGTGCTTGTTTACTTGGTTTGTGAAATAAATATCATAAGTTTCATGTTACAATTAATATATTTGGTACGTTTACAAACACAAAAAGTACATTATTGCCACTGGGAGCCTTCAATCCAATTCTCATAGCATGCTACTCATCCACTTTTGTTTTTACTTTTCAATTAATTATATGGACACACAAGAATATAATCATTAAACTCTCACATAATCACACCTTCACCACCGAATCATTTCACCTTCTTTGATCTACATCTTTCTTTTTAAGACTGACCCCGCATTATACAATAAAGTCTACAAGTAGTATGTCTGGTAAATCGACAAAAAGTGAAGTTTTTATTTTTATATTGTTAATTAATTAATTTTTGTAACTAAAATGTGAAACGACCCAACACTAAAATCTATAATAGAATAAACAGTCAACTATTTTAGCAATATTAATATTTATTGTTTTACTTAAGACCAATATGAACTAAACCGAAAATTGATTAAATACTCTTCCTTTTGATTTTTTTTTTATGTTGTCAAGCGTTTCCTTCACACCTAAACCGATTATGATGAAAAAATTTCGAAGTCAACTTTTTCTTTACATTTATTATGTGTGCAAAAGAAGCCTTTAGGTGACTATCATCATCCCCACACCCTTCAAAAGCAACAAGCTTTTTGACATAAACAATTATCACTAACCAGGGATCACCCCACGAAAACCTCTTCTGTAATTCTATCTTCAGTTTAAAAAAAACACCATCACATGAGACCCCCTTTATATCATCCAATACTCTTCCTTTTGACAACATATAGTTTCCACAAGCATACCCTAAAGATACCAACAAATTTCAAGATTTACATTCTTGTTTCACCTCCTTTTGCCTTTCAATCCCCATATATCTTTCCAATCACTCTTTTAAATCACTAACATTTTTCAATTGCTTTCTTGATCTAACCCCCTTTTGGGTTCAACGCCCATTACTTCAAACAAGCACAAGAAACTAGACAAAAGTTATTTTTATGAAAAAAAGTTAGAAACCAAATATAAAAGTTGGAACTTTTTGCAGTCTATTAGTGGCAAAAAATTGCTTACAACACCTCGGGATACCTTAAGATTAATGGGCTCTAATTTTCTTTTTCTCACTTGGGTGATCCATGTACTATTATTACTATCATCAAGATTAATACTCATTGAAGGTCAAGGGATCAAATCTACAAGGCTACTTGATCTCGTTATTCGAGATTACACATTCAAGTCATACAACAAGTACTTTAAAACAGGCACACCCTACAACATCAATTTGCCATCAAATCTTACCGGTATTACAGTCTATACATCAAGGTACCGCTGTGGGAGCCTCAAGAGGTACGGTGCAACTATCCATGAATTTTACCTTAAAGTCGGTGTGGATGTTCATCCTTGTATAGAAAGAATACTTATAGTAACACAAAACCTAGGAAGCAATTGGTCAAACATTTATTATGATAATTATGATGAGTTACTTGGTTATCAACTAGTGTCTCCTGTACTAGGTTTACTAGCTTATAATTCCGAGGATGATACGAATTTTAACACACAATTTGAGGTTAAAATTCGGTCCCCAGATAAATCTGGAATTCAAATAGATTTTACTAACTATACATCGAATGGAAGCTCAACATTAGATGGTAGGATAAAGATGTGTGCAACATTTGGAGGTGATGGAAAAGTGACACTAGAAAAAGAGGTTGCACCCAACATTTGTGGTGCCATGAGCCATGGGCATTTTGGGCTGGTGGTGCAGTCACCATTGTTGCCCGTGAGAAAGAAAATGAAGCGGTGGACGCTGGCTTTTGGATGCTCAGTTGGTGCAGCAATTGCTGTTTTTCTGGTGGGACTGCTTTTAGTTGCAATGTTTGTGAAGGTAAAGAAGAAAGCAAGATTAGAAGAAATGGAGAGACGAGCTTATGAAGAAGAAGCACTTCAAGTTTCAATGGTGGGACATGTGATTAGAGTTCATACTGCTTCTGCAACGAGAACTACTCCAAGAATTGAGCAAGATTTTAGACCTCCTCGGTGAGCTTGATATATTTGGTCAATTGTTTATACTACATTTTGTATCCATCATTCCCGTTTGTCGTACTATTAACTATTAGTTCAAAATGGATAGATACTTCAATTAGTTCACTTGAACATTTCGCTTGATGGTACCTCATAATGTCTCAAAATTTACATAGCTCTAATTAAGGTGGAGCGGTTGATGCATCGAAGATACCATTTAACTCTATTTATGTATGATAACTTTAGCCCATTCCCCTCCTAACTCTCTTGTTAACAGAAGTATCTGTAAGTTTTAGTATGAATTTATCAATTAAGAATCTGTCCCAAAATAAAAAGTATATTAAAGTAATAATAAGTTATTTGCACTTTATAATCTTCTAGCTCAATCTACTTAACTTTAGAAAGTATAGACAAAGCAATGGAAGTGAGAGCCTTAGTTTTTTTTGTTGCTTACTACTCAAGTACAATTGTACTTAGACGACTACGTATGTAATTATGGAACGACCGTCATCTTTCTTTTTTTAAAACTACATTTGATCAACTTATAAGATATCTTATTATTGTCTACTTATTCCCTCGCAAAGCGAGGGGCATATAATACCTTGTTACTAGATAAATAACATATTATTAGACCACTGTCAACAGTGAACACAACTGACGGTGTCAGTTTTTGTCAAATCAGCACCACGTCAGCAGTTTACAAAACTGCCA
Source organism: Gnaphalium uliginosum (assembly GCA_963930675.1). Lineage (NCBI taxonomy): Eukaryota > Viridiplantae > Streptophyta > Magnoliopsida > Asterales > Asteraceae > Gnaphalium > Gnaphalium uliginosum. Next base: position 45,246,822 of record OZ005685.1, on the reverse strand, counting down.
CTACACTGCCAACAGTAACATCACTTCAGTTTTTTCTGGACCCCACACATTGTTTACTTTAATTAACATCACTTCAGTTTTTTCTGGACCCCACACATTGTTTACTTTAATTATTTAAACTACAAAATTAAATAAAAAATTTATATTATAATAAAAAAGATTACATTAATTAAAAATAAAACATTACAATTAAAAAAAATACATTTATTAAAAAAATACAACTAATTAAGTCTTTGACAGAAATTTGGTGGGATGGTCGCTATGTGTTGGATAAGAGCGTCGCCAAGTTGATGATGCACCTTACGGTCGCGTAATTCCTTGTCTATACGAAGTTGTGTTGCAACCCTTTCTTGCCACGAGCGTTGGGGCATATTTTCCGGGTTCGCCGTATACTCTCCCTCAAGTCGTCACATGTTTCGTCCATTGTCCTCGGTTATCATGTTATGTAAAATCACGCAACAATACATGATTCGATGTATTTAGTTGACGCTATATTGTCTAGAAGGAGTTTTGATGATTGCCCAACGGCATTGAAGCATTTCGAAAGCTCGTTTCATATCTTTTCTGGCAGATTCTTGGTATCTCTTGAACCTCATCTCGTTTTCAGTTATCGGATGCTTAAACGTCTTCACAAGCGTCGCCCATTCTAGATAAATTCCGTCAGCAAGATTATATCCTTATTAAATTGAATCCCTGAAATATTGTACACTACTTCTGGAGCTATATCCTGTATTAAGTCTTTGAATAAATCGGATTCATTAAGGACGTTGAGGTCGTTGCTCGATCCCGCAGGGCCAAAGTAAGCGTGCCAAATTCATAAGTCGTGAGAGGCAACCGCTTCGAGCATGATTGTTGGATGGACATAATCACCTCGGGTGTATTGACTTTTCCATGCAACTGGACAATTTTTTCAATATACAATCGATATTTCTGAGCATGCCCCGAAAATCATGCAACTCCGCATGACGTTGATGTAACCGTTGCACATCTTGGAGTGTTGGTCTTCTTAAGTACTCGGTCGAAAATAGATGAAAAATACACTTACAAAAGTTTTCCAAACAATCATACGATGTTTGTTGACCCATATGTAAATATTCATCAAACGCGTCCGCTGCACAACCGTATGCCAGTTGGCGTACGGCGGAAGTGACCTTTTGGTAAACATTAAAACCAAATCTTCCGGCCGCGTCTTGACTTTGATGAAAGTAAGCAAAGTAGTCTGGTAATGGAAGATTAGAGTACGACAATATATGTTGACATATACGGATAAACAACGATCGACTCATCCGAAAACGTCGCCGAAAGTAATCTAGAGGGAATGTTGGCCGCTAGGCAAAGTAGTCTTGAAACAAACGTTGAGCGGCACCTTCTCGATCTCTAGGTAAATATCTTCTTGGTGCACGAGGTATACGATTTGATGATTCAGCATCATCGTCTGAATCCGTGTCTTCTGCGTCTAGCTTATTGAGCCTAGCGATCAGATCGAAAATTTGAGTGACGACATAAAAATCTTCCTTATCGGAGTCGGACGACATTTGAATGTAGTAGTATAAATTGTTGAAAATATGAAGGTTGTAGAAATAAAATGAAAGTTGTGTGTTTATTTGAGTGAATGTGTACATGTATTTATAGTGTGTTTGGGTTAGATAAATATTAAAAAAAGAAAAAAAAAATTCAAACAGTTATATGACCATTTTTAGAAAAAAAAAATAATTTTTTTTTTAATTTTTAACGGTAACAAAATAACAAAAACTCGCTTCTCTTCTGTCTGTTCCCGTCGCAAAACTGACGCGAGAAACCGACGACCACGACCGACAGCCCCGTGCCAACGGCGTCGGCTACGTACAGCAAAAACTGACGGCCACGACTGACGGCCGTTGGCAGAGGTCTTATAGAATCGAAACCTGTATAAACTAATTATATGGGAGATAACGTGAACTACTAACTGCAAGCATATCGTGTGCAAATGCACTTTGGACCAAGTGTGCATAGTCCTCGCATGCAGCTGCATTTACTGTGCCGGGTCTTTAAGAATGTAAAGGATAATTTGAAGGGTACCCCTGACCCCCGTACCATATTCAATGGTACACGTCTGTCTTACCCGCAAAGAGCATCAACTTCGAGCAAATCACATGTTCACAAATCACCCATATATATTGACGCACAGATTCGAACCCCTGACCTATCGGTCACACATCTGATGTATGAGTATTTGCGGTAGCAGTACCACGAGAATGTACATATATGTTGCGCCACAATTCAAAGTAGAATTGCACGATACATGCAGCCAGCAGCGCGAATCGTTTCTACATAGTTATATTAGACAAACACCAACTATCTAAATCATATGGGTTCAAGTTTAAAGTTTTTTGGACAACCTATAAATTATAATTCTATATACAAAAGGTACTACACATTTTTTTTTTTTATCTTCTTCATCGTATCTATACACCCCATCAAGAACTCTTGATCATGCTTTTTGTTGTAACCCATTGTGGGTAGCACCATTATCATCATCTTGATTCTTTACAAGATCATGAGACCAAGGGATTGAACTCATTGGTGGGAAACAACATGAGCATTCTTCTTGGCATGGTTTTGGTAACTCCCAATTAATTGATTCACTTTCAACATTTGTGGATCCAGATGATGAGGTGGACAAGGGTCCCACAGCATCCTTAAGTGGACCCCAACATTCAACCCTATTGAATTCTTGAATGTTTGAGTGAAAGTAAACCCAAACAGAAGCTTCTTGTAACTCTGGGTAGTTCTTTAGCAAGTTCCCATCTCCATGAGCAAATGCCTTCAATACCTAATCATTTGTAGTGCATATTTGCTTCTGAGAGTTGTACTATATGCATCGATGATTGTAACAAGATTACTAATGTATAAATGGGATTACCAGAGGAAGTTCTTTGTTGAAAATAAACAACCTGAGGCGAGCAAACATGTCAAGAAGGAAATGACCACCACTTATGTGACAATGAACGTGAAGCGACATACTCCCTTTCACTTTCCTCCATTCTGCTACCACTTCATCTCTATATATTTTATTATACCAACCCTGTAACTGTAACACAAAATGGAACTAAATATTATCAACTACAAGAACATCGTATCATTTGATCTTTGAATTATCAAATGAGAGGTGAATGTACCATATTTTATGAGTGTTGATCCATCGTCATTGTATATGATCATGATTAACGTGTATTAAGGTGTTTTCTTATAAAAAAGTAATACCATCTACAGGAGTAGAGACGGTGTTTGTAATTGTGTTCTCAAAAAAAAAAATTGCATTTGCAAAATGGCATTTTGTATACGCATGTCACAACCTGCTTTTCTAAAACGTGATACTCATTTTTATTACCAAACAATTTTTTTTTCTACTTATTTGCATTTTGCAAACATGATAATCAAATAGTTTCTCCAAAAAGCAATACCAAACACCCTCCTAATGTGAGGGTATTTGGCATTGCGCTTTCGAAGTGATTATTGGATTATTGCGTAGAAAACCATTTTCTAGTGGTTGGGTGAAGTGAAATCTATTTTGGTTATCTATTGTCCAAGGATCAAATGATCAGTTTAAGAGTAGCTCTAATGAAACTAATTCTGATTATCTAACCATTTAGTGGATCCCTAATGTAAATCCTTAAATAATACAACTCTGTGGATATACTCAAAACAACTGCTTATCATATTATCACAGCTTCAAGTAGCAAGCACCACTTGTATTATTATACCTCCTTATCTTATCTAACTTAGGTAGTCACCATCAAAACATAGATCATTATAATTATAATCAGTATTAGTATTAGTATTAGTATATTAATCAAAATAAACAGTTATAGATGATAAGAGTACAATCATCCTCTGTTTCTTATGTTATCATTTTGATTAATAGTGAAACTAGAATCCATAAAACAATTAAGCAACAAAAGGGGTTCAATAAATCATATAGGAAATTGAAATTTAAAACAAATAACAATCAAATTACCTGAGAATTATTGATACTTTGAGATATAGCCAGAGTTAATTTAGAAGTTATATCACTATGTGTAAGTGTATATGTTCTTGGAAGTTTCCCAGGATGTTTTTTTTCATCAACTCCAAGAAACAAAACTTTCAACTTTGAAGCTTCAAAGATTGAAGGCCCAAATAATCTTGCAACCTAATAAAAACACAAACCCATCAAAATTAGCTCAAAAGAAACACAAAAAAAGAATACCCATAAATAAAAATTCAAAAAGGAAGAATCTTTAATCACAGGAACTAGGGTTTGAATTTTCTTGAACTTTCTTCTTTTGTTGTTGAAAAACTGTGTGTTTTGATGAGTCTGATGAAGAAATGATGATGATAGAGAGTTTTGTTGAGATGGTATGATTAAAGAAGCCATATTGTTCTAAAATCTTGAAACTTTTTATCAGTTTAGGAGATTATTAGGTGCACATAAAACTCCAAGAAAACAGAGTGAAGATTAGAAGATGAATGTTTGAAGATTGACATGATAAGTATTAAGAAAAAGAGGGTGGCGTGTATTGAATTGAATCGTGGCGTTTAAAAGACGGTTGCCCAAGATGTTCGGTGAAACTGACACCTTTCATGGCCTAGGATTCAACACGTACAGCATGGGCTCTTATTGGGTTTTGCAAAAGATAAGGCTCTTGAGTCTTACTAGCAAGAGCATGGTTTCTGTTTTACTCCTACACCGCGATTGAAAAAGTTCTTCATGAGCTTTTTCGATTCAAAACTCATGCACACAAGTGCATGATCAATGAAATGAAAATGTATGGATTTGTATAGGATTTTGGAATGTGATTCGATAGTTATTGTAGGATACTAGGATAACGTGATTTTGATTTGATTCGATATTTTTTAGTTGTAAAATGATAGATAGACCTACACTTGAATCTAGACACATGTCAAATTCAATGTTTAGAGATTATATTTGATTTTAGATTTATGTAAGTAGACCCTTATAGCATTACTCGTTAAGCTAACATATAACTTAGTTAAACAGTTTACTCGAGTCATATCATTGAATCATCGGATCCTATTTAACAACTTAATATCCAAAAATCTGTATAATGTATTTTACATTACAAGTTAAGTCTTACTCGAGTTACTTTTGAACTTAAATAAAAGATAAATCTCGTTTGATTCTTACCCGGAAATATTATACATCAAAGCATATGATACAACCTTTTGATGGTATGTTTATGTAAAATTTGTGTAATCCTTACCTCTGAAATCAAAAGAATTCTTCTAAGGGGAGAACAAAAACGTTATAAATGAAGAAAACGAAATAAATGTCTACACATGTCACGATATTTTTGTTAGTATATAATATATGATATGAGTTTATATATAAAAAGAAATATATGATATGAAGAAAAAGAAATATTTAATATTATAATATATGATATGAAGAAAAAGAAATAAATGATTTGAGTTTATATATAAAAAGATAGGTTTAGTTGATAAATTGTAATTATGTTTAAACTATTAATTTAAATAAAATAACAGATAAAGACGGTGAAAGATGAAAATAATCTACTAAAATTTGTAAAATCTAGCAATTAGAGTGAGTTTGGAAAAACTCACAATTAATACCAAACCTTTGAAACGAACATATTGGTCAATTCAATGACATGTAATCAGCTAAAATTTGACGTTTATAGGTTGAGGGACGAGTATATGACATGTATTATCGTCTGAGGGTGAAAACTATCATCAAAGATATAGTTGAGGGACCATTTAGCAATTTCCATTACACTTGTGGTCGATAGAGCCGTAGAAGCAAACTTCCGGAAAAAGTGGTCGGTTATATTGACGTTTGTAGTAACGGACAAATATTATCAAATTTATGCTTCAAAGCGATCGTATAGTTTGCCCACAAACAGAAGTTGAAACTAATTATGGTTTGGTTATGGATTTTACAAATTAATAATTAAAATTAAGAATTGAATCTCATGCAGAAGAGTTTTTAGGTAGGAAAATAGGAAGAAAATGAATTATGATGTACTTGACTTATAATTAAAATAAATCTAACTTTTAACTACGATGTTGGTTGACCATCAGTCACCGCCCCATCTGTCGGCGCCGAATTCCAGCTGCCTTATTGCCGGATTCTGACGACAGAAAAATATATTATTATAATGTACTTGATTTTTAACAAGATGCATCTGACATTTAACTATGACGCAACCTGACATTTAACTATGACGAACCTCCTCATTGACTTTATATCTTCCTAACTAACTTCTCTTTTTCTTTAGAACCAGACCCAAAATTATTATTAATACAAATCATTTATATATATATATATATATATATAAAGAAAAGTTCAATGTAGAATGGTAAAAAAATGTAGAATGTATGAACCAATATGATTGTTCCATTACAATTATTCATTTACACATTTTTTTCTAAATCTAAATATCTCACAAATCGTTTATCTATAAATTATAAAAATTACACCCTTAAAATCAGTGTCTTTTTATCTTTTATTAGAGATCTCACATGACATACTTCTGACGAACTTTTTTTTTTCATTTTCTAATGAGCATGTGAAATTCGTAGTGTTAAATCACACTCACTTGTGAATATATTTACAATCAAATTATAACTTTTAAATCACTAGCTATAATCACATATGAATAATCAAAGTTACAAATTATAAGTTAAAAACACATAAAAATAATTTATTTGATAATTAAATAAACCTTCAGAATTTTTTTTAATTATAATCACATGTGATTAAACATTAAATTAGTAATCACATGTGAATAAAGTGTAAATAAATACGAATTTCAAATAATTTTTTTTAATTATACATGTAAATAAATTATAAAGGGTAGATCACATGTGAATTATCAGTTAGTATCACATACTTCATTTGAAAAACACATGTGATTAAACCTCAAATCAATAATCACATGTGATTTTGACCATAAACGAATGCAATTCTTAAAAGCTTATTTATAGTTATTTATGTGAATGAATATTAAGTCGTAATCATGTGTGTGTTAACATCCACCATTGATAAATAATTGTGTACCAATATTATATTTTTATCATAAATCACATTAATTATACATAAAATCATATATGATTATATAAAAAATCACATGTGATTATATAAGACTCCTCCCAACCGTGACAGAAATTGACAGAAATCGACGGGCCACGTCAGCGCCACGTCAGTTTTTTTCAAAACCGACTGAAACTAACGGACCCCTGCCATCAGTGGCATCGTCACTTTAATTTTTGGGTCCCACATTTACCATTTACCTTTATTTATATACGGAAAAAGAAAAAATAAAAATAAAAACTGACTGGGCGTCGGATAACCGACTGGCCGGTGCCATCGGTGTCGGTTGGAACCGACGAGAAGTGACGACTACCATTAGGAGCGGTCTAAATCGCACTTTTTAAGATCCGACAAAAATGAAGAAAAAAAAAAGTTTGTCGAAACTATAGTTTGTCAAATCTCTAATTGAAGAGAAAAAACGCTGATTTCGAATATGTAATTTTTATAATTTTTAGTCATACCGTTTGTGAGATTTTTAATTTTAAAAATTCGAGTAGATATTGGGTTTTAAATAAAAAGGAGCATTCCTATTGGTTATCTCATTCTTCATTTCTTAGCATTCTTCATTGAATTCATATATATATATATATATATATATATATATATATATATATATATATATATATATATATATATGAGTCGGTTTCAGGAAGAATGAAATTTAGAGGGAGAAGCTACCTATAACTTTTGAATTATAGAAACAAATGACTAAATTTTATTAATAAAATATTGAACAGAAGCAATAAAATATATAATTATAATAATAAAAATTCGAATGATAGTTATAAAATACTGAATTATATTGCTTCGCCATCTTCTCTTCCTAATTTTCCTTTCTTTCTTATCCTTCTGCTATATATATATATATATATATATATATATATATATATATATATATATATATATATATATTAGAGTATTATTTTTACCTGACAGGTCATTAATTTTTCAAGAGACCCAGAGGCCTTACGGTGACAATATTTTAGGAATATATTTTGGGCTCCCTTTAGGGGCTTAGTCAAGTAGTCAGGGCTTAATCTGGGTTCTCCTTAATGTGGACCTAGTCAGCTCTTTTTGAAGCTACTTGTTTGATATATATCCAAATGAAATCGGTGTTTACCGCTTGGGTGAGTTTACTTGACAAAGTGAAGAAAATTGTACGGTCAAAACTCAAAATGCTTGTGATTGTTAAAACTCCACTCGTAACTAAAATCAAATAATTAGTTGAAATATCACGAGTTTTAAAATTTCTTTTTATGTACATTTCTGCGCTTTAATCATAATCATAAAAGTAATTAAATTAAATAGAATAAATATGTAACTTTAATTTTCTTAAAGTCAAATTCCATGAAAAACTAAGATAAATAACTTTATGATACAAATTATTAAAAATCGCCTCAAAACTACGTGAAAGTTAGATTTTATAACATTTTTGCAATACCTCATTGGTATTAGACTACATATTATATTGTATAGTAATTAGCGGCCGGGATTTTACTGTTCACTGTCTACTGATTGGTTGAAATGGGTGGCATGCGCTTACCACTAGATAGTATGGGCGGCTGGTAAATTTATATTTATATACAGTAGTGAAATTTAAAAAAGAAATTTTTGCTTAGTTTAAATGGTTGGGTTACTTTCTTTCTTCGTCATGCACCTGGGTTCGAGCCTAGCTTCCAACCTTTTTTTGTTTGCCTGTTTTATTATATAAATTACTTGAAAAAAATTGAGTACTGATAATATTAGAAACCAACAAATATTGATCAATTTTTTTCTTGATTCTATACTTTATTTAAATAAAATTAAATGCGAGTAAAGATAACTTTACGCTAAATAGGCCAAACAAATTGTTATCTCCATCTCAATTTAGTTGTCTACTATAAATTTTTACACAATTTTGAAAAAGTTCGATAATTGCGCTCCTAACGAATAAGAATTAATTATTCCCAAATAAACAATTATGATTAGTTGAAAACGAATGTGGATCGTTATTTTGGAACATCCAAAAAGTTGTATAAAAATAGAAGTCATAAGTACCATGTTTAATATGTTAGTAGAGTCCGCTAACATCTTTAAACCAATTTGTATGAATAAAGACCCAAATATTTCACATTTTTACTACGGAGTATAATTGAATAATCTATTTGTCATTACACTTGTTAGGTTAATGGCCCGAGCCTACTTGCATTGACGGGTTTGGAGCCCGTTTAGGTTTTAATGATCCGTTTTTATTTATTCTATTTAATTTAAAGTTGGTTAATATTACACACATACAAAGAAATCATTGTTATTATTCAATTGCATTTATGCCGGAGCCGGAGCCGTCGCCAGTGCTATGGGCTTTGGCCTACCTTGCTCGCCCAGACCTGCCGGCATAATAATAAGTAAAATGAAATGATTAAATTGTTATTGTTATTTTATTTTATATATATATAAAAACTTATTAATAAATGAACGGACTAATAATATTGGGTAGTTTCTCGAGTTACGCTAGATCATTGTGTAAAATATTACCATAATAAACTTGTTATTATTATTCAAGAATAATTCATATTTTTTATAAATACAATAACTCACATTCATTCCAATTAATATATACATTATCCAACTCCGGGACTTAAAAGGTCACATTTGTACCGATAAATCATTTGCACAATAAAAGTGATTTTTTTGCAAAAAAGGTCAAGGTTTTATTTTTTACTTTTTAAAATGTAATATTTTATATTAATAAAAACTAGCAAGATACTAGGAGTTACAACTACCATAAACAACAATTTCAACATAACTGACCCTAATAAACTACAATGATACTAACATATAATTCCAATGAAAACGATCCTAGTAAAGTACAACGATCCCATCACATAATTCCAAACAAATCGATCCTAAAACTTAATTTCAACTAACGTAACACTAGAAACTACAACCCATGAACGGTCTAACAAATTTAAAGAGTAGTAGCCGTCAATCAAATTTAACAAAATACAAAATCACTTAAGGCAATCACCCGATAAAAAAATATAAAAATGTGAGTTATTATCTTAAAATCCAATACAACACAAATTCACAAAAGTTTTTCTATGTCATGTGCAACACAAAATCACTTTCAAGGACAATCATATCGAGTGATGGTACCAAAAGGTTAAGGTTTTTCTATGTCATGTACTCACGTGAATATTAACATTTTGGTAAAAAAAGATAGTTTAAAAACCACAGTAAACATGAGCATCATATCCTAATATTATTGTGTCATCATCACTAGTAATCTTAAATATTTGATTTGATTTTAAAATCATGATGTGATTGTGACATGACATTGCGACGTATTAGTGTCAAATCAACCTTTGTTTTTTCCAATCATGATAAGAATTCGATCATACATACTTTCATCGGACTTTATATCAACAACGACATAACTTAACTAATGTGTAATTAAAAAAAAAAACTATAAAAATTATATAAAAATCCGTCATATATAACTCGTAAAATCATATCTTCTTCAATTCGGTTTAAGTTGTTTGTGTATGATAATGACCAGCTAATATGATATGATATATATAACTTTTTGAAAAAGAAAAAAGGAAAAAACAATTATATCATGTCTGTGATTTTTAACCTTTGTACATGTATATCACGTCTTACAATTGATGTTTTGACTTTTGAGTAATCATTAAACTTTATTCAAAGGTTAGAGTTTACAACTTTAAGCACCAAACTATTTGTTGAAAGATGCTTCATGCTACAAGAAATTATAATTTAACTCGATTTTAATATCATCCTGTATTTAGTTCAATGGTATCAATCTTCTAGTACAAACGTTATCTTGAAACACGAAAGAGAGAGTTTATATGAATGACTTCGGGTGAATATAAAATAGTTGAATATAAAATAGTTAAATATAGTCTATGCTACAGTCCTTGAAGAAGGGTCACATTAGATTCAAACTATTTCAGATGAATGTAAAAACAACTGAATATTGTTTGTGGTGCAGTCCTTGAAGAAGGGTCACGTTGAATTCAAACATATTAGGTTAGGGTTGATCGTCGAACAATATTTTGTCAAGAAGATGATTTTACTGCATCGCTCGCATTTTACTGCATTGCTCGATTTTATTAGAATAAAAAATGGTATAAAACGATATTTAACATGTCGAATTATTACTTCCAGAACTTAATTTATTTTAAGTTATTCAAAAATATTTACTGTGACTGAACTTTTTTCACATTTTAAAAGTGCCTACTTCTATAAAAATGGTTTGTAATAAAAAGAAAAGTAGAAAAGGGAAGAATGAGGGGTTGAATATGTAAATTTTGAAAAGTAAAGGGGTGTTGAAAAAGACGGCACTGTTTTTTCTTTTTGTAGGTTAAGTTGGGGACCAGGCTAACACCCGTCATTATCTTGCGACTTTCGAATATGACACCTCTACAGCTGTCGATGATCAACCGTACCAATACATTTCTAAGCTCGTCTCGGCTCCGATCGGCTCAAACCAAAAAATCAAGCCTACTATCTTAAATCTGCCTATTGAATGTTTTAAGAAAAAGTATTTTATAATTTTTGATTGCACAACAAACGTACTATTAGTATTATTGAAATTGAAATGACCATTTATATATAAATAAAAAGGTTTGTGAATTACAAATGTAAGATATGTAATTTTTAAAAAATAATAATTGACCAATAATACTATTGAATTGTGCAGCAACGGTACAATTTATTTGCTCATATTCTAATATGAAATATGATTTAATTACTAACACATGTTTATTTTTTATTTTTCAATTTTTATTAAATACATTTTTCGTCTATATATCTCAACTCTCAGTGGTTATGTACTTATATGTACACATGTAAGAATACTTTTCTAATATATTAATTGCAGTTAATGATAAGTTATGAATTTAGTGGTGTTTAAAAAAATATTTGTATCTGAATCCGTAATTCCAATATTTAAAAGTACGAATACCCGAATTTCAAATATTCGACTTTGAACATTCATAACTTATGAATCGTGCACAAGTTTAACTGAAATGTCTTTCATTTATCTGCATTAACATCCTTACAAGACTTTAACGATCGCGTAATCTTGCAAACTATAGTGTTTGTTGTCGTTTTTGTTACATAAACACAAGTTGAGCAACAATAACAAACTAATAATAATGATTGCAATTTGGAAAAGGTATTGCTTCCTTGACTAAATTTGGATTAGTTGAATGATTAAAGGGATACCCACTATTTAATTTACGGTAGATTAATTGGTATACATTAAGCACCAAATGTTGGTATACAAAGAAGGGAACAACCATATTTTAATACCAATGCCTTTTTTCTAATTAGTTTTTAGATAGCAAAATTGTTGTCTTATTTCTTAATATTTAACCAAAAACATTCAAGCAATTTTAAAATAATGTATTTATTTATTCAACAATCGCACGTCATAATATTCATTTTTAAAATCAGTTTGAAAAGCCAATACTCTTGAAGATAGTTTAATTATGTTGGTGTGCCCAATTAAAGGAAAAAGAAAACGTGGAAATAAATTGAAGCCTAAAATGAAAAAATTTCGATTTGGAAATTGTTAAAAATATTAAAAAACTAAAGAAAACGTTGTTTTATTCATATTAATGTAGAACTTAATTAGAGATCCGTGGACAAATCATAAGTGATTCTATCATAAGGCTTTAACGTTTTTCTCTAATAAAGTTTTATTGATCTAGAATTCTAGAAGGCTTAAATTATACGTGTAACCCACATACTATATACTTTCATACGTACATATACACCGTCTCATACATGAAACTTGATCTTACAACCTCTTTTTTAATGAGCTCGTTACATACTGCAAAATTAGAAGTTTTTTAATTAACGATTGAATTGTTTGGTCAAGAATAGGTACTATATAAAATTATGATTATTATGATTATTATGATATGAGTATAATATAACAATTGATATAATTTTGGTTTGCCAAAAATATATATCAAATCCTAGCAAGCTATTGTTAAGAATAGCAAATCCTAGTAGCAGATACATACATATATATATATATATATATATATATATATATATATATATATATATATATATATATAATTCAGAACTTGCGAAAACTACTTGGATAACGTATTTGTTCACATGTAATTCGCTTCATTCATATGTGAACATTGATATATAAAAGATTTAGAAAAAGTCTTAAATTTTTTGCAAAACTACTATATATATACACGAGACCGCTGAATGTGTATTTGATTTTCATACCAATTTGACGTAGTATTGTTATATATATTCTATCGTCAAATTTGAGATATTTAAGGGGTTATATTTTTAAATTAAATAAAATTGAGTGATTAAATTGATTTATTAAAAATTAGATAATTAATGACATCATAAATGTGTTTTTTATATTATATTTAGAGGATGCATTATTTATATTTATTCTGTTAGTATTTTATTTTATAATGAAGTTAATTAATTACTTCAGTCTAAATTAAGAAGGAAAAGGGTGCTTGTGGTAGTTAATTAATGTATTATTTATGTGATGCCACCAACAACATCCAGCATCCTTACCAAAAATATGCTTTTTCTTGCATCCAACGCGACCGTACCAAACTATAATAGAGTTATCATTAAATGTAGAACTCTTTAAAAAACCAAGGAAAACGTTGTTTTGTTCGTATTAATGCTTTTTCTTCCATCGGACTTTAACCAACCGAATCCTGCTACGTTTCAACTTCTTGATTTCCCGGTCCATAATCTCTATTGATTCTTCTACAAAGTGTAACTAGGGCCTATTCGAATTTCGTCCAATGGTACATGTGGGTTTCGTTTGCAAGGCATTTCCTAAGGTTCGACACGTGAAATGTATCGTGAAAACTACTTAACTCTTGAGGTAACTTCAGACGATAGGCTAAATTTTGGACATGTTGTAGCTAATGAATTTATAGACCATGGGTTTTGGATTCAAATCATTTGGAGTCCGGATAAGAGAGTTATTGCCCAAACAGTGAAACCTTGCAATAAAAACTCAGCTTTTTTCTTTTTAACGTGTTATCTCTTCGTTAATTATAAGTTATAGATTTTTACTTAGCTTATTATAAATTCATTATAATAGTTAATGTTCTTATTATTTATGGGCTTGTAATTGCCAACATCAAGTGTTTATGGCATTACTTACATGTAACGATTATAAGTACATTGTAACACCCTCCTCTTCGTATGGTATAAAATATTATTTTATTTCGGAAGCGTAGGTCAAAACATATATTGCATTAATAACATTTTATAAAATGAACATATATATTGTTCAAACAAAGTATGACAACTAGGTGTTACATAATTTCAACTTTCATTTAAGTTATCAAAAAACATATCAGAGTTGCTAGCTGGTCAAACATTCCTTTGAATATAATCTTCCTTCCCGCCCATATCAATCATGACCTGCAGGGATTAAGGAGGGGGAATTAGCACAAAGCTAAGTGAATAAATGTGAAACTAACAATTCAATTTAGCATAACAATCTGTTTACATCAATTAATCGTAAACACATAGCGTCAAAGAGGATCGGTGATTTTTGAGGAACCCTGAAGCCGCGGTGGCCCTCAAAGAACGCTTATCACAATCTGTATTGGCCTATACAGAATATACCGATAACTTGATACTACCATTATGCAACACAGGTTCTAATACAACACATGTACAAGACCCTGTATCTGTAATTCTCTAATAACCAAGTCCAACAATCTGTTGACCTCTTTAATAACAACAAATTGAAGGCCACATTGCACGTAGATTCATAATCAGCAAATCAGACTAAACAGTCTATCAATTATATCTACGTTTACTTGTTGCAACCAAACCGTTATAACCAAATCAAACTTGTGAGTTCCAGATCCACTCACCTGTCAATCTCAGTCCAACAACTCAGAAGTCTAATGTTACTAAGTCTTCTGCTGATCTGAGAATACAACAAATAATGAGTTAGTAACTCATTCCATAATCATATAACATATTTCAATACATAGTATCGAAATGACAAACAATTATCAAGTTATAAATATCAGTTATAACAACTTTACAATTATCAATTTTAATCAAATTATTACAATGTACTTATATAATTATTTACTCAATTATCTTGTTCTAAATCATCATCATAGCATATTTATCCAAGCAGGTAAATTCATGAAGTCTAAGAAAACAAAAGTTCAATCCGAAGTGAAACCAGAAAATCCCAAAACGAGGTTTAAAACTTGAAAAATGCCATTTTCGACCCCAAGATGACCCCGAAAGGCCTAAAACCGCCTAGGCTCATTGAAAAGAGTTTTAATTATTGGACCGTTTTCAAGTGACCATACAAATTTCAGTCCAATCTGTGTTAATTGAAAATTGGGTAAATTTTTAGTGACTAAAAGTATCACTAACACTTATGCACTTTTGAAATTTGCAAAATAAAACTTTTAAAATCTCAGTTCGCAAAGCAACATCTCAGTTCGCAGAGATTCTCAGTTCGCAAGGCAACTCAGTTCGCTAGACAATAACTCGGTTCGCAAGGCAGCTTAGTTCGCAGTGCTATATCTCAGTTCGCATAACTCAGTTCGCTTCGCAATCAAGCACTGCGAACTGAGTTCATCTTCAACCTACGAAGTTCGCTACTGCAACCCAGAATTCCCGAACCATCTTTCTCCATAACTCAAAACTCAGTTTCCTAACACTCTAACAAGCTTTCTAACAACTTATATACATCAAATATCATCATATAACATCTTTCAAGCTTCAATTTCACAACTAATTCATAAATTGACCAATTTCATTCAAAACAAGTTCTTGACTAATAAACTTCAAAATTACTTACAATTAGAAGTAGAAATACGAAGATGATGATATTGAATGTGGTTTTCTAATTAAGGATTACAACTAGATGGCTTCAATTGATCAAAGGAAGCTTATGATTTTAAGTGTGTGTTTTCAATTCGCAGTGTGTGTGTAGAAGATTTGAGAACATATGTGTGTATATATATATTAATCTAACCCAATACCATTATAATTTTAGTTCCCTTCTTAATCTATTGTCTGGAACCTAAAATCATTTTGCGAAACCAACTATTTTATTTTACCGTCAACTAGATTAATTTAAAACAACGAATTATTTATTAGTCACAATAATTCATTTATCCTTTTGACTAATATTATCAAATAAACATAATAATACTAAAATATTCCTAACACATTAAATAATAAATTTAAAGTTAGGAATTTACCCATATATTACTAGGCCCTTAGGGTGGATGTTATATACATGTGGTTTAATATCTTAGAAAAACATGAACTCTCCTAATTCTTGAGTCACCACTTCCCTAGATGCTCATATGACAATATCTAGACCTCTACGTTTCACATAAATACGAGTTTTGAGTCCTAGTATAATGCCGATGCACCAGACAAGTCAAGGTCTTAAATTCAAATTTAACACGTCATAACTAGGTTATAGACAAAGTAAGAGTCAACTGATAGTCAACTAACCTGATTTGGTGACAATTGTTACAATACACGTGTTTATTGCATCTTCATTTTAATGTCTCTTTATGTTAGTTAATGTACGTCAGAGTCTAAATTTTTATTATTTAGTCATATGAGACAATCTTTCTAGTTATATATCTTTATTTATTTATTATTTATTTATGTCTGATAACAATATCATTACAATCACAACTAAAATTTAGTTTGAATATCGTTGAACTAAAAATTTTATAATATATTACTTGTAAGCATATATTTTTAAGATATATATTTTTTAATGAACCAATTTTATATAATCATTTAAAAAAAATTATTTTTATTTATTTTATGAGATTATTTAAGGTAACAATTGATGTGGTAAGTGTAAGAATTTTTTTAAATTGTTAGCATGTTGTTATTTAAGACAACAATTGATGTGACATATGTAAGATTCTTTTAAAAAACCTTGTTTTGTATATATGAATAGATTTTTCAATGAAAAGGATATTATTGATTTAATGAGATATATTACATGAACTTATATTTATAAGCTAAACAAAGTTGATAAACTAGAAAACTAATCCTAATTGAAAATCAAATCAAACTAATCTAGATAACTATTGCCTAACTATAATTACAAATAAATCTAAATATTATCCATAAATGATATTCTCAAATATTTTTAGCACTTGAAAATTTATTTTTTCTTTATAGTTTGGTTATCTTATTAGTCATTTTCATTTTCAATATTAATCGCACATTTAAGTCGACAATATTATTTTACAAATTATATCTATATTTCCTCTATAACAATTATCAAAGGTAATTGTTACTATTCACAACCTATTCCAACTCATCAAACACTACAACAACTCAATGTAAAATAAAGTAAAATAAAATGAATGAAGTGATAGTAGTATGGATATTTTTAGATAAAAAGTATAATTAAATATATTGGGTAAATACTATTAGTATTAATAAATAAGAAAACGAAAAATATAAACACAATCATAAATATCTACTAACATTTAAAAAGAACCGTTAACCTTTTAATATGTAATTTACGTTTTCACATGATAAGATAATGAGTTTGAAAATTAACCAAAAGGTTATTTGATAGAACATGTAGTTATTATTATAATTACATTGTTATAAAATATTATCAATAAAGTCCAACTATAACATTTAATATAAATATGTGATTATAAGGTATGTGAAGAACTAAATCGATAAAAGGAGAATATTTAGAATTTTAAACTTAGTTCTAAAGCTTTTTAGAATCATAGGCTGAGTGTTTTTTTGTTTCAAGTTTATAGCCTTGTGAGCAAAAATTGCTTTTAGGTCAAATTGAAAAAAAAAATCGATTAAAAGTACATTACATATTTATATACTTAAATTGGTTATCTAATTGGGTACAAAATTTTAACAATATAGAACAATTCAGTTCCAACGACTTGAAAAAATGAACACTTGCCACTATAGTACATGGAAAGTGAAGTTCTTTTGCATTTTAAGCTCCGTAAAATGAGCAAACAACCTAAAGAAGAATTACATTTATATTTATTATGTATCTAAAATTATACATCTTCTACGTGCTCAATGTCTAGTATGATATTATACTTTAATGAAATACATTAAAAAAACGTATTTGGTTGACGTAGCAAATAAAAAAGTAGGAAAAATTGTGCGTGGAATAAGAAGCACCAACCAAGGAGGCGCAATGTGACAGCTCAACCCTCCGCCAACTTCATGAATTATACTACCTTCACCAATTTCACATTTTCTACCCTTATTTTTTGTTGCAAAGTTTTTTGCTTAATGAATAACTTTTTTTTTGGTAGTAAGCAAATAAATAAAATTTAGTTTACATAAATTACAATCAGAATTATATATATATATTTAATTTCAAATTTACCGGATTACAATTAATTTTGTTTAATTGCTTATATCTTTTAATTGTTGTGTTTTATTTTATATATTATCAATATTTTATTATGTTTACTTTACTTTGAGCAGTCAAACGTTTACTATTAAAACATAGAATTGTTTAGTTTAATTTATTTGTTTCAGTTGAATTACCTTTTAGTTTTTAATATAATACAATATACAATATTAATTAAAAAAATTAGCAAGGGGCAAGTCAATTATATATTTGATTTACAAAATACATTACGTATATTTATATAGGACATGCATAATTAAATTATTGATCTCATGATGGCATCATATCATTGGTAACTATCACGTGGAAAATTTAAAAAAGTTGAATATTATTTTTGGGTAAGATTATGAGGAGAATATTTTATTTGAAAAGGGTAAAAGGAAAAGATATTTTTATTGCATTTTATGATAAAATTGTAAGGATTAAAATGTAGTGATGTTAAACTGCAGTGAAATTTATAGGTATAAAATGCAGTGTTTTAAAATGCAGTCGTTGTCGTAAATTATAAAAAATTTGTCAAAATGCAGTAAAAAAGTTTTCTCATCCTTCCCTTTAAATGAGACATTCTCAAAATCCTCCACCTTATTTTTAAACTAAATGAAATAACTTTTCACCACAAGTTTGATGGATGGTGAAATTAATTTCAATCTCTTTTCGGAAATTATTAGTTAATTACTTCCATCCCATACACGTTTGTAATATTAGACCATTAAGTAGAAAAATCATCATCATCATCATGGTTATAAGAGCGGATTGATAGAAGAAAAAAAAAAGTAAAAGGGTAAACATAGAAAATAAAAATGTACGAAGATTCACGCGTAAAAGAGGACTAATGATATTTCCATCATAATTTTTTATGAATTCACCGTAATGTACAACTATTTATATATATTGTATAATTATTTATTGCACATCTTTTGTAGATATATTAAAAATGGTGGTGTAAATATGATTGAAAAAAAGAATATAGAATAAAGTTATGATCATCATCATATAGATAACTGACAAACAATGTGTTCATAATGAAGAGATATATATATTTATCAAAAGTCATTACAAGTTATATATAATCCAAAACCTACGCTCTCATTAAATTCGCATGATCAAAATTATCATCACACCTAGCCATAATAAAACTTCTGTTAAAATTTATTATTGATATTGATCATATGATAATAATTAAACTAATAATTAAAAAGACCTATGATCGATGTAATACCCGATTCCTTTATTAATAAAAATATCATTAAAAAAATATTATTACACAAATCTTAAAGAATATTCAAAGTTAACAATAAAAGTTGATTAAGCTATAAATCAATCTTATTGAGTAATTAACAACAAATTTTGGGTCCCATACACATCTTGATGGGGGTGATTATCCATCTAATTTGACAAGTATTCTCATCATCTTTCTTAATCAAGTCACATAAATTAAAAAGAAAAGGAGTATAAGATATCATTTATTTAAAAATTAAAAAGAACAAAAAAACAAAAACCAAAAAGAAAGTTTTTATCTTTAATTTATCTCTGTGATTTATATCTCCTTTTCTGTATTTCATCATCACTATCTAACCCTGAAAATCTGTTTACAAAGAGAAAAAAAATTTTATTTTTATTTTAGAAAAAAGGATTCTTTTCATGTTTAAATTTGTGACTTCACAGAACTGGTCCAGAAAGTTTTCTTGTCTCTGATCCCAATAAGTCCATCTCTCTCTTCCAAAAGATTTGTAATCATACTCTCCTTTTATAAAACATATATATATATACACACAACTATTTATATATATATATATATATATATATATATATATATATATATATGTACAGTGCCATAGATAGCTAGCCAGCTAGCTCTCTCTAAAGTACAAAGTGGTCCAATTTCCTTAACAAACCCCACCTCCTGTTTTTGCTTTCTTAGCAAAACCCTTTTCTTTTTTTCTCAATCCAACACATTTCTTCTATACTTCTAGTTAGAGAAATTAAACCCTTTTAGAGAGAGAAAAGATCCTGAAAAAAGATTGTATTTTTATTCAAAAACACAGCTTAAACAATGCAAGAACAAGGTTTAGGAATGATGGGTAGTGGTGGTTTTACTGATCATATGTCTGTTTCACTTTCCGGCGATCAAAACCACCGTCATCTCAAAACGGAGATAGCCAACCACCCACTTTATGAACAGCTTCTTTCAGCTCACGTTGCTTGCTTACGTGTCGCCACCCCAATTGACCAACTACCACTCATCGATGCTCAGCTTTCTCAGTCACACCACCTTCTCCGGTCATACATCTCCGACCACCATAATCCACCGTTATCCCCACATGATCGCCAAGACCTTGATAACTTCTTGGTAATTTACTTTTTCCCAAGATTTTTGCTTTTTAGTTTAAAGATTCAATCTTTTTATTTTATTTTAATGATATTTTAATATATTAAGACACAAATTAACCCCTTCTTGTTTTATATAAATTCTCCAAGATTTTAGCTTTTTAATAACAAAGATTCAATCTTGTTATTTTGGGTATATTTATTTAAAGATAAAGTTTTAATCTTTTTAATATTATATGTATTTATGTGATGAATAAAACAGGCACAGTATTTGTTAGTTTTATGTTCATTTAAAGAACAGCTGCAACAACATGTCAGAGTTCATGCTGTTGAAGCTGTTATGGCCTGCCGTGAAATTGAACACAATTTACAAGCTCTTACTGGTACTTTCTCTTTCATATATCTTCTGTCTCTCTATATATATTTGTATGCGTACATTAATATTAATATGTTCTATAAATAAATATCTTTTGATGTTTGTTCTGATTTAGGTTCTGGGAAGAACTTGTTTTCCACTTTTCCCTGTGAAAAGATTTTATTATTTGTTTTTTTTTAAATTAAATTTCATGGTTAATAATTAATTAATGTCATCTACCAAAATATTTGGAAACATACAAAGGAAGGGAGAAAAAGAAAATGAAATTGGGATATTAAGGTGGGTGTAATGTGGGCCACTGGGCCTGTTGGTGATTTTATATTTATCAAAAAAATAATAATTAATTATTTATTTATGTGTTTTTTAATTTATAGTTAGGAGTAGAAGGAAGGTTGAGTTAGTTGGGGTGATGAAGGGAACAAAGAGTGACAACAAAACCAACAGCACCTAACAACCGCTATTTATTAAATTGATTTCTAAGCAAAAAAATATTAGAAAAAATGGATTATTTTTTAATTATTAATTTAACGTTTGTTGCAGGGGTGTTCAATATTTAGTTTAAAACCGTTTAATTCGAATACCGAACTGAATTTGACTTCGATTTTCGGTTTTTAATTTTCAAATTCGGTTGAACTGAATTCGAATTCGATTTTCGGTTTTGAATTTTTCAAATTCGGTTAAACCGAAAATCGAATTCAAAACCGAATTCGATTTAATAAATATATTATTATTTATATAGTAATATATATGTGATTTTTTGAATTCGATTGAATATTTGAAGAGTTTAACATTTTGAAAACTTAAATTTTTTAGATACCATGTGTTTTCATGGACATTAAAATTCGCATGCATTGACACTTTTATGCTTTATAAACTCGAATTTGGCTAACACATAATAATTGTTAATAGTTAGATTTATAAAATTTGTATCGTATCATCGTGCATAATTCGAATTCGGTTCGGTTTCGGTTTGGTTTTCAATTTGAATTCGGTTTTCGGTTTTGCTCCCAAAATTTTCAAAACTGAATACACCGAGAAAACTGTAAATCGAACCGATGAACACCCCTAATTTGTTGGTATTGGTTTTGTGATGTAGGGTTTAGCCTTAGGAATATTTATTTGTCACCAAAGTAGAAAAGTAATTGTGAATAACTATTTACTGTTTAATTATTTACTTATTTATTGCTTACCTTAACATTATAAAAAGTAATTCTAAACACTATCTTATTGATTTGTATACACCAACCCCGTACAAAAATTTACATAAATATATGTTCTATCCTAATAAAAAATGTGAAAAAACAAATAAATTATACAATAAAGTACAATTTTTAGAATGCATGCAGTCGTTCTTTAGCTTCCCCAAATTTTACCTGACAAACATTCCAAAAGTGGCTTGTAAATATATTCAAATAAATAAATAAAGGGTTATCTTGTGATACTTTTGTGTACTAATTTTACTCATGGAACTAGGCTTAAATATGAACAACTAAATTTTCCTTTTTATTGCTAGCATGTTGTCCCCTTGAATCACTGACTTGTCCTATTGATTCTCCTTTTTACATATAGGTTCAATTACATGTTATGATCACTTCTTTTCCAAGATACCATTGTACTAAAAGTCACACCCCTTAATACACATATGTTCATTTCAATTTTTGGAACATACCATTTTTTTTTTTACTTTTGGTATTTGTTTGATATTTTTTATTTGGCTGTTAAGGAGTTACACTTGGAGAAGGGTCAGGAGCAACAATGTCTGATGATGAGGATGATATGCCAATGGATTTTTCGTTGGATCAATCCGGTGGTATCGATGGTAGCCACGACATGATGGGTTTTGGTCCGCTTCTTCCTACTGAATCGGAACGTTCTCTTATGGAAAGAGTCCGTCAAGAACTCAAAATCGAGCTTAAACAGGTTTTCTATTATATCTTTCTTACTTTTACTATATATGTTGCAAATGGGCAGTTTTGTTGGGCAAAATCTGTTACTCGGTGTTGCATATTTCTTTCTTAACTATTTTTATTCTTCATCTGAACTAATCTGTTCATAAGTGAATGAGTTGAAATTGATACTCTACGTACTTTACGATATACAGGGATTCAGGTCAAAAATCGAGGACGTGAGAGAGGAAATATTGCGAAAGAGACGAGCTGGAAAATTACCTGGTGACACTACCTCTGTACTCAAAGATTGGTGGCAACAACATTCGAAATGGCCTTACCCAACTGTACGTAACTTGTAATTCCTCTTACATACGACAATTTATCGCACGAAACATTTCCTATGTATCACTTTCTATCATAATTTTGTAATAATGTTTTTACAGGAAGACGATAAGGCGAAACTGGTAGAGGAAACAGGGCTACAACTAAAGCAAATCAACAACTGGTTCATCAATCAAAGAAAGAGAAACTGGCATAGCAACTCGAACTCAATGACTGCTCTTAAGTCCAAGCGCAAGAGATAGAAGACGATTATTTTGGATTTTCAAAAGCAATTTCTACATATATATATAACAATATATATGTTGATACGGGAATATAATGGTAGTAGGTATAATATGGAATATATAGTGACCAAAAATTAAACAATGGGGGGCAAATTAAACAAGTTGTAACGAAAGGCATATATGATTAATTTTCTAACACATTTACGTTTACTATCGTGATTGGATCTTAGGCATGAAATTTTATATTTGGTCTAGTTTTAATGCAATATTGTTGCATGGATTTTTTTGTTAATTACCAGTGAATAAAGAAAAGTATAAGTTTGCGTGCCCATGCAAAAGATTACAAATAATATGTAAATCTAAATTATATATGATATGTAAAACACTTTTGAATTGAAGAGTTATATTAATTATTTAATCTATTTAATCTATGGTTGAATTTAATTTACTACTCCTAAATCATTTATCAAGTCATATGTTATAATTTCCAACAATATACATCCTACAATGATATTAGTCTAAAAACTTCATCCTAATTAGCATCGTATGCATCGAAATAATATTTTTTAAGAATAAAATCATTAAACTATAATTGAAAACTTTATAAGGATATTGATGTAATATTAAAATTTGAAAGAATAATAACGTAATTATAAGGTTTTATAAGGATTAAGTGTAATTCAGCCAAATTGAAAGATGATATACATCTTTTTAATGAAATGGGCTAAATGAAACCGAAATATGGGCCTATAGTTATGAATGATATGAAGACACAATTGTTAATTGGACTAACTACCCACTAAAAGCCCACAACATTAGTAACATTATCATCTCAAGTTGGACGAACTACAAAGAAACTTGACGCCAAACGTAGCATAAGGGCATAACCACTTTGATTACCGGTTCATCACTAAAAATGATCCGGCATGGCTAGCTAAATTTTTTCCTTTCTTTTTTTAAAGGTAAGAACCCTTTGAATTTAAGAAACAATAGAATACGATTAAACTCGTGAATAAAATTCATGAACCCAAAAATCTTTACAAGTACTCAAATCTTTGGTTGGTATTGAACCTAATGCAGCAAGCTTTAGCTTAACCAAGTCAGCAACTGTTGCATTATAATGCACCCTTTTCCAAATCAGTGAATTTGTATACACAGATTACACATGGTGGTCAAGAACAAGAATTTGAAACCGTGATCAAAGAATGGATCATTAGATTCTTGCACATTTCATCAGATGAGCACTCAATAGTTTTCACAGCTAACCAATCATCAACATTCAAAGTGTTGGCAGATTCTTATCCTTTTCATATATACAAACATAAATCTTTTGACTGCGTATGATTATCAAAACGAAGCTGTGCAAACCATGATTGATAGCTGTAGGAAAAGATATGGGGGGGTCGATTCAGCAGTGTTTTCATGGCCTAACATGCGAATTCAATAAAAAAGATCAAGGAAATCGGTTGTTGATAAGAACTAAAAGCAAAAGGAATCAAAGAGGACTTTCTGTTTTTTACACTTCAATTACAGGTTACAGGATCGAGTTACTCATATCTTTAAGTGAGTTTGGCTCAAGAAACCGGGTGGCACGTCTGTCTTCATGCCAATGTGTTAGGACCCAAAGACATGGAGACATTGGGTCTTTCTCTTTTCCAGCCTGATTTCCTCATTTGTTCATTTTACAAGGTTTTTTTCGGGTGTCTATTTATTCCAAAATTGAGATCATCAAACTGTAACAAGCACAGATTTGGTTAATATCGTTCAGGCTTCTAATCAGCCTTTATTTCTACAACAATCAGGGAGTACTGAAAGATAGAAAAAAGAAGACATAGCTATGGAAAGCTTTAGCTCGGTCTCATCATCATCATCATCATCATCAATATCCAATCAAGAAACGTTTGAAATACGAGAAATAAAAGAAAATACCCAATACAATGTAGACAATCCAAACTACAAGTGCTAATTGACCAAACATTTCAAGATATTATTAATCAACAATAGTAGTAATCTGAGGAAACCCAATCCCTATGACGGTGGATTTAGTAACTGTGAGCAGCAGCAGTTGCTAATGATAATAAACAGAGGTGACACGATTTATGCCATGTAGTAGAGAATGTAAGACTTCGACCCCTAAACGCATTAATAATAAAAATTACTCTCAACACCTGTGAACTCACGCAAAGCACCATAATGCTAACCAGCAACTACACAGCAAGAAACATTTTAGGGGAGTATATATATGTGATTCTAGATATGCAATATTATTCCGGTTTATATTATTGGCCATAGCCAAAATGTGAAAGTTGCAAAAAACCTCAGAGACTTACGTTGCAACCTTTGGATCCTGCCCTCCGGTGCCGTACTTGGGGTGTGCAAGTGGTGCCACCGCACAGGGCCCTCAGAATTTTAGGGCCTCAAAATTTCATACATAGTGTATTATATGTATGTATATATGCATATTAGTAAGTGTTTGTATATAATTACATACAAATATGTTTTTTGGGCCTCCAAATAAATTATGATTACAAAGACATTACAGAAAGATATTCGTTTAACCTTTTTAACCCGGAAACCCCTACAACTAAAAGGTCTTCTCAAAACAATCAATAACAAATAATAAGAAATATGAAACCATAAACACATACTAAGCTCTCAATTTTTAACACGTTTGTAACATGTGCGATTGCCTAATCAGTTATTTGAAGTGTAAATAACAATAAAATTATTTTTAACGCACATGATTTTAACGTGAAGATTAATAATCAGAATATAGATATTAATAATGAATTTGTAGATGTATAACAAAATTCAAGTAATATCAACAAAAAATATAGATGATAATCGAACATAGTATATTATGGAAGCCTAAATTTATTTTTTCAAAATCTTTTTCCCGTGAGATCGATTTAACAGAAGAATCATTAGAAAATGATGAAACGATGTTTTCAATATCTTATCTTAATTTACGTGAAAAATAGAAAAAACGAATCTTATAGACGTCTCTTTCTTAGGACGCCCCAGCCCTCACACCAACAATGTAAAAAACGATCCATCAAACACAAAAATGAGGGTATCATAACCCACGTGACAATATACCGGATACACTACAAAATCCAAATTGAGGTAAAACCGATAGTAATATGCTAAAATTAACAAATCAACTGATGAAATCCAACCACTATTAGAATAAAACTAAGTAATCTGCTACTATCAGAGTAATCCGCTTTCCAACCATGGTCACACTTGACTCACCTACTACATTAGTACTTCATTCGCTTCGGTTAAGCAAAGGTGAAAAGGGTCATTTATCTATAATTACAATGAAGTTGGACAAAATTCTTAAAAGAGTAATAGTCAATTACTATTATACCCTAAAAGAGTAATAGTCAATTACTATTATACCCTTAACTTCTTTCTTTTGTATGTGTATTATTACTATTAATGTATCAAACAAATAATTACCATTAAAACTTCCTGCCGTTTCATATCTATACGTAATTAACAATTAACAATAGGAATAAAAAAAACAAAAATAACTTCTACTCATTAATATTCTATACTCCATACAATATAAAATGTGAGCAAAATTATGTAGAAATCTTCAAATTTTGAACCTATTAATGCAAAATTATGTAACTGATAAACTAATGCCTAGCAGCCTTATGTAACTGATTGCAAGCACAATTACATATAGCAACAACTAGCTGTCAAACAGATAAAAACGCAAGTGTATTTTCACCCTTCATTGTAATCATTAACATGCCACAGTGGTTCTTGCCTTCTTCGTTATAGCTTTACGGGTATTTGGGGTGATGAGGTTCTAATTCAAAATATTGAGTTGGTTCAATGGTTGAATCCAATCTCAAAAGATGGGATCATGGTAAGATTTCCCTGTCAAAGTATTCAGTTGGTTAATTGGTTGCTCGGGTGACAAGATTTTTGATATGAAGTCACATATTGTTTTATTGTTTACGTACTACTTTGTAGAAAGGAATTGAAGAACCGATTTGAATGCCAAATGGGTTTCATGCACCTTCTATGAGTTACTGTCACACCAATATACAACAACGAGATATTCAAAAGATCACTCTTATAGGCAATGGTCCAGTTTAATTAATTTCTTAAGTGTATAATGTGATTTAAATGGTTAATATTGATTGATGTACATGTTTAAGTTATTTCATTATTGAGACACATACATCCGTTTAAAATCATAAATTAACCGTTTTCAAAAGTGTAAAGAGATTGTCCTATAGTAACTATTTAAGCTAAAAGTTAAGTTTTTGCGTACTTTTTTTTTCTTTTTCTTTTTTGTAAATAAAATACCTTCCTTTTAAATACCACAATCAATCTTATATATGTCAATTTAATATTACGTTTAATTTATTGCTTGAGGGAAAACTCGGCAAGAATGTTATCCCAAAGCTAATCATTTTTAAGTAATCTTATCGGACCCGAAAAACTTAATAAGTTGATAAAAATAGAACACATTAAACATCTCATTCGAAAAATGTTTTATCTAAAATATAAAAAAATAATAGTAAGAAAAACAAACTTGCATAAAAGTACAAATTTATACGTGAGAACCTTAATTTATATACTTGAGTTAGATTCATGTGTTGATCTCAATTTTTGTGAAATATGCAAATACATAGTGATTAAGGACTTTAGAACTTTTAATTCTTAATTATTCCACCTTGAAAATTTACTATTGGCTTATTAAAACATGAAATTAAACGAAGAACGAGACGAACACACAAACGAAACCCTTTTGGTATTCTTATATGATTTATAAAATACCGACAAAGTTTAATGTATTAAAAGTTACACTATCAGATTAACATGAAGTTGTGTTGATTATTTAACTTACCAATACTAAGAACATCGAATTCATCAAGAAATGTGACTTTCATACTATGTTAATGTAAATATGTTAACAAAATCACTTCAATAGTCATGTTAATCTCGGCATGACATGTAATAGTCGCCACTATCAAATCAAAGTTGATATAAAAGTTCTCATGCGTATTATATATATCAACACTGTGACCGTCAGCCTTCTCCTCTCTCCCGTTTATTTTCGTCAACTATTGACTAGGGTTATTCATTTTTGAATATCCAAAATTTTTGATAGTAGATTTCGCTACTCAAAATTCATGACCAAAATTTAGATATCCGAAAAAATATTATTTTTATTTTCAACTTTTTATATTCGCAAATATGTACATTTGTAACTACTTAAGTAATGAATTTAACATAATATAAATGTAAAATATATGTATATGCAGACAAATCTTGATTTGGTAAATTGAAAATATTTCAAAACACTTTATAATACACAATAACTTTGTCTTTAAAAAATACACAGTTAAAACAAAGCTCATTTAAAAAATCGTTCATATAATAAACAAATTAAATAAAAGATATTAGATTATTATACCCAAATTTAGTAGAATGAGTAATACAAGGAGTATCTTACCGCGCTTAGCTGGGAGTTAAGATTATCATTATATTCGATATAATTTACATATCTCTTTTAAGTTTGTTACTTTATCGTCTCAAAATAATTGTCCACAATTATATTATACAAAGTGTAAAAAAACCTAATTTATATATGGTGTAAGAGAAAAATGATAGTCTTACCCTTACTTATGCACGTTCTTTTATGAAAATATAAATAATCGGGAAATTAGTGAAGTTAGTTTATTACTTTTAGAAGTTTACACTAATTATGAGACAAACTAAAATAGAAAGGTGAACATTTATTTTGAAACAAATGGTACCTCACATCTCCATTTATTTTAAAGTAATAGTATCTATATATATTATGAAAAGCCAAATACTAACTTAATAAGAGCAGAGAAATTAAAAAACTTCTCTAGAAATACATTAGCCTTTTATAAGGCTACTGGTAGTTTAATCTGGTGAAGGAGAAATGACTTAAGTTAAAAATAATAAAAAAGCTAAAGATAGCCTTTAGAGCTATGAATAAAAAATTCATACATGCATCAATTGTTTGTACTTAGATAATAACTACTCACCCTCTAAATATAGCTGCTTTTAACAAATTTAATGTACCACCAAATTTTACACAAATTTAATTCTTAAAATAGCACTTAAAGCTACAAATAGCAAAACTCTAAAAATAGTTATAATCTCATACTATTAGGGTATGATTTTAATATGGGATAGAAGGTGAAGTAAAAGATCAAAGTACCTTTGAGATTAATTGAGAATATGATGAGATCTCTAGATATTTATATTTAGCATATTTTTTATGATAATATCATGATGACTATTCTAAAAAATCATGATAAGTAGTCAATTTAGTTTGTTTGTTATTTGATACTAAAGTATAATATATATCTAAAAGTTGTAAGTTAAAAACCTATTTTTTGGATTTTCGGATATTTGAATTTCAAAAATCACTACCTAATACTTGAACCTGAAAGTTATAATACATGTATTTCGGACAATCGAAAATTCGAAGATTTTCGGATAATTTTGGCTCAAAAATTCGGACATTAAATTCGAATACGGATACTACCGACACCTCATTCCAATTTATTACCGCTACATAGTGCGGGTACTCTGCTAGTACTATATAATATATTTGAGCAATGACCTTAGAAAGAAGAAGTACCAAATGACTAATTTACCCTTCTAGTATTTTATTTAACATTCAAACACCTAAATTTAATTTAACTCGCAACCCGAACATCGAGTATGCAACGACATTTATATATAGGTATTTTTTTCTATTTTTGTTATAGGGGTAAAGAGGTGACTTTTTACTTTAAAAAGGTTCATATTGTAGTGTATCGTCAAATAAATTTTAGGCTTATTTGCTTATTTTTACATAAATAAGCTTCAATCTAGTGTTTTTATGAGCTTATTTGGTGAGCTTTGCCCATATTATATGGAGATGAAAATAAGCCAAATTTTTTTAGCTTATTTGCTTATAAGAAAATAAGCAATAAGCTAGCAAATAAGCTCCCCCAAACACCCTTTAAGTATATGGAAATGTAATTATTTATACTCTGACATTCATTGTAAGCAACAAAGTACTCGGAGTTACATTGTGTGTAATAAACTTTCAACTTGTGATGCTGCCACGTGTCACTTCATACAGCTAACACGTAAGTAAAAGTACGAAAACTTACATACAATGGCGATGAATAACAAGTTTATTACACACAATGGAAGCCCAAATAATTCGATACACACAATGATTGCCAGACTATAAATAATTACATTTTTGTGCACTTAACTCTAAATTTTAATTATGATTTACATAGTACATATCGAATGAATATGAAACTTAATTTTCTTTATCCGCTATTACTGGTGTAGCATAAAAGACCAGCCGGAAAAAGACTCATATTTAACATTGATGAAAGTTAAACAATTTATTTACATAAACAATTAATCTCATCAAATATTTGTGATAATAACATAATGTGTTCAACTAATTAAAAAAGGATATAAAGAAACATATACATGTACTACATCTTATTCAAACAATTTATATATCGTTAGTAATGAGTTTTTTCACCCCGCGGGGAAGTAGAAAATATATAATTTTAGATGTACGAATGCAATTTGCTTTTAAGTTGTTTGCTCATTTTACAAAATTTAAAACCTAAAAAACCTTAAGTTTCCATGTAGTATAACTGGGAGTGTTCATTGAAGCAAGTTTTGATTTTCTCAGGTCATTAGAATTAATTTTTTTTTACTCATTTAGATAGCCAATTTAAATAAGTATCGTATTTTTAATCAAACTTTTTTCCTAAATTCGACTTAGAACCAAATTTAACTAATTAGGTTAATTTAATAAACTTGAAACGGAAAACACTCAATATATTATAATTTTAAGCTTTAAGAATTCATTTTTTAAAATTATAAGAACTCTATATTTTGGGTTAAAATAATATTTATCGATTTAGTCCTTAATCACATTTTTAAATTATATATATATAATATGTATATATATACATATTATATATACATACATATATATATATACATATATATATACATATATATATATACATATATTAACCCCTATGTTGATTTGATTAATAAGAAGTCACTCATTTTATACGAGACTACAAATTATATTTTGACTTTATTGATAATATTTATAGCAATATAATTACAGTAATACTATATACTTTATTCAATACCCTTCTGATTAATTTGTAAACAAAGATCGCATTTCGGAAGGTTGACGTTCTTTTTTAAATATGAGCAGATATTTATGGTTGTGTGTATAGTTTTTGTTTTGTTTTTAATATATATATATATATATATATATATATATATATATATGCTTATTTACTTAGAATAATATGATTTTTTTTTACAACCTCTATCCCCTATTTAGTTTTTTAATTGTTTTTTTATTGAGTTGCTATAGTGATATGTTAGTGAGTTTGAATATTGTGAATACTAACAATTACTTTTGATAAATGTTAATGAGTTGCTATAGTGATATGTAAGTGAGTTTGAATATATAGGTTGTGAATAGTAACAACTACATTTGATAATTGTTATAGAGATAATGATTATAAATATAACGATGAAAAGAAACATTACCTACAGTGATAGCTTCGGATATCAAAATTAGAATGCAAAATTATCTAACAGTTTTTTTCAATAAAAGCAATGACCATGAACAGTTGTGTTAACTTGTTCAATATGAAAGTCACCCCGGATGAAAGGTATCCCTGACAATGAATTTGCAAGAATGCTAACAATCTCATAGGAAGGCAAGTCATTATCTGTAATCCTACTTAGAAAATATTTAAAATTTCTGTAAATCCGAAATATTTGGAGATACTCGTTCAATTACACTGGCAACACGAGGGTTAGCACCTGTGGCATGATACCTAGTGCTACGGTACTGCCCTTTCGCTTGCAGATCGAAATCATAATGAACAAGTACATCGAAATTCAGTAAATCTGGGATGATGGTACGCAACATAAAACCAAATCACGATCATTAAGAGAAACTAAAAAACCTACATTCTGATCACGATCATAGGGTACTAAATTTGAAAGTTATTGACCCGCTCTGCTTCACGAATTAAAGTCCACATGCCACCATTAATCCAACTTTTATACTTGCAATACATGACAGTTAATATGATGATTACATCACAACTACCGACTAAAGAAACGTCTATAATACTAAAACTCAAATCATTATTTACAAGTAGCTTCGTGTTTCGCCTATAGATGTTTTGAAAGGAATAGTTGAAAGGAATGATTAAAGCACTTGAACTTCCGGTCCCTCAAGTGCATATTATTATTTCAAAATGAATTAAATACTTATTATTTTATTTAAAGTTGGAAGTTTTTATTAATTTTTCAAGTGTATATAATTTTTTTTAAATATAATTATAAGATCATCGATTTTTTGAACTAGCATAACCATTGGAACTATTAAATTTGCCAATTCAATGATTGGTCCGGTTTTCAAAACTCTTGAATATAACATATTTATTATAAGAATGAAGGTCAATATGAAAGTCACCCCTAAGAATGAAGGGTATCTCCGACCATGAATTTGCAAGAATGCTAACAATCTCATAAGAAGGAAATTCATTGTTTGTCATCGTACTTAAAAAAATCTTGAAATTTCTGTAAATCCGACAATGTTCTACAACATTGGCTGCCCAAGGGTTAGCGCCTGTAGTATGATAAGTAGTGCTATGGTACTGCCATTCCCTTGTGGATCGTAATCATAAGGGTTTATTGTTTGAAAGTGCAGCATACTTTTCATATTTTACTATTGTATGCACTCACATTTCAAAAGTTTTATTGTATGTTTTGAAACTTGCTAAATCGTCTATTGTATGTATAATGTCACCTGTTGCTGACGTGGAACATGTATAAGCTGATTTGGCATTATTTTAAAAAAGAAGGAAGAAACTGTCAACCTGACTTTCAGGTCACATTGTACATACAATAGACGATTTAGCAAGTTTCAATACATACAATAGAACTTTTGAAATGTGATCACATACAATAGTAAAACGTGTAAAGTATGTTGCACTTTCAAACAATAAACCCTAATCACAATACTTTCTTTTATCGAAAAAGAAAGGTTCCTGAAAGCTTACTAAGGTGCGACGCCTAATTGTGAGTCTCATAGCCATACGAGAGCTCAAAATTCAATAAACTTGGAATGATGGTACGCAACACAAAAATCGGTTCGAGATCATTAAGAGAAACTAGATAGCCTAAATTCTGATCACGATCTAACACGATCATAGCTCTATCATCCTCAAGGTTCAAACTTTGAAAGCCATAAATCCGAGCAACTTCACGAATTAAAGTCCACATGGCACCTTTTATCCAACTTTTATATTCACAATACGTGCATGACAGTTGAAACGATGTTTACCTTTCTACTACTGACTAAAGAAACGTGTAGGTACATATTTGTACTTGTACTTTTAAAAGGACATTTTAAATATCCACTTAAATATATTAAGTCATTATTATATTATTATTTTAATTTTAATTTTAATTTTAATTAATGTAAATTGGAATATACAATATTTTTTATTAAATATTTTTATATTTATGTTTTACATGAACATGGACGCAGTAAGTAAAGATACACATATTTGATTTGATTGATATTTCTATCATATACTATCATGCACATAAATTTGAAAGGATATTTAATTTATGAAATTTATACTAATATTATATAAATATATTTTCGATCACAAAAACCTTATTGTAACATAAAAGTAGCAACCAATCTAACATAAAATACAAATTATAATTAAAATCAAATCATTATTTACGTGTAATTTTGTGTTTCGCCTATTATCGATGTTTTGAAAGGAATGGTTTAAAGGAATGATTAAAGAACTTGAACTTCCAGTCCCTCAAGTGTATATTATTATTTTAAAGTGAATTAAATACTTATTAATGTATTTAAAGTTGGAGCTTTTTGTACAATTTTAAAGTATAAATAGATTATTTTAAATATAATTATAACCAGCAAAACAGTTGGAACTCGTAAATTTTCCAATTCAATGATTGGTCCGGTTTTCAAAATACTTGGATATAACATATTTATTATAAGAGATACATATATTACTATACCTAATCTTACTCAAATGATTATATATTGTTGATAATTGAGCAAATTGCTATATTGTTGATAATTGAGCAAATTGCACGAATTATTCTTGTGTTTTCTCAAAAATGCACGTATCATCCCTATCAAATTAAATAACATAAGTCATCCATGTATTCCATATTTTTGATCAATTATCATCCTTCTGCACCTGAAATGATGAATATACCCTTTATTCTTTTATTTTCTAACTAAAATGGTTATGTTTTTCTACTAGTATTTGTATTACTTTTCTTTTTCTTTATTACTTTTCCTTTTATGTTTAATTCCTTATAATCACATCATCTCCGTTTTCATCTTCAACCTCACATTATCTTCAACCTAAAATTAAAACGTGACTTCTTCCTTTCTAGATATAATTTCCTCTTAGAATCATTAACCACTCATGTTCCTTTGTGTGCCTTTATAGTCTTTTAACAACCATCGTCGGTCACCATTGTCCATCATCACCATCTTCGGTCATCATCGTGGTCCGCCACCATCTCTGTCATTCATTGTCAATCACCACCGTCAAGATCTTCTTCGGCCGATCTACAACTTGAACAACCATAATTGAATATGAGTTCCATCAACCGGTGTTTGGTCAACGAAATCACCGACGCCATCGCCGCAATTGCTACTCATGTTCAAAACTCCAAATGTCGTCTGTTCTTATTTGCAATTGTTCGATTTTGATTTAGAAGTGTTGTTAGCTTTAGGGGTTGTTTTTGTTCTAGTATTTTTTAATGAAGAAGAGAAAAATATTATAAAATAAAAAAGAGGGTGTTGGAAATTGCAGGTTAATGGCAAGTGATGGGGATGTTTGTTTAAAAATTGAAATTCTTCTTCAATTTGACAACGAAAAAAAAAGTGAAAACAAAGATCAACATAGTTGTTGGTAAAAAAATATATAGAAATGAAATGAAAGGAAAATGTAGTACAAGTATATAATTACAAAGATTAAATATAAAGATATATAAAGAAAATGACATTATTTTTGACAGAACACAAGAACGATCAGTACAATTTACTCTTGATAATATAAATGATATTAATAATATTATAAATATTGTTGGCAGATTTCGTTTATTTCATACTTTGTATGATGATCGTGTCAATCTTTGTTCTTTCAGGAAAGTTGAATAATGTAAAATGTAGAATGCAAAATGTAGAACTCATTCAGTTGCTACTCTTTTACATGTACCTTGCATGTACCTTCTGCTTTCTGATTATAGACCTCGGTTTTGATGGGAACCTCCAAATTCACCTTTCTCACCGCGTTCATTTAAAAGGGTTTTGTTTTTAGAAGAAGCGATTGTTTATCTTTGGATGGATGAACGGCGATGGTTGACCAAGAGTGGTGGGAGAAAAAGAAACAGTAGTGATGGTTTATGATTTTGGGATTTTAGGGCTTCGATTCTATTTCAATTTTCAAAAAATTAAAATATAGAAAGAAAAGGAAATAAGGTTAAATAATTGGTGACCTTAAAGAATATGAACAAAATTCAAAATGAATTTATTCTAGATTTTGTTACTCCGTATTATTATTAATTATTAATAATTATTATTGTATTCTTTTTAATTAATAGCAGTCTTTATGTAATTTATAGTGTAACTAGGAATATTCATCATTCGATATGGCCAGTTAACACGGCCAGTTTAAGCATACATTTCAGATCAAATCGGTAATCACGATTTGATGTTTTTTCTCAAATCAAACCGTTTAATATAACGTGTCAAACTAAAGCAATTAAAATCAGTTTGGTTTGAGCGGTTTCACAGTTTGAATCAATTTTTTTTTTTTAAATCTTAACAAAATTATGTTAACTATTATTCAAGTTTTTAAAAAAGAATAAACACATATTCAATTATTGGTAAAAAAAGTGTTTAACAATACTAAAAATTTTCCTTTATTATTTTTAATTTGAGTTTAATTAATTGCATAAGTTGACAAATTTTTTAAAAGAACACTTTGGATACTTCTTAGGGTTAATTTGATCCTCTATTTTTTTTTGAGTTGATGTTTCTTATATAGTTTTGGTGGTTCCTTGAGCCAAGTTTATTCAATTCAATGTGTTTCTTTGGCTCCAAATTTTTATTGGTACGAGCTTTTAGAAAATTACAATTTTCAGAGAAAAAAACAATTACAATATATCTTTTTAACTCCCTTAATTTTCAGTAATAAATTACCCGTGCAATGCAATGGAAAAACAATTTTAATTACGAATAGTAAATCGTTAACAATGATATATTACGCATCTTTTTTTTCTTTCGGTGCACAGGATGATGAATTTTGTGATAATAATTTGTCCGTTTGACTAGTTAAGAGCGTTGAAAGTATGAGTTGTAGTGATATCAATCCAATATTAACACTAACATATTATGTGATGAGTGTTCACCCATTATTATGGATTCTCAAAATTGAATTCCTTTGTGTATATATAAGTAACACAACATAAATTCATTATTATCATAGTTTCAAACCTATAATTTGATTGAATCATACGATCACCGTAACAAAACACAAATATCCAGTTATGGATAGTGCATGGTTAGTTATGTTGTGTTAAACAATAGGTGTGAACATAAATATATGTGCGGAGCAAAGTTTTGAAAATCGGTTCGAACCGGCCGGTTGGACCGATTGAACCGGGTGCGGGAACATTTACGACTCATATATAACCGGTTTTTGGAGAATTTATTGACCGGATCAAACCGGCGGTTTTACGGTTCGACCGGAGAACCGGAAACCGGTTAAAAGCCAACTTTCTTCTTTTTAAGGGCTGATTTCGAACGAGAACGATTTGTAATCCCAATCGGACTAATCCTATATCGCATTCAAGCGAAACCAAACTGAAAAAACGCGGACAAACTAGTTTAAGTTTAATTACTTCGCCGGAGGTGGAAAATTATGGTCACCGGCGGTCCATATCATCTTCTTCGTTTAAGATTTCATTTTTATGGCCATTTTCGCCGGATGATCTGAGGTTGGCAGCTTCCATGTTATTGGTGTAGCTTTTGGTTTAGTTTTTTAGAGATTTTAGATGAATAAGAATAAAGGAAAATTGGGGTATTTTGGAGAAATGAGAAAATCAGGGTAAATGAAGATGGTAGAGTATAGAAAGGGTGAAAAGACGTGTGAGGAATAACTTCTTGGAAGTTGAACTCACCATCTTCATTTCTATCTACTTTTTTATTTTTAAAAATACAAAGTACTATTTTATTTTACAAGTACAAATGCTACTTTTGACTTGGAGGGATAGTGTAATATTTTATTTTTGTATGTACTTCTTTGACTCGAGGATATATCATAAATTTAGATTAGATCGGTGGGTATATAACATAAAATTTAGCTTGAATCCGTAAAAACGGTTGAATTGACGGTCGGACCGGTTGAACCGGAATCGGAACTCTAACCGGTTCAACTTAAAAACTGGTTTTCAAAACATTGACCATGAGGATGTTTACTGTTATTATTGAAGTTGGGGGATGGCATCCAAGAAACTGAACAACCACAGAGATGTTTTTTGTAATTTACGCTAATTTATAAGGCTAAAGGAACAATTTAACATATTCATATATTCATCTTTGATGTATAAAATTATATTATATTGTAACTTTGTTTTATATATTTCCAATATGTATTTATAGAAATCTTATTAAAGGTGGAGATTATACCTTA
The DNA here is from genome assembly GCA_963930675.1 of Gnaphalium uliginosum. Classification (NCBI taxonomy): domain Eukaryota; kingdom Viridiplantae; phylum Streptophyta; class Magnoliopsida; order Asterales; family Asteraceae; genus Gnaphalium; species Gnaphalium uliginosum. Next base: position 45,208,308 of record OZ005685.1, on the reverse strand, counting down.
TACTTAATTAGTGGACTTAGTACTGACAAAACGGGTGGGTGGGTGGGTTCGGGCAGCTGGGTTTAAATGGGTTCGGGTTACAATGGGTTCAAATCTACATGGGTTGGGGTCTAAACGGGCATGGGTTTTAATGGGTTTGGGTCTGAATGGGCTTGGATCTAAATGGACAAACTTTAAAATAAAAAATTTGAGAGAAACCAAACTTGTAAGACTCTGAATAATATGTACTAATCTAGACCCATACATTCACAGATTCACTGATCACATTCTTTTAGATTGTAGAAACACACACACACACACACACATTTCCGTTTTATTCGTTTCTTTTTCATTGTATTCTAGTCAGTGGATCAATTTTCAATTAATTTAACTAACGTTGGTACATGCTATTATATCATGATTTTCAACTGGCCTCATAAATACACATCAAATTGTGGTGTACCATAAAACAGAGAGACAACAATTGCTGAAGCTTATGAAAAAATATAATCATCAAATAACAATATATGTCAAAAACAAATCGAATACAAAACCCCAAATGGATCAATTCTCATACTTACAAAACGTGCCCAAAATTGTTTGCCAAAATGCAATTCATAGCAATTTTAGGGTCTGTATATACATAAAAATTTTTAATTGAAGAAGGTCAAAACTTAAAATCGATATCTTATATAAAAAAAAAAGTGAAACCATTAATTCTGAGAAGCGATTACGTTGATAAAGGAGAACGGCGACAGGAGAAAGGAGGCCAGAGGATGGCGGACGGAGAAAGGAGGCCAGAGGATGGCGGACGGAGGAAGATGGCCGGAGAACGGCGACATGAACAGGAATCCGGCGAGTTGGCGCCGATGGTTTCCAGGTATTCATTTTACGTTAATAAAGAATAGTGACTGACGGCTATGGACTACCCAATTCACCCATTCAGTTATTTTAACATGTCCAAATGAGCCCATGTGATTTAATAATCCAGTCCAGAAAAATCTATTTATAATATAAGTGAAGTCCAAAGTTATCCATTAAAAAATTTAAAAGTACAAAAACGATGAGAATCTTCTAAATGGACCTATTTTGACAGCTCTAAGTGGACTATATCTTCAAATTATCAAAGCATATTAAATGAGTTCTCATGATTTTATCATTAAGAATGATATGATATTGTAATTTCAATTTTTAACTAATACAGTAAATATATAAGGCCTTTGTTAATTTTGATTGGCCATTAACTCATTTCCCTTTCTCAATCTAACCATCACTCAACAACACTGCATGCCAATCCGTCACCAAGTCTTTAATGTTTTCTAAACTTATTGTGAATTCTTAGAAGATTTGTTATTAAAAAATTTGTTTACATTTTTAAGGTTATATATATATATATATATGATATATGATTAAAGTTTTAAACTTCTTTTCTCCTGGATTTCATGTTACAAATGTGAAGAACACTCCTGAAAAAACTTTATAATTACAGATAATGAAAATGAAATGGGGAGGGTTTGTTATAAACTATACGAGTAAAAGGTAAATTACATTAACGATGAATGTATTGGATTGCCGTTAAATTGTTTACCACGAAGAATTAGAACTTTAGCTCAAATTTCAAACAAAATTGTTACTCAAATTATATGCTAAATAACTTTGTTATAACAAAAAGTTACATTGACGGATACAAGGTGAGTTCTTTTGAAATTAGAAAACATTAAAGTCTTTGTGACAATGATAGTGATACTAATTAGAATAAATATCCTAAACATATACCGATTTTTAAAATGACATTTACATATAATCACAAATAAATATGTTTATTATAGAGGCATACAAATCTCGTTAATAATAAACAATAGTAAGATGATTAAATATAGTATACAATTCTTTGATTATCATATATTCACAGCATATAACACAATATTTTCCTTGTTATTATTACCCACTAAAAGAACATGTATAATCTTTAATCTCAAATCATCTTGTACATTTAACTTTGTTTTATGCGTGCCTATTTTCATCATTAAACGATTGAGCAAGACTGGTGTGTGCAGAGTGTTGAGAGAGTTATACAATTCCAGATTAAGACACAGCCGTCGTTGTGTAAGTTAAACATTTGTGATTAACACCGCAAGTCGATCTATTCTGCAAGGTCAATGAGTGTGACTGATACCGTTTAGAATTCAAGAGCTATCATAGACCACCTTCGGCAACGATATATCCCTACGTCTACTTCCGCAACGATATACCCCTACGTCTACTTCGGCAACGATATACCCCTACCGTCAACTCATCTTGACTGCAAGAGCTATCGGAGACTATTTGCAGGCATTGGCTTTCACCTCAATCTATTTCCACAACACTATACCTTTATCGTCAAGATTAAGATTTGAAAATATCTCAAAGAAAACAATGTAAGAAAATATAGATTAATATAGAACGAAATGTATCTAGATTGTCTATCAAGTGGTACTTGTGCCTAGATCGGGTTACAACCCCAAAGTTCCAACATATGATGCTACAATTCTATGAACAAGTGTGCCTCAATACCAATTTAATTAAGGTTGTTTCCTAAGGTGCAACACTTATGATTGTAATTTGCAAGGACAGGACGAATTTTCTTGATGCTCTTGGTTGAATATATGATACTTAAGCTTCACCTCAGCTAAAATCTGTCAAAATTGAAAGAAAAATAAATGAAACAATAATTTTATTTTTAATTAAACCTTTTTGTCAACTTAAATATTTTTATGGCACAATTTTAAAATTTTAGTCATTTTAGTGCATTGATAAAGTGTCATATTCTCTATATTGTTAAATACATTACTTTTTCAGGTCATTTGTCCTGTTATATAAAGTGAAATGCATAGATTGGGAATACATATTGAAATAAAGTATGTACTTAAGTAATTTTCATTACATTAAAAAATTATTAGTTTCATAATTAACATTGAATATTAGTTTCATATTGGAATACTACTACGTTAGCAATAGTAGTAGTCTTGAAAAAAACAGATCGGAAGATTCGGAAACAATTTAAAACTTTGAATATTAGTTTCATAATTAACATTATAAAACTTTTACTATAAATTTAGTTTCTATATCGAACAAAATTTCATACCGAAGATATAAACGTTACAGTTTTCCCTCCTAATCTTCTAATTTGATGGTTCAGACTCCAGTGGATAACAAACATTATTTGGCTTACCAGTTTTTTATGCGATTCTCTCATAATTTCATACTCCTTTCTATGAATTAAAAAAAAATAAAAACAGATTGGCGTTCGACAAATTCCTCAAAACTTTGTGTATGAATGTCATGTGTAGTCGGAACCATCAGTGAAGGATTTGTTTATGGCCTGATTTCGCATCTTCAGTGTACGGATGGTTCACAAGGTCAAGTGCCGGTTATCTTGAATAGTTTGAATTGGATTTTTCATCTCAATTAGAATTTAACCAAATCGAATTGGTATTCGTACTCTTTACAGAATTGTTAGCACTTATAACTACAAGTTTTTAACTATTAATACACATGAAAGTTCAAATTCCTAGTTTTCAAGTTCCAAAAGAGAGGACTGTTATTATAGACAGTGGGTCAACTCTGTATCAGCAACCAATTTCTTCAGCCCAGACCAACCAAGGGAATATGCTTCACAAATTCAAAGAAAGCCAAAATCTGAAAAGCGAAAAGCAAAAACAACATCAACATTCATATGATAATCCACCCATACTTCATACGTATTTATATTTATATTCTAATTGGGGTATAGAAGTCATAACCCCTACAAGTTGAGAACTTAAACCTATGCCTCGGCCCGCTAGCAGGATTTACTCTCTGGATATAACCAAGTACCTACACGTGCATTTATTTAGAACATGTATACAGAATCAAGTGATTAAAAGAAATTGAAAAGAAGCCAAGTAGACTATACTAGTACCAGATGTGACAAAATGGGTGACGTCATAATCTTTAAATTTCTTAGTTTAGGTTGGGTCATGTTGTTTGACACTTTTTGATTCGTAAACGCTTATTTGTGTATTTTAGAAATAGATAAAACTATTGAATTGTTCAAATATGTTATATAGGATTAAAAAAAATGTATTGTTGCAATATGATGGACAACCTTTGACCCATTGATCAGCCATTTATAATGTATCCTTGGTTAACATTCATTACTCAAAGTAGTCACTACCACAAGTCCAAGGGATCGAATATAGACATTATCAAGTATAATGAGCAATCAATTTCTTCAGCTAGATCTAGACCTACCAAGGGATCGAATATGCATCGCAAATTCAAGGAAAGCCAAAATCTGAAAAGCAAAAACCAAAAACAACATCAACATTCGTATGATATTCCACCTACACTTGATAGATAGGCCTTTAAATAATCATAAAAAAGAAAACTAACCAAATGGGGTGTAGAAGTCATAACCCCTGCAAGTTGCGAACTTATACCTAGGCCTCAGCCCGCTACCAGGATTTACCACAGGATATAACCAAGTACCTAAACATATATTTATTTAAAACTTACATACAGTATCAAGTGATTAAACTAGTCGTGTTGTTTGATACTTTTTGATTCGCAAAAGCCCTTATTTGTTCATTTTTTAAATAGGTAAAACTATTCAACTGTTCAAGTATGTTATATAGGATTACAAAAATTATATTGTTGCAATATGATGGACAACCTTTGACCCATGCACCCATTTATTATGTATCCTCGGTTAACATAAATATTGACCAAGAGGATACATAACCCAAATCGACCTATTCACATTCACAAGTAAATGGGTCTGAATAATGTACTATCTAAAAATAGAAAAGTATCAAGCAGAAATGAAATAGAATTCAGGACAAACATACCAGGACGAGTCTTTCGATAGCGCCTTGTTATTTTTCTCTCGCCTGCATGCATGCAATATCAGGGTTTAGACAACTAAAAATACAAACAACCTTTTTTAATTCGATATAATAATTAGAAAAAATATACTATTATAAATACAAACAACATTTTAATATGAGAAACTGGAGTTAATGCGTTAAGTCATGTGCTATTATTCAAAAACATGAGCAAGGATAAAAGAAATGGGGAGTCAAATCGAGATATGATCAGATATAGACTCCAGTTAATCACATACCAAGTGGTTTACGGTTCTTAAGAACAAATCCGCCCAATGATTTACTACCGTCTTCAAACTTGAGTTCAACTTTAGCTTCATATACGCCAAATTTCCTTTCTTCGACGCCCTCGATGGTGATTGTGAAGTAATAACAATCAGGCATTTTTAAATATTTGCACTCCTTAATTTCAAAATCCTCGAGGTTTTTGTCTTCACCCTTCTTAACATACTAACAAGATATATACGTTTATGATTAGCAGAAACATCACAATCAAAATCACATCAGTTCAAATTGACAGGTGGTAGATAACAATTTAACCATACCATCTCAACGGACTCGTTGAAAGCATCAACAGCAAAGGTGCCAATTAGGCTAACAATGGGAAGACGAACATCAATTCGCTTTTTTTGTTCATCAAGGAACCTAATACTAATTCCATCGAGTGCAGGCTGCCACAAAAGCATGAAATATATGTCATGAAAATGTATATACATCAAGACGATTAATAAAGAGAAGGATGAATTGACTTATACATACATTATCTTTATCAGACTCTTTAAACTCAATCCATATTTTCTTCTCCTCCTCATTCAAAGGAACGTCCCACGTTTTAGCGTATTTCTGGTTTGGATCGGGCGCATGAGTACCACAACATCCTAATAGGGGGAAAAATTACCAAGTTACTGTCCATGTGTAATTAAATTGATCATATGTGAAAATATATCATCCATAGAAATATAAAAAGAATTTACGTCCCCTGTATTAAAAAGATCATACATGACCAATAACAAAGAAAACTCAATCATCATCAACATGTTACTTATATGTTTAGCAATGTATAAGATAATAAACGGCAAAAAATAGAGATGGAAATGCATACGTCGTTTCTCCCCCTGATGACGAGCCTCATAAGCAGCTTGGGCTGCTGCTGCTTCTTCTATAAAATCAATAACAATAAAGACATCAACAAAAATAAGAATGGAAATTGGAAATGCATATGTACATACCAAATCTCTTCTTAATCAAAGCCTTGTCAGCAATTCCAAATAAAATGTCCATCTGTGCAATCACATGAGCAAATATAACACACAACTTATACTAATAAACATAACAATTCACTTTCTATTAGGGTTCCTCTTCTGTCTAATTAAGTAATTTTGGGTAAATACTACAAAATTACCTAGAGCAAATAATCTTATTATCAATTTATCATGCTTTTTAGTTGAACAGAAATCAATAATATTCTTACTGTTTCCTGGTCTTTAATTGAAAGCTTCGGGTAATTCTCCGAACTGTTAACAAAAGAACAAATAAAAAACACAATTAATCGATTAATAGAAAACATATATTACAGTTAATAAATAAAGGCATATATATGAATCAAAAATATAATTACTCGAAACCCATAGCCTCTGATAACTCCTTGGAAACCCTAACGCGATTTTGGCGATTAAAATTACTTCCATGCAAATTTGTTTATCATCTTTGAGCAAGTTACATATTTTAGTCCTCTTCTTTATCATTTTCTCAAAATTAATCCCTGAAAATTTATTTATTACCAAAATGGTCACGAAACTTTTAAATGAGTTTGACAATAAGGTTCAAAATAATTGAGACGACTCGTTTCTGTTCCATCTTTTCAGGAAGTTCATACAGTGTAGCTATTTGTGTGATTTATTATTATTTTATTATTATTAAACAAATGTTGATAAGGTTTCTGATGGTATTAGAATGAGATGCCTTAGGCCGTGAACCTTAACTGATTTGTACATAACATAAAAGCCTTGACAAATTGCAAATTCTGTTGATGGCATCCTTTACAACAACAACTAGTGTCTTACCCGAAGAGTGTCACGGGCAAACTATTTTTGAAACATAAGAAGTTCATTTGGACATCCGTTTATGTTAACCTACTAAGGTACTTATTGAGCGAATTACAATATAAAACAAAGGAAAAATAGAACATAAAAAGTTTACGTAGGGAACAAAATAGCAATCCCAAATAACGAGTGTGAATACTCGAAGTGACCCAAACCAACAAGAAACCAACACAATCTATCTATCTATCTGTAGATATAGAACAAAGATTTTTCCTTAATTTTTAGACTCGTCACATTATCACATTACCTTTATTCTGAAGCCTTCTAACTATACCACATCATCATATTATTTTTTCCTTAAAAACCTTAATAATTTCTAAGCTTAAATTTTTTATATTACATTTAATAAAAAAAAATTCCTACATAAAAAATGGATTCATTTTTTTATTCATATCTTATACATTGAATTAACTAATTTTATCATCATCAACTACCATATTTTAAGAAAATTAGGTTTAATAAAATATAATAAGATGCTACAAATTTTATATATTTTGATTATACTCACATAGAGTATACTCACAAATCTAATGTAAAAAGATGACAAATACTTAATTTATATATGAAAACTATGATTATAATCAAATTAACTTAAAAATCATATCAAATAGCCACAAATTGAGTTGTAACTCAATTAACGTCATATTCATCTCTATTTCTACAAAGGCTAATGATCATATAAAATCTCGACATTTCAACTATATATACTTCTAATAAAAATCCATTGACTTTTCATCTCTATATTAGCCCTACATATTACTACAAAATGTACATCTTCTCATTTATAAAAGCAAATGACCACCATTTTTATTAATGCTATAAATATAAAACGATTCACAGACCAACCATATAAGTAAATAAAAAATTGGGATGGACAATCTTTAAACCATTGTATTCATTCTTATATTGCCGTTTAGAGAGTTATAAGTAAAAATGAATTAAAGGTACGAGTTGCAAAATGAGTGGGTCGGGTCGGGTCGGATCACGGATCTAGATAGGTTTGGGTCTAAACGGGTCCGGGTCTAGATGAGTCATTTAAGAGGACGGGTCTAGAACGGGTCCGGGTTAAACGGGTCTCGAGTCGGGTTGACCTATCGGGTTTCCATCAAAATGTTTTTTATTTGAGTGAAAAATGAAGAGGAATGAAATGAGGTCTTCAAAAAAAAAAAATTAACCGTTAGACCCGCTGGTTAATTGTTATACAATTCGGGGTTATATCAAATAACTATTTAGACCCATCCAAAAAGATAGAGGGAGACTCAACAAACCCATCTCCTCATAAATATTACCCAACTTAACCCATAAATAATTAATGGGTCTGGAATTACCACCTCTAATTAAAGGTCTTGATTTGCAACAAAGTGAACAACTCCACAAGCAACGTCGTTTACAAATAAGCATTTTTGTGGTTTTCAACTTTTCATAATTTGACTTATATTATTTAATTATTATTTTGTTTAAAACTTAGAAATTCGTTGCTAATCTATCTACATAGTTTGGTTTATGTTATTACTCATTTTAATTTTCAATGATAACTGAACATTTTAAGTTAACAACATTAATTAATTAGGCTACATACAAATAATCATCTGACGAATGTGCATTGCACGGGCTTAAAGCCATATATATATATATATATATATATATATATATATATATATATATATATATATATATATATATATGTTAGGAGTTAACCCCATAAAAAGTTTACTCATTAAATTAGTTTTTTTTTTTTAAATACCAACACAGAAACCAGAAACTAACCTCACAAAGTTGACAGCTCGGATCTAGGGCCTAGGGGTGTTCATTAAGTAGCTTCACCCGAAAAATCAGCCGATCCAAATGTGTTTGGTTGAATCGTCGGCTTATTCGGACTTCGGTCGGGTTTCCGGTTTCACCTGAAACTATTACCAGTTTTTGGATCACATATGGTTATAAGAACTACAAGCAAGGCCCCAAATGAATGCTCGAAAAGTACATAAAATTTATTCAAATTTGCAAAGTCAAAGACAACTGCTGTAACATTGATCCACCTTATCTATATGCATGTCAACAACGATAAGATTGAGTTTATCCTTCTAATTCTAAGGCATGGAGCTCTTCAAGTGAGGGAAGCATATCCTCGAGTCTTCTTTCCTAGCTAACAATCTTACAACATCATAACTTTAGGCACTAAGTATTAATTTCCCCGCTTAAGTAAAAGAGAGGATTTGCACGACTTACGGACTGATTTCTTCCCCTGTTGTCAGATAGAACCGAGTAGCAGTACATGAATGTGTTTCCTCAATCTCCTTGGTAAATCAAAACATAAGATCATATTGCCCCACTTCTTAGCCCATAAAAATAAACTGATACCTACTTGAACTTCTCTTTTATAAAATTCTTCACCAGAGACATACACTGTTTTCAACAGTGATATACTATCAACTGCAAGTATTCAAAAAAAATTACTAACTGGATCATAATAATATGTATACACAAAAAATGATCAATTACAATCACAAACTCTTCAGCTAAGCAAATTCAGTAAACTTTGAACAGGTAAGTACAGCTAGAAAGCAAAAACAAAACCAAATTGTATAATACCTCAGTTTTGTCAGTATGAGATTTTCATAAAAACACCTTGGATTGTGTTGCATTACATCTTGAGGGTCGATATGCGAGCTTTATATTCTTCAGCACTCACTCCTCTGTTGATTCAAAATTAATTTCAAAATTAGCATAGCAAAGCGGAAGAATCTATAAGACTGATTGTCTTTGGGTTAACCCAAGCCAATCAGATTCAACCCGTACAACATTTGTTTTCATCAGATACCCAACCCACCCATATCCTCAACCATAATATAAACCAAAGATTCATAGGACTCTACATTATTATATCAGAAATAAGTAGTAAAAAAGGGAGCATCAGAAAACTGATTCCCAAACATGACCCGCCCATATTCAAGATAAATCAGAAATTGTGATCCTTCATAATATTGACATATAAAAAATCTATCTAATGTCAAAGACTAAAAAAATCCAAATTGACATGCCATCTACAAAAAACTGATCTTTTTAGTGAAGCATAAAAGTCACTAAACAGTAGGCTAAGGTTAGTGATGCAAAATAAGCACAAATTAATTATATGATGCAGTAATGGACATAAACATAAGTATTACACTTCAGTTACTTTTCAACCCATTGACCTGCTCCATTTTTAGTGTGGTGGGATAAAAGTGATCAGTACTGCCAATCTTAAGAAGAGTTAGTGTTGCTGTCCAAAGTTTCTACTGCTCAACAGTTGGTACTGCTACAACAGTTTCTACTGCCAGTTCATTTCAAGAGTTTCTACTGCTAGAACAAGATCAAGATTAGTACTGCCGGAAGGATTTCCAAAGTTAGTACTGCTGGTATGGTTTCCAAGATTAGTACTGCTAGAAGGTATTCCACAGTTAGTACTAGACCAGATTACAAAGTTTCGGCTGCTGGCCTTGTCCAATAGATATGCGGCGCACGTGGGTCTGCAGTCACCTAATCTTGACAAAACATGCACAACAAAGCATGAGACATTTTACGGCTACAAACCATGCTTAGATAGGTTGATTTCCATGCATTAATTACAATCACGTGTAATAGGATCTCTATATTTTATAAGTAGAGTTCCTTACTTTAGAAGCATGGGTGGTTAGAAAAGTGTATGTATAAATATAGATTAATTGTGATACAATTAGATAGACTTTCAAGATACACCTGTGTGACATATAACAGAGTTGTTTAGGTTAGCTTCAAGGTTCTTGTAATCCTAATACAATCAAGTGTATTCGTATTATTCAAGTAATAATATTGGAGCTTTTTGTATACAATCTGTTGTTCATTATAACTTACAAACTATTACACAAGTTACATATTTATTTCTTCCAAACTTTACAAGTATTATTTCGTAAATTTCTTGTTAAGAAGTCAAAACATAGTTAAAATTAATCTTGACTGTGATCAAGTCGATCGTGACTTTTCAACTTTGGCTCATTCACCTAATTTGATATAATACCTGACCTAGATGAAACCATTTCAAGTATACATGTCCTAACTGGGATCTACAATAGTACCAGCACATCACAGATACATAGCACTTAAAAGGGCTTAGAGTTATTGGTATGAAATGTATCTGCAAGTCCACAATCATAGTAGTATCACCAAAATCATTATATTCCATACTAATGCTCTCTCTCAAATCAAACTTCACTATAAACCTTTCCAGAACTCTTTGATTAAGTAAATGGTCAAACCTGCCACATGGGCATATTATATTTATTAGATATATGAACCTAATAGCTTAGAGATTGTAAGAAAGCAAACTCATTCTGCTTTAGACATAAAAGGATGAACCAAACTCTATTCTAAAATAACAAAACAGCTATTCACCGCTAAAATTAACGAAAGACCGAGAATTACAAGAAGCACATCCACTTACAAACTGAGAATATGAAAACCCCAAAAAAACAACTCACTGTACTCACCTTAATTTATCATAACACCACATCAATTAAAACATCACCTACTTAGATTTTTAGAATGATAAGAACCAAACAAAAACAAAACAAGTATCTCGAGACACAGCGCACTGAGGATAAACCAAACTCTATTACAATATGCGTACAAATGAGCTAAACGTTGAGATGGTTGGCTGTGCGCACAAAAAATTAATGATTGAATGAACTTAATCAAGCGATATACCTTGCTACACTACCAGGAAAGCCTAATTGCAATGTGATAGCATTATGCTCAATCCAAAACTATTTGAAGCAGCAACACCATATATTTTCCAACCAAAGAACTCACTCAATTATTTCTCTAGCATGTTTAATCACTCCTTACAGCATATTTTAAAGTGTTTACAAGCCTATCTAAAAATGGACTGCAAAAATTAGAATAAATAGCTATACATGTAGTAAACTCCCTAGTATTAACCGTTTGGCCCAATGTAATTTGTGTAAGCCTAGCCCATTTGTCAATATCTCTAGCAGCTTTGTAATAGTATAAATAGGTGGCTTTGCATTTGTATTCTTGATGGGAAATTTACCCTTTCAATAGTGTAATAAATAAAATGGTATCGGAGCCTTAAAAGAAGGTCCGATCAAATCCCCTGCAACCTTTCTTATTCTATCCTTAAGACCTCTCACCAATTATTCTCTTTCCCTCATTAGTTCCAAAAAAAAAAAAAGATCATCGTCTTCACCTTTAAAAAACCCTAAAACCATCACCTTCATCTGCACTAAATCACCATGACAGGAGATACACCACCCCCAGCCACTACAATCGACAAACCGTTCGGTGTCACTAACATCAAATCACATGTTCCTATCATTCTTGATCTCGAAAAACATAACTATAATTCATGGAGTGAGCTCTTTAAAACTCATTGTGTGAGTTATGGTGTCATGAAAATCATTGATGGGACATCATCAAGTAAAGATGCCAGTGACCGGAAGTGGGCAGAACTTGACTTCCTTGTTTATTCGTGGTTGTATGGCACCATATCTGAAACACTTCTTGACACGGTGGTAACACCAGATGCAACGGCCAAAGATGGTTGGGAAAGTGTCAAGGCTGTTTTTCATGACTATGAGGATGCGAGAGCGATGCAAATTGAAAACGAGTCAAGAACTTTGCAACTTGGTGATCTCACCATCACAGAATATTTTCGTAAGATCAAAAAATTGTCAGATTTATTGAAGAACCTTGGCTCGCCTATCACGGACAAAAATCTTTTGATGCATGCGGTTACCGGTCTAGGTGGAAAGTACAGCCAAGTGGCGGGTATAATCTGCCATATGGAGATGAAAAATCGAGGTAATTCATTGCAACGTGATAACTCTTCATCCCCTACTGTTCTAATTGCCACCAATAACCCTACTCGTTCACAAAACTACACCAATAACACCACGGGTACAACATTGTATCCCAACTTTCAAAGAGGTGTGTGTCGTTTTGGTGTAGACTGTCAATTTCTCCACTGGCAGCCAACTAAAAATCACCAACACCCCCGAACACCACTTTTGGATCATCTGGTGTTTCACGATCAGCCCAAGGAGCATTGGCCCAACCTAGACAACAAGCCCAACAGAAAACATGGGCTGCTCCTGGACTGCAGCAGCTTCGTCAACAGTGGGTCAGGCCCAAAAATGCTAATAGGCCCCAACAACAGCTCACATGGGCTCGGTACCAGCAGCAGGCACAACAGCTGCCCTTGGCCCACTTTCAGCAAACCTGGACTGACGCAACATCCAATCAACAGGCCCAATGTATTGGGCTTCTTGCAGGCTCGGTCCAACAGCCTTCATGGCCATCTGTTTCAGCCCAACAGGCCCCTTGGTCGAGTTTTTCAGCCCAACAGGCCCATGATGGAATACTCGGTCCTAGTCGTGACCAAAAAAACCGAAACCGAAACCGAAACCGAAAAAACAACCGAAACCGAAACCGGTCAAAACCGGTTCGGTTTTTGCAAAAACCGCCGGTTTGGGAACCGGTTTGGATTAATCCGTTGGAGAACCGGTTTTACACGGTTCGGGTTGAAAAACCGGTTTTAAGAACCGGTTTTTCGAGCTGTTGGGAAATAGCCATTTTTTTCGAAATATAACCGTTTTGGAGCGGATTTTTGAGCTTTTTTTTACCATTTTGCCATCCTAAAATTAGTATAAATAGATACTTTGGGTTTGGTTTAGTCACAACACTCAATTTTGCTCATTCTAGTATTTAAACACTCAAAACGCTTACGATTTACGTACGAAACTCTCAAAACGCTCTCTAATCGATCTCAAAACGCTTTCAAAATGGCAACTCAATCTTCTTCAACTTCCGCCGGTGTTGGTTTTTCAAACGCACCAACTATTGTTCAAGTTTTGGTAACCAAACGAAATCAGGAGATTTGGTGTAATTACGACAAAGTGTTGTTATCGGATGGTTCGACTAAGGCATTTTGTAAACGTTGTGGAAAATTTTTGAAAGCCGACTCCAACTCAACGTTGAAATCACATGCTACAAAGTATTGTGATGGAGTCAAAAGTAATCCGGAGTCGGGTCAAGCAACCATGTCAAGGGATGGGGTATTTTTACATACGAAGCGGAGCGGTGTCGAGAAGCATTTGTCGACTTTATGATTCAAGAAGCTTTGTCGTTCAATCACTTCGACAACCCTCGGCTTACTAGGTCATTCAAAATACTCTTCAACCGCGATATAATCATGTAAGTCGTCTTACTCTTAGACGTGATGCTCTTAAATTGTGAAAAAATGCTAAAAGTCAACTAATAATCGGTTTTGAAAACTTAAATACAAATGTATCTTTAACAACCGATGTTTGGTCGGCTCCTCATGGTTTGCCCGGTTCGTACCTCTGTGTTACCGCGGATTGGGTTGATCCCGCAACTTGGCAAATGATGAAACGTACCGTTGCTTTTGAAAACTTTAACTATCCTCACACGGGTAAAAACTTATTTTACATGTTACGAGATGTAATGAAAATGTTTAAAATAGAACAAAAGGTTTTTTCAATCTCGTTTGATAACGCGAGTAATAATACAAACGCCGTTCAAAGATTAATACTAAAATACGAACCACCTTTGAAAGGCATTTTCTACCATAGTAGATGTGTTGCACACATCATTAACATGGTTTTGCAAGACGGATTAGCGATTGAAGAAATAAGCGTAGTAAAAAACGCGTATAAAACTATGTTACAAGATATATTTTGTTCGGGTAAAGCTAGATACAAACATTATATGAGATTATGTAAGGAAACGGATTCTATTTTTTTAACCCCTAATTGGGACATGCCCGTAAGATGGAATTCGACTTATAACATGTTCATGTGTGGTTTACGCCAACGTGACACTTTATACGTTTTTCATGATCAACTTGTTCAAAAAGGTCTAGCAACACCATTTTCCTTCGAATATTGGGAGGTTATTCAAAAGTTAACCGAATTGCTCAAAGTTTTTAAAACCGCAACTACTTTTTTATCGGGTGTTTATTATCCCACGAGTTATTTGGTACTTAATCAAATATTTATAATGAGTTCAAAACTAAGCGAATACGAATTTTGTGGTAATATATATGCAATAATGGTGGCTCCCATGAAAGCAAAACTACGAAAGTATTTTAAAGAAATGCCACCGGTAATTAGTTGTGCCGCCGCATTAAACCCATGTTTGAACATTTCCGGGGTGGAATTGCTTATCGATAACATTTGTAACGATTTGGATTCTAATAATGTGGACCCATTTTTTGCACAAAATACAAAAGATTATTTTAACAAATCTTTTAAAGATTTATTTGGTCATTATTTTCAAAAATATGGTTCAACAACAATGGTTTCTTCTAGTTCGGCTTCCACAATGTCTGGTTCATCATCTTCTTCCCGAGATCCAATGATTAATTTATATAATAGTTTAAGACAAGAAAACCATAAACGGGCAAGGGGTGATGGTGACCAAAGGGCCACTAACGAATATGGGAGATATACCGGAGCGGGGTTTTTAGTCTCAATGGGACCCGAAGAATTCGCAAATTTTGATATTTTGGCATGGTGGAAAGGGAGGGAATCTCAATTTCCCATTCTAACTATCATGGCCCCAGATTTACTAACCGTCCAAGCTTCTACAGTAGCTTCGGAATCCGCTTTTTCTCTTAGTGGCATGGTATTATCTATACGAAGAACAAGACTCACACCGGCCTCATTAGAGATGTGTATTTGCTTGAAGGATCATTTAGACGCCGCTGAACGTATACAAAACGTTTCAAGTCTTGAAGGTGAATTGGAATACGAAGGAGATATACACGATATCGAGGTGGAAGCGGGTATAGCAATATCACTTTTCGATGACGAAATTGCTCTCGATGAAGCTTCGCGAGAGGCTACCTCCGAAGAAGATTTCGACTTTTGAAGACTACGCCAATTGAAGATGTTAGAAGAATTGAAGATTATGAAGAAATTGAAGATTTTGAAGATTATGAAGAATTATGCAGACTTATTTGTTTCAAGAATATTTTTATGAAGATTAAGAAGAATTTGTTTTAAGTTATTGTTAAGTTATGTTTCCATTCCTAATGTACTAGCATTCTATCGAAAAAATTTGAAGAATACGTTGATTTTTTTCTAAAACGCTTAACGCCCGAAGAAGATTGAATTATATAGAATTATTGGTTTCAATAATATTTTTATGAGGATTTAGAAGACTTTGTTTTAAGTTATTGTTAAGTTATGTTTCCATACCTAATGTAATAACATTCTATCGAAATTTTTTTGAAAAAATACGTTGGTTTTCCCTAAAACGCTTAACGCTCGAAGAAGATTGAATTTTATAGAATTATTGGTTTCAATAATATTTTTAGGAAGATTTAGAAGACTTTGTTTTAAGTTATTGTTAAGTTATGTTTCCATACCTAATGTACTAACATTCTATCGAATTTTTTTTGAAAAATACGTTGATTTTCCCTAAAACGCTTAACGCTCGAAGAAGATTGAATTATATAGAATTATTGGTTTCAATAATATTTTTAGGAAGATTTAGAAGACTTTGTTTTAAGTTATTGTTAAGTTATGTTTCTATACCTAATGTACTAACATTCTATCGAAATTTTTTTGAAAAATAGGTTGGTTTTCCCTAAAATGCTTAACACTCGAAGAAGATTGAATTATATAGAATTATTGGTTTCAATAATATTTTTAGGAAGATTTAGAAGACTTTGTGTCGCACCCCCAAATTTACTGTGCAGCGGAAGTCGGGTCGGGGCGCGACTAATAATGGATCATTACACAAAGTTACAACAAACGACCTCTAAATGAGACGTTTTAAATTATATTCCGAAAAATATATTGTTTACAAAATACACTTGTACTATTCCACGAGTTCACAAGATAGCCTAGAGATTCTAGTACATAACTACTATTACAAAAACGGTAATGCAGGAAAATCTCTTTGTTTGTTTGTGATGCATGCGACTCGTGCTAGTGTTCCCTGTAGGCTGTCCTACTGTGCTTGCGAACCTGAGATTACATACTAAAACGGTCAACATAACGGTCAACATAATGTCCACTTGTGCTAGTCGTCCACTCAACTAGTTATGTCCAAAGTTTGTTTATCATTTGTGTTTAGAAAACGTGTACGGCCCGCTGGTGATTGTTTTGTAATAATAATTCTCACAGATATTATTATTATGTTTTGTTTCGTTGTATACTTGTAATAGTATATGTGTTGTGTGTACAAGTAGTGTCGTATATGATATAGTTGTTGTTTCGCGAAAACGTTCCTTAGTAAAATATGTTTTCAATCAGACTGTTTTATGCGACACAGTGGTTGTGTCGCTATTAGGTGCTGCGACACAAAGGTAGTGTCGCAAAGTATGAAATTCAGATAGTTATGCGACACAAGAGTTGATGTCGCCAGTCGAGATTTTGAATAGGTGTGCGACACAGTGGTTTGTGTCGCAGGTTAGTACTGTTCGATATAAAACGTTGCGACACCAGTTAAAACTGCTTGTCTAGCGACACTAGGCTTGTGTCGCAGGTTGCGACACAAGTTAGTACTGTTGGTTTATAAATGTTGCGACACAGGGTTTTGTGTCGCAGGAGTATTTCGAAAATCAGTAATGCGACACAGGGCTTGTGTCGCAATGGTTTTTGGGCCATCTGCGACACAGAGGACCTGTTGTGATTTCGGGTTCGGGATTGTGGTCAAACGTGCTCGGTTTGACCCGAAACTTTTAGGGAAGTCTTAAATATGTTTTTAAAGCTTAGAAAATTGTCGTTGCGTTTAGTGGTCAACCCGAAAGTGTTGTTTTTAAAAGGATGTCAAAACAGTCCATTGGTTCATTTCATCAGTTTTTGTGTCGTTTTCGTGGCTCGTTTTGACTAGTCAATGTGTCGAGATAAAATCCGAGAAAATTACCAGTTGTTCATATATGTCTTAACTACTTTCAGTAATTTTTCTAGAATTTTTGAGTATGTCTAAGTATTTTTAATAATTCCATTTGTCCTCTGAGGTCAAAAATCGACCAACCTGGACACAAGTTCAAAGATTAAATCACTGAGAAAAATCTACAAAACTTCATGAGACATAATTATACTACTTTTAAAGCTAACGAAATTTGTGAGATTTTGGTAGAAGTTTCAGGTCATTTGGAGTTGTGTAGCTCGAGTTATGGACTCGAGAAGTGGAGTCAAAAATCTGTCATCCGAAACAGTTTAGCGACATATTTTTGTAAAATCATTTTCGGGTATCAAACGGTGTCGAAAAATTATGAAACCACTTGAAGATGAAAGCTAACTTCTTAAACTTAATTTTTGTCTTTTGATTCGTCTATTTTCGTTAAGTGTTGAGCATGAAAGTTCTCCTTGAAGTCGGACAAAGTTTATGCCCAGAAATCTATGGGTGTTTTATGTTCATAAAAACGTTTTTCGACTTTTCTTTTGGACATAATCTAGTTATATGGACATTATAACATGAATATAAGTGTGTTCCCAGTAAAATAAAAGGGGGATATAGTTTCTTACAAAGAAGTTGATGAAAGCACGAAGAATGAAGGTCGAAAGCTCGTTTTCTTGCTTTTTCTTGCAAACCGAAAGAGATGATGCTATGGTGGTTTATGGTGACGCTTGTGGTGGTTTGTGGTGGTGATTTGGGAGATGTTTTGGGGCTGGGGTCGCAGAGAATGAGAGGGAGAGAAAGAGATGGAGTGTGTGTAAGTTAAAGTGTGAAATGAAGGGAAGAAATGGGAGGTATGGGTAAAAAGAAATGGGGAGAAGGCATGGGGTGCATGGATGGCTGAATTCTAGGGGGCCCCCACATGGTGTGGGTGTGTTAAATTTTGTTCCCCAAGTTTACGTTACGTGCGGTGCCCGTTACCCGTTCGTTTCGTCGTTCGTTTAATCGTTAAACGTTTATTCGTTATGTTTTTCGTTAACGATTTATTCTCGTATATTTTGATTGAACTTTCATTTAAAATACTTTTTTTAAGTTATTGAAATATATTTCGGGCTTCGATCGGTTGTCGGGCGCGATTTGCGCATTTTTGTCGCGTACTGTACGTTTTATACGAAACGTAAAACGTCTTAGATATCATTACCACGATATAAGTTAAATAACAATTATTTATTATAATTACTTTATTTAATAAAATATTTTTCACCAACGTCCGTATGATTGTGTCGGATTCCATCCGATCGAATTTGCGTAATTAAAATTTAATTACGTACGTGTATATATATTTACATACATACAAACTGTTACTGCACTTAGTCTTATTTCATACTAAATACAAGTAATAATGATCTACGATTAAACACTAATGACGGCCTAATTCGCCGGGTGTCACACTTTGTTTTAAGTTATTGTTAAGTTATGTTTCCATACCTAATGTACTAACATTCTATCGAAATTTTTTTGAAAAATACGTTATTTTTCCATAAAACACTCAACGATCGAAAAAAAAAACAATTATATAGAAAAAACCGATTTGAAACCGGTTTTTGAACTCGAACCGGTTCCAAACCGGCCCAAACCGGGTAGACTCGGTTTGGGTTTTTCACCCTCCAAAACCGGTTCGGTTCCAACCCGGTTTTTGGAAAAACCGATTCTTGACCATTGACCAAAAACCGGTTCGAGTTTCCAACCCGAACCGGTTTGGCCCAAAAACCGATTTTGTTCACCCCTACTCGGTCCTTCCCCTTATAACAGTGTTCCATTTGCGAGTCAAGAAACGTTTCTCCCTCAAGCTTTTAGCACCGACACTTCAGGACATGGGGGACACGGGCATCGACTCATTTAAGCTCGAGTGCAGGTAACCTCACTACTATTTTCCATCTGTCCTTGTTGGTGACGAAAAATCAATACGCGTTACCAACACGGGCCATAGTATCTTGCCAACCCTACATCGACCTGTACATCTTCATAATGTACTTGTCACCCCAAATATCACAAAGAATTTGATTTATGTTCGTCAGTTCACTAGAGATAACAAATGTTTCATTGAATTTGATGAATTAGGATTTTCTGTGAAGGATTATCTGACTCGTCACATCCTTCTACGATGTGATAGCACCGGAGACCTCTACCCAGTGACCAAGCCCACTACCCCAAAGCTCTTCTCTCCACTAGCCAGTCCATGTGGCACAGACGCCTTGGACACCCAGGAGATCATGTGTTACGATCTCTAGTATTTAATAATTTAATTGCTTGCTATAAAACGAAGTCTCCTTTGTTATGTCATGCATGTCAACTTGGATTTATGGACTTCATCACTATTGTTGAGTCGGCTTTTGACATTATCCACTCGGATTTATGGACTTCATCAATCCTGAGTCTTAGTGGTTTTAAATACTATGTTATATTTCCTGATCATTTTTTGCATTATTTATGGGTTTATCCTTTACGAAACAAATCTGATGCATTCACTAAATTTCTACATTTCCGTGCTTATACTAAGACTCAATTTAATTGTGAAATAAAGGCTTTTCAATGTGATCATGGTGGTGAATTTGACAACACACCACTCCATAACCTATTTGCAACCAATGGCATACAAATACGTCTTTCTTGTCCTAAAACCTCACAACAAAATGGAAAATCGAAAAGAATGATATGCAACATCAATAATATTATCCGAACTCTCATGTTTCAAGATCACTTTCCATCGCACTTCTGGGTCGAAGCACTCAATATGGCCACCTCTCTTCTCAATATTATTCCATCCACCCCGATCAAAAATGAAATTCCATTTAGCAAACTCTTCAACAAATCACCTAAATACTCTCTCCTTCGTGTATTTGGATGCTTGTGCTATCCTCAGCTTAACACTACTAACAAACTACCCCCACAATCCACACCGTGTATTTTCCTAGGGTATCCATCCTACCACTGTGGTTTACACTGCCTCGATCTCGCTTCAAACAAAATCATCATCTCCCATCACATTACCTTTGATGAAACTGTGTTCCCGGTTCCATGACACCACATGAACCACCTTCATACACATTTCTTGACACCGATTCTGAACCTAACCATATATCTCGTCAACTCCTCACCACTCCCACACCTAACCGCCACCACACGACCCCCCATCCTAACTCTGATGAGCCTTCCACTAGGCAGGACCAATCTGCCCAATCCTCGCTTAATCGGACCAACCAAAGAGATCCCTCGGCTGACTAGGAACCACCGGCTAGCCAACAGGACCATCAACCTTCCTCCCACGCTTGTCATGCTCATTCCTCGACCCCACAAGCACAATCTCACCCTTTATCTACTACTTCTACTCACCCCATGGTTACTCGCTCCAAAGTCGACATTGTTAAACCCATTGACAAATTAAACCTACACATTTCTACCCCCTCCCCTATTCCTAAATCTCCCTTCCTTGCTCTAAAAGACCCTAACTGGAGAAATGCTATGCTTGATGAGTATAATGCACTAATTAAAAATAGTACGTAGTTCTTTGTACCACGACCTTCTAATGCTAATGATGTTCGTTCAATGTGGTTGTATAAGCAAAAATATCTTGCAGATGGCACCTTGAGTCGTTATAAGGCTAGACTTGTTGCTAATGGTTGCAGTCAGCAGCAGGGTATTGATTGTGATGAGACATTTAGTACGGTTGTTAAACCAGCAACAATTCGGACCGTCCTTAGTCTTGCAGTATCTCGTCACTGGCCTGTTCACCAACTGGATGTCAAAAATGCATTTCTTAATGAACATCTTTCCGAGACAGTATATATGCATCAGCCACCGGGTTTCTCCGACCCCGAACATCCCAACCATGTGTGTCTCTTTTCTACTAAAGAAGTCTCTTTATGGCCTAAAACAAGCAACTCGTGCATGGTTTCAGCTGTTTGCGGGTTATGCCACTCGTGATGGTTTTCATCACAGTAGATGTGACTCGTCTCTCTTTATTCTTCGGCATGGGTCTGACATAGCATGTCTACTACTCTATGTTGATGATATTGTTGTCACAACATCTTTCACGTCTCTTCTTCAATGGATCATCTCCTCCCTTCATAAGGAGTTCTCTATGACTGATCTTGGCCCTCTTAATTATTTCCTAGGCATCTCGGTTCTTCGCAACTACACAGGGATGTTTCTTTCCCAAACAAAGTATGCTACTGAGTTACTTGAGCGCGCTCATATGCTTAATTGTAAACCATGCAAGACCCCAGTCGACACATATTCTAAACTTGGAGATTCTGGTCCTCCGGTATCTAATCCCACCTTATATCGTAGTCTTGTTGGTGCCCTTCGGTACCTGACTTTTACTCGACCGGATTTGACTTAAGCCGTGAATCAAATATGTTCATACATGCATGATCCTCGAGAACAACACTACACGACACTTAAGCGTATACTCCGGTATATTCGAGGCACCCTCGATCACGGCTTGCAACTATATGCCTCCACCACTACCAACGTCGTTCTACATCTAGTTACTGTGTCTTTCTTGGAAACAACTTGTTATCTTGGTCTTCGAAGCGCCAACACACCATTTCGCGCTCAAGTGATGAAGCTGAACCGAGGTGTAGCTAATGCAGTTGCTGAGACTACTTGGCATCGCAACCTACTTCGTGAACTTCATATGCCTCTGTCCACTGTCCACTGCCACCCTCGTTTACTGCCACAATGTTAGTGCAGTGTATCTATCTAATCATCTGCAACATCAATGCACGAAACATATAGGGATCGACATCCACTTTGTTAGGGACCAGGTAGCTACCGGCTTAGTTCAGGTTCTTCATGTCCCATCCCGTTACCAATATGCAGACATCTTTACCAAGGGTCTCCCGTCCGCACTATTTATTGAGTTTCGGTCGAGTTTGAGCGTCCGACAACCTCCCGCTCCAACTGCGTGGGCATATTAACCGAATATATGTTTGGCCCAATGTAATTTGTGTAAGCCTAGCCCATTTGTCAATATCTCTAACAGCTTTGTAATAGTATATATAGGTGGCTTTGCATTTGTATTCTTGATGGGAAATTACCCTTTCAATAGTGTAATAAATAAAACCTAATTCCTACAGAGTTAGAAAAGTATATTACTGAATTGCAAGATCAAGTATAGCACGACACACATTTATTCTATGGTTAGTTATGGGCTAGAAATTCAAGACTCTCAAGACAAACTTAGAGCATGGGATCATCCCTTGAATGCTACGTGCAGCTTCTGCAAGATGCAACCCGATTCTCACTCACATTTATTTTTGATTGTTTTTACACGAAGCAGGTAGGAACCAAATGAAGACATATGATTAATGGAATCACGTGATGGAGTACCTAATTCCAAGATGTAAAGGGCGATCAGTTTGGAGTATTGTAAGAAGATTAGTTTTTTCTGCAACAATCTATTTCATATGGCAAGAAAGGAATAACTGAATCTTTAACAAAGGTGAATGCACAACGAAGCAACTATGTAACCAAATATTTGAAGTGGTTCGTCTAAAGCTTATGTGTCTCAACTTCAAGCCATCACAACAAGTCAAGAAGATGTTTCGGATATGGAAGTTGCACGAGAAGTCCTTAGAGCATGTGATGAAGACAGAATTTTATGAAAGTCCTGTAGATATCTCACTGTCCAATAGTGTGGTTATAGTCTTGTATTCCCATCTTTGTTTTGGTCAGTGTTTTGGGTTTTGGTTTGTCTTTGTATGTGGAATTTTATCCACATAAACGTTATGTACAGTTTTTTTCTTACTATTATAAAAGTTTGCCGGGGTAATCCCTTTTATCCAAAAGAAAAATTGCAAGACCAAATCTCAGTAAAGCACTCAATTTCAAATTAAAATCATGTACATCAAAGAATAGTATTAATCATGTACAAAAACTTACAGACCACACGAAGAGCTGCTGTTTTCATATTAAGTAATTTCTGAGGATATTAAATTTTGGGCAAAGCCAACACAAACACAATCATAAACTTACATTTCTTACTAAAGAATGAAACAGTAAAAAAATCTCACAAGTTAAAATAATTAATTCTAAAACCACAATCCAAATGTATCCTTGCAATGAAATATCAATATGCATATCACATCAAGTACATTCCAAGGAAGAAGAGGAAAAATAGAGGCTGAAATCAGAATACAAATAATGCATACCAGCATGGATAGTAAAGTGTAGCGAGATGTCCAGCTTCCATAGATCAACCTCTTTTCCATTTGAGTAATGTTGATTGTTGAAAACGGCGGAGATGAAGAAAGCAGGTGGTAAAACACCCATCACAACTGACACACATTTAGCAAAAAAAACTCTTAATAATAACGAAATTTAGTAATCACTAGAAGGCAGTTTCTGGAAGTTGCAGCCGATGTAGGGAGCAGTTTTTGAGATACAACTGCTCAAGGAGCATTTTGGGGTTTTTATATCATCAAGGGCTGAGATGTAATGTACAGATCCGACGGCTATCAAAACCGAGTCTATCGGATGGTTAAGATCAATAGTCAACGAAGATGGATGATATCATTATAAGATAAAATAGCATCTGCACTTGGTGCCAACCATATAGTATTATAATAGTAGCTCTGTGCATCTCATATATAGTTTATCTTACTTGCATGATCTACATCTTCTTTATGGATATGCATGTAAACCAATATATATTGATGTGAAGTAACACCAAAACTAACTACTATCTTTGCCTTTTCAGAAGAGTTTACAAATTTGTCTATCGGTGCAGAACCTGGAGTGGATGTCAGTGTCCAAAGGGTTGAGGCTAACGCTGAGGCTCTACTTTTGAGTACCACAAGGAAAGAAGATAGTGGGGCACATTGCAATAATAATACGGCATGCAATGCTGAACTATGGTAATTCTCAAGGAGCATTTGTATCCTTGAATCAAGCTGAACTATCACACTTGGTTTAAAAAGGTGATAGGCGCTAAGGCGAGCGCCTCACCTAAATGAAACACCTATAATGCATAAAATACTGTAAACTGATTATTCATAAGAATTTTCTACCCTGTAAATGCTTACACATCACAATTCACAAAATACTTTACTTACATACTAAAAGTAGTCAAAGACTTAAAGCATCATTCGGTATCCGCAACAATGTCAAAAGCAATTAAGCAACTAAGCAAATAATTACTAGTAGCGACCAAAGTACAATATAAAAACAGTAATTTGTAAGCAAATAACTTAGTAAATTAGTAAATTTAAATTCCCCAACAATATCATTGTTTAATTTTGGTGTTTTAGACTTTGGAGACTTGAACAGTTAGTTGTGTTAGAGTCGTATAGTTGTGTCAGGAACTTACACTTGGTATAGGATTAGTCTAGATGGTCTGATATCTAATAATGGATTTAGAAAAGCCCATTAGAGCTTAGTAAAAAGAAACACCGAATTACATGTAGAAAACCCACTAATTACATAAGGCACCGCCTCACACTGCTTGGCACCTCTAGGCACCATATCAAGTATGACAGTATAGTCTTAGCCTTCATGTGTTTACCTTATCCAAAAGCAAAAGTACATTAATACTACTTGATTTGTTTGCCTAAGACCCTCTAATTTTACTTTAGAGGTATTTAGCTAACAGCATCAGTAATTTGTACCAATGGTAATGGACAAATGAGTTACTTTGCTTGAAAATTGCCAAATTAATTAACTAATACTTACTGTGAGCACCTCCGGTCTCCTTTCTTCATTTCCTAATCATCAATTCCAACTCTCATTGGCCCCTCTGTTTTGCATTTCTGACATCTTATATTTCTCGGGAAATTCATAAAATTGCGTCTGCAATAATATTGAAGGAACGTTACGTAGATAAAGATACAATCATTGTCAACTTTAAGTAATAAACTGTGATGCATCGAGCGATTCATCAAATAAACAAGAAACAAGAACTTGAATTCCCAACTTTCATCTTTGTATAGATTAGTCATATGTCATAACTGCATACGGAAATTTCAGGATAAAAAAGTTTAACATGGAATTTACTAGTACTAAACTTATTTGGTTTTAAATACAATGATAGAATCAGCAAGAAAAGGCTACATTTCGCCCTTAATGGGTATAACAGTACTAATAAATGGAGGTCACTTTTATTTGAACAGGAAGAATGAGTGAGTACAACAAGTGGTCTAACCATGATGTAGAATAGTCAAATGCATATAATTAGCAGCATGCTTCAAATAAATGTGAAACTGCAACTCTAATCAATATGAAGATTCTTTTGAATATACTCACATTTTAACATTCCGAGATGGGTCATGTTCGACAAATTTCAGATGATTGAACCTTCTGAGCAACTACTGCAGCTGGTTTTCGTAATTCAGGGTTTATTTTAGTTTCATTCAGATCAGTAAACTCCAAAAGCAATTTTCCGGCAGATGCTTCAATAAGTTCTGCCACAGAGAAAGAAGGTAGTGGGGCCCATGGCAATAACAATACGGCATACAATGCGGCAACTGTATATGATAATTCTCAAGGAGCACTTGTATCCTTGAACAAAGCTGAACTATCACATTCACAAGCAAACTCTCCTTCATTGATCAGGGCGCTTTTTAGTAGAAACGGGGGACAACTTCCAGTTTCAATATCACAGGTTCTTTTTACCTGTCTCTTTTATTATTATAATCATCCATCCATGAAAGCTTTTCAGCAGGAAGGTGATCTTAGCTTGCTCCCATTTAAGATGTTTTCTGTTCACAAAAATCTTCATAATGAACATAAGATTCGGTTCCTACGACGTACCCTTCATCCTTCATTGGTGCTCTCAATTCTTTCAACAGTGCATATATTTCATTAGAACTTGAATGGGACTCATCCCCAGAAACAAATAAGTGTGTACTCTGTCCCAACTTAATCCAACTACATCCAGGATGCTTTCTAACATTCTTCTCTTTCATTTCCCTTCTAACAAAGTTCACTCGGTCCCAACGGCCTGAAGCTGCATATATATTAGAAAGCAATATAAAAGAAGCAGAACTTTCAGGCTCCAAATTAGAGAGCTCTTCACTCGCACGTTTTCCTCTTCTTTCATCACCGTGTATTCTACAAGCCCCAAGAAATGTAGCCCAAATCATAGCATTTGGTTTAAATTCTAATTTTTCAATGAATTCTTCAGCCTCCTTGAGATAACCCCACCTCCCAAGAAGATCGATCATACATGAAATATGATCAATACGCGGTTGAATCTTGTGGTGATTAATCATAGAATTGAATATATGACGTCCTTGAGAGACTTTTCCTGCATGACTACAAGCAGTGAGTACTCCAAGAAATGTGACGTCATCAGGCTTTATGTTCGACTCTTTCATTTCATTAAAGATTTGTAGTGCATTCTCAGCATACCCATTTTTTGCAAAACCGACTATCATCGAGTTCCATGTGATAACATCTTTTTTGTTAATTATTTCCTTAAAGACTCGGGTCGAACTTGCAATGTCCCCACATTTAGCATACATGTCCACAAGACCACTGCAAGTCAACTCATCCGAGTCAAAACCCGTGTAGAAAACAAGCGAGTGAATCACGTGGCCATCTTGTAAAGATGCCAAGGCGGCACATGCTTTAAGGCTGCTAACAAATGTTGCCTGATCTGGCATTGAATTGTTTCTCCTCATTTCTTGGTATATTTCCAGTGCCTTCTCACTGCAATCATTTTGAGCAAGTCCTGATAAAGCAGCAGTCCATAGAACCGTGCTTTTAGGGTTCCCCAATTCTGAGAAGACAATCATTGCATCTTGCGGAACCCGCGAGTTAAAATACATGCCCAGAAGAGATACCGCCAAGAATTCATCATCATAAGAGAAACCGTATTTTATCACTAAATTGTGAACTTGTCTACCAAGATTTAATTTGGATGGTTCATTGCAGCCATCGAGTAAGCATGCTAATGTAACCTCTGAAGGATTTAAACCCCTAGGTAGCATATCTATAAACAGACTTACAGCTATTATAATCGAATTTTGAACATACCCACTGATTAAAGCATTAGTAGAAGCTACACTTTTCTCTGGCATGGAATAGAAAACTTTGTGTGCATTTGAAATGACCCCACATTTGGAATACATATCTAAAAGAGAGCTACCAGCATAAACGTTGGTTTCCATATTATATTTGACCAAAAGGGAATGCAATTGCATTCCTTTGGTGAGAGATTGAATATTTGCACAAGCACTGAGTATACTAGCAAAGCATACCTCATCAGGGGTAATCCCGACTGATCTCATCCTCTGAAACATGCAAAAAGCCTCGTCTTCTTCTTCTTCTTGCACCAACCCGACTATCATTGCATTCCAAGAAACATTATCTCGATTCTTTATCATGCTAAAGAGTTTTCTAGCATCCTGTAAAGAACTGGACTTTGCATACATATCTACCAATGCATTTCCAACGAATAAGTTAGTGTTAAAATTGTTTTTGATAATAAGTGAATGCAACTGCTTCCCCATTTCGACACTTTTCAAAGAAGCAGATGCACTCAAAACACTGGTGTAAGTGAACTCGTCAGGTAGGAAACCATATTGTTTCATGCTTGTGAATAGATCAATTACTTCATCAGCATTTCGATTTTGTGCATAACCTCCCAGCATTGTATTCCATAGAACAACATTCTTGTCATCTAATTCATTAAACACACTCCTGGCAGACACCATTTCTTGACACTTTGCATACATATTGATTAAGGAACTTCCAACATAAACATTGGAATACAACCCGTCTTTGGTTGCATGGGCATGAACTTGTGAACCGCAATTGAGATCAAACGTGCTTGCAATTGCACTGAGAACACTTCCTAAAGTAGATCTTGTTGGTTTGACCCCGTATCTAGTCATAATCTTAAAATAATCAATAGCTATATCATAATAACCGTCCCGAGCATGCCCCGAGATCATGACATTCCACGCCACAACATTTGGATCACGCATTTGGTTGAACAAACAACATGCGTCATCAAAATGTCCTGACTCAACACACGCGCTTATAACAGTTACAGATGCTACTTGGTCTGGTATATGGCCAAGTTTCAGCATATCTTTAAATAATCTAATCGCCTTATCAGAACAACCTACTTGAACATAACCAGCAATCATCGCTGTCCACGAAACTGTATCTGAGCATACAGACCCATCGAATATCTTTGACGCATCATTAACAAAACTACATTTAGCATACATGTCAATAAGTGATCCTTCACAAAACGAATCACACATAAACCCGGTTTTAATAGCATGACAATGCACCACTCTACCCAACACAATATCCGTCATTCTAGCACAAACTGATAAAACAATCGCGTAAGTAAACTGATTCGGATACACTCTCTCCAAAGAAGCCTGCATGAACCTAAAGAGTTGTACAACATGTTCCAACATTCCACGCCTGGAATACATGGATAGAATCGAGTTCCAAGCCAATGTATCTCTTCGTTCCAACTGACGAAAAGCTTTTTCAGCAAAGACAAAGTTGCCACATTTGGCGTGTAAATCAACAATGGCATTGCCAAGTTTCCCTTTAGAATCAAATCCAAGTATTAAACTTTGGGCATGGATGAGATTAACAGCTCTGGAAGCAAGTTTGAGTCTTTGAGGCATTTCGTCGAACAGTCGGCGGGACTGAATTTGTTTGCAGTGTTGAAGACATATTGTCAAAAGACGGCAGTATGCTTGTTCTTGATGATTGGTTAATTGTTGTTTTACATTACTGGAAAACGTTCGTTTGATGTAGGCTAGTTGGTGACACATCATCGGGCCCAAATTTATAACATTATGCCCGGTGAGCGGGTTTTCATTTGTGGGTGTCGAGAATAGCAGAAATGGCTACAGTGGTGGCATTGATCGGGGAGTTTGACAATGCGAGTATATGATACGATGAAAAACTGATGCAGAAGTAAACACAGACAGAAGAAATTAAGATGGACTTTGGTGTGTTTGAAGGTTTCTGTTTTCACTTCCCGGGAGCCAAACAAAACTTTGACTTTTCTTTTGAAATATGGCCCCTAAAATTTCGAAAAATGGTTGGTACATGTACAATTTTGATTTAAAGTTATTTGGCGACAGATTTGTAATGATGGCTAAAGTTTTTTCGTCAAACCATTTGTGTTGGACATTTGCCATGAAAAACTCCTTCCGGAAGCTGTCCGATGTAGTTAGTCGAAATGTAATTGCCAAATGATTATATTTGGATCAAAAGGTTGATAACCGGCAATTCAGACTGACTCACAATCGGCTGTCTATTCATAATGTGAGAGACATACCTGACTCACTCAACCGTTGTGGTTATGGGGTGTCACGGCTTAAATCCATGATCTTTTGCTATTTGGGGCAATGATGCATCATCCATTACCAACTGAGTTACACACTATTGACACCAAATAATTATATTGCCGGTATATTTATTAAAAAGTTGTGAGATTGGCAATCTACTTATACAAGTCTCCTAGAATATGAAAAATTTACTACTTAGATGTTAGTAAGTACGTGTCTAGTATCTTTTAATTTTGTTGGACACAATTTTAAGCATACGCTTTTAGCCCAATAAAACATTATTAAATTAGGAAATAGGTATCACCATAATAGGATATGCACCAACAAAATTTGTCACTAAATAAATAAATAATCAAATTATACCTTACTTTCAAGTTCATTTAAGGTTTCGTGACTATTTTGGTAATAAATATTTTTGCAGGGGAGTATCTTGAGAAAATGAAAAAGAAGAAGGACTAAAATTTGCAACTTCTTCAAACGTAATAAAGAAATTTGGAGGGAAGTAATTTTGATCGCGACATTGCGTTAGGGTTTGGCAGCAGTTATCAGAGCCTATGGATCACGAGTAATGCTCTGGATTCATATGCCTTTATAATATGTTCAATATTAAGTGATTGATTTCACATCAATTAATTGTGTTTTTTATTTGTTTCTTTTGTTAGCAGTTTGCAGAATTACCCCAAATTTTCATCTGAAGACAAGGGAGAAGGTATGTATGTATGTATGTATGCATTTCCTTTCTGATTGATGTTAATTAACAAGTCAGCAGTTAATTAGGTTGATGTCTTTAATTGTTGTTATTGGTTTTATGGCAGAAACAGCCCCAGCTGCTTATGATGCTCGTCATCGGGGGAGAAACGACGTATGCATTTCAATTCTTAGTGATGTTAATTAACAAGTCTGCAATTGTTTTTGTTGATGTCTTTGTTGTTATTGGTTTGGTAGAAGCAGCTGCAGCAGGCCTAGTTGGTCATTATGTGGCGAGAAAACGTATGCATTTCCATCTTTAATTTGGCCATTTATTTTATATATTGTTAAAATTAAATATAACTAACATGTTGCTGATGATTGACTTTTCTTTTATTATTTTTTGTTAGTATGGGCCGGTAATATATAGACTGATACAAGGACATAACTCTTATATTTCTATAGCTGATATATTTTCACATATAAGTTGAGTTAATCACACATGGACAGTAACTTGGCAAAGTTTTTACCTATCAGGATGTTGTTGTTCTTCAGAGAATGCTCGAAACCTGAATTTGCCTAAAACGTTGAACGTTCTTTTGAATGATGAGGAGAAGAAAAGTTGGATGGAGTTTAAAGAGTATGATAAAGATAAGGTATGTATAATAAGTTTAACCGATACTCAGAATTCATCCCTCTTTTTATTAATCGTCTTGATATATACATGACACATTTACTACATGCTTATGTTTCATCCTGTACTTGAATCAGTTACAATTGGCGCTACTGAGAAAGAAAAAATGCAATTGATGTTCGTCATCCAATTGTTAGTCTAGTTGAAAACTTTGCCATTAATGCTTTTAACGAGTCCATTGAGATGGTATGGTTAAATATTTCTTTTCCACATGTTGATTCTAACTTTTGTGTTTTTGATTTTGATGTTTTACTAATTATAAACAAATTTATGTTGTTAATGTGTTAAGAAGGGCAAACACAACAACCTCTATGATTTTGAATTTAAGGAGTGCAAATATCTAACTTTGGGCGTTTATTATTACTTCACCATTACCATAGAGGCTTTTGAAGATAGGAAACTTGGCATATACAGCAAGAGTTAGACTCAAGTGTGAAGATGGTAGTAAATCATTGGGCAGAGTCATTCTTACGAACCGTAAACCACTTGGTATGTGATTAAGTGGAGTCTATATCTTATCACATCTTGATTTTACTCCCCATATTTTATCTAACAAATTTATGCTTTTATGAAACGTTGTTTTTATAATATCATGTGACTTTACTTATTAATTGCAGTTTCCATATTACAAGTTTGAACAATTCTTAGATGTTGCTATGTCGACTCTTCTATGTAAGAAAAATGAGTTGATTTGTCCTGATCTTTCATGCATGCAGGTGAGAGAAAAATGTTAGGGCCTTATCAAAAGACTCATCCAGGTTAACCTAAGTTTGTTATAAATTCTATTTGTTTTCTCCTCGATATTATTCTATATTTTGATAATACATGATCTTGACCCATTTATTGTGAATGGGTCGATTTGGGTTTTTATATTCTCTTGGTTAATAAATTTGCTACTCAATGGTACATTATAAATGGGCTGAACGGGTTAAAAGTTGTCCATATTATTGCAACAGTACAATGTTTTTAACCCTGTGTAACATATCTTAACAATTCAATAGTTTTATTTATTTAAGAAATGGAAAATAAAAAGTGTTTGCGTGTAAAAAAGTGTCAAACGACATGACCCAACCTAAACTTAGAAATTTAAAGGTTATGACCGTGCCCATTTTGCCACATCTGGTAGTAGAATAGTACACTTGGCCTTTTTTAAATACTTTAAATCACTTGATACTGTATGCATGTTATAAATATATGTACGGATAGGTAGTTGGTTATATCCAGGGGTAATTCCTTTTAGCGGGTTGAAGCGTAGGAGCAAAAGTGTCACTTGCAGGGGTTATGACTGTTATAACCCATGGTCTGGTTAGTGTTCTTTGATTATGAATTTATGATTATTATTATTTTTTTAATCATGAATCTTGACTCAATGTAGTGTTTGGTTTTTACATTTCAGCTTTGGGCTACTTTTGATTTTGTGATGCATATTGCCTTGGTTGGTCTGGGCTGAAGAATTTTACCGTCTATAAACAACATTTCTCAACTTTAGACAAAGTCGTGGCAGTGACTACGTTGAGTTATAAATGATTCTGGACTTTTTTTAACTGTGTATACGTCAAGACTAGCATAGTTCCGATAATGAATATGGATTTTTCAGTAACGTTTCTATTCCAAAAATTATTGTGTTCTTATCATTATCATATATGTCTCGGATGCATTTAGAACAGTTTATAATATCAATATTCTAATTACAAAGACGATTTGCATAGGCTGTTAATAACTTCCATAAGGCAGTCATATTGAAAATATATTTAGATGAACTATATAAGTTCCTCAAACCAAAATAACATTCCAAGATTCTTACTGATTGAACATCACTACATGTTGTTCTAGTTATGGGTTCGATCGAAACCAGAAATTCCATAAAACGACAAAAGTTCCCTTGAATGAGTAGGAGAAGAAAATTTGAGTGGGATTTAACTGATATGATTATCTTTTTAATAATCTTTAATGAAATTGAGCCATTGAGGTGGCAAAAGGCCCAATTAGTAGCCCAAGTATATGAGCTTGAATCGCCAGCCCGAACTCGTCTATTTGGGCCCAAATCGTATATGGTTTCTTCTCCACGGTGAGCGTGCTTGTTTCTGCAATTGCCCACTCCCCTATAAAACCTTAAACAAATTCATTCCATTCACCCCAAAATCAAATATATAGGAACGAATTCATTCATTACGTAAGTAAGTTACACTTCTAAACAATATATATATACATTACCCTTCCTTTATTTCAACAAATTTCGCATCAAAATCAACACAGTTTGTGAAATCTCTGATTTTAATGCAATTTTTTTTATCTTGGGCTAAATTTTCAATTTCTGTACGATATGTTTGTTTTTGCGATATTTTGTGCCAAATCTTATGTTTAATGCGAAATTATGGCTCTACAATCAGGTTCTGATCAACCTGATTCGCATAAAGTTATTGTGGGAGATTTTACACTTTGTGATATTTAGAGTTATGCACATAATAAAATCTGGATGTGTTATTGTTTCTTTCTAACCATCTTTACATTTCAAGCATAAAGCTATATCCTTTTCACATTATGGGAGATAAGGTTTAATTACAAGAATGCACAACTATAACTTTTAATCTGTTTGTTACTACATATGCGAGAATTTCCATTCTTTTAAATTTATAAAAATTGTGAGTTATACTTGGTCATGTGATTGCACAGTTTGACACCATAACCGGAAGCAACAAGACTCCAAAGTTTACTTTCGTTATTCCAAAAAAAAAAGAAAAAGAATGACTGAGAAAGGAGATGGTATGTATGCATTTCATTCTTAATGATGTTAATTAACGAGTCAGCAATTAATTAAGTTGATCTGTTTGTTGTTATTGGTTTTTTAGAAGAAGCAGAAGCAGCCCTAGCTGCTTATCATCCTCGTCATAAGAAGGAGAAACAAAGTATGCATTTCCATATTTGATTCACCCATTCATCTTATCGCTAGAAATAAATATAAGTTACTTCTTGTTGATGATGATTAACTTTTCTCTTTTATTGGTTTGGTATGCTCGTTTTAGTATGGGACCGCTAATATATATTTTCACATTACATGGTAACTTGGTAAGTTTTCCTATCAGCATGGTGTTGCACGTTCTATCCGAACCAGAAATACCCTAAAACGACAGATGTTCCCTTGAATGAGGAGGAGGAGAAAATTTGGATGGAGTTCAAAGAATTTGATAAAGATAATGTACGTATAAGTTAGACCGGTATTCATAATTCGTCTCTCTTTTAATTAATCCACTTGATGTTTTCATGACATATATTACATGCTTATGTTGCAGCCTCGACGCAAGTCTCTTTCTTTTAAGCATATGGATAAAGAAATAAGGCTAATTGATGTTCATCATCCCATTGCTAGTCTAGTTGCTAACTTTGCTGTTGCTGCTTTCAACGATGCCATTGAGATGGTATGCTTGAATCGTTCTGTTCCACCTGCTAGTTATAACTTTTCTGGTTTTGATGTTTTACTAATCAAAAACAATTTTGTATTGTTAGTATGTTAAGAAGGACGAACATAACAACCTCCATGATTTTGAATTAATGAAGTGTAGTTATCTGAAAGTGTGCCATTATTATTACTTCGACATTACCATAGAGGCCGTCGAAGAAAGGAAACTCTGCGTATATGAAGCAAAAGTTAGACTCAAGTGGGAAGACGGTAGTAAATCATTGGGCAAATTTGTTCATAAGAATCGTAAACCACTTGGTATATGATTAATTGGAGTCTATATCTCATCATGTTATTATCCTTTTTCTGCTAGCTATTAGAAGCTTTAATGGAACACTTTTAAATAATTGCACATGAATTCGCGTATTAATTTCATGCATGCAAGTGAGAGAAAAATCGCAAGGCCTTATCGAAGGACTTACCCAGGTTAACCTAATGTTTTCTCCTTGATATTTTTCTATATTTTGATAGTGCATGATCTTGACCCATTTACCTGTATATGGCTATATGGGTCGATTTGGGTTTCTGTATTCTCTTGGTCAATAGATTTGCTAACCAGTGGTAGGCTGAACGGGCTAAAAGTTGTCCATATTATTGCAACAATACAATTTTTTTAATCCCATATAACATATGTGAACAATTCAAATATATTAAATAAATGTACGTCAGAAAGTGTCCAACGACATGACCCAACCTAAACTAAGAAATTTATGTGCAGGTTATAAGTGTGCCCATGTTGCCACATCTGGTAGTAGTATAGTCTACTTGGATTCTTTTCAATTTCTTTTAATCAATTGATATTGTATATATGTTCTGAACAAATGTACCTTTAGGTAGTTGGTTATGTCCCAGGATGATTCCAAATACTGGACTGAGGTGCAGGGTTAGGGGCACTACTTGCAGGGGTTATGACTATCATACCCCATGGTCTGGTTAGTGTTCTTTGATTATTATGATATAAAATTATATCTATAAAGTGCGGGTGGATTATAATGAATATTGATGTAGTCTTTGGTTTTACTTTTCAGTGTTTGGCTATCTTTGATTTTCTGATGAATATTCGCTTGGTGGATTTGGGGTGAAGAAATCAAATGTCGATAATGAACGTTTCTCTTTTTGGGAACTTTAGCACAAAGTTTGACGTTTTTGTAAGATATTCTCTTTACTGTCTTTTTGTTTGGCACCCATGACCCATATGCCAGATTGATATTATCAAGAAACAAGTTCGAACCAAATCTGTAACAAAAAATATTCCAATTGATGGCTTATTCATGTCAAGCATTACATCTTTATACATTGTAGACATAGAAATATTTAATTGTATCACCGTAATTTATTCCATATTCTATTTGAATTTGATTGTTTTGCCTGATCACGTCAAGATTCTAAGCAGCCGTATATCTTTTCCAATGTATAGGGTAAAATGCATAAAAAGTACTTCGTTTTACATTTATTTTTGTGATTTAAGGCATCGAATTTGTGATTTGTCATCGGATTGAGGACTTTTAAACTTGTCATCTCAGCAACCATCTATTGTAGATGAATATCTAACCTATAAATAGCATATACGTTTAATCGATTGGTATTTCTCAAATAATTTTTTTTAAAAACATCGAGTGACAAGAGTGAATTTAAAGTTGTGAGATTATTTCGACTCAAATTCAACTATTATATTAAACAAAGTCATCCACATATTGATTTATATAGTTCCGCTTTCATAGCAGTTCCCTAAACTTTAAGATCATAATTTTGAGCTAACATGTTGGTGATCTTCGTAAAGTTTCTAAGAAAGTTGCATACCTTAAGTTACAAAAAAAGTAAAAATAAAAAATAAAATAATAAAATAATAATAATAATAATAATAATAATAATAATAATAATAACTAAATAAATAACAAAATTCAAGAAATTGTACCTTAAATAAAATTGGTGAAAGTAAACTATCTTTTTGTGCATTTGACCCTAATTTTATGATATATATGAATAACCCCTTTATATAAATAGACACACAAAAGCAACCAACCATTATCTCAACTTCAAAATCTTTTTATACACCATTTCTTTGGGACCCTTTACTTGCAAGTACTTATACTTGCCTAAGCGAATTCTTATACAAATTTGAGTTCAACATGGCTGCTTCAACCGATGAAGGATCTCGACATCCGCAACGTATAGAAGTTGTTCCGTTTAATACATCAGATGTCCCATTAAAATCCGTTTTACTACATGGTAACTTAGATATATGTGTGAAAGAAGCCAATAAACTACCTAACATGGATGCATTCAATAAAAAGTTCACCCCTCTTTCGGGTACAAGTGATCCATATGTAACAATATCTGTATCCAATGCTGTTATTGGAAGAACTTTCGTTGTAAACAATAGCGAAAACCCTGTTTGGATGCAACGTTTTTACGTTCCAGTTGCACATTATGCAACTGAAGTTTTATTTGTTGTGAAAGACAGTGATGTTGTTGGTTCTCAACTAATAGGAGCAGTTGGGATCTCAGCTGAACAATTGGTTGTTAATTCTGTTATTAATGGTACTTTTCCTATTTTGAATGCAAGTGGTCAACCGTGTAAGCCTGGTGCCCTGTTGACTTTATCAATTGAGTATACACCAGTAGATCAAATGGTGATTTACCGAAATGGGGTGGGGTCGGATCCTGAATGTGAAGGCGTTCAAGAAACTTATTTTCCGCTTAGAAAAGGAGGGAAAATTACACTTTATCAAGATGCTCATGTGGATGGTAGTTTACCATGTTTGAAACTTGATCGTGGTTTGAAATACGTACAAGGTGATTGTTGGCGTGATATTTGTGATGCTATTAGACAAGCACGTCGTTTGATTTATATTACGGGGTGGTCAATTTTTCATAAAGTACAACTTGTTCGTTATGGTGCAAAAGCAAGAGATAGTGTTTTGGGAGAACTTCTTAAAAGTAAGTCAGAAGAAGGTGTGAGAGTGTTATTACTTGTATGGGATGATCCTACTTCAAAGAGCATTTTTGGGTATAAAACGGTGAGGCTCATAAACATCATCTGCTTATAATTTTTTTTGGCCCATCTTCATTGATAATATTTCATTGAATACTATTTTACACTAATTATTCAGTGAGTTATATATTCATTAATTAATGAATATTATGGGTAAACTGAGTTGCTTCCTTCAAAAATTAAAGTTCCCTCCTGATCTTTCCCCTACAGTTGATAATGTGATTCTAATTATGAAAAATGCAGGAAGGGGTTATGCAAACTCATGATGAAGAAACTCGGGCCTTTTTCAAGAATTCATCGGTTCAAGTTTTACTTTGTCCTCGTTCTATACCAAGGACCAGTTGGGCCAAAAAGGTTGGATATTTAGTATGTGTTTTTTCTTTTTATTTATTTATGTATATTAAAAGTTATATT
Source organism: Gnaphalium uliginosum (assembly GCA_963930675.1). Lineage (NCBI taxonomy): Eukaryota > Viridiplantae > Streptophyta > Magnoliopsida > Asterales > Asteraceae > Gnaphalium > Gnaphalium uliginosum. Next base: position 45,169,842 of record OZ005685.1, on the reverse strand, counting down.
TGGTTATTGTTTGCAGGATGCTGAAACCATCTATTCCCATCATCAAAAAACAGTTATAGTGGACGCTGATGCTGGTATCAAAAGACGGATAATGGCATTTGTTGGAGGTCTTGACCTATGTGAGGGACGTTACGATACTCCTGAACATTCTCTCTTTAGCACATTGAACACGCTGCATAAAGACGATTATCACAATCCTAATTATACAGTAAGCAATTAAGCATTATAATCTTTGTCGTCAATCGTCTAAAAATGTGATCACTTTCTTATATTATCTGTTTTTGTTTCATATTATGATCAGGAGTCTACAACTGGTTGTCCAAGAGAACCATGGCATGATTTACATTGCCGAATTGAAGGTCCCGCAGCTTATGATGTACTCCAAAATTTTGAGGAGCGGTGGTTGAGGGCTTCAAAGCCTCGTGGCCTTTCGAAAATAACCAAATTTTCTAATGTGTTACTTAAACTTGATAGAATTCCAGAAATTTTAGGTATCAATGATGCTCGTTACACAAGTGAGAAAGATCCAGAAGGTTGGCATGTTCAGGTGTTTCGTTCAATTGATTCTAACTCTGTTAAAGGTTTAGGTTTCCCAAAAGACCCAAAAGATGCTAAAAGCAAGGTGTGATTACTTCTGTTTCAGTTTCTTTATAGTTGGCAAAACAGGTGGGTTGGGTAACGGATCAAAATGGTAACTTTAAAATGGGACAGAACATGTCGGGTTGGGTTGACCCGTCAACATTATTTTCTTCACTTCACCTTGAAACTATAAAATAGTTAATGTCTTAAATGTGATTAAAAAACTATATAAATATAATAAAAATCTTGTTTACTTTTGACCCATGTCATATTCAACTATGTTTTTAAAGTTACCCGTTGACTTGTTTGAGATTAAAATGTAACACAAATTAATTCATTGATTAGTGCATGGGTCAAAATTGCGCCCTGTAGGTTTATTTCATATGTATTGTGATTTGTGAACGAGTAGCTCATACTTTTGTTAACTTGTAACAGAACCTGATATGTGGGAAAAATGTTCTGATAGACATGAGTATACATACTGCGTATGTGAAGGCAATTCGTAGTGCTCAACATTTTATATATATTGAAAATCAATATTTTCTTGGTTCTTCCTATAACTGGGCTAACTACAAAAGCATAGGTAAGAAAATATATCCTTATATGATAAATCAAATTATTATAAAACGTCTTGTAATCTAATATTCTATTTTGCAGGTGCAAACAATTTAATACCAATGGAAATCGCTCTTAAAATTGCAAATAAAATACGAGCAAATGAGAGGTTTGCTGTATATATTGTTATACCAATGTGGCCTGAAGGTAATCCAACAAATTCAGCTGCTCAAAGGATTCTCATATGGCAGGTTGATTCACATTATACATCTTGAGATGGTATAGATTATATATATAAATCTTTTTTTGCTGAAGCAAAATGTTTGTGCAGAATCACACAATGCAAATGATGTATGAAGTTATTTATAAGGCGTTACAAGAAATGGGACTTGAAAACAAATTTGAGCCACAAGACTACTTGAACTTCTTTTGTCTTGGCACTCGTGAGTCATCTCAAGGCATATCACCACCTTCAAATGGAAAAATATCGATTGCCCCAAATACCCCTCAGGTACATTCCTTTACCCTTAATAAAACGGGTTCACATTGAAAAATGTCACTTTTAGTGCGGGTTAGAGTCACATTGACTCACATACACTTTTTTGTTCTTATTTAATTATATTTTTGTCCTTATTTACCCATTTGATCCATTCCTCTTTTAGTTAGTTTTTTTATTTGACCCGTTTTGAGATTAAACCCAACTCTTAGATCGACCCATTAGGCCATTAATAAGTAAATGGGTTTAAATTGCCACCTCAAGAATTTTCCTTGATATGACGCATCATTTTGCTGGCATAGGCACTCAGTATAATAAGCAGACGTTTTATGATCCATGTAAATTCAAAAGGAATGATAGTTGATGACGAGTTTGTAATATTGGGTTCTGCAAACATCAACCAACGTTCATTGGAAGGTACACGAGACACTGAAATTGCAATGGGTGCATATCAGCCTCATCATACATGGGCTCGCAAAAGTTCTTCTCCAACGGGACAGGTAATGCACAAACTTACACTTTGACTCTGAAATCAAACTTATAATTTCTCAAATGTATCACTTTTCCTAATATAGTCACAAATGTCAGCACAATTATTCATTTTTATTAATTCTTTTTATTTTTTTATATTCTTTGCATTAATGTGATAACTTTCAATAAAGTTAATAACTTTTCATATAAGGTTGAAGAGTTTGTTTCATGTTAACTTTGAATACGATGAAAAGTCAATTTGACCTCAAAAAGTCAATGATACACAATGATTAAATTTTTATTGTGCAGATATTTGGATACAGAATGTCACTTTGGGCAGAGCATTTAGGAGAACTTGAGAGTATTTTTAAGGAGCCACAAAGCCTCGAGTGCGTGAGAAGGGTGAGGTTGCTGGGTGAGCAGAATTGGGAACAATATGCAGCTGATAAAGTAACTGATATGACAGCTCATCTGCTTAAGTATCCAGTTGAGGTTGATCTAAATGGTCAAGTGAAACCGCTTTCTGGCTGTCCAAATTTTCCGGATGTGGGTGGTAGCATTGTGGGTTCGTTTGTGTATGTTCAAGAGAATCTCACCATATGAAGCTGTCTATTGTGATTGGCATTTTTTGCGTTTTTTTTTTGTTTACCATGTTGCATAGTTTGTTAAATAACAGTCAATAAAGAGAAATTGTCATGTTTGTAACCTTGTATGTCCTTATGATCATCCAATATTGTCATCTCTGATGGACTCGGACATCTTCCAATAAGACTGCCTTCTTAAGGGTGGAGAGAAATAATTGAATGACAAGGTAAAAATAAGAAAAGTTTCGTAATTTCTTAGATTCTCGAATTAGTGTCTTTTAGTAATTAAACAAACCGATAGACAGAATGACATAAAAAAAAATTCTATAAGAGTTTACGATACCAAATAATATGGAACTCTTTATCTTCATTTACTAAGAGGAGTTCCTTTAGAGTCACTATAGGCAATGTCAAGTCTTGGGCCGTTCGTCCTTATGTCCTTGCCAAGGACGTGCGTTCAATGTTTTTTTAGTCTAAAACAAAGGTAAGGGTGGGTCCCAATTGGTGAGTTTTATGTATGTTATAATAAGTATGTCCTCGTGACGTGATGCATAGGTAATTAAATGTGACCCACTCTCTTCCTTTATGTTGAAACAGATACAAGAACTCGTCTCTTCCTCTTCTTATCGTCTTATATAACGAAAGAAGGGGACTCAAACTTATTTCTCAACCTAATACCTATGCCAATTCGGTGCTATCTAAAGTTTCATAATTTTAGACAATCTAATGTGTCCTGGTTAAACAATCAATATCGATTATTATGACTAATCAATCTTAAATGGGATTAATAGCAGTGAAAATTTAAATTAAATTGTGATAAACTTTAACCAGTACTCATTATTTTAACAGTACTAATAAACTTTGGGCATGGATGAGGTAAATAGCCATGGAAGCAAGTTTGAGTGCATTTTGTCGAACAGTCGGTCAGATTGACTTTTTTTGATGCATTTAAGACATATTGTCAAAAGACGGGAGTATACTTATTCTTGGTGATTGGTAGCTGTTGTTTCAAACTTCTATGAAAAGTTCATTTGATGTGGGCTAGTTGGCGACACATCATCAAGCCCAAATTTATAACATTATAATATGCCCTAGAAACAACTAACTTAAAAAAGATTGTTAAAATTTAGGATTTACAAAGAGCCATGTGATACGGTCCAGTTCGTTACAGTCCAGTTCGTTACAGTCCAGTTCGTTTCAAAGCTTGTTTAATAAGTCCTAGTCGTGGATATGATCCCGGTGATGGCGATCGTGATCTGCTTGTATTGTGGTGGTGTGTTTGTCGTTGTGGTCTGTTGTCTCATCGCACAAATGGGCTAAAACCCGAACCGAGCCTAGCCGTGGCTCGGAAAAGTCTGAAAAAGTACAGACCTGCCCGAAAGTTTTAAACAGGTCCGAAATCATTCATAGAAGCATGATCCCGCATGGGCTGAGTTGGGCTTGGAGCTAAACCCAAAGTATGAAAAAGGCAGAAAAAGTCCAAAGTCCACCTTCCTTTTTATAAATATGTGTTTATTAAGTATATAATCAAAAATAAATTGATAATAATATATGCCATATATCTTGTAAAGACTATCTTGTGTTTACATAAATATACTTGATTCTATGGATTATACATCATCATGACTAATGAAATATTCACCATTCCACCTTCCACCTTAATGTACAACTATTTATGCATATAGTACAACTATTAAATACATAATTTTGGTGAAAGTATCAAAATTATGCTGAAAATAATCACATATCTCTTAAATATTGTATACATTGAGAGTGAATATTAATATACTATAGTTAAAGAAAGACTTATACGATAACATTTTGAAAACATAATATCATAGTCATATTAGTGGGATAGATTCAACAAAGGTTACTTGTTAGGACATACACAATTACAAAATAAAAGTCTTAAACTCTGCTCTAGCTACAAATTTCAGTCAAAGTCTCTAGCTTTAGCCCCAAGATAATCATATCTCCGTGAGTACTTTATTTTTTTTATTTTGAACAAGTGAAAAAATCATAAAACATTAGAAATTTCACACATATATTTGAAATCATTTGGGTTTCAGTATGTCATAATCGAAACACATCTTAGTACTAGCTACATTTTATAAAAGTAAAGTAAATTAAGTCAAGTTATTATTTGAATTTGTAAGGTCCTATGATATATTATGAGTCGTCAACGACACAAAGTTATTATTTGATTTCTATAAATAGCTTACACTAATGACCTTTTGGTGATTAGTTTATGTGACCCGAGTTTTTTAAGAAAACGTTGATTCTTTTGTTTACTTAACTATATTATCTTGAAAAAATTATTGAAATGACAACTCAAACAAGAGTAAATAGTTCTCTCAATATAGAACAATCTTGTCGAGGTTATAAAACTCGCTATACTCGCGTGACAAGGTTATAAAACTCGCTATACTAGGATGAACGGAGACCTTGAAGCTCGACCTATGATTGGATTTTTTTTTACATATACGATAAAATTCCAATATTTATGTTTATAAACATAAACGTAATTATTTATACAAGAGGTCTTAAATTTAAACCTCACAAGATGAACATCTTATGATAGCCAAGAACGGGTCGAAAACGATCACGGGACACTGGTTAGGCTACGTACATATAAGTCGTCCGTCTCGAGTAATATGAACATAAAAAGCCTACGTCGTTTTATAAACCAAGTATGACTCAAACCCTAATTTTAAATGAGATTAAAAATGTGACCAAGTTTGACTTTGACCAAACATAAAAGCACATGTATGTATGCATATTAAATTACCATGTAGTACTAAGGTATGTGAATTGCAAAGTGTCAAGTATCTAATGAGCTGGTTTGATGTGCATTTTGAGAGAAGAAGCAGACGTATTGTTGGAAATGCTCTAATGTTTGTGATACATGTGATGTATATGTCTACCATACACTTTTATCATGTTCACATGTTGCTAAAATACAGCGGTCACTATTACAACAACACCATACCCTTCGAATAAGTTATCAATACAACATAAATAAGCTGTGTTTGAGAAAAAACAACTAAAGTGGAAGAACCTTCTGTAACAGATTTGATAGTTAACAACATCGTTAATACAATTCCAAGCATAGCTGAATCATATAAAGAAAATCGAGCTAAATAGCACCATCTTAAATCAAATTTTAATCTCCTGAAAGTTTCCTCTTAATTTTCAGAATGGTGACAACATCTGTTTTGAAAGACTTAGCTAACACCTCATCTTCAATACTAGTATTAAAAATCGAGTTTGGAATAGATACAGTTCGCGAACACTGTCTTAGATAAATTTTGTTGGATGTATTCCATTGGCATTTTGGATCCACAAGGCGTCGGTTGACATGCCAGCAGAAGTTCTTGTTGACCAAGGGATTCAGATTTGACCATTTAATTTCATTTGCCACGTGGAGTTAGTAAAATAGTTATCTTAGATTTCGATGGTCAATTATCAGGCGATTGTTGATCATATTTTTAAAATCGCAAGATTGTGTCCGTATCAAGAAAACAATAATATTGTTGAATAATAGATTTTAAACCAATAAAACAAATTTAGAGTAACTTTGTAATAAAAGACTTTAATATGGACATTTTTTAATGATTCATACCACTATAGAATAGTGTGATTTTTCACATTAAAAATTGTACATCAAATACCAAATTTGCACCAAAAATTCACATTACGGTCTGTACATATAAAAATCAATCCTCAACAAAGTGAAAAATCGATAATGATACATGAAGGATAAATTGAGAAATTAAAAAACCTAAATCAGAAGATTACATTGAGAACTACATATATAGAAGACGAGAGCTTGAGGGGCCAAATCCAATGATCATCCGAAAAAATATTGACAACTTGAAGAGAACATCTTATGTAAATAATTTGAAACGGGAAAACCTCTTGATTTTGATATACCGAAGCAAGCTACCCGAGATCATTCCTTAGTAGGTATTGTGTACCTCTTTTCCATAACAAAAAAAAATGGTAAAGAAATTTTCTAGTGCAACACTACTTATAACACTATTTGCATTAATTTTGATGTTATAAAATTCAATGCCTCAAATCTTAATATTTTTCACCCTTCATAAAATTTATTTCTAACGCTTTTTATTTTCTGTTATATTTGTTATAGATAGATTTTAGGTTAAAGCTATAAATTGCAATCTACCTTTTTTAATGGATTAATTTGCCAACATACTTTTTAAGTATACTTCTAGTGATGAACTTTCAAATTTTGTATCGATATCGCAACTTGTAACTGTTAAAATATAAAATACAAACGATATAAAACTTAATCATAATTTAGAAACACTCGTATTTTATGATTGCAAGTGACGTATATCAACACAAATTTTATAAGTTTATTGTGTAGATATATACTAAAAAAGATTTTGCACATATCGATAAGTTATAGAAAAAAAAACGGTATAATAATTAGTTAAGAAAAATGCTAATATTCAAACTCCATCTAGAAACTCATTTAAAGTTCCGTGACCATCTTAGTAACTAAGTGATTTTACAGGGGATTAACTTTTATAAAATGCTAAAGAACAGGGACTAAAATATGTAACTTGCTCAAACATATCATCATATACACGTTTGTTGATAAAATAATAATCGACCACAAAATTGCGTTAGGGTTTCGAAGCAGGCTGTGGATTGCGGGTGAGGTTTTGGATTCATATGCCTTTCCAATAACTGATTTTGATTAATTGTGTTTCTGTTTGTTAACAGTTTGCAGAAGCTTTCATCTGAAGAACGGGATACGGTAAGAATATTATTCGTATAAATTTGATATTAACTCAACGATTTAGGGTTTTTTATTACAGATTATTGTCTTATTATTATTAGCTCTAGTTAATCTTGTAGTATCTACCCAAAATTAGTTTTGTTGCATATTATAGATTATAGTTTACTCTTTCATATGGATTTTTAACAGGGGTAAGGTCGTAGAGAGTAGTTTCTAGATTGGCGGGAGTTGTTCTGCATTTCGTGTTGAATTGAAAAATAAATAATGAATAAATTTTGGCACCTGATTGGTTAATTAAAATCCAATTAAGAATGATGACGTCAGAAGGGTTATTTGTATATTATATTTAAGATTATATGCTCTAACTTTTCCTTTACTCAATCCAGAGGTATACACTAATACACCAATGCACCAATGCACCAACTACATACACCAACTACATTAACTTTCTGGATAGAACATCACCAAAGTACTTTTTTATACTCGTATTATTAAGGAAGTCGGCCGTCCCGGACAAAAGGCACGTTAAAAGTTTGAATAAAATTAAATAAAAGTAGTCGGTCTTATATCACAACAATCTTACACAATGAACTTTTTTTGCCTCGACCAAACATCATAGATATTAATATGCACGAAATAATAGCTCATAGAGCTAATTAAAAGTGCTATCCAATAGCTTTTTTACCATCTATAATATTTGTTTACATATTACTTGTACAAAGAATCTGGTGCATTCAAATCAATTTGTAATATTACACAAGGACAAAGAGAAACTTGAAGTAGAATGCACTAACATTTATTTCAAAAATGCAAACAGTTGGAAGTTGATAGCCATGATAATGCGATTATAACATTGCATTTTGGAGAAACCGTAATGGTCTTTCAATTAGGAATGGAAAGTGTCTCATGAGTCGATGATTTGTTGGATATTATAGATTATAGTTCACTCTTTCATATGGATTTTTAACAGGGGTAAGGGGTAAAGTCGTAGAGAGTAGTTTCTAGATTGGCGGGAGTTGCCCATTTCTTGTTAAATTGAAAAATAAATGATGAATAAATTTTGGCACCTGATTGGTTAATTAAAATTCAATTAAGAATGATGACGTCAGAAGGGTTATTTGTATATTATATTTAAGATTATATTTAAAGATTGAATTAATATTCTCCTGCTCTAACTTTTTCTTTACTCAATCCAGAGGTATACACTAATACACCAATGCACCAACTACATACACCAACTACATTAACTTTCTGGATAGAACATCACCAAAGCACTTTTTTATACTCGTATTATTAAGGAAGTCGGTCGTCCCGGACAAAAGGCACATTAAAAGTTTGAATAAAATTAAATAAAAATCGTACGTAGTCGGTCTTATATCAGATTAGAAAGAAAGAAAATGAAGCTACTACGATAATGTTACAACGTATTTGAGCGGTCGATTAGATAAAGATACTATGAATGAAGTTAATTGTAACAACATAAAACGTTTAACAAAGTAGATTAATTTTTATGGTTTGACATAATCGATCTGATAATTATTTTAGAAATTTTCTTGTATTGTAGTAAACTAATTAACATGGTAAACGTGACTTTCATCTATAAAACTTTTAAATAGTCATTTCTAACATATGTATAGTTGCAATAATTTCTTGATCACTTTTTCAATAGCACTAACAATATTGTAAAATTGTCAAAAAGTAATAATAATGATAATAATAATAATAATAATAATAATTATTGTTATAATAACGTAAATTATATTATACATCTATATTTTTAAAGATTTTATGTATTACTATTTATTATTATTATAGTAATGAAATGAAAGAGTGATGATGTGTCAATTAAGTTATTAGATGTTTATGTGTCACCTTATTAAGCCTTCACAATATGCTAGTGTTAATCTTGTATAATAACTAACGAAATGAAATATGAAAAGGAATCAAAAGAAATTGATGTTTTATGAGCTTGTTGCTTTTACTTAATTAAAACATACAAAGAATTCTACATATACAAATATAGATATAAATAAAAAAAAAATTCAAAATATTTTAGTGATAAGGTATTTAGGTTATAGGTTTGAATTACATATTTTTATATTTTAGTCAATAAAGTTAGTGACTTTATCTTGTTATAATGTATATTTGTTTTTTAACTAATGATAAAAATATTTTTTTTTTGTTAATACACATGGCACTTTCTAATTAAGTCGTTGACTAACAATCAACACAAATGCTTAATTTTATGGTGCAACTTTTATAATTTTCGACTTACCGTTTTCAAAATACTTAATTTTTAAAAACGTGAGAAAAATTTGGGTTTCATGTGATATTGATTCCTCCATGTTCACAAAAATTTTCATTCTCATTTGAACCTCACTCTATAAATTTTAGTAGTTCGTATACGTTGGAAAGAGTGAAAATTGCATTACATATTATGGATTTAATAAATAGTAATAACAAAATTTTACATGAATACAATAAACATGAAAAATGATAGATATAAGTCGAAGAAGAATATAAAAAGATTCTAAGAGCCGTTAAAGTGAGCATGTGTAGCGGGTGATGTATTCTAGTTTTTCAGTTATTTTGAGAGTTAATTTGAGCTGGTGAAGTATTTAATTGCAAGGGATGTATAAGGTAAATGCTTGGTAGAAGTTTACCATGACATCCACATAAATACTACACTCCTATATCTTCCGTGTATACTAATTGCCTATCCCCTAACTTATTTAAATGCTTTGTAGAAATTAGATGATATGGCATCATTTTGGTGAGTTATCTAAAGCTAAGTGTGCCATGTAAGAAATCATTCATCCCATTTAAAGTCCATGATTAAATCAAATTAAATCTATTTGATGTAAAATCCTTTTATGTTCCTTCTAAAATCCTTTTATGTTCCTTCCAAAATTTAGCCGTGCATATGAATCAACCCATCCAATTCATTCGTTGAACCAACTTCATCTTCTCAAATCTCACATGTAGAGTTTTAATTTTCCAAATTTATAATTTCTTACTTATAATCTAATGTTTAAATATGTGTTTGTTGGTAGACATCAAAATATCATCAACTAATTATATAAGATTAGTTTCATTAAGTGGATCTTTTATTTGTAAATACTAACTATGAATATTCTACACACCTAATTTTGATTTAAGACACTTTGTTCTGTAGATTTTTTTTGGTAATTCAATGATTGTGTTTCATTATTATTCTATAATATTTATGATTGCTCATCTCATGTTTCTTCTGTTTCTCTTTCAAATTGTTTTGCATATTACATCTTCTACCATATTGAAATATTTGCAATGATTTAAATTCATGAGTTGCCAAGGTAAATTATGATAAATTATTGTTACTCAACCTAATAAATATTTATTTGATTTCATTATGTTGATGGATGGGTTATATCATATATATATATATATATATATATATATATATATATATATATATATATATATATGGTAATAGGATCAAAAGAGAAGGAAATTTAGGGAGAGAAAATGGAGAAGTATTTTTTGTTACTATGATTCAATACTTTATTGATATGATTCAAATTTTTATTAATAGAATTCTATATTTTATATCTTTTGTTCAATAATTTATTAATAAGATTTAGTCTTTTTTACTATGATTCAAAATTTTATAGTAATAAAAAATTGAATCTTAGAATAAAAATACTGAATCATTGTAACAAAAAATCATTCTCTCTCTTCTCTCCCTAAAAAACCTTCTCCCTTTATCCTATATATATATATATATATATATATATATATATATATATATATATATATAGGGTTAGGTTCAAACGAGAGCCACAAAAAAGTACAGAACTGCGAGAACTTTTAAATTACATTGTTTTTATATATGTAAACGCAACAAATTACATAGAAATGTTGTTTAATGTTCATATTATTGACAAATAAAAGTTAAAAACAACAAAATACATGTTAAACTATAAAATATATGAAGTGTTCGCATGTGCACATATCAAATGTGCACATGTGAACGAAAAATATAAATTTGATTTTAAAAGTTATTTTGATGTTTTTTCAATTTATTTTGCTTTTAACCTTAATCTACATCAATGTTCACGTGTGATTAAATCATTAAACATGTTAAAATCCCTATAATTTAAAAGTTCTTGCAGTTCTGTACCTTTTTGTAGTTCTCATTTGAACCTTTGGCTATATATATATATATATATATATATATATATATATATGGTTGGCTATACTTTTGAAGATTTACTAATTATATTTGACTTTGTTACGGTTTTAGGAGATGATATGGTTTTAGGAGTATGTAACTCCACTAGAGAAATGGTAAAAATAACTTCAATTTTGTTAAGTTGCTTGCATGTCTGTTATAGGATGATACAAATATGTGATATCCATATTTTTTTTATCTACAAACTCAAATCTGATTGTTAAAGGTTATGATAAAAAATTGTCGACAATAGTTTTATTCGACATTGCATTACCACCATTCCTTTTTATTATTTTCTTTCATGTTTACTATTTTCAACTAATCATTTCCTTAATTCTAAAAGTATAGAGCACGTTAGAATAGACTAAAATTTTACAAAGAAAATTACTTATGTTTATGTGCAATATACAGGGTGGGCTGCTACAGCTTGCTTGACGTGTTTAATCTTGAATTAGAAAATAAGAGTGGGAAGAAGTTACAGTCGAATACGTAGAGTTGAATATGTAGAAAGATTAAACTCTACGATTAGTTAAGAACTTGATTGTTAGTTTACGGTGTCATCTAAAATTTTTTGTACCATTCAACTTCTTTATGAGAATAAACATTGTTATTCAAAAAATCAAATTATAGATCTCAATAACTTTTTCCATTGATTTAAGTCTTGAACTTTTTAAAATTTATGCACTTGATAAAAGAAAATAATTTTGAGCTAACCATTGATTGATTATTACTGTTATAATATAAAAATATAATTATTTAAAATTGTAATATAATAATGTATTAGATATCCAAACCCGTGTATACACACGGGACAACTGAATGTGTATTTGATTTTTTTTTAATATTCAAATGATGCATATGATAAAAGTTCTAACGTTTTATATGAGTCGAATAATAAGAATGAAATTTGAAAATAAACTATTTCAAGTAGTGTATTTATTCATCATCTAGTTACCTAATTTGATAGTTTCTCTTAACAATGTAGGGTACTAAATACAATCGTCACCTAATTATAATAAAAAACGTAATGGAGGTTTTTTTTAAGAGTCAGAGGCCGTTTAGAGTAAGAATCTTTAGCATACAAATAGGTAATAAAAATCATAAATTTTTTGCTAACGGCCCATAATATTGTTATTTATATTCTATCATCAAATTTGAGATATTTAAGGGGCTTTATTTTTAAATTAAGTGAAACTTGGGACTAAATTGATTTACTAAAAATTAAATAATTGATGTATGAGTCGAATAATAAGAATGAAGTTTGAAAATAAATTATTTATGGTAGTGTGTTTATTCATCATTTAGCTATCTAGATTTGATAGCTCTTCTTATTTATTTATAATAGTGTTTTTATTTAGCATCTAGCTATCTAAATTTAATAGCTCTTCTTAACAATGTAGAGGATTAAATACAATCCTTACCTAACTACAATAAAAAACATAATGGAGGTTTTTTTTTAATTAAAAAAAAGGAGTTAGGAGCTGTTTAGTGCAAGAATCTTTAATACACAAATAGGTAATAAAAATCATAAATCTTTTGGAAACGACACGTAGTATTGTTATTTATATCATATCATCAAATTTGAGATATTTTAGGGGTTTATATTTAAATTCAGTGAAACTAGATAACTAAATTGATTTATTAAAAATTAAATAATTGATGACATCATAAAGATGTTTCTTATATTATATTTAAGATTTAAGATTAATCGCAATGGACAATCTTTAATAATAATAATAATAACAATAGTGATAATAATGATGATAATAATAATAATAATAAATAATATAATAAAATAAATGATTAAATGAAATTAGTTATGGATGAGTATTAGAATTGGGTTCTGGTTAAAACAAGGAGTTAAAATAAAAATGGTGAAAACGATCTCAATTTGTATTAATAATTTTTTTTAGTTGTGAACTTTTATTTTTTTCACTTCACATACGTTTTTTATTGTTAACTCTTACTTTTTTTTTCATTTTTCAAAAAGTTTTCATTGTAAACCTTTATTTTTTTATTTTATTTAACAGAAACTAAAAAAAAATTTAACTGTGAAGCTTATTCTTTTTAGCCTCACATAAATTTATAAGTTGTGTGAAGCTTAATTATTAACATGCATAATTCATAAATTTCATGTGAAATCAAAAAAACAAGCTTCACATTTAAAAATAAAGTGTGAAGTAAAAAAAAAAAAAAAAAAATTCAACTTCACACTTAATAAAATTGTAAAGGTTAATTGTTTTCACCATTTTTATTTTATCTCCATCCTTTTTATATATATATTTTGATCCAAATGTTAGGATCTATTTTTACCGTTTTTATTTTATCCCCATGTTTTCATAGGATATCATTCTTATATATATATATATATATATATATATATATATATATATATATATATGAATAATCATAGTTGAGTAAAATAAATGAACGTTGATTATTACTTATAGAATATATGATTTTAGTTAAAGTCAAAATTAAATTAAAAAGGTCAAAATTGAATTAATTGATCAATTAAAGATTGATGATGTCATGAGTATGTTTCCTTTATTATACTTTATTATTACTAGACCTTAAATCTATGTATACACATGAGCTCCTGATTGTTTATTTGTTTGCTAATTTTGTATTTATTTAGCAACTAATGTATGCTCTTGATTGTTTATTTGTTTGCTTATTTTGTATTTACTTAGCATCTAATGTATTTCTAAAACAATAATAATATCATTAATACAATTGGACTATACGTTTTTTACTTTAACAACTTCAAATGTTGGTTTAAATAGGTGAAATGTTTAATAACTTTATAATTACCAAAGCCTATAACTTGTATGTATGGTATGATGGATGAAGGAACGTGACCATTCTGTTTTAATCTTTTTTTGTTTTTCTTATGAAAGTGGTTAGTGGTGGCTTTCTTTATTAGAATCAAGTGTACCTTCTTTTTTAGACTTCAACACAACCATCTCAATTCTCAAACCATACAAGATGAGAGACCACATCATAACAAAAGCTACCACAATACGTCATAAAAGAGTGGTTTTACCAGAACCTAAGTACGAAGTGGTTATAAGTGGAAATCATTGAATTTCATGTGACACCCGTCAAATTAGGCCGTCATTAGTGATTAATCATAGACCATCATTACTTGTATTTAGTATGAAATAAGACTAAGTGCAGTAACAGTTTGTATGTATGTAAATATATATACACGTACGTAATTAAATTTTAACTAAGCAAATTCGATCGGATGGAATCCGGCACAATAATACGGACGTTGGTGAAAAATATTTTATTAAATAATGTAATTATAATAAATAATTGTTATTTAACTTATATCGTTGCAATAATATCTAAAACGTTTTACGTTTCGAATAAAACGTACCATAAGCGACAAAAACGCGCGACTCACGCCCGACAACCGAACGAAACCCAAAACATATTTCAATAATTTAAAATTAAGTATTCTAAATAAAACTACAATCAAAATATACGAGAATAAATCGTTAACGAAAAACTTGAATAATAAACGTTTAACGATTAAACGAACGGGTAAACGGGCACCGCACGTAACGTAAACTTGGGGAACAATATTTAACACACCCACACCCTTGTGGGGCCCACAAAATCTACCAATCCCCCATGTCAAGACTTTCAACACCCCTTACCCCTCCCATACCTCCATACCTTTCATTCAACCACACACACAACCAAACTTCACACTCAAACTCTCCCATCTTTTTCTCTTCTCCCCCTCTGCGATTTTCCAGCCTCAAGACACCCTAAATCATCACCACAAACCACCAAGGTCACCACCATAAACCACCATAACATTTCTTAGTGTACATATCTTAGTGTTTTCACCATCTTCTTTGTAAGCAACCTCATCTCTCTTTTATATTACTTGAAACATACATATAAACATGTTAAAAGGTCCATATAAAAACATTATGTCCAAAAGAAAAGTCGAAAAACGTTTTTATAAACATAAAACACAAACAGATTCCCGGGCAGAAACTTTGTCCGACTTCAAGGAGAAGTTTCGTGGTCAAAACTTAACGAAAATGGACGAATCAAAAGACAAAAATTAAGTTTAAAGAGTTAGCTTTCATCCCCAAGTAGTTTCATAATTTTTGGACACCGTATGTACCCGAAAACAATTTTACAAAAATGTGTCGCAAATCTATCTCGGATGACAGATTTTTGTGCCAACTTCTCGGGTCCATAACTCGAGCTACACAACTCCAAACGACATGAGGTTTTTGCCTAAATCTCACAAATTGTGTTAACATCAAAAAGTTCTGTCATCTCCTGAAAATACGCGGATTTTTCTCAGTAATTAGATCTTTGAACTTGTGTCCAGATTGGTCAAGATTGGACCTTAGAGGACAAATGGAATTATTAAAAATACTTAAACCTACCCAAAAATTCTATAAAAATTACTGAAAGTAGTTAAGACATAGGGGAACAACTTGTATTTTTCTCGGATTTTATCTCGACACTTTGACTAGTCAAAACGAGCCTACAAGGCCGTATAAAATTTGAAAATCTCGAACCCCAGGGACTGTTTTGGTAATAATTTTGAAACGAGACTTTTGGGTTAACCACAAAATGTAAAACTTACTTTTTATTAGTCCTAATACATATTTAAGGGTTGTGTAAAAGTTTCGGTTCAAACCGAACACGTTTGACCAAGTCAATGAAAACGTAAGTATCACAGACTCTAAGTGTCGCTAGGAGCGACACTAGCCAAGTGTCTCTAATCAATTTCAAAATCAACTAGAAACACTAGCCAAGTGTCGCTAGTCAATTTCAAAATCAACTAGAGACACTAGCCAAGTGTCGCCATTCAATTTCAAAATCAACTAGAGACACTAGCCAAGTGTCGGCCTTCAATTTCAAAATCAACTAGAGACACTAAGACAAGTGTCGCCCTCCAATTTCAAAATCAACTAGAGATAATAGCCAAGTGTCGCTAATCAATTTCAAAATCAACTAGAGACACTAAGACAAGTGTCGCCCTCCAATTTCAAAATCAACTAGAGACACTAGCCAAGTGTCGCTAGTCAATTTCAAAATCAACTAGAGACACTAAAACAAGTGTCGCCCTCCAATTTCAAAATCAACTAGAGACAATAGCCAAGTGTCGCTATTTACAGTCAGATTGGAAATACTTTGTCACCAAATATCGTTTTCGCGAAACAACAACTAAACCATATACGACGCTACTCGTACACGAAATACATATACTCTTATAAGTATACAACGAAACAAACATAATAATAATGTCTTCGGGAATTATTATTACAAAACGTCACCAACGGGCCATACATGTTTTCTAAACACAAACAATAACCAAACATTTGGACATAACTAGTTGAGTGGACAACTAGCATGAATGATCTTTTGAGACATTCACTCACACATAACCTTATGCGTTAGGGCGCTAGAAGGTTACATTTGGATATACGTTTATTAATTTAAAACCACGCTTTCAAGACTCAGGTGAGTCTCATAGCCCCTCTTTTACTGTTTTTAACTATTGGGGTGAGAATACATACACAGTTTTTCATGAACACGAGTTCAGAAATACACATATACGGATTGCATGAGTTTCACTTTCATAATCCACACAAAAGTCCTCTACACATCATAGTTTCGTTAGTATGGATCTTAGCGCGAGTATTAATGAATAGATCTATTTGGGATTGATCATCCCCGTCCGGGTTAGTAGCGCTAACTGGTCAAACGGGCGCATTATTATTTGTTCATACGGATGTTCTGGATTAGGCATCTGCAGGAGGCAAACTCATATCGGTTAAGCTTCGGACTATGGGCTCATGGCAGTAGTATACATTATTTTTGCATACGTGCAATGCTTATAAATCTCGTGGTTCACATTATTACTTTTGGTAACTAAACCTATGAACTCACCAACATTATTGTTGACCATTTTAGTATGTTTTCTCAGGTTCACAGCAACAGTAGGATGACCTACAGGGAACTCTAGCTCGAGTCGCATGATTTACTTACATTGAAGATTATTCTTGCATTACTATTTTGTATTATTAGTTATGTATTAGAATCTCTAGGAATATTCGCGAACTCTCAGAGTATTGTAAACACTTGGAATATCAATGTATTATTTCATACTATTTTCAAAACGATGCATATAGTGGTCGTTCAATGTAATCTTATGTGATGATCCATGATTAGTCGCGCCCCGACTCGACTTCCACTGCACAGTAAATTTGGGGGTGCGACAGATTGGTATCAGAGCTAAAGGTTATAGCGAACTAGGTTGCATTAGTGGGCCTAGACTATAACCATTAAGTTAGTATTCCTCATTAGGTATAACTAGTTCAGGAATTACATCATTCGACTTTAATTTAACATAGCCTGATCAACTATGTACAATTAAAAGAGAATCGACGCAAGGTCTGAAATGGTTATGGCAAACGGGAATACATTAGAAGACTTGATAACGATAGAAACAGGACCGAACTTATACGTGTTATGTTTATTAGACCATTATATACTATAAGTATGTATATAGATCTCACGTACTAAAACTCTTGCCACAGCAATGGCAGACCTCCCTATCGACTACGAGAGCGAAACTCAAGCCTCACCCACTCACATCTCTTCGGAGTCACGCGTTATACGCACCACTAGGAGAACTGTTGACTCTCCTCGGGCTAGTCCCTATCCCAGTACCACCACTACTAATAACACTGTCCGCCATCGTGCAAACGCTCGCCGATGAAATTGGCTACCTAATACGTTAGACTCCTAGAGATCCGAGGAAGGACTACGAGTCACTACCGAACCCATGGATATCTCCCCGTACACCCAAGAACCTATACATCACACTTTACCAGTACTAGATGCTAGATTACACCGTCATGAGAAAAGACACGACGATATGGAACTAGAACAACTCAAAACGTGTTCAAGCTGGATGCACATGGCACAAGGCCGAATCAGACAGATCTATCAAGATCAGGAAGATCTAGCTGAAACTATGAACATCACCCATGACCAGATAGTCGAGACAAGGGACGAGGTCACTGCCTTACGATTACGATTGGAACAATGTGAACTACGCTCACAGGAAGTTGAGCAATACACTCGCATGCTAGAACAACGATTAACTATGGCTGAAGAAAATGCCAGACAAGCTAGCAGACTCGCAGAAACTGTGGATCATCTCCTCACCCTGCTACCACAAGTAGATCTACGTCAAGATTAGTGTAGTATCTGTTATGTAATCTATCTTTTAACCGCTTGTAATTCGTCCGGATGTAATAATTCCCGGCATCTTTTGTAAACATCGAATTCTGTAATGATTACAAATCTTATTATCTTATCATCGTTGATTTTCACTTTGTACTGTTGTATATTTCCTCTTGTATATGCATATGTGATAATCATAATCCTCGTATCAATTGTCTTACGTTCCTTTTAATTTCTTTCATTAAAGAATCATGCCGCCAAGAAGACAGACATACACCCCCGAAGAAATCACACAACTTATCGCCCAAGGAGCAAACCGAAACAGTGGGTCAAACCCACAGGGCGGCAGTGAAAATACTTCAAGCATTGTAGCCACAGCTAAACCTTGCTCCTACAAGGATTTTATGAAGCAAGCCTCTCAACTTTAAGGGCACTGAAGGAGCCATCGACTTATTAAGATGATTCGAAAAGATGGAGTCTGTTTTCCGAATCTGCAACTGCACCGAAGAGTGCAAGGTTAAGTATTCTACCTGCACCCTCATGGATGGTGCACTTACTTGGTGGAACACTTATGCACAAACCATGAGAATCGACGTCGCCTATTTACTCCCGTGGGAAGATTTAAAGAAAATGATGACGGAGGAGTACTGCCCTCGAGAGGAGTTACAACAGTT
This sequence comes from Gnaphalium uliginosum, assembly GCA_963930675.1. NCBI lineage: Eukaryota > Viridiplantae > Streptophyta > Magnoliopsida > Asterales > Asteraceae > Gnaphalium > Gnaphalium uliginosum. The sequence continues at coordinate 45,150,266 of OZ005685.1, read as the reverse complement.
GGAGGTGGAATTTTGGAATCTCACCGTTAAGGGTGACGACATCACTGGCTACACTACTCGGTTTCACCAGTTGGCACTCCTCTGCCCAACGATGGTGGACCCCGAGTACAAACGTATTGAGAGGTATATCTGGGGACTCCCAGCAAAGATCCAGGGGATGGTGACTGCTTCAAATCCTGGAACGATACAGAGTGCCGTCCGCATGGCACATAGCTTAATGGCCCAAGTGGTCAGACGTGGGACCCCCACAGGAAATAACACAGGAAACCGGGCTGGGGATAATAAAAGAAAATGGGAAGGAAACACCAATAACCAAAACCAGCAACAAAACAGAAGTGTCGCACCCCCAAGACACGTGGCAGCGGAAGGTAGGGTGTTGCGTTGGGGGCGCCGACCAAATCAAATATCACAACACAAGAATTACAACAAACGACCTCTATATGAGACGTTTCAAAAATCATTACATTTCGTAGTTACAATGTTTACATATGTTTTGCCAAAAGTAGAGTACGCATCTAGTACAAGATTACAACATATCATAATGCAAGCTAATCTCTGTTGTTTGTGAAAAATATGCGACTCGAGCTATCTTCTTCCAAAAGCAAACCTACTGAGGTTGATCTCGTGAGAAATACATACTAAAAGGTCAACATAAAGTTGGTGAGTTCATAGGTTTGTAAACAGTTGATATAACATCGTATGGAACACAAGATTTCCTGTTTGTATCATTCAACAATGATAGATAATGTATTACAAAAATGTAAACATAGTGCATATTGTTGCCATGAGCTCATAGTTCGAGCTTAACTGTGGTGTCGGGTCACAATCAAGTGCCACGATCGGGGTGCCTCTCAGCGAGTGCCTAATTCAACACTCGTAAGAACAAATGATAATGCGTCCGTTTGACCAGTTAGCGCGACTAACCCGGACGGGGGGAGTCAATCCCAAATAGTACTATACATTAACATTCACGCTATAACGATACTAACAAACTATGATGTGGGAAACCTTCAGGATTAGTAAAATAACTCATGCAACCAATATATCGAGTTTAGTACTTGTGTTCACATAAAAATAGCGGTATAAAAGCAGTTGTATGTATTCTCACCCCAGTTAGAAATAGTAAAAAGGGGCTATGAAACTCACCTGAGATTAGTAAGCAAGAATCAAATAGTAAGCAAAGCGTGTTTTCCAAATGCAACCTTTTAACGTCCTAAACGTATAAGGTTGTGTAAGTAGATGTCTCAAAAGACCATCTATAGTGATTGTATAAGTGGGGGTTAATGTCCACTTAAGCCAATCATGTAGGTGGAGAGTTAATGTCCACCTAAGTTAATCGTGTAGGTGGAGGGTTAATGTCCACCTAAGTTAGTTCACACAATTAGAAATGTCCAATTGTTCAGTTATCGTTTGTGCTTAGAAAACATATACGGGCCGTTGGTGATATTTTGTGAAAACACAGATTTGATTAATTATGTTACGCATATTTCTACTTTCCAGTTATGGGTAATTGATCAGTGTGGCAAGGGGCGAAGCCCATTAATGACGGGGGTCCGGGGGCAGCGCCCCTGCTAGCGGGGTCCAAGGGGTGGCAACCCCTGGCGGGGTCCAAGGGGCAGAGCCCCTGGCTGGGATCGAGCTGCCAGGTCAGCTGTGAAAATTTTTATTTATGCTTATATTGCTTTAATAAAAACGTATAGATTCTGTGTTTTTAGCGACACTGGATTAGTGTCGCTATATGCGACACTAAGGTATTATGGGGCACTAAGGCTTGTGTCGCTAATGTGACGATTCAGGTGTTATGGCGACACAAAGGCTTGTGTCGCTAACGTGACGATTCGGGTGTTATGGAGACACAAAGGCTTGTGTCGCTAATATGACGATTCGGGTGTTATGGCGACACAAAGGCTTGTGTCGTAGACTACTGGGCTTCTGCGACACAGAGGCCTGTAACAGGTCAGTTTTGTACATTTTATTTCGTGTTCCAAATGTTCGAATAAAACTTCAAGAAAAATCTATGTTGTTCCTTAGTATGTTAGCTCCTTAAAATAATTTTTCCAGAATTTTTAGGTATTACTAAATATTTTTAAAAATTCCGTTAGTTCCCTGAGGTCAGAAAGTGACCAATCCGGACACATGCAACAAGATCGGATTTTTGGGCAAAATATACACATTTTCAGAAAAAGTTATCTAAACGACATTTGTACCTAACAAATTTTTTGAACTTTTGGTGGTGGTTTCAAGTCATTTGGAGGTGTATATCTCGAGTTATGATTAAAACAAGAAAGGTGAAATATCTGAGTTTTTGAACAGCCCGTATACATGTTTTTGTAAAAATCATTTATGGTATCAAACGAACTCCAAAAATTGTGAAACCACTTGGAAGTGAAAGCTAACTTCTTGAACTTAAGTTTTCTCTTTTGAATCGTCCATTTTGGTCAAGTTTTGGGTGAGAAACATTTAAGTCAAATTGGTGTTAAATCTGGACAGAATATGCATGTGTTGTTCTTGAATGTTTTTAGTTATGAAAAACGTTTTTATGTAATCTTTTGGACATATCTTTGTTAAGTGAACCCTTTAACATGTTTTTTAAGATATTTGGATAGAGAATAACTTTTCTTACAAAGAGGTTGGTGATTTTTGAAGAGAAGTTGTTGGAAGAGCTTGAATCTTGAGTTTTTAGCTTGATTTTCTTCTTGGAAATGTGATGAACACTATGGTGGTGATGGTGGCCGATTTTGGTGGTGGTGGTGGTGTTGTTGGGCAAATTTTTGGGAGGGGAGAAGAGAGAAAAATGTGTGAAAATATGGTGTGGAAATGAGAGGAATGAAAGAAAGAGGAAATAAATAGGGTGGGCTTGGGCCGGTTTTTGGGCTTCATGGGCTGAGCCTTGGGCTCAGTTGGGGCGGCCCAAATGGAGCCTTGGGCTTGTACATTTGTTTTCTCAAGCCCGTGTTACGTTATTCGATCGGTTAAACGTTATTCGCTCGGGCAAAAGTTAAATCGTTAACTTTTAAATTTTTGTGTTTTATTTTTGATACGAAGTCACTACTTTAATTTGACCTATATATTTAAAAATACATTATTGAACCTTCTTAAAATATTTTTCGGTTTCGTTCGGGTGTCGGGCGCGATTCGCGCATTTTCGTTGCGTTTGTTACGTTTTAAGCAAAACGTCTAGGTTTTTCTTATATTATTATTTAATAATAATAATATGGGGTAAATAATTACTATTTAATTTATAAAATAGGTTTACATTATTTATGAAAAGTTATCACCAACGCCGTATAGATTGTCGGACCTCGTCCGGTTGTTTTGCGTAATTACAAATAATCACGTAAGCGTATATAAACATATACAATTAGTTACAAGTATTTAGCCTAATCAAATACTAAATACACGTAATTATGGTTCTAGATTAAGGTAATCATTACCCTAAAGTGTCGGGTGTCACATATAATATGCATGCTAATAATAACACAAGTGGTTCATCTCATTATGAGTTGAAATCATATACTTAAGTACAAATGTTTAGATGGATAAAATATCAATAATCGTCTTGAACTAATCTTTATAACAGGTAATTTAAATATGCTAAGTAAATTTAAAGTGGACAAACATACTGATAATCGAAATAACACTTACTATTCCTAATAATTGCATGTTATCCTGATATGATCCCTAACCAGACTTATACATTTCCGTCACCAAAAATAGGTTACGAACTTTTCGTTGATTGTAAAATTGAATCAACGATTTTTTTTTTTGCATTATTTCTTAATTTATCTGTAGCTTAATTAGTTTCTCCGAGTCTATAAATTAACATCAAATCGAGTATCGAACTCTGAAAATCGAAATCACACTGAAAAATCACCAAGTGTTTTTTTGTGACACAAGCCTGTGTCGCCCCCTCTGTCGCTGCCTGTGTCGCAGGCTATGTCGCTATGTACTGTACGGGTATAAAAAGCCAACCTCTGCGACCTTAACGTGTTTACTATTCTTAATTACCTGCGACATCACCATTAATTTCTGCGACACAAGCACCCGATATAGCGACACAAGCAAACCCGTGTGATTTTCAAATTTATGTTCATTTTCTGAGCTTTCTGTTCCAATCAATCCATACAATCTCATTCTCCTTACCTTACTCGATCTAGTGGTATAAATCTTTCCCTTTTTCACCGTGTATTTTGCGTTTAATTATGAATTAAAGTCACGGGTTTTTAGGGGTTTTGGTTTGGGATTAAATTGAGGTGTTTGGATGTGCTTAACTTGATAACTAGGATACTTTCGAGTTCCTGATGTTCCTACGCACCTTCGGGTTGCTTTAGTTTCAAAAACCCCAAATTTTTTGACCATCGGGATCTGGGCACAGTGTTGGTGTTCATCATTGCGACACCACCTGCGACACAAGCCGTTGTGTCGCATGTCTGTTCAAATCAATTTTCTGCCAGTTTTTGGTTGCGACTCTAAGGTTTGTGTCGCTACTTTTATCCGACACAAGTCCTTGTGTCGCTTAAGTTAATTAATTCAAATAAATTGCCAAATGCGACCCAATCCTGTTGTGTCGCACTTTAAGTTGCGACAAAAGAGCTTGTGTCGCTTACCCAATTTCAATTAATTAACTTTCTCTACTGCGACACTAATGCTTATGTCGCATATATGTGCGACACAAGCCTTGTGTCGCCTCTACAGATTGTTTCAATTAACTAATTATTGCTAACGCTTCTATAGTGCTTTTCTTTGTGCTTTCTTTTAGAAATGGCAGGACAAGACGCTTTTCTGAGGTTGCTCGAACCTCGTCACAACACCGTCGCCTTTCTCGAAGACGACAGGGAGTAAGCAATTCCTTTTCAACCAATGATCCAGTTCCTAAGGCGTTCCAGGATTTTTCATGCTATCTCTGCTGCCCCAACCATTTACAGAGACCATGTTGGTCCTTTCTGGAGGAATGCGGTTGTAAATACCGAGTTGGAACATACCCGGATTATATCCAGAGTTTTTGATCGGGAAATTATTATAACCGAGCAGCTGCTACGTGAAGTTCTTCTTTTTAATGATTCTCCGGACATGCCCACCCAATTTTCAAATGTTTTCATTGCTGGTGGCATGACACGTATGGGTTACCCTGGTGTACCCTCCGACCAGTACAGAAAGGGTCATCTCACAAGGGTTTGGCGGTTTTTGATGCATGTTATAATCGTTTGTTTATCGGCAAGGAAAGCAGGATTTGACGGGGCTAGCCACCGAACCGTCTCTGCTATGCTGGCCCTGGTCTATAATAAGCCATACAACTTCTCTAGCTATCTGTTTCACGAGATGGTAGATAACGCCAAAGCCGAGAATGATAAATGGGTTATGTACCCAAGGTTTATTCAGCTGCTGCTGAATCATTTATTACTGGATCTTCCGGTCAATCCTGATGCAACCTTTCGCCAAACGCCAATGAACTTGCGGATTTTTGCCATCTGCAGCTCCTACGGCAAAGGATGTTGGGAAAAACAATGATCAAACCCAAGTTATAAATCTGAGGAGTCAAAATCTAACTCATTTGTATTCGGGAAAAAACTTAGTGATTTCCTGAGTCTGTGCTTCTGAGTCTGTGCTTCACAGACTGAAGAAGTGTTTCTGAGTCTGTGCTTCACAGACTGAAGAAATGTCACAGACTGAAAGCCGTGCTCTATTTGAAGACTTATGAATTCATCATCTGTAAATGAAGATTGAAGACAGAAGGCTTCACAGACTGAAGATCACAGACTGATGATCACAGATTGAAGATCACAGACTGATGAGCACAGACTGAAGAGCACATATTGAAGAACAAAAGTACATCGTACAAACAAAGTTCTTCATTCCTTTAGGCTACGGTACAACTGAAGAGATGTTTGAGAAAAGTCAAACATCGAAGAAAGGTTTTCTTCTCAGCAAAGAAACCCTTTACCTTTTGCTTTTTCTATTTCCAAGAAAAGCAAAAAGGGAAGAGTGCAAAGTTGCCCAAGATGAATTTGTTATTCCTTGGACAACTGATTGAGCTGGATAAAAGAGTTGATACTCAACTCTATAAATAGCAGCTCAAAAGCACCACAAAGAAGGCATCCAAGACAATCAGTATACAAGACCTTTAAGCTTAGGCTAAAAGCATTACCACACTTACTGTTAAGTTTGTAGTGATAATTGTATAATAGTATACTACTTGGATCGTATTCAAACAATCTGTGTGTGTTTGAATACTCTGTCTTATTTGTAAGACAAACCATTTATTGTGAATAAAACTTTAATTCATAATATATTCTGTGCTTTAATTAATCTTGTATTCCGCCTTGATTAATTAACTTGTTTGATATAACTTAGATATAAACTAATATATTAAATACTTGTTATTTAATCTGTATCTAAGTTTTGGGACCTTCAAGACCTAACAAAGGAGTTGCCACTCCATCAGATTTGCTGCTATTTGGCCATATTTTAAATGAGGGCTACGTCCCTCCGGCTGCCGATGGCTTTTTGGATGATCCTGCTACTTCCCCTCCCTCTGAAGAAGCTTTTGTGAACATACCGGTCCAAACCGGGTGTGAGCCTATCACTGATTCTCTGAAAAATGTTTTGTAGGACATTGAAAATTTCAAAACAGTTGACGAGACTGCTGCTGATGCGGCCTCGGATGATACTGTCTCCGTGGATCCCAACGACACCCCAACGGATTCGGATGGTGATGTCCCCTCACCGAAAACCATTGAACGCCTCCGAGTCCATAATACTCTTCGATTCGAGCGCATTCATCGCCGAATTAGGGCAGGACGGGTGCATGTGCCGTCTAACCGGGGGAAACGGCCTCGGGGCGTACAGGACTCAGACGATGATATCTACGAACCCCGTCCTCGTCCTCGAACTCAAGTTCATCCGGCCTCTACTTCTGCTGATCCCCACCTACAACCAGCTGTTCTCCAAAAGATCTTGGATGATCTAGCAAAGATGCAAGCGCTGATTGCTGATCAAGCGGCTTTGATTCAAGTTCAAGCTTCGAGGATTACGGATTTAGAAGCGACATCGGCTCGGGTTCCTCAGTTGGAGAGTCGACTGTTAGAACTAGAGGCCATCGCTGTTGCTCCGGGGGAGGTAGGCTTAGATGAAACAACATCAATGGCCCCTGGTTCAACTGAAATTATAAATACTGATAATGTAACCGAAGAAGCTATGAATGAAAATATTAACTTAGATTATTTTGCGTCTTCTGCTCCAATCCCAGGACAACCAATTGCCTTAAATTTAGATTACTCCGAAGCAAACCTAGAGTATCTACAGAGTCTGATAAATGAGGAAGGGCAAAGTACAGAAAATGAAAATGAGGAGTTCGTTTATAATAATGAGGAGGTTGATGTTGAAGAAGAAAACATTCACGAAGACTTTGTGAATGTTGATGAAGTGAATTTGGGAGAGGAGATGGAGGTCTCTGATACTGAAGAGGATGTAGAGCCTGAACTGTGTAAAGATTCTACTCGTGCAAAAGATTCTACTCCTGCTCCGATTACTGCTGAAACATCTACTTCTACTACTGTTGAGCCTAATCTGTCAAAAACTTGCAAGTTCTACAAAATAAGCAGCAAGCGCTACAAGGGTCAAATTACTAGCTGGAAGTATAATGAAGCGAATAAAGTGATTGTTATTAAGAGGAAAGATGGGATGCAGTATTTCACTGTGAACTTCAAAGTATTAAGCACACTACCTTACTGTGAGATACTGCACTTAGCACAATTGAATATCATAAATCCCACGAATAATGAATTAGCCAACCAATTTCAGAGAATTTTGAGGAAAGAGGTCAACACTAAAATGTTTTATCTTTTGAGACCGAATCTAGGGACAAGGTACATTTACCGAAACAAGATGCATCCGTTTACCAACAAGCCCTGGGTTAAGATTGTATATAAATCTCCAAAGACTTTAAAGTTTATTCCTCTGGAGAACCTCCCAGTTGACTTTTTTCGCAGACTACAACTGTGGACATATGACGGTTATACAGGCGAAGCAGAGATTGTTTATATTTTCGATACAGAGCCTGAAGACCGATGGAAAGCCAAACTATCGAGGATTAGAGTGTATGATCTTTTGAGCTTGATTAACCTTACCAAGAAAGACCTTGAAGCTCTTCATGCCAAGAAGATTGATTATTTTCAAGAGTTTAAGGTTGAAGCTATGCGATTTCAAAAGGTTGTCAGCGTATGTATAGCTCAAGGAGTACACGCTGGAGGAAACTTTCCTGCCAGTTGGAAGTGTTAGAAGACCGAGGCTGAATGAAGAAATTTTGAAGACCAAGCTGAAGACACGGGGGAGTTTGTTGATACATGTTTTGTATGTCTGTCAGTTGGTCTAGGTCTGAATAGTTTGTAATAATGTGTTCAGTGATATAAAACGTTATTTGTGTAAATATATAATTGATGTCACTGTTTAGGCGACACAGAGCTTACAAGGCTTGTGTCGCATAGGTCGGTTTGGCGACACAGAGCTTGTGTCGCAGGGTGTTTAGTGTTAGGCTATAAATAGAGACTTACGGGTTCAGTTCTAGGGTTGACGAACCTAGAGAGTTTTCAAGCTATTTGTGAGGTATTGATTGTATTTGGTTGATTCGTTGTGATTGATATATATAAAAGCTAATCGACTAGTTTCGTGTGATTGTTGACGTGCATTGTTCAATTGATTGTATTCCGCGCTTTTAATTGTTTGATCGGTTCGATTTAGGTCTAGATAACAGGGTCCAACAAAATCATAATTCCCTTCAAATCCAATTCCTAACCGAAATTAAATCTAACATCACAATCAATTTAACTTGGGTTCATGCAAAAATCAAAGGTACTTCGGAGTGTACATTCCCCAAAAACATGAAACCCTAATTAATGGCCGTAATGCAAAAATCAAAGAACGAATAACAAGCAAGGAACGAAATGTGCATACCTTTGTGGAAGAACAAACGAAATTGCGGAGAAAATAGTGAGAATTAAGTGGTGGTCGGAGTTTGATGTTTTTAGTTTTGGGGGAATTGTGAGGAAAAAGAAGAAACTGTGACAGATTTAAGGTCTGTACGCCGGTTGAACGTTACAACCGGCGGTTGGGTTGTTTAGCCTAACAGACCCAATTTCGTGAGTCCAGATAGTTACGGCCCAACTTCATTTAATATCCAACCGTCGGCTGATAAGCTCAACCGGCGGTTGGTTTGGTTTGTCACAAGAACTCCAACTCGCTAAAATATTTAAATTTTGTTTTAATTAATTAAGTCTTATAAATCTTTTATCATTCCTTGTATTGTTAAATAAATTGTACTTACCTCGAAACGATGATTCTTCCACAATTCTTTAACTAGTCAACATAATAAACTTTAATTAATATTATTTTATAAAAATTCGAGTACATAAACATCTATCTAGAAGCTAAATACTAAACAACGGAATGGAAAATAAATGCAAGGAAAATCTTATTCAGTTTCGGCTGGCGCGGTTGATCCAAACTTCATTCACTGCTGGAGCTCGAAACCTCTTTCGCAAGTCTACTGTCACTGTTTCCTTTTGCTCTTTTGGATAAAGCTGCAAGAAGTGATGAAACATTGGTTTAGTAATGTCAGATATATTAGAAGAGTAATCTTGAAAGTTTTTATGATGAATTTCTTCGGCGTCTTGTAAGTGATCAAATTCCGTAATAATCTTTGCCACAGCTTTTGCTACTTTTCCCTCGTCGCCGATAACCTTGTATCCTCCTACTATCTTTGTTTCCCATTCCGGTAGTACATGTCTCAGTGCATCCATAAACCCATAGAACCCTAGCTGTAAATTAGCATAATTCCTGATGGTTGGGGTCCTAACAGTGTTGCTAATGTCCGTTAAAATATTGTCCATCGACTCCTTTAAATGTAACGGCAGAAGTAATCCAGAGTTCCAGAACATTCCGAGCATTCGGCTATAAATCTCGGACATTCCTAGATGAAACAGGTTTTGATGAGATTCGAAATGGACGCCTTGGTAAGCTGACTTAAGCTCTTTAATTACATAAGTGGCAATGCACACATTTGGCTCGTGTTGAAATTCTTCGGGAACACGCAAAGTGGTTTCATCGAAAGCAGGATAAAATAAGTCATCGATCATTCCCTGCACATAGTATTCTACGGTACAATCCACATAAAACTTATCATTGCTGAGGTGATCCTTGGTCTTCACGAGTTCTAGAAATCTCTGTATTTGTCCAAGTGTTATGATGTCCCTCAAATCACTCAGATTTCCTGTGATCCATGGCTTGCTTTCCTTCATTTCCACTAGTATTTATTTTTGTCTTTCATAATAAGGAAATGCAGATCTCTCAAAAGCGTGGTACACACAATTATAGCTATTTCGCTGCTCTTCACAGTAATCAGGATCGAGTGTCACTTTCGGAATTAAACTCTCCTTCAGCTCAATTGCATTTTCCTCGAAAATTAATGAATCAAAATCTTCCTCATTATTGCGGAACTTCTCGTATTCCTGCTCAAGTTGTTCAATAATTTGCTTTTGGTAATCGGTATAACTGATAGTGGATGCCCGAATAGTAGCAATCAAAAAGCGGATATCGCCCTGATGATATTCTAGACAATCAATCATGTCGTCGGGATCGGAGAAAACATGTACGGTCATTAGACCGAGAGATGTATCAAACTCCTCTGGTCCTACTTCTTCTGGCGGTGGATTATTTGTCTGAATTAGCTGCAATTTACTTACGTCGGCCTGACTGTCCTCAAAGTCCATAGTTTCCAATCGCATATTTTCCATTTTAAAATAAGCTAAATACTTTCTATATACACAAATTATCACACAAGTTAGATAATATACACATAATATTAAAATAAACATTTATTATTTAAATTTTTATTAATTAATTGTATATTTGTTAGATGAACGAAATTTATTTTATTTTAGGTGTTTGTTCATTTTGCGAATTTAAGACTAGTTAATACTTCATTTTACAGGACTTATAGTAATGGATGATTATCGAAGCAGATTTTGATTTCTTTGATTTGATTGAATTGGGTTGTGTTGTTTATTGTAGATTTGTATCAAATAGATAACCAATTTAAACTTGTATCGGACTTTTAATCATTTTTTTTTTTTGTAATATTCATTCTAAGTTAAGTCATGTTAAATGATTAGGTTAAATGGATAAATTGGAACCGAATTTAAAAAACATCGCTCAACATATCTAAAATATAAGTTCAAAATTTCTCCTATGATGTACATAAAAACTTTATGCACGAAATCATGAGTATTATCATACTTATATTGTATAAAACTCATCATCTACAAAGCTTTATTGTAATAAAAGACATTTTTATAATGTACATTTATAAATTTATGGAATAAAATTCATTAAAAAATGTTCTTTCTATTTTTGTATGAAAAATTTGCAAAATTTGTACTTCCTATCAAAGTTTTACCATCTTATATAATAATATTTATATAAATTTTATCCATATACATATAAATTTTATTCTTTTGAAAAATATATTTTTTGAATTGTAGAGCTTTGTTTTAAACATCTTTAAATAAATAAAAAAGAAAATTATCATTCATAAAGATGTAGTAGGTGGTGATGGCTAAAACTCTAGAAGTTGGGGTCAAAGACATGAAAGTTTGGGGTGTGAAAGTGTACATGGGAGAGATAAGATAGGTTTGTGTAACTTTAAAATATTTCACATGTGGCACACATAAGTATCAAAAATAATATGGTCCAAGGACTTGAGCATGCAACCTCCTTTAGAAATTAAAATTCCTTAACCACTCAACTATCATTCTTTAGAGTGAATATGTTATGAATAGTGAATTACCTTTGATAATTGTTATAGAGATAATGGAAGATGCAATATTACTATTTTACCCATCTAGATCTTTAAATATGTAAATTATTACCTACTATCAGACTACAACAACACATTAACAAATCCAATTTGTAACCAGAATGTGACAATCAAAAAGTCAAACATATTAACTACAAATTGAATGAATTAAAATATATAATGAATCTTACGTATATTGAAATTCCATAGAAATTTACAGACACGTGTTATCTTGACCGTACAAAAAATGATTAAAATATATAACGGAACACATAGCGATATTTTTGAAATTCTCATAAATAAAGCTTAACAAGCGTATGATCCATAATCATGCGGAAGAAGAACAATAATGCATACCCAAATTACAATGAAAATTAACACTCCACTGCATTGTGCGGGTACGATACTAGTTATAATTGTATAATAATCGTAACGATGAATGTGATTACAGGCTAATTTATGAGGGGAAACCACCACTACGAAAATAAGCTTTTACGGCGCTAATAAAAGGCGGTCTCATAAGAAAAACCGGCTAAAAATGTGGGGTCCTAATGCATTATAAGGCGGTTGTTTACAGGTTGTTAAAGTGGGGAAAAGTAAAATGTCTAACACATAACAAAAAGGTGGTGGTTTCAATCACCCGCCATACTTTTTTAAGGCGGTACTTTTTACCCCGGCCATAAATTATGCTATTTGAAACGGTCTCTGACCGACGATGTTTTTTTCTTGATTATTCCAGAACATCAGTCATAAATACGTAGCTAATTTATTTGGTTGTTAGGCATTTTAAAAGTTGGTATTTACATATATGTGTATATATGACTGCTATATATGGTTGAATAATTAATTTAGGTTGTTGTGCCTTTAATTTTGTTTTGCTATATATATATAAAAATCCAAAGTCCACATTACTAAATCTTCCAAAATCATCTTTAAAAACAAATATAATGGCATCATCTTCTCAAATTTTGGATAATGATTTACCTTCACTCCCTTTTTCTTATCAATGATGGAACTTTCCTATTATGCGGGGTAAAAGGGATGAAGTAATGCATATTCAAGTTAACTTATAGACCAAAAAACTCAATAAACAAAAGAAGAAGTATAAAAAATTTTGGAAGCAACTCAAAGAACTCGAGAAGTTTATGAATCAAAAGAGAGATTTTTTGAATTTGTATAAGAAATTATATAATGTTTGGTTATTAAGAGATTGAAAAATTGTGTCTTGGTCACGATTAAATTCAATTATGTATGTTAATTTTCTACTTTAGTATGAATGTCTTTTAAATTTGTTCCATGAGCAAGGAATGCTGTAGTACAATGTAAACTTACAACAAATTAAAATCGTTGGTTACTAAATGGAAAACAAGAAAAAAGGTCAAGTTCATTACATTAAAGATAAATAAAAATTATAATATGTAAAATAGAAAACAAATTAATCATCATCTCTTCTCAACATAAGTTCCATATGAATTTGATCATACTTCTCGAAACGTGATAACAATTCTTCAAATGATGCTTTCTCATGCGGGTAGTATAGAATATCATAATGTTCACATTTTTCGAAAAATCAGATCTCCGGATGGGAAAGTTCACACCCGAATTTTGGCTTTCAGGTCTATGATCCACTTGCCCAACTTCCGCATTGCGTCATTGATGTTTTTGATACTTTCTTCAAGTGATTTGATGATATTATTGTCAATCTTGTTTAATACGTCAAATTTGTTGCCGATCAAAAACTCTTCTTCTTTTAGTTGCCATTTGTTTTGTGTCAAAAGTTATATGGTATAAGCAAAGTATTATCGACTTATATAAACAAAAATACCATACATAATGAAAGTTATTATGGCGCCAAAAAACTTTTCAACTCCCGCACTTTGGAAACAAAGTTTTAACTTTTAACTAACAAACTACAATTTGTTGTGGCAGATTAACGCGAAACCGCCTTTTATTGTAGCGCCAAGATCCATTTCAATTCCCGCCTTATCAAAAAGTATGTTTTTTATTCGTAAAATTTTGTATAACTACTATCATTTTGTTAAAATATAAATAGAGATATGGCGGTTTACTTTAGGCCGCTATCTTTTTCATGAAATATAAATAAAGATATAGCTTTATTTCTAAACCGCTTTAAGTTATTTTTAACTTTTTATTAACCATAAGGACATATATGTTGGTTGTGGCGATTTTAACGAAACCGCCTTTTACTATTAGGGTTAAATGTAGCCTTTGCCATTTGGGTGTCGTTTGAAGCTTGATAGTACCACTTTAGGTCGATTAATTGTTGGATGCATTCAACATAAAACTTTATAAATCTTCAATTAAAAACCAACAAGCATATTCTTTCTTTTTTGATAATTACTTCAATATTATAAATACACAAATTGAATCAAACCCCAACAAATAACGATTTTTATTTATAAATACACCATATCGAAAACAATAAGAATTACATACTAACATACATGTGAAAAAACATCTCATATAGCGCAGTCTAAACATACTTTGATATGTCTGCAGTCCATTTTTGTCGTCTAAAGAATTCCGTTCATTTTGAGAGTTTGATTCACCGAGATATGTCTTTCATTAATAAATTTGGTTGTGTGAATTTTTATTTACCAACTTAATAATACATAAATAAATTTTTATAAATACACCATATCCGAAACCGAAACACTAAAGGCAAAGACCCTGCACAATCAAAAGAATTGATGAAGATATTTGTCGACAAAGACAATCTCTCTAGAAGTACAACGCTTGAATATATCAAACCCCTTTTAGACGGGCCCGGTGTACCCTTAGTAAATGGGTTCCAGATAGTATCACATGGTTCAGAAGGGTGACGATGAGTGTGAATTACATATTATTTTATCTTCTTAATGATTTGCGATTTGAGAGATATCGTGGCACTTGGACACGTACAGGAATTTCTGGAACTAATGAAGACCAAGGATCACCTCAGCAATGATAAGTTTTATGTGGATTGCACAGTGGAGTATTATGTGTAGGGAATGATCGATGACTTATTTTATCCTGCTTCCGACGAAAATCGTATGCGTATTCCTGAAGAATTTCAAAACGAGCCGAATGTGCGCCTTGCTACTTATGTAATTAACGAGCTGAAGTCCATTTACCATGGCGTCCATTTCGAATCTCACCAAAACCTGTTTCATCTAGGAATGTCCGAGATTTATAACCGAATGCTCGGAATGTTCTGGAACTCTGGATTACTTCTGCCATTACATTTAAAGGAGTTGATGAACAACATTCTAAGGGACATTAGCAACACCGTTAGAACCCCAATCATCAGGAATTATGCTAATTTACAGCTAGGGTTCTATGGATTTATGGATGCACTTAGACATGTACTGTTGGAACGGAAAACAAAGATTGTTGGAGGATACAAGGTTATAGATGACGAGGTAAAAGTGGCAAAAGTTGTGGCCAGGATTATTAAGGAATTTGATCACTTACAAGAGGCCCCAGAGATTCATCACACAAACTTTCAGGATTACTCTTCTGCTATATCTGACATTACTAAACCACCGTTTCATCACTTCTTGCAGCTTTATCCTAAAGAGCAAAAGCAAACAGTGACAGTAGATTTGAGAAAGAGGTTTCAAACTCCAGCATTGAACGAAGTTTGGATCAGCCGCACCAGCCGAAACTGAATAAGATTTTCTTTGCATTTATTTTCCATCCTGTTATTTAATATATAGCTTCTAGATATAGGTTTATGTACTCGAATTTTTATGCAATAATATTAATTGAAATTTATTATGTTGACTAGTTAAAGAATTGTGGAAGGATCGTCGTTTCGAGGTAAGTTCAAAACGACCTATAACAAAATAAATCAACCAATAACGAAATAAATAAAACATTTATAAAGTTTTATTATTAAAACAAAGTTAAAATATTTTTAAACGAGTTGTGATTCTGGGAAAACCAAACCAACCGCCGGTTGGGCTTACCAGCCGACGGTTGGACTTTTAAAAATATTGGGCCGCAAACTAATTGGACTCACGCAATTGGGCCTGTTGGGCTAAACACCCCAACCGCCGGTTGAATTAATCGACCACCGGTTAGACGTACAGATGATTAAACAGATCACATATTCCTCTTCTTCTTCATTTTTCAAACAAAAACCCACACGAAAAATTCCGGCCAAATCGTCACTACTTCATTATTCTCATTGCAATTTCGTTTGTTCTTCTATAAAGGTATGTGCATTTCACCCGTTTACTCATTATCTCTTAATTTTTGAATTACAATCTATTTGATTAGGGTTTCATATTTTGGGGTTTTTTTTTTAATCCCGAATTGTATATTATTTTTAGTATGAGCCTAAGTGTTATAATTGTAATGTTAGATTCGTTTACGATTCAAATCTAGAAGGGGATATATGTGGGGGTTGTGATTTATACGTAGCAATTTGTTTTGAAGATTTGCATGGAAATATAAAGATTGATAATTATTTGGATGAAATTTTTAATTTGGAAAAGGGATTTTGGCCGGAAGTTGGGGAACAACAGGGCTGACCGTCGGCTCAAGTGGCCAACCGCCGGTTGAATTCTTCAGTCGGCGGCTGGAGGTTTGTCACCAGAAACCCAGTTTATCTTTTAGAACAATTAAAATAAATAAATTATAAATTCATAATAAAAAATTGATAGTTTAAATTAAAAACTAAATTAACAAACATTATAAACATTTAAAATAATAAATTGATTAACTCACATTTACAAATTTTATTGACCTAGTTGACTTAGCTTGACTTAATTTTATAATGTTTGACTTTTATATAATTGTTTGTATATTTGTACCAAATTTAGTTGTTACGATTTTGCTATGCGTATATGTTTGTAATATTATTTATGGTGCTATGGAATAATTGCAATAATTATGTTTATAATATTAAAATACGAGAGTATATTGCTTTGAGGTTTGTGTATGTATAAATTGTAATTATTGTAATATTATAATACTTTTGTGAGTTATATATGTTATGTTTAATGTGTTGTTCTTTATTAGGAAATTTCGTACTATTATTGTATCTTTGTAACTAATTGTAAATTTTGTTTTGTAGATGATTTTCAACATGAGAAGAAACCGTGGGGAGGCATTCGTAGCCAACCCGATCATTAGGACTCATCCGATCTTCGAGTTTGATCACCTCGAGTACACGATCTCTCAGCGTGCTGGGTTCCACGACCGACTGGCGGCCAACATAGATCAACACATCATAGCACCCGACGTTCTTGATTGGGGATTCATTGATCGGGTGCTACACCCGACCACTATGGTATCGGGTGCACATACGCTCGAGCATGGAGACGACTGGCGACGTCGGTTACGTCTCTTACGCATGGAAACGACTGTTCAGCATCCGCGAGATCATCTTCAAGGAGCTCGTGGTCGAGTTTTACAGCACTGTCAGATTTGACATCGATGATGATGATGTCCGACTTCACCGACTGACATTTCAGCTAGGCAAGATGCCTCGTGCATTGAGCCTGGTTGAGTATTCTCGTGCTATGGGCCTCCACACTTTGGATGAGGAGGCAAACCCTCATTTTCTTGCTCATTTCACAGCCGCACGCTGTGAAATGTATTCTAGTTTAGAGGTTGCACAGTTCTGGCCTGCGATAGGGAATGGGGATTATGGGGAGAGATGACCCTCAGATTTGATGGTGAGAGATCCGGTCCACAAGCTGGTACACCGGTTGCTGGCCAACACCATAGTTGCATGGAAGACGGGGAAGGAGAAGGTGCACAAGCCTGATTTTTTCTATCTTCACTGCATCACTCAGGGAACACTGGTAAATGTTCCCTGGTTTTTTGCATATTGGATGGCTAGGAAAGCCACTGGTACGAGGGCTATGAGCGGCATTTCTGGAGGTCACTTTGTGACCAGATTAGCCAGATGGTTCGGTATTCCCGACGGGATGTTTCAGTCTTGTACACCCGTCAGTCCCAGCATACAACTTGTGGGACAGCAGTAGCTACTAGACTTGGATATGATCCGGAGGCCCCTTGAGGGAGATTTCTTTATTTGGGCGACTCCACTAGCTGCAGGAGGGATACCAGAGCCACGAGTCAGGCGGAGAGCTCGTGTACCAGCGGCTGACACAGCAGCAGCATCAGCAGAGCCGGAGGAGCCGTCAGCACCTGCTTATGATCTGCATCAGCTCCAGCTTCAGATTGTAGATATCAGGAGGATGCAGGAGCAGCAGCAGATTGCTCATCAGCGCATGTTCAGGAGCAGGCCCATCAGTTTGAGTACCACACTTATCTGATGCACCAGCTTATGGGCAGCCCGACCGCTCACTCAGGTCCGGTCTGACGTTATACTCCATGGGACTTTGGTTCTTCTTCACAACAGCAGCAGGATCACGAGGACAGTGATTAGCACTGTACTTGATTATTTTCTTCGTCTTGGTTATTTTTATTTTTATTTATTCATTCTGCCGGATAAACTGTTTAACGCTAATTATTTATTTATTCTTATTTGTTCATTTATTTTTAACATTTTATTTTGTTGAAGCTTTATTATTTGTCTATTTACGAACTTTGTGAGTGTGTTCTCTGGAAACCCTCACGACACTATAACTCGTCCACTTGGGATACAAAGGGGTTTAAAGGCTTGTTTCATAAGCTAAATGCAATCGTGATTACCTACGAAAGTGAGTTGTTGTATATTTTCTATCAGACCCAGAGAGCAGCATTGCACAGTCAGGGGAGTTTTTCGTTTTAATTTCTTTTCTCATCCTTTTATGTTTTCTATGTTTAAGTACAATGGGGACATTGTACAACTTCAATGTGGGGATGGGAATCGAAAAGAAATAAAAAGTTTTATTTGTCCTTAAAAAGCTAACTATGGAATTTTGTCATATTACAGAAAATTTTGCGATACTATTTTTGAGAGATGATAGTACATTAGAGATATGTTTATAAAAAGGAACTCTTAAACACTATTTTGATATGTTGATAGGCCACTAAACATGATTGAACCCAATTTTTCGAAATTATAGACATCTTCATTATATGATGTATTGATAGGCTTTCTATGCAAAAGTTTTTGAATTTTTAAGAAGTAATAATCTAACATGAATATAATTATATGAGGAACGCAAATTAATATATGGCTATAAAGTCTTAATTATAGTATGATATCATATCATATTCTATAATCTTGGGGTTTACATTGAAATCATTTAAAAGATACGCTGATCGTCTCCTCAGTTGTACGGAAGTACAAACCTGGTTTCATCAGAATATCTTAAGAAAAAATATATATATACAGAAAGAAAAGCAAAAATGCTTAAAAGAAATATAAATATTAGTCAAGTTATGTCGCTTTGTTGTACGAAAGTACAGACCTGTCACCGCTGTCTTGACTAAATTCTGTAAGAAGATTATACTTCTAAAAAGAGTTAAGTTATGTCGCTCTGTTGTACTAAGGTACAGACCTGTCACTAATGTCTTAACTCGTAATAAAATGATTTTTCAATTACTCATCCATTATATAGAAATATGGTTATGATTTGATAACAGGGGTATATCAATCGTGGGATGCATAAGTTATATTCAAAATAATAATAATGAAATGTTATTCTTAAACTAGAGTATAGAAAGTTTATAGAGGATTATTATATCGATAATCATCTTGAAATGTCAAAAATTAGAAATGTTGTGTTTAAAAGTGTTTAGTAAGGTTTAATAAGGATATATATCAACATTCTGGATAGATTTATTTGTTCCTAATAAAAGGCATATTATCTAATATGATCTCAGAATAGTTCAAAAGATATTCGCGAATTAAGTAATATGTACAAAATCCTGTTTATATGGGAATTCAAGTTTGGTTTATATCAGACTCTACTTGAGGAAAAGCAGAACTTAAGTGTGGGGATATTTGATAGCATCAAATAATGCCTTCTTTATATAATGATATTCCCTTATTTTTAAGCCTTTTTTATTATAATTTATTTACAAATGCTACTGATTTCTTTTATATTTGTAAAAAGCTCTTTTAAATAAAGAAGTGAAGAAAAGGAACGAAAATCGACTCGAGACTGAAGAAAAAGGAGAGAAGATTGAAGACCCAGAAATGATGGACTTGAAGAGAAGAATAAGCCCAGAAGATAAGGAAAAAGTGGGCCAAATTATGGAGAAATACGGATTGAAGTTAAGATATAAAAGCCCAAGACAAAAGCCCAGCCCAAAGTTGGAAGATTCTAGAATTTGACCCCAACCGGCGGTTGAACCCCTTCAGCCGGCGGTTGAAGTTAAAAACGGAAGGCGGTCGAAGCGCGCAGGTCAAAATTTGGGTTGTCGGGTTAAATCAGCCCAACCGGCGGTTGGATTCGCGGTTCAGAAAATCTATAAATAGGGCATCACTTTTCACATTTGATATACAACAATTACGAATAGGTTAACCCGATAGGTGTGATAATTAGAAAACCAATAATTATAGACTCAAAGCTAACGCAGAGTCAAGAATGAATCCCAATGGTCCGTTGATAGGTTTAATAGCATGAATCTTATGTTAATAGCAAGCATGAGTGTATTCGGGAGAAACTAGTATTAAGGTATGGTTTATTAGGGATTCGCTAAACCTTAACAAGAGGTTGTCCATTCTAGTTGAAATCACCATAGTTAATGATAAATATACATATATGAAACATGAATGGAGAAATCAGTAATCTAAGTAAATACATGCTTATCTATCTGATTATTCCAAGTTATTTTATCTAGCTTTTTAATTGTTTTTTTTATTTAGTTTAATTAATATAAATTACGTTCGTACGAAACTAAAACGCTCCCCCTTATCAATTGTAATTTGTAATATTAGATTTAATTAATTATTTTTAATTTACACCGCTTCCCTGAGTTCGACTCGGTCTTACCAAATCTATACTATAATACGAACATGTATCCTTGCCCGGTTGTGTTTAAGTTAACTTTAGTATTTCCAATTATAATTAAAACTTGTATTTTTAACGACAACTTAACACGCATCACTAAACCCCAAACCCTAAACGATAAACCCTCAACCATAGACCCTAAACAATCGAAGTACTTTTATAATTACATAATTCATCATATAAAAGTTTAGATGTCATATTGTGAATCAAAACAACGTAATCATAAACCTAAACCTTAAACGCTAAACCCCAAACCCTAAACGAAAAACCTTCAATGATAGACCCTAAACAATCGAACTACTTTATAATTACATAATTTATCATATAAAAGTTTAGATGTCATATTGTGAATCAAAACGACGTAATCATAAACCTAAACCTTAAATGCTAAATCCCAAACCCTAAACTATAAACCCTAAACGGTAAACCCTATGATAAACCTTCGATGATAAACACTAAACAACCCAACTACTTTTATAATTACATAACTTATCATTTAAAGTTTTATAAGTCATATTGTTAATCAAAACGATGTCAACATAAACCTAAACACTAAACCCAAAGCCTTAATCCATAAAAATAAACACAAAATGCTAAACTACCTAGCTAACTCCTTTTATAATTACGTAATTTATCATATGAAAGTTTAGATTTCATATATTCGATCGAAATCTCGTAATCATAACGATAAACTCTAAATGATAAACTCTAAACGATAAACTCCAGACAAAGTTCTAGAACAAATATTACGTATTTATGTACAGATATAGAAAGGGGTAGTTTCCAAACGTACAAATTATTGCTTTATTTAGGAAGGGTAATTTGGTCTATTTCATATATGTTAGGGCTAACGTTGTCTTTTGCGTTGTTTAAACATATAAGGCAATGAAGAAATGAGCTGTGACCTAAACAATTTATTGGTCGCTAGTAACTTACACGTGCTATGCAACAAAATGGGGGAATGGGAGGTGATATTACACGTGCTATGCAACAGAATGAGGCAATGGGAGGTGATATTGCCCTAGGCACTTTACAAATAACACATGCATTTAAAGTTAATTTACAGTTATACCCTCAAATCATTTTATCTAACCCTTCTTATTAATTAATTTCAGTTACTGATTCTCACCTACAACCCCTCCATTCCTTCTAGAACAAACTAAAACTTAATACCCAAGAGAATAAGCAAGGATGTACCGATTCATTGATCTTCAATAAAGCAAAATTAACAAAAAAATTGAATTATCAAGAACAAAGAGCTTTTATTTTTTTCTTTTTCTTTATAACAGAAAATGAAAGAGTTAGAAATGGTTTGTCCATCATCAAACAAACACTAATCACTATGAAATATCTCATAGATGAATTGAAGGCAAATAAAGCCCTAATCTTTTGTGGGTTTTCGTCCTCTATATGATTCGTAAATGTTATGCGGTGAACCCGTGAAGGTGAAGCTTAGGGATGCCGAGACTATCACACCGGAGAGCCGGAGAGGTGAGGTCGCCGAAATGGAGGAGTCGTTGGAATGAAGAGAGAGCGGAAGGAAATAGGAATGACATTAGGTTTTGTGAGAAGAAAAGTATAGAAGATTGGTAAAATATTTTGAGGATATAAATGTCAATTAGTTTTAGATGCATGGTTATTAAGTAAAAGTCCCTGTGGCATTATCACCACCCAACAGAAATAGATTAAAAAGATATGGTGGTCGCTAGTTGCGTCGTTTGTTGAATGAAATAGAATTAATGCAACTCAATCCGAATAATAGCAAAACATCGTTTCATTGATATTCATGATTATCGTAAGATGTGGAATTTGTATTACAAAATATTGTGAAATTCGAAATACCTACCAAAAAATACCATCTTCTTTATATTATGTTTTAAACAAAATTGTCATAAATTAGAAAGTAAGTTTATTCTAATTTATAGAAGGGGCATATAAGTAAGTTTTTAATCATTGTCATTTAAACATAAAGCCAAATCACTCGTACTTTTTATAAGGGGTATTTGATACTGTCGATATTGATATACGTAGAGCAAAAAAAGAGTCATCTTAATTGTCTCATATATCGTATATCATCAAAAGTAATAAAATTCAAATGTATACCTCATTTCCAAACACATTTAAAAGTTTGATGACCATTTTGGCAATAAATAAATTTAAAGGGGTTTAATTTTTAGAAAAGGAGAAAGAAGAGGGGCTAAAGTATGCAACTTTAATAACATCATATATCCGACATTTTTTTAATCAATAATCGATCACAAAATTGCGTTAGGGTTTCGAAGCAGTTATCAGAAGCTATGGGTTTCGAGTAATAATATTTTTGATTCATATATATGCCTTTATTTATTAACTGTAATATATGTTTTCTATTAGTCGATTAATTGTGTTTTTTATTTGTTCTTTCGTTAACAGTTGGGAGAATTACCCGAAGCTTTCAATTAAAGACCAGGAAACAGTAAGAATATTATTGATTTCTGTTCAACTAAAAAGCATGATAAATTGATAATAAGATTATTTGCTCTAGGTAATTTTGTAGTATTTACCCAAAATTACTTAATTAGACAGAAGAGGAACCCTAATAGAAAGTGAATTGTTATGTTTATTAGTATAAGTTGTGTGTTATATTTGCTCATGTGATTGCACAGATGGACATTTTATTTGGAATTGCTGACAAGGCTTTGATTAAGAAGAGATTTGGTATGTACATATGCATTTCCAATTTCCATTCTTATTTTTGTTGATGTCTTTATTGTTATTGATTTTATAGAAGAAGCAGCAGCAGCCCAAGCTGCTTATGAGGCTCGTCATCAGGGGGAGAAACGACGTATGCATTTCCATCTCTATTTTTTGCCGTTTATTATCTTATACATTGCTAAACATATAAGTAACACGTTGATGATGATTGAGTTTTCTTTGTTATTGGTCATGTATGATCTTTTTAATATAGGGGACGTAAATTCTTTTTATATTTTTATGGATGATATATTTTCACATATGATCAATTTAATTACACATGGACAGTAACTTGGTAATTTTTTCCCCTATTAGGATGTTGTGGTACTCATGCGCCCGATCCAAACCAGAAATACGCTAAAACGTGGGACGTTCCTTTGAATGAGGAGGAGAAGAAAATATGGATTGAGTTTAAAGAGTCTGATAAAGATAATGTATGTATAAGTCAATTCATCCTTCTCTTTATTAATCGTCTTGATGTATATACATTTTCATGACATATATTTCATGCTTTTGTGGCAGCCTGCACTCGATGGAATTAGTATTAGGACCCTTGATGAACAAAAAAAGCGAATTGATGTTCGTCTTCCCATTGTTAGCCTAATTGGCACCTTTGCTGTTGATGCTTTCAACGATTCCGTTGAGATGGTATGGTTAAATCGTTATCTACCACC
Source organism: Gnaphalium uliginosum (assembly GCA_963930675.1). Lineage (NCBI taxonomy): Eukaryota > Viridiplantae > Streptophyta > Magnoliopsida > Asterales > Asteraceae > Gnaphalium > Gnaphalium uliginosum. Next base: position 45,126,087 of record OZ005685.1, on the reverse strand, counting down.
TGTCAATTTGAACTGATGTGATTTTGATTGTGATGTTTCTGCTAATCATAAACGTATATATCTTGTTAGTTTGTTAAGAAGGGTGAAGACAAAAACCTCGAGGATTTTGAAATTAAGGAGTGCAAATATTTAAAACTGCCTGATTGTTATTACTTCACAATCACCATCGAGGGCGTCGAAGAAAGGAAATTTGGCGTATATGAAGCTAAAGTTGAACTCAAGTTTGAAGACGGTAGTAAATCATTGGGCGAATTTGTTCTTAAGAACCGTAAACCACTTGGTATGTGATTAACTGGAGTCTATATCTGATCATAGCTCGATTTGACTCCCCATTTCTTTTATCCTTGCTCATGTTTTTGAATAATAGCACATGACTTAACGCATTAACTCCAGTTTCTCATATTAAAATGTTGAACAATTATTAGATGTTGCAAATGTTGACCTTTCTAAATGGATTAGTTTTGTTATTCCAAAAAACTTGGCTAAAAAGAGATCTTAAGTTGTGCGATGCTAATAAACAACCTCCTAAATCATTTTATTCCTTATAAATTATATATTTATAATAGTATATTTTTTCTAATTATTATATCGAATTAAAAAAGGTTGTTTGTATTTTTAGTTGTCTAAACCCTGATATTGCATGCATACAGGCGAGAGAAAAATAACAAGGCGCTATCGAAAGACTCGTCCTGGTACGTTTGTCCTGAATTCTATTTCATTTCTGCTTGATAGTTTTCTATTTTTAGATAGTACATTATTCAGACCCATTTACTTGTGAATGTGAATAGGTCGATTTGGGTTATGTATCCTCTTGGTCAATATTTATGTTAACTGAGGATACATAATAAATGGGTGCATGGGTCAAAGGTTGTCCATCATATTGCAACAATATAATTTTTGTAATCCTATGTAACATACTTGAACAGTTGAATAGTTTTGCGTTATAAAAAATGAACAAATAAGCGTTTGCGAATCAAAAATTATCAAACAACACGACTATTTTTTAAACTTGATACTGTATATAAGTTTTAAATAAATGTATGTTTAGGTACTTGGTTATATCCTGTGGTAAATCCTGGTAGCGGGCTGAGGCATAGGTATAAGTTCGCAACTTGCAGGGGTTATGACTTCTACACCCCATTTGGTTAGTTTTCTTTTTTATGATTATTTAAAGACCTATCTATCAAGTGTAGGTGGAATATCATACGAATGTTGATGTTGTTTTTGCTTTTTGCTTTTCAGATTTTGGCTTTCCTTAAATTTGCGATGCATATTCGATCCCTGGCTGAAGAAATTGATTGCTCGTTAGAGATGATAATGTCTATAATAACATTTATCTTTTTGGAACTTTCAGACAGTTGTGGACTTGTGGTAGTGACTACTTTGAGTAATGAATGATTATGGACTTGGCGTTTGATCTTTTATTTCTACGTTAACCCGACATTTTTTATTTATTTTCCTCAAATGAGGGGTTTAAGCATTGCTTTGCATCTCATGGGGTTACAGGAATGATTTATGTTTCAACAGGAATAAACTAGAAGATCGATGATTTTAGGCTGCTCTACTGAACTTAGATTACCAAGGTTTAAGCTAATTAAATTGAGCCAATGGTATGGTGAGACCCAAAATCGATCTGTTGGCACATGTATGTCTTTGCTAGAGTGCTTTTTAATGAATATATATATATATATATATATATATATATATATATATAATGGGAGGTTTAAATGAGAACCACATAAAATTGAGAACTTGTGAGAACTACTAGATAACGTATTTGTTCATATATGATTCGCTCTATTCATAGGTAAACATTGATATATGAAAGATTTAGAAAGAAAAAAATGCTAAAAACTCTAAAAATCATGTCGTAAAACACATTCGAAGCGATTTGTTCACATGATCGTTCACATATGAACATATTTTTGTATTTTTGTGTTTTTTTATATAGTTTTAAGATCTTTTAGACTTTTTTATTTATCAATTAAACATACATCAATGTGAACGATCACATTACCCTGGGGTACTTTCACCACTCTTTCCGCTGATAGAGCAGTTTGCTAGTTTGCATGAATTTTTTAGTTATCAATTAAACGCTTATCAATTTTAAGATCTTTTTGAGATATGAATGAAGTTAATCACATGTGAACAAATACGTAAATTGATAGTTTTCAGACACGATCATTTCACAGAGTTATATGTAGAGCCGACAAAACATACCCATTAGGCTAAAATTGGGCTATTCTGGACTTTCAAAAACAATATGTGGGTAATACTGGGCTAAGCTTATTTTGTTGATGGGTAATATGGACTAAAGCTAAAATAAAAAGTGGGTTTTATGGGCAAAAGTGAATAGTGATTTTTCTATTGATAATTAATAATTTGGTGTCAAATCCTCCTATTGCGTTTTCTTCATATAAATGATTGAAAGGTAGTTATTCCATTTCATTACTTAGGGTATGTTTGTCAAAATAGTTGTAGCTATAGCTTAAGCTGTAAGCCGTAGATTGTAAGTTGAAAATGTGAGTTGTAACTTTATTTGTAAAATTATTTGTTAATTAGTTGTAGCTGTAACTTAAATATGTAAATTAATATTAAGGGACATCGATATATAAATAAAAAATAAATGTAAACATAGTTATAAATAACATAATGAATCATTTTAATGAAAATGCATTATATGCATAAGAAAGCGCATTTTCTTTTCTAAAAAGTCATTCTTCAAGTAAATGGCATCCCGCTCGCAATGCCTGCTCACGCCGCTCACAATTGCTTGTTACGACTCGCAATACCCGCTCACGCGATACACATATGCCAGCTCTCAACTAGCACAATTGCGAGTTGCGAGCGGTAAGGGTATTTCGTCAATTTTTTTTCTAGGGGCAAATCTTTATATATGTTTACAAAAAGTGCAAATCGTTTAATTTCCCTAAAATAATATATGCTCTTTCTATATCAAAACAACTGTCCACTTACCAAAAAATATGTTTTTAGAAAGTGTAATTATTATTATTTGAATTTGATTGAATGGCATTTTCACCGTTTAACTATAGATCTTTTCTTTTGAGTCTTAATTGTTATCTAGACAAAGAATAGTCAAAGTTGTAACAAATTTGTAACATTCTAATTCCAGTTTGGACCAAACACGAAGCTCAACTTTTGATAGAAATTGGAGCATCTCTTATTACTATATTTCTAAAGCTTTTTCTAAAGCTTTTTACTATTCAAAAAAGGTTTAGAAAAAACTTTTCATATTTTAGTGTATTTTTCAACAAAAGCTTAATATTTCTCAAGTCACAGACATACTAGACCCCCCTCATTTGTATTATTTTATTGACCTTATAATATGATTAGTGTATCAAAAGACTTTTTATCATTGGAGTGAGCTTTTTACAGAAAAAACTTTTGTAAAAAGCTTTAGAAATATAGTCATTGGGATACTCTAACTACAATGGTCCTGCCATATCTCGTCCTTGCTCATATTTCGATCAAACTGTCACGAGGCCAGAATTGCATATACATAAAGTTGAATATCAACAAATAACCAATTTATATGTAATTATGTCATCCCAGTTGCGTCATTGTATCATCGTTCTCCTTGAAAGAAAGTCTAAGTGCATAAAATGCTAAATCCAAATTCTCGATTTCTGACTTATGGCCTTCCATAGAGGTTGCAAGCTTCAAAATTTGTTATTGTTTACCATAGGCCCAGAACCACGAGTGAGTGAGATCTCACTAATCTTCGAATTTTAAAACATTGCCACTTTACAAAATAGATCATTTATTTAGAACTGACTGTATTTCTCCAATGGGTACCAAGGTCACCGTAAAGTTGAGTCCAGAAACAGTAGAGCCGGATTAAGCAGGCTCTAAAAGATCGTTGCATAACTAAATGGGGTGTACTTAAATTAGTTCTAAAGGTTGAATGCGCAAGTTGTAAATGCTTTCAAATTGCCACATCTATTCAAAAACCACATACAAAGTTTATTTTCTTGTACAGAGGCGTTAGTTCACATATATTTAAACTGATTATTAAATAGGTATTTGCAAAGCAAAATAGGTATCAGAACATAACTACAAGTAAAACAATAGTCTGTCATTGTTTGGAGTCCGTTTTCCTGCAAAGCGAAAACCAATTAGTACAAAATACAAGTGTAATCACACTAATATGGAACAACACTACCATTTAAGACTTGCCATTTGCGGGACAAATGACAATATATTGTTTGAACCTGCAAAAAGTTAAAAGAAAATAAATAAATAAAGTTATTCGTAGAAATCAGAAGAGATCAGCCATAACCTGATCTTAATTCACAAAAGAAGGGTGCTCCATAACTGCATAATATATCATTAATAATCCAAATAGATTTTGAATATAAACTTCCCACATACACGTTTGCGAAACCTACACTTCCCCGATTAAAGCTCATTTAGAAGCTCAACTCGAGCATTAATAAGGAACTTGATAACCCAAACTTGGTCACATCTTTTAATGAGCTTTGTCTATACTCATTACACAAGCTCCTTTTCACAATTGCACATGATACAAGTCATACAGCTGATAGTAAAACACAGGCCAATTCAGAAGGTAAAAGTTAATAGAAAACCGAAAACAAGTCCAACACACACAATTATATAAGAGGAATGTAAAGGATTACAATGCTCCAGATTCAAGCAGATTAGATTAGCAACAAGTCCATAACAATAATTTGGTTATAAAAATAAAAGAGACTTTCGAAAGCCTATTGCACGTGTAACGAAACCACATCATTTCGCCTTCCCTTTCCCCTTCGCAGATGTCTCTCCCCGTGCTTTCCCTTTCCTTTTTGCCCTTGCCGCTTCCTCCGCCTCCCACTCCGCATGTGCTTCAAGTTCATTGGGTGTTTTTTGTATGGGAACAAGTAGAGTTAGAAATACTTCAAAACCAACTCTTGAGTAACCATCGTAACCCCATTTTATTCCGTGTGTGTTCTTCACAAGACAAAAATGCTCCTGAGGATCATCAGACATGGTGTCCACACCAACAATAAGTAAGGAATGCCTAGGCTCATTATTTGGTGGAGGAACTTGATGACGATAAGGAATTCTGCTTTCAGCAAAATGACGTGCGACATTGTTATCCGCAAGCTGCCCCATGCGAAGGGTTCCAACACAAGGATAACGATATCCTTCTTCGGAAAACATTAATAGCAGTTTCTCTTTTATATCAGAAGGGGTCTTGTAATATTTGATATCCGCAATCCGATAACGTTCTGAGACCGGAGACTCATAGTCATCTTCACACCACTGTCGGCCACCAAAATTTCTCCCGACTCTTGCAAAAGGATACTTGCTTATCTTTTCAAGCCCTTTCTTCTCGTCGGTACAAAATTGTATAGTATCAAAATAATTCGAATTCGTATCAATGAAAATTTGCGGCGTGAGAATCAAATCCGGATCACTATCGCCGTTGTTCATCCTGATCACAGTCGTCATCATATCCGCTATCGCCATTCTTTCGCAAATACCTTCGGATTTCTGATTACATACTTCAGTCATGATAGGAACTTGGGATTGGACCTTTCTCACCGGAGCAATGTTCATTTCAAATTTCTGGCGATTAACTGGATTAAGGTTTAAATTTCAGGGGTGTATATATATTTGAGAGAAGCTAATGAGATATATAGATGCAAGTGGTGTTTCATGGGGTGGTGGGAAGGTTTAATTTGTCACCTTCTTCTCTGTGCTAAGCAGTGGCTTTCAAAGAATTGACAAGGCTCTTTTAATATGAAGAGAAGTGACTGACGTGGTTTTATGAGATTTAATGGTTCTGTCTGATTTGCAAATTCAGCAAAGAAAATAAATGATAGAAATGAAAGGGAGCAGCTAACCCTACCAGAGGAAATTTTATAAACCGTACTTACAACATTGAAAATCGTGCTACCTCATTTAAATAAACAAAATTGTCTTGGAAACAGCTGCATGTTCATTTCATGGACCCTACGTATTGGGCCCACATCTCAGCAAATCCTCATTTTACATTTTAGTTAGAATATTAAAATGAAAAAATGCAAACATAAAATTTGCACTTACGTAATTATTCTACATTTTTTTCTAGTTTTGTAGTTATAGACATAATATTTGCATTTTCATTGTTTTAATAACTATCACATTTCTGTTATATATTTATTAGGCATGCAACATATCTCTAACACGCTAAGTGGGGATAAAGAGACGCTAAAAAAATGCGATGTCAAGTAGTTTATAACAACGGATCTTTATATTGCAAACAAATAAACCATTATATAAGCTTTAATTCATTTTTGTATACATTTATTTATAACGATAGTAACAAAACTTAATGTTTTAATAGAATAGAAATACAAAGTGATAACATAATGAAAAAAAACAAACACAACTATAGCTAAATAACTAGTCACATCTCTACAAATAAATTCAATAATTGGTACTTGACTTGGTAGGATGAGAATATTAATTGGTAATAAAGATTAAAGTGCTTCATATTCGTTTTAGGTCCCTTCTTCTGTGCGTTGCAGAAGGTTTGTTGCAGCCTTTATGGCTCTTCTTGTTTTTGATCATAAAAAAAACTAAAGAAAAAGGAAAACGTGATTCATATTTAAATTGGTGATGTTCAATCGAGAAAATTAATACTACTTAATAAAAAGACTTGCGAGGTGTAAAACAAAAACAGTCTTTATTTACTATTCTTTATCTTTTTTGTTTTTGTTTTTTTTACTATACCCAAAACTCTACCACTTCCTACACATCTACAAAATTGAATGAGCACCTGCCCCAAGCATTTACCTCGTACATCCCTTGCAATTAAATTCTTCACCTGCTCACTACACATACTCACTTTAACGGCTCTCAGAATCTTTTTATATTCTTCTCCAACTTATATCTATCATTTTTCATGTTTGTTGTATTCATGTAATGAAAAAACGAAAATATTACTATTTTTATATTCGTGTTCTTTCCCACGTATACAAACAACTAAAATTTATAATGCTTTATATTAATTAATTAAAAGTTAATTTTAACATATTTACACTTCATCATACTGTATTGAGGTCAAATTGGTAATTGCAACTTATGTCTGTGTAAACAAGGGAAAGCTATAAGAGCATAAGTAATTGTTGTAGAGTTGTATAGAAGTGATTATGGTGATGTGGAGTTGTATGTGAATAAACTTTGCATTACAAAGTGATTATAGTTGTTAAATTGTTACAATTTACGAATCTACTCCTACGCGTCGAGTAAAAAATCTAAAAAACGAGATGACTCGCATCCTGACTCTTAAATTGTTTTTGACTCTTACGAGTCGTTTATTAATTCTTTCGAGTCGTGTGTTACTCTTACGAATCTTATGTAACTCTTACGAGTCCAAAAATCAGACAAACTTTTAGTGTAATATAATACAAAAATAAAAGGGAAAAAATAGAAAAAAATATGATTATAATCTATTTTAAATTAAACATTTGTGTTGATTGTCAGTTAACGACGTGATTATCAACTCTCACAATGTTTGACTTCACTTATAACAAAAATCTTAAAACAATAACATACTTATAAATATAAAATAAAATATATATTTATTATAAAATAATAGTTCTTATTCGAGTCAAGTCATGAGTCACGAATTAAAAACATCGAGATTTCGAGCCCACGAGTTTGAGTTACCAACTACGAAAGTGATGACATGGAAATTGTATCCATCTCATGAACTATGTGGGCCTGTGGGTTATGGTTGTTTTGGGTCATTGGGTGAACCCACCAGTTATTAAAAAGCACCGAGTAGGTAAGTAATAATAAACGCATGAAATGATACACTGAATGGAACAAGTCATGAAGTACACAGTACTCATGTACAAGCATTTAAAAAAGCACCGAAGTCTTTATAAAATGACACAAGACTTTAATGGCATTATTGTGAACTTAAAATCGATCAATAAAAATATATTATCACAATGGAATAGGACTCCGTGAAAATAAGAGTTTAAAAAACAGTAAAATTACTTTGTGACCGTCGGATCAATATCTATCTATTTATTCCTTTTCATATATATATAAAAAGTTTTTCGGTTACTTATCTTAACTAGTGTAATACCCGGGCAATACCCGAGAACACTATCGTTGTTAGTACTTAATATGTTAAGAAAATGTTTATGTTTTTCCCTTCATAATTAAATTTTAATTTTAATTTTATTAATTTAATACTTCAAAATGTGAAAACACCATGCAGAGCTTTTATGTACAAAAGTTAGACAACTACTCATAAAGATTGTTTGTACATAATTTGATGAAACCCAAAAGAAAATGACAAGAGCTTCCTGTCTATGCACACGGATATGTAACTGTAATAAAATGGCAATATCCCATATCTACAATTGCATTAATATATACATTTAAACAGCATATCTATCAAGAGTCCAAAGTCCTCTATCTAAATATGTTGAATATACTCAGTAAAACTCAAATGGCCGCTACATAAATCAAAATCATAAGACCACTATTAACCAAAATCCAGAAAGTTGACGTGATTATGAGCAATAATCATGACCTGATACTCTGATAGCGAGCTGCATAATCACCTATTTTGCCAGCTCTGATTTTCTGGAATGCAAGTACTATAACATATTGCGTGCGACCACCAGCAAACTCATACACACACGCACACACCCACACACCATACCTTATCAAATTGGCCAGAACCTATTCTTCTGTATTTAGTTCTATGAATTCGAGGATGTCATCTCGTCGTTGAAACGATTTTTGTTCATACACTCGCCCTCTTCATCATCTAAAGCATGACTGTGATTGACAAAATTCACAAATCAATTAAAGAATATAACAATGTTATATTATCAGTATCAGACTTATATATAATCAGTTGACCACATGGAGTAGTTGTGTTTGCAACATGGTAGTTTCATTTGCAACTCCCTAGCGATAATTATATATCTCAAAAGTCATCAAATAGGTTAAACAAAGAACAATCAAATGAAGAAATTAGCTAAAACCATCCATGGAGACTATGTGGATATGGTTGATTAATCATAACGCCTTGAATGGGCTACAGAACATACAAACCAAACTACGCATCTTATTCTCTTCATACCAGCATTTGTGAGTGTGCATTTTAACATTAACATGAATATGTGCTCCAAACCTGATGCATTATTTATGGCTACATGGTTGGAAGCAACAAAATAAACATGACTATTTGATTGATAAATGTAATGCGAACTTATAAAAGTAGTCATATAATAACATAAATAGAAAAAAAAAACAAGAATCTTTTTGTAATGGATTTGCGGAAAACATAACCTTTAAAGGTGTATGGAAGTTCAATTGTTTATGTTATACTACTATAACTAATATTAAATATACGATTACTTCATTGCACACAACATCACGTAAAACTATCATTTAAGCATTTCATCAAACACTTGATGTGCATGTAATACTCTATAATCAAATGAGAAACCAATGACTTGTATACTGAATTGAAGTTCAACTTACATATATGAAGTATGTACGAAGTATATTGATGCAGGACAAAAGACATGGCCTTATTCTCCTGCCAAAACACAACTAAAAACCCTTCAACGTAGAGAACTGATGCACAAAAAAATTGATAAGCCAATAAAATGTATACGTTAATGAGTTCTCAAAGTACTTAAATATGAAATAAATACGTTTCATTACCTGTGACAGAAATCGCACACAAGAGGATTTATTTATATATGTCATCAATTTAGAGTTTAAATACCTGCTAGATTTTAGAATTTTGTTCGCCAATGATTGGCTTGCCGAGGATCTCATGTTGCGTCCATATTGTTGGCCGCACACGATGAAACCTTGCAGTTATCATTGGATGTTTTTTGCGGTTGTTAAGGACAGCCCAAGATAATGGGACACGTCGGTAATAGGAGGTTGTTATATGGAAAAATTGACAGAAAGAAACTGATCAATCAACTGTAACAAAACTTCTGTGTGTACATTAGACGGCTAGGATTTAAACTAATACTACTTTAAACGGCTTAGATCAGTTGGTGGAGAGACTTAGCTCCATCAATGTATAGGTAGAATATGTTATTGTAGTTAAAGATGACTTTATCATTAATTTACAAACTCTAGAATTAATAGTTTTCTATATATCAACTTACTAGTTCTAAAACTCGTATATATACACAGCCTGATGGATTTATATTTTTTATTAAAATTTATAGAATCCTTGTGTGATATGTGATAAATTAGAACATTTTTAGTTTATAAGTTTTCATAAATTAAATTTTGTAGTTGTAGTTTAATTTATTTAATGTTATTTTCTTTAGTTTAAATCTTATTTTGATTGTGATTGTACTCGAATTGTAAGAAGCAAGCGACGTTTTTAAAATTATATAGAAAAATATTAGTTAAATATTATTATTTAGTAACTAAAAGAAGAAATAAAATAATTCAAAACGTTCATTTAGTATGATTGTTGAATTTCTATCAACCACTTTTTGTTTTTATGATTACTTTTTGTTTGTTTTAATTTATTTAATATAATAATAACAATTATTTTTATTTAAATTAAAATTAAAAATTTAAGGGGTTTTATTTTTAGAATTTTATAAAATTGAAGGACCTAATTGACTAATTTTTAATTTTTAATTGATGATAACATTAATGGTTTTCTATATATAGATTATAAGATAAGATAAGATTCAATGTGAGTTTAATTTAAAAATTAGCAAATTCTACATTAATGACAACTAATATATTGTTAAATATTTGCACTGATATATGACTTCTACTAAATTTACTCGATCAATCTTCATCTTCGTATAATACTTTCAAATTGACATATTCTATTTTACATATATTCAGAGACGATAATAGCCACTAATAGAGAACATAACAATAATTACAAATTTAAGTCGACAACATTATATTTACCTGATATATATATATATATATATATATATATATATATATATATATATATATATATATATATATATATAAATAAGAGGTTCAGATAAGAAAAACGGTGAAAACAAGTAGAACTTAACAATGTATATAAAGTGGTGAAGCTTGATTTTTTTCATCACAACTTATAAAATACAATGAAGCTTAAAAATAAAGACTCACTCCTTCATAAATTCTTGTGAAGCAAACAAAAAATAAAGCTTCCTTCATAAATTTTTGTAAAACAAACAAAAAATAAAGTTTCACTTCTTCGTAAGCTAATGAAGTATAACAAAGTAAAGGTTCGATCAGTGTTGTTAACATTAACCAAAAGTTTTTTCACATGATTTTTTAACTCGTTCTTCACCAAAACCGAACCTTTATCACAATAATGTACTTATAAAATCAAGGATTAACTTCTTTACTGTAATTCTTCCACATATTTTAAGATTGATATATATATATATATATATATATATATATATATATACATATATTTAGGGTTAGGTTCAAACAAGAAACACAAAATATACAGAAATGCGAGAACTTAAATTTTAAAGGTTTTTTTGATGTTTTTTCTAACTATTTTGCTCTTAACCTTAATCTACATCAATATGCACATTGGGATGATCCGAGAAGTCGAGATCCAGGGGGAAGGGAGGAAGTTACTCCATCACCGTTGATGAGAACCACAAAAAGATCCAGGGTAGAGTTCCAACGAGAACATCTTACCGGTTAAGAACACCTCATAAATGTACAACAAGCCAATAAAATCTTTAGATTCACACGAATACATCTCAAATATGTGTAGAAAAATAGATGCGAACTCCCGGAAATACAAAAAAATCGAAAAAATGTTTGATGCACAATTATAGAGATAATTGTGCATCAATAGTTTTTTCGATTTTTGTGCATTTTTTAGAAGTGTACATTTATTTTCTTTGCATATTTGAGATGTACAAATATGAAATCTAACTATTTTATCAAAAGTCATTGTGCATTTGAAGCGTTCTTAGCCGTTGTTATTTTAAAGGTGTTCTTATTTGATCCAAACTCTGACAGACCCCTGCCATCAGTGCTCCGTCAGTTTTTTTTCAGGGACCCACAACTAATAAATTAAATATTTAAAACACAATAATTAAAATAGAACACATTTCATTAAAATAAAAAACATTACAATTAAATAAAAAAATATTTCAATTTTTTTCTTTGTTTTTTTACAAAAGCTCGCGCCTGGGACGCACACACCAAACTGATCGAACGTCAGTTAGCCATCGGTGTCGGTTCGTCGGTTGGAACCCACGACAAACCGACGGGGACAGTGGGAGAGTCTTATAGTCACTGTAAGTTATATTTTTTTAATTAAATTAAATATCTGTTATAACTAATCAAACACACGCAATATCCATATCTGATAGTTCGTTAGCCAATTTTGATTTCGTTTGCTGTTACTCTCGTTTGCCATCACAATTAATCAATTCGTTCTTATAAATTCAAATTCCTTCTCAATTCAGATTATTCGTACATCATGAATTGTAATTTGTAAATACCATTTCAATTTTTACAGTATTGATAATTTTTAATTCTCCGATTTTGTTCTTATTTTTAGATTAATTTATATCCGGTTCTGGTGCACAGTTATAATCACGTACATGTTCATAGAGATGGTTCAAGTAAGTGTTACTAACGTATTTCCTAATTTTTGTTTTCTCATTTCTTACCAATTATTGATTTTTTTACATTATATATATTGGATATGTCTACTTTTATGTTAGAATGTATTTTTCTTGTTAATATCCATCATAACGAATATTAGCTACATTCATCTTATTAGTCAATTTTGATGTTTGTATCGAATATTAGCAACATTCATCTTATTAGTCAATTATGATGCACAATTATCTCTATAAATGTGCATCAATCGTTTTTTCAATTTTTGTGCATTTTTAGAAATGTGCATAATTTTTCTTTGTATATTTGAGATGTATGAGTGTAAATCTAATGATTTTATTTTATATATATGTGTATTTGAGGTGTTATTAGCTGTTCTTATTTCAGATGTGTTCTTATTTGATTCAAACTCTCTCTCTCTCTCTCTCTCTTTATATATATATATATATATATATATATATATATATATATATATATATATATTGGATCAAATAACTTTTATTGTAAGATTCAAATATTTATTACTAAAACTTTAGAATCATAGCAATAAAGGACTAAATGTTATCAATAAGATATTGAACCAACTCAATAAAATGTAAAATTATATTAATAAAAATTTGAATCATACCAATAAAATATTGAATCATAGTAACACAAAATTTTTCTTCCTCTTCAATACCTAAATTTTCTTCTTTTTTATTCCCATTTACTATATATATATATATAAAAACAATTAGTAAATATATTTTCAAAATTTGTATTTACTATATGGTGCAAACAAGGAGTTAAAATAAAAACGGTGAAAACGATCTCAATTTGTATTCACAAATTTTTTTAGTTGTGAACTTTTATTTTTTTCGCCTCACATACGTTACTTTATTGTGAACCCTTACATATTTTTTATTTTTCAAAAAGTTTTTCGTTGTGAACCTTTATTTTTTTTTTGCTTAACAAAAAGTTAGAAGTTTTTTAACTGTGAAGCTTAATTTTTTTAACTTCACATAAATTTATGAATGTGTGAAGTTTAATTTTCAACCTTCACAATTCGTAAATTTTATGTGAAGCTAAAGAAAAAAAGCTTCACATTTAAAAATTAAGTGTGAGAAGAAAAGTATAGAAGATTGGTAAAATATTTTGAGGATATAAATGTCAATTAGTTTTAGATGCATGGTTATTAAGTAAAAGTCCCTGTGGCATTATCACCACCCAACAGAAATAGATTAAAAAGATATGGTGGTCGCTAGTTGCGTCGTTTGTTGAATGAAATAGAATTAATGCAACTCAATCCGAATAATAGCAAAACATCGTTTCATTGATATTCATGATTATCGTAAGATGTGGAATTTGTATTACAAAATATTGTGAAATTCGAAATACCTACCAAAAAATACCATCTTCTTTATATTATGTTTTAAACAAAATTGTCATAAATTAGAAAGTAAGTTTATTCTAATTTATAGAAGGGGCATATAAGTAAGTTTTTAATCATTGTCATTTAAACATAAAGCCAAATCACTCGTACTTTTTATAAGGGGTATTTGATACTGTCGATATTGATATACGTAGAGCAAAAAAAGAGTCATCTTAATTGTCTCATATATCGTATATCATCAAAAGTAATAAAATTCAAATGTATACCTCATTTCCAAACACATTTAAAAGTTTGATGACCATTTTGGCAATAAATAAATTTAAAGGGGTTTAATTTTTAGAAAAGGAGAAAGAAGAGGGGCTAAAGTATGCAACTTTAATAACATCATATATCCGACATTTTTTTAATCAATAATCGATCACAAAATTGCGTTAGGGTTTCGAAGCAGTTATCAGAAGCTATGGGTTTCGAGTAATAATATTTTTGATTCATATATATGCCTTTATTTATTAACTGTAATATATGTTTTCTATTAGTCGATTAATTGTGTTTTTTATTTGTTCTTTCGTTAACAGTTGGGAGAATTACCCGAAGCTTTCAATTAAAGACCAGGAAACAGTAAGAATATTATTGATTTCTGTTCAACTAAAAAGCATGATAAATTGATAATAAGATTATTTGCTCTAGGTAATTTTGTAGTATTTACCCAAAATTACTTAATTAGACAGAAGAGGAACCCTAATAGAAAGTGAATTGTTATGTTTATTAGTATAAGTTGTGTGTTATATTTGCTCATGTGATTGCACAGATGGACATTTTATTTGGAATTGCTGACAAGGCTTTGATTAAGAAGAGATTTGGTATGTACATATGCATTTCCAATTTCCATTCTTATTTTTGTTGATGTCTTTATTGTTATTGATTTTATAGAAGAAGCAGCAGTAGCCCAAGCTGCTTATGAGGCTCGTCATCAGGGGGAGAAACGACGTATGCATTTCCATCTCTATTTTTTGCCGTTTATTATCTTATACATTGCTAAACATATAAGTAACACGTTGATGATGATTGAGTTTTCTTTGTTATTGGTCATGTATGATCTTTTTAATATAGGGGACGTAAATTCTTTTTATATTTTTATGGATGATATATTTTCACATATGATCAATTTAATTACACATGGACAGTAACTTGGTAATTTTTTCCCCTATTAGGATGTTGTGGTACTCATGCGCCCGATCCAAACCAGAAATACGCTAAAACGTGGGACGTTCCTTTGAATGAGGAGGAGAAGAAAATATGGATTGAGTTTAAAGAGTCTGATAAAGATAATGTATGTATAAGTCAATTCATCCTTCTCTTTATTAATCGTCTTGATGTATATACATTTTCATGACATATATTTCATGCTTTTGTGGCAGCCTGCACTCGATGGAATTAGTATTAGGACCCTTGATGAACAAAAAAAGCGAATTGATGTTCGTCTTCCCATTGTTAGCCTAATTGGCACCTTTGCTGTTGATGCTTTCCACGATTCCGTTGAGATGGTATGGTTAAATCGTTATCTACCACCTGTCAATTTGAACTGATGTGATTTTGATTGTGATGTTTCTGCTAATCATAAACGTATATATCTTGTTAGTTTGTTAAGAAGGGTGAAGACAAAAACCTCGAGGATTTTGAAATTAAGGAGTGCAAATATTTAAAACTGCCTGATTGTTATTACTTCACAATCACCATCGAGGGCGTCGAAGAAAGGAAATTTGGCGTATATGAAGCTAAAGTTGAACTCAAGTTTGAAGACGGTAGTAAATCATTGGGCGAATTTGTTCTTAAGAACCGTAAACCACTTGGTATGTGATTAACTGGAGTCTATATCTGATCATAGCTCGATTTGACTCCCCATTTCTTTTATCCTTGCTCATGTTTTTGAATAATAGCACATGACTTAACGCATTAACTCCAGTTTCTCATATTAAAATGTTGAACAATTATTAGATGTTGCAAATGTTGACCTTTCTAAATGGATTAGTTTTGTTATTCCAAAAAACTTGGCTAAAAAGAGATCTTAAGTTGTGCGATGCTAATAAACAACCTCCTAAATCATTTTATTCCTTATAAATTATATATTTATAATAGTATATTTTTTCTAATTATTATATCGAATTAAAAAAGGTTGTTTGTATTTTTAGTTGTCTAAACCCTGATATTGCATGCATACAGGCGAGAGAAAAATAACAAGGCGCTATCGAAAGACTCGTCCTGGTACGTTTGTCCTGAATTCTATTTCATTTCTGCTTGATAGTTTTCTATTTTTAGATAGTACATTATTCAGACCCATTTACTTGTGAATGTGAATAGGTCGATTTGGGTTATGTATCCTCTTGGTCAATATTTATGTTAACTGAGGATACATAATAAATGGGTGCATGGGTCAAAGGTTGTCCATCATATTGCAACAATATAATTTTTGTAATCCTATGTAACATACTTGAACAGTTGAATAGTTTTGCGTTATAAAAAATGAACAAATAAGCGTTTGCGAATCAAAAATTATCAAACAACACGACTATTTTTTAAACTTGATACTGTATATAAGTTTTAAATAAATGTATGTTTAGGTACTTGGTTATATCCTGTGGTAAATCCTGGTAGCGGGCTGAGGCATAGGTATAAGTTCGCAACTTGCAGGGGTTATGACTTCTACACCCCATTTGGTTAGTTTTCTTTTTTATGATTATTTAAAGACCTATCTATCAAGTGTAGGTGGAATATCATACGAATGTTGATGTTGTTTTTGCTTTTTGCTTTTCAGATTTTGGCTTTCCTTAAATTTGCGATGCATATTCGATCCCTGGCTGAAGAAATTGATTGCTCGTTAGAGATGATAATGTCTATAATAACATTTATCTTTTTGGAACTTTCAGACAGTTGTGGACTTGTGGTAGTGACTACTTTGAGTAATGAATGATTATGGACTTGGCGTTTGATCTTTTATTTCTACGTTAACCCGACATTTTTTATTTATTTTCCTCAAATGAGGGGTTTAAGCATTGCTTTGCATCTCATGGGGTTACAGGAATGATTTATGTTTCAACAGGAATAAACTAGAAGATCGATGATTTTAGGCTGCTCTACTGAACTTAGATTACCAAGGTTTAAGCTAATTAAATTGAGCCAATGGTATGGTGAGACCCAAAATCGATCTGTTGGCACATGTATGTCTTTGCTAGAGTGCTTTTTAATGAATATATATATATATATATATATATATATATATATATATATATATAATGGGAGGTTTAAATGAGAACCACATAAAATTGAGAACTTGTGAGAACTACTAGATAACGTATTTGTTCATATATGATTCGCTCTATTCATAGGTAAACATTGATATATGAAAGATTTAGAAAGAAAAAAAATGCTAAAAACTCTAAAAATCATGTCGTAAAACACATTCGAAGCGATTTGTTCACATGATCGTTCACATATGAACATATTTTTGTATTTTTGTGTTTTTTTATATAGTTTTAAGATCTTTTAGACTTTTTTATTTATCAATTAAACATACATCAATGTGAACGATCACATTACCCTGGGGTACTTTCACCACTCTTTCCGCTGATAGAGCAGTTTGCTAGTTTGCATGAATTTTTTAGTTATCAATTAAACGCTTATCAATTTTAAGATCTTTTTGAGATATGAATGAAGTTAATCACATGTGAACAAATACGTAAATTGATAGTTTTCAGACACGATCATTTCACAGAGTTATATGTAGAGCCGACAAAACATACCCATTAGGCTAAAATTGGGCTATTCTGGACTTTCAAAAACAATATGTGGGTAATACTGGGCTAAGCTTATTTTGTTGATGGGTAATATGGACTAAAGCTAAAATAAAAAGTGGGTTTTATGGGCAAAAGTGAATAGTGATTTTTCTATTGATAATTAATAATTTGGTGTCAAATCCTCCTATTGCGTTTTCTTCATATAAATGATTGAAAGGTAGTTATTCCATTTCATTACTTAGGGTATGTTTGTCAAAATAGTTGTAGCTATAGCTTAAGCTGTAAGCCGTAGATTGTAAGTTGAAAATGTGAGTTGTAACTTTATTTGTAAAATTTATTTGTTAATTAGTTGTAGCTGTAACTTAAATATGTAAATTAATATTAAGGGACATCGATATATAAATAAAAAATAAATGTAAACATAGTTATAAATAACATAATGAATCATTTTAATGAAAATGCATTATATGCATAAGAAAGCGCATTTTCTTTTCTAAAAAGTCATTCTTCAAGTAAATGGCATCCCGCTCGCAATGCCTGCTCACGCCGCTCACAATTGCTTGTTACGACTCGCAATACCCGCTCACGCGATACACATATGCCAGCTCTCAACTAGCACAATTGCGAGTTGCGAGCGGTAAGGGTATTTCGTCAATTTTTTTTCTAGGGGCAAATCTTTATATATGTTTACAAAAAGTGCAAATCGTTTAATTTCCCTAAAATAATATATGCTCTTTCTATATCAAAACAACTGTCCACTTACCAAAAAATATGTTTTTAGAAAGTGTAATTATTATTATTTGAATTTGATTGAATGGCATTTTCACCGTTTAACTATAGATCTTTTCTTTTGAGTCTTAATTGTTATCTAGACAAAGAATAGTCAAAGTTGTAACAAATTTGTAACATTCTAATTCCAGTTTGGACCAAACACGAAGCTCAACTTTTGATAGAAATTGGAGCATCTCTTATTACTATATTTCTAAAGCTTTTTCTAAAGCTTTTTACTATTCAAAAAAGGTTTAGAAAAAACTTTTCATATTTTAGTGTATTTTTCAACAAAAGCTTAATATTTCTCAAGTCACAGACATACTAGACCCCCCTCATTTGTATTATTTTATTGACCTTATAATATGATTAGTGTATCAAAAGACTTTTTATCATTGGAGTGAGCTTTTTACAGAAAAAACTTTTGTAAAAAGCTTTAGAAATATAGTCATTGGGATACTCTAACTACAATGGTCCTGCCATATCTCGTCCTTGCTCATATTTCGATCAAACTGTCACGAGGCCAGAATTGCATATACATAAAGTTGAATATCAACAAATAACCAATTTATATGTAATTATGTCATCCCAGTTGCGTCATTGTATCATCGTTCTCCTTGAAAGAAAGTCTAAGTGCATAAAATGCTGAATCCAAATTCTCGATTTCTGACTTATGGCCTTCCATAGAGGTTGCAAGCTTCAAAATTTGTTATTGTTTACCATAGGCCCAGAACCACGAGTGAGTGAGATCTCACTAATCTTCGAATTTTAAAACATTGCCACTTTACAAAATAGATCATTTATTTAGAACTGACTGTATTTCTCCAATGGGTACCAAGGTCACCGTAAAGTTGAGTCCAGAAACAGTAGAGCCGGATTAAGCAGGCTCTAAAAGATCGTTGCATAACTAAATGGGGTGTACTTAAATTAGTTCTAAAGGTTGAATGCGCAAGTTGTAAATGCTTTCAAATTGCCACATCTATTCAAAAACCACATACAAAGTTTATTTTCTTGTACAGAGGCGTTAGTTCACATATATTTAAACTGATTATTAAATAGGTATTTGCAAAGCAAAATAGGTATCAGAACATAACTACAAGTAAAACAATAGTCTGTCATTGTTTGGAGTCCGTTTTCCTGCAAAGCGAAAACCAATTAGTACAAAATACAAGTGTAATCACACTAATATGGAACAACACTACCATTTAAGACTTGCCATTTGCGGGACAAATGACAATATATTGTTTGAACCTGCAAAAAGTTAAAAGAAAATAAATAAATAAAGTTATTCGTAGAAATCTGAAGAGATCAGCCATAACCTGATCTTAATTCACAAAAGAAGGGTGCTCCATAACTGCATAATATATCATTAATAATCCAAATAGATTTTGAATATAAACTTCCCACATACACGTTTGCGAAACCTACACTTCCCCGATTAAAGCTCATTTAGAAGCTCAACTCGAGCATTAATAAGGAACTTGATAACCCAAACTTGGTCACATCTTTTAATGAGCTTTGTCTATACTCATTACACAAGCTCCTTTTCACAATTGCACATGATACAAGTCATACAGCTGATAGTAAAACACAGGCCAATTCAGAAGGTAAAAGTTAATAGAAAACCGAAAACAAGTCCAACACACACAATTATATAAGAGGAATGTAAAGGATTACAATGCTCCAGATTCAAGCAGATTAGATTAGCAACAAGTCCATAACAATAATTTGGTTATAAAAATAAAAGAGACTTTCGAAAGCCTATTGCACGTGTAACGAAACCACATCATTTCGCCTTCCCTTTCCCCTTCGCAGATGTCTCTCCCCGTGCTTTCCCTTTCCTTTTTGCCCTTGCCGCTTCCTCCGCCTCCCACTCCGCATGTGCTTCAAGTTCATTGGGTGTTTTTTGTATGGGAACAAGTAGAGTTAGAAATACTTCAAAACCAACTCTTGAGTAACCATCGTAACCCCATTTTATTCCGTGTGTGTTCTTCACAAGACAAAAATGCTCCTGAGGATCATCAGACATGGTGTCCACACCAACAATAAGTAAGGAATGCCTAGGCTCATTATTTGGTGGAGGAACTTGATGACGATAAGGAATTCTGCTTTCAGCAAAATGACGTGCGACATTGTTATCCGCAAGCTGCCCCATGCGAAGGGTTCCAACACAAGGATAACGATATCCTTCTTCGGAAAACATTAATAGCAGTTTCTCTTTTATATCAGAAGGGGTCTTGTAATATTTGATATCCGCAATCCGATAACGTTCTGAGACCGGAGACTCATAGTCATCTTCACACCACTGTCGGCCACCAAAATTTCTCCCGACTCTTGCAAAAGGATACTTGCTTATCTTTTCAAGCCCTTTCTTCTCGTCGGTACAAAATTGTATAGTATCAAAATAATTCGAATTCGTATCAATGAAAATTTGCGGCGTGAGAATCAAATCCGGATCACTATCGCCGTTGTTCATCCTGATCACAGTCGTCATCATATCCGCTATCGCCATTCTTTCGCAAATACCTTCGGATTTCTGATTACATACTTCAGTCATGATAGGAACTTGGGATTGGACCTTTCTCACCGGAGCAATGTTCATTTCAAATTTCTGGCGATTAACTGGATTAAGGTTTAAATTTCAGGGGTGTATATATATTTGAGAGAAGCTAATGAGATATATAGATGCAAGTGGTGTTTCATGGGGTGGTGGGAAGGTTTAATTTGTCACCTTCTTCTCTGTGCTAAGCAGTGGCTTTCAAAGAATTGACAAGGCTCTTTTAATATGAAGAGAAGTGACTGACGTGGTTTTATGAGATTTAATGGTTCTGTCTGATTTGCAAATTCAGCAAAGAAAATAAATGATAGAAATGAAAGGGAGCAGCTAACCCTACCAGAGGAAATTTTATAAACCGTACTTACAACATTGAAAATCGTGCTACCTCATTTAAATAAACTAAATTGTCTTGGAAACAGCTGCATGTTCATTTCATGGACCCTACGTATTGGGCCCACATCTCAGCAAATCCTCATTTTACATTTTAGTTAGAATATTAAAATGAAAAAATGCAAACATAAAATTTGCACTTACGTAATTATTCTACATTTTTTTCTAGTTTTGTAGTTATAGACATAATATTTGCATTTTCATTGTTTTAATAACTATCACATTTCTGTTATATATTTATTAGGCATGCAACATATCTCTAACACGCTAAGTGGGGATAAAGAGACGCTAAAAAAATGCGATGTCAAGTAGTTTATAACAACGGATCTTTATATTGCAAACAAATAAACCATTATATAAGCTTTAATTCATTTTTGTATACATTTATTTATAACGATAGTAACAAAACTTAATGTTTTAATAGAATAGAAATACAAAGTGATAACATAATGAAAAAAAACAAACACAACTATAGCTAAATAACTAGTCACATCTCTACAAATAAATTCAATAATTGGTACTTGACTTGGTAGGATGAGAATATTAATTGGTAATAAAGATTAAAGTGCTTCATATTCGTTTTAGGTCCCTTCTTCTGTGCGTTGCAGAAGGTTTGTTGCAGCCTTTATGGCTCTTCTTGTTTTTGATCATAAAAAAAACTAAAGAAAAAGGAAAACGTGATTCATATTTAAATTGGTGATGTTCAATCGAGAAAATTAATACTACTTAATAAAAAGACTTGCGAGGTGTAAAACAAAAACAGTCTTTATTTACTATTCTTTATCTTTTTTGTTTTTGTTTTTTTTACTATACCCAAAACTCTACCACTTCCTACACATCTACAAAATTGAATGAGCACCTGCCCCAAGCATTTACCTCGTACATCCCTTGCAATTAAATTCTTCACCTGCTCACTACACATACTCACTTTAACGGCTCTCAGAATCTTTTTATATTCTTCTCCAACTTATATCTATCATTTTTCATGTTTGTTGTATTCATGTAATGAAAAAACGAAAATATTACTATTTTTATATTCGTGTTCTTTCCCACGTATACAAACAACTAAAATTTATAATGCTTTATATTAATTAATTAAAAGTTAATTTTAACATATTTACACTTCATCATACTGTATTGAGGTCAAATTGGTAATTGCAACTTATGTCTGTGTAAACAAGGGAAAGCTATAAGAGCATAAGTAATTGTTGTAGAGTTGTATAGAAGTGATTATGGTGATGTGGAGTTGTATGTGAATAAACTTTGCATTACAAAGTGATTATAGTTGTTAAATTGTTACAATTTACGAATCTACTCCTACGCGTCGAGTAAAAAATCTAAAAAACGAGATGACTCGCATCCTGACTCTTAAATTGTTTTTGACTCTTACGAGTCGTTTATTAATTCTTTCGAGTCGTGTGTTACTCTTACGAATCTTATGTAACTCTTACGAGTCCAAAAATCAGACAAACTTTTAGTGTAATATAATACAAAAATAAAAGGGAAAAAATAGAAAAAAATATGATTATAATCTATTTTAAATTAAACATTTGTGTTGATTGTCAGTTAACGACGTGATTATCAACTCTCACAATGTTTGACTTCACTTATAACAAAAATCTTAAAACAATAACATACTTATAAATATAAAATAAAATATATATTTATTATAAAATAATAGTTCTTATTCGAGTCAAGTCATGAGTCACGAATTAAAAACATCGAGATTTCGAGCCCACGAGTTTGAGTTACCAACTACGAAAGTGATGACATGGAAATTGTATCCATCTCATGAACTATGTGGGCCTGTGGGTTATGGTTGTTTTGGGTCATTGGGTGAACCCACCAGTTATTAAAAAGCACCGAGTAGGTAAGTAATAATAAACGCATGAAATGATACACTGAATGGAACAAGTCATGAAGTACACAGTACTCATGTACAAGCATTTAAAAAAGCACCGAAGTCTTTATAAAATGACACAAGACTTTAATGGCATTATTGTGAACTTAAAATCGATCAATAAAAATATATTATCACAATGGAATAGGACTCCGTGAAAATAAGAGTTTAAAAAACAGTAAAATTACTTTGTGACCGTCGGATCAATATCTATCTATTTATTCCTTTTCATATATATATAAAAAGTTTTTCGGTTACTTATCTTAACTAGTGTAATACCCGGGCAATACCCGAGAACACTATCGTTGTTAGTACTTAATATGTTAAGAAAATGTTTATGTTTTTCCCTTCATAATTAAATTTTAATTTTAATTTTATTAATTTAATACTTCAAAATGTGAAAACACCATGCAGAGCTTTTATGTACAAAAGTTAGACAACTACTCATAAAGATTGTTTGTACATAATTTGATGAAACCCAAAAGAAAATGACAAGAGCTTCCTGTCTATGCACACGGATATGTAACTGTAATAAAATGGCAATATCCCATATCTACAATTGCATTAATATATACATTTAAACAGCATATCTATCAAGAGTCCAAAGTCCTCTATCTAAATATGTTGAATATACTCAGTAAAACTCAAATGGCCGCTACATAAATCAAAATCATAAGACCACTATTAACCAAAATCCAGAAAGTTGACGTGATTATGGGCAATAATCATGACCTGATACTCTGATAGCGAGCTGCATAATCACCTATTTTGCCAGCTCTGATTTTCTGGAATGCAAGTACTATAACATATTGCGTGCGACCACCAGCAAACTCATACACACACGCACACACCCACACACCATACCTTATCAAATTGGCCAGAACCTATTCTTCTGTATTTAGTTCTATGAATTCGAGGATGTCATCTCGTCGTTGAAACGATTTTTGTTCATACACTCGCCCTCTTCATCATCTAAAGCATGACTGTGATTGACAAAATTCACAAATCAATTAAAGAATATAACAATGTTATATTATCAGTATCAGACTTATATATAATCAGTTGACCACATGGAGTAGTTGTGTTTGCAACATGGTAGTTTCATTTGCAACTCCCTAGCGATAATTATATATCTCAAAAGTCATCAAATAGGTTAAACAAAGAACAATCAAATGAAGAAATTAGCTAAAACCATCCATGGAGACTATGTGGATATGGTTGATTAATCATAACGCCTTGAATGGGCTACAGAACATACAAACCAAACTACGCATCTTATTCTCTTCATACCAGCATTTGTGAGTGTGCATTTTAACGTTAACATGAATATGTGCTCCAAACCTGATGCATTATTTATGGCTACATGGTTGGAAGCAACAAAATAAACATGACTATTTGATTGATAAATGTAATGCGAACTTATAAAAGTAGTCATATAATAACATAAATAGAAAAAAAAAACAAGAATCTTTTTGTAATGGATTTGCGGAAAACATAACCCGTAAAGGTGTATGGAAGTTCAATTGTTTATGTTATACTACTATAACTAATATTAAATATACGATTACTTCATTGCACACAACATCACGTAAAACTATCATTTAAGCATTTCATCAAACACTTGATGTGCATGTAATACTCTATAATCAAATGAGAAACCAATGACTTGTATACTGAATTGAAGTTCAACTTACATATATGAAGTATGTACGAAGTATATTGATGCAGGACAAAAGACATGGCCTTATTCTCCTGCCAAAACACAACTAAAAACCCTTCAACGTAGAGAACTGATGCACAAAAAAATTGATAAGCCAATAAAATGTATACGTTAATGAGTTCTCAAAGTACTTAAATATGAAATAAATACGTTTCATTACCTGTGACAGAAATCGCACACAAGAGGATTTATTTATATATGTCATCAATTTAGAGTTTAAATACCTGCTAGATTTTAGAATTTTGTTCGCCAATGATTGGCTTGCCGAGGATCTCATGTTGCGTCCATATTGTTGGCCGCACACGATGAAACCTTGCAGTTATCATTGGATGTTTTTTGCGGTTGTTAAGGACAGCCCAAGATAATGGGACACGTCGGTAATAGGAGGTTGTTATATGGAAAAATTGACAGAAAGAAACTGATCAATCAACTGTAACAAAACTTCTGTGTGTACATTAGACGGCTAGGATTTAAACTAATACTACTTTAAACGGCTTAGATCAGTTGGTGGAGAGACTTAGCTCCATCAATGTATAGGTAGAATATGTTATTGTAGTTAAAGATGACTTTATCATTAATTTACAAACTCTAGAATTAATAGTTTTCTATATATCAACTTACTAGTTCTAAAACTCGTATATATACACAGCCTGATGGATTTATATTTTTTATTAAAATTTATAGAATCCTTGTGTGATATGTGATAAATTAGAACATTTTTAGTTTATAAGTTTTCATAAATTAAATTTTGTAGTTGTAGTTTAATTTATTTAATGTTATTTTCTTTAGTTTAAATCTTATTTTGATTGTGATTGTACTCGAATTGTAAGAAGCAAGCGACGTTTTTAAAATTATATAGAAAAATATTAGTTAAATATTATTATTTAGTAACTAAAAGAAGAAATAAAATAATTCAAAACGTTCATTTAGTATGATTGTTGAATTTCTATCAACCACTTTTTGTTTTTATGATTACTTTTTGTTTGTTTTAATTTATTTAATATAATAATAACAATTATTTTTATTTAAATTAAAATTAAAAATTTAAGGGGTTTTATTTTTAGAATTTTATAAAATTGAAGGACCTAATTGACTAATTTTTAATTTTTAATTGATGATAACATTAATGGTTTTCTATATATAGATTATAAGATAAGATAAGATTCAATGTGAGTTTAATTTAAAAATTAGCAAATTCTACATTAATGACAACTAATATATTGTTAAATATTTGCACTGATATATGACTTCTACTAAATTTACTCGATCAATCTTCATCTTCGTATAATACTTTCAAATTGACATATTCTATTTTACATTGAATGAGGAGGAACGTCCCACGTTTTAGCGTATTTCTGGTTTGGATCGGGCGCATGAGTACCACAACATCCTAATAGGGGAAAAAATTACCAAGTTACTGTCCATGTGTAATTAAATTGATCATATGTGAAAATATATCATCCATAGAAATATAAAAAGAATTTACGTCCCCTATATTAAAAAGATCATACATGACCAATAACAAAGAAAACTCAATCATCATCAACGTGTTACTTATATGTTTAGCAATGTATAAGATAATAAACGGCAAAAAATAGAGATGGAAATGCATACGTCGTTTCTCCCCCTGATGACGAGCCTCATAAGCAGCTTGGGCTGCTGCTGCTTCTTCTATAAAATCAATAACAATAAAGACATCAACAAAAATAAGAATGGAAATTGGAAATGCATATGTACATACCAAATCTCTTCTTAATCAAAGCCTTGTCAGCAATTCCAAATAAAATGTCCATCTGTGCAATCACATGAGCAAATATAACACACAACTTATACTAATAAACATAACAATTCACTTTCTATTAGGGTTCCTCTTCTGTCTAATTAAGTAATTTTGGGTAAATACTACAAAATTACCTAGAGCAAATAATCTTATTATCAATTTATCATGCTTTTTAGTTGAACAGAAATCAATAATATTCTTACTGTTTCCTGGTCTTTAATTGAAAGCTTCGGGTAATTCTCCCAACTGTTAACGAAAGAACAAATAAAAAACACAATTAATCGATTAATAGAAAACATATATTACAGTTAATAAATAAAGGCATATATATGAATCAAAAATATTATTACTCGAAACCCATAGCTTCTGATAACTGCTTCGAAACCCTAACGCAATTTTGTGATCGATTATTGATTAAAAAAATGTCGGATATATGATGTTATTAAAGTTGCATACTTTAGCCCCTCTTCTTTCTCCTTTTCTAAAAATTAAACCCCTTTAAATTTATTTATTGCCAAAATGGTCATCAAACTTTTAAATGTGTTTGGAAATGAGGTATACATTTGAATTTTATTACTTTTGATGATATACGATATATGAGACAATTAAGATGACTCTTTTTTTGCTCTACGTATATCAATATCGACAGTATCAAATACCCCTTATAAAAAGTACGAGTGATTTGGCTTTATGTTTAAATGACAATGATTAAAAACTTACTTATATGCCCCTTCTATAAATTAGAATAAACTTACTTTCTAATTTATGACAATTTTGTTTAAAACATAATATAAAGAAGATGGTATTTTTTTGTAGGTATTTCGAATTTCACAATATTTTGTAATACAAATTCCACATCTTACGATAATCATGAATATCAATGAAACGATGTTTTGCTATTATTCGGATTGAGTTGCATTAATTCTATTTCATTCAACAAACGACGCAACTAGTGACCACCATATCTTTTTAATCTATTTCTGTTGGGTGGTGATAATGCCACAGGGACTTTTACTTAATAACCATGCATCTAAAACTAATTGACATTTATATCCTCAAAATATTTTACCAATCTTCTATACTTTTCTTCTCACACTTAATTTTTAAATGTGAAGCTTTTTTTCTTTAGCTTCACATAAAATTTACGAATTGTGAAGGTTGAAAATTAAACTTCACACATTCATAAATTTATGTGAAGTTAAAAAAATTAAGCTTCACAGTTAAAAAACTTCTAACTTTTTGTTAAGCAAAAAAAAAATAAAGGTTCACAACGAAAAACTTTTTGAAAAATAAAAAATATGTAAGGGTTCACAATAAAGTAACGTATGTGAGGCGAAAAAAATAAAAGTTCACAACTAAAAAAATTTGTGAATACAAATTGAGATCGTTTTCACCGTTTTTATTTTAACTCCTTGTTTGCACCATATAGTAAATACAAATTTTGAAAATATATTTACTAATTGTTTTTATATATATATATATAGTAAATGGGAATAAAAAAGAAGAAAATTTAGGTATTGAAGAGGAAGAAAAATTTTGTGTTACTATGATTCAATATTTTATTGGTATGATTCAAATTTTTATTAATATAATTTTACATTTTATTGAGTTGGTTCAATATCTTATTGATAACATTTAGTCTTTTATTGCTATGATTCTAAAGTTTTAGTAATAAATATTTGAATCTTACAATAAAAGTATTGAATCATAGTACAAAAAAAAAACCTTCTCCATCTTCTCTCCCTAAAAAACTTTCTCCCTATATCCTACTCTTATTTGATCCAATATATATATATATATATATATATATATATATATATATATATATATATATATAGAGAGAGAGAGAGAGAGAGAGAGTTTGAATCAAATAAGAACGCATCTGAAATAAGAACAGCTAATAACACCTCAAATACACATATATATAAAATAAAATCATTAGATTTACACTCATACATCTCAAATATACAAAGAAAAATTATGCACATTTCTAAAAATGCACAAAAATTGAAAAAACGATTGATGCACATTTATAGAGATAATTGTGCATCATAATTGACTAATAAGATGAATGTTGCTAATATTCGATACAAACATCAAAATTGACTAATAAGATGAATGTAGCTAATATTCGTTATGATGGATATTAACAAGAAAAATACATTCTAACATAAAAGTAGACATATCCAATATATATAATGTAAAAAAATCAATAATTGGTAAGAAATGAGAAAACAAAAATTAGGAAATACGTTAGTAACACTTACTTGAACCATCTCTATGAACATGTACGTGATTATAACTGTGCACCAGAACCGGATATAAATTAATCTAAAAATAAGAACAAAATCGGAGAATTAAAAATTATCAATACTGTAAAAATTGAAATGGTATTTACAAATTACAATTCATGATGTACGAATAATCTGAATTGAGAAGGAATTTGAATTTATAAGAACGAATTGATTAATTGTGATGGCAAACGAGAGTAACAGCAAACGAAATCAAAATTGGCTAACGAACTATCAGATATGGATATTGCGTGTGTTTGATTAGTTATAACAGATATTTAATTTAATTAAAAAAATATAACTTACAGTGACTATAAGACTCTCCCACTGTCCCCGTCGGTTTGTCGTGGGTTCCAACCGACGAACCGACACCGATGGCTAACTGACGTTCGATCAATTTGGTGTGTGCGTCCCAGGCGCGAGCTTTTGTAAAAAAACAAAGAAAAAAATTGAAATATTTTTTTATTTAATTGTAATGTTTTTTATTTTAATGAAATGTGTTCTATTTTAATTATTGTGTTTTAAATATTTAATTTATTAGTTGTGGGTCCCTGAAAAAAAACTGACGGAGCACTGATGGCAGGGGTCTGTCAGAGTTTGGATCAAATAAGAACACCTTTAAAATAACAACGGCTAAGAACGCTTCAAATGCACAATGACTTTTGATAAAATAGTTAGATTTCATATTTGTACATCTCAAATATGCAAAGAAAATAAATGTACACTTCTAAAAAATGCACAAAAATCGAAAAAACTATTGATGCACAATTATCTCTATAATTGTGCATCAAACATTTTTTCGATTTTTTTGCATTTCCGGGAGTTCGCATCTATTTTTCTACACATATTTGAGATGTATTCGTGTGAATCTAAAGATTTTATTGGCTTGTTGTACATTTATGAGGTGTTCTTAACCGGTAAGATGTTCTCGTTGGAACTCTACCCTGGATCTTTTTGTGGTTCTCATCAACGGTGATGGAGTAACTTCCTCCCTTCCCCCTGGATCTCGACTTCTCGGATCATCCCAATGTGCATATTGATGTAGATTAAGGTTAAGAGCAAAATAGTTAGAAAAAACATCAAAAAAACCTTTAAAATTTAAGTTCTCGCATTTCTGTATATTTTGTGTTTCTTGTTTGAACCTAACCCTAAATATATATATATATATATATATATATATATAATCTTAAAATATGTGGAAGAATTACAGTAAAGAAGTTAATCCTTGATTTTATAAGTACATTATTGTGATAAAGGTTCGGTTTTGGTGAAGAACGAGTTAAAAAATCATGTGAAAAAACTTTTGGTTAATGTTAACAACACTGATCGAACCTTTACTTTGTTATACTTCATTAGCTTACGAAGAAGTGAAACTTTATTTTTTGTTTGTTTTACAAAAATTTATGAAGGAAGCTTTATTTTTTGTTTGCTTCACAAGAATTTATGAAGGAGTGAGTCTTTATTTTTAAGCTTCATTGTATTTTATAAGTTGTGATGAAAAAAATCAAGCTTCACCACTTTATATACATTGTTAAGTTCTACTTGTTTTCACCGTTTTTCTTATCTGAACCTCTTATTTATATATATATATATATATATATATATATATATATATATATATATATATATCAGGTAAATATAATGTCGTCGACTTAAATTTGTAATTATTGTTATGTTCTCTATTAGTGGCTATTATCGTCTCTGAATATATGTAAAATAGAATATGTCAATTTGAAAGTATTATACGAAGATGAAGATTGATCGAGTAAATTTAGTAGAAGTCATATATCAGTGCAAATATTTAACAATATATTAGTTGTCATTAATGTAGAATTTGCTAATTTTTAAATTAAACTCACATTGAATCTTATCTTATCTTATAATCTATATATAGGAAACCATTAATGTTATCATCAATTAAAAATTAAAAATTAGTCAATTAGGTCCTTCAATTTTATAAAATTCTAAAAATAAAACCCCTTAAATTTTTAATTTTAATTTAAATAAAAATAATTGTTATTATTATATTAAATAAATTAAAACAAACAAAAAGTAATCATAAAAACAAAAAGTGGTTGATAGAAATTCAACAATCATACTAAATGAACGTTTTGAATTATTTTATTTCTTCTTTTAGTTACTAAATAATAATATTTAACTAATATTTTTCTATATAATTTTAAAAACGTCGCTTGCTTCTTACAATTCGAGTACAATCACAATCAAAATAAGATTTAAACTAAAGAAAATAACATTAAATAAATTAAACTACAACTACAAAATTTAATTTATGAAAACTTATAAACTAAAAATGTTCTAATTTATCACATATCACACAAGGATTCTATAAATTTTAATAAAAAATATAAATCCATCAGGCTGTGTATATATACGAGTTTTAGAACTAGTAAGTTGATATATAGAAAACTATTAATTCTAGAGTTTGTAAATTAATGATAAAGTCATCTTTAACTACAATAACATATTCTACCTATACATTGATGGAGCTAAGTCTCTCCACCAACTGATCTAAGCCGTTTAAAGTAGTATTAGTTTAAATCCTAGCCGTCTAATGTACACACAGAAGTTTTGTTACAGTTGATTGATCAGTTTCTTTCTGTCAATTTTTCCATATAACAACCTCCTATTACCGACGTGTCCCATTATCTTGGGCTGTCCTTAACAACCGCAAAAAACATCCAATGATAACTGCAAGGTTTCATCGTGTGCGGCCAACAATATGGACGCAACATGAGATCCTCGGCAAGCCAATCATTGGCGAACAAAATTCTAAAATCTAGCAGGTATTTAAACTCTAAATTGATGACATATATAAATAAATCCTCTTGTGTGCGATTTCTGTCACAGGTAATGAAACGTATTTATTTCATATTTAAGTACTTTGAGAACTCATTAACGTATACATTTTATTGGCTTATCAATTTTTTTGTGCATCAGTTCTCTACGTTGAAGGGTTTTTAGTTGTGTTTTGGCAGGAGAATAAGGCCATGTCTTTTGTCCTTCATCAATATACTTCGTACATACTTCATATATGTAAGTCGAACTTCAATTCAGTATACAAGTCATTGGTTTCTCATTTGATTATAGAGTATTACATGCACATCAAGTGTTTGATGAAATGCTTAAATGATAGTTTTACGTGATGTTGTGTGCAATGAAGTAATCGTATATTTAATATTAGTTATAGTAGTATAACATAAGCAATTGAACTTCCATACACCTTTACGGGTTATGTTTTCCGCAAATCCATTACAAAAAGATTCTTGTTTTTTTTTTCTATTTATGTTATTATATGACTACTTTTATAAGTTCGCATTACATTTATCAATCAAATAGTCATGTTTATTTTGTTGTTTCCAACCATGTAGCCATAAATAATGCATCAGGTTTGGAGCACATATTCATGTTAACGTTAAAATGCACACTCACAAATGCTGGTATGAAGAGAATAAGATGCGTAGTTTGGTTTGTATGTTTTGTAGCCCATTCAAGGCGTTATGATTAATCAACCATATCCACATAGTCTCCATGGATGGTTTTAGCTAATTTCTTCATTTGATTGTTCTTTGTTTAACCTATTTGATGACTTTTGAGATATATAATTATCGCTAGGGAGTTGCAAATGAAACTACCATGTTGCAAACACAACTACTCCATGTGGTCAACTGATTATATATAAGTCTGATACTGATAATATAACATTGTTATATTCTTTAATTGATTTGTGAATTTTGTCAATCACAGTCATGCTTTAGATGATGAAGAGGGCGAGTGTATGAACAAAAATCGTTTCAACGACGAGATGACATCCTCGAATTCATAGAACTAAATACAGAAGAATAGGTTCTGGCCAATTTGATAAGGTATGGTGTGTGGGTGTGTGCGTGTGTGTATGAGTTTGCTGGTGGTCGCACGCAATATGTTATAGTACTTGCATTCCAGAAAATCAGAGCTGGCAAAATAGGTGATTATGCAGCTCGCTATCAGAGTATCAGGTCATGATTATTGCCCATAATCACGTCAACTTTCTGGATTTTGGTTAATAGTGGTCTTATGATTTTGATTTATGTAGCGGCCATTTGAGTTTTACTGAGTATATTCAACATATTTAGATAGAGGACTTTGGACTCTTGATAGATATGCTGTTTAAATGTATATATTAATGCAATTGTAGATATGGGATATTGCCATTTTATTACAGTTACATATCCGTGTGCATAGACAGGAAGCTCTTGTCATTTTCTTTTGGGTTTCATCAAATTATGTACAAACAATCTTTATGAGTAGTTGTCTAACTTTTGTACATAAAAGCTCTGCATGGTGTTTTCACATTTTGAAGTATTAAATTAATAAAATTAAAATTAAAATTTAATTATGAAGGGAAAAACATAAACATTTTCTTAACATATTAAGTACTAACAACGATAGTGTTCTCGGGTATTGCCCGGGTATTACACTAGTTAAGATAAGTAACCGAAAAACTTTTTATATATATATGAAAAGGAATAAATAGATAGATATTGATCCGACGGTCACAAAGTAATTTTACTGTTTTTTAAACTCTTATTTTCACGGAGTCCTATTCCATTGTGATAATATATTTTTATTGATCGATTTTAAGTTCACAATAATGCTATTAAAGTCTTGTGTCATTTTATAAAGACTTCACAGTGCTTTTTTAAATGCTTGTACATGAGTACTGTGTACTTCATGACTTGTTCCATTCAGTGTATCATTTCATGCGTTTATTATTACTTACCTACTCGGTGCTTTTTAATAACTGGTGGGTTCACCCAATGACCCAAAACAACCATAACCCACAGGCCCACATAGTTCATGAGATGGATACAATTTCCATGTCATCACTTTCGTAGTTGGTAACTCAAACTCGTGGGCTCGAAATCTCGATGTTTTTAATTCGTGACTCATGACTTGACTCGAATAAGAACTATTATTTTATAATAAATATATATTTTATTTTATATTTATAAGTATGTTATTGTTTTAAGATTTTTGTTATAAGTGAAGTCAAACATTGTGAGAGTTGATAATCACGTCGTTAACTGACAATCAACACAAATGTTTAATTTAAAATAGATTATAATCATATTTTTTTCTATTTTTTCCCTTTTATTTTTGTATTATATTACACTAAAAGTTTGTCTGATTTTTGGACTCGTAAGAGTTACATAAGATTCGTAAGAGTAACACACGACTCGAAAGAATTAATAAACGACTCGTAAGAGTCAAAAACAATTTAAGAGTCAGGATGCGAGTCATCTCGTTTTTTAGATTTTTTACTCGACGCGTAGGAGTAGATTCATAAATTGTAACAATTTAACAACTATAATCACTTTGTAATGCAAAGTTTATTCACATACAACTCCACATCACCATAATCACTTCTATACAACTCTACAACAATTACTTATGCTCTTATAGCTTTCCCTTGTTTACACAGACATAAGTTGCAATTACCAATTTGACCTCAATACAGTATGATGAAGTGTAAATATGTTAAAATTAACTTTTAATTAATTAATATAAAGCATTATAAATTTTAGTTGTTTGTATACGTGGGAAAGAACACGAATATAAAAATAGTAATATTTTCGTTTTTTCATTACATGAATACAACAAACATGAAAAATGATAGATATAAGTTGGAGAAGAATATAAAAAGATTCTGAGAGCCGTTAAAGTGAGTATGTGTAGTGAGCAGGTGAAGAATTTAATTGCAAGGGATGTACGAGGTAAATGCTTGGGGCAGGTGCTCATTCAATTTTGTAGATGTGTAGGAAGTGGTAGAGTTTTGGGTATAGTAAAAAAAACAAAAACAAAAAAGATAAACAATAGTAAATAAAGACTGTTTTTATTTTACACCTCGCAAGTCTTTTTATTAAGTAGTATTAATTTTCTCGATTGAACATCACCAATTTAAATATGAATCACGTTTTCCTTTTTCTTTAGTTTTTTTTTTTATCAAAAACAAGAAGAGCCATAAAGGCTGCAACAAACCTTCTGCAACGCACAGAAGAAGGGACCTAAAACGAATATGAAGCACTTTAATCTTTATTACCAATTAATATTCTCATCCTACAAAGTCAAGTACCAATTATTGAATTTATTTGTAGAGATGTGACTAGTTATTTAGCTATAGTTGTGTTTGTTTTTTTTCATTATGTTATCACTTTGTATTTCTATTCTATTAAAACATTAAGTTTTGTTACTATCGTTATAAATAAATGTATACAAAAATGAATTAAAGCTTATATAATGGTTTATTTGTTTGCAATATAAAGATCCGTTGTTATAAACTACTTGACATCGCATTTTTTTAGCGTCTCTTTATCCCCACTTAGCGTGTTAGAGATATGTTGCATGCCTAATAAATATATAACAGAAATGTGATAGTTATTAAAACAATGAAAATGCAAATATTATGTCTATAACTACAAAACTAGAAAAAAATGTAGAATAATTACGTAAGTGCAAATTTTATGTTTGCATTTTTTCATTTTAATATTCTAACTAAAATGTAAAATGAGGATTTGCTGAGATGTGGGCCCAATACGTAGGGTCCATGAAATGAACATGCAGCTGTTTCCAAGACAATTTTGTTTATTTAAATGAGGTAGCACGATTTTCAATGTTGTAAGTACGGTTTATAAAATTTCCTCTGGTAGGGTTAGCTGCTCCCTTTCATTTCTATCATTTATTTTCTTTGCTGAATTTGCAAATCAGACAGAACCATTAAATCTCATAAAACCACGTCAGTCACTTCTCTTCATATTAAAAGAGCCTTGTCAATTCTTTGAAAGCCACTGCTTAGCACAGAGAAGAAGGTGACAAATTAAACCTTCCCACCACCCCATGAAACACCACTTGCATCTATATATCTCATTAGCTTCTCTCAAATATATATACACCCCTGAAATTTAAACCTTAATCCAGTTAATCGCCAGAAATTTGAAATGAACATTGCTCCGGTGAGAAAGGTCCAATCCCAAGTTCCTATCATGACTGAAGTATGTAATCAGAAATCCGAAGGTATTTGCAAAAGAATGGCGATAGCGGATATGATGACGACTGTGATCAGGATGAACAACGGCGATAGTGATCCGGATTTGATTCTCACGCCGCAAATTTTCATTGATACGAATTCGAATTATTTTGATACTATACAATTTTGTACCGACGAGAAGAAAGGGCTTGAAAAGATAAGCAAGTATCCTTTTGCAAGAGTCGGGAGAAATTTTGGTGGCCGACAGTGGTGTGAAGATGACTATGAGTCTCCGGTCTCAGAACGTTATCGGATTGCGGATATCAAATATTACAAGACCCCTTCTGATATAAAAGAGAAACTGCTATTAATGTTTTCCGAAGAAGGATATCGTTATCCTTGTGTTGGAACCCTTCGCATGGGGCAGCTTGCGGATAACAATGTCGCACGTCATTTTGCTGAAAGCAGAATTCCTTATCGTCATCAAGTTCCTCCACCAAATAATGAGCCTAGGCATTCCTTACTTATTGTTGGTGTGGACACCATGTCTGATGATCCTCAGGAGCATTTTTGTCTTGTGAAGAACACACACGGAATAAAATGGGGTTACGATGGTTACTCAAGAGTTGGTTTTGAAGTATTTCTAACTCTACTTGTTCCCATACAAAAAACACCCAATGAACTTGAAGCACATGCGGAGTGGGAGGCGGAGGAAGCGGCAAGGGCAAAAAGGAAAGGGAAAGCACGGGGAGAGACATCTGCGAAGGGGAAAGGGAAGGCGAAATGATGTGGTTTCGTTACACGTGCAATAGGCTTTCGAAAGTCTTTTTTATTTTTATAACCAAATTATTGTTATGGACTTGTTGCTAATCTAATCTGCTTGAATCTGGAGCATTGTAATCCTTTACATTCCTCTTATATAATTGTGTGTGTTGGACTTGTTTTCGGTTTTCTATTAACTTTTACCTTCTGAATTGGCCTGTGTTTTACTATCAGCTGTATGACTTGTATCATGTGCAATTGTGAAAAGGAGCTTGTGTAATGAGTATAGACAAAGCTCATTAAAAGATGTGACCAAGTTTGGGTTATCAAGTTCCTTATTAATGCTCGAGTTGAGCTTCTAAATGAGCTTTAATCGGGGAAGTGTAGGTTTCGCAAACGTGTATGTGGGAAGTTTATATTCAAAATCTATTTGGATTATTAATGATATATTATGCAGTTATGGAGCACCCTTCTTTTGTGAATTAAGATCAGGTTATGGCTGATCTCTTCAGATTTCTACGAATAACTTTATTTATTTATTTTCTTTTAACTTTTTGCAGGTTCAAACAATATATTGTCATTTGTCCCGCAAATGGCAAGTCTTAAATGGTAGTGTTGTTCCATATTAGTGTGATTACACTTGTATTTTGTACTAATTGGTTTTCGCTTTGCAGGAAAACGGACTCCAAACAATGACAGACTATTGTTTTACTTGTAGTTATGTTCTGATACCTATTTTGCTTTGCAAATACCTATTTTGTTACAACTTTGACTATTCTTTGTCTAGATAACAATTAAGACTCAAAAGAAAAGATCTATAGTTAAACGGTGAAAATGCCATTCAATCAAATTCAAATAATAATAATTACACTTTCTAAAAACATATTTTTTGGTAAGTGGACAGTTGTTTTGATATAGAAAGAGCATATATTATTTTAGGGAAATTAAACGATTTGCACTTTTTGTAAACATATATAAAGATTTGCCCCTAGAAAAAAAAATTGACGAAATACCCTTACCGCTCGCAACTCGCAATTGTGCTAGTTGAGAGCTGGCATATGTGTATCGCGTGAGCGGGTATTGCGAGTCGTAACAAGCAATTGTGAGCGGCGTGAGCAGGCATTGCGAGCGGGATGCCATTTACTTGAAGAATGACTTTTTAGAAAAGAAAATGCGCTTTCTTATGCATATAATGCATTTTCATTAAAATGATTCATTATGTTATTTATAACTATGTTTACATTTATTTTTTATTTATATATCGATGTCCCTTAATATTAATTTACATATTTAAGTTACAGCTACAACTAATTAACAAATAATTTTACAAATAAAGTTACAACTCACATTTTCAACTTACAATCTACGGCTTACAGCTTAAGCTATAGCTACAACTATTTTGACAAACATACCCTAAGTAATGAAATGGAATAACTACCTTTCAATCATTTATATGAAGAAAACACAATAGGAGGATTTGACACCAAATTATTAATTATCAATAGAAAAATCACTATTCACTTTTGCCCATAAAACCCACTTTTTATTTTAGCTTTAGTCCATATTACCCATCAACAAAATAAGCTTAGCCCAGTATTACCCACATATTGTTTTTGAAAGTCCAGAATAGCCCAATTTTAGCCTAATGGGTATGTTTCGTCGGCTCTACATATAACTCTTTGGTCATCCTGTGAAATGATCGTGTCTGAAAACTATCGATTTACGTATTTGTTCACATGTGATTAACTTCATTCATATCTCAAAAAGATCTTAAAATTGATAAGCGTTTAATTGATAACTAAAAAATTCATGCAAACTAGCAAACTGCTCTATCAGCGGAAAGAGTGGTGAAAGTACCCCAGGGTAATGTGATCGTTCACATTGATGTATGTTTAATTGATAAATAAAAAAGTCTAAAAGATCTTAAAACTATATAAAAAAAACACAAAAATACAAAAATATGTTCATATATGAACGATCATGTGAACAAATCGCTTCGAATGTGTTTTACGACATGATTTTTAGAGTTTTTAGCATTTTTTTCTTTCTAAATCTTTCATATATCAATGTTTACCTATGAATAGAGCGAATCATATATGAACAAATACGTTATCTAGTAGTTCTCACAAGTTCTCAATTTTATGTGGTTCTCATTTAAACCTCCCATTATATATATATATATATATATATATATTCATTAAAAAGCACTCTAGCAAAGACATACATGTGCCAACAGATCGATTTTGGGTCTCACCATACCATTGGCTCAATTTAATTAGCTTAAACCTTGGTAATCTAAGTTCAGTAGAGCAGCCTAAAATCATCGATCTTCTAGTTTATTCCTGTTGAAACATAAATCATTCCTGTAACCCCATGAGATGCAAAGCAATGCTTAAACCCCTCATTTGAGGAAAATAAATAAAAAATGTCGGGTTAACGTAGAAATAAAAGATCAAACGCCAAGTCCATAATCATTCATTACTCAAAGTAGTCACTACCACAAGTCCACAACTGTCTGAAAGTTCCAAAAAGATAAATGTTATTATAGACATTATCATCTCTAACGAGCAATCAATTTCTTCAGCCAGGGATCGAATATGCATCGCAAATTTAAGGAAAGCCAAAATCTGAAAAGCAAAAAGCAAAAACAACATCAACATTCGTATGATATTCCACCTACACTTGATAGATAGGTCTTTAAATAATCATAAAAAAGAAAACTAACCAAATGGGGTGTAGAAGTCATAACCCCTGCAAGTTGCGAACTTATACCTATGCCTCAGCCCGCTACCAGGATTTACCACAGGATATAACCAAGTACCTAAACATACATTTATTTAAAACTTATATACAGTATCAAGTTTAAAAAATAGTCGTGTTGTTTGATAATTTTTGATTCGCAAACGCTTATTTGTTCATTTTTTATAACGCAAAACTATTCAACTGTTCAAGTATGTTATATAGGATTACAAAAATTATATTGTTGCAATATGATGGACAACCTTTGACCCATGCACCCATTTATTATGTATCCTCAGTTAACATAAATATTGACCAAGAGGATACATAACCCAAATCGACCTATTCACATTCACAAGTAAATGGGTCTGAATAATGTACTATCTAAAAATAGAAAACTATCAAGCAGAAATGAAATAGAATTCAGGACAAACGTACCAGGACGAGTCTTTCGATAGCGCCTTGTTATTTTTCTCTCGCCTGCATGCATGCAATATCAGGGTTTAGACAACTAAAAATACAAACAACCTTTTTTAATTCGATATAATAATTAGAAAAAATATACTATTATAAATATATAATTTATAAGGAATAAAATGATTTAGGAGGTTGTTTATTAGCATCGCACAACTTAAGATCTCTTTTTAGCCAAGTTTTTTGGAATAACAAAACTAATCCATTTAGAAAGGTCAACATTTGCAACATCTAATAATTGTTCAACATTTTAATATGAGAAACTGGAGTTAATGCGTTAAGTCATGTGCTATTATTCAAAAACATGAGCAAGGATAAAAGAAATGGGGAGTCAAATCGAGCTATGATCAGATATAGACTCCAGTTAATCACATACCAAGTGGTTTACGGTTCTTAAGAACAAATTCGCCCAATGATTTACTACTGTCTTCAAACTTGAGTTCAACTTTAGCTTCATATACGCCAAATTTCCTTTCTTCGACGCCCTCGATGGTGATTGTGAAGTAATAACAATCAGGCAGTTTTAAATATTTGCACTCCTTAATTTCAAAATCCTCGAGGTTTTTGTCTTCACCCTTCTTAACAAACTAACAAGATATATACGTTTATGATTAGCAGAAACATCACAATCAAAATCACATCAGTTCAAATTGACAGGTGGTAGATAATGATTTAACCATACCATCTCAACGGAATCGTTGAAAGCATCAACAGCAAAGGTGCCAATTAGGCTAACAATGGGAAGACGAACATCAATTCGCTTTTTTTGTTCATCAAGGGTCCTAATACTAATTCCATCGAGTGCAGGCTGCCACAAAAGCATGAAATATATGTCATGAAAATGTATATACATCAAGACGATTAATAAAGAGAAGGATGAATTGACTTATACATACATTATCTTTATCAGACTCTTTAAACTCAATCCATATTTTCTTCTCCTCCTCATTCAAAGGAACGTCCCACGTTTTAGCGTATTTCTGGTTTGGATCGGGCGCATGAGTACCACAACATCCTAATAGGGGAAAAAATTACCAAGTTACTGTCCATGTGTAATTAAATTGATCATATGTGAAAATATATCATCCATAGAAATATAAAAAGAATTTACGTCCCCTATATTAAAAAGATCATACATGACCAATAACAAAGAAAACTCAATCATCATCAACGTGTTACTTATATGTTTAGCAATGTATAAGATAATAAACGGCAAAAAATAGAGATGGAAATGCATACGTCGTTTCTCCCCCTGATGACGAGCCTCATAAGCAGCTTGGGCTGCTGCTGCTTCTTCTATAAAATCAATAACAATAAAGACATCAACAAAAATAAGAATGGAAATTGGAAATGCATATGTACATACCAAATCTCTTCTTAATCAAAGCCTTGTCAGCAATTCCAAATAAAATGTCCATCTGTGCAATCACATGAGCAAATATAACACACAACTTATACTAATAAACATAACAATTCACTTTCTATTAGGGTTCCTCTTCTGTCTAATTAAGTAATTTTGGGTAAATACTACAAAATTACCTAGAGCAAATAATCTTATTATCAATTTATCATGCTTTTTAGTTGAACAGAAATCAATAATATTCTTACTGTTTCCTGGTCTTTAATTGAAAGCTTCGGGTAATTCTCCCAACTGTTAACGAAAGAACAAATAAAAAACACAATTAATCGACTAATAGAAAACATATATTACAGTTAATAAATAAAGGCATATATATGAATCAAAAATATTATTACTCGAAACCCATAGCTTCTGATAACTGCTTCGAAACCCTAACGCAATTTTGTGATCGATTATTGATTAAAAAAATGTCGGATATATGATGTTATTAAAGTTGCATACTTTAGCCCCTCTTCTTTCTCCTTTTCTAAAAATTAAACCCCTTTAAATTTATTTATTGCCAAAATGGTCATCAAACTTTTAAATGTGTTTGGAAATGAGGTATACATTTGAATTTTATTACTTTTGATGATATACGATATATGAGACAATTAAGATGACTCTTTTTTTGCTCTACGTATATCAATATCGACAGTATCAAATACCCCTTATAAAAAGTACGAGTGATTTGGCTTTATGTTTAAATGACAATGATTAAAAACTTACTTATATGCCCCTTCTATAAATTAGAATAAACTTACTTTCTAATTTATGACAATTTTGTTTAAAACATAATATAAAGAAGATGGTATTTTTTGGTAGGTATTTCGAATTTCACAATATTTTGTAATACAAATTCCACATCTTACGATAATCATGAATATCAATGAAACGATGTTTTGCTATTATTCGGATTGAGTTGCATTAATTCTATTTCATTCAACAAACGACGCAACTAGCGACCACCATATCTTTTTAATCTATTTCTGTTGGGTGGTGATAATGCCACAGGGACTTTTACTTAATAACCATGCATCTAAAACTAATTGACATTTATATCCTCAAAATATTTTACCAATCTTCTATACTTTTCTTCTCACACTTAATTTTTAAATGTGAAGCTTTTTTTCTTTAGCTTCACATAAAATTTACGAATT
This sequence comes from Gnaphalium uliginosum, assembly GCA_963930675.1. NCBI lineage: Eukaryota > Viridiplantae > Streptophyta > Magnoliopsida > Asterales > Asteraceae > Gnaphalium > Gnaphalium uliginosum. The sequence goes on along the minus strand of OZ005685.1, from coordinate 45,083,336 downwards.
GTGAAGGTTGAAAATTAAACTTCACACATTCATAAATTTATGTGAAGTTAAAAAAATTAAGCTTCACAGTTAAAAAACTTCTAACTTTTTGTTAAGCAAAAAAAAAATAAAGGTTCACAACGAAAAACTTTTTGAAAAATAAAAAATATGTAAGGGTTCACAATAAAGTAACGTATGTGAGGCGAAAAAAATAAAAGTTCACAACTAAAAAAATTTGTGAATACAAATTGAGATCGTTTTCACCGTTTTTATTTTAACTCCTTGTTTGCACCATATAGTAAATACAAATTTTGAAAATATATTTACTAATTGTTTATATATATATATATATAGTAAATGGGAATAAAAAAGAAGAAAATTTAGGTATTGAAGAGGAAGAAAAATTTTGTGTTACTATGATTCAATATTTTATTGGTATGATTCAAATTTTTATTAATATAATTTTACATTTTATTGAGTTGGTTCAATATCTTATTGATAACATTTAGTCCTTTATTGCTATGATTCTAAAGTTTTAGTAATAAATATTTGAATCTTACAATAAAAGTATTGAATCATAGTACAAAAAAAAAACCTTCTCCATCTTCTCTCCCTAAAAAACTTTCTCCCTATATCCTACTCTTATTTGATCCAATATATATATATATATATATATATATATATATATATATATATATATATATATAGAGAGAGAGAGAGAGAGAGAGTTTGAATCAAATAAGAACACATCTGAAATAAGAACAGCTAATAACACCTCAAATACACATATATATAAAATAAAATCATTAGATTTACACTCATACATCTCAAATATACAAAGAAAAATTATGCACATTTCTAAAAATGCACAAAAATTGAAAAAACGATTGATGCACATTTATAGAGATAATTGTGCATCATAATTGACTAATAAGATGAATGTTGCTAATATTCGATACAAACATCAAAATTGACTAATAAGATGAATGTAGCTAATATTCGTTATGATGGATATTAACAAGAAAAATACATTCTAACATAAAAGTAGACATATCCAATATATATAATGTAAAAAAATCAATAATTGGTAAGAAATGAGAAAACAAAAATTAGGAAATACGTTAGTAACACTTACTTGAACCATCTCTATGAACATGTACGTGATTATAACTGTGCACCAGAACCGGATATAAATTAATCTAAAAATAAGAACAAAATCGGAGAATGGAAAATTATCAATACTGTAAAAATTGAAATGGTATTTACAAATTACAATTCATGATGTACGAATAATCTGAATTGAGAAGGAATTTGAATTTATAAGAACGAATTGATTAATTGTGATGGCAAACGAGAGTAACAGCAAACGAAATCAAAATTGGCTAACGAACTATCAGATATGGATATTGCGTGTGTTTGATTAGTTATAACAGATATTTAATTTAATTAAAAAAATATAACTTACAGTGACTATAAGACTCTCCCACTGTCCCCGTCGGTTTGTCGTGGGTTCCAACCGACGAACCGACACCGATGGCTAACTGACGTTCGATCAGTTTGGTGTGTGCGTCCCAGGCGCGAGCTTTTGTAAAAAAACAAAGAAAAAAATTGAAATATTTTTTTATTTAATTGTAATGTTTTTTATTTTAATGAAATGTGTTCTATTTTAATTATTGTGTTTTAAATATTTAATTTATTAGTTGTGGGTCCCTGAAAAAAAACTGATGGAGCACTGATGGCAGGGGTCTGTCAGAGTTTGGATCAAATAAGAACACCTTTAAAATAACAACGGCTAAGAACGCTTCAAATGCACAATGACTTTTGATAAAATAGTTAGATTTCATATTTGTACATCTCAAATATGCAAAGAAAATAAATGTACACTTCTAAAAAATGCACAAAAATCGAAAAAACTATTGATGCACAAACATTTTTTCGATTTTTTTGTATTTCTGAGAGTTCGCATCTATTTTTCTACACATATTTGAGATGTATTCGTGTGAATCTAAAGATTTTATTGGCTTGTTGTACATTTATGAGGTGTTCTTAACCGGTAAGATGTTCTCGTTGGAACTCTACCCTGGATCTTTTTGTGGTTCTCATCAACGGTGATGGAGTAACTTCCTCCCTTCCCCCTGGATCTCGACTTCTCGGATCATCCCAATGTGCATATTGATGTAGATTAAGGTTAAGAGCAAAATAGTTAGAGAAAACATCAAAAAAACCTTTAAAATATGAACATTAAATAACATTTATATGTAATTTGTTGCGTTTACATGTATAAAAATAATGTAATTTAAGTTCTCGCATTTCTGTATATTTTGTGTTTCTCGTTTGAACCTAACCCTAAATATATATATATATATATATATATATATATATATATATATATATATATATCAATCTTAAAATATGTGGAAGAATTACAGTAAAGAAGTTAATCCTTGATTTTATAAGTACATTATTGTGATAAAGGTTCGGTTTTGGTGAAGAACGAGTTAAAAAATCATGTGAAAAAACTTTTGGTTAATGTTAACAACACTGATCGAACCTTTACTTTGTTATACTTCATTAGCTTACGAAGAAGTGAAACTTTATTTTTTGTTTGTTTTACAAAAATTTATGAAGGAAGCTTTATTTTTTGTTTGCTTCACAAGAATTTATGAAGGAGTGAGTCTTTATTTTTAAGCTTCATTGTATTTTATAAGTTGTGATGAAAAAAATCAAGCTTCACCACTTTATATACATTGTTAAGTTCTACTTGTTTTCACTGTTTTTCTTATCTGAACCTCTTATTTATATATATATATATATATATATATATATATATATATATATATCAGGTAAATATAATGTTGTCGACTTAAATTTGTAATTATTGTTATGTTCTCTATTAGTGGCTATTATCGTAAAATAGAATATGTCAATTTGAAAGTATTATACGAAGATGAAGATTGATCGAGTAAATTTAGTAGAAGTCATATATCAGTGCAAATATTTAACAATATATTAGTTGTCATTAATGTAGAATTTGCTAATTTTTAAATTAAACTCACATTGAATCTTATCTTATCTTATAATCTATATATAGGAAACCCATTAATGATATCATAATTAAAAATTAAAAATTAGTCAATTAGGTCCTTCAATTTTATAAAATTCTAAAAATAAAACCCCTTAAATTTTTAATTTTAATTTAAATAAAAATAATTGTTATTATTATATTAAATAAATTAAAACAAACAAAAAGTAATCATAAAAACAAAAAGAGGTTGATAGAAATTCAACAATCATACTAAATGAACGTTTTGAATTATTTTATTTCTTCTTTTAGTTACTAAATAATAATATTTAACTAATATAAAGCAAATAACATTAAATAAATTAAACTACAACTACAAAATTTAATTTATGAAAACTTATAGACTAAAAATGTTCTAATTTATCACATATCACACAAGGATTCTATAAATTTTAATAAAAAATATAAATCCATCAGGCTGTGTATATATACGAGTTTTAGAACTAGTAAGTTGATATATAGAAAACTATTAATTCTAGAGTTTGTAAATTAATGATAAAGTCATCTTTAACTACAATAACATATTCTACCTATACATTGATGGAGCTAAGTCTCTCCACCAACTGATCTAAGCCGTTTAAAGTAGTATTAGTTTAAATCCTAGCCGTCTAATGTACACACAGAAGTTTTGTTACAGTTGATTGATCAGTTTCTTTCTGTCAATTTTTCCATATAACAACCTCCTATTACCGACGTGTCCCATTATCTTGGGCTGTCCTTAACAACCGCAAAAAACATCCAATGATAACTGCAAGGTTTCATCGTGTGCGACCAACAATATGGACGCAACATGAGATCCTCGGCAAGCCAATCATTGGCGAACAAAATTCTAAAATCTAGCAGGTATTTAAACTCTAAATTGATGACATATATAAATAAATCCTCTTGTGTGTTATTTCTGTCACAGGTAATGAAACGTATTTATTTCATATTTAAGTACTTTGAGAACTCATTAACGTATACATTTTATTGGCTTATCAATTTTTTTGTGCATCAGTTCTCTACGTTGAAGGGTTTTTAGTTGTGTTTTGGCAGGAGAATAAGGCCATGTCTTTTGTCCTTCATCAATATACTTCGTACATACTTCATATATGTAAGTCGAACTTCAATTCAGTATACAAGTCATTGGTTTCTCATTTGATTATAGAGTATTACATGCACATCAAGTGTTTGATGAAATGCTTAAATGATAGTTTTACGTGATGTTGTGTGCAATGAAGTAATCGTATATTTAATATTAGTTATAGTAGTATAACATAAGCAATTGAACTTCCATACACCTTTACGGGTTATGTTTTCCGCAAATCCATTACAAAAAGATTCTTGTTTTTTTTTTCTATTTATGTTATTATATGACTACTTTTATAAGTTCGCATTACATTTATCAATCAAATAGTCATGTTTATTTTGTTGTTTCCAACCATGTAGCCATAAATAATGCATCAGGTTTGGAGCACATATTCATGTTAACGTTAAAATGCACACTCACAAATGCTGGTATGAAGAGAATAAGATGCGTAGTTTGGTTTGTATGTTTTGTAGCCCATTCAAGGCGTTATGATTAATCAACCATATCCACATAGTCTCCATGGATGGTTTTAGCTAATTTCTTCATTTGATTGTTCTTTGTTTAACCTATTTGATGACTTTTGAGATATATAATTATCGCTAGGGAGTTGCAAATGAAACTACCATGTTGCAAACACAACTACTCCATGTGGTCAACTGATTATATATAAGTCTGATACTGATAATATAACATTGTTATATTCTTTAATTGATTTGTGAATTTTGTCAATCACAGTCATGCTTTAGATGATGAAGAGGGCGAGTGTATGAACAAAAATCGTTTCAACGACGAGATGACATCCTCGAATTCATAGAACTAAATACAGAAGAATAGGTTCTGGCCAATTTGATAAGGTATGGTGTGTGGGTGTGTGCGTGTGTGTATGAGTTTGCTGGTGGTCGCACGCAATATGTTATAGTACTTGCATTCCAGAAAATCAGAGCTGGCAAAATAGGTGATTATGCAGCTCGCTATCAGAGTATCAGGTCATGATTATTGCCCATAATCACGTCAACTTTCTGGATTTTGGTTAATAGTGGTCTTATGATTTTGATTTATGTAGCGGCCATTTGAGTTTTACTGAGTATATTCAACATATTTAGATAGAGGACTTTGGACTCTTGATAGATATGCTGTTTAAATGTATATATTAATGCAATTGTAGATATGGGATATTGCCATTTTATTACAGTTACATATCCGTGTGCATAGACAGGAAGCTCTTGTCATTTTCTTTTGGGTTTCATCAAATTATGTACAAACAATCTTTATGAGTAGTTGTCTAACTTTTGTACATAAAAGCTCTGCATGGTGTTTTCACATTTTGAAGTATTAAATTAATAAAATTAAAATTAAAATTTAATTATGAAGGGAAAAACATAAACATTTTCTTAACATATTAAGTACTAACAACGATAGTGTTCTCGGGTATTGCCCGGGTATTACACTAGTTAAGATAAGTAACCGAAAAACTTTTTATATATATATGAAAAGGAATAAATAGATAGATATTGATCCGACGGTCACAAAGTAATTTTACTGTTTTTTAAACTCTTATTTTCACGGAGTCCTATTCCATTGTGATAATATATTTTTATTGATCGATTTTAAGTTCACAATAATGCTATTAAAGTCTTGTGTCATTTTATAAAGACTTCACAGTGCTTTTTTAAATGCTTGTACATGAGTACTGTGTACTTCATGACTTGTTCCATTCAGTGTATCATTTCATGCGTTTATTATTACTTACCTACTCGGTGCTTTTTAATAACTGGTGGGTTCACCCAATGACCCAAAACAACCATAACCCACAGGCCCACATAGTTCATGAGATGGATACAATTTCCATGTCATCACTTTCGTAGTTGGTAACTCAAACTCGTGGGCTCGAAATCTCGATGTTTTTAATTCGTGACTCATGACTTGACTCGAATAAGAACTATTATTTTATAATAAATATATATTTTATTTTATATTTATAAGTATGTTATTGTTTTAAGATTTTTGTTATAAGTGAAGTCAAACATTGTGAGAGTTGATAATCACGTCGTTAACTGACAATCAACACAAATGTTTAATTTAAAATAGATTATAATCATATTTTTTTCTATTTTTTCCCTTTTATTTTTGTATTATATTACACTAAAAGTTTGTCTGATTTTTGGACTCGTAAGAGTTACATAAGATTCGTAAGAGTAACACACGACTCGAAAGAATTAATAAACGACTCGTAAGAGTCAAAAACAATTTAAGAGTCAGGATGCGAGTCATCTCGTTTTTTAGATTTTTTACTCGACGCGTAGGAGTAGATTCATAAATTGTAACAATTTAACAACTATAATCACTTTGTAATGCAAAGTTTATTCACATACAACTCCACATCACCATAATCACTTCTATACAACTCTACAACAATTACTTATGCTCTTATAGCTTTCCCTTGTTTACACAGACATAAGTTGCAATTACCAATTTGACCTCAATACAGTATGATGAAGTGTAAATATGTTAAAATTAACTTTTAATTAATTAATATAAAGCATTATAAATTTTAGTTGTTTGTATACGTGGGAAAGAACACGAATATAAAAATAGTAATATTTTCGTTTTTTCATTACATGAATACAACAAACATGAAAAATGATAGATATAAGTTGGAGAAGAATATAAAAAGATTCTGAGAGCCGTTAAAGTGAGTATGTGTAGTGAGCAGGTGAAGAATTTAATTGCAAGGGATGTACGAGGTAAATGCTTGGGGCAGGTGCTCATTCAATTTTGTAGATGTGTAGGAAGTGGTAGAGTTTTGGGTATAGTAAAAAAAACAAAAACAAAAAAGATAAAGAATAGTAAATAAAGACTGTTTTTATTTTACACCTCGCAAGTCTTTTTATTAAGTAGTATTAATTTTCTCGATTGAACATCACCAATTTAAATATGAATCACGTTTTCCTTTTTCTTTAGTTTTTTTTTTGATCAAAAACAAGAAGAGCCATAAAGGCTGCAACAAACCTTCTGCAACGCACAGAAGAAGGGACCTAAAACGAATATGAAGCACTTTAATCTTTATTACCAATTAATATTCTCATCCTACAAAGTCAAGTACCAATTATTGAATTTATTTGTAGAGATGTGACTAGTTATTTAGCTATAGTTGTGTTTGTTTTTTTTCATTATGTTATCACTTTGTATTTCTATTCTATTAAAACATTAAGTTTTGTTACTATCGTTATAAATAAATGTATACAAAAATGAATTAAAGCTTATATAATGGTTTATTTGTTTGCAATATAAAGATCCGTTGTTATAAACTACTTGACATCGCATTTTTTTAGCGTCTCTTTATCCCCACTTAGCGTGTTAGAGATATGTTGCATGCCTAATAAATATATAACAGAAATGTGATAGTTATTAAAACAATGAAAATGCAAATATTATGTCTATAACTACAAAACTAGAAAAAAATGTAGAATAATTACGTAAGTGCAAATTTTATGTTTGCATTTTTTCATTTTAATATTCTAACTAAAATGTAAAATGAGGATTTGCTGAGATGTGGGCCCAATACGTAGGGTCCATGAAATGAACATGCAGCTGTTTCCAAGACAATTTTGTTTATTTAAATGAGGTAGCACGATTTTCAATGTTGTAAGTACGGTTTATAAAATTTCCTCTGGTAGGGTTAGCTGCTCCCTTTCATTTCTATCATTTATTTTCTTTGCTGAATTTGCAAATCAGACAGAACCATTAAATCTCATAAAACCACGTCAGTCACTTCTCTTCATATTAAAAGAGCCTTGTCAATTCTTTGAAAGCCACTGCTTAGCACAGAGAAGAAGGTGACAAATTAAACCTTCCCACCACCCCATGAAACACCACTTGCATCTATATATCTCATTAGCTTCTCTCAAATATATATACACCCCTGAAATTTAAACCTTAATCCAGTTAATCGCCAGAAATTTGAAATGAACATTGCTCCGGTGAGAAAGGTCCAATCCCAAGTTCCTATCATGACTGAAGTATGTAATCAGAAATCCGAAGGTATTTGCAAAAGAATGGCGATAGCGGATATGATGACGACTGTGATCAGGATGAACAACGGCGATAGTGATCCGGATTTGATTCTCACGCCGCAAATTTTCATTGATACGAATTCGAATTATTTTGATACTATACAATTTTGTACCGACGAGAAGAAAGGGCTTGAAAAGATAAGCAAGTATCCTTTTGCAAGAGTCGGGAGAAATTTTGGTGGCCGACAGTGGTGTGAAGATGACTATGAGTCTCCGGTCTCAGAACGTTATCGGATTGCGGATATCAAATATTACAAGACCCCTTCTGATATAAAAGAGAAACTGCTATTAATGTTTTCCGAAGAAGGATATCGTTATCCTTGTGTTGGAACCCTTCGCATGGGGCAGCTTGCGGATAACAATGTCGCACGTCATTTTGCTGAAAGCAGAATTCCTTATCGTCATCAAGTTCCTCCACCAAATAATGAGCCTAGGCATTCCTTACTTATTGTTGGTGTGGACACCATGTCTGATGATCCTCAGGAGCATTTTTGTCTTGTGAAGAACACACACGGAATAAAATGGGGTTACGATGGTTACTCAAGAGTTGGTTTTGAAGTATTTCTAACTCTACTTGTTCCCATACAAAAAACACCCAATGAACTTGAAGCACATGCGGAGTGGGAGGCGGAGGAAGCGGCAAGGGCAAAAAGGAAAGGGAAAGCACGGGGAGAGACATCTGCGAAGGGGAAAGGGAAGGCGAAATGATGTGGTTTCGTTACACGTGCAATAGGCTTTCGAAAGTCTCTTTTATTTTTATAACCAAATTATTGTTATGGACTTGTTGCTAATCTAATCTGCTTGAATCTGGAGCATTGTAATCCTTTACATTCCTCTTATATAATTGTGTGTGTTGGACTTGTTTTCGGTTTTCTATTAACTTTTACCTTCTGAATTGGCCTGTGTTTTACTATCAGCTGTATGACTTGTATCATGTGCAATTGTGAAAAGGAGCTTGTGTAATGAGTATAGACAAAGCTCATTAAAAGATGTGACCAAGTTTGGGTTATCAAGTTCCTTATTAATGCTCGAGTTGAGCTTCTAAATGAGCTTTAATCGGGGAAGTGTAGGTTTCGCAAACGTGTATGTGGGAAGTTTATATTCAAAATCTATTTGGATTATTAATGATATATTATGCAGTTATGGAGCACCCTTCTTTTGTGAATTAAGATCAGGTTATGGCTGATCTCTTCAGATTTCTACGAATAACTTTATTTATTTATTTTCTTTTAACTTTTTGCAGGTTCAAACAATATATTGTCATTTGTCCCGCAAATGGCAAGTCTTAAATGGTAGTGTTGTTCCATATTAGTGTGATTACACTTGTATTTTGTACTAATTGGTTTTCGCTTTGCAGGAAAACGGACTCCAAACAATGACAGACTATTGTTTTACTTGTAGTTATGTTCTGATACCTATTTTGCTTTGCAAATACCTATTTTGTTACAACTTTGACTATTCTTTGTCTAGATAACAATTAAGACTCAAAAGAAAAGATCTATAGTTAAACGGTGAAAATGCCATTCAATCAAATTCAAATAATAATAATTACACTTTCTAAAAACATATTTTTTGGTAAGTGGACAGTTGTTTTGATATAGAAAGAGCATATATTATTTTAGGGAAATTAAACGATTTGCACTTTTTGTAAACATATATAAAGATTTGCCCCTAGAAAAAAAAATTGACGAAATACCCTTACCGCTCGCAACTCGCAATTGTGCTAGTTGAGAGCTGGCATATGTGTATCGCGTGAGCGGGTATTGCGAGTCGTAACAAGCAATTGTGAGCGGCGTGAGCAGGCATTGCGAGCGGAATGCCATTTACTTGAAGAATGACTTTTTAGAAAAGAAAATGCGCTTTCTTATGCATATAATGCATTTTCATTAAAATGATTCATTATGTTATTTATAACTATGTTTACATTTATTTTTTATTTATATATCGATGTCCCTTAATATTAATTTACATATTTAAGTTACAGCTACAACTAATTAACAAATAATTTTACAAATAAAGTTACAACTCACATTTTCAACTTACAATCTACGGCTTACAGCTTAAGCTATAGCTACAACTATTTTGACAAACATACCCTAAGTAATGAAATGGAATAACTACCTTTCAATCATTTATATGAAGAAAACACAATAGGAGGATTTGACACCAAATTATTAATTATCAATAGAAAAATCACTATTCACTTTTGCCCATAAAACCCACTTTTTATTTTAGCTTTAGTCCATATTACCCATCAACAAAATAAGCTTAGCCCAGTATTACCCACATATTGTTTTTGAAAGTCCAGAATAGCCCAATTTTAGCCTAATGGGTATGTTTCGTCGGCTCTACATATAACTCTTTGGTCATCCTGTGAAATGATCGTGTCTGAAAACTATCGATTTACGTATTTGTTCACATGTGATTAACTTCATTCATATCTCAAAAAGATCTTAAAATTGATAAGCGTTTAATTGATAACTAAAAAATTCATGCAAACTAGCAAACTGCTCTATCAGCGGAAAGAGTGGTGAAAGTACCCCAGGGTAATGTGATCGTTCACATTGATGTATGTTTAATTGATAAATAAAAAAGTCTAAAAGATCTTAAAACTATATAAAAAAACACAAAAATACAAAAATATGTTCATATATGAACGATCATGTGAACAAATCGCTTCGAATGTGTTTTACGACATGATTTTTAGAGTTTTTAGCATTTTTTTCTTTCTAAATCTTTCATATATCAATGTTTACCTATGAATAGAGCGAATCATATATGAACAAATACGTTATCTAGTAGTTCTCACAAGTTCTCAATTTTATGTGGTTCTCATTTAAACCTCCCATTATATATATATATATATATATATTCATTAAAAAGCACTCTAGCAAAGACATACATGTGCCAACAGATCGATTTTGGGTCTCACCATACCATTGGCTCAATTTAATTAGCTTAAACCTTGGTAATCTAAGTTCAGTAGAGCAGCCTAAAATCATCGATCTTCTAGTTTATTCCTGTTGAAACATAAATCATTCCTGTAACCCCATGAGATGCAAAGCAATGCTTAAACCCCTCATTTGAGGAAAATAAATAAAAAATGTCGGGTTAACGTAGAAATAAAAGATCAAACGCCAAGTCCATAATCATTCATTACTCAAAGTAGTCACTACCACAAGTCCACAACTGTCTGAAAGTTCCAAAAAGATAAATGTTATTATAGACATTATCATCTCTAACGAGCAATCAATTTCTTCAGCCAGGGATCGAATATGCATCGCAAATTTAAGGAAAGCCAAAATCTGAAAAGCAAAAAGCAAAAACAACATCAACATTCGTATGATATTCCACCTACACTTGATAGATAGGTCTTTAAATAATCATAAAAAAGAAAACTAACCAAATGGGGTGTAGAAGTCATAACCCCTGCAAGTTGCGAACTTATACCTATGCCTCAGCCCGCTACCAGGATTTACCACAGGATATAACCAAGTACCTAAACATACATTTATTTAAAACTTATATACAGTATCAAGTTTAAAAAATAGTCGTGTTGTTTGATAATTTTTGATTCGCAAACGCTTATTTGTTCATTTTTTATAACGCAAAACTATTCAACTGTTCAAGTATGTTATATAGGATTACAAAAATTATATTGTTGCAATATGATGGACAACCTTTGACCCATGCACCCATTTATTATGTATCCTCAGTTAACATAAATATTGACCAAGAGGATACATAACCCAAATCGACCTATTCACATTCACAAGTAAATGGGTCTGAATAATGTACTATCTAAAAATAGAAAACTATCAAGCAGAAATGAAATAGAATTCAGGACAAACGTACCAGGACGAGTCTTTCGATAGCGCCTTGTTATTTTTCTCTCGCCTGCATGCATGCAATATCAGGGTTTAGACAACTAAAAATACAAACAACCTTTTTTAATTCGATATAATAATTAGAAAAAATATACTATTATAAATATATAATTTATAAGGAATAAAATGATTTAGGAGGTTGTTTATTAGCATCGCACAACTTAAGATCTCTTTTTAGCCAAGTTTTTTGGAATAACAAAACTAATCCATTTAGAAAGGTCAACATTTGCAACATCTAATAATTGTTCAACATTTTAATATGAGAAACTGGAGTTAATGCGTTAAGTCATGTGCTATTATTCAAAAACATGAGCAAGGATAAAAGAAATGGGGAGTCAAATCGAGCTATGATCAGATATAGACTCCAGTTAATCACATACCAAGTGGTTTACGGTTCTTAAGAACAAATTCGCCCAATGATTTACTACTGTCTTCAAACTTGAGTTCAACTTTAGCTTCATATACGCCAAATTTCCTTTCTTCGACGCCCTCGATGGTGATTGTGAAGTAATAACAATCAGGCAGTTTTAAATATTTGCACTCCTTAATTTCAAAATCCTCGAGGTTTTTGTCTTCACCCTTCTTAACAAACTAACAAGATATATACGTTTATGATTAGCAGAAACATCACAATCAAAATCACATCAGTTCAAATTGACAGGTGGTAGATAATGATTTAACCATACCATCTCAACGGAATCGTTGAAAGCATCAACAGCAAAGGTGCCAATTAGGCTAACAATGGGAAGACGAACATCAATTCGCTTTTTTTGTTCATCAAGGGTCCTAATACTAATTCCATCGAGTGCAGGCTGCCACAAAAGCATGAAATATATGTCATGAAAATGTATATACATCAAGACGATTAATAAAGAGAAGGATGAATTGACTTATACATACATTATCTTTATCAGACTCTTTAAACTCAATCCATATTTTCTTCTCCTCCTCATTCAAAGGAACGTCCCACGTTTTAGCGTATTTCTGGTTTGGATCGGGCGCATGAGTACCACAACATCCTAATAGGGGAAAAAATTACCAAGTTACTGTCCATGTGTAATTAAATTGATCATATGTGAAAATATATCATCCATAGAAATATAAAAAGAATTTACGTCCCCTATATTAAAAAGATCATACATGACCAATAACAAAGAAAACTCAATCATCATCAACGTGTTACTTATATGTTTAGCAATGTATAAGATAATAAACGGCAAAAAATAGAGATGGAAATGCATACGTCGTTTCTCCCCCTGATGACGAGCCTCATAAGCAGCTTGGGCTGCTGCTGCTTCTTCTATAAAATCAATAACAATAAAGACATCAACAAAAATAAGAATGGAAATTGGAAATGCATATGTACATACCAAATCTCTTCTTAATCAAAGCCTTGTCAGCAATTCCAAATAAAATGTCCATCTGTGCAATCACATGAGCAAATATAACACACAACTTATACTAATAAACATAACAATTCACTTTCTATTAGGGTTCCTCTTCTGTCTAATTAAGTAATTTTGGGTAAATACTACAAAATTACCTAGAGCAAATAATCTTATTATCAATTTATCATGCTTTTTAGTTGAACAGAAATCAATAATATTCTTACTGTTTCCTGGTCTTTAATTGAAAGCTTCGGGTAATTCTCCCAACTGTTAACGAAAGAACAAATAAAAAACACAATTAATCGACTAATAGAAAACATATATTACAGTTAATAAATAAAGGCATATATATGAATCAAAAATATTATTACTCGAAACCCATAGCTTCTGATAACTGCTTCGAAACCCTAACGCAATTTTGTGATCGATTATTGATTAAAAAAATGTCGGATATATGATGTTATTAAAGTTGCATACTTTAGCCCCTCTTCTTTCTCCTTTTCTAAAAATTAAACCCCTTTAAATTTATTTATTGCCAAAATGGTCATCAAACTTTTAAATGTGTTTGGAAATGAGGTATACATTTGAATTTTATTACTTTTGATGATATACGATATATGAGACAATTAAGATGACTCTTTTTTTGCTCTACGTATATCAATATCGACAGTATCAAATACCCCTTATAAAAAGTACGAGTGATTTGGCTTTATGTTTAAATGACAATGATTAAAAACTTACTTATATGCCCCTTCTATAAATTAGAATAAACTTACTTTCTAATTTATGACAATTTTGTTTAAAACATAATATAAAGAAGATGGTATTTTTTGGTAGGTATTTCGAATTTCACAATATTTTGTAATACAAATTCCACATCTTACGATAATCATGAATATCAATGAAACGATGTTTTGCTATTATTCGGATTGAGTTGCATTAATTCTATTTCATTCAACAAACGACGCAACTAGCGACCACCATATCTTTTTAATCTATTTCTGTTGGGTGGTGATAATGCCACAGGGACTTTTACTTAATAACCATGCATCTAAAACTAATTGACATTTATATCCTCAAAATATTTTACCAATCTTCTATACTTTTCTTCTCACACTTAATTTTTAAATGTGAAGCTTTTTTTCTTTAGCTTCACATAAAATTTACGAATTGTGAAGGTTGAAAATTAAACTTCACACATTCATAAATTTATGTGAAGTTAAAAAAATTAAGCTTCACAGTTAAAAAACTTCTAACTTTTTGTTAAGCAAAAAAAAAATAAAGGTTCACAACGAAAAACTTTTTGAAAAATAAAAAATATGTAAGGGTTCACAATAAAGTAACGTATGTGAGGCGAAAAAAATAAAAGTTCACAACTAAAAAAATTTGTGAATACAAATTGAGATCGTTTTCACCGTTTTTATTTTAACTCCTTGTTTGCACCATATAGTAAATACAAATTTTGAAAATATATTTACTAATTGTTTTTATATATATATATAGTAAATGGGAATAAAAAAGAAGAAAATTTAGGTATTGAAGAGGAAGAAAAATTTTGTGTTACTATGATTCAATATTTTATTGGTATGATTCAAATTTTTATTAATATAATTTTACATTTTATTGAGTTGGTTCAATATCTTATTGATAACATTTAGTCCTTTATTGCTATGATTCTAAAGTTTTAGTAATAAATATTTGAATCTTACAATAAAAGTATTGAATCATAGTACAAAAAAAAAACCTTCTCCATCTTCTCTCCCTAAAAAACTTTCTCCCTATATCCTACTCTTATTTGATCCAATATATATATATATATATATATATATATAGAGAGAGAGAGAGAGAGAGAGAGTTTGAATCAAATAAGAACACATCTGAAATAAGAACAGCTAATAACACCTCAAATACACATATATATAAAATAAAATCATTAGATTTACACTCATACATCTCAAATATACAAAGAAAAATTATGCACATTTCTAAAAATGCACAAAAATTGAAAAAACGATTGATGCACATTTATAGAGATAATTGTGCATCATAATTGACTAATAAGATGAATGTTGCTAATATTCGATACAAACATCAAAATTGACTAATAAGATGAATGTAGCTAATATTCGTTATGATGGATATTAACAAGAAAAATACATTCTAACATAAAAGTAGACATATCCAATATATATAATGTAAAAAAATCAATAATTGGTAAGAAATGAGAAAACAAAAATTAGGAAATACGTTAGTAACACTTACTTGAACCATCTCTATGAACATGTACGTGATTATAACTGTGCACCAGAACCGGATATAAATTAATCTAAAAATAAGAACAAAATCGGAGAATTAAAAATTATCAATACTGTAAAAATTGAAATGGTATTTACAAATTACAATTCATGATGTACGAATAATCTGAATTGAGAAGGAATTTGAATTTATAAGAACGAATTGATTAATTGTGATGGCAAACGAGAGTAACAGCAAACGAAATCAAAATTGGCTAACGAACTATCAGATATGGATATTGCGTGTGTTTGATTAGTTATAACAGATATTTAATTTAATTAAAAAAATATAACTTACAGTGACTATAAGACTCTCCCACTGTCCCCGTCGGTTTGTCGTGGGTTCCAACCGACGAACCGACACCGATGGCTAACTGACGTTCGATCAGTTTGGTGTGTGCGTCCCAGGCGCGAGCTTTTGTAAAAAAACAAAGAAAAAAATTGAAATATTTTTTTATTTAATTGTAATGTTTTTTATTTTAATGAAATGTGTTCTATTTTAATTATTGTGTTTTAAATATTTAATTTATTAGTTGTGGGTCCCTGAAAAAAAACTGATGGAGCACTGATGGCAGGGGTCTGTCAGAGTTTGGATCAAATAAGAACACCTTTAAAATAACAACGGCTAAGAACGCTTCAAATGCACAATGACTTTTGATAAAATAGTTAGATTTCATATTTGTACATCTCAAATATGCAAAGAAAATAAATGTACACTTCTAAAAAATGCACAAAAATCGAAAAAACTATTGATGCACAAACATTTTTTCGATTTTTTTGTATTTCCGAGAGTTCGCATCTATTTTTCTACACATATTTGAGATGTATTCGTGTGAATCTAAAGATTTTATTGGCTTGTTGTACATTTATGAGGTGTTCTTAACCGGTAAGATGTTCTCGTTGGAACTCTACCCTGGATCTTTTTGTGGTTCTCATCAACGGTGATGGAGTAACTTCCTCCCTTCCCCCTGGATCTCGACTTCTCGGATCATCCCAATGTGCATATTGATGTAGATTAAGGTTAAGAGCAAAATAGTTAGAAAAAACATCAAAAAAACCTTTAAAATATGAACATTAAATAACATTTATATGTAATTTGTTGCGTTTACATGTATAAAAATAATGTAATTTAAGTTCTCGCATTTCTGTATATTTTGTGTTTCTCGTTTGAACCTAACCCTAAATATATATATATATATATATATATATATATATATATATATATATATATATATATATATATATCAATCTTAAAATATGTGGAAGAATTACAGTAAAGAAGTTAATCCTTGATTTTATAAGTACATTATTGTGATAAAGGTTCGGTTTTGGTGAAGAACGAGTTAAAAAATCATGTGAAAAAACTTTTGGTTAATGTTAACAACACTGATCGAACCTTTACTTTGTTATACTTCATTAGCTTACGAAGAAGTGAAACTTTATTTTTTGTTTGTTTTACAAAAATTTATGAAGGAAGCTTTATTTTTTGTTTGCTTCACAAGAATTTATGAAGGAGTGAGTCTTTATTTTTAAGCTTCATTGTATTTTATAAGTTGTGATGAAAAAAATCAAGCTTCACCACTTTATATACATTGTTAAGTTCTACTTGTTTTCACCGTTTTTCTTATCTGAACCTCTTATTTATATATATATATATATATATATATATATATCAGGTAAATATAATGTTGTCGACTTAAATTTGTAATTATTGTTATGTTCTCTATTAGTGGCTATTATCGTCTCTGAATATAAGTAAAATAGAATATGTCAATTTGAAAGTATTATACGAAGATGAAGATTGATCGAGTAAATTTAGTAGAAGTCATATATCAGTGCAAATATTTAACAATATATTAGTTGTCATTAATGTAGAATTTGCTAATTTTTAAATTAAACTCACATTGAATCTTATCTTATCTTATAATCTATATATAGGAAACCCATTAATGTTATCATCAATTAAAAATTAAAAATTAGTCAATTAGGTCCTTCAATTTTATAAAATTCTAAAAATAAAACCCCTTAAATTTTTAATTTTAATTTAAATAAAAATAATTGTTATTATTATATTAAATAAATTAAAACAAACAAAAAGTAATCATAAAAACAAAAAGTGGTTGATAGAAATTCAACAATCATACTAAATGAACGTTTTGAATTATTTTATTTCTTCTTTTAGTTACTAAATAATAATATTTAACTAATATTTTTCTATATAATTTTAAAAACGTCGCTTGCTTCTTACAATTCGAGTACAATCACAATCAAAATAAGATTTAAACTAAAGAAAATAACATTAAATAAATTAAACTACAACTACAAAATTTAATTTATGAAAACTTATAAACTAAAAATGTTCTAATTTATCACATATCACACAAGGATTCTATAAATTTTAATAAAAAATATAAATCCATCAGGCTGTGTATATATACGAGTTTTAGAACTAGTAAGTTGATATATAGAAAACTATTAATTCTAGAGTTTGTAAATTAATGATAAAGTCATCTTTAACTACAATAACATATTCTACCTATACATTGATGGAGCTAAGTCTCTCCACCAACTGATCTAAGCCGTTTCAAGTAGTATTAGTTTAAATCCTAGCCGTCTAATGTACACACAGAAGTTTTGTTACAGTTGATTGATCAGTTTCTTTCTGTCAATTTTTCCATATAACAACCTCCTATTACCGACGTGTCCCATTATCTTGGGCTGTCCTTAACAACCGCAAAAAACATCCAATGATAACTGCAAGGTTTCATCGTGTGCGGCCAACAATATGGACGCAACATGAGATCCTCGGCAAGCCAATCATTGGCGAACAAAATTCTAAAATCTAGCAGGTATTTAAACTCTAAATTGATGACATATATAAATAAATCCTCTTGTGTGCGATTTCTGTCACAGGTAATGAAACGTATTTATTTCATATTTAAGTACTTTGAGAACTCATTAACGTATACATTTTATTGGCTTATCAATTTTTTTGTGCATCAGTTCTCTACGTTGAAGGGTTTTTAGTTGTGTTTTGGCAGGAGAATAAGGCCATGTCTTTTGTCCTGCATCAATATACTTCGTACATACTTCATATATGTAAGTCGAACTTCAATTCAGTATACAAGTCATTGGTTTCTCATTTGATTATAGAGTATTACATGCACATCAAGTGTTTGATGAAATGCTTAAATGATAGTTTTACGTGATGTTGTGTGCAATGAAGTAATCGTATATTTAATATTAGTTATAGTAGTATAACATAAGCAATTGAACTTCCATACACCTTTACGGGTTATGTTTTCCGCAAATCCATTACAAAAAGATTCTTGTTTTTTTTTTTTCTATTTATGTTATTATATGACTACTTTTATAAGTTCGCATTACATTTATCAATCAAATAGTCATGTTTATTTTGTTGTTTCCAACCATGTAGCCATAAATAATGCATCAGGTTTGGAGCACATATTCATGTTAACGTTAAAATGAACACTCACAAATGCTGGTATGAAGAGAATAAGATGCGTAGTTTGGTTTGTATGTTCTGTAGCCCATTCAAGGCGTTATGATTAATCAACCATATCCACATAGTCTCCATGGATGGTTTTAGCTAATTTCTTCATTTGATTGTTCTTTGTTTAACCTATTTGATGACTTTTGAGATATATAATTATCGCTAGGGAGTTGCAAATGAAACTACCATGTTGCAAACACAACTACTCCATGTGGTCAACTGATTATATATAAGTCTGATACTGATAATATAACATTGTTATATTCTTTAATTGATTTGTGAATTTTGTCAATCACGGTCATGCTTTAGATGATGAAGAGGGCGAGTGTATGAACAAAAATCGTTTCAACGACGAGATGACATCCTCGAATTCATAGAACTAAATACAGAAGAATAGGTTCTGGCCAATTTGATAAGGTATGGTGTGTGGGTGTGTGCGTGTGTGTATGAGTTTGCTGGTGGTCGCACGCAATATGTTATAGTACTTGCATTCCAGAAAATCAGAGCTGGCAAAATAGGTGATTATGCAGCTCGCTATCAGAGTATCAGGTCATGATTATTGCCCATAATCACGTCAACTTTCTGGATTTTGGTTAATAGTGGTCTTATGATTTTGATTTATGTAGCGGCCATTTGAGTTTTACTGAGTATATTCAACATATTTAGATAGAGGACTTTGGACTCTTGATAGATATGCTGTTTAAATGTATATATTAATGCAATTGTAGATATGGGATATTGCCATTTTATTACAGTTACATATCCGTGTGCATAGACAGGAAGCTCTTGTCATTTTCTTTTGGGTTTCATCAAATTATGTACAAACAATCTTTATGAGTAGTTGTCTAACTTTTGTACATAAAAGCTCTGCATGGTGTTTTCACATTTTGAAGTATTAAATTAATAAAATTAAAATTAAAATTTAATTATGAAGGGAAAAACATAAACATTTTCTTAACATATTAAGTACTAACAACGATAGTGTTCTCGGGTATTGCCCGGGTATTACACTAGTTAAGATAAGTAACCGAAAAACTTTTTATATATATATGAAAAGGAATAAATAGATAGATATTGATCCGACGGTCACAAAGTAATTTTACTGTTTTTTAAACTCTTATTTTCACGGAGTCCTATTCCATTGTGATAATATATTTTTATTGATCGATTTTAAGTTCACAATAATGCTATTAAAGTCTTGTGTCATTTTATAAAGACTTCACAGTGCTTTTTTAAATGCTTGTACATGAGTACTGTGTACTTCATGACTTGTTCCATTCAGTGTATCATTTCATGCGTTTATTATTACTTACCTACTCGGTGCTTTTTAATAACTGGTGGGTTCACCCAATGACCCAAAACAACCATAACCCACAGGCCCACATAGTTCATGAGATGGATACAATTTCCATGTCATCACTTTCGTAGTTGGTAACTCAAACTCGTGGGCTCGAAATCTCGATGTTTTTAATTCGTGACTCATGACTTGACTCGAATAAGAACTATTATTTTATAATAAATATATATTTTATTTTATATTTATAAGTATGTTATTGTTTTAAGATTTTTGTTATAAGTGAAGTCAAACATTGTGAGAGTTGATAATCACGTCGTTAACTGACAATCAACACAAATGTTTAATTTAAAATAGATTTTAATCATATTTTTTTCTATTTTTTCCCTTTTATTTTTGTATTATATTACACTAAAAGTTTGTCTGATTTTTGGACTCGTAAGAGTTACATAAGATTCGTAAGAGTAGCACACGACTCGAAAGAATTAATAAACGACTCGTAAGAGTCAAAAACAATTTAAGAGTCAGGATGCGAGTCATCTCGTTTTTTAGATTTTTTACTCGACGCGTAGGAGTAGATTCGTAAATTGTAACAATTTAACAACTATAATCACTTTGTAATGCAAAGTTTATTCACATACAACTCCACATCACCATAATCACTTCTATACAACTCTACAACAATTACTTATGCTCTTATAGCTTTCCCTTGTTTACACAGACATAAGTTGCAATTACTAATTTGACCTCAATACAGTATGATGAAGTGTAAATATGTTAAAATTAACTTTTAATTAATTAATATAAAGCATTATAAATTTTAGTTGTTTGTATACGTGGGAAAGAACACGAATATAAAAATAGTAATATTTTCGTTTTTTCATTACATGAATACAACAAACATGAAAAATGATAGATATAAGTTGGAGAAGAATATAAAAAGATTCTGAGAGCCGTTAAAGTGAGTATGTGTAGTGAGCAGGTGAAGAATTTAATTGCAAGGGATGTACGAGGTAAATGCTTGGGGCAGGTGCTCATTCAATTTTGTAGATGTGTAGGAAGTGGTAGAGTTTTGGGTATAGTAAAAAAAACAAAAACAAAAAAGATAAAGAATAGTAAATAAAGACTGTTTTTATTTTACACCTCGCAAGTCTTTTTATTAAGTAGTATTAATTTTCTCGATTGAACATCACCAATTTAAATATGAATCACGTTTTCCTTTTTCTTTAGTTTTTTTTATGATCAAAAACAAGAAGAGCCATAAAGGCTGCAACAAACCTTCTGCAACGCACAGAAGAAGGGACCTAAAACGAATATGAAGCACTTTAATCTTTATTACCAATTAATATTCTCATCCTACCAAGTCAAGTACCAATTATTGAATTTATTTGTAGAGATGTGACTAGTTATTTAGCTATAGTTGTGTTTGTTTTTTTTCATTATGTTATCACTTTGTATTTCTATTCTATTAAAACATTAAGTTTTGTTACTATCGTTATAAATAAATGTATACAAAAATGAATTAAAGCTTATATAATGGTTTATTTGTTTGCAATATAAAGATCCGTTGTTATAAACTACTTGACATCGCATTTTTTTAGCGTCTCTTTATCCCCACTTAGCGTGTTAGAGATATGTTGCATGCCTAATAAATATATAACAGAAATGTGATAGTTATTAAAACAATGAAAATGCAAATATTATGTCTATAACTACAAAACTAGAAAAAAATGTAGAATAATTACGTAAGTGCAAATTTTATGTTTGCATTTTTTCATTTTAATATTCTAACTAAAATGTAAAATGAGGATTTGCTGAGATGTGGGCCCAATACGTAGGGTCCATGAAATGAACATGCAGCTGTTTCCAAGACAATTTTGTTTATTTAAATGAGGTAGCACGATTTTCAATGTTGTAAGTACGGTTTATAAAATTTCCTCTGGTAGGGTTAGCTGCTCCCTTTCATTTCTATCATTTATTTTCTTTGCTGAATTTGCAAATCAGACAGAACCATTAAATCTCATAAAACCACGTCAGTCACTTCTCTTCATATTAAAAGAGCCTTGTCAATTCTTTGAAAGCCACTGCTTAGCACAGAGAAGAAGGTGACAAATTAAACCTTCCCACCACCCCATGAAACACCACTTGCATCTATATATCTCATTAGCTTCTCTCAAATATATATACACCCCTGAAATTTAAACCTTAATCCAGTTAATCGCCAGAAATTTGAAATGAACATTGCTCCGGTGAGAAAGGTCCAATCCCAAGTTCCTATCATGACTGAAGTATGTAATCAGAAATCCGAAGGTATTTGCAAAAGAATGGCGATAGCGGATATGATGACGACTGTGATCAGGATGAACAACGGCGATAGTGATCCGGATTTGATTCTCACGCCGCAAATTTTCATTGATACGAATTCGAATTATTTTGATACTATACAATTTTGTACCGACGAGAAGAAAGGGCTTGAAAAGATAAGCAAGTATCCTTTTGCAAGAGTCGGGAGAAATTTTGGTGGCCGACAGTGGTGTGAAGATGACTATGAGTCTCCGGTCTCAGAACGTTATCGGATTGCGGATATCAAATATTACAAGACCCCTTCTGATATAAAAGAGAAACTGCTATTAATGTTTTCCGAAGAAGGATATCGTTATCCTTGTGTTGGAACCCTTCGCATGGGGCAGCTTGCGGATAACAATGTCGCACGTCATTTTGCTGAAAGCAGAATTCCTTATCGTCATCAAGTTCCTCCACCAAATAATGAGCCTAGGCATTCCTTACTTATTGTTGGTGTGGACACCATGTCTGATGATCCTCAGGAGCATTTTTGTCTTGTGAAGAACACACACGGAATAAAATGGGGTTACGATGGTTACTCAAGAGTTGGTTTTGAAGTATTTCTAACTCTACTTGTTCCCATACAAAAAACACCCAATGAACTTGAAGCACATGCGGAGTGGGAGGCGGAGGAAGCGGCAAGGGCAAAAAGGAAAGGGAAAGCACGGGGAGAGACATCTGCGAAGGGGAAAGGGAAGGCGAAATGATGTGGTTTCGTTACACGTGCAATAGGCTTTCGAAAGTCTTATTTATTTTTATAACCAAATTATTGTTATGGACTTGTTGCTAATCTAATCTGCTTGAATCTGGAGCATTGTAATCCTTTACATTCCTCTTATATAATTGTGTGTGTTGGACTTGTTTTCGGTTTTCTATTAACTTTTACCTTCTGAATTGGCCTGTGTTTTACTATCAGCTGTATGACTTGTATCATGTGCAATTGTGAAAAGGAGCTTGTGTAATGAGTATAGACAAAGCTCATTAAAAGATGTGACCAAGTTTGGGTTATCAAGTTCCTTATTAATGCTCGAGTTGAGCTTCTAAATGAGCTTTAATCGGGGAAGTGTAGGTTTCGCAAACGTGTATGTGGGAAGTTTATATTCAAAATCTATTTGGATTATTAATGATATATTATGCAGTTATGGAGCACCCTTCTTTTGTGAATTAAGATCAGGTTATGGCTGATCTCTTCTGATTTCTACGAATAACTTTATTTATTTATTTTCTTTTAACTTTTTGCAGGTTCAAACAATATATTGTCATTTGTCCCGCAAATGGCAAGTCTTAAATGGTAGTGTTGTTCCATATTAGTGTGATTACACTTGTATTTTGTACTAATTGGTTTTCGCTTTGCAGGAAAACGGACTCCAAACAATGACAGACTATTGTTTTACTTGTAGTTATGTTCTGATACCTATTTTGCTTTGCAAATACCTATTTTGTTACAACTTTGACTATTCTTTGTCTAGATAACAATTAAGACTCAAAAGAAAAGATCTATAGTTAAACGGTGAAAATGCCATTCAATCAAATTCAAATAATAATAATTACACTTTCTAAAAACATATTTTTTGGTAAGTGGACAGTTGTTTTGATATAGAAAGAGCATATATTATTTTAGGGAAATTAAACGATTTGCACTTTTTGTAAACATATATAAAGATTTGCCCCTAGAAAAAAAAATTGACGAAATACCCTTACCGCTCGCAACTCGCAATTGTGCTAGTTGAGAGCTGGCATATGTGTATCGCGTGAGCGGGTATTGCGAGTCGTAACAAGCAATTGTGAGCGGCGTGAGCAGGCATTGCGAGCGGGATGCCATTTACTTGAAGAATGACTTTTTAGAAAAGAAAATGCGCTTTCTTATGCATATAATGCATTTTCATTAAAATGATTCATTATGTTATTTATAACTATGTTTACATTTATTTTTTATTTATATATCGATGTCCCTTAATATTAATTTACATATTTAAGTTACAGCTACAACTAATTAACAAATAATTTTACAAATAAAGTTACAACTCACATTTTCAACTTACAATCTACGGCTTACAGCTTAAGCTATAGCTACAACTATTTTGACAAACATACCCTAAGTAATGAAATGGAATAACTACCTTTCAATCATTTATATGAAGAAAACACAATAGGAGGATTTGACACCAAATTATTAATTATCAATAGAAAAATCACTATTCACTTTTGCCCATAAAACCCACTTTTTATTTTAGCTTTAGTCCATATTACCCATCAACAAAATAAGCTTAGCCCAGTATTACCCACATATTGTTTTTGAAAGTCCAGAATAGCCCAATTTTAGCCTAATGGGTATGTTTTGTCGGCTCTACATATAACTCTTTGGTCATCCTGTGAAATGATCGTGTCTGAAAACTATCGATTTACGTATTTGTTCACATGTGATTAACTTCATTCATATCTCAAAAAGATCTTAAAATTGATAAGCGTTTAATTGATAACTAAAAAATTCATGCAAACTAGCAAACTGCTCTATCAGCGGAAAGAGTGGTGAAAGTACCCCAGGGTAATGTGATCGTTCACATTGATGTATGTTTAATTGATAAATAAAAAAGTCTAAAAGATCTTAAAACTATATAAAAAAACACAAAAATACAAAAATATGTTCATATGTGAACGATCATGTGAACAAATCGCTTCGAATGTGTTTTACGACATGATTTTTAGAGTTTTTAGCATTTTTTTCTTTCTAAATCTTTCATATATCAATGTTTACCTATGAATAGAGCGAATCATATATGAACAAATACGTTATCTAGTAGTTCTCACAAGTTCTCAATTTTATGTGGTTCTCATTTAAACCTCCCATTATATATATATATATATATATATATTCATTAAAAAGCACTCTAGCAAAGACATACATGTGCCAACAGATCGATTTTGGGTCTCACCATACCATTGGCTCAATTTAATTAGCTTAAACCTTGGTAATCTAAGTTCAGTAGAGCAGCCTAAAATCATCGATCTTCTAGTTTATTCCTGTTGAAACATAAATCATTCCTGTAACCCCATGAGATGCAAAGCAATGCTTAAACCCCTCATTTGAGGAAAATAAATAAAAAATGTCGGGTTAACGTAGAAATAAAAGATCAAACGCCAAGTCCATAATCATTCATTACTCAAAGTAGTCACTACCACAAGTCCACAACTGTCTGAAAGTTCCAAAAAGATAAATGTTATTATAGACATTATCATCTCTAACGAGCAATCAATTTCTTCAGCCAGGGATCGAATATGCATCGCAAATTTAAGGAAAGCCAAAATCTGAAAAGCAAAAAGCAAAAACAACATCAACATTCGTATGATATTCCACCTACACTTGATAGATAGGTCTTTAAATAATCATAAAAAAGAAAACTAACCAAATGGGGTGTAGAAGTCATAACCCCTGCAAGTTGCGAACTTATACCTATGCCTCAGCCCGCTACCAGGATTTACCACAGGATATAACCAAGTACCTAAACATACATTTATTTAAAACTTATATACAGTATCAAGTTTAAAAAATAGTCGTGTTGTTTGATAATTTTTGATTCGCAAACGCTTATTTGTTCATTTTTTATAACGCAAAACTATTCAACTGTTCAAGTATGTTATATAGGATTACAAAAATTATATTGTTGCAATATGATGGACAACCTTTGACCCATGCACCCATTTATTATGTATCCTCAGTTAACATAAATATTGACCAAGAGGATACATAACCCAAATCGACCTATTCACATTCACAAGTAAATGGGTCTGAATAATGTACTATCTAAAAATAGAAAACTATCAAGCAGAAATGAAATAGAATTCAGGACAAACGTACCAGGACGAGTCTTTCGATAGCGCCTTGTTATTTTTCTCTCGCCTGCATGCATGCAATATCAGGGTTTAGACAACTAAAAATACAAACAACCTTTTTTAATTCGATATAATAATTAGAAAAAATATACTATTATAAATATATAATTTATAAGGAATAAAATGATTTAGGAGGTTGTTTATTAGCATCGCACAACTTAAGATCTCTTTTTAGCCAAGTTTTTTGGAATAACAAAACTAATCCATTTAGAAAGGTCAACATTTGCAACATCTAATAATTGTTCAACATTTTAATATGAGAAACTGGAGTTAATGCGTTAAGTCATGTGCTATTATTCAAAAACATGAGCAAGGATAAAAGAAATGGGGAGTCAAATCGAGCTATGATCAGATATAGACTCCAGTTAATCACATACCAAGTGGTTTACGGTTCTTAAGAACAAATTCGCCCAATGATTTACTACCGTCTTCAAACTTGAGTTCAACTTTAGCTTCATATACGCCAAATTTCCTTTCTTCGACGCCCTCGATGGTGATTGTGAAGTAATAACAATCAGGCAGTTTTAAATATTTGCACTCCTTAATTTCAAAATCCTCGAGGTTTTTGTCTTCACCCTTCTTAACAAACTAACAAGATATATACGTTTATGATTAGCAGAAACATCACAATCAAAATCACATCAGTTCAAATTGACAGGTGGTAGATAACGATTTAACCATACCATCTCAACGGAATCGTTGAAAGCATCAACAGCAAAGGTGCCAATTAGGCTAACAATGGGAAGACGAACATCAATTCGCTTTTTTTGTTCATCAAGGGTCCTAATACTAATTCCATCGAGTGCAGGCTGCCACAAAAGCATGAAATATATGTCATGAAAATGTATATACATCAAGACGATTAATAAAGAGAAGGATGAATTGACTTATACATACATTATCTTTATCAGACTCTTTAAACTCAATCCATATTTTCTTCTCCTCCTCATTCAAAGGAACGTCCCACGTTTTAGCGTATTTCTGGTTTGGATCGGGCGCATGAGTACCACAACATCCTAATAGGGGAAAAAATTACCAAGTTACTGTCCATGTGTAATTAAATTGATCATATGTGAAAATATATCATCCATAGAAATATAAAAAGAATTTACGTCCCCTATATTAAAAAGATCATACATGACCAATAACAAAGAAAACTCAATCATCATCAACGTGTTACTTATATGTTTAGCAATGTATAAGATAATAAACGGCAAAAAATAGAGATGGAAATGCATACGTCGTTTCTCCCCCTGATGACGAGCCTCATAAGCAGCTTGGGCTGCTGCTGCTTCTTCTATAAAATCAATAACAATAAAGACATCAACAAAAATAAGAATGGATATTGGAAATGCATATGTACATACCAAATCTCTTCTTAATCAAAGCCTTGTCAGCAATTCCAAATAAAATGTCCATCTGTGCAATCACATGAGCAAATATAACACACAACTTATACTAATAAACATAACAATTCACTTTCTATTAGGGTTCCTCTTCTGTCTAATTAAGTAATTTTGGGTAAATACTACAAAATTACCTAGAGCAAATAATCTTATTATCAATTTATCATGCTTTTTAGTTGAACAGAAATCAATAATATTCTTACTGTTTCCTGGTCTTTAATTGAAAGCTTCGGGTAATTCTCCCAACTGTTAACGAAAGAACAAATAAAAAACACAATTAATCGACTAATAGAAAACATATATTACAGTTAATAAATAAAGGCATATATATGAATCAAAAATATTATTACTCGAAACCCATAGCTTCTGATAACTGCTTCGAAACCCTAACGCAATTTTGTGATCGATTATTGATTAAAAAAATGTCGGATATATGATGTTATTAAAGTTGCATACTTTAGCCCCTCTTCTTTCTCCTTTTCTAAAAATTAAACCCCTTTAAATTTATTTATTGCCAAAATGGTCATCAAACTTTTAAATGTGTTTGGAAATGAGGTATACATTTGAATTTTATTACTTTTGATGATATACGATATATGAGACAATTAAGATGACTCTTTTTTTGCTCTACGTATATCAATATCGACAGTATCAAATACCCCTTATAAAAAGTACGAGTGATTTGGCTTTATGTTTAAATGACAATGATTAAAAACTTACTTATATGCCCCTTCTATAAATTAGAATAAACTTACTTTCTAATTTATGACAATTTTGTTTAAAACATAATATAAAGAAGATGGTATTTTTTGGTAGGTATTTCGAATTTCACAATATTTTGTAATACAAATTCCACATCTTACGATAATCATGAATATCAATGAAACGATGTTTTGCTATTATTCGGATTGAGTTGCATTAATTCTATTTCATTCAACAAACGACGCAACTAGCGACCACCATATCTTTTTAATCTATTTCTGTTGGGTGGTGATAATGCCACAGGGACTTTTACTTAATAACCATGCATCTAAAACTAATTGACATTTATATCCTCAAAATATTTTACCAATCTTCTATACTTTTCTTCTCACACTTAATTTTTAAATGTGAAGCTTTTTTTCTTTAGCTTCACATAAAATTTACGAATTGTGAAGGTTGAAAATTAAACTTCACACATTCATAAATTTATGTGAAGTTAAAAAAATTAAGCTTCACAGTTAAAAAACTTCTAACTTTTTGTTAAGCAAAAAAAAAATAAAGGTTCACAACGAAAAACTTTTTGAAAAATAAAAAATATGTAAGGGTTCACAATAAAGTAACGTATGTGAGGCGAAAAAAATAAAAGTTCACAACTAAAAAAATTTGTGAATACAAATTGAGATCGTTTTCACCGTTTTTATTTTAACTCCTTGTTTGCACCATATAGTAAATACAAATTTTGAAAATATATTTACTAATTGTTTTTATATATATATATATAGTAAATGGGAATAAAAAAGAAGAAAATTTAGGTATTGAAGAGGAAGAAAAATTTTGTGTTACTATGATTCAATATTTTATTGGTATGATTCAAATTTTTATTAATATAATTTTACATTTTATTGAGTTGGTTCAATATCTTATTGATAACATTTAGTCCTTTATTGCTATGATTCTAAAGTTTTAGTAATAAATATTTGAATCTTACAATAAAAGTATTGAATCATAGTACAAAAAAAAAACCTTCTCCATCTTCTCTCCCTAAAAAACTTTCTCCCTATATCCTACTCTTATTTGATCCAATATATATATATATATATATATATATATATATATATATATATATATATATATATATATATATATAGAGAGAGAGAGAGAGAGAGTTTGAATCAAATAAGAACACATCTGAAATAAGAACAGCTAATAACACCTCAAATACACATATATATAAAATAAAATCATTAGATTTACACTCATACATCTCAAATATACAAAGAAAAATTATGCACATTTCTAAAAATGCACAAAAATTGAAAAAACGATTGATGCACATTTATAGAGATAATTGTGCATCATAATTGACTAATAAGATGAATGTTGCTAATATTCGATACAAACATCAAAATTGACTAATAAGATGAATGTAGCTAATATTCGTTATGATGGATATTAACAAGAAAAATACATTCTAACATAAAAGTAGACATATCCAATATATATAATGTAAAAAAATCAATAATTGGTAAGAAATGAGAAAACAAAAATTAGGAAATACGTTAGTAACACTTACTTGAACCATCTCTATGAACATGTACGTGATTATAACTGTGCACCAGAACCGGATATAAATTAATCTAAAAATAAGAACAAAATCGGAGAATGGAAAATTATCAATACTGTAAAAATTGAAATGGTATTTACAAATTACAATTCATGATGTACGAATAATCTGAATTGAGAAGGAATTTGAATTTATAAGAACGAATTGATTAATTGTGATGGCAAACGAGAGTAACAGCAAACGAAATCAAAATTGGCTAACGAACTATCAGATATGGATATTGCGTGTGTTTGATTAGTTATAACAGATATTTAATTTAATTAAAAAAATATAACTTACAGTGACTATAAGACTCTCCCACTGTCCCCGTCGGTTTGTCGTGGGTTCCAACCGACGAACCGACATCGATGGCTAACTGACGTTCGATCAGTTTGGTGTGTGCGTCCCAGGCGCGAGCTTTTGTAAAAAAACAAAGAAAAAAATTGAAATATTTTTTTATTTAATTGTAATGTTTTTTATTTTAATGAAATGTGTTCTATTTTAATTATTGTGTTTTAAATATTTAATTTATTAGTTGTGGGTCCCTGAAAAAAAACTGATGGAGCACTGATGGCAGGGGTCTGTCAGAGTTTGGATCAAATAAGAACACCTTTAAAATAACAACGGCTAAGAACGCTTCAAATGCACAATGACTTTTGATAAAATAGTTAGATTTCATATTTGTACATCTCAAATATGCAAAGAAAATAAATGTACACTTCTAAAAAATGCACAAAAATCGAAAAAACTATTGATGCACAAACATTTTTTCGATTTTTTTGTATTTCCGAGAGTTCGCATCTATTTTTCTACACATATTTGAGATGTATTCGTGTGAATCTAAAGATTTTATTGGCTTGTTGTACATTTATGAGGTGTTCTTAACCGGTAAGATGTTCTCGTTGGAACTCTACCCTGGATCTTTTTGTGGTTCTCATCAACGGTGATGGAGTAACTTCCTCCCTTCCCCCTGGATCTCGACTTCTCGGATCATCCCAATGTGCATATTGATGTAGATTAAGGTTAAGAGCAAAATAGTTAGAAAAAACATCAAAAAAACCTTTAAAATATGAACATTAAATAACATTTATATGTAATTTGTTGCGTTTACATGTATAAAAATAATGTAATTTAAGTTCTCGCATTTCTGTATATTTTGTGTTTCTCGTTTGAACCTAACCCTAAATATATATATATATATATATATATATATAAGAACGAGTTAAAAAATCATGTGAAAAAACTTTTGGTTAATGTTAACAACACTGATCGAACCTTTACTTTGTTATACTTCATTAGCTTACGAAGAAGTGAAACTTTATTTTTTGTTTGTTTTACAAAAATTTATGAAGGAAGCTTTATTTTTTGTTTGCTTCACAAGAATTTATGAAGGAGTGAGTCTTTATTTTTAAGCTTCATTGTATTTTATAAGTTGTGATGAAAAAAATCAAGCTTCACCACTTTATATACATTGTTAAGTTCTACTTGTTTTCACCGTTTTTCTTATCTGAACCTCTTATTTATATATATATATATATATATATATATATATATATATATATATATATATATATATATATATATATATATCAGGTAAATATAATGTTGTCGACTTAAATTTGTAATTATTGTTATGTTCTCTATTAGTGGCTATTATCGTCTCTGAATATATGTAAAATAGAATATGTCAATTTGAAAGTATTATACGAAGATGAAGATTGATCGAGTAAATTTAGTAGAAGTCATATATCAGTGCAAATATTTAACAATATATTAGTTGTCATTAATGTAGAATTTGCTAATTTTTAAATTAAACTCACATTGAATCTTATCTTATCTTATAATCTATATATAGGAAACCCATTAATGTTATCATCAATTAAAAATTAAAAATTAGTCAATTAGGTCCTTCAATTTTATAAAATTCTAAAAATAAAACCCCTTAAATTTTTAATTTTAATTTAAATAAAAATAATTGTTATTATTATATTAAATAAATTAAAACAAACAAAAAGTAATCATAAAAACAAAAAGTGGTTGATAGAAATTCAACAATCATACTAAATGAACGTTTTGAATTATTTTATTTCTTCTTTTAGTTACTAAATAATAATATTTAACTAATATTTTTCTATATAATTTTAAAAACGTCGCTTGCTTCTTACAATTCGAGTACAATCACAATCAAAATAAGATTTAAACTAAAGAAAATAACATTAAATAAATTAAACTACAACTACAAAATTTAATTTATGAAAACTTATAAACTAAAAATGTTCTAATTTATCACATATCACACAAGGATTCTATAAATTTTAATAAAAAATATAAATCCATCAGGCTGTGTATATATACGAGTTTTAGAACTAGTAAGTTGATATATAGAAAACTATTAATTCTAGAGTTTGTAAATTAATGATAAAGTCATCTTTAACTACAATAACATATTCTACCTATACATTGATGGAGCTAAGTCTCTCCACCAACTGATCTAAGCCGTTTCAAGTAGTATTAGTTTAAATCCTAGCCGTCTAATGTACACACAGAAGTTTTGTTACAGTTGATTGATCAGTTTCTTTCTGTCAATTTTTCCATATAACAACCTCCTATTACCGACGTGTCCCATTATCTTGGGCTGTCCTTAACAACCGCAAAAAACATCCAATGATAACTGCAAGGTTTCATCGTGTGCGGCCAACAATATGGACGCAACATGAGATCCTCGGCAAGCCAATCATTGGCGAACAAAATTCTAAAATCTAGCAGGTATTTAAACTCTAAATTGATGACATATATAAATAAATCCTCTTGTGTGCGATTTCTGTCACAGGTAATGAAACGTATTTATTTCATATTTAAGTACTTTGAGAACTCATTAACGTATACATTTTATTGGCTTATCAATTTTTTTGTGCATCAGTTCTCTACGTTGAAGGGTTTTTAGTTGTGTTTTGGCAGGAGAATAAGGCCATGTCTTTTGTCCTGCATCAATATACTTCGTACATACTTCATATATGTAAGTCGAACTTCAATTCAGTATACAAGTCATTGGTTTCTCATTTGATTATAGAGTATTACATGCACATCAAGTGTTTGATGAAATGCTTAAATGATAGTTTTACGTGATGTTGTGTGCAATGAAGTAATCGTATATTTAATATTAGTTATAGTAGTATAACATAAGCAATTGAACTTCCATACACCTTTACGGGTTATGTTTTCCGCAAATCCATTACAAAAAGATTCTTGTTTTTTTTTTTTCTATTTATGTTATTATATGACTACTTTTATAAGTTCGCATTACATTTATCAATCAAATAGTCATGTTTATTTTGTTGTTTCCAACCATGTAGCCATAAATAATGCATCAGGTTTGGAGCACATATTCATGTTAACGTTAAAATGAACACTCACAAATGCTGGTATGAAGAGAATAAGATGCGTAGTTTGGTTTGTATGTTCTGTAGCCCATTCAAGGCGTTATGATTAATCAACCATATCCACATAGTCTCCATGGATGGTTTTAGCTAATTTCTTCATTTGATTGTTCTTTGTTTAACCTATTTGATGACTTTTGAGATATATAATTATCGCTAGGGAGTTGCAAATGAAACTACCATGTTGCAAACACAACTACTCCATGTGGTCAACTGATTATATATAAGTCTGATACTGATAATATAACATTGTTATATTCTTTAATTGATTTGTGAATTTTGTCAATCACGGTCATGCTTTAGATGATGAAGAGGGCGAGTGTATGAACAAAAATCGTTTCAACGACGAGATGACATCCTCGAATTCATAGAACTAAATACAGAAGAATAGGTTCTGGCCAATTTGATAAGGTATGGTGTGTGGGTGTGTGCGTGTGTGTATGAGTTTGCTGGTGGTCGCACGCAATATGTTATAGTACTTGCATTCCAGAAAATCAGAGCTGGCAAAATAGGTGATTATGCAGCTCGCTATCAGAGTATCAGGTCATGATTATTGCCCATAATCACGTCAACTTTCTGGATTTTGGTTAATAGTGGTCTTATGATTTTGATTTATGTAGCGGCCATTTGAGTTTTACTGAGTATATTCAACATATTTAGATAGAGGACTTTGGACTCTTGATAGATATGCTGTTTAAATGTATATATTAATGCAATTGTAGATATGGGATATTGCCATTTTATTACAGTTACATATCCGTGTGCATAGACAGGAAGCTCTTGTCATTTTCTTTTGGGTTTCATCAAATTATGTACAAACAATCTTTATGAGTAGTTGTCTAACTTTTGTACATAAAAGCTCTGCATGGTGTTTTCACATTTTGAAGTATTAAATTAATAAAATTAAAATTAAAATTTAATTATGAAGGGAAAAACATAAACATTTTCTTAACATATTAAGTACTAACAACGATAGTGTTCTCGGGTATTGCCCGGGTATTACACTAGTTAAGATAAGTAACCGAAAAACTTTTTATATATATATGAAAAGGAATAAATAGATAGATATTGATCCGACGGTCACAAAGTAATTTTACTGTTTTTTAAACTCTTATTTTCACGGAGTCCTATTCCATTGTGATAATATATTTTTATTGATCGATTTTAAGTTCACAATAATGCTATTAAAGTCTTGTGTCATTTTATAAAGACTTCACAGTGCTTTTTTAAATGCTTGTACATGAGTACTGTGTACTTCATGACTTGTTCCATTCAGTGTATCATTTCATGCGTTTATTATTACTTACCTACTCGGTGCTTTTTAATAACTGGTGGGTTCACCCAATGACCCAAAACAACCATAACCCACAGGCCCACATAGTTCATGAGATGGATACAATTTCCATGTCATCACTTTCGTAGTTGGTAACTCAAACTCGTGGGCTCGAAATCTCGATGTTTTTAATTCGTGACTCATGACTTGACTCGAATAAGAACTATTATTTTATAATAAATATATATTTTATTTTATATTTATAAGTATGTTATTGTTTTAAGATTTTTGTTATAAGTGAAGTCAAACATTGTGAGAGTTGATAATCACGTCGTTAACTGACAATCAACACAAATGTTTAATTTAAAATAGATTTTAATCATATTTTTTTCTATTTTTTCCCTTTTATTTTTGTATTATATTACACTAAAAGTTTGTCTGATTTTTGGACTCGTAAGAGTTACATAAGATTCGTAAGAGTAGCACACGACTCGAAAGAATTAATAAACGACTCGTAAGAGTCAAAAACAATTTAAGAGTCAGGATGCGAGTCATCTCGTTTTTTAGATTTTTTACTCGACGCGTAGGAGTAGATTCGTAAATTGTAACAATTTAACAACTATAATCACTTTGTAATGCAAAGTTTATTCACATACAACTCCACATCACCATAATCACTTCTATACAACTCTACAACAATTACTTATGCTCTTATAGCTTTCCCTTGTTTACACAGACATAAGTTGCAATTACTAATTTGACCTCAATACAGTATGATGAAGTGTAAATATGTTAAAATTAACTTTTAATTAATTAATATAAAGCATTATAAATTTTAGTTGTTTGTATACGTGGGAAAGAACACGAATATAAAAATAGTAATATTTTCGTTTTTTCATTACATGAATACAACAAACATGAAAAATGATAGATATAAGTTGGAGAAGAATATAAAAAGATTCTGAGAGCCGTTAAAGTGAGTATGTGTAGTGAGCAGGTGAAGAATTTAATTGCAAGGGATGTACGAGGTAAATGCTTGGGGCAGGTGCTCATTCAATTTTGTAGATGTGTAGGAAGTGGTAGAGTTTTGGGTATAGTAAAAAAAACAAAAACAAAAAAGATAAAGAATAGTAAATAAAGACTGTTTTTATTTTACACCTCGCAAGTCTTTTTATTAAGTAGTATTAATTTTCTCGATTGAACATCACCAATTTAAATATGAATCACGTTTTCCTTTTTCTTTAGTTTTTTTTATGATCAAAAACAAGAAGAGCCATAAAGGCTGCAACAAACCTTCTGCAACGCACAGAAGAAGGGACCTAAAACGAATATGAAGCACTTTAATCTTTATTACCAATTAATATTCTCATCCTACCAAGTCAAGTACCAATTATTGAATTTATTTGTAGAGATGTGACTAGTTATTTAGCTATAGTTGTGTTTGTTTTTTTTCATTATGTTATCACTTTGTATTTCTATTCTATTAAAACATTAAGTTTTGTTACTATCGTTATAAATAAATGTATACAAAAATGAATTAAAGCTTATATAATGGTTTATTTGTTTGCAATATAAAGATCCGTTGTTATAAACTACTTGACATCGCATTTTTTTAGCGTCTCTTTATCCCCACTTAGCGTGTTAGAGATATGTTGCATGCCTAATAAATATATAACAGAAATGTGATAGTTATTAAAACAATGAAAATGCAAATATTATGTCTATAACTACAAAACTAGAAAAAAATGTAGAATAATTACGTAAGTGCAAATTTTATGTTTGCATTTTTTCATTTTAATATTCTAACTAAAATGTAAAATGAGGATTTGCTGAGATGTGGGCCCAATACGTAGGGTCCATGAAATGAACATGCAGCTGTTTCCAAGACAATTTTGTTTATTTAAATGAGGTAGCACGATTTTCAATTTTGTAAGTACGGTTTATAAAATTTCCTCTGGTAGGGTTAGCTGCTCCCTTTCATTTCTATCATTTATTTTCTTTGCTGAATTTGCAAATCAGACAGAACCATTAAATCTCATAAAACCACGTCAGTCACTTCTCTTCATATTAAAAGAGCCTTGTCAATTCTTTGAAAGCCACTGCTTAGCACAGAGAAGAAGGTGACAAATTAAACCTTCCCACCACCCCATGAAACACCACTTGCATCTATATATCTCATTAGCTTCTCTCAAATATATATACACCCCTGAAATTTAAACCTTAATCCAGTTAATCGCCAGAAATTTGAAATGAACATTGCTCCGGTGAGAAAGGTCCAATCCCAAGTTCCTATCATGACTGAAGTATGTAATCAGAAATCCGAAGGTATTTGCGAAAGAATGGCGATAGCGGATATGATGACGACTGTGATCAGGATGAACAACGGCGATAGTGATCCGGATTTGATTCTCACGCCGCAAATTTTCATTGATACGAATTCGAATTATTTTGATACTATACAATTTTGTACCGAAGAGAAGAAAGGGCTTGAAAAGATAAGCAAGTATCCTTTTGCAAGAGTCGGGAGAAATTTTGGTGGCCGACAGTGGTGTGAAGATGACTATGAGTCTCCGGTCTCAGAACGTTATCGGATTGCGGATATCAAATATTACAAGACCCCTTCTGATATAAAAGAGAAACTGCTATTAATGTTTTCCGAAGAAGGATATCGTTATCCTTGTGTTGGAACCCTTCGCATGGGGCAGCTTGCGGATAACAATGTCGCACGTCATTTTGCTGAAAGCAGAATTCCTTATCGTCATCAAGTTCCTCCACCAAATAATGAGCCTAGGCATTCCTTACTTATTGTTGGTGTGGACACCATGTCTGATGATCCTCAGGAGCATTTTTGTCTTGTGAAGAACACACACGGAATAAAATGGGGTTACGATGGTTACTCAAGAGTTGGTTTTGAAGTATTTCTAACTCTACTTGTTCCCATACAAAAAACACCCAATGAACTTGAAGCACATGCGGAGTGGGAGGCGGAGGAAGCGGCAAGGGCAAAAAGGAAAGGGAAAGCACGGGGAGAGACATCTGCGAAGGGGAAAGGGAAGGCGAAATGATGTGGTTTCGTTACACGTGCAATAGGCTTTCGAAAGTCTCTTTTATTTTTATAACCAAATTATTGTTATGGACTTGTTGCTAATCTAATCTGCTTGAATCTGGAGCATTGTAATCCTTTACATTCCTCTTATATAATTGTGTGTGTTGGACTTGTTTTCGGTTTTCTATTAACTTTTACCTTCTGAATTGGCCTGTGTTTTACTATCAGCTGTATGACTTGTATCATGTGCAATTGTGAAAAGGAGCTTGTGTAATGAGTATAGACAAAGCTCATTAAAAGATGTGACCAAGTTTGGGTTATCAAGTTCCTTATTAATGCTCGAGTTGAGCTTCTAAATGAGCTTTAATCGGGGAAGTGTAGGTTTCGCAAACGTGTATGTGGGAAGTTTATATTCAAAATCTATTTGGATTATTAATGATATATTATGCAGTTATGGAGCACCCTTCTTTTGTGAATTAAGATCAGGTTATGGCTGATCTCTTCTGATTTCTACGAATAACTTTATTTATTTATTTTCTTTTAACTTTTTGCAGGTTCAAACAATATATTGTCATTTGTCCCGCAAATGGCAAGTCTTAAATGGTAGTGTTGTTCCATATTAGTGTGATTACACTTGTATTTTGTACTAATTGGTTTTCGCTTTGCAGGAAAACGGACTCCAAACAATGACAGACTATTGTTTTACTTGTAGTTATGTTCTGATACCTATTTTGCTTTGCAAATACCTATTTAATAATCAGTTTAAATATATGTGAACTAACGCCTCTGTACAAGAAAATAAACTTTGTATGTGGTTTTTGAATAGATGTGGCAATTTGAAAGCATTTACAACTTGCGCATTCAACCTTTAGAACTAATTTAAGTACACCCCATTTAGTTATGCAACGATCTTTTAGAGCCTGCTTAATCCGGCTCTACTGTTTCTGGACTCAACTTTACGGTGACCTTGGTACCCATTGGAGAAATACAGTCAGTTCTAAATAAATGATCTATTTTGTAAAGTGGCAATGTTTTAAAATTCGAAGATTAGTGAGATCTCACTCACTCGTGGTTCTGGGCCTATGGTAAACAATAACAAATTTTGAAGCTTGCAACCTCTATGGAAGGCCATAAGTCAGAAATCGAGAATTTGGATTCAGCATTTTATGCACTTAGACTTTCTTTCAAGGAGAACGATGATACAATGACGCAACTGGGATGACATAATTACATATAAGTTGGTTATTTGTTGATATTCAACTTTATGTATATGCAATTCTGGCCTCGTGACAGTTTGATCGAAATATGAGCAAGGACGAGATATGGCAGGACCATTGTAGTTAGAGTATCCCAATGACTATATTTCTAAAGCTTTTTACAAAAGTTTTTTCTGTAAAAAGCTCACTCCAATGATAAAAAGTCTTTTGATACACTAATCATATTATAAGGTCAATAAAATAATACAAATGAGGGGGGTCTAGTATGTCTGTGACTTGAGAAATATTAAGCTTTTGTTGAAAAATACACTAAAATATGAAAAGTTTTTTCTAAACCTTTTTTGAATAGTAAAAAGCTTTAGAAAAAGCTTTAGAAATATAGTAATAAGAGATGCTCCAATTTCTATCAAAAGTTGAGCTTCGTGTTTGGTCCAAACTGGAATTAGAATGTTACAAATTTGTTACAACTTTGACTATTCTTTGTCTAGATAACAATTAAGACTCAAAAGAAAAGATCTATAGTTAAACGGTGAAAATGCCATTCAATCAAATTCAAATAATAATAATTACACTTTCTAAAAACATATTTTTTGGTAAAGAGCATATATTATTTTAGGGAAATTAAACGATTTGCACTTTTTGTAAACATATATAAAGATTTGCCCTAGAAAAAAAATTGACGAAATACCCTTACCGCTCGCAACTCGCAATTGTGCTAGTTGAGAGCTGGCATATGTGTATCGCGTGAGCGGGTATTGCGAGTCGTAACAAGCAATTGTGAGCGGCGTGAGCAGGCATTGCGAGCGGGATGCCATTTACTTGAAGAATGACTTTTTAGAAAAGAAAATGCGCTTTCTTATGCATATAATGCATTTTCATTAAAATGATTCATTATGTTATTTATAACTATGTTTACATTTATTTTTTATTTATATATCGATGTCCCTTAATATTAATTTACATATTTAAGTTACAGCTACAACTAATTAACAAATAATTTTACAAATAAAGTTACAACTCACATTTTCAACTTACAATCTACGGCTTACAGCTTAAGCTATAGCTACAACTATTTTGACAAACATACCCTAAGTAATGAAATGGAATAACTACCTTTCAATCATTTATATGAAGAAAACACAATAGGAGGATTTGACACCAAATTATTAATTATCAATAGAAAAATCACTATTCACTTTTGCCCATAAAACCCACTTTTTATTTTAGCTTTAGTCCATATTACCCATCAACAAAATAAGCTTAGCCCAGTATTACCCACATATTGTTTTTGAAAGTCCAGAATAGCCCAATTTTAGCCTAATGGGTATGTTTTGTCAGCTCTACATATAACTCTGTGAAATGATCGTGTCTGAAAACTATCAATTTACGTATTTGTTCACATGTGATTAACTTCATTCATATCTCAAAAAGATTTTAAAATTGATAAGCGTTTAATTGATAACTAAAAAATTCATGCAAACTAGCAAACTGCTCTATCAGCGGAAAGAGTGGTGAAAGTACCCCAGGGTAATGTGATCGTTCACATTGATGTATGTTTAATTGATAAATAAAAAAGTCTAAAAGATCTTAAAACTATATAAAAAAACACAAAAATACAAAAATATGTTCATATGTGAACGATCATGTGAACAAATCGCTTCGAATGTGTTTTACGACATGATTTTTAGAGTTTTTAGCATTTTTTTCTTTCTAAATCTTTCATATATCAATGTTTACCTATGAATAGAGCGAATCATATATGAACAAATACGTTATCTAGTAGTTCTCACAAGTTCTCAATTTTATGTGGTTCTCATTTAAACCTCCCATTATATATATATATATATATATATATATATATATATATATATATATATATATATATATTCATTAAAAAGCACTCTAGCAAAGACATACATGTGCCAACAGATCGATTTTGGGTCTCACCATACCATTGGCTCAATTTAATTAGCTTAAACCTTGGTAATCTAAGTTCAGTAGAGCAGCCTAAAATCATCGATCTTCTAGTTTATTCCTGTTGAAACATAAATCATTCCTGTAACCCCATGAGATGCAAAGCAATGCTTAAACCCCTCATTTGAGGAAAATAAATAAAAAATGTCGGGTTAACGTAGAAATAAAAGATCAAACGCCAAGTCCATAATCATTCATTACTCAAAGTAGTCACTACCACAAGTCCACAACTGTCTGAAAGTTCCAAAAAGATAAATGTTATTATAGACATTATCATCTCTAACGAGCAATCAATTTCTTCAGCCAGGGATCGAATATGCATCGCAAATTTAAGGAAAGCCAAAATCTGAAAAGCAAAAAGCAAAAACAACATCAACATTCGTATGATATTCCACCTACACTTGATAGATAGGTCTTTAAATAATCATAAAAAAGAAAACTAACCAAATGGGGTGTAGAAGTCATAACCCCTGCAAGTTGCGAACTTATACCTATGCCTCAGCCCGCTACCAGGATTTACCACAGGATATAACCAAGTACCTAAACATACATTTATTTAAAACTTATATACAGTATCAAGTTTAAAAAATAGTCGTGTTGTTTGATAATTTTTGATTCGCAAACGCTTATTTGTTCATTTTTTATAACGCAAAACTATTCAACTGTTCAAGTATGTTACATAGGATTACAAAAATTATATTGTTGCAATATGATGGACAACCTTTGACCTATGCACCCATTTATTATGTATCCTCAGTTAACATAAATATTGACCAAGAGGATACATAACCCAAATCGACCTATTCACATTCACAAGTAAATGGGTCTGAATAATGTACTATCTAAAAATAGAAAACTATCAAGCAGAAATGAAATAGAATTCAGGACAAACGTACCAGGACGAGTCTTTCGATAGCGCCTTGTTATTTTTCTCTCGCCTGTATGCATGCAATATCAGGGTTTAGACAACTAAAAATACAAACAACCTTTTTTAATTCGATATAATAATTAGAAAAAATATACTATTATAAATATATAATTTATAAGGAATAAAATGATTTAGGAGGTTGTTTATTAGCATCGCACAACTTAAGATCTCTTTTTAGCCAAGTTTTTTGGAATAACAAAACTAATCCATTTAGAAAGGTCAACATTTGCAACATCTAATAATTGTTCAACATTTTAATATGAGAAACTGGAGTTAATGCGTTAAGTCATGTGCTATTATTCAAAAACATGAGCAAGGATAAAAGAAATGGGGAGTCAAATCGAGCTATGATCAGATATAGACTCCAGTTAATCACATACCAAGTGGTTTACGGTTCTTAAGAACAAATTCGCCCAATGATTTACTACCGTCTTCAAACTTGAGTTCAACTTTAGCTTCATATACGCCAAATTTCCTTTCTTCGACGCCCTCGATGGTGATTGTGAAGTAATAACAATCAGGCAGTTTTAAATATTTGCACTCCTTAATTTCAAAATCCTCGAGGTTTTTGTCTTCACCCTTCTTAACAAACTAACAAGATATATACGTTTATGATTAGCAGAAACATCACAATCAAAATCACATCAGTTCAAATTGACAGGTGGTAGATAACGATTTAACCATACCATCTCAACGGAATCGTTGAAAGCATCAACAGCAAAGGTGCCAATTAGGCTAACAATGGGAAGACGAACATCAATTCGCTTTTTTTGTTCATCAAGGGTCCTAATACTAATTCCATCGAGTGCAGGCTGCCACAAAAGCATGAAATATATGTCATGAAAATGTATATACATCAAGACGATTAATAAAGAGAAGGATGAATTGACTTATACATACATTATCTTTATCAGACTCTTTAAACTCAATCCATATTTTCTTCTCCTCCTCATTCAAAGGAACGTCCCACGTTTTAGCGTATTTCTGGTTTGGATCGGGCGCATGAGTACCACAACATCCTAATAGGGGAAAAAATTACCAAGTTACTGTCCATGTGTAATTAAATTGATCATATGTGAAAATATATCATCCATAAAAATATAAAAAGAATTTACGTCCCCTATATTAAAAAGATCATACATGACCAATAACAAAGAAAACTCAATCATCATCAACGTGTTACTTATATGTTTAGCAATGTATAAGATAATAAACGGCAAAAAATAGAGATGGAAATGCATACGTCGTTTCTCCCCCTGATGACGAGCCTCATAAGCAGCTTGGGCTGCTGCTGCTTCTTCTATAAAATCAATAACAATAAAGACATCAACAAAAATAAGAATGGAAATTGGAAATGCATATGTACATACCAAATCTCTTCTTAATCAAAGCCTTGTCAGCAATTCCAAATAAAATGTCCATCTGTGCAATCACATGAGCAAATATAACACACAACTTATACTAATAAACATAACAATTCACTTTCTATTAGGGTTCCTCTTCTGTCTAATTAAGTAATTTTGGGTAAATACTACAAAATTACCTAGAGCAAATAATCTTATTATCAATTTATCATGCTTTTTAGTTGAACAGAAATCAATAATATTCTTACTGTTTCCTGGTCTTTAATTGAAAGCTTCGGGTAATTCTCCCAACTGTTAACGAAAGAACAAATAAAAAACACAATTAATCGACTAATAGAAAACATATATTACAGTTAATAAATAAAGGCATATATATGAATCAAAAATATTATTACTCGAAACCCATAGCTTCTGATAACTGCTTCGAAACCCTAACGCAATTTTGTGATCGATTATTGATTAAAAAAATGTCGGATATATGATGTTATTAAAGTTGCATACTTTAGCCCCTCTTCTTTCTCCTTTTCTAAAAATTAAACCCCTTTAAATTTATTTATTGCCAAAATGGTCATCAAACTTTTAAATGTGTTTGGAAATGAGGTATACATTTGAATTTTATTACTTTTGATGATATACGATATATGAGACAATTAAGATGACTCTTTTTTTGCTCTACGTATATCAATATCGACAGTATCAAATACCCCTTATAAAAAGTACGAGTGATTTGGCTTTATGTTTAAATGACAATGATTAAAAACTTACTTATATGCCCCTTCTATAAATTAGAATAAACTTACTTTCTAATTTATGACAATTTTGTTTAAAACATAATATAAAGAAGATGGTATTTTTTGGTAGGTATTTCGAATTTCACAATATTTTGTAATACAAATTCCACATCTTACGATAATCATGAATATCAATGAAACGATGTTTTGCTATTATTCGGATTGAGTTGCATTAATTCTATTTCATTCAACAAACGACGCAACTAGCGACCACCATATCTTTTTAATCTATTTCTGTTGGGTGGTGATAATGCCACAGGGACTTTTACTTAAT
This sequence comes from Gnaphalium uliginosum, assembly GCA_963930675.1. Classification (NCBI taxonomy): domain Eukaryota; kingdom Viridiplantae; phylum Streptophyta; class Magnoliopsida; order Asterales; family Asteraceae; genus Gnaphalium; species Gnaphalium uliginosum. Next base: position 45,038,507 of record OZ005685.1, on the reverse strand, counting down.
AACCATGCATCTAAAACTAATTGACATTTATATCCTCAAAATATTTTACCAATCTTCTATACTTTTCTTCTCACACTTAATTTTTAAATGTGAAGCTTTTTTTCTTTAGCTTCACATAAAATTTACGAATTGTGAAGGTTGAAAATTAAACTTCACACATTCATAAATTTATGTGAAGTTAAAAAAATTAAGCTTCACAGTTAAAAAACTTCTAACTTTTTGTTAAGCAAAAAAAAAATAAAGGTTCACAACGAAAAACTTTTTGAAAAATAAAAAATATGTAAGGGTTCACAATAAAGTAACGTATGTGAGGCGAAAAAAATAAAAGTTCACAACTAAAAAAATTTGTGAATACAAATTGAGATCGTTTTCACCGTTTTTATTTTAACTCCTTGTTTGCACCATATAGTAAATACAAATTTTGAAAATATATTTACTAATTGTTTTTATATATATATATATAGTAAATGGGAATAAAAAAGAAGAAAATTTAGGTATTGAAGAGGAAGAAAAATTTTGTGTTACTATGATTCAATATTTTATTGGTATGATTCAAATTTTTATTAATATAATTTTACATTTTATTGAGTTGGTTCAATATCTTATTGATAACATTTAGTCCTTTATTGCTATGATTCTAAAGTTTTAGTAATAAATATTTGAATCTTACAATAAAAGTATTGAATCATAGTACAAAAAAAAAACCTTCTCCATCTTCTCTCCCTAAAAAACTTTCTCCCTATATCCTACTCTTATTTGATCCAATATATATATATATATATATATATATATATATATATATAGAGAGAGAGAGAGAGAGAGAGAGAGAGAGAGTTTGAATCAAATAAGAACACATCTGAAATAAGAACAGCTAATAACACCTCAAATACACATATATATAAAATAAAATCATTAGATTTACACTCATACATCTCAAATATACAAAGAAAAATTATGCACATTTCTAAAAATGCACAAAAATTGAAAAAACGATTGATGCACATTTATAGAGATAATTGTGCATCATAATTGACTAATAAGATGAATGTTGCTAATATTCGATACAAACATCAAAATTGACTAATAAGATGAATGTAGCTAATATTCGTTATGATGGATATTAACAAGAAAAATACATTCTAACATAAAAGTAGACATATCCAATATATATAATGTAAAAAAATCAATAATTGGTAAGAAATGAGAAAACAAAAATTAGGAAATACGTTAGTAACACTTACTTGAACCATCTCTATGAACATGTACGTGATTATAACTGTGCACCAGAACCGGATATAAATTAATCTAAAAATAAGAACAAAATCGGAGAATTAAAAATTATCAATACTGTAAAAATTGAAATGGTATTTACAAATTACAATTCATGATGTACGAATAATCTGAATTGAGAAGGAATTTGAATTTATAAGAACGAATTGATTAATTGTGATGGCAAACGAGAGTAACAGCAAACGAAATCAAAATTGGCTAACGAACTATCAGATATGGATATTGCGTGTGTTTGATTAGTTATAACAGATATTTAATTTAATTAAAAAAATATAACTTACAGTGACTATAAGACTCTCCCACTGTCCCCGTCGGTTTGTCGTGGGTTCCAACCGACGAACCGACACCGATGGCTAACTGACGTTCGATCAGTTTGGTGTGTGCGTCCCAGGCGCGAGCTTTTGTAAAAAAACAAAGAAAAAAATTGAAATATTTTTTTATTTAATTGTAATGTTTTTTATTTTAATGAAATGTGTTCTATTTTAATTATTGTGTTTTAAATATTTAATTTATTAGTTGTGGGTCCCTGAAAAAAAACTGACGGAGCACTGATGGCAGGGGTCTGTCAGAGTTTGGATCAAATAAGAACACCTTTAAAATAACAACGGCTAAGAACGCTTCAAATGCACAATGACTTTTGATGAAATAGTTAGATTTCATATTTGTACATCTCAAATATGCAAAGAAAATAAATGTACACTTCTAAAAAATGCACAAAAATCGAAAAAACTATTGATGCACAATTATCTCTATAATTGTGCATCAAACATTTTTTCGATTTTTTTGTATTTCCGGGAGTTCGCATCTATTTTTCTACACATATTTGAGATGTATTCGTGTGAATCTAAAGATTTTATTGGCTTGTTGTACATTTATGAGGTGTTCTTAACCGGTAAGATGTTCTCGTTGGAACTCTACCCTGGATCTTTTTGTGGTTCTCATCAACGGTGATGGAGTAACTTCCTCCCTTCCCCCTGGATCTCGACTTCTCGGATCATCCCAATGTGCATATTGATGTAGATTAAGGTTAAGAGCAAAATAGTTAGAAAAAACATCAAAAAAACCTTTAAAATTTAAGTTCTCGCATTTCTGTATATTTTGTGTTTCTTGTTTGAACCTAACCCTAAATATATATATATATATATATATATATATATATATATATCAATCTTAAAATATGTGGAAGAATTACAGTAAAGAAGTTAATCCTTGATTTTATAAGTACATTATTGTGATAAAGGTTCGGTTTTGGTGAAGAACGAGTTAAAAAATCATGTGAAAAAACTTTTGGTTAATGTTAACAACACTGATCGAACCTTTACTTTGTTATACTTCATTAGCTTACGAAGAAGTGAAACTTTATTTTTTGTTTGTTTTACAAAAATTTATGAAGGAAGCTTTATTTTTTGTTTGCTTCACAAGAATTTATGAAGGAGTGAGTCTTTATTTTTAAGCTTCATTGTATTTTATAAGTTGTGATGAAAAAAATCAAGCTTCACCACTTTATATACATTGTTAAGTTCTACTTGTTTTCACCGTTTTTCTTATCTGAACCTCTTATTTATATATATATATATATATATATATATATATATATATATATATATATATATATAATGTTGTCGACTTAAATTTGTAATTATTGATGGATTGAGTTTAAAGAGTCTGATAAAGATAATGTATGTATAAGTCAATTCATCCTTCTCTTTATTAATCGTCTTGATGTATATACATTTTCATGACATATATTTCATGCTTTTGTGGCAGCCTGCACTCGATGGAATTAGTATTAGGACCCTTGATGAACAAAAAAAGCGAATTGATGTTCGTCTTCCCATTGTTAGCCTAATTGGCACCTTTGCTGTTGATGCTTTCAACGAGTCCGTTGAGATGGTATGGTTAAATCGTTATCTACCACCTGTCAATTTGAACTGATGTGATTTTGATTGTGATGTTTCTGCTAATCATAAACGTATATATCTTGTTAGTTTGTTAAGAAGGGTGAAGACAAAAACCTCGAGGATTTTGAAATTAAGGAGTGCAAATATTTAAAAATGCCTGATTGTTATTACTTCACAATCACCATCGAGGGCGTCGAAGAAAGGAAATTTGGCGTATATGAAGCTAAAGTTGAACTCAAGTTTGAAGACGGTAGTAAATCATTGGGCGAATTTGTTCTTAAGAACCGTAAACCACTTGGTATGTGATTAACTGGAGTCTATATCTGATCATAGCTCGATTTGACTCCCCATTTCTTTTATCCTTGCTCATGTTTTTGAATAATAGCACATGACTTAACGCATTAACTCCAGTTTCTCATATTAAAATGTTGAACAATTATTAGATGTTGCAAATGTTGACCTTTCTAAATGGATTAGTTTTGTTATTCCAAAAAACTTGGCTAAAAAGAGATCTTAAGTTGTGCGATGCTAATAAACAACCTCCTAAATCATTTTATTCCTTATAAATTATATATTTATAATAGTATATTTTTTCTAATTATTATATCGAATTAAAAAAGGTTGTTTGTATTTTTAGTTGTCTAAACCCTGATATTGCATGCATGCAGGCGAGAGAAAAATAACAAGGCGCTATCGAAAGACTCGTCCTGGTACGTTTGTCCTGAATTCTATTTCATTTCTGCTTGATAGTTTTCTATTTTTAGATAGTACATTATTCAGACCCATTTACTTGTGAATGTGAATAGGTCGATTTGGGTTATGTATCCTCTTGGTCAATATTTATGTTAACTGAGGATACATAATAAATGGGTGCATGGGTCAAAGGTTGTCCATCATATTGCAACAATATAATTTTTGTAATCCTATATAACATACTTGAACAGTTGAATAGTTTTGCGTTATAAAAAATGAACAAATAAGCGTTTGCGAATAAAAAATTATCAAACAACACGACTATTTTTTAAACTTGATACTGTATATAAGTTTTAAATAAATGTATGTTTAGGTACTTGGTTATATCCTGTGGTAAATCCTGGTAGCGGGCTGAGGCATAGGTATAAGTTCGCAACTTGCAGGGGTTATGACTTCTACACCCCATTTGGTTAGTTTTCTTTTTTATGATTATTTAAAGACCTATCTATCAAGTGTAGGTGGAATATCATACGAATGTTGATGTTGTTTTTGCTTTTTGCTTTTCAGATTTTGGCTTTCCTTAAATTTGCGATGCATATTCGATCCCTGGCTGAAGAAATTGATTGCTCGTTAGAGATGACAATGTCTATAATAACATTTATCTTTTTGGAACTTTCAGACAGTTGTGGACTTGTGGTAGTGACTACTTTGAGTAATGAATGATTATGGACTTGGCGTTTGATCTTTTATTTCTACGTTAACCCGACATTTTTTATTTATTTTCCTCAAATGAGGGGTTTAAGCATTGCTTTGCATCTCATGGGGTTACAGGAATGATTTATGTTTCAACAGGAATAAACTAGAAGATCGATGATTTTAGGCTGCTCTACTGAACTTAGATTACCAAGGTTTAAGCTAATTAAATTGAGCCAATGGTATGGTGAGACCCAAAATCGATCTGTTGGCACATGTATGTCTTTGCTAGAGTGCTTTTTAATGAATATATATATATATATATATATATATATATATATATATATATATATATATATATATATATATATATATAATGGGAGGTTTAAATGAGAACCACATAAAATTGAGAACTTGTGAGAACTACTAGATAACGTATTTGTTCATATATGATTCGCTCTATTCATAGGTAAACATTGATATATGAAAGATTTAGAAAGAAAAAAAATGCTAAAAACTCTAAAAATCATGTCGTAAAACACATTCGAAGCGATTTGTTCACATGATCGTTCATATATGAACATATTTTTGTATTTTTGTGTTTTTTTATATAGTTTTAAGATCTTTTAGACTTTTTTATTTATCAATTAAACATACATCAATGTGAACGATCACATTACCCTGGGGTACTTTCACCACTCTTTCCGCTGATAGAGCAGTTTGCTAGTTTGCATGAATTTTTTAGTTATCAATTAAACGCTTATCAATTTTAAGATCTTTTTGAGATATGAATGAAGTTAATCACATGTGAACAAATACGTAAATCGATAGTTTTCAGACACGATCATTTCACAGGATGACCAAAGAGTTATATGTAGAGCCGACGAAACATACCCATTAGGCTAAAATTGGGCTATTCTGGACTTTCAAAAACAATATGTGGGTAATACTGGGCTAAGCTTATTTTGTTGATGGGTAATATGGACTAAAGCTAAAATAAAAAGTGGGTTTTATGGGCAAAAGTGAATAGTGATTTTTCTATTGATAATTAATAATTTGGTGTCAAATCCTCCTATTGTGTTTTCTTCATATAAATGATTGAAAGGTAGTTATTCCATTTCATTACTTAGGGTATGTTTGTCAAAATAGTTGTAGCTATAGCTTAAGCTGTAAGCCGTAGATTGTAAGTTGAAAATGTGAGTTGTAACTTTATTTGTAAAATTATTTGTTAATTAGTTGTAGCTGTAACTTAAATATGTAAATTAATATTAAGGGACATCGATATATAAATAAAAAATAAATGTAAACATAGTTATAAATAACATAATGAATCATTTTAATGAAAATGCATTATATGCATAAGAAAGCGCATTTTCTTTTCTAAAAAGTCATTCTTCAAGTAAATGGCATCCCGCTCGCAATGCCTGCTCACGCCGCTCACAATTGCTTGTTACGACTCGCAATACCCGCTCACGCGATACACATATGCCAGCTCTCAACTAGCACAATTGCGAGTTGCGAGCGGTAAGGGTATTTCGTCAATTTTTTTTCTAGGGCAAATCTTTATATATGTTTACAAAAAGTGCAAATCGTTTAATTTCCCTAAAATAATATATGCTCTTTACCAAAAAATATGTTTTTAGAAAGTGTAATTATTATTATTTGAATTTGATTGAATGGCATTTTCACCGTTTAACTATAGATCTTTTCTTTTGAGTCTTAATTGTTATCTAGACAAAGAATAGTCAAAGTTGTAACAAATTTGTAACATTCTAATTCCAGTTTGGACCAAACACGAAGCTCAACTTTTGATAGAAATTGGAGCATCTCTTATTACTATATTTCTAAAGCTTTTTCTAAAGCTTTTTACTATTCAAAAAAGGTTTAGAAAAAACTTTTCATATTTTAGTGTATTTTTCAACAAAAGCTTAATATTTCTCAAGTCACAGACATACTAGACCCCCCTCATTTGTATTATTTTATTGACCTTATAATATGATTAGTGTATCAAAAGACTTTTTATCATTGGAGTGAGCTTTTTACAGAAAAAACTTTTGTAAAAAGCTTTAGAAATATAGTCATTGGGATACTCTAACTACAATGGTCCTGCCATATCTCGTCCTTGCTCATATTTCGATCAAACTGTCACGAGGCCAGAATTGCATATACATAAAGTTGAATATCAACAAATAACCAACTTATATGTAATTATGTCATCCCAGTTGCGTCATTGTATCATCGTTCTCCTTGAAAGAAAGTCCAAGTGCATAAAATGCTGAATCCAAATTCTCGATTTCTGACTTATGGCCTTCCATAGAGGTTGCAAGCTTCAAAATTTGTTATTGTTTACCATAGGCCCAGAACCACGAGTGAGTGAGATCTCACTAATCTTCGAATTTTAAAACATTGCCACTTTACAAAATAGATCATTTATTTAGAACTGACTGTATTTCTCCAATGGGTACCAAGGTCACCGTAAAGTTGAGTCCAGAAACAGTAGAGCCGGATTAAGCAGGCTCTAAAAGATCGTTGCATAACTAAATGGGGTGTACTTAAATTAGTTCTAAAGGTTGAATGCGCAAGTTGTAAATGCTTTCAAATTGCCACATCTATTCAAAAACCACATACAAAGTTTATTTTCTTGTACAGAGGCGTTAGTTCACATATATTTAAACTGATTATTAAATAGGTATTTGCAAAGCAAAATAGGTATCAGAACATAACTACAAGTAAAACAATAGTCTGTCATTGTTTGGAGTCCGTTTTCCTGCAAAGCGAAAACCAATTAGTACAAAATACAAGTGTAATCACACTAATATGGAACAACACTACCATTTAAGACTTGCCATTTGCGGGACAAATGACAATATATTGTTTGAACCTGCAAAAAGTTAAAAGAAAATAAATAAATAAAGTTATTCGTAGAAATCTGAAGAGATCAGCCATAACCTGATCTTAATTCACAAAAGAAGGGTGCTCCATAACTGCATAATATATCATTAATAATCCAAATAGATTTTGAATATAAACTTCCCACATACACGTTTGCGAAACCTACACTTCCCCGATTAAAGCTCATTTAGAAGCTCAACTCGAGCATTAATAAGGAACTTGATAACCCAAACTTGGTCACATCTTTTAATGAGCTTTGTCTATACTCATTACACAAGCTCCTTTTCACAATTGCACATGATACAAGTCATACAGCTGATAGTAAAACACAGGCCAATTCAGAAGGTAAAAGTTAATAGAAAACCGAAAACAAGTCCAACACACACAATTATATAAGAGGAATGTAAAGGATTACAATGCTCCAGATTCAAGCAGATTAGATTAGCAACAAGTCCATAACAATAATTTGGTTATAAAAATAAAAGAGACTTTCGAAAGCCTATTGCACGTGTAACGAAACCACATCATTTCGCCTTCCCTTTCCCCTTCGCAGATGTCTCTCCCCGTGCTTTCCCTTTCCTTTTTGCCCTTGCCGCTTCCTCCGCCTCCCACTCCGCATGTGCTTCAAGTTCATTGGGTGTTTTTTGTATGGGAACAAGTAGAGTTAGAAATACTTCAAAACCAACTCTTGAGTAACCATCGTAACCCCATTTTATTCCGTGTGTGTTCTTCACAAGACAAAAATGCTCCTGAGGATCATCAGACATGGTGTCCACACCAACAATAAGTAAGGAATGCCTAGGCTCATTATTTGGTGGAGGAACTTGATGACGATAAGGAATTCTGCTTTCAGCAAAATGACGTGCGACATTGTTATCCGCAAGCTGCCCCATGCGAAGGGTTCCAACACAAGGATAACGATATCCTTCTTCGGAAAACATTAATAGCAGTTTCTCTTTTATATCAGAAGGGGTCTTGTAATATTTGATATCCGCAATCCGATAACGTTCTGAGACCGGAGACTCATAGTCATCTTCACACCACTGTCGGCCACCAAAATTTCTCCCGACTCTTGCAAAAGGATACTTGCTTATCTTTTCAAGCCCTTTCTTCTCGTCGGTACAAAATTGTATAGTATCAAAATAATTCGAATTCGTATCAATGAAAATTTGCGGCGTGAGAATCAAATCCGGATCACTATCGCCGTTGTTCATCCTGATCACAGTCGTCATCATATCCGCTATCGCCATTCTTTTGCAAATACCTTCGGATTTCTGATTACATACTTCAGTCATGATAGGAACTTGGGATTGGACCTTTCTCACCGGAGCAATGTTCATTTCAAATTTCTGGCGATTAACTGGATTAAGGTTTAAATTTCAGGGGTGTATATATATTTGAGAGAAGCTAATGAGATATATAGATGCAAGTGGTGTTTCATGGGGTGGTGGGAAGGTTTAATTTGTCACCTTCTTCTCTGTGCTAAGCAGTGGCTTTCAAAGAATTGACAAGGCTCTTTTAATATGAAGAGAAGTGACTGACGTGGTTTTATGAGATTTAATGGTTCTGTCTGATTTGCAAATTCAGCAAAGAAAATAAATGATAGAAATGAAAGGGAGCAGCTAACCCTACCAGAGGAAATTTTATAAACCGTACTTACAACATTGAAAATCGTGCTACCTCATTTAAATAAACAAAATTGTCTTGGAAACAGCTGCATGTTCATTTCATGGACCCTACGTATTGGGCCCACATCTCAGCAAATCCTCATTTTACATTTTAGTTAGAATATTAAAATGAAAAAATGCAAACATAAAATTTGCACTTACGTAATTATTCTACATTTTTTTCTAGTTTTGTAGTTATAGACATAATATTTGCATTTTCATTGTTTTAATAACTATCACATTTCTGTTATATATTTATTAGGCATGCAACATATCTCTAACACGCTAAGTGGGGATAAAGAGACGCTAAAAAAATGCGATGTCAAGTAGTTTATAACAACGGATCTTTATATTGCAAACAAATAAACCATTATATAAGCTTTAATTCATTTTTGTATACATTTATTTATAACGATAGTAACAAAACTTAACGTTTTAATAGAATAGAAATACAAAGTGATAACATAATGAAAAAAAACAAACACAACTATAGCTAAATAACTAGTCACATCTCTACAAATAAATTCAATAATTGGTACTTGACTTGGTAGGATGAGAATATTAATTGGTAATAAAGATTAAAGTGCTTCATATTCGTTTTAGGTCCCGTGCGTTGCAGAAGGTTTGTTGCAGCCTTTATGGCTCTTCTTGTTTTTGATCATAAAAAAAACTAAAGAAAAAGGAAAACGTGATTCATATTTAAATTGGTGATGTTCAATCGAGAAAATTAATACTACTTAATAAAAAGACTTGCGAGGTGTAAAACAAAAACAGTCTTTATTTACTATTCTTTATCTTTTTTGTTTTTGTTTTTTTTACTATACCCAAAACTCTACCACTTCCTACACATCTACAAAATTGAATGAGCACCTGCCCCAAGCATTTACCTTGTACATCCCTTGCAATTAAATTACCTTGTATATATAATGGGAGGTTTAAATTAGAACCACATAAAATTGAGAACTTGTGAGAACTACTAGATAACGTATTTGTTCATATATGATTCGCTTTATTCATAGGTAAACATTGATATTTTGATTTCGTTTTCTCTTACTCTCGTTTGCCATCACAATTAATCAATTCGTTCTTATAAATTCAAATTCCTTCTCAATTCAGATTATTCGTACATCATGAATTGTAATTTGTAAATACCATTTCAATTTTTACAGTATTGATAATTTTCAATTCTCCGATTTTGTTCTTATTTTCAGATTAATTTATATCTGGTTCTGGTGCACAGTTATAATCACGTACATGTTCACAGAGATGGTTCAAGTAAGTGTTACTAACGTATTTCCTAATTTTTGTTTTCTCATTTCTTACCAATTATTGATTTTTTTACATTATATATATTGGATATGTCTACTTTTATGTTAGAATGTATTTTTCTTGTTAGTATCCATCATAACGAATATTAGCTACATTCATCTTATTAGTCAATTTTGATGTTTGTATCGAATATTAGCAACATTCATCTTATTAGTCAATTATGATGCACAATTATCTCTATAAATGTGCATCAATCGGTTTTTCAATTTTTGTGCATTTTTAGAAATGTGTATAATTTTTCTTTGTATATTTGAGATGTATGAGTGTAAATCTAATGATTTTATTTTATATATATGTGTATTTGAGGTGTTATTAGCTGTTCTTATTTTAGAAGTGTTCTTATTTGATTCAAACTCTCTCTCTCTCTCTCTATATATATATATATATATATATATATATATATATATATATATTGGATCAAATAAGAGTAGGATATTGGGAGAAAGTTTTTTAGGGAGAGAAGATGGAGAAGGTTTTTTTTTTGTACTATGTTTCAATACTTTTATTGTAAGATTCAAATATTTATTACTAAAACTTTAGAATCATAGCAATAAAGGACTAAATGTTATCAATAAGATATTGAACCAACTCAATAAAATGTAAAATTATATTAATAAAAATTTGAATCATACCAATAAAATATTGAATCATAGTAACACAAAATTTTTCTTCCTCTTCAATATCTAAATTTTCTTCTTTTTTATTCCCATTTACTATATATATATATATAAAAACAATTAGTAAATATATTTTCAAAATTTGTATTTACTATATGGTGCAAACAAGGAGTTAAAATAAAAACGGTGAAAACGATCTCAATTTGTATTCACAAATTTTTTTAGTTGTGAACTTTTATTTTTTTCGCCTCACATACGTTACTTTATTGTGAACCCTTACATATTTTTTATTTTTCAAAAAGTTTTTCGTTGTGAACCTTTATTTTTTTTTGCTTAACAAAAAGTTAGAAATTTTTTAACTGTGAAGCTTAATTTTTTTAACTTCACATAAATTTATGAATGTGTGAAGTTTAATTTTCAACCTTCACAATTCGTAAATTTTATGTGAAGCTAAAGAAAAAAAGCTTCACATTTAAAAATTAAGTGTGAAGCAAAAAAAAAAAAAAATCAACTTCACACTTTATAAAATTGTACAGGTCAACTGTTTTTACCGTTTTATTTTATCCCCTTATTTTCACTTGATCTGAATCCTATATATATTGAGATACATTGATGAAATAGGTAAAATATGTAAAATCACTTTATCAAAATAAGTCTTCAATCCATTTGGACTAGATTGTTGTCATCGTTTTGTTGTTGATCTTTTTTTTTTTTTGGAATATACTAGTACAACTCAAAGTCTGATTTCATAAAAGATTTATATAATGTTTAATGGTCCTATATGCCCGGGTTTCTATTTGCACACTCAAAAGTTTTATTTGCATGAAGTTACAGCATGACATGACTTAACGTGATTGATGGTTTTGTATTTTTATTAATTTTAGTATAAAATCTATTTTTTAAATCATGTCATCCTTTTGGAATAAAACGTTTGTTAAAGATCTACTCTCTTCGTGCAAAAATAAGTATCTCGTTAAAAAATGTTCAGTTTTAGAAAAATCACTATTTTATCCGATTTATTTACATAATCGTTTACATGTGAACATATATTTATTATTTTGTTTTTTGTTAACTTTATTAATATGTAAACATTAATGTACAAATATTTAGAAAATGAAAAAAAAGTCAAAAAATTAGTTCATCAAAAATATATCTCAATAACTAAACAATCATTAAATTTGAGCTCGTACAATAATAAACTAACTCGAGTCTGAACATAAATTTTAACATAAATTTGAGTTGAAGTCGAGTAATTAATAAACGAGTCGAGCTCGAATTTTGTATTACTCGACTCACTTTATTTCTCTCCACTTATGTGGTTTTTCATAGTTTTGCTTGTGTGCGTAATCGCACCACCTAAAAAAATAAAAATAAAAATATATAATTTATAATTATAATTATAGGGTGAGGTTTTGAGAATGGGAAAAGTGTTGAGAATATGAGAACCAATAGAAATGCGCCATGTGTCACAAAACTCACTTTCCCCCATCTTTTTAAAAACTAAATATTTCACAAATGACAAATCGAAAAATTATGAAAATTGCACCATAAAATTCAGCGTTTTCTCCTCTTCGATTTAAGATTCACAAGCTATACTTTCGACGAGTTTTTTTTTTATTTTTTTGGTGGTTTTACAAATTAGTAACATATGTATTAGTGTTGCGTTTAGGGTTTAGGGGTTAGGGGTTAGGGTTTCAGGGTTTAGGGTTTAGGGTTTGGGGTTTAGGGTTTCGGGTCAAATCAAATGTACAACTAATCAGTAACACATGTGTTACTTATTTGTAAAACCCACCAAAAAATAAAAAAAAACTCGTCGAAAGTATTGCTAGTGATCTTAAATCGAAGAGGAGAAAACGCTGAATTTTGTGGTGCAATTTTTATAATTTTTCTACTTATCATTTGTGATATATTTAGTTTTTAAAAAAGATGGGGGAAATGGATATTTGATGAAAATAAATTGTTGAAATTGATTCCCTATTTTCACATAAAGTTGTTATACTCATTTGAATCATAATATATAATTATATGTTTTGATTTATATTGTCGCACCCCCAAATTTATTGTGCAGCATAAGTCGGGTCGGGGCGCGATTAATCATGGATCATCACACAAGATTACATTGAACGACCACTATACGCATTGTTTGAAAAACAGTACAAAGTAATTTACATTGATAATCCAAATGCTTACAATAATCTGTGAGTTCGCGAATAATCCTAGAGATTTTAATACATAACTAATGATACAAAATGGTAATGCAAGAAAAATCTCCGATGTTTGTAAATCATGCGACTCAAGCTAGAATCTCCTGTAAGCCATCCTACTCTTGTTGTGAACCTGAGAAATACATACTAAGATGATCAACAATAATGTTGGTGAGTTCATAGGTTTAGTTATCAAAGTATAAATGTGAACCACGAGATTTTCATGTTTGTTTGTATCGCAAAACTACGATAAATAAATGTATACTATTGCCATGAGCTCATAGTCCGAAGCTTAACCGATATGAGTTTGCCTCCTGCAGGTGCCTAATCCAGAACATCCGTATGAACAAATAATAATGCGTCCGTTTGACCAGTTAGTGCTACTAACCCGGACGGGGATGGTCAACCCCAATAGATCTATTCATTAATACCCGCGCTAAGATCCATACTAACGAAACTATGATGTGTATAGGACTTTTGTGTGGATTAGAAAGTAAAACCACTCATGCAATCCGTATATGTGTGTTTCTGTACTCGTGTTCATGAAAAACAGTGTATGTATTCTCACCCCAATAGTTAAAAACAGTAAAAGTGGGGCTATGAGACTCACCTGAGACTTGAAAGCGTACATTTATATCAATAAACGTATATCCAATATGTAACCTTCTAGCGCCCTAAACGCATAAGGTTATGAGTAAGTGAATGCCTCAAAAGATCATTCGTGCTAGTTGTCCACTCAACTAGTTATGTCCAAAAGTTCGGTTATCGTTTGTGTTTAGAAAACATGTACGGCCCGTTGGTGACGTTTTGTAATAATAATTCCCGAAGACATTATTATTATGTTGTGCCTCGTTGTATACATACAAGAGTATATGTGTTGCGTGATCGAGTAGTGTCGTTTATAAATATTCGTTGTACGCGTGTTAAATATTTTGTGAAACATGTTTCAAATTTATTTTACGCGACACTAGGTGCGACACTAGAGTGGTTTGCCACACTAGGTATGTGTCGCAATTATTTCGAAGATTGGGATTTATGCGACACTAGGTTTAGTGTCGCAAGTTGTTATTCGAATTTGTTTAGCGACACAAGCGTTAGTGTCGCAGGGTATTGCGACACTAATTAGTACTGTTGGTTAAAAGTATTGCAACACAAGAGTTAACACTGTTAGTTTGAATTGTTGCGACACTAGCTTAGTGTCGCAGGTTGCGACACTCGAATGGTATTGCGACACTAGGTTAGTGTCGCAGGTTAGTACTGCTGGTTTATGATTTAGCGACACATGCTTAGTGTCGCTATTTTTGGCGACACAGAGGTTGGTTTAGCGACACTAGCAGTTGTTGAATCTATTCGTTTTCGTGCACTTGGTCAAACGTGCTCGGTTTGTCTCGAAACTTTTACACGACTCTTAGACATACTTTAGGACTCATAAAAAGTAAGTTTTATGATTTATGGAAAACCCGAAAGTGACGTTTTATTTGCGGTGTCAAAACAGCCCTCGTGTTCATACTATCTAATTTTTGGTCGTTATCATGTCGCATTATCCTTTGCTTTTCGGTATTCCCTTATGTCATACATTTATTTGAAAAACCGAACAGGTATCCAGTAACTCAGTTTCCTGACCCATGCTCATTGTTTGGTCCATAACTCGAGTTTTATAAAGTCTCAGAAAATGTGCGAGTACAACTTTTAAAGATAACACAATTACCCAACTTTTCCCACTTGTTTCACGTCTAAATCATTTGTAGATCTCAAGATATGTCGTCTCAAAGTTGACCAAATTTTCTGGACAGATTGGCAGTCTGTACATGTACTTTTGTAAATTACTTTTAAAATGGTATTTGAACTCAGAAAAATATGAGACTTAGTGGGTTTGAAAGTAGACATCTTAAACTTGATTTTAGGCTCAAGAAACGTTCGATTTAGTTAAGAAATGAGTTAGATATTGTAGATCCAAGTCAGGTTTAGTTTTTGTCCAGTGGTTGATGGTTTTATCCAATGGTTTTTCGCATTATCCTTTGCTTTTCGGTTTAGATCTTGGACATAATTAGCAAGAACGAACATCTAACATGTATATGAACATTATCCAAGGAAAATAAACGAGATTGGAAGAGATCCTTACAACAAAAACGTGATCTAGAGCCGAAACAAGGAAGAAGGGGCTGCTGTAGTTCCGTTTCGTTCCTTCGCTTGTTCTCCTTCTTCGTAACAATGTGGATGGTGCCGATGGTGTCTAGGGCTCTTGGAAGAGGCTGAGAATGGTGTTTGTGGTGGTGGAATGTGGCTGGAGATTTGAGAGAGAGAGAGAGAGAGCAAGAGAGTAGAGATGAGGGTGGTTAAATGTGTGAAAAGTGAGGAGTTGTAAGAGAATGAGTGTTTTAAGGAAAAAGGGGTGGGCCAAGAGGTGGGGGCCGGTTCTTGGGCCTGGACTGGACCGCATTGGGCCTGGCCCATCGTGGTCTTGGGCTCGTGACTCGTTCCTCGATTTCGTGTTACGTTATTTGATCGGTTAAACGTTAATCTCGCGTGTTAAAGTTTAATTTTCGCGTTTTGTTTTTGATACGAAGTCGTTATTTAAATTGACCAAATAGTTTAAAATAGTTTATTGGACCTTTTCACATTATTTTTCGGATTTCGTTCGGGTGTCGGGTTCGATTTCGCGCGTTTTCGTCATGTACGGTACGTTTTATACAAAACGCAAAACGTATAATGTGTTATCGGAATAATATAAGTTAAATAACGACTATTTAATATGATTACGTTATTTAAGAAAATGTTTTTCACCAACGTCCGTATTTATCGTGTCGGATTCCATCCGATTCGTTATCGCACGATTTAATTAGTCGCGTAGGTGTATAATATACGAAATGTTACAAGTAGTTAGCCTAAAATAGAACTAAATACATGTAATGATGTCACAAATGATGGCCTAAATTGCCGGGTGTCACATATATGTTGTACTATTAATTAATAATTATGAAAGAAACATAAAATAACATGTTAATAATAAACTAATATGAGTAATGAATGATAGCCTGACGTAAAAACGAATCTCTAAACTTCCTTGATTTGATGGCGTGTAAATAGCAATACCCTATATGCTCATGTTTCTTAGATTTAATGAGCACCATCAATTGAACTCCGCACTAAGCCTCAAAGTTTCACTTCTCTGTATGATGTGGTTGTATAGCATTAAAGTTTCAATTGAACACCGCACTAAGCCTCAAAGTTTCACTTATATATTCTTTGATGGTGAATGTTAGAGAGTAACAAGTTGCACACTCCAACTCTTTCTTATATTTAATACTTCGAACACTGTTACAATGAGGGTATTTTTTTGACCAAATTCTTGACCCGGATTTAAAAGGAAAAATCTCATGTGCGTGTTTTTTTAAAAATTTAACTATTTACACATTTTAAAAAAATAAAATAAAAGAAAATACCCCCAAATATATATATATATATATATATATATATATATATATATATATATATATATAAATATGAATTATGTCGTTGTAAACTCGGTGTTTGGGTTGCGAGTTACGATTGTCAAATTGCATGTTCTTATAGCTACGTCCCGTAATTCATTACGGTTAAAAAGTTATGTCATAAGTTTATTAGTTTAAGCTTCAATGATAGTAGTATAAATAAGAATTTAATATATATGTGGAGTTATGTTAGTAATCTCAAATAAAATTTTTAAATATTAATAATAATGATAGTGGTAAATTAGTAAACTCTCTTTTAAAAGAAATATCACAAATGGATTATATATTAGTATATATAGATATAGAAAACTTTAATGAATTAGAATTTAATATCAAACGCTTATTTTTAAAGTTTAATAATAATGGTATTAATGATAAATTAACTTTTGTAATTAATTATATTTAATTAAATTTAAGTGTTTGAATGTTGAATAAGATAATAGAAGGATAAATTAGTAATTTACTATTTCTCCCTTTTATGACTTTAGCTCAAATATATTATATAGTAGTATAGATAACATTCATTGATAAATGTTATTAGTTTAATTCAATTGTTATTATTTAACATACATTTTATGTACATGGAGTGAATAACATTCGTTGATAAATGTTATAATTTAATTTTGTTATTATAACTTAACATTCATTTTAAAATTCATTTTTTTATGAATACCAAGTGATAACATTCTTTTTGATAAATATTAAGTACAATTTACTTCTCATGAAACTTCAACAAAAAAATGATATACCAACAATAATGTTGTATTTATCATATTAAAGCTCCAATGTTCACATAAGTTGGTACACACACATGAGCACATGTATGTATGCATATTAAATTACCATGTAGTACTAAGGTATGTGAATTGCAAAGTGTCAAGTATCTAATGAGCTGGTTTGATGTGCATTTTGAGAGAAGAAGCGACGTATTGTTGGAAATGCTTATATCATAATAATAGATCGGTCGTATTCTCCTTATTTGAAAACTAAATAAAAAGTTGTATGATTATATCATAGAAAACTGTCATGGACTCATGGGACACATATATAAATCACTACATCAAAGTCAAAATATGATTAAGTCATACAAAAAACAGGCATATTTCACTTTACGAAAGCCAAGACGGTTTTCTTCACATTGCATTCCAATGCTACCTTATCGCCAATTCACCATAATGACATATACATGTTTTCATCACTATGTTTCTACGTATATTATAGCATAAAATTACTTTGATGAAGTGTAGAAACTTAAGGTTTTTAATGGATGAGTGTTTTCATCATATGATATTACAAACAGATATCAATGCATTACACCTGTTGCATCTATCTATTCCTAGTTTTCTAAAATCTGCCTTTCAATTTGTAGGTGCATATTCCTGAACCTTAACATATTAAACTCCAAGTGTGGAACTGAGAGACTCTCTACAAGCAAGGAAAGTCCCCTTTATAAGCTTCTACAGGTCATATAAAAGGAATCCTAGATTTTATAAATTGATATTGAAAGCTCCCATTCACATCATTACATGCACCAACAAACCAAAACTTAGCAGTTAGTTCCTTCAGTATTCGACATTGCAAACGATTAGTTGCTACTGCTTGTCTCTGCCTCCGCTTCCGCTTCCACAATCATTTCAGCTCGTGTCTGTTGCTCTGGGACAAGTATATATACAAATACTTCGAACCCAACTTTGGAGTAACCTTTCGAACCCCATTTCATTCCGTGACTATTCTTGACGACGCAATAATGCTCTTCGGGGTCATCTGACATGGTATTCACGCCGACAATAAGGAAGCTGTGGTCAGAGTTACTTAACTTTTCATTTGGAAGATGACGATAAGGAATTTTGCTATCATAAAAACCACGTGCAAGCCTCCGGTCCTCAATCCGCCGGCCCCAGATGAATGACTCCAACAAAAAGGATAATGATATCCTCCTTCATCAAAATTCCTTAGGATCAACTCTTTAATTGTTGCAGGATCTTTATAATGTTCAATATTCTGAATTCGATAACGTTGTGAGGGTCGACACTCGTAGGTCATCTTTCACTCCATTCTTCTATCTTTATATTTCTTCCAAGTCTTGCAAATTCCTTAGGATCAACTCTTAATTGCATAAGTTGACAAATTTTTAAAAGAACACTTTGGATACTTCTTACGGTTAATGTGATCTTTTTTTTTTTTTTTTGGTGTGAGTTGATGTTTCTTATTTGTTTTTGTGGTTCCTTGAGCCAAGTTTATTCAATTCTTTGTGTGTTTCCTTGGCTCCAAACATTTATTGGTACGAGCTTTAAAAAAAATTGCAATTTTCAGAGAAAAAAACAATTACAACATATTTTTTAACTCCCTTAACTTTTACTAATAAATTACCCTGCAATACAACGGAAAACCAATTTTAATTACGAATAGTAAATCGTTAACAATGATATATTACATATCTTTCTTTTTTTTCATTCCGTGTACAGGATGATGAATTTTGTGATAATAATTTGTCTGTTTGGCTCGTTCGTTAAGAGCGTTGAAAACATGATTTGTAGTTATAACAATCTAATATTAGCAATAACATATTATGTGACGAGTGTTCACCCATGCATTATTACGGATCCTCAAAATTGAATTCCTTTGTGTATATATGTAACAAAACATAAATTTATTATTATCATAGTTTCAAACCCATAATTTGATTGAACTATATGATCACCGTAACAAAACACAAATATCAATTATGGATAGTGCATGGTTAGTTATGTTGTGTTAAACAACATGCATAGGTGTGAACATAAATATATGTGCGGAGTAAATTAATAATACAAAAACAAAATCCATATAGTAACAATTAGTTAATGTATTGAAGAGAGAGATATGTCATTTGTCGATAAATATAGCTTAGTTTAAACAAGAAAATAATACTCAACACTTTTTTCCACTAATGACTTAATGTCATTAGTAAGTTAAAGGAGTAAAACAGTTAAAGGAGTAAAACAGTAATTTCATATCTTCAATTTGATAAGTTTTTAAAAATGACATCAAAATGCAAATGAATTATGAATTATGAATTATAAGGGTTAAAAGATAAAGATATATATAGTGTTTGTCACATTATTTTATAAACTTTATGTGTGTGTGTGTGATAATAACTTTAAAATATAAGAAATTTTGATTTGATTCTATATCACGCTTCTTACCAAGGATTTGATCCATATTTGGGACGGACGTTTCACACCCATTTTGTAGACATTCTTTTAATGATGGTTACATTGTTTGGATGCAACATTTTTATGTTCCTGTGGCACATTATTATGTAGAAGTGCAGTTTGTTGTAGGTTCACAGATCATGGGGGCTGTTGGTGTACCAGTTGAACAATTAGTTTCAGGTTCAGTTGTTGAGGGTATGTTCCCAGTACTAAACGAAAGTGGGAATCCATGTAAACGTGGGGCTGTGTTGACTATATCGATTCAGTACATAACCATGATGAAAGTCACTCTCGACCAGAATTATAATGGTGTTTCTGGCACGTATTTTCCACTTAGGAGAGGAGGTAAAGTTACCCTTTATCAAGATGCTCATGTTGATGATGGTTACCTTCCAAGTATGCGACTTGATGGTGGTTTAACGTATACAAATGGAGATTGCTGGCATGATATTTGTGAATCAAAAAAGCAGGCGCGTCGTTTGATTTACATTACAGAATGGTCTGTGTTTCACAGTGTTCAGCTAGTGCGTAATGGGACAGGTGCAAAAGATAGTTTCTGGGGATCTTTAGAGGTGGCTAAAAGGGCAGGTCGGATGGGTTGGGTAAATTTTCTGGGGGATCTTTAGAGGTGGCAAAAAGGACAGGTCGGATGGGTTGGGTAAATTTTCTGGGGGATCTTTAGAGGTGGCAAAAATGGCAGGTCGGATGGGTTGGGTAATTGGTGAAAACGGCTAACCTTTTACAGGTTGATAGTTGACGATAAACACTTTCGTCCAATCTTTTCAAATTTAATGAACAATTAGTTTGTAAGATTTGCTTTAAAACTTATAATATTTCGATTATCATCTATTTTGTTTGACTGTAATGATCTAGGAGGTTTTGTGCATTATAATATACTTTAGTCGACTTTTGACCCGTTTGACCTGTATCTTTGGAAGCTACTCTTTTTACACATTTTACAACCGGCCGAAAAGCATCAATTTTTCAGTGTCCGGTCTTCAAAACATTGTAAAAAATAATACTACACCTCATTTAAAAGTTTGGTGACCATTCTGGTAATAAATAAATTTGCAGGGGAGTAACGTTTAGAAAATGAGAAAGAAGAGGGACTATCAATTGTGTTAGGGTTAATTAATTAATAATTTAATAATTAATAATAAATAATAAAATAATAATCGATCACAAAATTGTGTTAGGGTTTCCAAGGAGTTATCAGAAGCTATGGGTTTCCAGTAATATTTTCGATTCATATGTCTTTATTTGTAATATATGTTTTCTATTAATCGATTGATCATGGATTAATTGTGTTTTTTGTTCGTTCTTTTGTTAACAGTAGGGAGAAGTACAAGTACCCAACCAATATTTCAGCTCGAGACCGGGAAACAGTAAGAATTGATTAATTAATTATACGTATCGCTTTTTATGAAAGTAAAATTAAGCACAACAGATGCTATTAATATTTGCTCTAGGTAATTTTGTAGTATTTACCCAAAATTAGTTAATTAGACAGAAGAAGAACCCTAATAGAAAGTGAATCAAGGTTATATTTATTAGTACAATACTATCAATCTTCACTGCTTACAAGTTTTTTAATTAAAAAATCCAACTGTTTTGGTCGATGGATGTTTTGTCATCAGACATTTCAAGCATATCACTATATGTTTTCAACATAATGTAAGATGATTTTTTTATTTTTATTTTTTTGGCAAACTTGTGAGATAATTTGTTTGCTACTACATATGCAAGAATTTCTGTTCTATTAAATTTATGTAAGTTTTGTGTTATATTTGATTATGTGATTACACAGTCTGACATCATATCTGGATGTGCTGACAAGGCTGTGGTTAAGAGGAGAATCGGTATTTATGCATTTCGATTCTTATTGATGTTAATGAAAAGTGGTCAATTAATTAAGTAGTGTCTCTAATTGTTGTTATTGGTTTTATAGAAGAAGCAGCAGCAGCCCAAGCTGCTTATGAGGCACGTCATCAGGGAGAGAAACGACGTATGCATTTCCATATCTATTTTTTGCTGTTTATCTTATACATTACTAAACATGTTGATGATGATTTACTTTTCTTTGTTATTGGTTTTGTATGCTCTTTTTAATATAGGGACTGCTATACAAGGACGTAAATTCGTTTTATATTTCTATGGCTGATATATTTTCACATATGATCGATTTAATTACACATGGACAGTAACTTGGTAATTCTTTCCCATATCAGGATGTTGTGGTACTCATGCGCGCGATCCATACCAGAAATACGCTAAGACGTGGAAAGTTCCTTTGAATGAGGAGGAGAAGAAAATATGGATTGAGTTTAAAGAGTCTGATAAAGATAATGTATGTATAAGTCAATTCCGTCCTCTCTTTATTAATCGTCTTGATGTATATACATTTTCATGACATATATGTCATGCTTTTGTGGCAGCCTGTACTCGATGGAATTAGTATTAGGACCCTTGATGAACAAAAAAAGCGAATTGATGTTCGTCCTCCCATTGTTAGCCTAATTGGCACCTTTGCTGTTGATGCTTTCAACGAGTCCATTGAGATGGTATGGTTAAATTGTTATGTTCCACCTATCAATTTTAACTGATGTGATTTTGATTTTGATGTTTCTACTAATCATAAACAAATATATTTTGTTAGCATCTTAAAAAGGGCGAACACAACAACCTCGAGGATTTTGAAATTACGGAGTGCAAATATTAAAAAATGTACGATTGTTATTACTTCACAATCACCACCGAAGGCGTCGAAGAAAGGAAATTTGGCGTATATGAAGCTAAAGTCCAACTTGAGTTGGAAGATGGTAGTATATCATTGGGCAAATTTGTTCTTACGAACCGTAAACCACTTGGTATGTGATTAACTGGAGTCTACATATGATCATGTCTTGATTTGACTCCCCATTTTTATTATCCATTTTCTGATAGCTAGGACAAGCTTTCATGTAACATTTTTAGATACTAGCACATGACTTTGCGTATTAATTGCGGTTTCTCATATTACAATGTAGAACAATTTTTAGGTGTTGCAAATGTTGACCCATCTATGTAGAAAAATGGATTGATTTGTTATTCCATAAAACTTGGGCAAAAAGAGATCTTAAGTTGTGCAATGCTAACAACCTTCTAAATTAATTTATTCTTTAAAAAATATATAGTTAT
This sequence comes from Gnaphalium uliginosum, assembly GCA_963930675.1. Lineage (NCBI taxonomy): Eukaryota > Viridiplantae > Streptophyta > Magnoliopsida > Asterales > Asteraceae > Gnaphalium > Gnaphalium uliginosum. The sequence continues at coordinate 45,015,359 of OZ005685.1, read as the reverse complement.
AATAGTATACTTTATGCAATTGTTATATTGAATGAATAATAGGCTGTTTGGTTTTTTAGTTGTCTAAAGCTTGATCTTGCATGCATGCAGGTGAGAGAAAAATAACAAGGCGTTATCAAAAGACTCGACCAGGTTAACCTACGTCTGTCCTTAATTATATTTCTTTTCTCCTTGATATTTTTCTATTTTCAGATAGTACATTATCTTGACCCATTTACTTGTGAATGTGAATGGGTCCATTTGGGTTATGTATCCGTTTGGTCAATAGACTTGTTAACCAAGGATACATAATAAATGGCTTAATGGGTCAAAGGTTGTCCGTCATATTGCAACAATACAGTTTTTGTAATCCTATAAAACATTTTTGAACAATTTAATAGTTTATCTATTTATAATATGGACAAATAAGCGTTTGCGAGTAATAAAGTATCAAACAACATGACCCAACCTAAACTAAGAAATTTAAAGGTTACGACAGCACCCATTTTGCCACATATGATAGTATTATAGTCTGCTTGGCTTCTTTGCAACTATTTTAATCACTTGATAATGTATATAAGCTCTAAATAAATGTACGTGTAGGTACTTGGTTATATCCCGAGGACAATGCTGCTAGCGGGCTAAGAAATAGGTTTAAGTCCGTTACTTGTGAGGGTTATGACTTCTATACCCCATTTGGTTAGTTTTTTTTGTGCGATTATCTGAACACCTATCATATCAAGTGTGGGTAGATTTTCATATGAATATTGATGCAGTTTTTGGTTTTTACTTTTCAGATTTTGGCTTTCTTTGAATTTGTGATGCATATTCCCATTGTGGGTCTGGGCTGAAGAAATTGATTGCTCGTTAGAGTTGATAATATGTCTATAATAACATCTCTTTTTTTTTTTATATAACTTTGTGGACTTGTGGTAATGACTACTTTGAGTAATGAAAATGATTATGGACTTGGCATTTGAATGCTAGTTTAAAACTTGTCTTTACTTATCTGATGGACAATCCGTACAATTACCTTACTCATTATGTATATACAACCACATATATTTACACAATGCCTCTCATGAGCTTTGAATCCACAACCATTAGATTGATGGACAACTCACGTACTTAGGCCAAAGGTCCTTTGGTAGGTCCAATTTTTATTTATCTTCTTCAAATTTGTCTTTACTTTCTACACTAACCCTATTTGTCTAGACTTGGCATTGCTTTGCGTTTCATGGCGTTACAGTAATGATTTATGTTTCAACAGGAGGAAACTATATGGCGATTTTAGGCTGCTCTCCTTAGCCAATGATAATATTGATTGTGACCCAAAATCTGTGTGCTCAAATTTCTTGGAGCATATATGTCTCTTTACCTGCATCTAGTGTCTTGCTAGAGTCCCTTCTAATGAATATGTCATTCAAAATAAAAAAGAATTACTGGACTCCATGACCAACAGTTATATGTACTTGGCATGCCTTTAGATCGGATTTTATATGATAACAAATAAAATGGAAGAAAATATATAACCTTGGCAGTAATCTACTACTACAACCCGAACAAAATCTAGAGAAACAGTAAGTCAATAACATCAGGAAAAAAATCACCATCCAGCCAAATGGCTTTATTTACGCCATCAACATCCAGCCAAATTAAGAACTAAAACTAGAAAAACAGCCTATCTTATTCATGAGGAGAATCATATAGTTACAAATAGGAGTCATATTGTGACAACCGGCACTTAAGCGTATTAATTACCTTTAGCTTGATTATCACTACTTGTATTTAGTTTGATATAGGGCTAAGTATAGGGCTAAGTACAGTGACATTTTGGTATATTTATATATACACACGAACGTAATTAATTTTAATTACGCGATTTCAATCGGATGGAATCCGACACTATAAATACGGACGTTGGTGAAAAACACTTTCTTAAATAACGTAACTATATTAAATAATCGTTATTTAACTTATATTATTACGATAATATATAAAACGTTATACGTTTTGTATAAAACGTACCGTACGCGACGAAAACGTGCGAATCGCGCCTGACAACCAAATGAAACTCGATTTATATTTCAATAACTTAAAATGAAATATTTTAAATAAAACTTCAATAAAAAAGTTACGCGATTAAATCGTTAACGAGAAACATAACTAATAAACGTTTAACATTTAAACAAACGACGAAACGAATGGGTAAACGACCACAACGCGTAACGTAAATTGGGGGACAAAATTTAAACCACCCACACCATGGGGGGCCCCCACAAAAATGCAGCCATGCCCCATACCCATATCCCATCCCCATCCCCTTAACACCTTATTCTTTCATACACTTCCACACACAAAGCCACACTCACACTCAAACTCGGCATTCCTCTCCTCTCCCTCCTGCGATTTTCAGCAGCTCCACACCTCGCCATAAAACCACCCAAGACCACCACCATAAACCACCATAGCACCGCCACTTGGAATTGCAAGAAAAACGCAAGGAATCGAGCCAAACGTCTTCTTCTTCCTTCTTTCATCTCCACGAGTTGTAAGACTTTCTTCTCTTGCATTTCTTTCATGGAAAACATGTGTAAAAATGTTTACAAGTCCACTCAACAAGAATCTTGTCCAAAAACCATGTCGAAAACACTTTTATAACACTAAACAAACACAAAACATCAACATGTTTTCTGACAAGAAACTTAACCCGTTTTCAAGGAGACTTTTCGTACTCAAAACTTAACGAAAATTATCGAATCAAAAGAGAAAAACTAAGTTTAAGATGTTAGCTTTCATTTCCAAGTGGTTTCGTAATTTTTCGACAGCGTTTGATACCCGAAAATGAATTTACAAAAACGTTGAACTGTCTCGAATGGCAGATTCTTGACCCTACTTCTCGAGCCCATAACTCGAGCTACACAACTCGAAATGACATAAGGCTTTTTCCTGAAGATCACAAATTTTGTTAGCTTTAAAAGTAGTATAATTACACCTCGTGAAGTTACGTATATTTTTCTCGGTAATTAGATGTTCACACATGTATCCGGATTCGTCACTTTTGGACGTCAGGGGATTTGCCTATTTATTTGAACAACTTAACGTTAACCAAAAATTATGAAAAAAAATTATTTTAGAGAGCTAAAACATGGGAGAATGTCTGGAAATTTTCTCAGAATTTATCTCGAAACTTTAACTAGCCAAAACGAGCCACGAAAAACGTATAATTTTGAAGAAACGAACCCCAGGGACTGTTTTGGTATTAATTTAGAAACGACACTTTCGGGTTAACCACAAAACGAAAAACTTACTTTTTATTAGTGCTAAAACACATTTAAGGGTTGTGTAAAAGTTTCGGATCAAACCGAGTTGGTTTGACCAAAGTCAACAAATACGGTTCGTACGTTAAACGTGAACTGACATATTCAAAATTTCGTTTTAAACCCGAGAACGAACTCCAAGTATTTTAGTTTGAAACTTAAACAAAAACGACACGTATAAACTTAACTCGAGATGAAAAACGACACCTAAAACACTTATAACGAAAACGAAGAACCAACAGACCCTTAGTGTCGCAGTAGAATCCGAGTGTCGCAACCTGCGACACTAAGCCTAGTGTCGCAAGCCAGCAGTATTAACTTGTGTCGCAGAATTTATAACTGGCAGTACTAAGTAGTGTCGTAATACCCTGCGACACTAACACGAGTGTCGTAAATGGAATCCAAATCGTCACCACCTGCGACACTAATCCAAGTGTCGCAACCATTGCAAGTGTCGTAGTAACCAGCGACGCTAACCCTCAGTGTCGCATAAAACAGGTTGATCAAAAATTATGTTTTCACAAAATATTAAATTCGTGTAACAACACGTAACCGTATATGTATGATACCTGCTCGGATACACACAATATATACTTTTATAAGTATACATCGAAAAGAAACATAATAATAATGTCTTTAAGAATCATTATTACAAACCTTCACCAACGGGTCGTACACGTTTTCTAAACACAAACGATAAACTAACATTTGGACATAACTTGTTGAATGGAAAACTAGCATAGATGGTCTTTTGAGACATCTACTTACTTATAACATTATGCGTTTAGGGCGCTAGAAGGTTACTTTTTGGGAAATACTTGTTTGCTATTTGCAAACCTTTATACCAGACTCAGGTGAGTCTCATAGCCCCACTTTTACTTTTACTATTTTACTTACTTTGGGGTGAGAATACACTGCTCTGTTTTTTTATGAACACAAGTACTATGAATACTTATACGGATTACATGGGTAACTAAACCAAACTACGACGGTCTCCAACAAATATCATAGTCCGTTAATACTAAGCGTGAACATTATGGATAGATCTATCGGGAACTGACAGTCCGCCGTCGGGGTTAGTCGCTCTAACTACTATACGGACGCATAATAATTCGTAAATCCGAGTGTACTGGTTTATACACTTACTGGAGACACCAACTACGGTTAAGCTTCGAACTATGAGCCCATGGCAATAGTATACTTTAGTTTATTTTGCATTCGTGCGAACTCTGAAAACTCTGAAATCTTGTGGTTCATACTATGATTTTAACTACGTAAACCTATGAGCTCACCAACATTATTGTTGACACTTTAGCGTGTATTTCTCACGTTCACTGACGCAGTAGGATTGCTTGAAGAGGTAATAGTTCGAGTCGCATGTTTTACAACAACTTTCAAATGGAGATTTCCTTGCATTACTATATTTTGTATAAATTAGTTATGTATTAGAATCTTCGGACTAGATGCGAACTCTAGGAACTTGTTTTATACCGTAAACAGCTTATCAAGGTAATGTATTGCCTCTTTTTGAAATGTATTTTCAAAACAACTCATATAGAGGCCGTTCGATGTAACTTTATGTAAAGATTCCTGATTAGTCGCGCCCCGACCCGACTTCCGCAGCATACGAAATTTGGGGGTGCGACACATATATATTAGGCTAATAAGGGATAGAATTTGTATATGAGTAGGACACTAATAAGGAAGGTGAATATCCACAATATATAAATTGTAACATGATGTATACTCACATCAGAACATTTCAAACTTTTTTGGGCATAGGAGCTTTTCAAGGTCAATTCACGACAAGGTTTATAAGGTGTCTACTATATTATATTTAAGATTAGAGGTAGCAAAATGGAAAGATTATGCTATATGTATGTATTAGAGGTAGCAAAACCAATGATTAAATAGTCTAACGGTAAGGGCAGCTCATGACTTACTTGAAGTCATGGCTTCAAAACTTGTCATGGGTATTATTTATCATAAAGGTACCTACCACCAATGAAGCGCATGACCCACAACGTTAAGGCTTAATTCGCGTGATGGGTATTATTTATCATAAAGGTACCTGCCACCAATGAAGCGCATGACCCACAACGTTAAGGCTTGATTCGCGAGAGTTCCAGCTCAGACGTTACGGTATATGTGATGGAAGTGATTTGTCTGGCGATGTTGAAATTGAAGAGATCTCAATAAATTATATCATGTCTAGAAAAATGTGGAATCGAAATGAAATCGACGTCGATGATGCATTTGCATATAATGTAGCGCTAGAAGTAATGGAAAGTGATGAGGATCAAGAACCAAGATCTTAAGATCTGTCAAGGAATGCATTCAAAGAAATTATTGGCCAAAATGGAAAGACGCAATTGAGCATAATTGAATTCTCTCGAGAAACGAGAGGTTTTCGGACCGGTAGTCCGTACACCTGAAGGTGTAAAACCTGTTAGGTATAAGTGGGTTTTTGTGCGAAAGAGAAATGAGAAAAATGAAATAGTGAGATATAAAGCTCGATTGGTAGCATAAGGTTTTTCGCAAAGACTCGGAATTGATTATGAGGAAACATATTCTCCGGTGGTGGATACAACAACATTTCGATATCTTATTAGTCTAGTAGTAAACGAAGGGATTGATTTGCGTATAATGGATGTTGTGACAACTTATTTGTACGGCTCACTTGATACTGAAATTTACATGAAACTCCATGAAGGGTTTAATCTGCCTAAATCATGTAATGAAAATTCTTGAGAACATTATTCAATCAAATTAAATAAATCATTATATGGGCTAAAACAATCTGGACGTATGTGGTACAATCGTCTGAGTGAGTATCTATTGAAAGATGGCTATAAAAATGACTCTATTTGCCCATGCATTTTTATTAAAAGATCTGGATCTGAATATGTTATAATTGTCGTTTATGTTGATGATTTGAATATCATAGGAACTCCTCGAGAGCTTCCTAAGGCAGTTGAGTACTTAAAACGTGGATTTGAAATGAAAGACCTTGAAAAGACAAAGTTTTGTCTTGGGTTACAAATTGAACATCTTAAAGATGGAATCCTTGTGCACCAAGAAGTGGAACGCCCCTCTCTTAGTATATTATAAAATACTCTTTAATTCGGAAGCGTAGGTCAAAATATATTATATTAACAATATTTACAAAAAGGTAAATATATATAATGTTCAAAACATCGTACAAAGACGGGGGTTACAAAATTCAACTTTCATTATTTATCAAAATCTATCAGAGTTGCCAGCCGATCAAACATTCCTTGAACAAAACCTGCCTGCCCGCCCATTCAATCATGACCTGCAGGGATTAAGTGGGGAATTAGCACGAAGCTAAGTGAGTGAACATGAAACTAACAGTTCAACTTAGCATAACAATCTATTTACATCAAATAATCGTAAACACAAATCATCAATATCAAAGAGGATCGGTGGTTTTTGAGGAACCCTACTGCCTCGGTGGCCCTCAAGAAACGCTTATCACAATCTGTAGTGGCCACTACAGAATATACCGATAACTTGATATTACCACTACACAACATGGGTTTAGTACAACACATGTACGACACCCCATATCTGTAATCTTGTAAATCATCAAGTCCAACAATCTGTTGACCTCTTTACTAGCAATCAATGTCCAGAGGCCACATTGCACGTAGATTCATAATCAGCATATCAGCATATCAGACTAAACAGTCTATCAATTATATCTACGTTTACTTGTTGCAACCAAATCGTTACAACTGAATCAAACATGTGAGTTCCAGATCCACTCACCTGCCAGTCTCAGCCCAACAACTCAGAAGTCTAATGTTACTGAGTCTTCTGCTGATCTGAGAATACAACAAATAATGAGTTAGTAACTCATTCCATAATCATATAACATATTTAAACAAGCAGGTAAATTCCTGAAGTCTAAGAAAACAAACGTTCAATCAGAAGCGAAACCAGAAAGTCTCGAAACGATGCTTAAAACTGAAAAATGTCATTTTCGACCCCAAGATGACCCCGAAAGGCCTAAAACTGCCTAGGCTCATAGGATAGAGCCTTGATTATTGGGTCGTTTTCGAGTGACCATGCGAATCTCAACCCAATCCGAGTTAGTGAAATTGTCACTCAGTCGCGACCCTGAAATCACTTACGAAATTTCAAAATTTGCAAAACAAAATTTTAAAATCTCAGTTCGCAGGATCTCGGTTCGCTTCGCAATGAGTCTCAGTTCGCAGGAACTCAGTTCGCGAATCTCAGTTCGCTTCGCAACTCGGTTCGCAGGGCAAGAACTCAGTTCGCTTCGCAGCAAACTCAGCCCAGCTCAGTTCGCAGAACCATAACTCGGTTCGCAGGTCAACTCAGTTCGCTTCGCAGTCAAGCATTGCGAACTGAGTTCATCTTCAAGCTGCGAAGTTCGACGTTGAACCCAGAAACTTCGAACTGAAATCTTTCAAAACTCACAAATTCAACTTCCTAACATTCAATTAAGCTTCCTAGCAGTTTATATTCATCAAATAAGTTCATATAACACCTTTTTAAGCTTCAATTCAAATCAACTCGTGAATTAACCGAATTTCATAAAAATACAATTATAAACTTTAAACACTTACAGGAACAAAGTAACGATGAGGGTGTTACTAGAAATTCGTTGTAACACAAAAGATGATAATACGAAATGATTCACGAATTCACAGAAGATTTCTTCAAGTTTTTGAATGAGCTCTCGGCTCACTTCGGTTTGCAGGAACAGGGAGAGTGAATTTGAGAAGAGTGTATAATTGTGTAGAATGTTACAGAATATACGTGTATATATATTAATCGTATCCAATACCATTACGTTTTAGTTCCCTTCTTAATCTATTGTCTGGAACCTAAAACCATTTTGCGAAAACCAAATATTTTATTTTACCGTTAACTAGTTCGGTTTAAATCAATGAATTATTCATTAGTCACAATAATTCATTTATTCATTTTACTAATATTATCAGACATAATAATAGTAAAATATTTCTTAACACATTAAATAATAATTTAAAGTTAGGGAATTTACCGGAATACCACTAGGCCCTTAAAGTGGATGTTACAAGAAGCTTACATAGACAAAGTGTTGAAAAGATTTTATATGGACAAATCACATCCACGGAGTACCCCGATGATGGTTAGGTCACTTGATGTTGAAAAAGACCCTTTTCGGCCTCCGAAGGATAATGAAGAAATTCTTGGTCTAGAGATACCATATTTGAGTACTATTGGGGCATTGATGTTTCTCGCTGGTCATACACGACATAATATATCATTTTCTTTAAATATATTAGCAAGATACAGCTCGTGTCCTACAAGGAGGCACTGGAATGGAATAAAGCAAATATTTCGATATCTTCAAGGTACGAAAAATATGGGTTTATATTTCACTAACTGTCACACCCCCAAATTATGATGCAGCGGAAGTTAACGCGGGGCGCGACGAAATTAGGAATCATCACACAAGGATATAACGAACAACCTCTAAATGAGTCGTTTGAAAAATAGTACATTCCATTTATATAAAATGTTGAAATGTATTGTTTACATGTCACAAAAATATTGTTTCCCTAGAGTCCGCGTTTAAAACGGGAGATTCTATTATATGACAGTTTACAAAAGATAATGCGAAAGAATCTCCAGTAATGCAATTGTGAAATCATACGATTCTAGTGTGCGGTCCCCCTGAAGGAATCCTACTGTTGTTGTGAACCTGAGAAATACATACTAAAACGTCAACAATAATGTTGGTGAGTTCATAGGTTTAGTTATCAAAGTATCAATGTGAACCACGAGATTTTCATGTTGTTTGTATCGCAAAACTACGATAAATAAATGTATACTACTGCCATGAGCTCATAGTCCGAAGCTTAACCGATATGAGTTTGCCTCCTGCATGTGTCTAATCCAGAACACCCGTATGAACAAATAATAATGCGTCCTTTTGACCAGTTAGCGCTACTAACCCGGACGGGGATGGTCAATCCCAAATAGATCTATTTATTAATACTCATGCTAAAATTCATACTACCGAAACTATGATGTAGAGGACTTTTGTGTGGATTAGAAAGTAAAACCACTCATGCAATCCGTATATGTGTGTTTCTGTACTCGTGTTCATGAAAACAGTGTATGTATTCTCACCCCAATAGTTAAAAAAAAAAGTGGGGCTATGAGACTCACCTGAGTCTTGATAGAGAGTGTTTATATTCAATAAACGTATATCCAATATGTAACCTTCTAGAGCCCTGAACGCATAAGGTTATGAGTAAGTGAATGTCTCAAAAGATCATTCATGCTAGTTGTCCACTCAACTAGTTATGTCCAACTGTTTGTTTATCGTTCGTGTTTAGAAAATATGTACGGCCCATTGGTGACATTATGTAGTGATAATTCCCGAAGACATTATCATTATGTTGGTTTTCGTTGTATACTTATGAGAGTATATGTGTTGCGTAGTCAAGTAGTGTCGTACATAACTATTCGTTGTTACGCGTTTTTAATACTTTGTGAAACATGTCTTAAGTTTATTTTAAGCGACATTAGGTGCGACACTAGGTCAGTGTCGCAATTTTCTCGAAAGTTGGGATTTATGCGACACTAGGATTAGTGTCGCAAGTTGTGATTTCGATTTTGTTTTAGCGACACAAGCGTTAGTGTCGCAGGATATTGCGACACTAATTAACACTGTTGGTTAAAATCATTGCGACACAAGGGTTACCACTGTTAGTTCAAATTGTTGCGACACTAGCTTAGTGTCGCAGGTTGCGACACTCGAATGGTATTGCGACACAAGGTTAGTGTCGCAGATTAGTACTGCTGTTTTATGATTTAGCGACAGAGGCTTAGTGTCGCACCCGATTTGGGCCTGATGCGACACTAAGGGTCTGTTGTGTGTTCGAGTTCGGGAACTTGGTCAAACGTGCTCGGTTTGACCCGAAACTTTTAGGGAAGTCTTAAATATGTTTTTAGAGCTTAGAAAAATTATCGTTACGTTTTGTGGTTAACCCGAAAGTGTCGTTTCAAAGTTTATACAAAATCAGTCCACGGGTTATTTTTCCTTAAAATTATACATTTTTCGTGGCTCGTTTTAGCTATTCAAAGTGTTGAGATAAAATTCAAGAAAATTCTACGGTATTCCCCTATGTCTTACCTTTACAAGAAATATTTTTACATAATTTTTGGTCAAGTGTAAGTGATGAAATCGTCCAAGAACCAAACATGTGTCTAGTTGGTCGATTTCCTGACCTTTGCTCAGTGTTTAGTCCATATCTCACAATTTATAAAACTTCAGAAAACGAAATAATACTACTTTTAAAGGTAACACAAAATGTGAACTTTTCCAAGTGGTTTCAGTCGATTTGGGTTTGTAGATCTCGAGATATGCCTTCTCAAAGTTGGTCAAATTTTATGTTCAAAAGGACAGTCCGGACACTTAATTTTGTAAATTCGTTTTCCTATGCCAAACGATCTCAGAAAAATACAAAACCACATGGGTTCGAAAGCTAACATCCTAAACTTGATTTTAGGCTAAAGAATCACTCGATTTGGTTGAGAAAAGAGTTATATGTCATTGATCAAAGTCGGGTCAAGTTTTTGTACAACAGTTAATCGTTTTGTCTGATGGTTTTTCGTATTATCCAATGGTTTTCGGTTTAGATCTTGGACATAATCAGTAAAAACGAACCTCTAACATGTATATGAACATTATCCAAGGAAAATAAACGAGTTTGGAAGAGATTCTTACAACAAAAATGCAATTTAAGCCGTAACGAAAGGAGGAAGGCTGTTGCGGCTCGATTTTCGTTTCCTTGCTTGTTCTTCTTCTTCGTGACGATGTAGACGATGATGGTGGTGACTAGAGCACTTGGAAGAGGATGAGAATGGTGGTTGTGGTGGTGGAATGTGGCTGGAGATTTGAGAGAGTGAGTAGAGAAACAAGGAACAAAAGTGGTTTAGTGTGTGTGAAAATGAGAGCTTGCAAGATTGTGTGAGGTTTTAAGGAAAATGGTGGGCCAAAGAGGGGGAGGGCCGGTTTGGGCCTGGCTGGGCCGAGGTTGGCTTGGCCCATCTTGGTCTTGGGCTCGTGACTCGATTCCGTGTTACGTTATTTGGTCGGTTAACGTTAATCGCGCGTGTTAAAGTTTAATCGTTAACGTTTAATTTTCGTGTTTTGTTTTTGATACGTAATTGCTATTTTAAATTGACCAAATATTTATAAATACAATATTGAACCTTTTCCAAAATATTGGGGTCTCGTTCGGGTGTCGGGTGCGAATCGCGCGTTTTAGTCGCGTATGGTACGTTTTATACAAAACGTGAAACGTTTAATATATTTTTGTAATAATATATGTTAAATAACGATTATTTAATATAGTCGCGTTATTTAAGAACATGTTTTTCACCAACGTCCGTATTTATTGTGTCGGATTCCATCCGATCGAATTTGCATAATTAAAATTAATTACGTACGTGTGTATAATACAATACACATAATGTTATTGTACTTAGTCCTATTTCACACTAAATACAAGTAATAATGACCTATCTTAGGTACAATCGATGGCCTAATTTGTCGTGTGTCACACTAACTCATGCAAAACAAGTTTAGTTGGTTTTGCATATGATGAGTTTATGTCAGACCCTCATACGGGTCGATCTCAAACTGGATATGTATTCACAAGCGGAGGTACTGCAATTTCATGGCGTTCCACAAAACAAACAATCACGACTACTTCATCCAATCATGCAGAGATTTTAGCAATCCATGAAACAAGTCGAGAATGTGTTTGGTTAAGGAACGTGATACATCACATTCGTATTTCTTCCGGTATATCTTCTGGAAATGAAGCAGCAACAGTTTTATATGAAGATAATGCGGCATATATTGCTCAACTTAAGGAAGGATACATCAAAGGTGACAGGACCAAACATATTGCGCCAAAATTTTTCTTTACTCATGACTTGCAAAAATGTTGAGATATTATAGTACAACAAGTTCGTTCAAGTGAAAATCTGGCAGATCTATTCACCAAGGCACTTCCTACTTCAACATTTCAGAAACTTGTGCGCGGCATTGGGTTGCGACGACTTGATGAACTTGCCTGATGTACTCATCGGGAGGAGAAAATACGCGTTGCACTCTTTTTCCCTTAGTTATGGTTTTATCCCACTGGGTTTTCCTAACAAAGTTTTTAATGAGGCAGCATCATCCCCATACATATTAAAAGATTATGTACTCTTTTTCTTAACAGGTTTTTGTCCCACATGGTTTTACCTAGTAAAGTTTTAACGAGGCATAAGTCTTAAACAATGGAGATCCAAGGAGGAGTGTTATAAATCTATATATGGTATGGACGTCAATATCAACTATTACATAGATGAGATATGTTATATTAGGAGATTATTGTTTCTTGAAGAATACTTTACATATGTATTATATATATGACTTATTATTCAATAAGATAGATGAATTCTTTCTCTCTATTACTCTTACTTTACAAAAAAAAAACTATTATATTAATAAAGAGTACAAGAGAGGAAGTCAATTTATCATGATATAACTTTGCAAATTGAATACAAGGGTTAAAGAGGGGCCAGCCGTTAGTTTCATCTATTTGGAAGTCACTTATAAGATGGAAGGGTATCGTAGACATTCAACTACTATCAAGAACAATAACCCTCATAACGGAAAGCTAGTCCTTGTTTCTCATCTTGGTTATTAAATCTTTCAAACTTTGAAAATTTTTGACACTATTTGGGTCGACTCAGCTTAAAAGAGTGACATCCCAACGGTTAGCGCCTCTACTGTGATAAGAAGCAACATAGTAGTACCAATTGTCTGCTAGATCAATATTTTTAAGAATTCTCTGAAAACTCATTAAAGTTTTGATGTAATGCAACATAGGAACCTTCCATGTTCGTCATCGAAATCCTAAATCTCAATTAACTTTTAACACGACCATCCCTCTCTCATCCACAAGATTCAAAACCTCAAACTTCTTAAGCCGCCCGGCTTGAGCAATTGCAGTCCATAGCCAACTATTTGTCGAATTATTATAGTCAAAATATATGACAGTAGACACGATATTTTTCTCCTTTTTACCCACTAAAAGAACATCCATAATTTTAAAACTCAAATCATCTTGTACATTTAACTTTGTATCCTGCCTATTTTCATTGTTGATTGATTAAGCGAGATTGGTGTGTATAGAGTGTTGAGAGAGAGTTATAAAATTCCAGACGAAGACGCCAGTTAACACATTTGTGATTAACACCACAAATGTGTATGATTCACTTTCAGAAGTGAGTGGGCCAAATCTATCTCTAGCCTCTAAATTGGACATGGAAATACAGGTTGTGGGCCTGATCCAAAACCGTGTGATGACGTTTCTAAAATACTTGGTTCTTCTAACACGATGATTATCGAGATCACAAGTATGTTGCTAAAACCTACGTGCCGTAGCCGAAGGTTAGAAGAGAAAAGGAGAAAACAAATGGGTTTTTTGAATCAAATTCAAAGAAGGGAATTTAAAAATGATTTTCATCAAGATCAACGGGTTGTGCTTGGTAAATCAAGAGAGATTATAATTTTTTTGGAAGAAGACGACTCCTTGGATTCTGATTCCGAATCGATCATTATTAGGTCCAGAAGGCGTTTAAGAATGATGTTTTAGCCTCATTCTTTGGAGTTTTGAAAGTCTGAAAGGTGTCGATACTTGAGTGTTACAATTTTAATTTCCGCTAAGGGTTGGTTTGGTGCCTTTTGTATGGTGTGGTCTTGTGTTTGGGTAGGCGTTATAAGGTTTCTTGTGTTAGGATCGGTATGTTCGAATTGTTTTCCTTGGTATTATGTTCTATTTACATGGTATTTATATATTTACAATATAACTATGCATCCCATATATACCTATTTAATTACATCCGGTATTTTCGTTGTCTGGTAGTACATATACTTTGTACGTACTGATATTTATTTATTTATATATCTTTTGAACTCTCGTATTTTTCTTTCACGTCGGCCGGAGGTCCCCCAGATACAGTCCCTTTACCTCGGATAAGGGAATAATTTTCATTACCCTCGGGTAGAGGGACGACTCTCTTTACCGCGTGTAGAGGAACGATTGTTTGCTTCTTACCCTCCACATTCCCCGTTGATGTGAAATTGAGTATTGTTATTGTTATTGGTATGTTCTAGCCTCTTGCTAGATAAATTTATTAATGAAATCTATTTTCCTTTAAAAAAAACACAAATCTATTCTGCAAGGTCAAATAGTGTGACAACTACCATCTTTCACATTTTTCTCGATTTAACACTTGGTAATGTTTAATATTGTTATTGTATTATTTATCCTCCATTTTAAAATTTATCATGGTCATAACACATACTTTCTATTTACTCGCGTGTGAGTCTCACGTTATCGATTGTATTCTTGATTTTCTCATTCCTAACTGTCAAGAAACTAAGAATTAACACTCAAAGGCCAGATTACGTACCAAAATTACTCATACGATTAACTCAAATACTCAAAAGTCAAAATACATAATCTGACTCAACATACATCAAAAAGAGTTCTGACAACATCACTCAACGAATACTATCATTCAAGGCACGTTTCGTGACTGATGATTCACTGTGAGAAAACTAGAAAACCCTAATTTGAGTGCGTAGAAGTCGAGAACAGAGGGAAACAATTTCACCAAGATATATGTGTGTTTATCTTAAATCTTAAAATTTATATTTTCGATAACTGAAAATAAACTCTGCAACTTTGACACTTTCGCCCCTTGGACTTCATCTTATCAACTAGTACCACAATAATTAATTAAATTTAATAAGTATATAGTCCCACAACATAACTTGTGTTCCAAGTTTAGATTATATATTTCAACACTAACTAATCCCTATGCGAATATATTAAAGTAGTGTCACAATCATTTCCCAATCCATAAAATGCGACTAAACTATGGGAAGCTCTAAAAGGGGTCATTTCATCACCTTGAATTACTGTGTTGTTTTCTCGAAGCCAATGCAACATATGTTGGAACTTGAGGAGATCTTCAATTTGCATCATTCAAGCACGTACTTCTCAAGAATTTGAACGTATTTGCTAAAAAGATGTTTATTTAATACCTCAAATTTTCTTTCGGTAGTAGTAAGCTATCATTTTCTATAACACCGCACTAGTTGTTGGGATCGACCCCGATGGAGACGCTCAACTGTAGTTAGGCCGGTGTGAACCTCTTGGTTACAGAAAGGCAGTGACGTCGAGGAGAGAAGTGACCAGTGATGGAGGATTGGAGTATCATTTTGAGTTCGAGAGGGAAAGCAAATTATAATAAGTAATCATGTTAGAAAGACCAATAAATGAAATAGGAAATATCAATATTCTTTAATTTAAATGGTATCCATTATTATTATATTTTATGTATACAAAAGTCACTTTTTATCTTCTCTTGGTCATATACCACCATCTTAATGTATGGGCTAACAATCTCATGGACCATTTTTAACTCCCTTGATTTTTTATATATTGTTTGTCACATTATTTTCTAAACTTATAGAAGATTATAATTATTTATTATTGTATTTATATTATAGATATAGATAGATATATATATAATAATAACTTTAAAATATAAGAAATATTTGATTTGATTATATATCACGCTTCTTACCAAAGGATTTGATCCATATTTGGCGACGGAGTTTTCGCACTTTTTAGATTTATTTACGTCCGAATTTCAATTCTCGTGAGAAAAAGAAAACATTACACATTTTTGGTAAAAACTTTCAAATTTGAACCCAACTGAATTGGTTCAATCTTCCCCCAATTAATTACTTTTCAACCTCGTGTTCTAACCAGTCATACACGTTGTTTTCAAGCAGCCTGCCGTTAAATTAATTTTATAATTCGGCAGTCTTTCGAGACTTTAACAATTTAACAAACTTTGATCCTGTATAAGTAATCAATTTAAATTTATGGAACCACAATATTATTTCTTCATCATCCCATTTCACCATCTTTTTCTTCCTTTTCTTCTACATTTTGTAAGTCAACTTTATTTCACTCGGTCAAATCTTGTGGGTTTATCACCACATCTTCAACAACAGCACATTCTTCCAATACATCGATCCATTGTAACTTTATACAGGTCACCATCCTCAGTTGGGTAGCCTTTGATTGACCTTTGAAAGTTGCTGTTTTGGAAGATTCAGATTCACCCACCACCTGTTTGATAACATGTCTCAATGAAGTGGGAAGTTGGAAAGACTTGATCTTGAGCAATATTTTGAAGTGGTTAGCAATCAAAGGTATTTGGTTTTGTAATTTTGATTTTTGATTTCATTTGTAAGATGGCAGAAGTGGGTTATGAAGGATCACAACATGGACAGAGTGTACAGGTTCTTCCATTTAAGACCTCTAATGCATCTCTCAAAGTACTATTGCTACATGGGAATTTAGATATATGGGTAAAAGAGGCTAAAAATCTGCCTAACATGGATATGTTTCACAACAAATTAGAACAAGTATTTGGGAGGATGCCTACATTCAGCGGAGGAAAAAACAAGCCTGCAGATGTGAAGCCTCCTAAGGTCACAAGTGATCCATATGTCACGGTTTCAATAGCGAATGCTGTAATCGCAAGAACCTTTGTTATAAGTAATAGCGAGAATCCTGTTTGGATGCAACATTTTTATGTTCCTGTGGCACATTATTCTGCTGAAGTGCAGTTTGTTGTGAAGGATAGTGATGTTGTAGGATCACAGATCATGGGGGCTGTTGGTGTACCAGTTGAGCAATTAGTTTCGGGTTCAGTCATTGAGGGTATGTTCCCAGTACTAAACGAAAGTGGGAAACCATGTAAACGTGGGGCTGTATTGACTCTATCGATTCAGTACATACCCATGATGAAAGTGCCTCTCGACCGGAATTTTAATGGTGTTTCTGGCACGTATTTTCCACTTAGGAGAGGAGGTAAAGTTACCCTTTATCAAGATGCTCATGTTGATGATGGTTACCTTCCAAGTATGCGTCTTGATGGTGGTTTAACGTATGCAAATGGAGATTGCTGGCATGATATTTGTGAATCGATAAAGCAGGCGCGTCGTTTGATTTACATTACAGGATGGTCTGTGTTTCACAGTGTTCAGCTAGTGCGTAATGGGGCAGGTGCAAAAGACAGTTTTCTGGGGGATCTTTTGAAAGCCAAGTCTTCAGAAGGTGTAAGAGTCCTTCTCCTTGTATGGGATGATCCTACGTCTAGGAGCATTCTTGGAATAAAGACAGTAAGTATCTTTTATTTATCGTACTTACTCATTTTGTCAAATTTACGTTTTACCTATTAACTTGCGTATGTTCTGAACTAATGCAGCAAGGGGTCATGCAAACTAATGATGAAGAAACTCGACGTTTTTTCAAGCATTCTTCGGTAAAAGTACTCCTTTGCCCACGTTCTGCTGGAAAGGGACATAGCTGGGCCAAGAAACAGGTTATATTGTTATTAAGTTGTATAAGAATTCACACCCAATATCTTTGATTACTTTCCTTTTAATGGGTGAGTGAATCTCTATTACAGGAGGTTGAAACAATCTATACCCATCATCAGAAAACGGTTATAGTAGATGCTGATGCTGGTAATTACAGAAGACGAATAATGGCATTCGTTGGAGGTCTTGATTTATGTGTGGGCCGTTATGATACTCCATCACATCCCATTTTTAGTTCATTACAAACTTTGCATAAAGATGACTATCACCAACCAAATTACACGGTATATACTGATCTCCTATTGCTCTTGAACTTTTAGGAAAAAAGAACTTTCTATTTAGTTTCACTGGTAATTTACATTATATATCATCATTTCGCTTAAACAGGGACCTACCACTGGTTGTCCTAGAGAACCATGGCATGATTTGCACAGTAGAATTGAAGGACCAGCTGCATACGATGTACTCAAAAACTTTGAGGAGAGATGGTTGAGGGCTTCAAAGCAAACTGGGATTCATAAAATGAAGAAATCTTCTGATGATTCATTACTCCAAATAGAAAGGATCCCTGACATAATAGGGATCGATGATGCTCATTGCAGAAGTGACCAAGATCCCGAGGGTTGGCATGTTCAGGTAAGTTAGCTCTTGTGCAATTCTTTTACTTGGTAGTGTGTGATTATGTGTTTTTTTTTTTCATTTTTCTTGTATTAACAATGTGCAGGTGTTTCGTTCAATTGACTCAAATTCTGTTAAAGGTTTTCCTAAAGACCCCCGGGAAGCCACCAGCAAGGTCTGATCACTTTTACTTCCGGTTTTGGTAGAGGTGGCAAAATGGGCAGGTCGGATGGATTGGGTAATTGGTGAAAATGGGTAACCTTTTACAGGTTGACCAGAAACAATTACCTCTAATCTTTAAAGCTTATATTATTTCGATTATCATCTAAATTGTTTGAAGATGATATACTTTAGGCGACTTTTGACCCGTTTGACACGTATCTTTGGAAGCTACTATTTTTACACGTTTGACCCATTAGAAATGAAACATAGATCTAATTGACTCCTTCAAATGCCACCTCTGAGATTTCTTATGCTGTGGGCCGATACAAATTATTTTTCTCTACGTCAATTGCTACCTCTGAGATTTCTTTATTTATGCTGTGGGTCGATATCTAATATTTTACTCTACCTTATCAGAACTTGGTATGTGGGAAGAACGTGCTTATAGACATGAGCATACATACCGCATATGTGAAGGCAATTCGTGCTGCTCAACATTTCATATATATTGAAAATCAATACTTCCTTGGTTCTTCATTTAACTGGAGTAATCACAAAACTTTGGGTAAGAAAACTTTATGATGCAGGCTGTTATTTGCAATTTAACTATGATATTCATATAATAAGTAAGAATGCATGTGTATTTACAGGTGCAAACAATTTAATACCGATGGAAATTGCTCTAAAGATTGCAAATAAAATCCGAGCCAAAGAGAGGTTTGCCGCATATATTGTGATTCCAATGTGGCCAGAGGGTAGTCCTACAAGTATTGCAACTCAAAGGATTCTCTTTTGGCAGGTACATTCGAAGCTATCATCTGAAATTGAATACTAGAGGTGGCAAACTGACTGTGTTGGGTAATGGACCAGTGAGGCAAACCGGAGAATTTGTGCACCATGCAAACTGGGGTGGGTTCAGTTGTATTGACCTAAAACACTATATGATGAATTTTGTTTCAGTGATGATCAAATTATCTACGTATATTGATTTAGGAGTCTTTATGCATTAAAAGTACACTCTCGGCAACTTTAGACTGATCATTTGACTCATTTTGTTATCTAGTTTTCCTTTATTTTACTCATTTGATCCGTCATAGATTAAACATAATCGTAACCAACCCAGTCATTTAAATGGGCAGAATTTGCCACCTCTTGACATACTTATCGAAATTGATTTACTACATATAAACAAGATTTTCATCATTGACATTTATAACAGAATAAGACAATGCAAATGATGTATGAAGTGATTTACAAGGCTTTACAAGAGGTTGGGCTCGAAAATGTGTATGAGCCTCAAGATTATCTGATATTCTTCTGTCTTGGCACTCGTGAGTCTTCCCATGGTGTGGAACCAATTCCAGAAGAGAAAGGGTCTAATACTGCAATTACCCCTCAAGTACATATATCTAATCTTTCTCATCAACTGTTCTATACATCACAGTTTTCTTGATTTTCTTATTACTAACACACATTTTTTTCCTATGGCAAAGTTACTTACTAGGAAAAATCGCCGATTTATGATATATGTACACTCAAAAGGAATGATAGTGGATGATGAGTTTGTGATAATGGGATCTGCAAACATCAACCAACGTTCATTAGAAGGCTCTAGAGACACTGAAATCGCTATGGGTGCTTATCAGCCCTATCATACATGGGCTAACAAACGTTCTAGTCCCCACGGGCAGGTAGCATTTATTTAATTTCATTAGAGATTGCTAAATCGGTAGTCGGGCCATTTGGGTAATGTGGATCAGGTCAAAATGGTTAATTTTTTTATACTGTACATGATAAAATTGGCCGGATCAGTATGAACAGAACACTTCTTTTCCAAAAAGAATTGAACTTTATATTAATAACTAGGTTATTAACCCATGTAATACGTGGGAAACGTATAAAATATTGTATAAATTAGCTAAGTGTGTTATTATCTTCCTATCAAAGTAAGTCATTTGCTAAAATGTTTAAGATTGAGATTTACCCTTCTCTATTGAAAAGCAAATGGTAAATTGGTAAGCGAATTGTATGTTTGACCAAATTTACACCCCTAGTCCAATGTAAAATTCTTAATAATAATTCATAATTTTCAATCCTTGAGTTGAATGAATGACCAACTACCACTCTACCAGCAAAAAAGAAATTACTTCAAGCTAAAAAAGACTTTTGTAAACAAAGTTTTTCAAAAGAGTAATGCTAAACACTTATTTTCTCTCCATTTTTATCAATCATTTTACCAAGTGTAATGACATATTTTAACACATCTTTGTACCAACACTTGGCACATCTAAAATGTTTCATGTGCGTAAAAATGCTAGAGATTTGGAAGATATAAGGTTTTTTAAAATCACCAAGCTAATGCTAATAGTGCTCAGAAATATAATTAAAATTATACCTACCTCTCTTATCGAAAGTAACTAGAAGATTACCCGCGTCATGTGGCAGACATTATTTTTTGTTTAACGAAGTGTTGAGTCAACCATCATTTAATTTTGTTTGATGCACAAATATCAAAGAAAGAACATGATGAATGGTAAATATGAAGAAAGTAGTTTTATGTCAAACGTTTGATGTTGTACAACTTTGGATTTCACGGTCAAAATTTTCAATTGCGATTATATTAGGTGTGATATGTTACAAATGCTAAGTGTAATCGGTTACACATCTTGTGTCATTTATATTGTGTCCGTTATTGAATTAAGTATATATATATTTTAGTCGGTTAGATGCTAAGAATTAATTTGGTTCATCCGTTTGAAGATTGAATCGTCATAATTTGATTGTATTAAAACTTAAACACTTTAAGATATTCGACATTTCTACATTAATAGTATATATAGTACATATCTAAATGACAAATTTAAGTTAAGTTACGAATATTTTATTTAGCTATAATTTGAGATTATTAAATAAAAAATGATTATAAAAGATAATAAAACATTGCTTGAAATGGTTGTAATAATGCATTACATGAATTAACTTAGTGTAATAAATAAATTTCAAGTATCTCTTTTGTAAGATTTTAAAACTTTTTGTCAAACTCTTTATATATTATTATGGAAGATGAAAGATAACTTTACTTTTCAAATAATATCCAAAATAATAATCATAAATGACATTTTAATATCCATCAAAATGTTACATCAATTATGTTACTTATGAAAAAGAATTAAGTAATTATGGGGTTGCATTGATACTGTTGTTAGGATCTCATATAGGCCTTTATGACCCTGGCCCGTAAATGGACCTTTATGAGCTTCTAAAATATCTTTTAGACCATGACCAATGGCCCAGTTGGCCCTATACATTTTAAAGTGTTTAAAGACTCATTAATAATATTTAAAGAGTAGAATAGTCATTTGTATTGTATATATTTTAAGGGATTAAGACTTGGTGCTCAAACTTTATAAAAAGTAGTACAGAAGTATAGATAATTGCAATAAGGCTTCATGATCACCAAATAAGCACTACAGTCTACACTTCATTAAATTAAATTATTAATTAACTTAAATTATTTAAATTATACTAATAAAAGAAATCCAAAATTTAAGAAATTGACAACTAGGATTGTGATGGAAAATGAAAATCTTGGCTAATTAAAGGGTGACATATGGCTAATTATGTAGTCTTTTAATACTATAGATAGATTAGTGTATCACATATGATTACAGTTTAATTCAACAACAATCTAATCCATTTTTTTAATAATTTATATATAAATCTAATTGGTTGAGATTGCCACATCTAATATTTCATGCAAATCAAAACGAAATTGAAAAATGCGGCTTTGGTGTAACTTGTGCCATGATCCCGTGCAGATATTTGGGTACAGGATGTCCCTTTGGGCTGAACATATTGGTGGGCTTGAGAGCACTTTTGAAAGACCTGAGAGCCTCGAGTGTGTGAGAAGGGTCAGATCACTGAGTGAATCGAACTGGAATCAGTATGCAGCCGTTGAAGTGACCGATATGAAGGCTCACCTTTTAAAGTACCCGGTTGAAATTGATCGAACTGGTCAGGTGAAGTCTCTTCCTGGTTGTCCAAATTTCCCAGATATGGGTGGTAACATTGTTGGCACTTTTGTGGCCATTAAGGAAAACCTCACCATTTGAAATTTTTTAAAGTAACCCTTTTGTAAGTTTACATCCAAGGGTTTGTTTTAGGGCCTTATTTTAGTTATTGTGTACTCCATAATACTCTGAAAAACAGACTGGGCCAATATATGTGCTAATTTTGATAATGATGATTCTATGTTGTTGACATTATTTTGAAATACTATGGACGAGTATATCTTTTTGGATACAAGTCATATATGACTTTTTGAGATTGCATTATGTCGAGTATATGTATATACTATTCAATACATCCATAGTTATTATTCTGTGATTTAATCATGAAAGGGACAACTTAAGGGTTTGGCTATCTTGTGCCCTAGAGGCACAAGATAAGAAGTTAATGAATTTAAACTTTTCTTGTTTAATTATAACAACTTAAATATGTAAATTTTTGACTTAATTAGCTTAATTGGTTGTAAAATTAGTTTAATTAGTTGTTGACGCTAGTATTGGAGTACTACTAAAATTTCAACAAGCCATTTATGAAATCGTTCGATTTCAGGTTGGGAATTTATAAACTTTCAACCCATCATCCGAACTCGAGCTAATCCAAATTACCACCTCCAGTTATAAAAACTGAAACTTAAACAAACTTAACTTACATGAGACAGTTTAAATATTTGTTAGTTCAAATGAATAATAAATCAGTGATTTAAGTAGTTGTAACATGGATTAAATTAAATATTGTATAAGAGAGTAGAAAGATAATTTTCTTTTATGTGGATCAGAGGAGCAGGAGGGGTAGAATTAATCTTGACCCTTGATTTTGTCAATCAACGGCTCAGATTCACAACAATTTATGCAGATTCACTATATTTTAAATTAATCGCATTTTACGTTTAAAATGCAGTGAAATTAAAATACAGTCATCTACACCGTTAATCGAAAAATCAAGGGTTGAGATGAAGAGTTGGCTGCTCTTCCTACCCTCATATAGGACTGCCCTCTGAACCTTACCCACTTTCTTTATTTTATATTTACGTTAAGATGTTAAGAAATTCTAACACATACAAACACCAAAGGTGATTATCACTATTACTAACATATGCATACTCATTTACATTATACCAACTCAATAACAATATTATATATAAACTTCTTATCTACTATGTTAAAGCCTAGAAAATTTCCTTTACTTTATATTTTTTTTGAAATAATATGACAAAACAAATATTTTATTTTACCCAAGTACCTATGTTAGTAATTAAGTGTAATCAAATTTTAAAGATTTATATATTAAAATAAGTAATTATTGTGACCATCAATAAAATATATATTTCTATATTATTTTGCTAAATATATCTTAATAATTATATATATGCTCTAAACAAATATTTACAAGTTTATATATATGTTTGCATTTTTTTTCTTTACCTCTTAGTTTATGATCTTTTTCTTAGAAATAATAGGACAAAACAAATATTTCATGTTCTTTTTATTCAAGTATATAAGTATATATATATATATATATATATATATATATATATATATATATATATATATTAGTTATTGCATGTAATTATATTTTAAAGATTTGTATATAAAATAAATACATAATTATTGTGACGTCAATAAAATTTATAATTCTCTATTATTTTTGCTAAATGTATCTTAAAATTTATATATGTGTTACAAATTTATTTGAAAAGTATCGTCAAGAATCATAAATACTTTGTATATAAATTTTAAATGTTAAATAGTTAGAGTTGAAAATCAACATCTAACGTTGAACTAGATTATTAACTAATATATACTTAAAAACAATTGAAATATGGATAATACAATTGAAATATGAACAAGAAAATGATGAAGGGTAAATTGATGTCACACATTTTTAAATTTGTTAATTAAAAAAAATACTTAACAGATAACTCAATCATAAAACCCGAAACAATTGTAAATCGATTGTATTAATATTTTATTATATTATTATTATTATGCATTTTAACAAAATTAAATTTTAATCTAACCAAAAGTTAGATAAGTTTTTTTTAAGAGAGATCAAAGAAACTTTATAAACAAACAAAACTTCAGACATATTTACAAACAGTTCAACATATATACATTACTAACTACGCCTCATTACTGTACCTGATACTATACTCAATTGAGATGTATCACAATATTTAGACAAGTGTATCACATTCCAGTACCCGTGCACAATGCCAACCCATTCCATATGATAAATCACATATGCTGCTTCAACCTACTCGAACCCACACAGACGAAAAGTTATTTGAGTGAAAATTTAACCAAAAGTTAATTTTTAATTATTTAATAAGATATTTGTGACATAGAAACCTACATTATTAGAATTCAACGAGTCAATTTTAGTGATTATTTATATTGTCGGGTTGACAAAAATTACACAATATTCACACTTTTAGTAGTATAACTAAGATTGGCCGATCTAAAGAAAGAGGTATCCCTCTCGAACATTTAAAAACGTAAATTTTTAGAACCCCGTGGAGGTTCAAACACGGAATCATGACCTGGGGATACCAATCCAATAAACCCCCTTTGTAACTTTTGGGTCGTGGTATAATTTACGGCAACAACGCAGCCCAACTCCACTTGATATGTCTGGCTTCCAACCAATTTATACCTATATAGACCCACTAAATCTACCCGAAAAATAATCATATCCGTCCCTTCTATCACTGCAGGGAAGCTATTTGTCTCCACCGTGTCTATCACGTGCCTAGTCTTCCGCTTGCCTTGATAAAAACTATCCAACTTGTAGTTTGCTAAAATAACCGTCATGGACACATTTGGGAAGTAAGAAAATGTGACGTTTATTGGATCTAGGTAATGAATGCCTAAAGTCGAATCCTTGTTTTTTAGCTTGAGCTCAAAGTGAATAGTCAAGTTCATTGGAGATATGGAATTATCTGGTTTTGGCATGGTGAAGGCTTGATCATCAAATAGATTGATTGTAAATGAGGGACTTGACGGCAGACATATATTTACGAGAAAAAACATACCAATGCCACCCAAGAGACAAAAGACTACTACTAACCACACCATAGTGCGAAAGTTGCAGTTGCAGCGTGCCATATATGTACACTGCACGTACGTGGAAATGAAGAAATAGTAAGGTGAGAACTAAAATGGACCTGGAACAAGACAGTGATATGATTGTAATTGAAAGAGATGCAACAGAATCTGATTGTTTTTTCACATGTATGTATGTTGTCAAACAAAAGAGAAAATGATTAACTGGAATCGAACCTTTGATAAACATTTATAGGTGACGATGGTGGAACTGGTCGGTATCGTGTTGGTCAACTCTTATAGCTCGTTTACCAGGCCCTCTAATTAAGGTTGTTCTTTCATGTCATACCTTGTCCTTAACGCAATGGATAAACACACCATTAATGAAAAAAAAAATAGTTGTTAATTAAACTTCCAAAGTACTTACCAAAACAAATACTAAATCAATGAAATTTAAATGAAATGTGATGTTATAATTATAGAAAATATGTTTATGCATTCACCTAAGGGTAACGTATGGTTATCAAAATTTTAAAAATAATGTTACTCAATCCCAACACCCAAACTTAAACGAAAAGCCCTCTTCTTCCCTTTATATACTCTTTCATTTCCATAGATGAATTCTCATTCTCATATATAACAAAAAGAATTCATTTTGTTGTCACAAAACTATTGGTATAAATATGGGATGGTTAAATAATGATTGCTGCTTTTGCATAATCTTTTCAGCGTTCATAACGACTGCGGTCGTTTTATTTGTGCATTACTTGCACACCTTCCCATTAGATCCTTCATTCGTAATCAATGATTTCTATGTCTCCGCCCTCAACTTATCAGACATTTCCTCCACCACAACCAGCGCCAATCAGACCCTCTTCTTTGACTTGACGCTACATAACCGGAATAAAGCCATGGGAGCTTACAATGATCCTGTTCAGATTACGTTTTCTTATGTCCATAATATCAAGTTGACTTTTATTGTAGCCGAATTCACGATACCCATCTTTTACCAACATAATCATGAAAGCAAGCGTCTGAGATAAACGGTGACCAGTCGTGGCATAGTGCCTTATAATAGGACGGTAACATCATCAGTTTTTAAGGTGGAGGTGTCCATCAGAGTTGGGAATACGTCACCGGAACATCATAAGAAGGGGCCAATTAATGTACTAGCCAACGTGAGGGTTGGCCAAAATGGAACGAACCATCCAAAATATGGAATTGAACTCTTTGACTCGGGTGTAGGTGCTTTAAGCACGCAGATAGGATCATTGATCCTTTCAGCTGCCACCATTTTACTGATCGTCTGATGGAAATATATATATATATATATATATATATATATATATATATATATATATATATATATATATATATATATATATATGTATCTGGTATAAGTAAGCTAGTGTTTGGGATCACAGTAACCATTTGTTTTAAAGTGTTAAGTGTGTATATTAATAATTATGTACATTCAGTTACATCATTATATACCCGTGTTTGTCCATTCTATCTTTAACAAAGATATCTTCATTGCATATGAAATGACATGAAGCTTTTAACAAAAACAAGTTCAAACGTGCGCCAAGGATCACAAACTTTGTAACCGCTTTAAAGCCAAAGGTTATAGACTAGCTCAATAATTTCGAATTACAACTTAAAACTTTGTTAGGAGTATACAACTCGAGGCTTATATGGTGATCAAACTTCTTTTCATGTGGTACAGCGTACTACAAGCTCCCCACTTAAACTTCCGACGTCCTCATCAGGGCCACACACTGTAGGTAAAATTTATAGTACCCGAATATAATTTCAAAAGATGCAACTTAATAGAGTTACAAATAAGTATAAACAAAATAATATAAATAATAAACAAAAGAATAACAAACAATTAAATGTAAAACACATAAATACAGGAAATAAGTAAACGAACTTATCTTAAGAATATGGAAGCCCAACAAACTTATTTGAAGAATTACCGAGGCCCGTGTTTGATACGGTTCCCTTAAAACAGATTCACCGTCTATTTCCCATGGTACAACGGCCGAAACAACTTGTACTGGCATACTTGACTAACATGCCCAAAATTTCAAAGAATACTTGTATCTCCTTTAACGAAAAAAGTTGTGTTTTGTGTGTATTGGAATAAAGCCTAGACACCTCTATTTACAGTTTGCTTGGTACCTCTAGATTTAATTCACCCACGGATGTTGGACAAAATTCAAACCCACCAAACTACACATCGAATGTCTTACTTTGTGAATCGATATCTCGTTCACATTAGCTCGATTTGGACACATATTACCTCGTTGTGAAGCTCTTATAAGGTAGAATGCAATTACGTAAACTAATATTTATATATACCACACATACATATAAAGTTATGTGTCCAAAGTTAATGAAAAAGCACATGTTTCACTAAATTTTTCAACACACGCACCCATAATGTGTTGAAAAATGGGGTGATGAACAAGTTGAATGATTTGAATCACCGGATTTATCTTTGTGAATTGTGTAAGGAAATCACTTTTTATCTACAATATTTTGATCCTGAATTTTGCCCGGGTTTGTGAATTGTGTTACATTATGCATAACTAATTGCCAACCAAGAAGGCAGTTATAAAAAAGTTTTATGTCCGAAAAACTGTTTCCCGGGTACATTCATGAAAAACTGAATCGCCAGCGGGACCACCACCGGGGGATCTGCCCCTTGGACCCCATAGGGGCGTTGCCTCTTGTACCCCACAAGAAGGCGTGGCCTCCTTGACGCCTGCACACCTCGAGGGATAATACTCGAACCATTTTTAAAATCTCAAATCCATAGGCTATTTGTGATGTTGCCTCTGCATGTAGACTTAAATATTGAGTCAACTAACCCAAGAGCCAACATTGGTATTCTCCTTCAAAATAAAAAGGGAAGCGTTTAAAGCTACCTCCTCATCTCAACATGAGGAGAGCATTAGACGTAGTCTATCCCATAGTCTCATACTTGTGTCAACCTTGGTAAGCCTGAGCATTATAATTATTCACTGTAAGTTGATGATGAATTATTAAAATTGGGACAACAATCATCAGAGATAGCCTCTCAAAAGACCATTCTTGAAGACAATGACTAATCCAAGTCCATACAGAGTTAATAAAAACAAGTCCCCCACATATATCAAGGTTTATACCTAAAATGGGTTGGATCAGTATGAACAGAACACTTTTTTTTTCTAAAAAGAATCGAACTTTATATTACTCAAATAAGTAGTGTGTCAAATATGATCGAATACAAACTATTTCAATGATAATCAATTCATTGTATAATCTGTTTATGAATTTAATGGGTCGACATTGCCACATCTAATGTTTTATGCAAATCGAAATGAAAAATGCAGCTTTGCTGTAACTTGTGCATTGATCTCGTGCATATATTTGGGTACATGTTGTCCCTTACGGCTGAGCATATCGGTGCGCTTGAGAGCACTTTTCACTTTTGAGAGACCTGAGAGCATCGAGTGTGTGAGAAGGGTCAGATCACCGAGTAAATCGAACTGGAATCAGTATGCAGCCGTTGAAGTAACCGATATGAAGGCTCATCTTCTCAAGTATGAAGTATCAGGTAGAAGTTGATCGGACTGGTCAGGCGAAGTCTCTCTCTGGTTGTCCAAATTTCTCAGATATGGGTGGTAACATTGTGGGCACTTTTGTGGATATCAGGCCATTCAAGATAACCTCACTATTTGAAACCTTTTGTAAGTTTTACATTCATGGGACAATCCTGCCAATATATGTGCATGTGCTATTTCTTTTAGAAATAAGACTAAGGGTCTCTTTACTAATGGATTATTGGGTTGTATTGTCAGGAGACTATTCGGTCAACCAATGTGGGTGTTTACATAAGACTTAATCATTCACCAACTGAACGAACTACCTATATCCATTTGGCCACAAAACATGTGTTGTTTCCATCCAGCCATAACTTTTCCAATCATGCCCTTATCTTCATTCTTCTTTCTTCTTCCTTCCCTTAATTGCTCCCATTCTCAACTACTGATGTTGCCATAGGTGTTTTCCTTTCCTTAATTGCTCCCATTCTCAACTACTGATGTTGCCATAGGTGTTTCCTCCACACCTGCCCCCCGTTGATTGACGTAGCCAAAGATTGTCGTCGTTTTCATTACCGTAAATGTGACGTGAACAACCGTTTTTAAACTCAACAATAAATTGAACAATAGATGGGGAAAAAATGAATTACTTGATGTCTTTTGTTCCATTTCTTCATCGTTGGACTACCTTTGTATTTTGATTGCTATTTTTACTTTTTGACTTAAAAGTATTTTATGTGGTTTCCGTTCATTACCGATGTTCTGTTTTTTGAGGATTTACATTTTATAACGATGGGTGATTTTTGTTTGATTTTAATTAATAAAATATCAAGCTCCTCGATGAGGTTACTCAAATGCAACATGTAAATTACTTATTAATACTTTAACTAGTTACTCATTGATGAGTTATTATATCGGTTTGTAATAAATACAGTAAAAAGTAGATAATTATTTAATTAAGGGATGAAATAGTCATCGTTATCATTAAAAATATTTATTCAGCACAAAAGTAAACAATATTATTCATTCACTGATTATTACAAACAGTCATTTCATATTCATATTGTCATTCATCTATACCCGTATAAAATTTAATGAGAAAAAAAAAATAAACAGACCCATCACTTTTCTAAAACGTGAGTAATAGAAAAAGGTAAAACTTTGAAAAACAGTCTTCAATCTAGGGGTGTCTTCTATCTTGTACTAAATTTAAGGCTTATTTGGATGGACTTATTTTAATTATTTATTTGCTTCTATGTTTATTTGAACATAATAAGTTTAAGATTAATAAGTGTATTTGCTTATTTTAGAAGGTAATTTGATGATAAAAATAAATTAATTACTTCTTGCTTAATTTATCATAGCTAAAGGAAAATGACAAAGCAGAACACATGGCGAATCCATGAATATAAAATACTAGACATCAATTCTAGATCCAATCTTGGCACTAATCTTTGTCTTTCTAAATTATTTCAAAAAGTTGTACCTTTAGTTGTCGATTTATATTATTCTAATAAAATTATTGTGATACTATATTCATAAAAAAAATTATATAATAAATAATTACTTCTTCCGTTTCAAAATAAATATCCAAATTACTATTTATAGTTGTCCAAAATAATTGTCCACTTATAAAAAATAACTATTAAAAAGTATCCAACTTTCTATTTTATCCCTATTTATTAGTGTAAATCAATTATTTTATAAATAAGTTCAGACAAACTTGCCTGGATTATAAGGTGAAAAATGACATTTATTCAACCTATCGTAATCCCGACAAAAAATAGATGAGAGACAATTTTTATGAAACGAATAGTTATTTTTCTGTAAGTTGACATTTAATTATCAATCGATCAATAAGTTAGTTAACATATTAAATGACATTACAGATTTAACTACCAATATTTATATCAAACCTACTCAGATAAATTAGCTTAATTTTTTTAATAGTCACGTGACTCCCTCATTGCTAACATCATTTCATTTATTTTATCTTTGTTTAGCTATCAAAAGAAGCTTGTTTATCAAACTGTTTGATAGATAGATACCGTACTTTTTTAAGTCGACTTATACGGAGTACTAAATTTGCAACAAAAAGCATACTCCTAGTTCATTCATTGTCGTCACTGCAAACGCCCACCCCGCATCGAATCTGTTCTTCAGCACATGTGGATGATTTGTGAACATGTGATTTCTCCGGCGTTGATATTCCTTGTGGATGGAGGCGGTGTACCATTAAAATATAGTACGGGTATCAGAAATATAGTACGGGTGAGAGGTAGTCTCCAAATTAACTTTTTAAGATATTCAAGAGATATAATTTAAATAAACTTGTTCAAATAACAATCAAATATGCATATAACTGATCATAAATTTTATTGATAAAATAAGCTAAAAATACATTCCTTCATAATTGACAGCTCAGAAATAAGGAACTCAAATGGAAGCAAATCATGATGTGTTCATACAACAATCACCCCTAATCAAAACAATACTTGTAGAGCTTAACTTGATGACTCTAAGTCGACTAATTGGTTTCGATCATCAATGGCCGTTGGCCACCTCAGTCGTCTTCTTTGCATAAAATCTTCGGTACTTTGAGTCAACTTCAGTGAGATAATAGGTTCCTGGAGCTAGATGAGTAGTGTCCTTGCTAGTCACATAGTCCTTGCCACCATATCTGTGCTCCATCAAGTGCATGAGTTCCACAAATTTTTCCGGGGCAAACTGCACATTTCATGACCATATCTGTTACTTAGTTTTGGGCTTATGGCCATTGATAATCACACACAGTAGTAGAAGTGGCAACTTTGACCCATTTCTTTATAAATTGGTTTATTTCAGTTCTGTTTTTATCTCAAAAGGTCAGACCAAACAAGATAGGTCAAAAAAGTTGAATTTGCCTAAAATCTACCCTTACTGTTAATGTATACAGCCTCCTATATTTGTCTTTATACAATAATTCAGATTATAAATGTAAGAAACTTGTTTTCGTAACTATTTATGCATTAAATTATATCTATAATTAAAAGACAGTGTTTGCAGGTCAACCCAGCCCATTTTGACGTGTACTAAAAGGGATAAAAGGGACACAAATTAATAAGATTCAACATTTATGGTTGTTTCTAAAGATTTTAATAGCATACCTCAGTCCTTGTCTTCAACTTGTGTTCAATATTCATGACCTTCGCAATGTTTGACAGACTAAAAGGGGCTTTTCCCTCGGTAAGATGTAGTGAAAACATAGTGGCGGATAATCCACTCCCGTATGAGAACATCATTACACGGTTTCCATCCTGAAAATGGAAACAGAATTCAGCTTCAAAATTTTTACGTGTAAATTCTAATGTAAGCAAGGTGTCATGCGTACCAGAGAGCTACTCTTATTATGAATAAGGGAAGCAAAGGCGGCATATATAGATGCAGTGTACATGTTTCCCAGTTGCTTGGGGATCAAAGTTCCTGGTTGAACCTTCTTATCGTAATCGGGCTTTGCCACTTGCTGGGATGCCTGCAGGCATAATATCGAGTTGATTATTGGTTCATTAAAGTTATAAACATGATTGAACGCAATGGTATCGACAGATAAAAGCACCTTTTCAAGATCACGGCTTTGGTAGCTCTCGTCGCCTTCTAGAGACGTGAACTGTACTAGCTTCTCTTTGGCGGCTTCATCAAGAGAGCTGAAAATGACAAGATATTGCGTGTTTAACATATGAGTAAGAATGTACATAACAGTGGTTTGAAGTACTGCTTTATCAAATTCGATCATCACCTGGCATTTCTAACAACATCGCCGAACACCAAACGAGCAAAGCTCTTCTGTACAAGCTGCATAAATTCAAACAAAAGTTGAAGCCCAACAATTTGAACAGATTCAAATAAAAAGATTTATGCTTTCTGTTGAATAAAATTACCTTGTTATAAGGACTGTGAAATACAAAATAGTCAGCATCTGCCATTGAAAATTGTTTGCCTTGCAATTTCTCGTACCTATAATTGACAAGATTTTTGTAAGAGTTCTACTCCAATATAGTGTGTAATGGAGTCAGTGTTCGTATATTGAGACCAGACTTACTTTTGACAGTATCCCTTGTAGCATGAGTCAAGTGCCATAAGATAACAAGTTTGAGACAACTTTCCGTCGACAACCTACAATAAAGAATATTGAGTGGGTAGAACTACAAGTGGTAATCTTTAACAGGCCAAACTGGTCAAAAGTAACCAAAGTGTATTATCAATGCTAAAACTTGATCATTATTATATTAACTCTTGTAATCAACATAAACACACTAATCTCTTCTTTTTTTTAAAGTTTGGACAAAAAGTGCATTGGGTCAAAAACTGCCCATTTGGCAACCTTTAGTTAGAACCAGCCATTTAAACTCGAGCTTGAACCTAAATATATGCAACTTCTGTGGAGGGATTGAGGAATACCGGATATTCACTTGCAAGGTCAGGCTTGTAGAAGTCATAAACATGAGACATATGACTTGCCCTGAACTTGCTTTCAAATGCAATAGGAGCATCAGGGCCTATGAGCATAGCAACAGCACCTGCTCCTCCTGTTGGTCGAGCTGCTCCCTCAGCATAAACCTGGTCAAAGTGATTTCCAGTAAGCAGTTGACCATCTGTTTTGATAAATTGGTACCCAAATATTGAACTTTTTTAGCAGCATTGGTTCATCGTGCAAGTATAAATGACATAAGCATACCGCACTGTCTGTGGAGACGACCAATCCATATCGTCCATCCCATGAACTACTTTCTACCCAATTCACACAATTGAATAACGCTGCAGTTCCACCATAGCAAGCGTTGGTTGAATCCACCCCTTCAATATCGGTGTTTCCACATTCCTCAAAGATTTTCATGAGAAAAGTCTTGATGGACTTGCTCTTGTCTATCACAGTTTCACTACCAACTTCCAGCCGACCAATTTGTTTCGGATCAATCTCATACTTCTCAAGTAGTGATGTGACAGCCGTCAATCTAAATTTATATAAGTTAATACGATGATGGTTCATAGGCCAAAAAAACTAAAACACCTAAGACCTATACTATATGCCTCCAAAAACTACCAATGATGACTTTAAAAGTTTGTCATAAAGACACAAGAATTAATAACTATACGATAGCTGTTGTTGAGACATCTAGCAGCAAATAGATTCTATGTAAGAAAAACTGAAAGAACAAATTACTAGTGAAAACATGTCACACTAAGACTTTAAAATATCATAAATGTTGGCAACCATATACTAACTTCAGTCACAGTACATCAGTAGGTATGAAATAAAAGCACTCCAGTAACTTTTATGATGAATTTCATGTAAACATATTGTTATAAATTTACTGTCATGCCACTAATAATAAACCCTTGCACATGCCAATAAGCATGATATAAAGAAAACCAAGAATGCCAAAAAACCAAGCATTATAAAATATACGCCAAAAACATAGATCATGAATAAAAAAGAAAGTAGTACAAACCCCATAGAGATGACATCTTCAACCTCTGAACAAAATGCCATGCAATCCTGTCCGAGACCGATTGTATATTTTCCTTTACTTACTCCATCAAAATTCTCTAATGTATCCTGTAAATTATTAATTAATCAACAATTCAGATCAATTGCATATTTAACCCTCAGGAATCTACTAACAACTAATCCAAACATGTTTGGGAAAGCCGATACGCTCAGTTTTAACGACTTACGAGGTTAAAACCTAGGCTTACACCTCATTAAGCTCCTAAGCCGTTATAAATGAATCCATCGGCTTTTCGAATTTCAATAAGTCCGCACACTCATCGAATTGAAACACAACACACATGCCATTAACGTAACACTTATATATGGATTTAATTATTTATATCCATGGATCCAGACATTAGAAAGTCAAACATAATAAAGTCAAACTAGGGTAAAAAGATAAAACTGTACATACATATACACCAACCATTCATCTACAACAATGCATACACAATTAACAACAACAATAACAGCAACTGAAACAATTACGATTGTACCGTACAAGTGTACCGAAGCATAGATCATTGAAGTAATAAAGTTAACAAATTAAAATAAATAAATAAATAATAAAAACAAGTATGCATACGTATGTACCTGTTGGATACAAGTAGGAGGGAAGTAGATTTCCATGGCGAGAATTCCAACGTTTTGAGGCGCCATCTCTGTTTTTCAATTTCAGTGAACTGAAAGTAATTAACTGCGATTAATTAGCAGATCGAACGAATGAAGAATCAATTTTGTGATGTTAATTAATTTGTGAGTATTAATTTTAATTGAATTTAGAAAAATAGAGAGAAAGGGGTTGGTGATGAGGAGGCGATACATGCTGGTAAGCAAGTGGTAACATATTTATAGCAGCAAACTCACGAGAACTTGCTCACTATGAATTTTTATTTATTTATATACCCTTCAACTTTGGTTAATTTACATAATGTGCAATTATCTAATTTCAATTAATTTTTCGTTATTATTATATGCAGCTAATTAAAGGTTTCGGTTTTTAGTTGGATGATATAACCGTTAGGTGTTAGGTGCGCTTAAAAGTATTTTTAAATGGATATTTATATTCTTACTAAATTTATACTTTAAATTTTATTTTATTTAAGTAACTGTACAGGAAGTGACTCAGCGTTAAACTCGATATCAAATCTACTAAGACTTCAACGTTGAACTACATTTTTAAGCGAGGAGTGTCACAAGATTATTTTAGACCAATAAAATTGAGGGAAAACAAACAAAAATCAATTTAATGTATTATAATATTGGTGTTATTAGTTGTACCGATACTGTTAGGTGTAAAAATAATTATATTTTAATATTTTTGTCCCTAACAACATCGGTACAACTAACAACACCGATATTATGACACACTAAATTGATTCTTTTTTGTTTTCTTTCAATTTAATTGGTCCACAATATTTTTGTAACATTTTTTTTTATCGTTAGGTATATAATATTTATATGTTTGATATCTCCATTAATTCTAAGAGTATGTAAAATTTAATGTTACTAACTGCACTTAAAACTAACGTGGAATGTGATAATGAAAAGAAAAAATACTCCCGGTATGTATAATATTTTTCGTTTCAAAATTAATCGATCAAAATATTTCAAAATGATAAACACGAAATTTTATTAGTGATCGACAATAATAAATGTATTTTCTTTATAGTGTGTATTTTTTGTTTGTTGATAATAATTTTAGAAGGGAGTATATGAATTCTAGGGTGTTATTGGGTCGGGTTATTCGGGTTTTAAAGTTTACAATTTTATCTATAATTCGATTCAAATAAGGGCGGATTATTTGGGTTTTAGTTGTTCGGGTACAAGTGGAGTTCGGGTAATATATTTTAACCCGAACAATATAATATTTTAAATTTTCACATCTTAAACAACACTTTAACTTTACAGAGTATCACTAATAGTTTATATAAGTCATAGTAAGTAATTTATATTTATATTATATATGAATATTTTCATATAAATCATAAATAACTTACATATATATAGTTATATTTGTATATTAAATAACATTTGTGGTTATTCAGGTTACTCAAATTCTAAAATATTCATTCGTTATCAAATTCAAATAAGACTCGGATTATTTGAATTCGGTGACTGAATAAGCTTTAAATTTGAGTTATTTGAATTCAGGTTAATTATTCGGATTGGATTATTTGTGACACCGCTAATGACGTCTATATAATAAATTAACAATGATTAAAGGTGCCTCTGAGTGTATGTATGTAAAGAGAAATAATATGGTCAACCAAAGCATGATGTGGGGTCTTTTGGTCAAATTAGTGAAACGGGATGACGTGGTATGTAGCACCTACTCAATATTGCTGAAGTGGCAATAAAGACCGCCATCATGGCATATTCACATCCAACTGTCGGAAAGTCTTCTGGAATTTTAGCTACAACCTAGCTTCATATTTCAGAAAAAACTCAAAAAGTATATGTATTTGTTCATGTAGCACCCAACTGTTTTGTGTAATCATGTGTGGAATTTTTTGGAACTAAACTTTTGTGAACATCGTCTTTTTTATCAAAAATAAAAAAAAAAAAATAATTACGCTCATAGATATATTTAGTTCATGATTCTTTTTAATCCGACGTAACTCCAAAGGATCACAACTCACGTAAATGTTCGATTGTTTGATGTTTCATATGTACCACATGGAAATGAAATTGAACTCATGGGCTCATGATAAATTTCACAAAAACCTCACAAAATTTTTATATCGAGAAAATGATACCATATAACATAAAGCCACTCTAATATTCCTTATTTACATAGTGATTGATTGCTATTGTAGTGTTAGGGTTTAGATGACGAGGTACATAATGTTAATGTTGGATCATTTAATGGATCATTAGGTCCTTTTGAAATCAAGGTGTTGAGTAGTGTCGATCGAAATTGAGTTCTTAGGTTGTTTTCGGTAGAATGATGGCATATGGTCTTTTTGCTTAAGATCATCATGGTTATTTTGATTGTAACTCTTGCTAGTTTTTATTTTTATAAAATCAATCACCTTTTACAAACAATAGAGTTAGTTAAGCTCTTATGAACAATCTAATTATATATAATTTATATTTATATATATATAAATATGTAACTATATATTATCTTATTTTTTAGTAGATGTAAAAAAACACGTTATTCATAAGAACATGAATATTACTTTTTTGTACAAGAGGTGTTTGTTATTGACTTATGAAATTGTGAATATAAGAATTTAGTGTATGGGAATGTACTTAATTTTAATTTTATCTTTGTAGTGTGTATCTAACTTCATTTTGGTCTATTGTGTATATCAACATTTCAACTTAGTCTATTGTATGTATTCAGTATCTAATATAATAATGTGGCAACCATATAATGTGCCACATCATTGACACATCATAAAAAACGGATGTCACGTCAGTCGGATACACACAATAGATTAAAAGGAAAGGTTGATACATACAATAGACCAAAACGAAGTTGGATACACACTATAGAGATCGGACTAAAGTTAAATACATTTCTATGCACTAATCCCTAAAAATATCAATACTTTACGATTGTTATAATTGCTACCAATAAATTTATATGTTCATTATTATCTTAATTCTTGAGAAAACATGTTGTTTAGATTGGTTACAAAGAAACTCATTTTATATTCTAAAAATCAACTTTATCATATTATTTTAATTCTTTTTATGATAAAGAAAAATGCTAACTTTAGAGTAAAAATTATTGTTGTACTACCTATTTTCTTGAAATATTTCACAATTTGTGTGTGCCACGACCTTTGCTTTCCCCGAATATAAGGGAAAAACTTACAATAAAAAATTGGGGACAAATTTAATAACTAATTAAATATTGGGTAATGTTCAAATGAAAATGAGAAAAGTGTTAGAATAGGGAAACTAATAGGAATGCGCTACGTGTCACAAAATTCACTTTCCCCATCTTTTTAAAAATTAAATATCTCACAAACGACAAGTCAAAAATTATGAAAATTGCACCATAAAATTCAGCGTTTTTTCCTCTTCGATTTAAGATCTCACAAGCTATACTTTCGACGAGTTTTTTTTTTCAATTTTTGATGGGTTTTACAAATTAGTAACACATGTGTTAGTGTTGCGTTTAGGGTTTAGGGTTTGGAAACCCTAAACCCTAAACCCTAACCTCTAACCCCTAAACCCTAAACGCTTTACAAAACCCGAAACCCTAAATCATACTAAACCCTAAATCCTAACCCTTGCTAAAACATAAACCCTAAACTATAAACCATGCTAAACCCTAAACCCTAAACTCTAACCCTAACCCTAACCGCAAATCAAATGTACAACTAATTCGTAACACATGTTACTAATTTGTAAAACCCACCAAAAAAAAAAAAACTCGTCGAAAGTATAGCTTGTAGGATCTTAAATCGAAGAGAAGAAAACGCTGAAAAATATGGTGCAATTTTCATAATTTTTCAACTTGTCGTTTGTGAGATATTTAGTTTTTAAAAATACAAAGGAAATGGATATCGATGAAAATGAATGGTTGAGATTGATTCCCTATTCTCACACAGTTCTACTCATTTGAACCCTACTCATTAAATATTATCAAAGTTTTGGTGGTATTACTATATAGTCGAGATTCTACGGCACTCTTTTTATTATTTATATCATACGTTATTATTTCTTTTATATTTTATTATTATATTATGAACTTTTTGCTTTTTGGGATTCATATAATACCAACAAACACACTTTCAGTATACGGATTAAAGCTGATTATATAAGTCAAATACATCATACTAGTAATTTTAATTTCAACCCTATGTTAGCTCATTTCACTTTCGGTTCATAGGTAAAGTTATTTTGCGCGTTCAATCCGTTTAATTCTCGATCTATATTTCAATTACAATAGAGCAATAATAGTCTTTTCTTTTAATCTTTATATGTAGACGAGGGAATATAGTAAAACAAAAATTGAAATTAAGGGACTGAACTCGCTAAAGATTGAACCCGAAATCGGGACTCGGAAGTGAAATGAGTAACAATACCATATGTAAATGTAATTTACTCTTTTTACTTTTAGTGTATTAAATAGATTCTTTAAGGTACATAAATCATCTCAAATCATCTAGCTAAGTAACAAGTACAAATTCAAATAAATTTAACTTGACCATCTATTAATTATGAGAAAAACCTACTACTATCATTTTCCAATATTTAAAACTACTGCACATTTCACAATCATAATTAACACATTGTCAAAATAGTTTTTAATTCTTTAATTAATGGAAAGATACAAAAAAAATGTTGGATATGAATTGTGTGTTTGATATAGGTACATCCAATGGAATGCTACAAAAACTTTAGATACCATCAACATCAACGTATATATTTATATTACTTAATATTTATATTACTTAATATTTATATTTATATTTATTAAATTAAATTAAAATTAAAAAATAATGTCGATGCACAAATTCTTTTTTTCGTATTTAGGGTTATACTATAAAGTTGCGTAACACACTAATACGAGAAGATTGAATCCTTTATTTTGTTTCATTTACTTTGACTTTTATTATGATATTTTCTGATTGGTCCCTTTGTGTTACATCAACTTTTTCCAAAATTGATTGAAACTGACTAACAACTGACATAACCTATGTCATCAGTGACACCATCATTTTTTTGGACCCCACATTTACCAATATAACTTTAATTTTATACACTAAAAAACGATAGAGAGTTGAATATTCGACCTGAAAAAGCGATGAGACCAACCGACCATTTGGTGTCATTGATGTCAGCTGAACCGACGTACAAACCGATGATACCAATAGACTGCTTTTACAAAACTGTACTTGACATTATTTTGACTACTAAGATCTATCAAGTATTTATTTTCCATTTTCTTAAAATAAAGAGAGTATCATAATCATAACTAATAGAGATTAGTGTCATATCTTTATATCGTGTACTAATTTCATTTTGATTTATTTTGTATATTCGACTGATGTGGTACCTATTTTTATTGACATGTCAAATGACGTGATGTTGTCAAATCATCAAATAATTCAATCGATACGTATAATAAATGAAAAATGGGAGTTTGATACACACTATAGGTCAAAATGAAGTTTGATACATACTATAAAGATACGACTAAAGTTAACTGCATTCTCACGCACTAATCCTGATAACTAAGATATGTACTAAGATAGATTATAACACGTTATCACACGTTTTTAGTAATACAAAAGGACTAAATGTTACCATCAAAGTGAAACAAAGTCGAGGTTAATGGTTGAAAATAAACATCAAGGAATCTTAAATTCTTAATGCGGGTCTTTTATTTAATTTTACCTTTCTACATTTGTCAAATATATAATGTCAACTTTAATAATAAGAAAAAAAAAAACATTCCCAATTATTTTTAACTCGTCTCGTCTTGTGTGAGACCAAGTCCGATTTTTAGCTTTGAAAATTTGTGAAAAAGTTGTGCCCATGATCAAGAAAAAAAAAGTTTAATATCACGTACATATATCTTGATTAAACAGTAAGCTAGGTTGCATTTATTTCACAGATTTCAAAAGAATTCGGTAAAATTAGAATCTCAATTTCATTCGTTACTTAAAATGAATTCGCATTCTTTGAAATTTCAATTTCTTTGATGAATTACGATTATATCAAAAATATTCCGCGAAACAAATACATCAAATTAACAAAAATTAATAAAACAAATAATAATAAGAATATAACAACTTGATTGATATAGTTGGCTAAGTAAATGAATACGACGCTGGTTTTGGATATGAATTGTGTGTTTGATAATAGGTACATCAAATGGAATGCTACAAAAACTTGAGGTACGATCAACATCAAAATATATATATATATATATATATATATATATATATATATATATTAAAATAAAAATTAAAAGTTAAAAAAATGTTGATGCTCAATTTTTCTTTCGTATTTAGGGTAATACACTTGTACTATAAGTTGTGGAACACACTAACACGAGAAGATTAAATCCTTTATTTTATTTTTTTCTTCATTTACTTTGACTTTTTTTATGCTATTTCCTGTTTGCATTTCTTTGACTTATATACATAAGATATGGGTTTCTAAAAAAGTGAAAAATGAGAAAATCAATAGAATTGTTTCATTTCCTTTAAAAGCCAACTTCCACTCGAATTTTTAAAATCAAATATCTTACAAACGTTATGACTACATATTCGGAATCAATGTCTTTTTTCTCTACGATTATAATGTCAACTTAAATGAATAAATAAATATTCCTACAAATCATG
This sequence comes from Gnaphalium uliginosum, assembly GCA_963930675.1. Taxonomy (NCBI): domain Eukaryota; kingdom Viridiplantae; phylum Streptophyta; class Magnoliopsida; order Asterales; family Asteraceae; genus Gnaphalium; species Gnaphalium uliginosum. The sequence goes on along the minus strand of OZ005685.1, from coordinate 44,973,217 downwards.
TTATTTAATTTTTTTAACTCGTCTTATGAGAGATCAAGTCCGATCTTTAGCTTTGAAAATTTGTTAAAAAGTCGTGCCCTTCATCAAGGAAAATAAAAGTTTAAATGTATGTATTACATATTACATATCTTGATTAAACACTAAACAGAAATTAAGAAAACTATAAGAATATAATTACTTGATTGATTGATATAATGGGCTAAGTAAATGAATAGGATGCCGATTTTGGATCGTTTATAAAGTCAAACATGGCACACATGTTTTATTTGGCGTGTTTATATTGGTTTGTCAAATTTGTATCCCATCATGGTGGAAATTAAACCAAGTTACAACTTAACAATTAAGTTTATATATGTTTTAAAGTATAAGTAACGTGTTTATTTCATATGAAAAGGCATTAAAGTCAGCGCGATTTAAATAAGAAAGAAATGTGTCTTATTCAAGAGTGTGTGGCTATTGACTTATTTATTTGGTGTGTGAACAAACAACATGCACAAAATGACCAACTTACTGGTTGAAAATCAACATAAGCTGTCCAAATTTGTGCAAATCAAGCTTTGGATTAATTATATCCAACAAATCATCAATTAGGTTAGTTTTTCATGGGCCGCAAATTATACCGTATGCTATGTATAACTATGGTTATAGACTTTTATCACTACTAAATGGATCAAATACAGTAAATTTTAGAAGAACTTTATTATAAGATCACTTCCAACAGTCATTTTTTAAGTTGCTTATTTATTTTTGTCAGTCCAATGTCACGTCAACACAACCAAAAATGATGAAAGACTTATTAAACGTCGCCAACAGTCCTTTTATCAGTTTCATTTCTGAGACCTACTGACTATCATTTTAATTTTTTAAAAGCAAATTACATAAAAACCCTTTTATTAAACTTAAAAAACATTATATTAATTAAAATAAAAATATTACAATAATTAAAAAACAATATAATAATTAAAAAAACCATTACGATAATTAAAATAACATTAATTACGAATCTAGTCGCTATCAGACAAAAACATTATGATAATTAAAATAACATTAATACTACCACCAATTTACGAGGGGTGACCATAGCCAACCCTTTGAGTGACCTTTTCCCCTACAACTTTATACCTGGGATTATATCAGTTATGTGTATGTAACAAAGCTAAGGAGATGATTTTATTTTATCTATTATTATTATTATTATTATTATTATTATTATTATTATTGTTACAACAACCCTAAGGGTGTGTTTGACACAAATAAATTAAGTGATTCTTGCAGATTTTAAAGGATGAGCTTCTAGTTTTCTCTCAATCTCCTAAAAGTTAAGAATATTTGTTTGGCAAACAAAAGAATAACAGTGATTATTAAAAAAAGAATTCACGAGAATCCCCTATAATCCCTTTCTGTAGAAGTTACTTTTAGTAGATTGTGAAAAGAATCTTCAGCCACCAGCTCAAACTCTTTCTACAATCTCTAACTCTAGTTATTTGTTGCTAAACACACTCTTACTCTTACATAATATATATACAATCCACATCCAAAATTATATACGTATTGCATCTCTCGAGATTTGAACTCACAACCTCTCAGTTGATAAGTTTCTCACATGCCAGCTAAACTACAAATTTGTTTGAACTGAGTTATTTCAAATTTAAAAATAATGCAACAAAGTTAATGTGTACTTAACCTTATAACAACACATAAATTACCCCTTTAGACGAGATATTTCATATTATATTTATAAAAATAAAAGAATTATCAATCTTACTTTTTATTGTGCCATATTTCATCCAACGGAGTATTAAAGTAGTACGTATAGAAATTGCAGTTCTAAACAATATGATCCATTTTCGGATTTTATAAGAGAATCATAATCAAACGTTAAGCCCAGCCCAAGATCAAATAGTCGAAGCCCAATAATAAATCATGGGCTTTTTATACGTTAAATTAGAGTTCCTAACGTTCTTCATTGATTTTCCTTCTCTGCTATTGTTGAAATGTTGATCCCTGCACTGTGGTAAGCTTCCTAACGTTTTTCCACTTCTTGTTTGTCTTTAGTTCTAATAATGTGCTTAATTTTAGCTTTATACTAAAAAGGTTCTAGTGTATTAATAGGATATATACGTTTAGTACATGATCAATGTGTAATCCTCAATGCTTATTTAGGGTTTTAGGTTTGCAAAATTACCAGGTGAATGTGCTCAAAAAGATAGATAGATAGATAGATGGAACACGTTGTAGCTTATTGGTTTATTATATCTCTGAATCCAATTTAGGGCTTTAGCTTAGCAAGAGACAAGTATGAGATGCAATGTATATACACGTAAAGCACTTCGATTTCTGCAAATAATAAGTATGCTTTCATTATAGATCACAATCACAATTGTTTCTAAATTTAAACTTGCCCTACCCTCTTAATTGATACTGTTTTCATTCTTTCTTTCAAATTTTCATCGTTTAGTTTCTCGTTTTTAGACTTATAGGGTGATGCATTCTAAACATTGCGCGATAACTTTGTGCCATTTCATGAACTTAACATAACACAAATAAGATTATGTTGGTGTTTTGGTAACAAAATCACTAATCTTGCACTTGAATACTACAAAGCTTGACATTTCTTTTTCTGTTTTCTGATCATGTGCATTGTCATCTAGATGAAGTTGTGATTCAGTTTGTGACAACTTGTTTCGTTTACGAATTTGAATGAGGGCACAGGTTCTTGATTATTGTATACAGTAAACTCTGTTAACAGATGAATTGAATTAGAATTTTGAAACCACATAAATGAATGAAATCTTTAAAATTTACCGGGTAGTAAGTAGTAACCCTTTACCCGAAAAAGAATGAAATGTTGAGACCATAAATCTATACTTCAACGGTTGTTTGATTAAGCGCCATGTATCTCCATCTCTCTTTTTCCACAAAATCAGCATCCAAGAACCTCGAAACAAATGCCCACAGTCTGTAAACATCTTCAAAGTTTGTCAAAAAACTAAGTGTAGCCATGATCACTGGTATCTGTAAATCTAACTTCTCTTTCTTTTTGGTCAACGGGCTATTCTGACTTTCCTTCTGGACACTTTTTACCTCTACTAATCTTTCCCTGTCTTCACTACTCTTGTCCACAAAAGTAACGTGTTTTAAAGTTGCATAACTAAGAGATATGTTATGTCTATCTGCCAACTTTTGTACTAGCGTAGGCTCAATCTTTGAACCTTTCCAATCAAACACATTAAATGCCACCACCGGCCCTCTGTCCACCCTCACTTTTGGCCCGTAAATCCTAACCAAAGGAACCCCGTTTTCTGAATGTGGGTGTTTAAGACTACCGAATGCATTCACTAGCCAGTTTACTAGGTACCTTACCCTGGTACTAATCAGTATCAAACCTAACGAATCTGCGTTATCCAATCCCCGAAACTCGATATCTGAGCTAACCCCACTGCTGCTTGCTTCGTTTTCTCTTGATTCGCCTATGTCATAGAACTTGTCCCGTTTCAGGACTTCAGAAAATGATAGCTCTTTCTTTTCTTCACTAATTTCTTGTATTTCAAACGTTTCTTGATTGGATATTGATGATGATGAGATCGAGCTAAAGCTTTTTATTTCCATGTCATCTTTTTTCCCTTTTTCGATACTTCCTGATTGTTGTAGAAATGAAGGCTGGTTAGAAGCCTGAACGATGTTAACCAAATCCATGTTCGTTGCAGTGTTTTTAAGCACTGATGATCGCGATTTTTTAACAAAAAGACACCCGAATCCAGATGGATTGTCCCCGAAAACCTTGTAGAATGAACAAATGAGGAAATCGGGCTGGAAAAGAGAAAGACCCAATGTCTCCATGTCTTTGGCTCCTAACGCATTGGCATCAAGACAAACGTGCCACCCGTTTTCTTGAGCCAAACTCATCCATAAATACGAGTAACTTGATCCTGTAACCTTAGATTGAAGTGGGAAAACAAAAAGTCCTCTTTTTTTCCTTTTCTTTTTGTTCTTGTTAACAACCGATTTCCTTAATCTTTTTGGTTGAATTCTCATGTTTGGCCATGAAAACACAGCAGAATCGACCCCCCCAGATCTTTTTCTACAGCTATCAATCATGGTTTGCACAGCTTCGTTTTCATGATCATACACAGTTAATAGATTTCTGTTTGTATGAAAAGGATAAGAATCTGCCAACACTTTGAATGCAGATGATTGGTTAGCTGTAAAAACTATTGAGTAATCATCTGATGAAATGTTCATGAATCTAAAGATCCTTTCTTTAATAACAGTTTCATATTCTTGTTCTTGACCACCATGTGTAATCTGTGTATACAAATTCACTGATTTGTAGATAATATTGAAAAAAGGTGCATTAGAATGCAACTGTTGCGAATAAGAAAACAGTCCATGGCCTGTGTAATCAAGACAAACATGCTTCGACGAATTCAGGTGATAGTATTCTTGATCTCTGATACGGTCAGCCCGCTCAGTTTCTAAGTAGTTAGGGTAAGCCTTTTTCATGTTGGAAAACGACCGTTCAAGGCCCGGTAGAGATTCATGGTCAGTGAATTGAGCATTCGGTTGAAGCGAAAAAGCAGTCACAGCAATGAAATCATACCTGGAAGGACTTAGTGTTTGTTCAGGAGTCCGTTTCTCGGGGAGCCCGTGTAATGGAGTCGGGCAACAGCGTCGAAAACAGGCTCTAGAGACTTCCTTGATACAAGGTGAAGTCATTTTTTGGGGTCAATTTTCTTGTTGCTTCATAACTTATATCTTGAAAGCTTGCCTGATGAAAAGGGTATTGTGTTATAAATGATATTTTGAATTGGTCATACAAACACCTAAGCCTTGTCTTGCATTATTTACAATGTTAACATTGTTTGTATCATTTTAGTTGTCCACTTAAATACACAGCTCATATTCAACTCTGTTTGACTTGTTATTGTCACATTAACAAATTCCAGGAAACTGAAAAACAGAATTTTTGTTTACATTTTTTTAGTCACAAAAACCAGAAATCGGTTTATCATAAGGTGTTGTACTATATGCATTAATAAGGTGATTTTGTGACGTGCAAAAATGATGTACAAATCACTCCCTTTTCTTTTTTCTTTTTTATGAACGAAACGACTACAATAATAAAATGTGGCATTGATTTTTGGCTTTTGTTTATGGTAAAACACTATTTTCATGAATTTTTGATTGGCAATTGGTATGATGAAAACAAGAAGTGTATGGTGAAGATGTACTAAAGTTGTATTTTACGTAGATGATGTTTTAAATGGTCCCGAAAAGGAATTGTTCAGTCCTCCACTATCACCATGAAGTGGTTCTCATTAGCTACTAAAAAGTAGTTTGTCTTTTTAAGTGAAAGTGCATATGTATTGAATATTGATTGATTAGCATTCTAAACGGGAATATAAATGAAGGATGATAATTTTATTTTTTCTAGTCTAACCGGGTATTTTTGTGACCGTTTCCGACCTTTTTACTAGCCCCAAGATATTTAATTAACAAGGTTCAAACTTGACATCTCATGTGAAGACGGCAGGGCACCTTACCACGTGATGATGGTCAATTGATATACATCGTCTAATTTCTATTTTTAAAATGTTATACGATTTTGATCGAAGAATGAGATTTCGGTAAATGACGTTTTGGAGGGGTTTGGCATGACACAGACGGTTTAATATACTATTAGTCCAACTCGTGTTTGAGTATTAGTTTGTCTCGTACGACATATGTCAAGTTTACTCTTACTTTTCCATACGATAGTTGATTGTTCACATGAGATTATACAAAAACCAAATCATATGTTACATCAAAATGCACCAAAACACCTTTTTACCATAATTTGAGTATGCTCGTAACTCCGAGTACGAGGCTCGAGTTGGGCTCTAATGCACCAAAATTCGCTCGTTGTACATGGACCGAGTTCAAATATTATCTTGTACTAACAACTTGTATAGTATAAGTTTCACGTAACGTGAAAACAGGGAAACATTGCATAATCTTTAATAATGGCCGGCAAGTTATGTATTTGTAGGCCATTGACTATTGACTATATCATCCGTAATGCAGTGGTTCTCAACTCTTTGGTTTAGGGCAACTTGCCCTAAACAATTAAGTATTTATTTGAGTCTAAACACGTAACAGTCATTTTCAATTTGCCTTCGTCTTAACAGAAAAGTAGCTTCATAAACATAATAAAGTCTTTAAAAAGGACCCTCTTTTTAGTCTCCCACATATTACAGATTTTTCCTTTTTTTTGGTTAAATTACACTGCGTATCCCTGTGGTTTTTCATTTTATCGCTGTGTGTCCCTCCCAAGTTTTTATTACACTACTTGTCCCCGTGATTAGTTTTTTCCCCAAGTTTGTCCTTCCCTCATTAAATTTAACGGATGAACCGTTATCTCATAAAATATAACCAAAATACCTTCTTCTTTGGCTCTCCTTTCTCCTTCCAATCCAATCCCCTGTGTCCCCTCCACCATCAAAGGCCCATTATGGTTAACTAAACCCATTCACAACAACATCAAAACCACCATCGTCAGACACATCATCATCTCACCTTTCTTTATCTTCTATTCCATTTCAAACTAATCATAAATTCAAAAATTGTAACAAATATTGAAATCCCTAATCCCATATTGAAATCAAACCTGGAGGAAAAATTCAAAACTTTTAAAATCCCTAATCCCATATTGAAATCAAAAGCGCACAAATTTAAAAACCAGCCAAATCATTAGTGAGAATATTGTAACAAATATCTAAGATTCTTCACTAATTTTTGCGACGGGGCGGTGGATCTACACACAGACGGTCACGGCTTTGATGACGATTCCGTTCAAGGACGGTGGCGATGAGTTTGTGTAGAGACAAGGGTGGCGACGGTCTCGCACTCCGACAATGGTGACGTCGTTGGTCGATTGCAACTTTCCGGCCCTCTTCCACTTAACGCAAGATTTGGTGTTTCGATTTGGTAATTATTTGAGTTCACTGGTAAAGTTAGGTGAATGTAGTTGTATAGCAATGATGATGATGTTACTGGAGTAAATACGGAGTACGATTTTAGTAGTGACAAAGAAGGATATTTTGGTTATTTTTTACGAGATAATGGTTCATCAGTTAGATTTAACGAGAGAGGGATAAACTTGAGAAAAAAGACTAACCAGGGGGACAAGCAGCGTAATAAAAATTTGGGAAGGACACACAATGATAAAATGAAAAACCACGGGGATACGCACTGTAATTTACCCTTTTTTTAATGTCCTACAGGCCAAAACAGAATGTTAAAGTAACTAAGCTGTACCATGTGCATGTTTAGTTGTACTTTTTTCATTAGCCAAGTCGTTCATCGAGGTTTACCGAGTCAATAGGTGTATAGTACGAGTTTTTGTTTTGTTTCCCTTTTCCGAATATTTCGCATGAAATTTGGAATTAGTGGCATATATGTCACATTCATTGTACAATCAAAAATTAATTAATCACATACTTATACTTTTCATGTGAAAATACATATTTGAATTTGATAAATCCACCGTAACTGTATATTAAATACTGTAAGGTACATACAAGTGATGTACAACTATGGTGGTGGATTTATCAAATTCGATGTTAAAAATAATTAACACTCCAAGTCTATTTTGTTAAATCATAAAAGAAGCCTGTTAAAATGAATCACAAGTTCAAACACATCAAACAAAACAACAAGTGATTTGCAACATTAAAATAAAATGATTATATTTGTTAAATTGGCCTTTCGAAGAACTAATCAGAGTGTGTTTTCTTCAAAAGCAACAAATAATCACACAATGTAAACATTTTATCTTTAAACCGTTATTCATGTCACTCTTGTCCTTCATTCGCAAGCCTTTCGCGCATCAACTTAACGCCCATGTACCTGCATATCATAAACAATCATGAGTTATCAATATTCGTAGATATCGTGTGTGAATATCTGCCTTTAAGAAAACAATATAAAAACATGGTTTATATGTAGTACTTAAGTTGAGTGATTGTTTATTACCTTCCTAGCATCATAACGGTAGCTTGAGGATTAGTTCCTGGTGAATTACGAAACGTTGACCCATCAATGACCCTAAGGGAATTGACACCAATAACCTTATAATCGCGATCAACCACTCTAGCAACTTGACATCCGCCATGGTAATGCCAAATAGTCATCACGGTGTCCTTACAAAATTGTTCTAAAGATCTTGATGCATTAGCATGTTTAGGCAATAAATTTACGGGTGAGTTGGCGGTCATGTTGAGAAGAGTTACAATAGAGTAATCATCAAATCGAAATGATGCAAATGAGTTTGACTCGATCACCTTCTCAATGATTTTGATCCCATCAACACATCTTCGTAAGTCTCGAGGGTCTTTGAAATAGTTGAATGTAACTGATGGGTTGTCATTTGGGCTACGGGTTGTAAGTTCAAGATGGCCCGTCGAGATTGGGCCCATGATCTTCTCGAGAATAAACCCGCCCACGAAAGCGCTTTGTGGTAGTGCTTTCATGTCCTCTATCGCCTTGTCAATCGCCTTTTGGGTCCTTTGTTTTGGAGGCAATGTTGAGAGTTGTCCAATCTGTTAAACATAAAAAAAAAATGTATACTTTAAATAATCAAGTAGTACTACATCTAAAAGTAATTTGGGCTACTTGGCCCAATATGTATATGGGACTAAGTGAAGCCCATTATGTATATAGTCATAAGTGAGGCCCAATTGACGTAATGCTTACCTTTGGAGAAAACATTCCAAAATCTTGAGTTCGAGCTCCACCAGCAAAATTTTCGCCACAAGCAGCCTCGATATAGGTTCCGTTGTGAGTGATACCAACAACTTGGATGAGCGAAACCTCAACCGGGTTAGGAGAGGGGATGAAAACCGCATTCATCGGGTTATCGGACATTCCAAGCCCCACCATTGGCTGGTCCAAGACAACCGTTATGTTATGGGCCCTGAGTTGTCTTCTTGGACCAATCCCACTTAACATCAAAAGTTGTGGGCTTCCAAGAGCCCCAGAAGACACTATAATCTCATTATTGAACCCTCTTCTTAAGTAAGCCCGGTGGGCCAACCCATTTGCATCCGCAAAGAGTACCCCATGGGCCTTTGGCGCTGTTGAATTTCCTACACACAAATTTTACAAAAAAAAAAAAAAAACAAACAAACAAAAAAATGTTTATATCCTATCATATGATGATTCATATCACATATCATAAATCATAAGAAAATATTCATAAGTATTACTACATTAATAAACCCGTACCTCGTCTAGTGAATAATATTTGGTGAACGGGTGCGTGTAGCAACACGGTGAGCCCACTAGTATTCGCGTACCGAAGCAAATCGGCAGCGGTATGTCTATGACCATCTTGATCAAAAATTGTACCACCAACTTTTGTACCATACATATGATCATAAGTAAACCCATTATACGGCCGAATCCCAGCCTCAACCAACCCATCTCTAACCGCCGTTTGCCATTGCTTCAATGGCGGCTCAAATGCCACCACTTTCTCCACCCACTGATACGACTCGTTAACCAACTTTGCATCCCAACCCGCAAGCCGAACATATTCAGGGCCCGCACGGGAATAAAAACCCGCATTCAAGCAACTTCCGCCACCAAGTACGCGGGCCCGGGCGCTCACAACACCATCCTCGGAGACAAAGCGTTGGGAAGGTGAAGTTGGGGACAGGTCGGATAATGCAGCCCCGAAGGCGGCCAAGTCAGTAATGTTGGTGTTTCCGTACGGCGAACCCCCACGTTCGAGGAGGAGTACAGAGGCGTTTTGTGAGAGGGTGGCGGCTAATGGACAGCCCGCCGTGCCGCCACCAATGATTATGTAATCGTAGTATGAAACTGCTGGAGCTGTTGTTGCTTGGTGCATGAATGTGTAACCTGGATCTGTACAGAATTGACATTGGTACATTATATGTTGTAAACAAAAAAGTACGATTTTATCAGTAATATATATATAAATTTGAACATGTTTGGCGAGTTGAATTTTTAATCATGAAATTTATAGTCATTATATTAAGAAAAAGGATAACGACCATTTAGGGAAAATGTTAGAATTGTCTATTAGATTTTTTTATTTTTTTTTATTTTATGTATTATTCATTTTTGTTAAAAAATTGTTCTTAATATATTTATAGAATCATCGTTTATTCACTTTATAAGAAGATAACAGGACATTCACCGAGAAAATCTGGAAGCTACATATATGAATGAATGAATGACAATAAAGGAACTCATCTATTTTTTTTATTTTTATTTTTATTTTTTTTCCGAAAAACATAAATATATATAAATAAAAGTGGCTAGTAGGTTTTCATTAAGTATATAATAACGGGCAGTTGGAAATAAATAAGAATGGACCCATCAACTTAACTCAAGCACTTTGGTTAATTTCCTAAGATAATTTTGTTTAATTATTAGGGGAAAAAAATGTCTTTTATAGGCTCTATATGATCTTTTTTTCATGGAAATTAAAGGCAAGTAATTAAAAAGATACATTTACTTACAAATATGTGTGTATATTTTAATTTGACAAAATGTAGACGACTATTGATTTATTTTACATGTTAAATTGACACAAATTGACTCGTTTAGATGAGGAGAGAGAATTTGTACGTCACCGTTCGTTTACGTGTATGCCATAATATTACATATTGATGCATAAGGTAGATTAAGTACAATAAGATAAGAAAAGATGATGTACAAATTGATCCCTTTTAATAAAGTTTCTTCCATAATACAAGTCCATAAAAATATTTATAAGCACAAATAAACGCATTATCGTTCACAAATAAAGAAGTGGAAAAGTTCAAAATTGTGAGAGAGACAAACTTGCGGAAAAAACAGAAGTAACCACAAGGTTTTTTAGAATTAAATTAAACTGAATTCTTTTTTGATTTGGTTGTATTCATGCTAACATAAGTTTAGATTGGATTAATTTAACGTAATCCTTGAAAAAAAATCTCAACTCGAAATCTAAAATATGAAGTCATGATCTTAAAACTTGCCCCCGTTAAAACAAAATTCTGGTACCGCCCCTACCTTATCATGATAGTGATGAACATAATAAATAACCTCATTGTGTAAAACTTTAAGTAAAAAAGTACTAAGAGGAAGATAATAAAGTAACATGAAGTACTAAAAGATAACAAAAACAGTACTAAAAATGAACAAATATTTTACCCCTTTGAGCTGAAGTATATCCATGAAAGAGCAGAATTGCATTAAGAATAACAGCCACCATCCTCAACCATCCCGAAAATGCCATCGTCATTGTCGTGTTACGTTTACGTTTATGTGTTGAAAGCATGCAGAAGAATGATGTTGGAGTAGGGTTTATATGGAGAAGAACTCCAACAATATTGATGGCTTTATATTAGCAACAACTCAATAAAAAATAGTCATGAATATGAATCTTGATCGCACACATCAAATTTGCAATCTTACTTTCTCCAAAAAGTTTGAGTGTTAGCTCCGATAAATTCAACAAAACTCAAGAAATGTGACTAGCTAGCTAGTACTTATATGCATGTAGTCTCTTTTAACCTAACTGTTTTAGCTCTTCCATTAATTAATAGGGTGCATTGATTTGATTAAATAAATAAACAAATTAAATGCATACATATATACATGTCTCATGTATGTGTTAGGATCTCTTTATCTAATCAAGACTTACAACTTTGAATAATTATCAAGAAATTGCGTAATAGTACTTGCCGACAGTAGAAACTAACAACACTAACTATTACATAACTAACAGCAGTAACTCTGACGACAGTAGAAACTCTGTGCAAAACAACTTCAACCTTCACGCAGTAGTAACTATGTAAGCAGCAGTAACATACAACAGTAGAACTCGTGCTAACAGTAGTAACTTCTGTTATAACAGTGTAATTACTTGGAAGATTCAAACCCAACAGTATGTCTACATATAATCATTCATGAATTTTGTGATTCAAGTACTTTACATGTATAGTTTAGAAATTTTTCACAAAAATAGTCTGTTTTTAAAGTGTAAAGTGTAGAAGAATATATGATGGATTAATGTTGTTATTTATATGCTTAATGAGTATATAGCAGTGGCATTATATTATGTAAAATAATAATGGGATTAACATATGTACATGTTGTTAACAACATACATATTATATGTCGTACGTGTTGACTGTTGAGTGTTAAATTTATACGACTGGTCTTTTTTCAGTCTAACATCACATCGCTAAGGCTAGATGTCATTAGATGTAGATTAGAATTATCCATACACACCCCTATAATTACAACCCTAACACAATTGACAATATATCTAATGCACTTGGGATGTTGCAATACGCAATGTAATAAGCCGTTGGCCTCACGTATATTATTGGTGTAATAATAGTGTTTTAAAATCAATATGATTTTACTTAAGACTCACACTCTAATCAATTTAAGCACGCACGATGGATTAGAGTTTGGTTAACCAACATAAATGGTTCGCCTATTTTATCGGTCCAAAGTCGATTAGTTTCAAGTCAGCATCACTAAAAACATACACATGATCTTTTCTCATGTGGGATCACTCATATCACCATCCTTGCTAAATAGGTGTGGGGTACCAAAATTGTTAGAATATACGTACTTATTTATAGAATTAGTTAATTAATACTAGGTAATTTGAAATACATACATAAATTTAACAAATTACTTCACATATGAGTTAATTAACTCTCCGTTGGGTTCGTAGAATTCTACGAAATTCGACATAATTAAAATTTCAATTTCACTCCATATATGTGTTTGGTTCACGAATAATATGAGTGGAATGTCATCAAATTCTTTCAATCAAAGATATTTACATTCCTTTCGTTAACTATTTCGTATTTAATTCTATATTAAATAAATCCTGTTACTAAACACATTCAAAAACCAATATATCTACAACATATGTGTCCATTACCATTATTCAAATATGCTTAAAGAAAGATAGATCTACATAAATGATTGATGTACGTCGCTAAATAAGAGGTGGAGGTGAAGAGATGAAAAATACACAATCAGTGCGGATTCGTGGTTGAAAGTGAATTATAGGTTAGTTTTTTTTAATGTACGATTCAAATGAAAATTGATTAATCGTTATCTAATTATTAATTTTTTACATGATAGCATGAAACGGACTCATTCACTTGTATCCGTAGCACCGACAAAACATACAATTTTTTTAAGAAAATTACACTTCACAAGCCAAACAACACCCTAGTATAGCTACCCTTAATTTTAATGTAGTTGCCAGGGGTGACCATCCGTACTCAAATTTTTGATCTCGTACTTGTACTGTATCGGTACGTATCGAACGCGTATCATCACGCTTCAAACGGTGCGATATTCGGTACTCACTCTAAGGTCAAAAAGAAAACTGATACTTCAGGTTCGGTACCGGTATTTTTCCACTTTTCCCCCTTCAGTACCATATCCGAAATATACATGTTTTTCTTTGTTATAGATCACTTGGTTCTTTCTATATTTTATAAGGATTTATTTAAAACATCATTTCTATGATCATATGATATGTCTATGAATAAAAAATGATATTTTTTGAGTGATTAAGAAATATAAAATTAGAGTTAGACTCTCATTGTTGAATACAATTGTAATTTTATAGAAGTCAAGCTAGTACTCTTTGCCACACAAACAATTACGTTTTTAGCACCCTAGTTAAATCGAATTCCAAACATATTGTTTGTTAATATAAAACTAAGGATCGTGACTTGTGTCATTACCAAATCACTTAACACGATACAAAGTAACGTTAAGTTGTTGTACATATATATTTTTCTTCATCACTATCTATGTATGTCACATAATGATGAAATTTTTTAATTTGAGGTTCATTGATGTTTATCTTCTTTGGATTTTATCAAGTACAAAATATGTAGATATGTTTACTTATTATTCTATTATATTTTTGGTATCAAAGCGGTATAGTACCACTTTTACAGTACCGGCACCATACTGGTACCATCCCGCTTCAAACGGTCCGGTATTCGGTACTCACTTTAGGGCCAAAAAGATAACCGGTACCAACTGGTTCGGTACCAGTTCTGTCTCATGCTCACTCTTAGTAGTTGCGTCCCTTTACACAATGTATTTGGCAAACAATGAAAGAAAATAGGCAAATTGTAGTCATACATATACATATACATATACATAATAATGCATTATAAAAGCGGAGGTCACAGGTTCAATTCTAGTCGTCCTCATGTTCTTTAACTACGAGTTGCATGATTTACCTCTATCATATTGATCATGGGAACGATCAGTAGAGGACCACCAGAAGAAGGTCGGTTTTACTTTTCATAGTTTTAACAAAACTATTCAAATTAAAGTGAAATGAGGGTTGTTGTGCTTTAAACTCTAAATGCAGAGTTTTGGAAGAAGTTAGAAAAGTGGATTTGAAAAGATGCAGAAAGTGTTGGAAGCGTTATTTTGGCAAAGTGTATTGTTGATGAACCCGGCAATGAATTTAACGGTGGCTCAACAACTTTATTACGGTGGTACATCATTAGAATTATTGTTATATATATATATATATATATATATATATATATATATATATATATATATACACCCGTACGATGTACGGCAATCTCAAATATACAATATTTAATTTTATGGTACATCAAAAGAAGATCATCTGTGTTAAACTTTTTTAGAAAAGTAAATAAATTTATATACCAACGGTATTATCAATTGAATAATGTAAATACATAATACAAACATAAATAATCAAGAAAATGGACCAATACAATTATTAAAATATATCCTAAACATAATATAACTACACACGACAATAATAATTAATAGATAATTATTAATAAATTAATTATTCTAAACATATCCTTGTTTAATAATAATTTGACATTTGAGATAATAACTTATGGTTATCCTAAACTATTTAAAATATAATTAATTTATTAATGAAAATTATAAGAAATTGACACGTAGGATTGTATGCCAAGTGACAAGTTATGAAACTTTATTTTATACTCCTTTAGTATATATATATATATATATATATATATATATATATATATATATATATATATATATATGTATATATATAGGGTGGGGATCAATAGGGAAGTAAAAAAATGAGGGAATGAGGGAAGCTATTCCTAGCCATAAATTTTGAATTTTAAACAAAAATTGATGAAATGGGTATTATATATGAGTTGGAGAAGATACCAGAAAATGTGTGGTTGAGGTTTGCTTCCCTCATTCTCTCAAATTTAGAGCTTCCCTCTTGATCCTTCCCATATATATATATATATATATATATATATATATATATACATACATACATGGGAAATTAAACAAAATACCATTTTTAAAAAAGTTTTATAAAAATTTGCCCCTTTTTTTTAAATTGCGTTTTTACCCCACCCAGACGCAAAACCGGGACGCAAAATCGCGTTCCCGGACGCAAATCTTCGTACCCGGACGGGTGATCGAGAAATGCAAGCCGGTAACCGAGAAATGCAACTCGGTAACCGGGACGCAAAACCCGGACGCAAATTGCGATCGCAATTTGCATCCCGTATTTTGCGTCCCGTGTTTTGCATCCCGGTTACCGAGTTGCATTTCTCGGTCACGCGTTCGGGTACGAAGATTTGCGTTCGGGAATGAAGATTTGAAACTCGATAACCGGGACGCAAAAAGTGTTTAAATACTTTGGGAAGGAAGCTAAACAAAGCCCATCCAAAACGGATTAAGGCAACAAAGTCCAAAACGAAAATAAAGTCCAAAACGAAATACGTAAATAGTAAAACGACCATTTCGGGCCCTAAATGATCTCGAAACGCCAAAAACTGGCAGGGCTCATAGCAAAGCGATGAGTCTTGACCGTTGGGCCGTTTTTGATTGACCATGCGAATTTCAGCCCATTCCGACAAATCGGTAAAGTTTTTAGATCGGTTTGATGTAACCGAGTTTCAAATCTTCGTACCCGAACGCAAATCTTCGTACCCGGACCCGTGACCGGTGTTTTGCGTCCCGTGTTTTGCGTCCCGGTTACCGAGTTGCATTTCTCGGTTACAGGCTTGCATTTCTCGGTCACGCGTCCGGGTACGAAGATTTGCGTCCGGGAACGCGATTTTGCGTCCCGGTTTTGCGTCCGGGTGGGGTAAAAACGCAATTAAAAAAAAGGGCAAATTTTTATAAAGATTTTTTGAAAAGGATATTTTGTTTAATTTCCCTATATATATATATTAATAAAAGATAGAAAATGTATCAATACTTTTGGGAACTATATATATCAAGATGGTTCTTAACGAGTAAAGTCATTTTCAATCATAAAAGGGATTCTTATTAAAGATGAGACGTGTACCATTTATGTGGACACATAATTTGCATTATATCATGTGGAATATTTGAATACCAATTGGTCCCAAGAATATATAATAAAAAAAAATCCAAATATTGAAGATAGGGTTGAAAATAATGTGGAAAACATGTCTCAATATTTAAATGGGTACATAGTGATGTCTCTATCGTTATTTTTTATAAATACATTAAAATTATATATTAACAGCTTTAATCAATATACAGTTTTAGTATCAAAAAGCATAGTAAATATAATGGATTATGTCTTATTTAATTTTTGATCTTTTAGACAGTACTAATTTCAAATAGCTAATGATATTATTCATGTTGCATAGATGCTTGGTTTTAATTAAATGACAAATATGAATCTTTGGCTTGGAAATGGATGACCATCTCATATATTTGGATGATCTTTTCTTTGCCATTGTCACTAGCGTTTGGTCACAAAACTTTTGAATATTGATTTAAAAATAAAAGTTTATTAATAATTATTTTAATTGTTAAATTGTTAAAAGTACATCCAAATTTGAGGCCTTTAAGAGGTGGGTCTATGTTATCGGCTTATCCTCCATGCTTGTATTATTTGGTTAACGTTTAAAATTCATGTCTCTCAAATCTCAATCACTATTATTATTTATTTATTATTAAATATTAATAATAAATTATATAATGTAGTTAAATTAATTTATTACAAAATAAATAAAAGTCTAATGAATATGGACTAAAATAATATCTACTTTGATTGATATGTTACACAAATTTTCTTGGCCACTAGTTTTACCAACTCTAGTCACTTTATTTAATTACAACTAAATCTGAAATCTTATATAGTCCCTTGTCCCCTTGATCATTAATAATAAGGATCCTAATAATAATTCATTGCCTTATTATCTTTTATTTATTTATTTTTGTTTTCTCTTATTTCTTTATTCAAAATAAACGGTTTTCTGCTAGTTTTTGGATCGCCTTAAACCGGAACCGGTTTGCTTTTTCAAAGGGTCACATTTACAGTTAAATCTCTATCCTAAATTAGTTTCAAATTCTTACAAAAAGAAGCAAATAACAAACAAAATTAGTTTCCAATTCTAACCTTCAAACCATTATTCGCACAAAAAGAAGCAAAGAACAAACGAAATCAAAGATTTAGCGGTTGATATGAGTGGATATTGTGGCAGCGGCCATGTTGCCGGAGCAAAGAAGTAGTAGAAGATTTGTGAAAAAGAATAATATAAAATAGTGTGTGGGGACATATAATAATATAAAGAAGGTAAAAGCATGAGTTGTCAACTCAAATGGAAAAGAGACCTAAAGTCTAAAACTCCAACAGATCAATCAAAGCTAGTGGTGAAAAAAAAAACTAAACCGAAACCGAAAAAAACCTCGAAATCGAAACCGGTCAAAACTGGTTTTAACTTCTAAAAACCGGCGATTTTGGAACCGGTTTGGATATTAACGTTGGGGAACCGGTTAGAAACCGGTTTTACCCGAACCGGTTTGGAAAACCGGTTAGAAAAACCAATTTGGAATCGGGTTTTTTAGCTGTTCGAAACTAACCGTTTTTTCGAATTTTTTGACCGTTTTGGAGCGTTTTTTTGTGTTCTTTTTTACCATTTTGCCATCCTAAAATTAGTATAAATAGATACCTTGGGTATGGTTTAGTCACAACACTCAAACTTGCTCATATGACTCTTAAAACACTCAAAACGCTTACGATTCGCGTACAAAACTCTCAAAACGCTCTCAAAATGGCAACTCAACCTTCTTCAACTTCCGCCGGTGTTGGTTCTTCAAATGCACCAACTATTGTTCAAGTTTTGGTAACCCAACGAAATTCGGAGATTTGGTGTAATTACGACAAAGTGTTGTTGTCGGATGGTACGACTAAGGCACATTGTAAACGTTGCAAAAAAATTTTGAAAGCCGACTCCAACTCAACGTTGAAATCACATGTAACACGGTATTGTGATGGAGTCAAAACGAATCCGGAGAAGGGTCAAACAACCATGTCACGAGATGGGGGTATTTTTACATACGAAGCGGAGCGGTGTCGACAACCATTTGCGGGCTCTGTGATTCAAGAAAGTTTACCGTTCAATCACTTCGACAACCCTCGGCTTATTAGGGTGATTCAAAATACTCTTCAACCGCGATATAATCATGTAAGTCGTGTTACTCTTAAACGTGATGCCCTTAAATTGTGGCAACAAGCTAAAATGCAACTAAAAACCGGTTTTGAAAACTTAAATACAAGTGTATCATTAACAACCGATGTTTGGTTGGCTCCTCATGGTTTGCCCGGTTCGTACCTTTGTGTTACCGCACATTGGGTTGATTCCATAACTTGGAAAATGATGAAACATACCATTGCTATTGAAGACTTTGAGTATCCTCACACTGGTCAAAATTTATTTTACATGTTACGACATGTAATGAAAACGTTTACAACAAAAGGTTTTTTCAATCTCGTTTGATAACGCGAGTAATAATACAAACGCCGTTCAAAGATTAATACTAAAATGGGGACTACCTTTGAAGGGCATTTTTTATCATAGTCGATGTGTTGCACACATCATTAACTTGGTTGTGCAAGACGGACTAGCGGTTGGAGAAATAACCGTAGTAAAAGAAGCGTATAAAAATATGTTACAAGATATATTTTATAGGGGTAAGGCTAGATACAAACATTATATGAGATTGTGTAAGGAAACGAATTCCATTTTTTTAACCCCTAATTGGGACATGCCCGTAAGATGAAATTCGACTTACAATATGTTTGTATGTGGTTTACGCCAACGCGACACTTTATACGTTTTTCATCATCAACTTGTTGAAAAAGGTCTTGCAACACCATTTCTCTCCGAATATTGGGAGGTTATTCAAAAGATAACCGAATTACTCAAAGTTTTTAAAACCGCAACTACTTTATTATCGGGTGTTTATTATCCCACGATTCATTTGGTACTTAATTAAATTTTTATAATGACTTCAAAATTAAGCGAATACGAATTTTGTGGTGATGTATACGTAAGAATGGTGGCTCCGATGAAAGAAAAACTAAAAAAATATTTTCAAAAAATGTCACCGGTAATTACTTGTTCCGCCGCATTGAACCCGTGTTTGAACGTTTTCGGGGTGGAGTTACTTATCGATAACAATTCTAACGATTTGGATTTGAATGACAATGACCCATTTTTTCACATAATACAAAAGAAAATTTTAACAAATGTTTTAAAGATTTATTTGGTCATTATTTTCAAAAATATACTTCAACAACAAATGTTTCTTCTAGTTCGATGTCCACAATGTTTGCTTCATCTTCTACCCAAGATCTGATGATTAACTTATATAATAGTTTAAGACAAGAAAACCATAAACGGGCAAGGGGTGATGATGACCAAAGGGCCACCACTAGCGAATATGGGAGATATAACGGAACGGATTTTTTGTCCACTATTCTACCCAATGAATTCGCAAAATTTGATATTTTGACTTGGTGGAAAGAGAGGGAATCTCAATTTCCCGTTCTTTTCCCATATTGGTTTCGATAATATTTTTATGAAGATTTAGAAGACTTTGTTTTAAGTTATTGTTATGTTATGTTTCCATTCCTAATGTACTAGTATTCTATTGAAATTTTTTTGAAGATTACGTTGTTTTCCCTGAAACGCTCAACGCTCGAAAAATACTTAATTATATAGAATTATTGGTTTCAATAATATTTTTATGAAGATTTAGAAGACTTTGTTTTAAGTTATTGTTAAGTTATGTTTCCATTCCTAATGTACTAATATTCTATCGAAATTTTTTTAAAGATTGCGTTGTTTTTCCCTAAAACGCTCAACGCTCGAAAAAAAACTTAATTATATAGAATTATTGGTTTCAATAATATTTTTATGAAGATTTAGAAGACTTTGAATTATGAGATTGTTAAGTTATGTTTCCATTCCTAATGTACTAATATTCTATCGAAAATTTTTTGAAGATTATGTTGTTTTTCACTATTACGCTCAACGCTCGAAAAAAAACATAATTATATAGGAAAACCGGTTAGAAACCGGTTTTTAAACCCGAACCGGTTCCAAACCGGCCCAAACCAGTTAGAGTCGGTTTGGGTTTTTCACCCTCCAAAACCGGGTCGGTTCCAAACCGGTTTTGGCAAAACCGGTTCTTGAACATTGACCAATAACCGGTTCGGTTTTTCAACCCGAACCGGTTTGATCAAAAAACCGGTCATGTTCATCTCTAATTAAAGCTAACAAATAGATTGAACCGGCAGTCCAACAGGTTCAACCGGAACCGAACTTTCACCTGGTCCAATTCAAAAACCGATTTTTAAAACATTGCATATAAGGTGGTGGGTTTAAAAAAAAACTATTCACATACCGATTGAAAACCCATACCCATAACGATTCTAAGTCTCACACATTTAATTAGAGTACTATCAGCAAGATAATGTTGAATTTGAGTAGCTATCAGCAAGATAATATAATACGAAAAATGATATATGATCAGAAATGTTTAATACCATAAAAACCATTTATCAATTGATCCTTGGAGATATGATACATATACAATATATTCAAAAAATATCATGAATCAAAAACTGAAAAAACAAAGTCAAAAACAAAAATTCACCAAAAATGAAACATCCAAGAATCACTAAAAATGAAATCAAGAACACGTCACATAAGAATGTACACAAATGAATATAGATGTTCAAAAATGATTTACCTATCATACACGAACCATTAACAAATGTGCTAAATCGTCATCATCAGTACAAAGAATTGTAGGTGAAACAAGTCGCCACAATCGACATTATGCAAATCACAAGTGATGGTAGCAAAGTCACATTCAAGAGCCTGCTCTCACCCAAATATCCGGCCAACGTAATTGTAGCGTCAGCTATCACTCTGGCAATTGTTCCTGCTTCTGTTGATAGTAGCCCACCATTGAACGTCCCACGAGAGAGCCTTGATGACATCACACGTGACAAAAGCGACAAATTCACACCTGGAAAAAACACAAAAGAAAAATTAAAATCTGTCTTGTATATTTTGAAAACGTAAAAAGTTTTTATAAGACGCGCATTTAGGCTCACACTATAGTCATATTTATCTTTTCAAGTGGAAATACATGTAAGGTTGAAAAAGGTGATTTTTGTAGTGATCAAAACGGGTCAGGTTTCGGATTGGGTTAATGTGAAAATCCTTTTGGTCTCAAAATTGTTCCAACACTATATCATTACAAAAAATAATGTCATTAAAAATACCGCCTCTCAACCTGTTTGACCTTACCCATTTGACACATTCCTTTTTCAGCCAACTTTTTTAGTTTATCCAATTGACCCAATAGATGTATAATATAATGCATCCTGATTTGACCCATTTATCCATATATGGTTCGAAATGGCCACGTTTTAAGTTTTTATTAGCAACATACCTTCTAATACTTCCGCAGAGACAAACATGATGAGTCCGGAGATGACATATTGCGGGACGGAATATGGAATAACAACGTGAAAGCTCATGAGAATACCGAGACACACCACGATTTCAGATACGAGTAAAATTTGTCTGACAGCACGAAAACAAACATCACAAAGATTTCAGCAATACATAAAGTGAAAGAAAAGCAGAATTGTAATCTACACGATTTACCTGTCTTCAAACATGTTACTGATGTAGCTTCCAACAACAACATTAATTGGAAGAACAGTCAAACCAAGACACGCAAGAAAGATTGCTACTTTTCCGGTAGTCCAATTGAAGTAATATGTAGTAACGACACTAGATTCCGATAGCAAAATCTCCATTGCGTACTTCAACATGAAATAAATCAATAGCTGGACCTGAAACATCGAAAAAGTCAACGTTGAACCCAACAAGTCAAAAGTCTGTGATAAACTTAAAGGTGAACAAAAGAAAACCTTCACGGAAGGTGTGAGTAATCTGTATGCTGCACCAATAGAATTAACAGGTGCACGTATATCCTCAGAAGTTTCTTCACTACCATCACATTCATCTTCTTCGTCATCTTGGTGTGCTTCTGAACTTATAAGTAAAGGTTGAGTTACACCCTTTTCAAGAACATCGCTATTGGCAGGACCTGCAGTCAACCCCCCTGAAAAGTCAAACATTAGTGCACTCGGTGCATTTTGAAAGTGATTATCTGATCACAAACGAATATAAAAGACATACCAGCAGTAGATTCGGGTTCAGGCTTATCATCTGTTGGATGAGCGGGTTCCCTGAACGAGATCCATAACCAAACCAGATAAAACAACCACGCAAATGCCATTATCCAACCAGGCGCAGTGTTTTGGTCAATAGTCATATTGTATAACTTGAATTTGAATTGTAGCAAGCCTGCAAGTGCGGGCCCGCAAGCCATTCCTAGAGCACTGGCACTAACGAAACCCGCCGAAGCCTGCATCCGGATTTTAAGAGGCACACAATCGCTGATATATCGTCGGTTTACAGCTCTAGCTGAACCAAGACTGTTAATTATAAAAAAAGCACGGATTAATGAGATATCGTTTGACTTTAGAGGCCAAAGAAGCAAAGTTTCCAAAAGGTCCACAAAGTTTTTGGAATTAATGTGTAAAACTTCGGAACAAAAAGTAGGTTTGACTACATCAAAAGTCAACAAGAGCACAAGTAAAATATGAGAACTCACCCACAAAATAGGCGACCAAGTAAAAGCACTGTAATCGAGTTAAAATCATAAGCCATTGCATACATAGCGTTCCCTATGAAAAGAGCTACGCTGCTAAAGACCAGGGGTCTAAAATACGATTTGTTTGACCAAGCGCTGAAATAAACCGATGAGAATATTTGGGCAACAGCCATTGCACCAATAACAATCCCACAAACAGTTGCTGCAGCTCCTAGGCTCGTAGAGTAATCATCAGCTGTCGGAACTATGATATAAGTATTGACCATATAAAGAAACGTGTTTGCTAGATTCAAGAGAAGTGACATAAAATGGTATCGTTGATCATCAACTTGTTCCTCCGAAGGTGCTGGTAATTCCTCTTGCATAATAAGAGCATGTTGCCCCAAAAAGGTGAGGAAATTCGTTGAGTAACTTAATCTGTCAACTGCTGCTTTTATGGTGTCGATTACAGGATCCTGCAAAATTTATTTAATAAATAAATGGATCACAAATTAAGCCATTTGAGTTATATTTTAAGACAGTTCAACTGTTGACACGGAGCCACAAACTTAAACAAAAACGTACAGAAATCATAGATTATAATGCAAGGAAAATCAAAAGCATGTGTTACTTGCACAAGATAGATGACATCTATAAATAGTATGTTAATTATGAATCTATAATCATATAAATTATATTCTTCAATGAATAACTAATATGTTGAATAGCATGAAGATGGAGGTTTAATGCACTAAAAATAAACTTAGAGCAACTTTTTATTAACTTTACGGGTTTGACCCACTAGAGATAAAAAAAAAAAGCTAATCAACTCATTCGTAAGTAAATTGGGTCGAAACTGCCAACTGCCCAATTCTACATACACCTATAAACTGGTTGATTTGGAATATATTTTATATCCACTAGGTCCAAAGACGCCTAAAGTGTACTCAAATGCTTACAACCTCCTTAACAGCTTTATGAAAATAAAGATATTACTATAATTTTATAAACAAACATATACGTGAATATAAGATCTAAATTGGCAAGGTAAATGGGAAAACCTGGAGAGGAAGAGCAGGTTGATCATAAATTGATAAGTAGCTTCCTTGACGATCTTCAAGTTCAGCAAGATTACGAGATATGGCTCCCACCACAGCTCCTAAACCCTGCATATTCAATAGACGTTAATATAAACAAAAATATGAAATAACACAGCAACATTATATGAATGGCATTATGGACATTACCACATGCTTAAAGACTTGCTGAAGCTGGGAGTAAGGATGATTAGCCCGAGTTTTGACATAATAATCAGTAAATCTATACCCAAAACGCTTGTCAAACTTCTTAAGGATCTTCCTTAATCCAATGGCATTGATCTCAACAAAAGAAAGGAGCTTTAATAAATCTCTTCCAACGTCTCTGTACGCTTCTCGTAAATCAGATATTTTTGCAAAATCCGGCTCCTCTTGAAGAGCATCTTGCTGTTTTCCGAGACTGTCTAGCCTGCTTGCAAGCAGGCCTTGTTGTTCCAAAAGGAAAAGAACGGTCTTCTCGATCTGCATTCATACGAGTTGATAATGAGAGAATAAGTGGTAGATGTGACAAAATTGGTGTAACAACCACCCGTCCCACATCGGAAAGAGATACGAATTTGGAGTCCCTTATAAGTCTAAAGTTGTGACTAACAGATACCTTC
Organism: Gnaphalium uliginosum; assembly: GCA_963930675.1. Classification (NCBI taxonomy): domain Eukaryota; kingdom Viridiplantae; phylum Streptophyta; class Magnoliopsida; order Asterales; family Asteraceae; genus Gnaphalium; species Gnaphalium uliginosum. The sequence goes on along the minus strand of OZ005685.1, from coordinate 44,948,484 downwards.
CACCATGGTTTTTAGTTGAAACCTGAAGGTATCCAGTTAGTTATGGCTTTCGACTTTGCGGGGGCTTTACAAATGGTATCAGAGCCATAGTCTCTCAGGGTGTGACGGGCACGCGGCTCGTGCATCTCCTAAGGTATGGATCCTGGTTATTGGTTATGTTTCGGCTTGACGAGGACGTCAGGTGTGTAAGTGGGAGAGTTTGTAACAACCCGTCCCACATCGGAAAGAGATACGAATTTGGAGTCCCTTATAAGTCTAAAGTTGTGACTAACAGATACCTTCCACCATGGTTTTTAGTTGAAACCTAAAGGTATCCAGTTAGTCATGGCTTTCGACTTTGCGGGGGCTTTACAATTGGTGGGTCGGGCAACATGTCAAAATGGGTCCGGGTCAAAACAGGAACTTTTGTTTCGGGCCAAGTCAGGTTGAGTTAGAACACTTTTATAGATAACGCATCCAGCATACAGTATATAATTGCAAAGTATTGAACGTTATACGTCCCGGCCTTAAGACGAAAAACCTAAAAAGCACAGACTTTGTGAAAGAAAAAGGTTAAAAATTTAGTGTGCTTTTACCTGGTTATCGAGCATCCTTGAAAAATCTTTCATAACATATCTACGCTCAAGTCCACCAGCCTCAATTTGGCGAGCATACTGCTTCACCTTTTTCTTCATGAGCTTGTAATTGATATAGTATCTAGAATTTGTAAGAGCATAAAAAAATCAGTCATTTATGTAAATTAGTTCAAAACCAATAGAATTAAGATATCTTCCGAACAAAATGCAACATACCCTTTCCATTCTTCAATTTGTCTGTCCTTCAACTTTTTCCCGAAAGCAACCATCTCTCACTTTACAAAATTTAATAAAAATTACATGAGAAAATGTCCTGAAAACACTTGGATTGCATAATGTGTTGTAACGAAAAATGCCATCTTTAACAGATTCTTGAATATACGAGTCATGACAACAAGACTTATAACTAACATGAAATTATTGTATGACAAGATACTCTAAAATCAAATCATGTCATATGATTGTTAGGAGAGCATGATATGACTGAACAAAACAAAATGACAAAACGATCAAACATAATCACAAAAGGATCCTTTAGTTTAAGTCTAATCATATGATCGTTAAGCCAATTTAATCCAAACTAACAAAATCATATGATTGTTAAGCCAATTTAATCCAACTTCTTTTTGAAGCCACTAAATCAAGTTCCCAATTAGCATTGGTGCAAATCAGTTCAAGATTTACAGTAAAAGAGTATCAATTCAATTTCAAAATCACAATTTGCATGCCCACAAGCATGACTAGAATAGATCCAACTTGAATAAAGCAACAAAAAAAGAACCCTAACAGAAATCACATGGATCAATCTGACACCCTTCAATACATCAATAATTCAATTTAGAAAGTCACTTTAAAGTAACAACTTTTGTCCTCAGACTAAGATGCCCAGATAAAGAAACTACAATTGTAATACAAACCAACAAAATTTCACCCTGAATTAGCAATTTTAGTACTAAAGCTAAGATACCCAACTAGAGACGCTCAAATTGTAATTGTAATTGTAATACAAACTATAAGATTCACCCTAAATTAGCAATTTTGGTACTCGAACTATGATACCCAGCTAAAAAAATCCAAATTGTAATACAAAATCAATTAACTTTATAAGTTCTACGTATCTAAAGAAGAACAACAAAATCCGACATAACATACTAAAGCAACAATATTTAGTTTTTTTAGTTTACAATTAAATTAATTCAAATTCAAATAAAGTTGTGATCTTTTATCCAAGAAAAACAAACCCAATTGAGGAATTCAAGTTATAATTACAATATCTTGCAATTCAATCATATAATAGAACACACAAAAACAAAACCCATCAATTTGAAATCTTTTTTGTGATCCTTGATTCAAACAAATACACCCAATTGTAGAACCACGAATCACAATACTAACATATTGTTAATTTTAAGATGATGCAATGATTAATTCACAAAAAGAAAGCTAACCTTTTTAATTTATGCAGTATCAATGAGCATCAAGAAACACACACAAAACCGAAAGATTTATTTTTTTTCTTCTGTGAGGAAGTGTTTGACTGAACTACCTATCCGGGAAAAAGGGTAACTGAGATTTATATGTAATTTCAAGAAAAATAAATATAATTTAAATAAATAAATAAGCTTAGATTTGATTTGTGGTTATGTGGCCAGAGAAAAACGATAAAAAGAAGGCAGAAAGGTGGAGTGGAGGCAGTGAAGGGTGGCACTGCTGATGTTTTGTTTTTCGTTTCCTTGTGAAATTCATCTATTCGCTAATTTCATAATAATTCATTCATGGTATTTAACCGAATTTTTTCAAACATAATTAATGGAACCCCATTAACTTTTAGGATTTATTTCTGTATTTATATATTCGTAGTCAATTTGCCTCTTTAGTGTAGGGGCCAATTGGCTTTAATTTGTTATAGCAATAAAAATAAAAATATTGGCTCCATATGTTTTGCCATGAACAAATAAAACTGGAACAAAAAAACATTATAAAATTTTAGTTTAACGGTACGTGAAATATAGATCAATCTATGATTTAACATAAGAGACACTTACATATATGCGTAATTATTATTATTATAATACATGAGATAAATTGTTCTTCCAAATATTGTAAAAATATAGTCACGACACGTCTTAATGTGTAGACAATATATTCCTCCGTAGGGGATACATACACAATTTTCTTTTTATAGTAAGGATTTATTTTAATGTTATTTACATACTAGGGATTAGATTAGATTAGATATTAGAAATTAGAGATCAATTTGTCACATGAAAATGCATTTTCGTGACTCATGAGGCACGCACGTGGTGATTCTAATAGTGGAGAATAATATCACTCTGTTTTGATAATTGGGTTTTGCTAATATGTGACCCAGTGATATACGTTAAAACTCATTTAATAAAGTTTAAATTTTCTTAAATATTATCATTTGTATTTATTACTGATAAATTCAATCTAATACTTACTTCTTTTTATACATATATTTTAACTACATATTTTGATATTTAAAAAAATTTCAACTTGATTAAATGTGTCTGAACGTGTGTAAATAGTCACACGTTAGCAAAACCCATCGTCATTATCATAATTAAACAAAAATATTCGTAACTATCATTGATAGGTATCATTATCACCATTGTCATGGTCATAATAATTTAACAAAGAGAGGTTTGGTGATATTTTCTAAAAACAATTTATAATGTTGTATGGATAGCTATGCATATTCTATTTTGTTTGTTCACACGTTTACCGAATTACCGGATGTCATTCTATTATAATACGGAGTAATAAATAATAGATAAAGATAAATATAAATAATAAATACTCCAATAAATAAAATAATTGAAAGATTAAATATTAAAAAAAATACTTTGATATCATTATTGACAATGAGATCTACCTAGAGGCTATTTAAAATAATATTATCTAATAAATTATTTTCAAATCTATTTTCTTTATTTTAAAAAAAAAAAGAAAATAACAAATATAGAGACAGATGAACATGTACATCCGTATTTTCTTACAATAACATATAAATCACGAGTTGTTTTTTTCTCTCCTTTATATTAGAAAACTTAACTCAAAAAGGTTTTATTTTATTTTTTATATGATGATAAAAGAAGTTTATTTTATTTTCAGTGGAATTAATATATAGAAGTGTAATATATAGTTTTGTTGAAACAAAACATAATCAAAATCATTTGTGTGATGTATATTTGTCCACATAATTGAAGTGACGTGGATCCAAGATTTGAAAAGACTCGTAGCACTGAACTTGTAAATCCGTAACACAAATAAAGAATGTAACTTTAATAAGAAATTTATGCGTATGGTGAATGGACTCGTAACAACTGTTACATCTACCTTCAACAGTGCGAATTTCATCGTATCCTATCCTATGTATCTTAAGCAAAATGATCACGTGCATGTTCTATTAATATCCTATGTATCTTAAACAAAATGATCACGTGCATATTCTGTTAATAAGTGGAGAACAATTATTTATTTATCATTTAAGGATATGGTCTGTTCAAGGGAGAAAAATGTGCACATATGATCGGCATAATTTCAGAAAAAGATGGATTATGTGAAGGAATATTCAAAGTAACCAAACTTAATTGTACGTGTTCTTAAATTTATTGCAAATGTGTAAATTGATTTAAAACGATGAAGACCATTTAAGGGGGCCAGATATTAATGTAATTTTAATTGAGAGATTTTGCAAAGAAAATAATCATACAAAATCAGAAGATATTTTCTTTTAGAAAAGGCAAAAATAAACTCTCAACTCACATTTAATAACTTATTTTTATAAGTATTTAAAGTCAAGCATACTTTTAATATAAGAGACATTGATATTTAATTACCATATCTTAAATTGTGAAATCTTGTTGAAAGATAAATTTGGGACGATAGGAGTATGATGTTGTATATTTTAAAGCATTGGTGAATTAGTGGGCACGAAATAGTAGATGCGGATTGTATACTCGACTAGGTTACTAAATACCGGGCTCAACTAGAATTGCGGTGCCCCTTGAACCCCATTCAATCTTGAACCCCATTCAATGTACATGGAAAACTTGACTAGATTCAGTGAAATCTAGAAAATAGTTATAAAAAGTGTTTTTGCAAAACTGCCAATTTAGTTCTCTCTTTATTCTTTGCATTATGATCAAACAGAAACACGCACATAAACAATCAGGATTCTGATTTTGGTGCAAAAATATAATCATTTCTCTGTGTTTTATCTCAAAGTGAATCTCGTAGAGATATAGACGATTTAACAATTATTCTCTTTATTTTAATAACAAATAAATTAATTTATTATAGATTATGATAGATAAATGATATTAATCTTTTTATGTGACAAATAAACAACGTTAACGATGTAAAACTTACAACAGTAAGTTGGGTTTTTATTCACGTGAAAATGAACACATATTGATCAAAAGGCGCATGCACGTATGTCAGTATGTAGTGATTCCGATAGTGGTGGATAATGCCGGTTTTCTTTGTATTTATATACATCCGATTAATTCTTAAGATGCTAGAGGCATAGGGTTTTAGAGGGGAAGGAGGGGTAAAAGATTCGGACCGTCCATTTTCGAGATTAATGGTGCAGATTATGTCACGTTACGAGAGACTAGTTTGCAATTGTTTTTGGACGAAGGGTCTAACTTGCAATTTTGAAAAGTTAACATGAAAGGAATCAACTAGGGCTGTCACACTCTCTCTCTCTTCACAAAAACACACACAATTAAACACAAACTCTCTAATTTCACACACAAACACTCACAGACTAATACACCACCACCACCACTGTCCACCACATTCATCACCGCTACTCCACCGCCGCTCCACCACCACCGTCACCGTCGTCGTGACCAGAGAAAGGAGGCGGAGAAAATAACGGCGGATTTGTGGTGAAGAGTTGAGATGCGAACCACCACCGTTGGTGAACCGGCCTCCATCGGACGTAACTAACTGTGGTTGTTTCTCCATCTTCTCCCGCCGCTCCAATGCCACAACCGACGCTTCACCGTCACTATCACTTACCGCCACCATTGCCTCTCCACCACCACCACCAATATATAGATCTGGATATGAAAACTCGTAGATCTAGATCTAAAAAGTAGATCTACTTTTTAAATCTTTTAAAAAAATCAACTTGATACGCCCGGTTTTTCTTTTTATATGTACGCGATCGCGTAATGAATATCAAAGGGGAGTACGCGATCCAACCAAAAGGTACGTGATCGTGTACTTAGTACTAGAAATTTTCTATGGATATTTGTTTGAAGAGTACGCGATCGCGTACTCACTACATGGAAACTTTCTGTTCAATTTTATGAACAAGGTACACGATCTCGGTAGGGGTAGGCGATCGCGTACATATGCTGATTTTCTGAAAAATGAAGCAACTCAATATTTTGACCAAGCGAACGCTTGACGAACTTTTAATTCGTTAACATTCAAATTACCAAACTTTGCAAATTTCATTCAACCAGCATAATGAACACATCTCAATTGACACATTTGTCAAACTTACAACAAATGATGATTTCGGACTTGAGATCAAAACGACACTTCTTACTACAATATCAAAACAACTTGTTCATTCCCACAAACTTGACACTTTCATGGTTATACCTGCAAAATTTCGACATCTTTATTAGGGGTGTAAACGACACGATACAACTCGCGAGCTACTCGAGATTGACTCGAAAAATACTCGAAATCGACTCGGTACAAGTCGAGTCGAGCTCGAGCTCGAGCTACTCGAGTAAACTTTCGAGTCGAGCTCGAGTATTAATATACTCGGCTCGAGAGACTCGCGAGCCTAATCGAGCTTGCATTACATTTTTACCCTTCATTTATATAAATATTAACATATTTACCGTACTTTTTAATAAACTTCGAGTCGAGTTGAGCATTAAAGCATCGAGTCGAGTCAAGCTTGAAACTACCAAGTCGAGTAGTGTTAATGTGATTTAACTTAATTTTAATATTGTAATACCAATAATCGAGTCGAGTCGAGCTCGAAAGTGTCGGTTCATTAGTCAAGTCGAGTTCGAGCTTGAAAATATAAGCTCGATCGAGTTCGAGTCGAGTTTTGAGCTTCGAATTTTCTAATCGAGTGATTTTTTAAGTTGTATCGACTCGACTCGACTCGATTACACCCATAATCTTTATACACAATAAATTTTGTGCAACAACCATTTCGACTAGTTTCACAAAATCACTCGTTTTAACACTATAAGTTTATATCATACGTTTATATCAAAAGACATAGGGGCACTTTACACAAGTAGCATTCCTAACGATGATTCAAAAGAAAGAGGGACTTGTCAAACCCGCACATAGCAAGTGCAATCCACGTTAGTTCTTTAGAATTGTTTTGCCCTCCCTATGCCCAATATCACTCTTCAACCCACTTGCACCTACAACAATTAAACAACTTAAAAGAATTAGCAATAGGCTTAGTGAGCAAATAGGCAATCAATTTGGGCATCAAACAACAAGCAATGAACACTAATAACTTGGGTAATGTAGAGATTATAAACCACTTAGGCGGATCCGCAATCAACTTATAACTTGCAACAACTTAGGCTAACATAAAGTTAGCTAATATCTACAATGCATCAACAACAATCATAATCAAATATGAATATAAAACAAACAATCACATTTGGTCGTATGAAACCTCTTACACATGTAATCCGGAATCATACAACCCTTTACCCAATTAACACACATATCACCCACCTTTGTAATTCAAGCACAATAACTCGTCAACGAGAATTCACCAAATTCCTTAGCACCTATCAAATTTCATATATACAATTTAACAACGTATCAATAATCTAACAACAACACTATATTCAACTAATTTTATCATCAACTTACCTCTCCCTCTAGTTTGACCAGTTTGACTTTTTAGTCAAACCAGTCACATCTTCACCATTCTAGATCACAACTAATTCTATAAAGTAATTACTTTTAACACCACTTTTATCATCACTAGTAACATCATAATAATCTCTTTAAACTAATAATTGGGTGAGTAGTTCTTAATTTACAAGGTTTCATGATAACCCCAACTTAGCTATATATGAACACTTATCAAGTTTCAATCTTTAGTTTTATTTGAGGTTAACAATGACAATTTCTAAGCTTAACTAACATTACTCAAGCATAACTCACCCTTAATTCGTTCCCTTCATCATCATCACCCTCAAATCACCATATCCCTAAATTTCTAGGTTAAACAAACAAAAACTTATACATACCTTGAGTTAGGAATGATTAATAGGATGTGAATTTGATTTCTCTAAATTCAATTTTGTGAATTGAGCTGAGTTCTCTTCCTCATGATCTCCCGTTTCTTTCTAGAAAGTTTTAGAGCTATGTATGTATGTATATCGAAATGTATATGTATGTATATATGAATTTTGAATTTTAATCCCTAATATAATTAAGCATTTATAATTCTAACCCCTCAAATCTTATTTGCTTAAATTCACCACTTTAACTATTTAACTGGAATCTATTATTTAGATAACATTAGATACTTTACAACTATTATAATAATACATCAAATTTTGGGATGTTACACAACTGCACCGTACATTTTTTCTACTTATTTTATATCACTGCATCTTAAATGCAATTAATGTATATTTATACTAGTACTTATTTACTGCATCTTGTAATTGTTACTGCATCTTATGTCTTTTTTAGCATTTTTATATTTTTGTAAATCTTGATTTTATTCTTTAACTTAAAAAATTAGTATTATTTGTTTACTGCATCATGTATTTTTGTTACTGCATTTTACGTTATTTATCATTTTTAACTAAATCTTGCATATCATTAAGTTTCTAATTGAACAAATTTTTGGACAATTTTTGAGTATTTTTTCGAGTAGCTCCACAATTATGTCAAAATTGCAAAATAGTCCATCTCTTCTGCCTCATGCCTCTGTGAAGTGCACCCTTAATTCTTTTAGAGTTATGTTATTTACTTTGAAATTGTTTTTTATATGCGATATGATTTAACCATGTAAAATAAAAGTGATATATTTCCTTGTTTACTGAATATTAATAATGTTTGGTTTCATGTATAAAGTGAGATTCAAATGAAAATGATAATTTTGATGAAAACTGAGAAACCAATAGAAATGTGTCACGTGTTACAAAACTCACTTTTTCCCACGTTTTAAAAATTAAGTATCTCAAGAATGAAATTGAAAACTTATAAAAAATTGCACTATAAAAATTAGCAGTTTTTCTCTTCGAGTAGATATCTCACATTATATTCTTTTGACGACTTTTTTATGAGCTTTACAAATTGTACAATATTAGTATCATATATAATACTCGTTGGTATCACATGTGATACTCGTTGTTACCAGGTGTGATAGTTGTTGGTATCACGTGTGATAGTCGTTGGTACCACGTGTGATAGTCGTTGATATCACATTCATTCTCACTAAATATTGTTATACTTATTTGAACCTTACTTTTAATATCTTAATCTTAATCTTAATCTTAATGTATATACAATACGAGTACGAGTATCATTTAAAAAAGAAAGAAATGTGATTTATGGTTTTTTAAGTTGTATATATAATATATATTGATTAATTATAATTAATAATAATAATAATAATAATAATAATAATTAATAATAATTAAGTTGGAGAATTTATTTTTTTCAATCAATCAATCAATATATATTAAGGTTGTCAAAAACAAGATGAAACGCAAATACGTAACGTGGATGAATTTCATATATGGCTTTATCATTGACACTAATTACAAATATTTTTATGGAAAGTCAATTTACTTATTTTATTTTATTTTAGAAACTTTAAGATCTGCTTAATTCATTAATTAATTAATCTTGTTATTACGAAAACAACTAAGTACAAAACAATATATGTAAATTAAACTTCTTTTATACCACGAAGTACATAAAATTGGCGATGCTTTGTGCAATACAAATATTTTATTCGTACATTAATAATCATATCTTATAACGTTCTATTATACGACACCATAAACACAGTTACTAATGTACGAAGCAATCACGTAAAATCACTTCCATGAATAAATAATTTAATCTCTAGAAGTGGTAAAAAAATATATTATTATTATAAATTTTCAACTATTATTAATGCTACTCTCCTCCGACTCAAAACCCAGGAGTGTTCAAAATCGGATATCCGAAAATTCAGATAGTGAATATCACTATCGGATATTCGAAACTCGAATATCTGAATTTTCAGATATCTGAATATCTTAAATTTATTTTATTTAGTGACATGCAATTTAATTTATTTTTTGAACTAAATATTATTATAAAATGAAATTGAGATTTCAATTCTATTGAGTTCTGATAGCCAAACGCAACAATTTTACGTTGTTCGTATATAAAGTGATCTAAAATAAGGCAACCACACGAAAATAACCCTATTTATGGTCCCTGCCCATCTTTATTTATGTCTAAAAGTTTCTATATAACACGCGTTATGTAAAAAATGTTAAAGTATAATAAAATCAACCTAAAGTTATTATTAATATTAAGTGTTATACCAAGCTTTATAGGTAAAAATATCAGTTTATAAAAAGCTAATACGTATATAGATTATAAAAATTAGTGTGTAAATATTACCCATCATATCATATAAAAATAAAAGTAATCTCTCATTTAATTTATATTAACATTATTATTATTTATTATTATTATCATTATTATTATTATGTAATCTTACTTATAAAAATTAAAATAAATCTTTTATTTATTAAACAAATAAGTAATGATTTATGGCTGCTTCCTGTTTGGTGAAGTATGAATGAAATAATGCATTTGTCTTTCTTTTGTGTTTTCCAATTGTAAGTAAGATGTGATGGTCTCAATCATACACCTACAAGATTTAAGATCCATGTGCGTATTTATATTGCCCATATGTCACCTCGCACATATTTATTTATTTATTTATTTCTTATTATTTATTTATTTACATACATAAATATTGTTGGAGTGTTGGGTTCAACGGTTCAAAGTCATTAAATATCCCTTGAATGTTCCCAAACAAAAACATTATGTCAACATAAATTTCAATCTTATGGTATAACTAGAACTTTTTATCCTTCAATAACCACCTTATATATTTAGACTAAAAAAAATGCAAATATTGTCATGTAATTTAGTATTGATCCTAGAACCACAAATACTTATTTATTTATAATGCTTCAAATATTTGTGTATGTTTTATCGTTGGTATTGCTATATTAGAGGTGGGTTCAAGAAAGGCTTTACAAGAAAAAAGCATAGTACTAACATGTGTTCTCATTTACCATTTTTACGCCGTCGTTTAATGGCAGAGAATCAGAGATAGAAGTTTCTTGGTTGTTCGTTAGGGAAACGGAACAATAAATCGAGACAGGAGAAAGACGATAATAACTACTTGAGTTCACATTCGAGTACAAAAATAACTAAACGAAATACAACATGTAAATAAAAAGGAATTATTGATTGTTCCAAGCTTCTCGTTGCTACTTCCACTAAGACTTCCTCGTCCGGGTCTACTCGGCAAACAAATTTCAGTGGAAGCAGCAAAAAGAAGCTGAAGAACACTCTTCCTACCCATGATTATGTAATAAAACGAAAAGACAGTTTAAATGACATCTACTTCTTCAGTTTGTGTTTTCCTTCCACTCAACCATGTTGTCTCATAAAGTAATGCTTCCTTAGGAGCAACCAATTTCAACGCGTGATATATGCATTTATGATATGAGAAATCTTCAATACTTCCATCTACTTGTTCTACTACAAAGCATCGTGTATTTCCATGCTTCGTGTTCTGCCCAACCTGCAACACATGTTAATATTAATACTAGAATAACCGTGAAAAAAGGAAACAAAAGGGAATATTGGCGTCGTTTAGTCGTAGGGAACACCTGTTTTCTGACAATTTTCATAAGAAAACTGGAAAACTGAAAAACATGTTCTATGTGCTTTTCGCAATGAGTTTTCTAAAGAAAACAAAATCCTTTTTTTTTCTCTTTATTAACTGCAAGTCTGAAAACTATGATCTATGATTTTCTTAATTTTCTGTTCTGAAAAATAAAAGCATCATGCGTTGCAGTTGAGAACACATTTTCTAAAATTTCATCGGTTTTTTTGAGACACAAAACACTTTCCTACTCTAGAAATTAAAATTGGAAAAAGGGAAATTTTTCTATGACTAAATGCACATTACCTTAATTTTAAAAACACCTTCTCCAATCTTCTCCTTCTTTCGAGGGTGAAAACATAAAGCTTTACATGCCACAAGATTGTCGTCTGGGCTCAACTCCTTGTTAACTTCGTACCTATATGACAACATAATTAAAAAAATTGAACTACAAAACTGTTTTATAAAACAGTTGTATCATAACACTCAAGAATAATGAGAATATTACAAAGAACTTACTTGTAAAGTATGCACTTCAAATCTTTGGACAAACGCTTGATATCTTCAGCTGATATTTTCCTTTCTAACACCATTTTGAATAATTCTCCCTTTCCTTCGGCAGCAAAATCAGGATATGGTAACAGGACAGGGGTCTTGTAGCGGGTCTGTTTGTCTCCAACCTTCTCTTCATTGATATCGATACTTTTGGTCAACAAATTGTACACATCTGCCGGTTTTTCAACTTCATGTTCCTGCAATATAATATAATCATCAAAATAGGTGTTGCAAGGATTTAGATATCTGTATCTGTTTATGTATAAGATAATATGGTAATAAAATATAATGTTTACCTTGCCCGAGAATAAGATGTCGAATCTGCCACCAGTACCCAGAGCCGGGACTTTTCCCCATGATAGGGCGTCAATGGTCCCCTCTAGTTTGTCAGATGCCCCGGCTTTTGCAGCTTTGAGGAAGCAATCGGATGGATTCTGCAACAGATCACACTTGACATTAACATACAAGAAAACTACAGGTGACAACTTCAACCCATTTTCGTCTGAATGGGCAATTGGGTTATGCCTTATCTAAAACGGGTCGAATAGTTCAAAACTATTTTTTTTAGCTAAAAAGGGAAACAGATCAATGGAACGAACGGGTAGGAAGCATATATAATGTAGTTTCTGTAATCAGATATACCGTAGATAATAATTAAATATAAAGTAAAAATAGACAAAAAAGTGTTTTGGATCAACCCAAGTGGACCCCTTTCAACCCACTCTAAAACTTTACGGGCTCTAACCCAAGTCCTTTTTCATTTGTTACCCAACCCAAGTAGCTACATTAATTAAAAAGCGTTATTGTAATGCTAAAAAGTACTGACCGCAAAGCATGCTTGAGTAAACGGTGCAGAAATTGATGTTAGTTTTCTCTGTATGAATAGTCCTTTAGGATTTAACGGAACAAACTCTCCAGTAGCAGATAAACAGTCAGCAGCAAGAGCCAAATGTTCAGGAATTATGGTTTTTCCGGTATCTTCAATAGCTGATTTCAGCATCTGCATTATATCAAAAAACAGTATAAGGAAACAAGGTTTGTGTCTTACAAAAATTAGAAGCAAAACTTCAGTAAACATACACAAAGGAAATGATTTCTTGCTGCATCGATCCCTTCAGCTAAAATCACATCTTGAATGTCATCCGGATGGCTTCGTTCCCAGTCAATCATATCCATTATTTGGATACAATCGTCCATCAAAACCCTCCAAAAACTCCTTCGATCACAGCTGTCCGACATGAAAACACGCAAGTGGAGTTCACCGGAAGATTCTTTATACGATTTGGACGTCTTTGGACCATCTTGCCATACGATATCCACTTTTTTGACATTTGAAGATCCTAAATAAAATGTATGTAAAACAAATTGAAAAAATCTGTTCTTTGCCAGCATAAGTGTTAGTTATAAATAATTATAATCATGAAGTTTATAATTACCTTTTATCACAGTTTCCAGAAGGAATGGCACCACACGGTCCTGAAGTATATTAAGTGAGTTGTCAGTGTCTTCAACTACTTGAGCTATTTGAACAGCGATAAAAATATCCCCATTCGTTCCATTATCTTCAGGGTCCCCTCTGATAAGTAATCACACAAGTTTGTAACTTTCATCTAATAGGGAAAGTAAATACAAGTAAACTCGGCTTATCAAGATGTAAAAAGTCATACTTGGATGAAATCTGCAATCTTGGTAGATTGAGTTTTAACTTTTTGAGTTTAGTTGAATCAGCACACTTGGACTTTAGAGCACTGATGATTGATTGCACTTTCAGTTGCTTCTTACTAGCAGCTTCCTGGAATTAAAAAAAAAAGACCATGAAACTTCGATCAAATAAAACTTGTAATGCTAATATATGATGCACTTTTAACGACTAACTTCATTGGAGCGAGGAATAAAAATTTGATTTTTTAGCATTACCTTGGTTATTCGAAAATAGCAAATCCACGGACTAAGAGGTCGTTTGCCGGTTTGTGGGGAATAGCTAGTCAACGTAAAAGATAGAGAATGGTCAACAAACTTTCCAAAAAAAGAAAACGAATAACTCAAAAAGGAACTTACAATATAGTGACAAGAGAGACTACATCTTGAAACAACAACTTCTCCAAATGATTCTTTACATCAATTGCTCCATATTCAAATCCATTGTTCCATCGTTTGAGTTTGGGAGAGAAGAAAAGGGACGCAGTTTTGTTACCACTGAGTTTTCTAACTCCGCACTCAAGCACTTTCTGTATAATTAAACACAAAGTCCATTATATTAATTGAAACCGAAACATAGAGGTTGCAACTTCATTCATTTACTTGTGTATTGATCATTAAGATTGTGTTTTCTAAATGGTTAAACAGGTAAGAAGTTAAGCTAAAAGGAAATGGGTCGAACGGGTTAAAAGACACCCAAAGCGTTTTTTTTTTTTTTTTTTTTTTTTGCATTCGGTAAAATTCCTAAATCATTTTTATTTTCAAAATTGTCTATATAATGTAAAAGTCTAAAACAAAGAATATTTCAAATCAACCCAACGCGGCTCGTACAAAGAATTCTGTTTTGAATAGACCCGCCCATTCTGCCACCTCTATATTTGCCCATCTATCATTTAAGTTAATTATATTGACTACAAGAGTCAATTTTTGAAGGAGTATTTTAGGAAATTTTAAAAAATATTCAATCTTTTAAAATCTTACCTTCAAGTTCAACAGAGGTGAGTTCTCAAGAGCACTGATTGGCTGATCAAGCGCACCATACGCAGCCTCGGAAATCGCACAAGCAGCCAAGGAACCAACGGGGGCCCCACACTCTGCTTTATCCAATAACGACTTACTTTTACCGGTGGTATTTTCACAACCATACGCAAACTGAACAAGCTGATTCCCATAACAGTTTCTTACGGTCCCATCATACCCGATATAAATATCCCGCATGAAAAACATAAGTTTCCGAAACAACGTTCCAGAGATATCAGCATGGCCACCAAATGAAGCATCCCTATTTGTCACAGAATGAACAAAGAGCTCGAGTGGATTAAGACCTGACAAAAACGGCGTCTTTATAACACCGTATGGAACGTATCGATCTATACCCGATGAAAAGGACGAATCTGCCCTTTTATGCTCGTTCCACGAAACACAAGAAAATTCACGCGGAAGCCGAAATGAAAGCGAAACTAACGAATGCTGATAACCAACACACATAGTGTGTTGAACAAATTTCAGCATATTCCCCTTACTTCCCGCTTTCAACATAGATAAAAACGAATTCTCTTTACTTGCGTAATTGTAAATAAGATTTTGAATGTCACGAAACACTTCCTTAAAAGCAGCAGCCGATGCTCGACTCAATGCAGCAGACGTTTGCTGATCGTGACACATTTTTTCAGACTCCAATTCACCGTCACTTTTCATTAAGTTTCCGATGAGAAAATCTTGATGAGGACCCACCATTAACAACTGTCCATGCGCTTGCCTCTCGGCTTCACGTAACCCGCAATTTACTTCATCGTTCATATTATCTCTTGCGTCACAAGATAAGTAAAGATCCAATAAGGAGACACTGAATCCCCTCATCGACAGCCATTCGATAAGCAACTCCTGAGCTGAATGAAGAAATTCAAGAACCTCCTCACCTCTAAAGTTTTTAATCAAATAACCGTATATATTATCCTCACCTTCTTGTAAGCATGAAGACGGATTCAACAGACCTACGAACTCCCCGTTTTTTATTTGAGTCCCCGATACGTTAGCATCGAAATCTTTATCCAAAATGAAGCTAAACAACTGCCTCCCGGTCCACAAACTAGTCACACCAGCTGGCGAATCCTTAAAGTTTCTCAAAATAGCCGGCAGTTCAAGATGCTGACTTGGACAAAACATTTGAAGTTGTTGCAATTGTGGTCGAGTGAAAAACACTCCATCATCCAACATCAAATGAGCAGCAGTCAAACTATCATGACTTAACGATAGCAAACTCTTGCCGCTTTGTTTGTCAACCAACTGATTCTCTAGCGTAACAAGTTCCCGAAGCTCAACACGGCTTTCTAATGATTGAGGAATGTAACCGTGAAGACTATCACCATCAAAATCGCCTCTTAATGGGGAACAAATAAGAGGGTTGACCGAAAGAACGCAGTTTACTGGAAGCACTTTGACCCGAAGAGCAATTAGTGAATGAGGATGAATAGAAGGTGGTCTATTTATCAACACAATGTCTCCATTATTTAAAGGTCGATATACAGTATCCCCGATACGTAATTGATCACCGTATCGGACGGGAACTAAACCACCTCTTCTTCTGATAAACGTTTCTCCTCGTTGAAGGATTCGTAAACCACAAGACGCATTTATTCTTTCCCAGTTTAAAGAGTTTAGTTGCTCAGAAACAAGCATTGTTTCTGCAATATCATGTGGAACACCAATTTCGTCGAGCTTAATGTACGAGTCCCCAATGCATACCATTCGAAAACAAAAGTCCGTCCTTTTTCCGAGACTGACTTCTTTGATGTATTTTAGTCCGTGCATCTTGGAAGGATTATCATCTGCATCTGGATCACGAATCGTAGGCTTCTCTGCTCGTATCTGGAAATGTCCGAATTATGTAATCCGAATGACAATTAGAGAGGGTTTCCTAAATTAAACGGTGAACGGGCCAAATGGATCAAATGAATGAAAAGTTTCCTAAATTCTAATCGTGATGTGTGCAACCTCTTAAATAATTTTATGCTAAGATTTAGATTATTATTATTGTAACAAAAATATGTGATCATGACTACCACATTAAGTAATTATTGATAAAAGGTTTTAGAAATGAACAAAAGGTGTTACCAGGTCAACCCAACCCGTCCGTTTTGACACAGATAAAATGTGTCACATTACCCAATCTGCCAAATTTATGATTCAGATTTAAACACTCGATTATTTGAACGATGATTGTCTTATTCTGATTCTGATTATTCAAATAGCTATGTCACTTTGAGAATTAAGAATACACATCCAAAAACCCCTAAAAACTCTAAAGATTCCAATGTTGCTAACCTTTGAAAGCTTTATGCAATCTTGTACACATGAACTCAGCTCGTTTGGTGTACCACGAAAACCTATCATTCTTCTGTAAGCTCTGGTGCGTTCATCCTGAAATTATAAAGATGATACTCGATTACTCACAAGCAATTTCTAAAATTAAAGTTATATGATCGGAATAAGAAGGTACTTACGAAGGTCAAGTTCTGACCAAACTCTGCGACACGATGACAGTTGGGAGTTAAAGGAAAACTTTGGAGAAAAATCTTGTTTCTTTTCCCTAAAGATCCTTTAAGAAAGCTTGGATCAACATCTTTCAATATTTGATACACCTAAAAACCAATAACACATCAATAATGTGACAAACAGCAAACACATAAAGAAATAAACTACTTACATAAAAATTGATACCTGTGCATGTGTAAGAACTCTTCGATTAAAAGCTGATAATGATTCTTCTTGTTGAGGATCAGTGGGGATAAAATCCCAGTAATCACGAGGTAAGCTTTGATCTGAAACAATCTTTTTTGAACTAATTTCTGCAATAATTGCACTCTTTCCAAAAACGTCTTTAGTTGACACTTTAAACCTGATTAGCGGATAATCATCTTTGCGGCTTCTCTGTTAATTTTAAAAGAAAAAATTAACAACCTTTCACAAATATTGTAGCTTTTAAGACACAACAATGTAACAACTTAAGAGATACTTACATCACAAAACTTACAAATTCCCTGTATTTGAGTTACGGTTTTCTGTAAATTAAGAAAAAGAAGACAAATTTAGAAAGAATTAAAAATAAAAATAAGAGATATTAAAACTATGTACCAGGGAAACAAAAAGTCGAGTACTTAATATGCAATTTAATACCTGACCTTGGCCTTATCTTTTTTAAGGTTTTTACATCCGGGGCAGATTTTATTCAGTATTTGTGCCACTTCAGGTAAGAAATACGGATGAAGTATTGTGAACGGGAATTTAATTAAGCCTATGTGACCTGCAAGACGAGAAGTTAAAAACAGAACTAAAATTTATGATGAACACAAATTAAATTAACAAAAAAAACAACATGATCACACCTTCGCAGGTTCTGTAATCTTTGGCACCACATGTATTGCACTGTGATGAGGGATTTGGGAATCCCAATGCTGGGTCCGTAACTTCATTCGCATTTAAGATTTCCTTCACAGATGCCTTCTCCTAATACACATTCATATATCATGTTAATAGGTTGAAATTTAAACTCTAATAAAAATCAAGAAAAAGTAAGATCGATATACTTACTGCATCTTCCTCTGATAGGACTTTGAATTGTATGCTTGTAAGAACACCAGACGGTACTTTCTGATCTATATAAACTTCATTGTCCATCAAGTTTAATTTGCTGAATGTTGACCACCCTATTAGAATAATTGAAGTAAAAACTAAGGCTGTTGTTTTGGGATTTCAAAAATAGGAATTTATAAATAGCCGGAGGAAAAAAATAATATATATAAATATAGAGAAAATGTCACAGTGAGTCAAAATAATATATCGAGTAGCACCATTTATCATACTCACTTACATTAACATTATAGGATTCTTATAATCATATGAGTTCATCATTCTTTAGATTTGGCATGATGCCCAATCCAAGAAAGTTATTTTTTTTTTATTTGGCATGATGCCCAATCGAAGAGAATGAAATTTGTGTTCATTAAAACTGCATGATTATGCAGCAAATGGAAGGGGATAACGAACAAAAGATAGGCCATGATCATTCTAAAACGATTTTTAGTATACTTAAGTAACAGAACGAGTATAGCAATACTAAACTACAGAACCAGAGTTCAAAACTTTCCATCCGAAATAACATCCACCAATCACCATTAATAACAACCATGAATTCCAATTGAATACTTGGCAATAAAGCTTGAAACCCCGGGTTTAATCGGTCAAAAAGTCAACCCACAAAACACACAGCATTTAAGAAACACACCACGATCACAAAAACACATGATCAAAAACATAACTTTCAGACCTAAGAACACAAAATTAAAAAAATAACTTTCAAACCCAAGAGCACAAAATCAACCTTAGAGAATCATCATCATCATCATCATCAAAAACAACAAACAAAACATAAGGCCGGGTCAAACCCTAAACAACTAATAAAGCACAAAGACATCACCTTTTAATCATATTAGTGAACATTAAACATTTAAAGCATTTATACCAAGTAATGTATAGATTGAATAAAACAATGTTGATTGGATAACAAAACTAAGATTCCCAAACTTAATATCCCAATGTTCATGCATCAATCAACATTACAAAACCCTGCAGTTTCCTATCAAATTCTTAACCACATTGCCAAAACCCTTTATTATGATCTCATCATGCAGAACAACTCAACATGAACAAACAAAAAGAATCATGATCAAGAAAAGTATTAAACTTTACAAAACCCCAGATAAAGAATCAAAAGAAAAACAAAAAACAACCTAAAGATTAAAGAAAGCTGTCAGCAGAATCGCAACATTGATCATAATCAACAAGCATTAAAAAAAAAGAAAAGAAACAGCAATAAATACAAAACCCATGTTTGGAATCTTGTTTAAATACATCAACATAATCCAAAAAAGAAAAAAGACTCGCCTTTTTATCAAATCTTGAAAACCCCTTTGAACGAGAAAAGATATCTATCTTTTTTTGTGGGTTTTTGAGCAGAGAGGAGAAGTACTCCCAAGAAACAAAGGGGTTTTTGTGTTGGGAGTTTTGCTTATTATTGCACCAACAAGAGGTGCATCTCTTTCTTAGTTCCACTACTTCTAAAACCTCTATTCCCCTAATTAATTTGTAGGAGTGTGTAAATTAGAATTATTAGAAAATAAATATACAGTAATATTTTAGTTCAGGGGTGTAAATTGTAAATATTTGGAAAAATCCGTCCTTCAACTATTGTTTAATGTACACAAACCACCTCAAGGTTTTCTCTTTAATAATTATGATCCATGATCCAATACTGCATAATTAACAAATTTGATTAATAATCGGTTAAATCTCCACCCCTGTGATTAAATACTCAATTTTCTCTTAAAATAAAATATCTAATATTAAACATTTTCAAAGCGTGTAGATCATGTATTTTTCTATTTTATAATATAGTTGTTGTCGTTGTGTTGTATCATATACTTATTATTTATGTTTTACGTATGTGAAATGACATAAATGAATAAACTCAAACGTAATAACACAGCTATAATGTTGATTAATAGTTGCTTTCTATAAACGAGTTTGTGCAAGTAAAAGTATGTATATTTTATCAAAATAAAGTTTAATACTTTGACAAGAACTCACATCGACCTTGTAAATATAATTTTTAACTAATCGAGGCTTGTTGCCAAATATTAAACAGCAGTGAAACTTGAAGGAACTAATATATGATATTCAAATGTGTATGGTTGGAGACAATTAGTTCTATGTAATATTAACTCGTCTATTAATTTTATTTTAGTATTAAATGAATGGCTAATTAACATTAGTGCATGGTACCTCTTTGTTGAAAAGATGTTTGCTATTCAATAAAGTGTCACTATGTACAAAGAGCCATTGTTGTACCATTTAATATTACTCGTAATTACAATAAGATGTTAGTGTTATGAGATACTTTTATTATCCGAGATAAATAAACTTTTAATAATAAGAACATTCGTGATGCAGATAATGCTTCTAGGACTTCAACTCCTCTAGCTTGGCCGCTAATTCTTCACTAATATGTGAACTCAAGTGTTTTAACAATTCAAGAAGATTAAATGATCGATAATGATAATTTATATATTTATCATTTGTCTATTTTTATTCAATGTCTCTATGAACATAGGTAGAATATTGTTAATTGGAAACGGAACACGAACCAATTTTAGCTATTCCGGATTTCTTTAAACAAAGACTCCATTTTTTCCTCTTTTCGGATGGTAAACCCTTTGAAGCTTTATCGAGATTTCATCTTTATTATTTGTGTCGCTTGTGTTAATCACAACCACCACGACATTAATTCACTCGACTTATCAAAAACGGTTTATTACCTCAAATAAGTGAATAGTCATAAATTGTTTGTTAATTGAGAATGAATGGACTAATGAAGTTATTTAATAATGCAACAAACTAGAAAGTTGCACATGAAAACTAATCCAAACACACCTATGATGTGTCGATCAAAGAACGAACCTTTGGGGTCCAAAATTGCAACTTTTGAGAATATCAAGGGGGCGAAGTGAAAATGAGGCTCAATCTCAATAGTTGGGTAACCGCCGTCTGGTTCTTTTCGAACCAAAACCCAAAAGGCGTCGCCAAAGCGACAAATTTTCATATATTCTCCTGTTGGGAAAATTAAAAATTAGTGGAGTAGTAATATAATATATTTATTGGGGTTGGTTGGGGCCTTGGGGGATTGTAATCGTATTAGAGGAGTGGTAACAATGTTTTGTATTGTTTTAAAAGAATACTACAAGTTAAAAAGGTGAAAGAATGGGAAATATTGCTTTTAAAGTGTTATGAGATTTTTGATTTTTTTAAATTTACATTTAAATAATTTAATAAATTGAAATAATAACAAAATAAATGAAATAAAAGATAACATTCATTAAAATAAATAAAAAAGTTACAAGTCCTTAAAAAATACACAATCTGCAGACAAACAATTAAAAGTACTAAAAATTTAAAATGCATAGTAATCAAACATCTCCCGTTCCCGATTGCGATCTCGAGCCGCAAGGCCATACCATCCATTCACAAATCTTCATCTTTTCTATTTCCATTATACATTTAAGTGGTCCGTCGGTATGGACAAAGCGTCCTTTTTACGTATGAATGGTGGGTTGCGACTATTGTACTCATCCATAACAAGATACCAAAACGAACCCCCAGTCTGGGCATTTCCTCGTTAGGAGTCCTTGGATAAGACAATCCTACATTGAGCCAAACGGAGTTCGTCCTCCGGTTCCCAAATATTGCAGTTAAGAACGGACTTTTTCGGTTTAGGTTGTGAAGGATCGGCCGCCACTTTTTTCTCTTTTTTGCTCCACTTTTTTAGACGAGGTTGGTGCCGGGTTTGTTTCTCCTTGTGATTGCATGTCGGGTTGTTGGTTGGTTTGAACTGACGCCACAAAATAAAATCATTATAATTCTCGGGCGGTATGTTAGTCGTTTATTATTGTTGATGGAATTTGTGGTTGATTGTATGGTGTTTGATAGTATGATGATTGAGTGTACTGTGTTTGGGAACTTGAGTTTGTGACATATGATATTGTTGACCAAAACCCGACAATTGTGCGTTTGAGGGGTTGGTTGTTGACGGGTTTGAAAATGATGAAACGTTTGGTAACGGGCTCCATTGAAATTGAAGGTGATATGAATTGTTCGGGTTGTTCAACATTGTTTGAGTTATAATGAATATAGAGTCTTTGAACATGAGGATGAGTGTTTTGATGTGTTTTTGATTTGTGTTTGAATAATTGTGTTTATAATTGATGAAAAGGTGATTAAAAAACAAAACAATAAATGAATGAATAACGAATATATTTAAAAAAAAAAAAATTATCGTTGAAAATTAATTAAAATAGATAATAAACAAATCGTGAAACACGACCTTAAGCACCGGACGCATTTTGAAAATGTGGTATGGGAGTGGCTAAACGCAGGTGAACGGCGTTCTTAGCCAGGAACTTTGAAAAAAACTAGTCCACTCTCCATGCTCTTGTAACCCTTCGTTCATGTTACATATATTGGA
Source organism: Gnaphalium uliginosum (assembly GCA_963930675.1). Classification (NCBI taxonomy): domain Eukaryota; kingdom Viridiplantae; phylum Streptophyta; class Magnoliopsida; order Asterales; family Asteraceae; genus Gnaphalium; species Gnaphalium uliginosum. Next base: position 44,925,623 of record OZ005685.1, on the reverse strand, counting down.
TTGAGGAATTTGGGGATACCGTAAAGTATTTTGATTATTTGTAATTTTAACAACATGAATAATTAGGTGTCGTTAACTTTAGTGTAAGGATTAATTGTGTACATGTTCAAAAGTCTAAGACTCTAAGGGTAAAAAGTATACAATATAAACATTTTTATTGATTGTTCAACGACATTTAACGTTTGTACGGTTTACATCATATTTGTTCTCCCCACTTGTATATATGCTAAAAAAATAAAAAATGAGAGTAACGTTTAAGGTACTTGTACATTATTCATTTCAAGTTGTACAAGCCTCATTTTGATACCACCTACTCCTCATAACTTTTTAGGTACAACTTTGAATTATTCTTTTGGACGGAAAATAACACATTGTTTTATTTTTTAGTTTGATTTTATTGTATTTTGAAGTATTCGATCATATCTTGGGAATTTACTTTATATGGAAAAGTCCCACAATTTGATGCTTTGGTTTGCCATTAACTTCGTCATGTTGCCAATTTCAATGAAAGTTTTAATGTGCGAGATTGCGTATATGGATCTCGAATAGATACGTCAATGCTCGATGCTAAGAGCACGAGTTAAGAATAATGTGATTCGCAATTTAACGTATCCAACTTTGGGATATGACTGTTTAACTTATATAAAACATTATGACAATTATTACAAGACGAAGATGATTTGTATATCATCAAAAAAAGTCAGTTGAACATACATTAAAAAATAATTATTGATATATGCACATCTATATATTATTTTTTGGATGCACGTATCACTTATTTAAAAAGAAAACATAAGAGTCACATGATTTTTGTTATTATATATGTTTTTTAATTTTTATAAGATATAAATAAAGTAAATAATTATGCATAAACTGCATAATATTTTTTTGTTGACGTCAAAGTGCTAAAGAAATAATAAAAAAAGTTGCGGACTTTCAAAGCTACGAGCCGAAAGATAATACACACTTTATTACACCCTACTACATTAAATCTCTAAAACAAATCAATCATTTCAATTGATTATTTATTCACTAAAATTAAACCATTCAACCAATATGTGAAGTTTAGTGCGTTAGTCAAATTGAAAAAACAAATTATTATATAAAAAAAATATTATATATATATATATATATATATATATATATATATATATATACTAAAAATAGTTTATAAATAAAAAAAAGTCTTGGCTAACTCATGTTCTAAGTGCATAAGTTAAACTTCATTAATACATTAAAACTTTCTAACTATAACATGAAATTCATTTATTAAACTCTCAAATTTTCATTTGTATATGTGTATTAATTACCATTTTCGTTATTTATGAAAAATGAAGCTTTAATAAACTATTCTTAACCTATGCCCTTAGATATCGTTGTTAAACTCTTACGATTTACGAGTTGACTCTTATGAGTCGAGTCAAAAATTAAAAAAACGAGTCGACTCGAACCCCGACTTTTAAATGACTTTGAGTCTTACGAGTCGTTCATTGACTTTTCTGAGTCGTGTGTTACTCTTCCGAGTCTCGTGCGACTTTTACGAGTTAGAAAATCAGACAAACTTTTAGTGTCATGTAATACAAAAAATAAACGGACAAAATTGAAAAAAATTACTAATATATTTTAAATTAAGCATTTTTGTTGATTGTCAATCAACGACTTAATTATTCACTTTCACCATGTTTTAAAAAACTTAAAACATAATATATATATATATATACATAGTTGTTAACTCGTGATTCGACTCGTGACTCGGAATTTCGATTATTAACTCGTGACTCGTGACTCGGCTCGATTTGTAAGAGTCACTATTTTACAATAAATATATATATTTATATGTATATGTATATAATTGTTTAAGATTTTTGTTCTTAGGTGAAATAAAACATGCTAAAATTCGATAATTAAGTCTTTGACCGTCAATCAACACAAACACTTATTATTTTCTTTTCTATTTTATCTTTTTATTTGTTGTATTACATTACACTGAAAGTTTTCATATTTTCTGACTCGCAAGACTCGGAAGAGTCAATAAATGACTCGTAAGAGTCAAAGTTATTTAAGAGTCGGGATCCGAGTCGCCTCGTTTTTTGGATTTTTGACTCGACTCGTGAATGGTAAGAGTTTAACAACTATATATATATATATATATATATATATATATATATATATATATATAATTAATGTAATTGTGTCGAGTCACGAGTTACAAACTATGCCCTTAGCGCATAAATTTATTTTTGAGGAGACGAATTTAAGACAATTTTTTTGTTAGGAAGCGGATATCAAAAATACCTTTAAATATACATATCTTTTTTTATTTTTAAAAGAAGAATACAAAAATGACCCTTAATAATAAAAATAATTTACATTATATAAAATTTTTAATGAAGAGAGCGATCTACAATGCTCCCACCCAGTGTCTGCCAGTGCGTATTAGAGTAGAAATATTGATCGAAAAACTTGCAATCATTCGAACAATAATATGAATCTGTGTGTCACGTGGGTGTACCAATTTTGTTCACCAAACCCAATCCAACCCATATAAAGCTACTTCTCTGCTTTCCTACTAGTCTACTACGTGGTAGTGTAGTACGAGTACTATTTATGAAACACTTAAAAACCGTGGTTTTTTTATAGGTTTTGAGCTACTTTTTCTCTATTCCAATTAATTATTTTTAATTTAATTTATTCAAAATAATTATTCACTCTCAATTTCACTCGATTAAAAAGCATTTAACTAGATTAATACTGAAATAATTAATTAATAGTGTAATCACAATATTTTTTACAAATTTGTGTATTTCTTTAGTGGACAATTAAATCAAAGCGCAAAGATTAACAAACATAAATATAACAGTTGTTGGCATATATATGTCCATCAGGTAACTTATTTTAGTGTATCAGCGTTTGATTAGTTAAAAAGATCAACTTAGCATTAAGCTCATGATATATAATTGACAAATATTTAACATAATTCTAAAGTGATTCTTACCACCTAAATTAGCATAAACACGTGATCATTTTCATTTTGCGTTATTTTCATATAATATTTCAAGAATGATCTATGTGTTTAAACGAATTTACAAAAATTGTCCTTCAATTTTTTTTTTTGCACTATCAGTTCAATAAGTTTATATTTGTCTCATAGATGATCAGTGCTCCACTTCGAATGACTAATTTTATTATTATTTTTGTTTTAAGAAAACAACGAATTAAATATTGATTAAAGATATTTTAGACATTTCAAGTGGCGGGAGATTATTTACGTGATAAAATTAAACTTATTGGGCTCATAGTGCAAAAGAAAAGGTTGAAGTGTAATTTCTGTAAAATCTATCTAAACCTCATGGACCATTCTTGAAGTATACTCTTGTACGAGTGGTATTTATGCAAGTCTAACATTCTTTACTTGGTATACCTTTAAATAAATCTAATGCTAATAAAATTAAACATGTGAGTTGTGAATGAGGGTATCTGCTGTAACATGTATTAAATGATGAATGGTCATTGTTAGGTTCATAAATGGGTGTAACGATGATGCATCAATATATTTCCTTATAATGTAGAAAACACTTTAATTTTTACACAAACTAATAAATTATAGTTACAGCAGAACTTCTATAACTTAATACTCGATAAATTAATAACCTCGATAAAATTAATAATTTGTCCGGTCCCAACTTAGGACCAGTACAAAATTGGACCCCAATCGATAAAATAATAAAATAATAATTTTTTTTGAAATCCCAATGTAAATATATTGGTCCCAGCGAAACTATAAATTAATAATTACTAAAATATTGCAAAATTCGAGGATTGTCTAGTAAAAATGAATCTATAGTCACTTGTTTTTTTGTGAACTTCAAATCTATATTGAGTTCATCTTTAAATCTCATCATTGCACATAAGAGTTGAGGCATTGTATTCTCGTATTGCAATAAAAAGTTGTGAAGAGTTGTTGCCGCTTGCAATGCTTCTTTCCGAGTGACCGGTTCCAAAGGTACTGAATCATCATCAACTTCATCATTAACCGGATTTTAAAGGTCGATGCATTAATTTGAGAGTTCCTCACGAATATAAGCTGTAACACCCACTTTAAGGGCCTAGTGGTATTCCGGTAATTTCCCTAAACTTTAAATTATTATTTAATGTGTTAGGAAATATTTTACTATTATTATGTCTGATAATATTAGTAAAATGAATAAATGAATTATTGTGATTAATACATAATTCATTGATTTAAATCGAACTAGTTAACGGTAAAATAAAATATTTGATTTTCGCAAAATGGTTTTAGGTTCCCGACAATAGATTAAGAAGGGAACTAAAACGTAATGGTATTGGATACGATTAATATATATACACGTATATTCTGTAACATTCTACACAATTATACACTCTTCTCAAATTCACTCTCCCTGTTCCTGCGAACCGAAGTGAGCCGAGAGCTCATTCAAAAAAAAAAACTTGAAGAAATCTTTTGTGAATTCGTGAATCATTTCGTATTATCATCTTTTGTGTTACAACGAATTTCTAGTAACACCCTCATCGTTACTTTGTTCCTGTAAGTGTTTAAAGTTTATAATTGTATTTTTATGAAATTCGGTTAATTCACGAGTTGATATGAATTGAAGCTTGAAAGGGTGTTATATGAACTTATTTGATGAATATAAACTGCTAGGAAGCTTAATTGAATGATAGGAAGTTGAATTCGTGAGTTTTGAAAGATTTCAGTTCGAAGTTTCTGGGTTCAGCGATGAACTTCGCAACTTTGAAGATGAACTCAGTTCGCAGAGCTTGATTGCGAAGCGAACTGAGTGGTCTTGCGAAGTGAGTTGTCTACGAAGTGAAATTGTTCTGCGAACCGAGATTGCTGCGAACTGAGTTTGCTGCGAAGCGAACTGAGATTTGCGAACTGAGTTCTTGCGAACTGAGACTTATTGCGAAGCGAACCGAGATCCTGCGAACTGAGATTTTAAAATTTTGTTTTGCAAATTTTGAAATTGCGTAAGTGACAATTTCACTAACTCGGATTGAGTTGAAATTCGCATGGTCACTCGAAAACGACCCAATAATCAAGGCTCTATTCTATGAGCCTAGGCAGTTTTTGACTTTTCGGGGTCATCTAAGGGTCGAAAATGGCATTTTTCGGTTTTAAACATCGTTTCGGGACTTTCTGATGTCGCTTCGGATTGAACGTTTGTTTTCTTAGACTTCAGGAATTTACCTGCTTGTTTAAATATGTTTTACGAATTATGAAATGAGTTACTAACTCATTATTTGTTGTATTCTCAGATAAGCAGAAGACTCAGTAATATTAGACTTCTGAGTTGATTGACTGAGACCGACAGGTGAGTGGATCTGTGATCCTCAGTGTGATTTAGTTGTAACATGTTTGGTTACAACGGGTGATGTAATACTACTGTTGATAGACTGTTTAGTCTGAGTTGTTTATATTATCACGATGATTATGGATTATGTGATGTTTGGCCATTGGGCATATGTGATATGTATATTCAGAGGTCAACACTGGTTGGGCTTAGTTACTATTGTTTGGCCAAACAGGGGTTCCTTATACACATAGTTGATAGGAACTGTTGTTGGTGAAGATAGTAACAAGCTATCGGTTAATCATTGTATTGGCCTGCAGTTGATTTTAAGTGTTCCTTGGAGGATACCTCAGGAACCACCGGTCCTCTTTGACGTTGTGTGTGTTTACGATTATTCGTTGTAAACAGATTTGTTATTTCTGAGTTAGACTGTTGGTTACAGTTCTTCTCACTTAGCCGTGCGCTAATCCCACCACCCTACTTCTTGCAGGTTAATGTTTGATTAGGGGATGAGCAAGAAGCTTTTGGTTTAATAGAATGTTTGACGACCAGCTATTCTGATTTTGTTTTGATACATTATGATGGAATTTGTACTGTATAACACCCAAACTGATGTATGTTTTATGTTTTTTTAAAACGATATAACTTTAACATATATTATAAAAGTATGTTTTGACCAGACGCTTCCGATATTTCGAATATAAAATGATATTTAGAGAGTGGGGTGTTTCATAAGCCAACTCTTTAAATTAATAATTTATTAATTTATCGATATAATAATATCTCGTTAAATTAATAAAATATCTCGGTCCCAACATTATTAATTTATAGATGTTCTACTGTATTGTTAATGACAGCTCTAAAGACTGTTAATAACGTAGATAAATTGATTGTACTTTAAGTGATATTTATAGGGTTCAATTAAAATTCACGGGGTTAGATAGTTTATTATGATATGACTACAAATATTAATGCGAGTTTTAAATTTCTATTGATAACACTTAGAACTGTCGTTATCATTTTTCATAAATAATTCTTATTTTGAGCCAAGGGACAACTATTATTAATTCGATGTTGATTGTTATAGATTTCTCAACTTAATAGACACATATAAGTAACATACTTTTATATATTTTAAGTAGTTACACAAATTGAGACAACATAAAAAAACACTTACCCGTGACAAGTAATAAAAGCTGACTTATGATTCCCTCGGGTTTACAATGTTGGGAATCGATGATTTATTTTCTTGGTAACTATGATTATCTTCAACCGTCTGAGATCTGAAATCAGAAGAGCAACCCTATATAAAATAAAAGACAATATAAAAAACAAGAGGATAGAATTAATCTCAGTCTTGAATTTTTTGATTAATAGTTCAGATTTATTGCATTTTAAATTTACTGCATTTTATGCAGATTCACTGCATTTTACGTTTAAAATGCAATGAATTTAAAATGCAATGATCTTGACCATTGATTTAAAAAAATCAAGAGTTAAGATTGAGAGTTAGCCCTCGTGTGAAAGATGAACCTCTGAACCTTATCTATAAAACTTATACTTTTTATTAGACTGAGAAAATAATAGTAGTAGTAACACAGTGTCACTCTTTGATTGTCGTTTTCAATGATGGGAAACTACCTTGAAGACAACAATTTCTTAAGATTTTCATAGATTTCATTCATTGGTATGCTTTGTAAAGTTACCCGTAAAGTATTGTTTTTATATAAATGAAAATTAGTATAACTACTTATACACAAATTCAATGTCCATTTGAATATTGATTTGGCCTACTAAATATTGTTTCAAGTACAATTCAGTATGCATGTCTAATTTTTTTAATGACGGCCTTTAGGGTCGTGGTTAAGAAAATTAAAATATTTACAACTAAAATCATCAAGTACACTTCTACATAAACACTTCATCAACATACTAATACACGCACATTTGAATTACCACATAAATTATCAAACTACTCCATATATCATGGAAAAGTATAAAATTGTAAAATACGAATTAACCATGTCAGCTTTCTCTATTTTAAAATTTCACCGACCCATTGTACGGATTCGATGCTAGTATAATGATGCATATTTAAATGACTTCTCTTCAAAGAGTATTCTACAAATACACTTCTGACTTTACGCCAATACTTATGAAACAAATCCGATAATAAAACCAAAATGCACTTAACTATTCACAGTTTACAAACATTATATTCAATATTGATATGATACAAAATATATCGATGATACAAGACTTCTACGCAAGCAAGTCGTTACCAAAACGTGTAGAATAAGATTCTTTATTCAAAATGGTACTTCTGGTCTAGTTTTTTACATGATATATAATGTGCAAGTGCAAAAAGAATTGCACAAAGTTTCATTCTGGTACGTTTTGAAATAACATAAAACGTATTTTTTACTTAAGTTTTTAATTTTACTGCACGCAAGATTATGTATGATTTACTGCATCTAACATTTCTCTTTATAAAATAAAGTACAAATCTTTATGCTAAAACTTATGTCACAACTCACAATATACTTGTTGTAGGTGAGGTGAGACAAACTGGCTCATCATTACTATTTACTAGCCCAACCCAAGGTGATTCTTTTGACAAAAAGCTCAAACCTCATATGTCTTGGGCCATTGGGCCCAGCAAGTCTACATATTTGGGAAATATGTTTTGAGTCTTCCTGGGCCATTTGTCATGTAAATTCGTGTGGATTATGAAGTCCAATTTTATCTTAATGGGCCATTATAAGTTAGTTTTCATAAAAATTTTTTTATCAAGATACCATCTAAAGATTAAATTTAACCAAACATATATTTACATGTGATCACTACTTAATCTTCTAACAGCAAGTATTAAGTGACTACTCATCTCAAGAAACCATAAGTCAAAAGTCAACATCGATCATTTTACACCAAAGACCTCTTTACTTTAGGATCTACTCTATTTTGTCCATTTGGTTGCAATCTTAGAGTGGTGCCTGACTGTTGAACGTATCCAGGAACCTTGAGATCGGGCACCATCTTCAGGACCACACCCATAGCTATCAGTATTAGCCCTGACCCGTGTTGTTCGGTCAATGGTTTTGTAAACATAATGTACGACAACAATAAAGTTACGGCCTTTCTTGCAGTTGTCACCTGCATTTGAAAATTTGAATTATTAATTTAGTATCATATCTTGTTTTGCCATGCCGATAAAGTGCGAGTGCAAAAGTATAATCACCATAGCAGTGGTAGCAGCCCCGAAAAGAGCAATAAGTGATAGAACGGATACTTGACCGACATATGTGGCCACAGCTTCGAACACTAGGACCCCATATACATATGGATGCTTCAAGTTCAATAGAAAAATATAAAAAGATTGATGGGATCCCCAAAAGATTAAATTCTTTAGTGGACTAATATATATATTTCTGTGTTTATGGTCCTAATGTTATTAGATGTCTACTTACTTCATAGCATGAATGCCATGCTTTGGATAATTCACCCGTTAAGACCGTTGGCGGAACTAGAAAAGGCAGCCCAACTATTGTTGAGCAAAATAACATTTCCATCTGAGAGATACAGGTGAACATTAAAAGATCAAAGCCCATATAAAAATACCGTTGACTTTTCAGTCATTAAAAAAACAGTTTGACTGAAATCTGGAAATTTATAAATTTGAACTTGATTTATAGTTAAACATGATTGAACATATAGTTCTCAAATCATTGTATTTGAAGTCATATAAATCAATTCATATGTAACTTAATACTAGTATAGGTGGAAAGATTAGAGGGTCTGACACTCTAACTCTCCATGTAAATTGTAATGGGCCAAAACGGGTCAACTTTTAGTACGGGCCAAAATGGGTTGGGTCCGATTGATTGATCCACAAACACTTATTGTCTATCACTCTATTGTGTAGATTTTCTTATATAAGGAATTGCTAATTGCTATTGCTATTGCTAATTGCTATTGCTATTGCTAATTATGATTACAAGAAACTTCTTTTTAAACTAATAATCTAAACCTCAAGCAATAACCCATCAGTCATATTACACACAACTAAATCGATTCGTCTGTAAGTAATGGGTCAAAATGGCCACTTTAAAAGCCAAACAGACTTTCATTACCTGTGTAGTATTTGGATTAATGGTAAAAATTGCTTCTTGCAAATTACCCAGAAATGAATCCATAACTAGTGACCCACAAACCATCACAATACCAATAACACTAAAATCCGGGGAAGAGTTGGCATCGGCTAAAGTGAAGAGTATCAAGCCAACAACTAGAAAAACAGCAGAAAAATATTCATTTGGCGGGTACGTTCTTTTTAAACCGGGAACGAAAGCACCCATTATCATAACCGGTAACACCTGCAATCGTCATACAAAGGCCTTAAATTTGTAAAAAAAAGGAAAGGAAATCCTTATAAAGATCGAATTAAGAACTCAAGAAACATACTTTTGTTGATTTGAACATAAGTTGAGCAGGACAATTAAGGAAAGCCAAAGACCCTTTGGTCAACCCTTGAGAACCCATAAGAACAGCTGAAAGTTTAACATATATTTTCCAAGGATTCACCATTTGTTTTGGGGTAAAACCTTGAAAGTATACGAGTATCAAGTAAATAAAGCTTTGCACGAACGTAAAATACCACCCGTAGCTGAAAGTTTATGATCAAAATTCAATTAGTACTCTTTTACATTAACAGTTTCAAGTCAACATCTCGTCGACATACCTGAATTTAAGCCTGTTGTATACATACTCCTACAATAAAAAGGCAACCTTTTCAGTTGTTACAATATTATATTTTTAAAGGATAGAATCAAAGATGTAGTCTTGATGCAAACTCATATAGATGGATCATTAATGCATGCATATATGAATGACTACATGTGTGTACGAATAAAAAAAAGTGAAAACCAACCTCACAAATGCCATTAACAAGGTACCCAAAGAAGAACCCTGAAGAGCAAATGAGAAATTGTTGCCATTTTGGTCTATTTGTTAGACTAATCCCAAACAAAGATCTTGATTGCTCTTGTCCTTTCATCTCTTCACAAAAAGTTATCAAACACTTACAAAAACTATAAAACAATGACCACAAAAGGAGAACCAGTTTCAAGATTTCATTGTTAATATGCAGGGGAAGAGTGATAGTTTTGAGATAAGAAAATTGATAATAAAAGAGTTTAGTAACATGCAAGACTTGGAGGTATTACTAAGTTAATAAAATGTTAGTTGATATGTTTTATTAGTTTTAGTTCACTAGTTCAATAAGCTAAAAGTCTATCCTCTTTGATATTTTGGTAAAAGAAAACGTCATTATTGCACAAAATAACTTAAATTATGTATAGAGTTAGCATTATTTTATGTTACGCGATGCGTATTAAATAACTATTGTTACACTTTCATGTAACATTTTGTCATTATCAAAATGTGCTTATTTCCTAAACAAGTAGTTAGACAATATAATACGAATTAGATACAAGATTATGTCAAAATCACTTTTAGCATTGCATTTCAATATTTCATTAAAATTTCTTACCTTCATATTGCTCATAACGTAACCCCATTAAATTAGGCCATTTATGGTGTTTTAAAGGTTGATAAAAGTTTCATTTTTTTGTAAAAGTTAAACTGACTGCAATTTTATACAATTAATTAATTAATTAAATAAAAATGGAATTAAATTTGTGGCCTATTTCTTCCTTCCTACCATTTTTACCATAACTTTTTTATTTGATCCTTTAGAACACAATAAATAGAAACTTAACTGACAGCCTTTATTTGAAACTTTACAAGGAAAATTCCCCTATGATTATCCTTAAAGTCTCAAGATCATAATCCCTAATTTCTGCTTGCTAAAGCCTAAAGGGGACGATCTTATTCTAGCATTTATCTGCTTAACTTCAATCTACTTCTATGTTACTCAAAAAGTAGCTGAAAACGTAACGGAAAAACAACCTCATGTTGTTTCTAACGATCTCTACCCACATGAGAATGGAAATATCTTTAACGTAACTATTTCCATTCTCATGTGACGTAAAAAATAAAAAACTATAAATAAAAGTCGAGTAACATCTCTTCAACTAAAGATGTAAAAACTTCGTATTCTAATTCCAAACCAACTTCTTCTCTTCCTACTTCATTGTCATACTTCAACCACTTTGCTCCTTTCTCCATTTCGTTTATGTATGTTAGTTTATAATCTTCAGACTCGAACGTTTCTTTTGTCTGATCATTGATCCAATCTTTCGCTTCTTGCAATATTAAATAGTTGGAGACATTTCCTTCAATAACTCGGTCTGTAAAAAATCCTAACAAAAGGCTTTCTGTCATTGTGGATTTAGATAGATCAAGAGAAGGCATAGTTGCTTTCAATAGCTTAAGTAATGCATTCACTTTCTTTTCAGTCTGATTCTCATCTACAACCAACTCACGTCGACATTTTAAGGAGGATTCAAGTGTTGACTCATTCGTTTTAGATTCTGATAAGATGATCCTGTCTTCTAATCGAACAGGTTTCAGTTGAGCCAGGCTCTTTGTCCTTTGAACTTTTGGCATGAGTTTTCGTTTACATCCTGTAACATATCATTTTCACAAGTTGGTATAAATGCAACAAAATTTTATTCATAAAAGTAGGCAACTAGAGAGATAATGAGCCAAACCTTTAACGTATACGCTACTACGTCGAAAAGGTGAAGTAACCTCTTCTTCACCGTCATGATCGTCCTCGAATGGGAAATCCATCACAGAGACCGGACTAAATTGGTCTTTTTCCTCACCTTGCGGCTCTTTCTGCTATGTATCGCCATTTACATATTACACATTAAAACTCGCGATTTACCATTAAAATTCCATATATACACATCAAATCCTATTTAACATGATATATCTTAGGTGTTCATAATGTATGTTTATGGTTAGGACTTAGGAGTTACTAGTTAGAACGTTACATAAACAACTATTCGAATATCGAAATTATAATTTTCATATGTTTTGTATCTAGTTATTTGAATCAAGATGACAAACCATGATGCATGATCAAAGGAGGTCATATGATTCACTGGTAATAGTAGGCGTTTCCCACAATCTTGTGATCATGGGTTCAAGTCATATTGTAAGAACTGAAAATCATTTAAATTCTATAATTTTATTACTTTTATAATTTAATCAGTTTAGTAATATGATATGCATAGAAAGTTTGAATCTTAAGGAAAAGACAAACTATGGCCATTCCCAATGGTCAAGTAAATCCCAAGATTAGCACTTTGACTTATCAAGGTCAACTCACTAGTTCACAAAAACACAGCACAAATGACACCTGCCTGCTATCCTAAATTACTCCATTCACTCCAAATCTTAATTGTTAACTTAAACACATTGGAATTAGCTATTTCATTATTCCCAAGTAATTATACAATTCCCAAACAAAAAACTACTATTATTTTTAGAAAATTACAATAACACAACATCATATTGCAAATGCATGGGACTGAAAATTCCTGTTAAATATTCATCCGTCCCATAATAAGTGTTCACAATCAGTTTTTACAAAGTTGAAAATATTACGTTGTTTGGTAGTGAAGATGACATTTTTACACTTACTTTTTGACAGACTCTCATGTATCAGCATTGAGGAAAAGTATATTGAAGGTAAAATTGTAAAGTTAATATACAATATTACTTTTGGAGATAGACACTTATATTGGAACAAACTAAAATGAAAAACTGTACACCTATTTTGACACGGAAGAAGATAACGAGATATACAAAATTAAAGTGACACAACATCAATATCAATCTTTTTGCCCTTTTTAGAAAAAAAAAATATATATATATCCAAAATGTACACTATGACCAGATTATTGAATGTTCACAAATAAAACCTAATAATGCATCTCAATGTCACATTTAATTACCTAAAGTTTGTTTGTCTATATCTATTATTCAAGCTCATAAAACAATATCCATGGTAAAAGTGGAATGGACGGAGTATTGAAATAAAAGTGTTTTTTAATGAAAATCGGAATAGTGTACTGCGTGGAGCAAGAGATTAAGGTGCACCTTCAGCTTTTAACGGCACAGATTAAGCAGGGAATAACACGTAGGCGGGATCTACGGCACTGAAATCACTAGTTTCAGATCACGTGCATGAGATATACCAACACGTGGATTTCATAAATAAAATTAGAAGATGAAATTATACAGTCCCCTACCTACCTATTTTTCCTCCTCCTTCTTCGCTGTTAAACTTTAAATGCTCAAATAATTAATAACAATAATTCAAATTTGAACTCCTCAGTTTAAATTTCAAATAGTACATTTTTTACACTTGAATTTACTGTGTTAAAACTATCATCATAATCAAAATTACTGTCTAAAGTCTAAACTATACTTTAAGATTTTTACATTTCAAATTAACTTCAAATGATCATAATTAATTAGGTTAATTAAACAAAAGGTCAAATTTAGTGGGAATGAACGTAAAACATAAAATTGAATCTCACCTTTGCATCTCCGTTCACCGTATTCATGTTCTCCACGACGTCGTTTTGAGCTACATTTGTTGATGAATCTGACGTGGCGGTAAAGTAACTATTTGAGGAAATCGAACTATCACTGTTACTATTACTATTACAATTACAAGTATTATTACTGTTACTTGTAACAGTTTCCATTTCCGCCGTGGTGACACCCTTTTTCGCCGGTGATAAAACATTATCATTCCGTTTGATCGGTTTATCAAGCGAATTCAATCGTTTGAACCGTTTGTTATTTTGATCGGTTGTTCGCTTCCAGAAGCTTTTCTTCGATAACTGAAAGTTTTTGAAAACGTTAACGACTGCATTAGAGGCTTTTTGTAGCATGGAAGACGACTTTGATCTTGATTTCGATTTGTTTTTGAGAATGTGCTTTTTTTGAGTCGGATGAAGTTTAATGTGTTTATTAAGATCGATTTCGATAAGGTATCGAACTTTGGTACAACATTGTCTACGAGGATACGAACGAAAGCCGTTAGAAGAACACGAGCTTAGATCATCGAGTAAGTAATCCTTCAGCAATACGGATTTCGGTAACGACATTTTAACTATCCTCGAGTCGTTAGAAAACGAAGCTCTTGGTGTACTCATTGTACAATTAGGGTTTCGTAACTGAGAGATTAAGTGAGTGAGATATAGTAAAATTAGGTGGGATTTAGGATGTATGTAACTTAATAAGGTAGGGAGGGATCTAGGAATTGAATTGAATTGAAGATAGCTTATGATTTAAGATCTCAAGAAATGGGTACTGGAATTGAATTAAGAAGCAATAGCATATGCAATGGAGATTGCTTGGATGCTGCTTCTTCATCATCAAATAAGGAGGTGGTTTCTCATATTTGAATCTTAAGTTTAATTATTTTAATGGAGTGTTGTTTATGGAGAAAATTACATAGTTTGGTACATGAACTATTGGGTAGTGATGGTTTTGGTCCTTTCTGTTAAGTTAGTTGCTAGAAAGGTAATTATATCCTATTGTAATGTATCAAAATTAATAAATTACCATTTTTGTTATTCTTGTATCTTTAAAGGGTTTAAATGTATATGTTAGATTCTCTAAATGTTGTAAATGTATACTAACCGTTATATGCCACCAAAAAAAAGTAAATGTGAAATCAATTTAGGGCTAATTTGCATACTAACCGATAGGTGAATACCTTATATGAAATTTTCCAGCAAGTTTGATTTGAATTGAAGACATCGGGTAGTATTGTTTTGACTTCGACTGTCAGACCCGGGGGGACTATGAGTTGACCTTTCCATAAATATGCGGTGGGACCCACCAAACTACAACATGATGCATGATTGAGAATTGAGATGAAATCATGAAAATTAATTACGATCTACAAATTAAATTCGTGACATCTAATTTAATCTGGAAAATAGAAGTGGAAGAAAAACTACATTTTCATATTATCAACAGAACTCTTAAAATTTATTAGATTAAATGTTGCATCAAGTTAGATTAGATGCAAAATTGATGCATTCCAAATGTTTATTGCAAAATTGTTTGTTTATTGATTTGTACGAGAGTTGGCATTATTCAAAATATTTGTAGGTTATCAGAATCGTTTATTGCATTCCCCATAGTTGTTTATTCATGAATTTTCAAAATACTTGATATTTATATAAATTGATGAGTTATACTATCAGGTTTGTTATTAATAAAAAAATAAATATTTTTTTAGTTTAGGGGTAAAATAGTCATTTTTATCGTCCATACATCTTATTCAGCACAAAAAGTAAACAACATTATTCATTCACTGATTACTGCATACAGTTATTCCATATCCATACTGCCATCTATATCCATATGAGACTTAAGGATGAAAAAAGTAAACAACCCCTCAGATTTGTTTAGTAGTACACATATCCGAATATGATTTTAGCGTTATGAAACAACTATATGATTCAAGATCTGAAATGCTATATAATGTTCAACGATTAACGGTAGATTAGATTACACGGCTCTGATTTGATTGTGGGTTTAGTGTCCATTAATATAACCAACATGACGTATGGAACTAATTATTGACACTATTGGAGCTGAAGGATACTTTATTATATGTTCACCGATAAGATTTAACGAAAGGTTAAAAAAAAGGGTTCAATAATGAATGAGGGAAGACGACCCTTGTTTTCTTAGTTAACTCATCAAACGACTGAAAGAGGGGCTTTTGACTTATCGATCTAGGGAGAGAGAAGATAGTTATTTTTGTAAGATGATATTGACTTGAGTGTCGACCTTTTAGTTCTATTATGCTGATGAAACTAGCAATAACTGGTTGAAAAAGAAAGCCCAAAAGTTGGGGTATGGTTTGATTCTTGCATATAAAGTTGATAAGAAAAAAAAAAAAAAAAAAAAAAAAAAAAGTAAGGTAGACTTCATTAAGGATTTAAGGTTATCCATTGAGCCCAACATTACTATTACAAAATAAGCCCAACTAGCTAGTTTCTTGGTCCAAGTGTCTTCCGTCTTCTCCCTCAAAGTGTTCAAGAAAAAATACATTCAAGAAATATCTCCAATCATAGTTCTTGGGTTCCTATTTTTTCGGTTTTGGTTACGTAGTAATTTTTTAGGTGTTTCAAATATATTCCAATTGTAGCATATATACGTATATCAATATAGAAAGTTTATTATATATAAAGGACAAATAGTTCAAGAAAGTACATAGCAACATAACTATCAATAATTATCAACAAAGATAATCTAAACATTGATATCACTCGAAAAAGACACTGATTTCGATTTCAGGCCATAAAAATATGTATTTGGCGAAAAAGGTTAAATTAAAGTAAATGGATTTAATTCTATGTTAGACGATTTTTTAATTAGTTGAGCAATTAAACGAATCTGGTAGAAAGTATTTTCTCTTTTTTTCTTTAGAAAAGCAAAAAAAATATATGTTGACCTTAGAATTAACCTTAATTTGAAGACAAAATAAAGTATATTCATATAGAATCCTTAAAATATATCACCACTGATCGATCAACTAACCCAAACGAGACTTCGATCAAAAAGACGTACCAAAATGCATGCTCGTAATCGCAATTAATCTTCCCGATGATATACAGGATATACTTATTGCCTTTTACGACACTGAAAAAATTATTTCTAACAGTGTTTTACACATTGATTATTTATCAAATCATTAAACTAACTCTTAACAATGTTTTAACAGATTTTCAAGTCTCAACGGCTACGAAAAGGAAATAAAGAAAAAGTATAATCATTTTGAAACGGAACGTGATTTGATCGGTTAGTCAACTCGTCAGACTTATTAGTACATACGTTATACCACATCAGCGCGGTTTTTTTTTATCATCACAGTAACAGTAGTCTCACTGATATGATGTGGTATGATAATCGACTAAAGGGATAAGTGCTTGAATGAAATGGTATGTATTATGATACTGAGTAATTGACTAAAGGGATAAATGCTTGAATGAAATGGCATGTACTATGATACGGAGTGACGATGAAAGAGATAAATGCTTGAAAATGTTTAACTATAACTTAAAGTCTACTGTACGCGTGTATCGATCAAACATTTAGTTGTAGTTATTGTATGTATCAGATGACTTGTTTATCTAGAGGCTGGTTTTTCTATGATGTGACAACTTATAAGACGTCACGTTACATCGTCAACTGACACGTTATCGTCACATCATAAAAAATAATTGTCACATTAGGGGTTACAAAATATCAGACGCATACAATTGCAACTTAATACACACGATACACCATAATGAAATCAAACATATACAATACTTTAGTTCATAGTTATGTATATTTATGTACACTTATCCATCGGCTAAATGTGACGTTGATCATATGGTGTGTGCTTAGATATCGTTTAAAAAGTTATAAATTATGTTTTGGAATTATCAATACTATCAAACAATACAGACAAGAATACACGATCGAATAATAATATAGTTTTGGTAAATCCGAGTGTCGAACTCAGGGAACGATGTATTAAATTGAATTAATTAATTAAAAAGTAAAAAACAAGTAAAGGGTGCGTTTTAATTCCGTACGAACGATTTAAGAAACTAATATAAACTTAAATTAAACAAAATAATTTAAAAATAGATTAAGACAAATATGGATAAAGAATGCGTTTACTTAGGTTTTTATACCCTAGATTCCCGTTATTATGTATGTTTGAACCGTTGGATAATCTTATTGTGAATAAATCTTTTGTAGAAAGTAACTTTTATCAGGTTAACATGAAACGTCCCAGATGTTTTTTTTATACAATTCTCAAAAACATTTTATACATCCATTAATATAAATATTATTAACATTATCTGACATTACTTGTATCGTTTTCACAAAATATCATATGTTTACACAGAGCATGATTTTCAAGATCGACTCCTTACTATCTTGCCATAGTAAGTCCATCACTAGTAGCTCTCGGGTCGTTTGCCCGGATCCCCGCCCTTCATCCATTTAAGCGTACCTATCAACACAACATCCAACAACACATAAGCACATCGCTTAGTAAGTAAAGGAAAATGCATTCACAGTAATATAATAAACCAGACATCTCATGTCTTTATCATTCAATAATGCATTTACTACATTCAACATATACTCAATCGGCACAATTGATTACTCAGCAATTGGCCACTCAATTCATACAGCTAGACACAATTGATCACTCAGCAATTGGTCACTTAACTCACATATACATGGGCACAGTTGATCACTCAGCAATTGGCCATTCGGCTTAATCTCATGGGCATAATTGATCACTCAGCAATTGGCCACTTAACTCAATCTCATAGGCACAATTGATCACTCAGCAATTGGCCACTCAGCTCAGATATACGATACTTAACCACACACGTGATCTAATTATCGTTATTTGGTGCAACCTCGTAACACAATTAGTATTAATAAAATCAGACAATTGAATTCTTTCCTTTCCTACTACTTACCTCGAGGACGACGTTCAGATATTTATGACTTGCTACCCGAAATACCTGTCGAGACGTTCGTATTAATTAACTCTGATTATAATTAATATTATTTAAAATATCAATTAACCCTGCGACACTACCCCCTAGTGTCGCTACACCTCCTGGCGACACTAAATTAGTGTCGCACAACACACTATTGCGACACAACCTGCGACACTAGCTCTTAGTGTCGCTATGGCAATAGTTGTAACTAACAGTAGAAACTAGCGACAAGCTGCGACACTAACTTTTTGTGTCGCTAAAGCAACAGTACTAACTAGCAGCGGAAACTAGCGACACAAATCCTTGTGTCGCTAAAGCAACAGTTTTAATTTGCGACACCATCACTGCGACACAAGCTGCGACACAAGCCTTGTGTCGCAATGACGAACAAGGCATCAGAAACCTTCTGAGATTAACAAGTTTCTGGGTGATTTCAATACCCCAAATTCGAACCAGTTTCAATAAATGATTATCACACACACACACAATCCATTCAAAACACATTAAACTCATTTTAACCCACATAAACACTTTACTCCCAAATTTCTCATTTTAAGCTCAATTAAAACTCAATCTTTCATCCTTTATTACTCGAATTAACCTCAATTTTAACAGAGGGTTTAGGTTCCTTACCTGAAATTGCAAAGAAACACTTTCAACAATCACTTTCCAAGCTTAATTCTTGATCTCCTCTAGTTTTCTTTACTTTCTCTCTCTAAAACACCCAAACGCACACACATATAAGAACCTGGAGATATATTCAGGTTTCTGGAATATTTTAGAGCATATTTTTATTTTAATTTCACACTTAATTACACAATTAGCCCTTAAAAACTGACTTTCTGCCCGACACTGCGACACAAGCCTTGTGTCGCACTGGGCTCTGTGTGGCTACCTGCGACACTAGCCCTTGTGTCGCATAACAATACACAACTTTTAAATTTAACAAATTTCGGGGTATTACAACTCTCCCCCACTTACTCAGGATTGTGTCCTCACAATCCACTTCTGATACAACGAGGAATAATATCGAAGAACCTCACTCTCTGGTTCCCATGTAAACTCTGATCCCTTACGATGCTTCCACTGGACTTTAAACATTCGGATTTCCTTATTTCTTAACTTCTTTATCTTCTCATATAGTATCTCGATTGGTTCTTCAATATAATTCAATTTATCATCTACTTCAATTTCGTCCATTAGAACGTAGGCTGTCTCATCGGTTAAACATTTCCTCAAATATGACACATGAAAAGTATTAATAATATTTGCCAATTCATCCGGTAATTCTAAGCGATATGCCACTTCACCTACTCTCGCAAAGATTTTAAATGGTCCAATAAAACGAGGACTCAACTTCCCGCGCTTTCTAAATCGAATAATACCCTTCCACGGAGATACTTTTAACATAACATAATCTACCTCATTAAACTCTATTGGACGCCTTCTCTTATCTGCATACGACTTTTGTCTATCTTGCGTAGCTTTTAAACGGACTCGGATTTGCTCTATCTGTTCAGTAGTTTTCAGTACAACTTCGGTACTAGCCAATTCACGTTGCCCAATTTCATCCCAACAGATTGGAGTTCTACATTTTCTTTCATAAAGCATTTCATATGGCGGCATTTCAATACTAGAGTGATAGCTGTTATTGTAAGAAAATTCGGCCAACGGCAAATATACATCCCAGTTCCCTCCAAAATAAATGACACAAGCTCTCAACATATCTTCTAAGGTCTGAATCGTCCGTTCACTTTGGCCATTTGTTTGAGGGTGATATGCAGTGCTCAAGTTAAGACGTGTACCCATCTCCTCTTGAAACTTTGCCCAAAATCTAGATGTAAATCTACTATCCCTATCAGAGACAATAGATACTGGTACACCGTGTCTTGCCACCACTTCTTTCACATATAAATCGGCCACCACCTCTGAAGACGAAGCTTCTCTTATCGGCAAAAATAATGCACTCTTAGTCAATCGATCTACAATTACCCAGATGGCATCATGATGCTTTGATGTTTTCGGCAATTTCGTAATAAGATCCATCGTGATATGTTCCCATTTCCATATCAAAATGTCTTAAGGCTTCATCTTTCCATATGGTCTTTGATGCTCAGCTTTAACCTGTGAACAGGTCAAACACTTTTCCACATGTCTGACAATTTCTCTTTTCATACCTGGCCACTAATAATCTCTTTTCAAATCATGATACATCTTCGTGGCACCAGGATGGATCGAATACTTGGATGTATGAGCTTCATCAAGTAAAAGTTTTCTCATTTCCCCAGAACTCGGTACCCAAATCCTTCCATAACGGGTATTTAATTCGCAGGAATCATCGACAAAGTCTTGCTCTTGGCCTTTTATTCGTTCTGTTCGAAGATCACTACTCTGTAGCACTTGTTGTTGAGTTTCTTTCACTTGCTCAATTAAATCGGTAACCACAATCCTTCAAAAAGATTTTACTTTTAACACAATATCAATAGCCTTTCTACTGAGAGCATCTGACACCACATTCGCCTTTCCGGGATGGTATAAGATTTCACAGTCATAATCTTTCACCAAATCAAGCCAACGCCTCTGTCTCATATTAAGATCTCGTTGGTCAAAGAAATACTTTAAACTCTTATAATCTGTATAAATCGTTGTTGGTGCATAATGTGTGTCAGTCATTTGGTCAAACAATTGTAATTGTCAAAGTCAATTAGTCCGCGTTTGTATTGTGTTTAGTGTGTATATGCGAGTATGTAAATGAATAGAGTAATAGAAAATATACACAAATGTACTGTTTGTGCGACACAGAGCCCGTGTCGCTATAGCGACACAAAGGTTGTGTCGCAATGGGCTGGGCCTGCGACATAGGGCTTGTGTCGCAGAGTCCAGTAGGGTTTGTATAAATAGAGAGTTAGAGTTTATGTTTTGGGTTGATCAAACCCTAGAAAGAGAGAGATACGGCAGAGAGTGTGAGAGGGAGAGAGTTTGTGATTTGTAATCTTTATTCTTCAAGTGTTTATATATACGAAAAGATTATTGAATCGTTGTGTTTGTGTTTACGTTTCAATTGCTTGATTGATTGTTTCCGCCTTTCAATTGAGACAAACGACAAGTCAAGATCCGTGATTAAGGGAACCAACAAGTGGTATCAGAGCCTTTGGGCGTTTGTTTAAAGATTTGATCGTTAATTGAAATGTTTTCGGTTTGATTTGTGGTGTTTTGGGTGGTTTGATCAACGTTTTGGGTCCAATCAGTTGAATATTTAGCTTCTGGAAGTGTATTTCTGGGTTTGTTCATCAATTATCGTTCGAAATTCGTTAGGATTTCGAAAATTTTCGATTTTTAGGGTTTTTGGAGCTGCTGGCCGCGACATTGCGACACTAGATGCGACACTAACTTTTGTGTCGCTACTAGGGTTCCTGTTTTGTATTTGTGCGACACAAGCTTTTGCGACACAACATTTCGCGACACAGCCTGCGACACAAGTATGCGACGCAGACTGCGACACAACCTGTGACACAGCCTGCGACACAGCCTGCGACACTAACTTTGTGTCACATAAAAAAAAAAAAAAAAAAAAATGTCTAGTGTCGATATTTTGGCGGGAAATTTTTCGCATGACCAAATTTTGTTCTTAAGCTTAAAAGGTCTTAATTTTGATTTTGAAAAATTTTCATTTTACTCGAACAGTTTTCGATATTTTCGAATCAAATTTTGGAGGGAAAAGTCAAAAGGACAAAATTTTGGTACATTTCTGGATTAAAAATGTCGCTTAAAAGCTTTTCCCAATTACTAAAACATAACAATGAGATCGGTAGTACTAATAAACCTCCATTATTCACTGCCAATACTCCTTATGTTGAATGGAGAATACAGTTTGAGGCATTCATCGCTGTCAATGATCCTGATATGCAAATTTATTTAGAGAAAAGATATGAACGTCCTCTTAGCATTAGTGTTTTTCCCGGAAAATCTCAAATTAAGCCTATCAAATTCATGACTCCTGAAGAACGCAAGACTTCTGATACTGAAAGGAAAACATATACTACGATCACCATGGCACTATCACAACCACTCATGAAGCAATTTAGACATCATGAGCTTGCATATGATTTATGGCAAGCCATTGAAAGGTGTTGCGGTGGAAGTGAGCAATATGAGAAAAATAAATTGCAGCTAGTGAAGAAACAGCATGAGTTGGGCGATAATCAAGTTCTCATGGCTCACATCACGAGTAAATCTGAGGTACCCATTGAAGAGCCATTATCTTGTGTGTCTTGTATCAAATTGACTAACAAAGTTAACAGATACAGTGAGGATAATGAACGCCTGAATTCTGATTTAGAAAAACTTACTCAGGCAAACAAAATTTTGAAAGATAATGAAAAGGCTTTTGACAAGAAACTAGATGCTGCGTTTTCTGACCGGAAAGAATTAAAAGCTAAGATTTTCAGTCAACAAGATGCAATTGATAGTTATATAAAAATGATTGCTTTACTAAGAAATGATCTTGCTGAAAAACAGTCACAATTAGATGACCTAAATCGAAAGCTTTCAAATTTTTCAACATCCTCACTGGTCTTTGACGAGATTCTCCAATCGCAAAGGACAGATACGAAGTGTAAGGTTGGTCTTGGTTACCACTATGTACCACCTCCTTCTGACTATCTGCCAATGCCTTCAAAGGATGCAACCAAAGACTTTGTACCTACCTTTTCAAAGGTAGATACAAAATCTGTTGCTGAGTCAGTGTTTGATACAGCTCCAACTGTTAAAAAGCCTGATTGTGTTAAGGCTAAATTTGTATCTCCTGTGTGTGTTGAGGAGATTGTTGAAATGGAAGACTTAACTGAAGAGTCTGAGGTCAAGGTTGAAAAGGTTAATGTTAAGCCCGAAAATCATATACTTATTAATGAAACTGAACAAGTTTTAAATAATAAGGGCAAAACTAAGGTTGTAAATGAATCCGACTCTGCTAAAATCTTAGAGAAGGATTCAAGAAGAAAATCTTCACATATCTCACAATCATCTGTGACTAATCTGAAGAAAAATAAAATAATTAATAAATCAGTTAAAGAACAACCTTCAACATCAACCTGTTCAACTTTAAAGGCTTCTACATCAACATGTACGCATAAGTGTTCATGTTCTGTAAATGCCTCAACCTCTAAGCCTCCCTCAGTAAATCCTCCGTCGAAACAATTTGAGGGTAGTCATTGGAAAAGGCCGTATGTGGAACGGCGTTCGTGTTTTCGGTGTGGTCAACAGGGCCACATCATTAGGGATTGTCGGTTATTATCCCTAGATAGGTTTGGTAGAGGGATGCCAAGAACTTCCTTATTTAGAAATTCTTTTCAAAAATCTTTTTCAAGGCGTGGTTCATTTTCGCCTATATCTAGTTGTGCATCCAACTCTCCAAAACCTATGGCTAGAGTAAACAAAGTTGTGCCTAGTAGACCTGCTGTTCAAAAGCCCAACATTGTTGAAAACAAATCATCTGAACCTAAACGGGTTTGGAAACCTAAATCCACAAACAACACATCAATGAAATCAACTGAGTTTTTAAAATATCATAAACTCATTGATGTGATGGTTATGGACGATAGTGGACAACCCAAGTCTATCAAGGCTTGGGTGTCTCATAAGTACTAATGTTTGTTTGTGGTGATGCAGTCCGGTTTTTGATAGCTAATACTTTTAGTGACTGCAAGGACGTGATCATGTGTGGTGATGATGTTTGAGCGAATGGATGATATTTTTGAAGTGAAACAAGGTGGTTAAAAAGTGCTAAAAGAATTTGAATTTGACTTGATATGTGACTTGAAACCCTTATGTTTTGTTTAAATGATTATTTAGTTGTTGTTTTTTTTTTTTTTTTTTTTTTTTTTTTGTAAAGAATTTGCTGTTCAGGGGGAGAAATTTTAAAATTTCTAATTTAAAAAAAAAGTCAGAAAAATATGAACAGACAAATTCTTGAAAAAATGCAACTGCCATTCTTTATACTCGTTAGTATTAAAGATATGCAAAAGTTGCTACACTTCTAAAAAATAGACGTTGAATTGTGTCTGTAAACAATTGACGATATGATAGTACATCAGGAAACATGCATAAAATGGAATTTTAAGATTTATGTTTGATGTGTCAGTAGATTTATCTAGCATAATTGAAATACCTTTTATAAATATTAGCTTCATCAAATGATGTATTGGTAGGCATTTGTTCTAAAGTTACTAAGAAGCTTAACTTTCAAATATGCATATTATTTTATATAAAGACATATTAATATGTATGACATTAAGTTGAAATAAGGGCAAAATTGTCCAAATTTTTTTGACACCTAGTCTTAATATTTGGATGATAAACATGTTATGATCTAAAATATAGGGTCTCTGTATGGAGTTATCTGGGGGAATATATTAGTTGTCTCCTCTGTTGTATGAAAATACAGACCTGGTTTCATCAAATATATTCTTGAAAAGCACTTAGGTACGTAGTCTATGTTAAGAAATAGACAACTATTACGTACCCGTGGCATTCTTACAATTCCCAAATAAAATGTACAAATGTACAGAATCGTCATAAAAAGATTGCCTCGTACTGGTTTGTGTTAAACTATGGTACTCTGTTGTACGAAAGTACAGACCTGTACCCTCTAGTTTAAAGTGTTCAGACTGGTGTTGGTTCAACCAGAACTACTGTTTATGTGACTCTGTTGTACGAAAGTACAGACCTGTCACCGCTAGCTTGGTTCTAAAGATAAGTCCATACCTTCACCCTCTATATATAGAAAATACTAACATGTTTTGAGTTCAAATGTATATTTTAATGTGTTTTATATACTCTAATATGCATGCTAATAATAACACAAGTGATTCATCTTATTATGAGTTGACATCATACACTTAAGTACAAATGTTTAGATGGATAAAAATATCAATAATCGTCTTGAAATAATCTTTATAACAGGTGATTTAAATATGCTAAGTAAATTTAAAGTGGACAAATATACTGATAATCGAAATAACACTTACTATTTCCTAATAATTGCATGTTATCCTGATATGATCCTTAACCAGACCAAAACAATTCCGTCCCCAAAAAGATTGTTTATTTATTGCTTTCAGTATTTTAATTCTGTCTTATAAAGAAAATTACAAAAATATTTTATTTCTGAGTTATTTTATTCAAGTTACATATCATGCTCATATTCAAAAGACAAAAAATTGATGAGAGTTCTCCAAAGACTTTGAAGATAAATACTATTGGGGAAGCTATTGATGAAAGAGATGATGGTCACTGAAGTTGAAGATCTAATTGGATATCAGTCATATGAGACTGAGCATCAAGACTATTGAAGACCAAGCTATCTCAATGGGGGAGTTTGTTGGTGAAGACTAATTGAAGATTATTTGACCAAGCTGCTGACATGGGGGAGTTTGTTGGTGCATAATGTGTGTCAGTCATTTGGTCAAACAATTGTAATTGTCAAAGTCAATTAGTCCGCGTTTGTATTGTGTTTAGTGTGTATATGCGAGTATGTAAATGAATAGAGTAATAGAAAATATACACAAATGTACTGTTCGTGCGACACAGAGCCTGTGTCGCTATAGCGACACAAAGGTTGTGTCGCAATGGGCTGGGCCTGCGACATAGGGCTTGTGTCGCAGAGTCCAGTAGGGTTTGTATAAATAGAGAGTTAGAGTTTATGTTTTGGGTTGATCAAACCCTAGAAAGAGAGAGATACGGCAGAGAGTGTGAGAGGGAGAGAGTTTGTGATTTGTAATCTTTATTCTTCAAGTGTTTATATATACGAAAAGATTATTGAATCGTTGTGTTTGTGTTTACGTTTCAATTGCTTGATTGACTGTTTCCGCCTTTCAATTGAGACAAACGACAAGTCAAGATCCGTGATTAAGGGAACCAACAATCGTACATTTTACTCCATAGAGATAATGCCTCAAAATTTTCAACGCAAACACCACCGCTGCCAATTCTAGATCGTGAGTGGGATATCCTTTCTCGTGTGTTTTTAGCTGTCTCGAGGCATACACTATTACCTTACCTTGTTGCATGAGCACATAGCCCAATCCCACGCGAGACGCGTCACAATATACTACCATATCTTCATTCCCTTCAGGAAGTACTAGTATAGGTGCTTGACTCAGTTTCTTTTTCAAAATATTAAAGGCTCGATCATGTTCCTCATTCCATTTAGATTTGGCATTTTTACACGTAAGCCTTGTAAGTGGAGTCGCAATCTTTGAAAAAATTTGAATGAATCTCCGATAATATCCTGCTAATCCGAGAAAACTTCGAATTTCTGTTGGATTTTTAGGAGAATTCCACATCATTACTGCTTCCACTTTGGCTGGATCCACTTTAATTCCTTCTTGATTTATCACATGCCCCAAAAATTGAACTTGTTGAAGGCAAAATTCACATTTTAAAAATTTAGCATATAATTTCTCCTTCCACAATACTTGCAATATCTGTCTCAAATGTACCTCATGTTCTCCTTCGGTTTTCGAATATATCAAAATATCATCAATAAACATAATCACAAATTTATCCAGGAAGGATCGACACACCCTATTCATTAAATCCATAAATGCAGCTGGAGCATTCGTCAATCCAACCGGCATTACCACAAACTCATAATGCCCATAACGCGTTCTAAAAGCAGTTTTAGGAACATCACCTTCTTTCACCTTTAACTGATGATATCCCGATCGCAAATCAATTTTTGAAAAATATGTAGCACCTTGGAGCTGATCGAATAAATCATCAATTCTCGGCAATGGGTAACGGTTCTTAACAGTTACCTTATTCAGCTCCTTATAGTCAATACACATTCGCATGCTCCCATCCTTCTTTTTAACAAACAACACTGGTGCTCCCCACGGGGAATTACTTGGGCGAATGAACCCTTTTTCTAACAATTCATGTATTTGTTTCATCATTTCCTGCATCTCTGACGGTGCAAGTCTATAAGGGGTCTTAGCAACAGGAGTAGCCCCCGGTACTAACTCAATTCGAAACTCTACTTGCCTCTCAGGCGGAACACCTGGTAATTCCTCAGGAAACACATCAGAAAATTCCTTTACAACCGGAATATCCTCAATACTAGGTTCATTCTTCCGCGTGTCAATAACATGGGCTAAAAATGCCTGACATCCATGAGACAAATGCCTTCTAGCACGGGCATAAGTACAAATCGACAAAGAAGATCTAGGCTTTTCTCAATATATATCTATCACTTCCCCACTTAGAGCAACAATTCGAATAATTTTCCTCTCACAACGAATAACGGCATCATGTTTACTTAACCAATCCATACTCACTACTGCATCAAACTCACCCATCCTCATGGGTATAAGATTAATCATAAATATTTCATTATTAATTTCTAACCGATATCCTCTATAAACATTAGTCACACAAATGACACGATCATCCGCAACCTCAACATCTAAAGGTGTATCTAAGTTATTTACCATCATTTAAAAGTTTTTACTAAAATTTTCAAACACAAAAGATCTAGAAGCTCCAGAATCAAATAACATATAAGCGGGTAATGAGTTAATAAGAAAGGTACCCGTAAGAACATCAGGGACTTTCTTGGCTTCCTCCGCGGTCAATTGAAAAGATCGACTTTTTACTCTTGACTGATCAGAAACTTTCTTCTCATCACTTCGCTTCACTCCACTAGAACCTGTCAAACTCTTTAATCTCGGACATTCACCCTTTATATGCCCAGGTTCGTAGCAATTGAAACATATTCGTATCGTCTTTGTACAATCACGGCTGATGTGACCCTCTTGTCCACATTGATAACACGTTCTCTTTTCACCCGCGCAGTTTCCGAAATGTTTCTTGTGACATTTCTTGCATATAGGCGCTTCTCGTTGATCCTCCCTCTTAAAACTCCCGCTAGTCTTGAATCTTTTAAAAGATCCTCCAGCTGACTCGATCTTTCTCTCGGAGGAACCATCATCCTCCCGATTTATCTCAATCTCTCTTCTTCTCGTCACATTCACGAATTCTTCAAATTTATTCCAACGACTCAAATCCACAAACTGCCGAATCTCTTTCTTTAATACCTCGTAAAAATGATACATCAATGTCTTTGGATCTTCAACATATTCAGGGCAAAATCGAGCCCTGTCAAGGAATACACCTGTCAATTCATTCACAGTCTCTGTAGTTTGTTTCATAAACAAAAATTCTCGACGAAGCTTGGTCAACTCAGCTTCAGGAGCATAAGCTATCACAAACATATCTTTAAACTCTTTCCAAGACACGTCATTAGCATATTCCTCTCCCATGGTCTGACGTTGCACATCCCACAATTCTTTTGCTCTAGTTTTCAACAAACTAACACCACTTCCAATTTATCAGGACACTCAGAAATGGCAAACGCTGCCTCCACTTCAGAGATCCATCGGTAACATTTGATCGGATCTGTCTCTCCTTCAAACTCTAGAGGTTTACATGCCACAAAGTCTTTATAACTCACTTTCTTCTTTTCTTCTTTCATCTGGTCACTCTTTCCAGATCCCTCTGTATCTCTCTTTTGTAATTCCTCTGCTAGAACATCTCTGACAGTTTCAGTAATTCTCTCCAATAAGTACGGAAGAGACTTCTCTTGTGCCAACGCAATCTCTTCTGTTATAAAGTCTTTCATCTCGTCCATAGTCATAGACGATAGATTCATCACATGTTCTTGTCCAGAGCTCTCAGTATTATGCTCATTGAAATTTCTCCCTTCCATCTATACTCGAAAGGGTTTATCACCAAACCAAATAGAATAGGCTAAAATTCTCGTTATAATATAGTCTATTTCTCATTATTCTTTTTAGACTTGAATTCAATCTCTTTAACATCACACAACAGTCTTGGCTCTGTATGAGTTCAGGTAATAATGGTTACGTTGGCCAGACGTAATCGTTATTACATAATACTCCTACTTTACTAAGACCATTACTCAATTAACAATTCTCATCACTTATAAAATTTACTCAAGTACCAGCTCATGATACTTAACACTCCTTAATCATGCTCATTAGACTCATCTCTTGGTCTAAGTTCAAGTACCCCTAATGATGGATACCCGAATCTCTTAAACTGGCTCTCATACCAACTTGAAACGTCCCAGATGTTTTTTTTATACAATTCTCAAAAACATTTTATACATCCATTAATTTAAATATTATTAACATTATCTGACATTACTTGTATCGTTTTCACAAAATATCATATGTTTACACAGAGCATGATTTTCAAGATCGACTCCTTACTATCTTACCATAGTAAGTCCATCACTAGTATCTCTCGGGTCGTTTGTCCGGATCCCCGCCCTTCATCCATTTAAGCGTACCTATCAACACAACATCCAACAACACATAAGCACATCGCTTAGTAAGTAAAGGAAAATGCATTCACAGTAATATAATAAACCAGACATCTCATGTCTTTATCATTCAATAATGCATTTACTACATTCAACATATACTCAATCGGCACAATTGATTACTCAGCAATTGGCCACTCAATTCATACAGCTAGACACAATTGATCACTCAGCAATTGGTCACTTAACTCACATATACATGGGCACAGTTGATCACTCAGCAATTGGCCATTCGGCTTAATCTCATGGGCATAATTGATCACTCAGCAATTGGCCACTTAACTCAATCTCATAGGCACAATTGATCACTCAGCAATTGGCCACTCAGCTCAGATATACGATACTTAACCACACACGTGATCTAATTATCGTTATTTGGTGCAACCTCGTAACACAATTAGTATTAATAAAATCAGACAATTGAATTCTTTCCTTTCCAACTACTTACCTCGAGGACGACGTTCAGATATTTATGACTTGCTACCCGAAATACCTGTCGAGACGTTCGTATTAATTAACTCTGATTATAATTAATATTATTTAAAATATCAATTAACCCTGCGACACTACCCCCTAGTGTCGCTACACTCCTGGCGACACTAAATTAGTGTCGCATAACACACTATTGCGACACAACCTGCGACACTAGCTCTTAGTGTCGCTATGGCAATAGTTGTATCTAACAGTAGAAACTAGCGACAAGCTGCGACACTAACTTTTTGTGTCGCTAAAGCAACAGTACTAACTAGCAGCGGAAACTAGCGACACAAATCCTTGTGTCGCTAAAGCAACGGTTTTAATTTGCGACACCATCACTGCGACACAAGCTGCGACACAAGCCTTGTGTCGCAATGACGAACAAGGCATCAGAAACCTTCTGAGATTAACAAGTTTCTTGGTGATTTCAATACCCCAAATTCGAACCAGTTTCAATAAATGATTATCACACACACACAATCCATTCAAAACACATTAAACTCATTTTAACCCACATAAACACTTTACTCCCAAATTTCTCATTTTAAGCTCAATTAAAACTCAATCTTTCATCCTTTATTACTCGAATTAACCTCAATTTTAACAGAGGGTTTAGGTTCCTTACCTGAAATTGCAAAGAAACACTTTCAACAATCACTTTCCAAGCTTAATTCTTGATCTCCTCTAGTTTTCTTTACTTTCTCTCTCTAAAACACCCAAACGCACACACATATAAGAACCTGGAGATATATTCAGGTTTCTGGAATATTTTAGAACATATTTTTATTTTTATTTCACACTTAATTACACAATTAGCCCTTAAAAGCCGACTTTCTGCCCGATACTGTGACACAAGCCTTGTGTCGCACTGGGCTTTGTGTGGCTACCTGCGACACTAGCCCTTGTGTCTTATAACAGTACACAACTTTTAAATTTAACAAATTTCGCGGTGTTACATAACAATTCATATGAGGTTTAGATAAGACACAAGTCTCGTTATGAATACACAAAAAAGCCTTTCTATGTGTTGTCTACCTATTCTTATTTAATTAAGTATTTCAACCGTTTATTGCGATTTATCCTAGCGACCTTGAATCAACAAGTATCTAATAATCGTCGTTTGACAATTGTCATATTAAATAATGTTCAATAATTATTTTTACTCTTAACCTATTGCCGTTTAAATCTTCAAGCCACAACTATTTAACAAGTTAAACAATTGCAAATAATTAATAAACTTAGACAAGACTACGTTATAGAAAATGTTGATTAATCACGTCAAGTAATAATTAAAGATCAAATGAATAAGATGGATCTTTCGAATAAACATAATAAATTTCATAAAATTAATACTCCAACGTAAACACACATTAAACCTTCATCTAGATTTTATTGTCTAAGTAAACACAACAGAAAATTAGCTCATAGCTACGATAAAAGAATTCATAATTAAACTCAAACAAAATAACATTGTTTAAAAAGAATAAGAAATGAAAACCAAACCGAAAACCCGAACAATCTTTGCGAGGGTTGAAAACCTTCAAACCCCAAACTTCCTCGTGTAACGCCCCTCTCTTAGTATATTATAAAATACTCTTTAATTCGGAAGCGTAGGTCAAAATATATTATATTAATAATATTTACAAAAAGGTAAATACATATAATGTTCAAAACATTGTATAAAGACGGGGGTTACAAAATTCAACGTTCATTATTTATCAAAATGTATCAAAGTTGCCAGCCGATCAAACATTCCTTGAACAAAACCTGCCTGCCCGCCCATTCAATCATGACCTGCAGGGATTAAGTGGGGAATTAGCACGAAGCTAAGTGAGTGAACACGAAACTAACAGTTCAACTTAGCCTAACAATCTGTTTACATCAAATAATCGTAAACACATATCGTCAATATCAAAGAGGATCGGTGGTTTTTGAGGAACCCTACCGCCGCGGTGGCCCTCAAGAAACGCTTATCACAATCTGTAGTGGCCACTACAGAATATACCGATAACTTGATATTACCACTACACAATATGGGTTTAATACAACACATGTACGACACCCCATATCTGTAATCTTGTAAATCATCAAGTCCAACAATCTGTTGATCTCTTTACTAGCAATCAATGCCCAGAGGCCACATTGCACGTAGATTCATAATCAGCATATCAGCATATCAGACTAAACAGTCTATCAATTATATCTACGTTTACTTGTTGCAACCAAACCGTTACAACCAAATCAAACTTGTGAGTTTCAGATCCACTCACCTGCCAGTCTCAGCCCAACAACTTAGAAGTCTAATGTTACTGAGTCTTCTGCTGATCTGAGAATACAACAAATAATGAGTTAGTAACTCATTTCATAATCATATAACATATTTAAACAAGCGGGTAAATTCCTGAAGTCTAAGAAAACAAACGTTCAATCCGAAGCGAAACCAGAAAATCCCGAAACGAGGTTTAAAACTGAAAAATGCCATTTTCGACCCCAAGATGACCCCGAAAGGCCTACAACTGCTTAGGCTCATAGAATAGAGCCTTGATTATTGGGTCGTTTTCGAGTGACCATGCGAATCTCAACCCAATCTGAGTTAGTGAAATTGTCACTCAGTCGCGACCCTGAAAACACTTACGCAATTTCAAAATTTGCAAAACAAAATTTTAAAATCTCAGTTCGCAGGATCTCGGTTCGCTTCGCAATAAGTCTCAGTTAGCAAGAACTCAGTTCGCGAATCTCAGTTCGCTTCGCAGCAAACTCAATTCGCAGCCTAACTCGGTTCGCAGGAACTCAGTTCGCTTCGCAGGGTTCAGTTCTCAGCGCAACTCGGTTCGCAAAACAACTCAGTTCGCAGGTCAACTCAGTTCGCTTCGCAGTCAAGCACTGCGAACTGAGTTCATCTTCTGTAGGCTGCGAACCGAGCCTGCTGTAACCGAAAAATCGAGCTTTTCTCTTCCAAAACTCACAAATTCGATTTCCTATCATTCAAATAAGCTTCCTAACAGTTTATATGCATCAAATAACATCATATAACATCGTTTAAGCTTAATTTTCATATCAATTCGTGAATTAACTAATTTTCATAAAAACTACAATTACAAGCTAAACACTTACAGAAACAAGATGGCGACTTGATTATGTTACTGGAATTCCATTTTTGAAACAAAAAGATGATTCGAAATGATTCAAGAATTCACAGAAAGTTTCTATCAATTTTGGATGCTCGGTTCGGTTCGCATGAGCAGGGAATTCTCACGGTTTGTATAGAAAGTTTGAGAAGTTCTGAGAAATTGTATGTATAAATGTGTGTATATATATAATAATCTTACCCAATACCATTACGTTTTAGTTCCCTTCTTAATCTATTGTCGGGAACCTAAAACCATTTTGCAAAAACCAAATATTTTATTTTACCGCTAACTAGTTCGGTTTAAATCAATGAATTATTCATTAGTCATAATAATTCATTTATCCTTTTGACAATGTTATCAAGTAACATAATAATACTAAAATATTCCTAACACATTAGATAATAATTTAAAGTTTTAGGGAAATTACCGGAATACCACTAGGCCCTTAAAGTGGATGTTACACCTCGCTCCAAATTCGTGCTTAAACCTCTTCTTAAACCCCAAAGTCGAATTAGGCTTTGGTTATTTCGTATGGTTAAAGGCTGGGTGAATGACTATATTTATAGATTTATAAACCGACCTCCAGCCGGCGGTTGGGCGTTCCAGCCGGCGGTTGGGCGTTCCAGCCGGCGGTTGGGCGTTCCAGCCGGCGGTTGGGCGTTCCAGCCGGCGGTTGGGCGTTCCAGCCGGCGGTTGGGCTTGAGCGATAAACCGACTTAATGCCCGTTGGCCTCCAACCGGCGGTTGGGCTCGGGTTCCAGAATATTCTTCTCGCGTCCAGCTTCAACTTTTCTTCCTTTTTACATTTTAATCCTTTTTCTTAAATTCTTCTTCGTTTTAAGTATTTTTTCCATTCTTTTTCAGATTAAAGCCATAAGCTAATTGCAAATATGAACGAATTAAGTATCTAAAATCATATAAATACAATATAAATGTATCAAAAATAAGAAAATATTATTAATTAAATATGTATTTATTTGATGTTATCATCATACGTACATATATATTTACTTAAATTAAAATGCATATAAATTTTATATAGATAAATAAAAAAACAAGCTTTCAATTATTCTTGAAGTAACCCGGCCACTAACACAATATGTTGGACTTCTTTCCAACACAAATAATTCTTACCAGAAAGAGAGAGAAAAAAGAAAGATTAAATAATTGATACATAGGCAAAAATGTGGGTATGTAATCATACAACTATTGTACCCTTAAATAATTTAAAACCAAAATATATATAATAATTGAATAATAAGGTGGCCAAAGTTTGTGTGTACTGCCCGAAATGGAATAGCCCTACCCTAATAACAATTATTTAACATGGTTTTAAAATCATATAGTACTAATTAAGAACCCATTATGGAAAGTAAAATATTAAATAAAGAATCTTGGATTTGAAAAAATTAATATAACTTGTCCAAAGTTATCTTTCGTACTACTTCTTTAATCTATAATCATTGTACTTACCCTTCTTTAGTAAATATCTCTTTCTAATATTTTATGTCTTTCATTTCATATATAAACAAAAATCTTTCATATCTGTTCTTTATTTAATACAAGTAGAAATAAAAATTTACTATTGATATTGGTGGAGTTTAGGGAAGGAGGGGCAGAGATCTCAACCGTTGATTTTTGTTTTTAATGGTTCACACTGCATCTTTAACAAAACTACATTTTTTCATAAAATGTAGTGTTGCGCATCTGGGCAGTTGATCACATAAATAAACGGCTAGAATCATCTGCTCATCATCCTCTTCAAAATACGACCGCCTCTCAGAACCTTAACCATTGATATTTCTCTACTTTACGATACTGTATATATAATGTATGAGTCAGATAAAGTTTCACATTTGTAATGACACTAATTAATTACTACTAAATAAAATTTTATCATATGAATAAGTTTATTGAGTATTTCAAAATAAGATGAAAGGCAAATTTTGTTAACAATAGTTAACCACTAAATTAAATTGTTCTAAAAGCCAAGCAATTAGGGTAAAGAAGAAAGATATTGCATACCAACTACTGAACAATAAAGTTGTACAAAGAGAAATTTAGAGGTGAGGGTATGTCGGCCATTCTTGGGGTGCCTTCATGGTCAAAAACTTCATTATTTCGATTTATTGGGGTTAAGTTAAAACAAACTTATTTAGTATGTTTTCATACAAACAATATTTATGTTTTATAGGATTTTATAAAACGTACTATTTTGAAGTATTTTGTACATGATAACTTTCAATGTGTACATCACACTTAGTCATATATTGTATACCTCGAGAAAAAAAAGATACAAAGCATAAACGAGAGGACATGGAGTGTAAGATCATTTTTGACATTTTTGAACCATCAACGCCAGTTTTTCTACTCTCGCATTGATGGCCGGCATTGATGAATACCGCTGAGCAGTGTTGCAAAAATTGGCGACTAGTCGGTTCCATAGAAGGTCACGACTAGACTTGGGCAAATCGCTAAAAAAAGTAGGGTCAACGCCGGTCAACACTGGTCAAACATGTCAGAATCGTTCGGTCTATGGCTTGAATGTGTTTCTCGTTGCTTTTTGTTGCTAAATATGAAAGAAAATAGAGGAATAGAATGGGGTAAGAGATGATGAATGAAGGGAGAAGATGATAAATGCATGGAGAAGATGAAGAATGAATGGAGAAGATGAAGTGAGATCTGATTTCAGATCTGAAAAATGAGAAAAAAGAGAGAGAAACTTGTACTTTTTCAAGAAAAAGTTAAAAAGAAATTTACATTTTAGTTCTTATCTTTAAAATATATAAGATTCTCATATATATATTTACACGTAATTTTGAAATTATTTAAATGTATAACAAGTCAACAAAAATGAAAACTCGACTAGTCCCCAACTAATCCTTCCGAGGTCCCGACCGACTCGACCCCTACTTCCGATTTTTGTAACCTTGCCGCTGAGTGTAAACAGTGCGGTGCGTTGAAGATCAAAACTTTCTTCTTCCTTTTTTTTCACTTTGTCCAAAAATATTTTGTGGGATCATTTCTGCTCCAAATTCAACATTGAATTACTTCTAAAAAATCGTACACTGTATTGAAGTCAGGATTAAACTCAACGAGTTGAACACCGAACTCACTACTGGGTTCTAGGCTCTAAAAAGCAAACGAGAAGAACATCGTACGGACAAAAATTAATGCTACTGATGTTAGCAGACAATAATATTGTATGAAAGCAACAACCGATCAAACTATTGCATTTATTTTCGAAAAAGCCAAAAGGAAAATTGTTTACATTGCGTCGGGAAAGATGGTAAATTTTACATCAACTTTTATCGGTTAATTTTTATACTCCACCAACTATAATTATGCAATAACATTTTACGTATAAATATTCCAAAATTACCTTTTTTATGTACCATACAGTTGAAGAGAAAAGTTAATTAGAATATAATATTTTTTTTAAAAAAATGAGAGTATCAATAAGAATGTTTTACGTGTACAAAAATTCATTTACCCACAAGATCTTAAAAATTAATTATCTCACAAACGACAATAGAAAAATTATAAAAATCGCACCATAAAACTCAGTGTTTTCTCCTCTTCAATTAGACATATCACAAGGTATACTTTCGACGAGTTTATTTTTTTTTGGTGGGTACAGATTATTAACACATGTGTTAGTGTTTGGTTGTACATTTGATTTAGGGTTACAGTTAAGTTTTAGGGTTTAGCAGAGTTTAGGGTTTAAGGTTTGGATTTTAACTGTCACACCCCCGAATTTGTAAAGCGGAAGTGGTTCGGGTCGGGGCGTGACTAATGAAGTAATCACAACACAAGGAAAAAGCGAACGACTCTATATGAGACATTTATAAAATAGTACAAAAGTAGTTACATTGAAATACTTTAAAAGTTTACATTAGCCTCGAGTTCGCGAAATAATATCCTGAAGATTCTAGTACATAACCAAATATTTCAAAAATAATATATGAACATCTTCATATACGTATAATGCATGCGACTCGATGTAGCTAACAATCCTGTGGGCAATCCTACTGTTGCTGAGTACCTGAGAATACAAAGCTAAAGAGTCAACCAAAAGGTTGGTGAATCTCACCGGTTTAACAGTAAAAACATAATTATGAAACACAAGATTTATCCGTGATTCGCAATCAAGCAAATAAAGTAAACAAATTAATGTTTCCGAAATTGCCATGAGCCCACGCTTCGAAGCCTAACCCGTTTTGTGCCTCCCGGAGGTGTCTAATCCGAAACACCTTTATGACAAATACTAGATTGCCCGTTTTTAACTTGGTTATAGCTAGTAACCCGGACGGGGGTGTCATTCCCATAATAGATCTATTCTCTAGCACTCGCGCCTTCGCAGTTAACGAACCATGTGTGTTGAGGACTTTTAATGGATTAAAAACAACTCATACAATCTTGTAAAAATAATCGAGTACTTGTGTTCATGAAAAACAGTTAAGCATTTGTATCTCACCCCAAAGTATATAAAACAGTAAAAGTAAAAGTGAGACTGTAAGACTCACCTGGGGTTTAGCAAGCAAATATAGCAATTAGCAAGCAGATAACAAATAGCGGGTGTCTGTGTCCCGTAATGCAACCTTCTAGCGCCCTAAACGCATAAGGTTGTGTGTAAGTGGGGTGTCAATGTCCACTTATATATTATACGTGTAAGTGGGGTGTCAATGTCCACTTATCTCAATCGTGTAGGTGGAGGGTTAATGTCCACCTATGCTAGTTCACTCAACTAGAAATGTCCAATTGTTCAGTTATCGTTTGTGTTTAGAAAACATGTACGGGCCGTTGGTGATATTTTGTGAAAACACAGATTTGATTAATTATGTTATGCATATTTCTATTTTTCAGTTATGGGTAATTGATCAGTGTGGCAAGGGCGAAGCCCATGAATGACGGGGGTCCGAGGGCAGCGCCCCTGGTAGCGGGGTCCAAGGGGTGGCAACCCCTTGCGGGGACCAAGGGTTGGCAACCCCTTGCGGGGTCCAATGGGCAAAGCCCCTGGCTGAGGTTGAGCTGCCAGGTTAGCTTGGAAAATTTTTATTTATGCCTATATTGCTTTAATAAAAACGTATCGATTATGTGTTTTTAGCGACACTGGGTTAGTGTCGCTATATGCGACACTAAGGTATTATGCGACACTAAGGCTTGTGTCGCTAATGTGACGATTCGGGTGTTATGGCGACACAAAGGCTTGTGTCGCTAATGTAACGATTCGGGTGTTTTGGCAACACAAAGGCTTGTGTCGCTAATGTGACGATTCGGGTGTTATGGCGACACAAAGGCTTGTGGCGCTAATGTGACGATTCGGGTGTTTTGGCGACACAAAGGCTTGTGTCGCTAATGTGACGATTCGGGTGTTATGGCGACACAAAGGCTTGTGTCGCTAATGTGACGATTCGGGTGTTTTGGCGACACAAAGGCTTGTGTCGCAGACTACTGGGCTTCTGCGACACAGAGGCCTGTAACATGTCAGTTTTGTAATTTTTATTTCGTATTCCAAATGTTCAAATAAAAATTCAAGAAAAATCTATGTTGTTCCTAAGTATGTTAGCTCCGCAAAATAGTTTTTTCAGAATTTTTGGGTATTTCTAAGTATTTTTAAAAATTCGGTTTGTTCCCTGAGGTCAGAAAGCGACCAATCCGGACACATGCAACAAGATCGGATTTATGGCAAAATCTAAAAAAAATTCGAAAAATTAATCTAAACGACATTTGTACCTAACAAAATTTGTGAACTTTTGGCGGTGGTTTCATGTCATTTAGAGGTGTATATCTCGAGTTATGATTAAAACAAGAAAGGTGAATTTTCTGAGTTTTTGGACAGCCCGTATACATGTTTTTATAAAAATCATTTCGGGTATCAAACGAACTCCAAAAATTGTGAAACCACTTGAAAATGAAAGCTAACTTCTTAAACTTAATTTTTCTCTTTTGAATCGTCCATTTTGGTCAAGTTTTGGGGGGGAAACGTCTCCTTGAAGTTGGACTATTTTTCTGTCCAGAAATGCATGTGATGTTCTTGAACATTTTAAGCCATGAAAAACATTTTTATGTTATATTTTGGACATTTCTTTATTAAGTGGACATTTTAACATGTTTATAGAAGTGTTTCAAGTGTTTTGGAAGAGTTTTGAAGTTCTTACAATGTTTGAACAACCGAGCAAAAGGAAAAAGACGATGGGAAAGGCTCGATCTTGCACTTTGACTTGATTTCTTCTTGAAAATATGATAAATGATGATGGTGGTTGATGGTTGCAGGTGGTGGTTGATGGTGGTATGGCTGGGATTCTTGAGAGAGAGGAGAGGAAGAGAGGAAAAGAGTTTGTGTGTGTGAAATGTGTTGAGTTGAAATGAGAAAAATGAAGGAAAAGAGGAATAAATAGAGTGGGCCTTTGGGCCGATTTTTGGGCCTCATGGGCCGACCTTGGACTCGGTTGGGGTGGCCCAATTTGAGCCTTGGGCTTGTACATTTGTTTTCTCAAGCCCGTGTTACGTTATTCGATCGGTAAAACGTTATTCGCGCGCGTAAAAATTAAATCCTCAACTTTTAAAGTTTTGTGTTATATCTTTGATACGAAATCACTATTTTAATTTGACTAATATTTTTAAAAATACTTTATTGAACCTTCTTAAAATATTTGTCGGTATCGTTCGGGTGTCGGGCGCGATTCGCGCGTTTTCGTTGCGTTTTTTACATTTTAAGCAAAACGTCTAGGTTTTTCGTATATTATTATTTAATAACAATAATGTAGGGTAAATAATTACTATTTAATTTATAAAATAGGTTTACATTATTTATGAAAAGTTATCAACAACGCCGTATAGATTGTCGGACCTCGTCCGGTTGTTTCGCGTAATTACAAATAATCACGTAAGCGTATATAAACATATACAAGTAGTTACAAGTATTTAGCCTAATCAAATACTAAATACATGTAATTATGGTTCTAGCTTAAGGTAATCATTACCCTAAAGTGTCGGATGTCACATTCTCCCCTTGTTAGAGGAAATTCGTCCCAAAATTAGCTTGTTGTCGTGGTCTGTGTGGCATCTAAGAATAGATGTGGGTATTTCAGCCGTATCTGGTCTTTCTGTTCCCACGTGAATTCAGGACCGCGCCTGGAATTCCACCGGACTTTAATGATGGGAATACGACTCTGTTTCAAGCGTTTGACCTCACGGTCCATGATTTCTACGGGTTCCTCGACGAAATGAAATTTGTCATCAATATGGATTTCGTCGAGCGAAATTGCAAGTGTCTCATCGGACAGATACTTTGTGATATGTCTAAAGTTGAATTACATCATTAACTATAAAAAAAAAACTCGTCGAAAGTATACTTTGTGATATGTCTAATCGAAGAGAAGAAAACGCTGATTTTTATGTGTAATTTTCATAATTTTTCAATTTGACGTTTGTTAGATAATTAATTTAAAAAAGATTGAAATTAATCAATTTTTATACAAATATCACAATCTTATTGATTTTTCAATACTTTAAAAAATTATTGTATTTTAATGATTTCGTCTCTAAAGTTGAATTACATCATTAATTATGATTATCCTTATTATTTGTGTTTCGAATATGTACAGGACTGTCACATGTCTAGACAATAATACCACATACCGTTCTAGGATCATGATATAAAATTCAATCAAATATGAATATATGGTTGTGGTAACAATACGAAAAGAGAATATTATCAACTAACCCCAAATCATAATTTATATTATCACTCCACTCATATTAATTATCACAATTCACAAGTCACAAGCTAGAGATCGATTCCATAGTATATTATATATACGTAATTTAATGTGCATTTTGTAGTTTTTAAATTTTGTTTGTTAATAATATGAACATTAAATATTATATATATATATAGTACTGACATATATCATGATCACTTGATCGGTTTTGTTTTCTTGAGACCGAATCAAACAACTTAAACTTTAAGATGATCGAACTAAAAACGACTAGTAATCTATAAATGTTATTTTAAACTTGGTTTCAACCAAATTTAAATCCCTGCGGGTTGTAATTTTGAGGCTAATTCATATAAACGTAACTTGGTTCAGAAAGGTATACGTTTGCAAGAAAAATAGTCATGCTGCAATTTTTTTTCTTTTGAACAACATATTTCATTAAAATAGAATAGCAAGTTGCTAGAGAGAAGAATAAAAGCGAGTTATACATTGTGAGATTGAATACAGTTTGAATTTGTCACCCAATCTACCCATCGACACTTTAAGTGAGGATTTGTCATGTTGCAATTATGAGTGGATAATCTTCTTACACTTTAAAGTGAGGAGTATGAGCCGGTTAGCATTATCAGTTATCTATGTAATACAAAAGGTATTTTAAGATAGTTAACTATTTAAGCCAACATATGACATCGTTGGACTTGATTTGCTGCTAGCTCCCTGGCCATTTAATGCATGTATATTTTCATGTATATAAGATGTCGGCCGTAGTTTGGGAAGTCAAAGGATGAAATATTTGTTCAAAGATTTTAGGAGTAAAGTGAAATAAAATTAAATCTTGAGGTACGAGACGAAAAGCCCCACTTAGTTGGTTTGTTTGTTTTATCAGACAAAAAGGTTCCATTTGAAGACTACGATTTTTTCGGCTTCTTTTTATTAATTCTTAATTTAAAAATTAAATCTTAACTTAAAGTATATGGCCGACTTAATTAATTCATTCAACCTATACACTGAAACAAAATATCGGTTAGTAGATGCTACAGAATATTAATCGGTTAATTAGTCATGACGTGTGAATCTGATTGTTAAGATTTAAGATATATAACAATATAATTATTATTGCTTTTGTATGACTATCTAACTAATGTTTTTTCTTCTTAATTAATTACTCTTTAGGGTTTGTCTTTAATGAAATATATAAATTTAATACTCATAAACATCACAAGATAAGAAACGAACTAATTAAACGATGACAATCTAATGATATTTAGAGACAAAGATTTAATGAATTAGCTAGGCGTCGTTCGTTTCGTAGAAATCGTTAGCATCCGATGGAATTTGTACATTAACTTAGCCTACGAATATTAGTGTCTTCGACAATCTTATACACAATTTTGATATGATGATATGAAGAACCTATGTACTATACTTTTGAAATATACTTTCTTGATTAATAAGTAAAAAGTTTATATGGAAATAGTATATATGTATATGCTATATGAAATCTAAAAAGTAGTATATGACGTGGATTTTATTTTATATTAGATCGAAGATTGAAGATTAGGTTGAGCTTAATTAATTATCTCCTTTTCACATATCGATCACATAGATTTATATTTAAATTTTGATTTTGAAGTCAAGAGTTGATCAATTGGCACTTTTAATTCCCTTGATTTTCTGATCTCTTTTTTCCTCTTGACTATTACTTTTACACGATGAAGTTATTTTTTAGTTTCAAATTTTGTTGAGGGTTAAAATAGGAGCCGACTCGGCATTAGCGGCTTTGTGCCGCTCCGGAGATCATATCCTTTGTGAGAATTTAGAGTTTTCGTTTTTCTGACCTGGCGCACCTTGTCCTTCTCCTTGGTTTCTAAATCAGCAAAATCATTCTCGTGGGCGCGAGGTATAGGAAGGCCAAGACTTTATGATTATATAAAAAAGTTATTATCTATGTATGCAATCAAATGTAAACCAATGGTAACCTTCAAACATATGTAATTTAGAAAAAATTATAATAGGTTCTTAAAGAAGAAAACTCATAATATATGTTGATGATGTAAGCATTCTAATAAATTATGATTTATGATTGAAATGTACCGAATTGGTTAAATAGTGACAGTATATATACTTGATGAGGGATGATTTGTATACTGTCAATTATGTCAATTATGTGTTAACGTGTTGTTTAGTATTATTTTATAATTTATAATTAGTATTCTATTACTAAAATGTGTTGGTGTACAAATTAACACACATAACTGACGAATACAAAGTACTCATTGTTTCTTCCATTAACTTTATTTGTTTTCTATTCTTTATAAATTACCCTATAAAAACGACACTATAATTATAAGAAAGTAGAAGTCTTTTTAAAAACTATTGGAGAAAAAAGGTACAAAATGGGGAGCATAGAAACCTTTTGATGATTTGTCCATGGTGGGTAAGTTAAAAGGAACAAAAGGGGAGATTTAAGATTTCCATCCCATAATCTTTCATGAAAACAAAAATTGACACATAACTTTTAATTAAATTAAATTAATTTAATAATAATATATTAATAATTAATGTTTTGTAACCACCATATATCACATCATATAATTATCAGTCATTCTTTTCTCAAATTCCAAGAAATTATATTCCATGATTTTAGCATAAATTTCATGAGTTAATTACAGAACTCGCTAGGTCGTTAATTTCATCATTGATCAAAACCGATTTGTGTGTACTTGATCAATTGATTGCTTACAACCGCTTATTCAAAAACTAACAGAAATTGACATTTGGTGTCAACTTTCCTCTGGTAAAGTTAGGGTTTGTCGATTTTCTTTGTTAATGTCATAGTATTAAATCATGACAAAAAAATGTAACTGTGAACTTGATCACCTCTAAATTCCCAATTTAGATCTATATAGCTTGGCGTAATTTTGTTTTAAAGTATAAACACGATCCAACGACTATACATCAATCAATTTAATTAAATTGAATGAGCATGCATGTTGAGTGGTTGTGCGATCCTCCCTTTTTAGAACAACGATTGCATACATATCTATCATATCATATCATATCAGTTATATAACACGAGTTGCCTCAAGTAAAATTTGAATGTACAATATTTTATTTGATAAGTTACTCGCGTATCACTAGATCAAAGCACTTTTGGATGTGCGATCATCCCTTTTACACATACTATACGGACAAGAAAGCTACATGGCTCTTGATACTTTCGGCTTAGTAAACATAGAAAATGTTTTAAAAGGTGAAAATTGAAATCAAATTGGA
This sequence comes from Gnaphalium uliginosum, assembly GCA_963930675.1. NCBI lineage: Eukaryota > Viridiplantae > Streptophyta > Magnoliopsida > Asterales > Asteraceae > Gnaphalium > Gnaphalium uliginosum. The sequence continues at coordinate 44,880,758 of OZ005685.1, read as the reverse complement.
TGTCAACAACCAACGAGTTTTATGTACCTTAAGGGCAAGATCGATCGAGACTTCTATATTTTGGGGCCTCTAAATTTATCTCAAATAATGTGATACATTTTAATATACATGACAACATAACAAATTGAAATCCCCTTAGATTTCGAAGATATATAAGTTTTGTTGGTAACTATATTTGGAATAAATATATCTTTCAAACAACGATTTAAGTCAACTCAATAGTCCAATATAGGTCATCGTATTAACGTATTTTCGTTGAACATTAAAAATCGAATTATCTGACATCTATTTAGAGGCCTCATTTTAGTAAACTGAAAATTTTGCTCAGGTCAATCAAAAATTTAAATACGACCCTACTTAGGTGTCTAAGTTATTTACTATATCAAACATTGCATGTGGATAATGTTTCGATGAGTGAAGTTTAATCGGAGAGCAGAATGGAGATCAGGGACGCAATGGAATGAATTCGCGATGCAACTTTGTATTTTGATGAAGATCGTGACGCGAAGTGCATGTCGGCGTAGAAGTCAATTTTCTTATTCCCTAATTTAGGTTTATCCTATAAATATAATCCTAATGTATTTGTAACTCTAAGCCAGGGAATTTCATAATTAATGAAAGAAACTCTCTGATTTGACCCCATAGACTAAAGCGTTATATACATCGGAGATCGGTATAACCACGTAAAATTATTATGTTTGTATTGTTTGTTTGTCTTGTTGGTTATTGTTTATCCGTTTATTGTTTGTGCGTATAATTTCGATTACATGTTAGTTGTATGTATCAGCGTGCAATTCCTTGTAATTGGTATCAGGGAATGGTTGTTTGGTGCCACTGATTCCTAACGTTCAAATTACATTTGTGAGTTATGACATCGACATTCTCGTATGTCAGTTGTAAGTCTTAATCGTTTTATCATGGTTATATTGTGACATTTCCATTATAATTAAGTTTCTAACTATGAAACCATGCAAATATACCCATTTCTTTGAGAAATTTTTTTGTATCAATAACTGTGAGTCGAATCCATTTTACCAAATTGAAATACTCCGATCCCTTCCACAAAAAATAACTAATAGCAAATCAACAAGACCATAAAACTTATCATCAAATCATGAAATGTACCTTGAGATAAAAGCCGATTTTGGGTGATTTCGAAGTATCAGAACAAGATGGTATATATTTAACTAAAGAAAACCTAGAAGTACTACTCTAGGGATGATTTAAACTCTTGTCTTTTTTATATCTAGATCAAAAATGTAAATTCAAATTGGATAGAGTAACTTGCCATTCAAATTCACCTCTACCCGATTTCCTTTTTTCGGAGTATATGACTAGCTTCGTGCTAGTTTCTACTTTCTAACACAGTTGATAATACAAATTCTCATCCAAAAAAAAAAAAAACAATGAGATGAAAGAATTGAATGTATGTTAACTCACATTTTAATTTCTATAAAAAAATTGATAGATTTGATAGTAAAATCCGAGTGTACATAAAGATTTACCATAACAATGCTCAAATCTTGCCCTTCAAATTTGGTGTCTGATCCACCTATTAACCAGCTATATATAGGTGTGTGTGTTCTGAAGGAAGAAAAATAACATTGAAAAACACCATTATATATCCTATACAAGATCGTTGATTTCAATTATGATAATTATAAAAAAATCCTATCCTTTTTGATGATCATGCATGCATTATACTTGCTCGATCGATCACACGTCTCATTGATCGATCTTTTGACCCTCGTTCGATCAATTCAATTATTATTTTTGTAAAACAAACCAAGGGATCGATGTCTAGTAGCTCCACAAATTATCGCAATCAGAAGATTCCCCTTGAGAAGGATCATCAGTATTTGGTTGTCGAGGCGGGCTCATCAGCATTCCTTCTGCCATATCTGCCAACAAATTCGGCATATAAAAAATTGTATCTTCATCCATAAACTCATTACCTGCCTTCGGCAATTCACCAGGCGAATCTATCACATCCATCTGATCATTTGAAGACTTCATTAATTGGGCTGCAGCCGCTGCAGCACTTCGTATCAAAGCAGGCTCTGGCATATCTGGCACTGGGTATGACCCCACGAGATCTGGGAAATTCAATATGGTATCAGAGCCTTTGAGTGACAAAGCAGCCACGTCATATGCTGCAGCAGCCATCTCAGGCGTTGGGTAGGTTCCAAGCCAGATACGTTTGCTCTTACGCGGCTCTCGAATCTCAGACACCCATTTCCCACTACGACTTCGTATCCCTCGAAACGTCGGGTGTCTTCCACTCGAAGCCGGACTACGGCGGTTGGGGGAGATTGCTGATGAAGAAGAGGAAGTCATGACTGTTGGTCTAGGTGGTAATTGGACTTTTGGAAGAGGATTTAGTGGGGGTGGTGGTGGAGGTGGGGGTGGAGGGGGTGGAGGAGGGTCAGCCATCTATAGATACAGATACTATATATCTATATATATGAGTGCAAAAAGTAGTCACAAAAGAAAAGTGAAAAGTGTTGCAAGTAGACAAGATTAACAAAAGAAGTGTGTTGGGTTTTTAATATAAATGGAAGTTTATGAGTGTGTTTTATGTGTGAATTGAAGCTCATAAAAACCGTGGGGAATTCGCGGGTACCAAGTGTTCTACTAGGGTTTTTTTCATTTGTGTGTAAGAAGTCTTGATTGTGATGTATTATAGTTAGCAGAATATTAGCTAGCTAGCACATTTGTTTATTTATTTTTATTTATTTAATAGTAATAATTGTTATAGTAATGATGATGAACAGTTATAATAAAATAAATATATTAGTATGAATATTTTATTGTTATTTTTTTATTTATTGTTTAATATGGCCAAATCAATGTTCTTTTCATCAACTATTTTATTGTAGTTTTTATCTAGTTGAATAATTAGTGTAGATTGTTTTATTGATCGATACAGTCTATTTAATAATAATTTGGATATATTTGTATTGTTTATAGTATAAATGTTTTCGTTTTCTTACCAAATATTCTATTCTTTCTGTCACATATTAAAATGTAGTCATATATATGACTCATCTTTCCATTTAATAATGAGTGAATAGCATTTTAGCGGTTATACTTGTTTTGTTAGTTAGTATTAAATTTAATTAAATGAATCAAAGAGAATACCATGGTGAAGTTATTCAACGGGAAAATTAACCTAAAAATTTAAATTTAACAAAATAGTATGTATACACTAATATCTCTTCTTAGGAAAATATGTATAAAAACTAATTTTACTAAGAAATAAATGAAATTTTATATTTAAATCACATAAAAGTACGTCTAAGATTCAATTTTTTGTCAATATATATAAATGAGTGAAAGTACTAGAGGTCTATTTTAATAAAAATTGAATTGACACTCATCTTTTTCATAATAAAGAAATTAAATTAATTAATTACACCATACATTTATAAATTTATGAATTTTCCGCTACATATTCTAACAAGTTGCTCTTATTTTAATATAAGTTTATCAAAGAGGTACACCATAGATCTATTATTTTAGTGGCTAAATTTGCTAGTCGATCTATAACAGGCAAGAGGAGATAGCTAGCTATGTTAGGAGATGATGCAAGACATATATAACGTGCATGTATCTCTAGTTGGAGTAGATATGTCATTTTAAATATAAAAGTATGAACACTTCTCCCTATCATATATTAATCTTCATGTAACTTTTTTCTTACATGTCACGATTGTTGAAATCGATCATTAGCTATGTAAAAATGTATTATGACCATCAACATTTCTTTCAACACCCCTAAACCCTCTCACAACTCCACTAATAAGTTACTCGCGTTAGAAGCAGATCCAAACCGATTCTCCATGGTAAAATATTGATCTTCTTAGATATCAATAAGTTCCATCGTACCTTCTCATTGTTTAAAATCAAGGTACTTCTTTCAATTTTATCCCTCATGGATTTAACCGAAAATTCGTTGGTGTTATCTAATAAGCAAATCCACACATCATCCTTTTCTTTGAGAACTATGTTAGTTAAAAGAGAGTCTAACTCAATGTATTGTTCAAGCTCCGGCCCATCTCTTATGGGTCTATCCTAAGCCTAATTCAAAGTTAATTTATTGTTACGAAGAACGAATCGTTCATAAACAAGGCATGAAGGATTTAAATCTTTTGCATAGAGTCGTGAGTACCATTGAGCCAAAGTGGTCCCTCCCAACCATATTTTATCCCAAAATTTAGTATTTTTTCCGTCACCCACTTTCTTTTAAACAATGGGAAAAAATTAATGGAATGATTAGAAAGTACCTCATTCAATTTCATTATGTGTTTCCACGGCCCGGATGTAATGCATTTTTGTGAATTTGCAAGTAGCCCTCCTTCGCCTCTATGTAAAGACTTAATCAAATTTCTTGGCTTAAAACATGACTCGTCAAGACATAGTGATTGCTTGATTTGATTGAAAATGGATTCTTATAAAGTTTCTTGGCTTACAAGATAGTTAACTTTTTCACTAATTAAGCGAATTCAACTCCACATCTCACTGCTAGCATCACCAGAGGAAGTTCGGGCCTATAAAGGCCAGCCAGCATGACGAGGTTATTGTGACAGTTAGAATTGGTTTACAATTGATTACAAAATGGATCAGACTGAATAATGGTTAATTGACATCATTTAGAAACTAATTGTAAATAGATTACGTCATTAAATCTAATGGAATGGGAGATTGTTCACTTTCAAAACTGATGATAACTAAGTTTGGGTCCAAGAATCAGAACAAACATAGTTCGATCAGTGTTTTTGCTCCGACCAGGAATTGATTTTTCTTATTGTCATTCTATGCCCTTATCCAAACAAACAAACAAACGATCTGCGAAACTAGAAAAAAGAAAGACGTGCATTAATCTTGTACAGCCGTACAGGGAAACAAATTAAAACTAACACATGAAATCGATATCAAGCAAAAAAAAAAAAAAAAAAAAAAAAAAAAAAAAAAAAAAAAAACAGTTATGCAAACATGATACAAATTATATGCCAACAAGTTAAAACTAAGGGTGTGTTTGGCACACAGTTTTTAAGGGCTCTTATAGGTTTGAACTTCTAATTTTTATAAGCCCTGACTCATGAGCTTTGTTTGGAAGCAAAACAAAAATGGAGCTTCTTGAAAAAATAAGCCCTCAGAAGCCCTTAAACAAGAAGCTTTTTTGAGTGACTTTTGAATAGAAGCCCAAGTCCAGCTCCAGTCACAAACTTCAGCTTCAACCCCAGCTTCAGCCTATTGTCGCCGAATACACCCTGAGTTTTATAGTAACATTTTGTCCTATTTCAATACATAAGGCAGGTCAAAGTCAAACATATATATGTCAGCCACATCAGCAACTGGATCATATGAAGTTTTAACCGTTCAAACCTCTGGATGAACAGTTAACAGTTGGTGTAGCTTGAAGGAAGGGCAGGAACAAGTAGGTAGATGCATGCGGTTTCCAATTTCAACACTAGAGCCTACAAACTTTAATTTTTAATAGAAGATATTCCGTATTAGGTTTTATTAAATCTTTTCACATACGACAAAAATAAAAATGGTTTCTAATAACTAATCCTTATAGTAAAATAAAATACATTCATATTCGTTCATAAAAATATATAAATGGATACATCAGCAGTATCAACATATCTTGGACGATTAAAATAAATCAGGGGTGATGTAGATTACAAATTAGTAACACGAATTAAATCCGTTGATTTCCTGAATATCATATTAATTCATTCTAAACACGTGTTGATTCAACGAATACCGCGATTAAGCAAAATTCAACTCAAATGTTCAACACAAATTGATAGAAAATTCAACTTTCATAAAATCAACAAACTAATTTTTCCGTCTCAAACATGAACCCTAAAATAATATGCAAAAATTTGACATGGGCCTAAAAACAAAACGGGTCAAAAATAAAAGTTCAAAATAAAAATAAAAACATAAAATAGCCCATAACTTATTCTAAGAGCCTTTTTTGGGCCTAAGAGTTGGGTAAACCGCCTACAACATTTACCAAGAGGTGGACCTCTTCTCAAGCTTCGATTCGCCAGCTCATGGGCCTGAAACGGAGTCCCGTAGCTCAAATTACGGTTTTTTCGTGAAGCCCATTTAGTTATACGGTCGTGGGCCTCCAGAAACACAAGGGCCTGCATCAGGCGGTTGTTCAAATTATATTCCAAAAATTAATGTATATGTTTGAATATTTCAACTATAATAGACAATCAAGTGTATAAGGATTTTGTGCAAGAGTACGATCGAGTGGTGATAGTGAATTTTTAACATTCTGAGAAGAACACTGGAGCTGAAAACTGAGTGTGTGAAGAACATTGAGTTTTCAGTATTCTCACTTTTTTTTAACTAAAATTACTGTTAGAAAAAAACACAACAAAGCTCAGCGTCTCATGCCGGACTTTGACCGATAACTTAATAACATATACGTTTCATGAAAAAAGATTGGTCAGTCTAATTCATACATATAAACATAGAGCTAAAATAGTGATTCTTGACTATGAAAAGTTAATTAACGGAGACCGAGAAAAACACACACAGCTTATGTGTCAAATTATAAATGAAGTTTGTTTGTTTTTTAAACCTATATTTTATTTTATGGCTTATTTAATAATATCCATGTACCATAAATACTTGCGTCCTTTATGTTATTTAATTTTTCAGAGATATATAACAAACAAACCTTAAGTCGCTAAAGACTTAAGACATCGTTAAGAGATATCGGTAACAAAACTCTTAATTTTCTACTTCAGTAAATGTAACTAATCATGTTAAATTCGTTATGAGAAAATCCCAATTTTTAATTTAATTTATTTATTATTTTCATCTCTCAATAAAAGTTTAATGTAAGGGTGATGATTTGTATACTATAACGTTTTAATCTTCCACCACCAAACATGTCTGATGATGTTGTTATGTACAGATGTACAACCCTATCAAATATGTTTAGTGTTAGATGAATAAAAAATAGTGGTGTACAAATCATTTTCCTTATTTACTTGAATGGTCCTGATTCTATTAATTAAATGATAACATATACGGTATTTAGGTTGACATGTCTCTATTCTATTCTTACATTAGATACGTATCTAATAAATCACTAAACGATTTTTAAAATCAAGTATATATAATCTTTAGTTGTATATATAATCTTTAAATTTTACTAACCTAACATTTTGTTTCTTATCAAATTCTTGATTAATCATGTTTTACCTAAATTTAGGAACCTTGCATGTGCCCAATTGCCATTATTAATTGATTAATATAAAACCTTAGCAGCAAAAACACCGTACGTATAAACCACACATTAGTATGCATTTTTCAACATTACAAAAAACCTCACAATTATTTAAATCATTTTATAAAAAAAATATTCTCTTGGGCCCACTTTTTATGCCATAATTAATCTTAAAATTATGTCTCAGTCTCCTTAAAATTCCTGCTCATATATGGTCGGAAAGAGTAACCTTTTAATATTAGAGTTTCATGGATGAGAGTGAAACAACAAGGTGTACGTTAAATTTAGTTAATGTGCTTAATTAGTTGTACTTTTTGTAACACATAATTTTTAAGTTGATTGTATTCATCAAAACTATGCAATAAATAGTTATAATACATCTATAAATTATTATATTTTATCGTATTTATAGTGAAAATATCATTACCTTTTAAATTGAAAATAATATAAACGGGACCGAACTTTATGAGACTGATATGTTAAACTTTATGCATATACTTTCTAAGGGATTGGTATGTGGAACTATCACACCATTGGACAAACACGGATAGTGATTGTGTAAACTCAATGTTCAAACCGAATCTTCAAATAATTAAAAGAAAGTTGTTTTGTGTTGTTTACCGCAGTTAACTTTTGGTGTTATTAAGCTATAAAAAAAGACTGAAACTGTAAATTTTAAAAAGTTTAAGGGTGAATAATGTAAAATAAAAATATTTAACATACAATAAATGTTCAGTCGATTGCGTACAATAAATGCTCATTTAATTATCAAATATATAACGACGAGTATTTTCTATCAAACTCAGAGTGTGACATGGTTTTAATACATAAACTTTTCACCGAACAAAGTAACAGTAAGGTTCTGAGGGGAAGAAATGGGCATTTTAGGATAATATTATCGCTAAGATTCACTGCATCTTACTAACGAAATACTGCATTTTACACCTATTAAATTTGATTTACATTTTAACAACACTGTATTTTACATATACAAATTTGTTCCTAAAATACAGTAAATTCGATTTCATAAACTAGGGTAACATATCAGTCTCTATTAACTCAGTATTAAAATATTGTTAGCTTGTTGGAGTAACCGGCAAAATCAATCTTTCTGATTTGGAAGAGCAACCAAACAGTGAAACATATCAATGATTGCTTTAGAATCCTATTTCTCAAAATTGCTCCTTCTGATGCAGTCAAACCATGACAACTAGGATCTCAAGTTTTGTGGTGTTGTAATTATTTTTTCATCAATGAAATGTTATTTTAATTGACGTATAAGTTTGATTTAATTAACGTATAAGTTTGATTTAATTAACTGTAATTATTAGTTTTTTCTTTTTCAAAATTGATATTATAAAAAATGGTAAGGCTCACTTTATCAGTTGTATTGACATGACAACATCGTACACAATATTTAGTCATGACTATAGATGGTCTGACTTTTTTCTAAAACATGCCACTTTTCTGTTATGTTATCTATGAGAAAATCCTAACATACTTTATATAGTTAATCATCTACTCATCAATTGGGCATTACTCAAGTGGTATCACCACTGCAAACACTTAGATTTCACATGTGTGATCGACTTGTTAGACGTTCGAATTCGTACATCAACATATATGGGCAATTTGTGGACAGATGATTTGCCCCTACGCGATGCTCCATGCGGATGGGACGAACGCGTACCATTAAAATATGGTACGGAGGTCAAGTGTACCTCCAAATTACTTTTTTTTCTTCTTTTCATCTTCTGGTATTATTTGAATAAATTAGTTATCAAATAAAAGTGTATTATAGCACAAATTACTTTTCTTTTTCAGAGAAGACCAATATTACATCCCCAACGGCCCAACCTACCTACTGTTGTCAAATTTATCGTATCACAATGCTCAATCTTTTGAAATAATTGATTTATTTTGTGTCTCTTGGTCCAACTACAACTTCATATTGGAAGTTTGTAAAACAGCATATATATATATATATATATATATATATATATATATATATATATATATATATATATATATATAATTGTCTCTGTTTCCTGTTGTTTTTAAGAACAAAATTACAACGGTAACTTATTCGACCCATGTATCTTAATGGGCTAACAAATAGATGGATCAAACATTTCTGTTCATGAGACATGCACCAAAAGTAAACAAAAACTTAACACAAAACATCAATCTCTGTGTTGTGATCAATTTTAGTGATTAACAATTTATTTAATAAAACATAGTGAACCTTCAACTTTAATTTTTTTTTTTTTTTTAAAAACAAAAATGTTTAATTAAAATCTATAAAGATATTAAACTTTCAAAGAAAAAACAATTGATATTCAAAGTTTGAAAAGTACCTCGTATTTAAACAAGTTTGTAAGTATTTCGACACGTACTTTTCCCAAATTCAAAATGTGTGTTTTATACTTTTATGATCCAAAACAAGACGCACCAGTGCTATAATTTTTTATATTATACAACAAAACCTTCTCCAAATAGTACACAAAAATTGGCAATATGAATTCATGTATTTTCACGTTGTTTATAGACCTTAATTACTGAGTTTTTCGAGCTCTAGATGTGACCGGTCTTGGTTTAATAATGTTACCAAGGAGAACAATAACTACAGGAATGATGGTTCCAATGTAGTATACACTCCCGTATGCAGTAATCGTTTCGTTCAAGTTTAGTACCTGCAACATAAAAATATGCATTAGAAAATCGGCATCAAGCTATCGTTGTTAACCTCAATGTTTTAAAGTCAAACCTATGAAACAAAAGATGTAACAACTTACTATGAAACCAACAGAAGAGTAGTTTAGGACAAGAACTGTGTACGCGAAATTTGAAAGCATAATCATCTTCTTAAGGGTACGTTTATTACTTGGAACGGATTGTTGCCATCTGTAAATGACTGATCATACACAAAATATGAAAAAACAGTCAAATTTACAGTTCATAAATTCAACCACTTACGTAAGTAATTCATTGTTCATAAAAAGTAAGTACCTTTTGAACCCGAAATCATCAAAGCAGACTGAACAAAGAATATGATGTACCCTGGATGTATACCCTGTCAAAATAACACATTTAATCATCTTATAGATCCAATTAATAAAACAGTGAATTCAAATAAAAACTTACATGCCAAATAGCACTAATAGTCTGTGTTGCAAGCAATTGGAAGAAACCTGGTTTTTTCCCCTTTTGAACAAGCCTGTCATAAACATCTAAAAATACATACATGTACATCAATATAAGCATCTAAGTTATCAAGAATTGTAAAGACTAGCTTAAGAACACAAGTAACGAAGACTCACAATAACGAAGCCATCTGCTGACGTGTATATTCCACACAAGTGGTATCTCTACAGCACTTTTTACAAACTCAACACCCAAAATATCGACATTTTTGGCTCGTCCCCATCGGGGTTCAACTGGAAAAGTATTAGTCCATCCACTGAATCCCAAGCCCAAAAGAATCATGGAAGCTTCTGAGACAGACCATATAAAATAATACTTCCAACGGATCGCAAAACTACACATGTACTGGTAGCTCAGCTTTTCCATAAATCTCCATTGTTTATATACATTGTCAGTAATTCTTGATAGAGGATATTGGGGTTCTAAGTATAAGTACACCCACATACACAAAGCAGCTTGAAAAATAGCTCTAATTGTCGACCCCAAAGGTGATGGTGAAGGTTTCTCAGACTTTGCCCAAATCTGCCAAATAAAGGTCAAAATAAATTCTTCACAAAGTTAAGAAACAATAGTAACATTAACACGCCGGTGCATATCGATGAGTTAACAGATTCACTTATTGAAAAGTAGCATGCTCGGGACCGTCTTTGAGTTTTCCGAGGCCCTGGGCTTAATCGCCAAATGAGGCAAGTTTTTTTATGACCCAACTATCTTACACATAATCATGTTCATTCTTTTCTTTTCTTATTAATTGATTAACAATCAAACTATTTATCAAATAATATACATACTATATACATATACACACACATTTTTGAGGCCCTCAGAAATTGGAGGCCCTGGGTGGTCGACCACATCGCCAACTCGAAGACGGCCCTGAGCATGGTGACCCCTAGGAATCATCGGCTGAGTGGCAAGTCTGAGGGGAGGATAACTTTCTTACATTTATGGATGTGTAAGGTTTGAATTCACTCAATGCAAATAGTTTTTACGGGTCAGGCCACTCTCCTTGTTGAGAGCTTTATTTGGGCAGAGTCTGTGTGAGATTGCCAGATTGGGCTTGGTCTTGTGAATTAGTGGCTCACCAAAGGCTGATGTGATAACAGGAGAAAAGTAAAGAATGAAAAGTAGTGGAGCATGGTAAGCACTAAGCAGGCCAAAAAGGAGTCAAATTTCAGAAGGCCATAACAACCAAACTCTGAATAGCTAAAGGCCCATGAGGACAGTCCATGTGAAGTTCTTAACAAGTCTGCATAACTTCATATGGGGATGTATTAACTATTAACTATTAACTTTATTATCTTTCAAAGAAATTTTGTTCTTATGTTGTTGTGTTTATTAGATGAAAACATGAAATTCAACATTCTGAGTTTTGATATGCTTATTGTTGGTTATTTTTGTCAAAACGTTCATTTATACACTGTTCTTGCTTTCAATTCTCAAAAAGAAAGAAACAGAAGAGGGGAAAAACTAACAATAGAAATAGCAACTCGCTGTACTTACCCCCTTCCCTTCTGTCCAATCTAAATAATCCCCCATTTCGTAAACTGGACCAGCAAAGTGACTTCCACAACATAGGCAATATCCCACAAACTCTAAGAAAGATGGTAACTTAATCAACCGATTTTTCTTCTGGGATTCACGTAGACAATCCTCTTTTAACAACCCATCGTTATAGTTTATAGCACAAGAAATCACTTTTAACGTTATCACCATCATGGATCCTACAGCATATGATACGCATCATATATAAATCATCAGTTTCCTTATGACAGAAATTAAATAAACATGAGGGTACACAAATTCTTAGTAAATGTGTCAATAGAAAGAGTTCTTACCGGTAGCATCGATACCTCCTTCCTTCCATTTATCCCCACTCGTGTAGTAAGCATGGCTACATGTTTGCCAACAATGTAGAAACATCAATAAGTTTATAGAGCTTTTAGACTTTTAAATATTGCATATAACATGAAGAAGAGATTCTTTGAGTTTTTAAAAATAATGAAATTAAGACTAAGGGATGTTTGGCATTGCGTTTTCAAAATTATTATCTTGTTATGTTGAACCAAATAATCAGATTTGGATAACAATTGAAGGCCCATTTCGTTACAACTAGCTAATTATCTCATTCTGATTATTCAACGCCTCATAATGATTTCCAATACCCAATGCCAAACACCCCTATGTTTGAAATTATAAAGTTAATGAGGTACATACATTCCAATGAGGTAGCCCATTGCTAACACGAATGCAATAAGACCACAACATTTCCTATACAAGGCCATAGACGCGTAACTTAATATGATCAACATAAGGAAATGCATATTTGAAAAAACCCCGAACGATAGGTAGGAGAGTACGGCTCCTGTTAATGTAGCGTAGAGATGTTTTGCGGTGGGCCCACCGGGTACAAAACGATGAAAGAAGCTGATAGGAATACTGGCAATAAAACATAAAAGAAACCGGAATATGGGAATTGTTACTCCTATCAAAGAAGCTATTTCTTCCATATTCATATCCTTAATCTTATCTAGTAAACACGGACGCATGATGATCGAATTAGAAATATACAAAAGAACAAAACTAGAAAAGGAATTTGGGTTTTGAATTTGAATTAGTTAAGAAGTTCTTGTATTGATCAAGAAAACGGTTGAAAAATAAAAAATGGAATAGAAAATAACACAATATGAAGGATGATATGGGTAAAGGTGACAGGTGGCTATCCCTGATTGGATTACAGGGTGAGTTAGTCATTCTTTAGGTAGTTATAAAAGAGGGAATGTAATGAATTAGAATAATTATCGATAGAGGAAAATGGTGATGCTGTTGAAGGATCTTATGACCATTGAAATTTTATTAATACTTGTGTTTTAGATAAAAATCGAAGTTTCAAAGTTACATGTCACAACAAAAAAATCAAACCATGCAGGCCCAGCCCATGGAAAGTGCAAAGTTAGGCCCTTTTTTTTCAACGACCCAAATTTTAACATGCCCAATCAATCAATTAATATACGGATTTAAAAGTTTCTGTCGTAGGTATCAATGAACTTGAGCCCATTTCGATTTATGAATATTCTGGCTTTCAGGTGCTTCAGCAACCAGGCCCCGTTTTATGTTTTATGTTTTTTCTTTTTATTTTATATTCGAGTTTAATTACTACAAGAAGAGATAATATGGTATTGAGTTTTTCTTAACTACATATTAATCGAAACATACTTAAGCCTTAAAATATTGAGTTATTTGCTTATGTGTATTTTGCTTATGTGTATACAAGTTATAAAGAGTATTAATATCAGAGTATGAATATTATAAAAAGCCTTAAAATTATCTTAATATTCATCGTATGATATTATAAGTTACATAAAGTAGTTTATCTATAAATATTAGTAGGTATAACATCGATTTTGGTTATATATATATATATATATATATATATATATATATATATATATATATATATATATATAATTTGATTTTCGTGAAAAGACTTTTAAAATAAAAAGGTTATATAAAAAGCGATGCACATAGATTTTCTGTGTATATATGATGATGCACGACAAGATTGATACATACATTGAGATTTCATAGTACAGAATAGTAAATTGATACATAGTGATTTGATACAATGAGTATAATTCATGATCCTTTGCTGGAAGTCACAAAAAGCCTACGATTTAAACAATTGATAACCGTTAATTGTATGTATGCAAAATTTATATAACTAAAATGTTCTTTTATTTGTAAATGATTTTGTTTATTTGAAAGGGACACATGTCACTCTAATATGACTTTTTACTCCTTTTTAGTTGAACCAAAACATATATATATATATATATATATATATATATATATATATATATTAGACTAGACTAGATTTTAAATACGTGTATACACACGCCGAAAATGATAAAATTATAGATCTTGTTTTAATTAATGTATATCATCAATTGAACCGTGGACTAAATATGTAAGATTTAGTATTTTGATTTTTGATACATGTGATAAAATAAATAAATCACACTCTCTCCGTCCCAATATAATTGCCCATATTTTCTTTTCAGTTTGTCATAAATTTATTGTCCACTACTATAAATAAATAGAGAAGTTTTATTGAGATTATTATATTACTCTTACTTACCATTATTACTATAAATTTGTAAGAAAATATTAAATAATTAAGGGTAAATTGTCATTATGCAAAAATTAAAAAAGAGAAAGTAGTAATTATTATGTTTTCATTAAACTGTGTGTTTAGTGTTTGCTGACAACTATTTTGAGACGAAAAGTGTATAATTTTGTGCATTAATTTTGTACTGAAACGTCCATTGTCATTGTGACATGAATCAGTGAAGTATTTCACGTATAATATTGTAATGAAATAACTTAGCTCATTTTTAAAGAAAGAAGTATAATAATAATCCAAAGTATTTGAATAAATTGACTATATTAGTTTCTATTTTATTTTTATTGAATATATATATTTATATTTATTTAAAATAAAGTAAATTTATACTTGCGCTAACTATGTTAGAAAAAATTTGATTGAATTATGTTAGAGACATTTCAAGTGATATAATGATTTACTTGTCAATATGACAAGTATAAACTCTTACGGTTGGCGAGTCGAATAAAAAATTCAAAAAACGAGGCTACTCGGATCTGATTTCTTAGATGACTTTGACTGTCACGAGTTGTTTATTGACTCTTCCGAGTCGTATGAGACTCTTTCGAGTCTTGTGCGACTCTTACGATTTAGAAAATAAAAAAACTTTTAATGTAATGTGATATAAAAAATAAAATGACGAAAAGGAAATGATAAACATCTGTGTTGATTGACGGTCAACAACTTAAGTATCGACTTTCAACATGTTTTACTTCACTTAAAAATAAAAAAATCTTAAACAATTATTATATACATATACATATAGATATATATATTTATTGTCAAATAGTGACTTTTATAAGTAGAGTCGAGTCACGAGTCATGAATTAAACATTGAATTTCGAATCACTAAGTCTAATCTAATCACAATTTAACAACTACTATTGAAAGTAAGAATGCAACGTGCCTTTATCAAAAAGAATCGTACAACATATAAATATAACAGGAATATGTTTCTAAATTTGGATATAGTTGTATCTTAATATGTTTGTATCTTCCGATGTTTCAAAATTAGTAAATCCAAGTTTTCCTTTTTTCAAAATTAGTAAATCAAAGTTTTCCTTTTTTAAAGTGAAAGAGTTATTATAGAATCATTTCTTATGGTAGGAACCGTATGAACGGTTTTTTTTTTAATTTTTAATTTTATCACATGTACACTTTTTGCAAAATAAATACTACCAATATTATTAGAATTTTATTCTCTTAAATATGAAATTGATTTATATATAAAAAATATATATATGATACACAATTTAAAATTGCGTATCACATTTTTTGATGTGATACTGTAATACACACTAAATTTTATATAATGTGTATAACATTTTCTTTAAAAAAAATTATCTCATCTTAAATAGGATAAAATTCTAATAATATAGATATAACTTTTTTATCAAAAAAATTAGGCAATCTTTTAAAATTAAAAATAAAACCGTTCTCACCATAAAAAGTGTTCCTATTTGAACATTTTTTTTTTAAATTTATCTTTTGTTCAAATGTCAGTTGTATTTTAACAGACGCTCTTTGATAGTTTGATGAGTATTAGAAATGTCCTTTAAAATTGGATATGAATACCTTTTGTTTCTATACAAGTCATTTATTTGAATTTAATTTCTTTTTAAAATGATGTTTTATATGTCATCATCTTCTTAATTTTAGTCAATTTTATAAAATCAAACAATTTTATTGGTTAATTAAATTTTTGATGACATCATCGATCATTTTCTATATTATATTTATTAAGATTTTAATTTTAATGTCATCTTCAATTATTAATCATTTTAATTTTATATTAGAGTTTTTATGATTTAACGTTATATAATCTGAATTTGTTAGTAACATTTAAGATTATATGAATTTTCGTACATATCAAATCTCCCGTTTCATACTATTAACTAACGTGGTTACATAAAATTACGTATCAATTCTCCCATTTGATCATACTACTCCATTTAAGTGATTAGCTTTAATTAATTGCTTCAACTTTGTTCATTTACTATATTAACAATAAATTTATTGTAAAAAAAATAAAAAATACCAACCTAAATGTTGTATAAATAGCATAGGAACCAACACACACTCTTTCAAAATAAAAATAAAGAAAAAAATACATATTACATCACATTACAATATTACATATTCTCCTTTTCAATTCACCATCATGAAGTTCATATCTCCATTCACAATCCTCTTTGTTCTTCTAGTCCTTCAAGAAACCACCATTCCATCAAACGCAGACGAAAAATTTATACAAGACACATGCAAACGCACTGAGTATTACGATTTGTGCATGTCGATACTTTCAGCAGACCCGAAAAGTAAAAATGCAGATTTAACAGATTTAGCACTAATAGGAGTTGATGCGGTGAAAAACAAAGGTATTACAATTATGGAAAAGGTTGAGGATTTTAGAAAATCGCAACCGGAGTTAAAAAAGGATTTGGACTATTGTAAAGACGTGTATAATGTTACAGTCAAGGTAGATGTACCGTTAGCCATTGAGGCATTGAGCTTTGGATGCGTTAGGTTTGCTGAGGACGGAATAGCGGATGCTGCTGTAGAGGCAGACGCGTGTGAGCACACGTTCGGCGAGAATGGTCACACATCGCCAATGACGGATTTGAACACAGATATGAACCATGTTGCTAATACAATTAGGCAAATTATTCGTCAACTCTATTAACTTGTATTATGTATGATTGAAAAACTTATATTCTAATTAATATTCATCGACAAAATAGATTAAACTAAATAACATATTTGGTTTCTTCTTTATGTAAAAGAATTACTTTATAGTTTTGTGTCTTGTATACACCTACCAATTGAACACAATACAAGTGATATCGCTACTGCAAACGCTTGGACCTTACATGTGTAACCGAAATGTCAGAGTTTCGAATTCATTCCTTAGCTTATGTGGATGATTTGTAGATATGTGATTTGCTCGTCGTTGATGATCTTTGCGGATAGGACAGAGGCGTACCATTGAAATATGATTTGGGGATTTGTGGTATGAAGTTGATAATGTTCGATGTACTTAGTATAATAATAGTAAATTTTATTTTATATAGTTAAAAGTTACACAAAAATAACTAAATATTATAGGTTAATTTAATAATTAAAATATGAAACTAATTGCTAATAATTTTAATTACCATTCATTTGTCTCATTAAACCCAAACTCTACTTTTATATATTTATTATATAAATAGATTATTAAATCATTTATATATTTGTTTACTTGATTTAATGATCTTCGTTTATTACATGAAAATCAATATTTTAACCTTCATTAAACACATTAAACTCAAACTCTATATTTATATATTTAAAGATTACTTAACTTATTTATTTAAATATTAATCTATTTGTATAATCAGTATTTATCGACAAATTAGAATACACTAAATAATATATTTGTTTTCTTGTTTGTGTAAAAAAAGTTACTTTATAGCTTTGTGTCCTGCATATAAGTAATGCAAATATTATATTTACTTACAAGTACACTTGGTCGATTAAAATATAAAGGGAAATTAAACAAAATGCCCTTTTTATAAAGTTATACAAAAATTTGTCCTTTTTAAGAAAAATTGCGTTTTTACCCCACCCGGACGCATAACCGGGACGCAAAATCACATTCCCGGACGCAAATCCTCGTACCCGAACGCGTGACCGAGAACTGCAAGCCCGTGACCGAGAAATGCAACTTGGTCACCCATACGCAAAACACGGGACGCAAAATGCGGACGCAAACTGCGTCTCGGTTTTTGCGTCCGGGTGACCGAGTTGCATTTCTCGGTCACCGGCTTGCAGTTCTCGGTCACGCGTCCGGGTACGAGGATTTGCGTCCGGGAATTGCGTCCGGGTAGGAGGATTTGCGTCCGGGAATTGCGTCCGGGTAGCGTTTGCATCTCGGTCACCGGGTTGCATTTCTCGGTCACCGGGTTGCATTTCTCAGTCACCGACTTGCATTTCTCGGTCACCGACTTGCATTTCTCGGTCACGCGTCCGGGTATGCGGTTTTGCGTCCGGGTATACGTCCGGATATTCGGATTTGCGTCTGGGTGTGCTAGACGGGTGGATTTTTGGATAAGATGTTGGATAAGATATTTCGAAATTTTCAGGATTTTTATCAGTACAATTTTCAAATTAGATTTTTCTGGATAAGATATATCATCCTAAAAGCATATTTTGGATATTTTTCAGATAACATTTTTTTTTCTTTAAAATTTCACAAAATACTCTCAACTTCATAAATTTATCAGTTTATTTGACAACAAATCCATACAACACTCTCAAATTTCAACCTTAATTGATCTGATCTGTCAATGAAAGGTACGATTCAAAAAATTGTAAAGTTGCTACTTATATTGTTTTCATAATCAAAATGAGTCAATTCTCTGATAAGTTTAAGGTCTATATTTGTGGTGGAGGTCGTTTTGAATATATTAACAACGTCCCTATGTATTTACCAATAGAATGCCGTAGAGTGCCTTTAAAATTTCCTGTTGCACCGAAAAAACCATTGACTTGCAAAATTTTGTTGAAAAATGTTTTACGGAAATTAGGTTTACCACTTGATTCACCAATTTTAATGAAATATAAGGTCGATAAGTATGTTTTTGATATAACTGATGATGTTGAAGATTTTGGGGATATTTTTACTCATGCAATTAATAATACTCCTATTGAAATTTACATTGTGGATATTGAATCAAATGTTTCTGGTGTCGGTAGCAACCAACCTACCAGTAGTAGTAGTGGTTTTCAACAACAATTTCTGCAACATACTACTCATGATTATAACCAACCATCTCAATATCAAGTACCCCCAAAATTTTCGGCACCTTATCCAACACAATATCAATTTCATTTTTATGCTGCTCCACAATACCCAACATATACCACGTTACCAGAACAAAACAACCAAGACACCCAATTTAACGTATTTGAACGACCACATCATCACGAGGATGTTCAGTATATTCTTGACGATCCTCATGATGATGATCATTATGATGAAGAAAATGTCAATCTCCCTAAACACTTTGACCATCCCTTTGATAATCATATTGTTGGGGATGATGATGATGGGGATGATGAGGAGGAGCTGGATCCAAAAGATCCAAATGACAACACAACATCTTCTACAACAACCACAACCACAACCACGAAGAATATATTCTGGAATATGCCGCCACTATTAAGTGATAACAATCCAGAAAGTACAAAACGTCCAGTTACAATGTATGAACCCTCTAACCGGGTTCAAGTTGGACAAACATTTGAAAACAAGGAGGAGTTGCTTCTTCAGCTTCATACCAAGTGTCTTGAAGAGGGTTTTCAGATCAAACCGAAGAAGTCGGACAAGACAAGGTATACAGCATCATGTGTCTTGCATGATTGTGAGTGGAAGGTAAGTGCACGTCGTATAAAGAACAGTAACAACTTTCAAGTTAGAAAGTTAGTTGACGTTCACACGTGCACTCGGACTCAAATCATGTCGAATAACCGACATGCGAGCAAGAAGGTGCTCGGTCACATCTTGAAAGAGTTGATGACTTTGGAGGGACGTGTGTATCGAGGTAAAGAAATACAACTCGATATGACAAAACGCTTCAAAATCAGTCTATCATACAACCAAGCATGGAGAGCCAAATGTTACGCTATAGAGTTGTTGAGAGGTAGTCCGGAAGATTCCTTTAAAATGCTTCCTACCTACCTACACAACCTAAAGCTGCATAATCCGGGGAGCAAAACGAATGTGATCACCGTTGAGAATGATCGATTTCTAATGTGTTACATGTCCATTGGTGCAGCTGTAAGTATCTATAATTTGTTTTCACCTATGTTTAGACATTATATTACACTGAAATTGATATATCTCTATAAATGATTGCAGATACGGACATTTGTCAACCATACGCGCCCACTAATTATCAAAGACGGGGCACATTTGAAGGGTGGTTACTTAGGAACCAATTTAATTGCTGTGGCGATGGACGACAAAAACGGCATCTTGCCACTGGCATACGGAATCGGGGCATCAGAGACCGTCGATGTTTGAACGTGGTTCTTGGGAAACCTACGTGACACCCTCGAATCTGCGGGTGGGATCGAGAACTTGACCATCGTTTCTGATAGGGCTTCTTCAATTGCAGCTGGCATCTCAAATGTCTTTCCAAATGCCTTTCACGCCATATGCTGTCGTCATTTGTTGATGAACTTGAAAAGAAGATCTTCCAAAGTAAACCACTACAAATGGCATTATTGGAAGATATGTAAGGCGTACCGTAAGTCTGATTTTGATCACCATTTTGGTGTGTTTTCTAGACGCTTACAAGCCTCTTCCAAGGTTCTTACAGATGTTGGGATAGAAAGATGGTCAAGGCATCATGCTACCTGTAATCGATATGCTTACATGACGAGTAACAGTACAGAGTCCATTAACGCCATGAGCAAGCATGCTAGGAGGCTCCCTGTGACAATGCTGTTGGAATCTTTTCGATCCTCGGTGCAACAGTGGTATTACAAACATCGTAACACTGCGGCCGAAGTTAAAACACATGTTACACCATATGCCGAGCACAAGATCGGCAAAAGGAATGGGAGATCACTAGGTTGGATTGTGAACCCATCCACATATATGATTTGTGAAGTGGTGGATGGGAAGAAGAATGGGACAGTGAACTTGGAAAACAGAACATGCACTTGCTTCCAGTGGCTGTTGTCAGGTTTACCTTGCGGACATGTTACGGCGATAGCCCGTTTCTTCAACCAGGATGATGTAAGCTGCTATGCGGAGAGGTATTTCACGTCAGACACATATCGAGCAGCTTACGCATAGCCTATATACCCAATGGCTCATCCTTCGGAATGAGTCGATCTAGGTAATCTGCAAATGGTCCTACCACCGGTCCTTGTGAAAAGACAAAGTGGTCGTCCACCTGGCCGTGGTCGTATTCCTTCGAAAGGAGAGGAGAAAACCAAACCCAAGTAACGATGTAGTCGTTGCAATGGAATCGGTCATAGCCGATCTGGTTGTATGGCTCCTTACGATAAAACAGATGAGCAAAGAGGATCAAGAGCCAAATCAAGATCAACTTCAAGGTCACCTTGACTTGGAGGCGAGTACTCAAACCAGAGCACCTCTAATAGCTCACACCCACGAACCAAAGAGAAAATTCCAACTCTTAAGGTCCCGATTAAATCGAGTAAACTCTTACAAGGAGAGGAATGAGAAACATAGAATTGTGTACTTTGAAACTATGGCATGTCCACTATTTATATAGGGAGAGGGAGACTTAGGTTTTTTCCCATGGCCGATGTGGGATAACTTGATTCGGCCATCCAACCGCCGGTTGGATTATTCAGCCGGTGGTTGGGCTTACTTCCTGCCCAAGTATCCGAGCCACGACCCGCGTCTCCAACCGACTAGCTCCAGCCGCCGGTTGAACAATTCAATTGCCGGTTGGATTTGGCTTCCAAAATTTGTTTTAGTTTCTAACTAATTCATCAACTATGATAATTAATTCATCAACTATGATAATTAATAAACCAAATGATTAACCATAATATTAATTCCAATTAATATTATTTCTCTTTAATTTCTCTTTAACTGTTCGAATAAGAGCGACTCAAAAAGGACTCTACTTTTAATGATATACTTATCAATTAGTTATGAACTTGGACACTATATCCAACAGTCTCCCACTTGGACAAGTCATCAACTATTATTGGTCTAAGTCTATCGCATTAACTAAGCAGAGAGTGTCATCCAACGTAACTGCCGAACTCTGAATCATATCAAGAGACAGCCCTTAGATAAGTGATCAAATATTCCTTTGTTCTACTGATATCGCATGAAACTAAGACATGGATTTTAATCAACCTCAAGATTCAAGATTATATTTTATGATTTCCGATTATTTTGATTATATGAGACTACTGAATTGTGCACATCAACTTAGTCTCGACTAGGCCTAGCACTTTTGAGTCATCTTTTAATCATCAGAGGGCCCATGATATCGCCTTTTCATTTTGGCAAAAGGAACAAATAAATTTCGACTACATAGTACTAGTCAACTCATCATGTTACACCTAACATACCCTTTATAACTGGCATTTACGCGCAGCGTTTGAATAAACTAAAGTATAACAGATTTGAAAAACTAGAAACTCAATGTATCTCCATTTTAAGAATATAGGATATTATCATCTTAAAATCACTCGTTATTTTAATCCATGAAGCGATCTCTTTAAGTACGGGTATCTCTTATACTTAAATCCCCATCAAGTACTCATGAGTGTTGCAGCATTCTCCATGCTATGTCTAATCTCCATAGACAATCTACTAACACTCTATGACAGTCTTAAATCAACACTAACTTCCTGTAGTATGAACGACTGAGGAGGTTTGAGTAAAACTAATTACTCGGGAAGTGAATTCTAAACATGCAAAACGAAACACAACGACAAACAATAGTAAATGGTAGAACTCCTTCAAATAAATAAATCTTCATTATTTAATCACCTAATCTATTACATTTCAATCGTTGCTTTAATGTTTCAGATTCAAACTAACAACTAAAACTTTATATTATCTCTTAAACCTATGCTCCTAGCATGTTCATCGTGTTTGGATCATGCCAGTGCCTTTGTGAATGGATCAGCCGGATTATCCTCTGATCGTACATGCTTCACAATCACGTGTCATTCTTCTACTTTTCTTCGAACAAAATGGTATTTCCTTTCTATGTGCTTTGATTTCCCATGATCCTTGGGTTCTTTAGTTAAAGCGACTGCACTTTCATTGTCGCGGAATATATCGATGGGGTCTTGTACTGTTGGAATAACTCCAAGATCTCCAAGTAAATTCCTCATCCATATGGCTTCCTTTTGAAGCTTCGCAAGCTGCAATATACTCAGACTCGCATGTGGAGTCTGCTACTGTATCTTGCTTTGAACTTTTCCATGTCACCGCTCCCCCATTCAGTAAGAATACACAACCAGACTGTGACCGACTATCATCTCTATCTGTTTGGAAACTTGCGTCACTAAAACCAGTTACTCAGAGTTCATCTTCTCCACCATAAACTAAGAACATGTCCTTAGTATTTCTTAAATACTTGAGAATATTCTTTACAGATGTCCAATGACCTTCACCAGGATTCTGTTGATGTCGACTCACCATGCTTAAAGCAAATAAGACATCAGACCTTGTACACGTCATGACATACATGATCGATCATATAGCCGAAGCATATGGGACTCGACTCATTCTATCCGATTCTTCCTCAGATTTCGGACATAGATCTTTACTAATCTTTATGCCATGATGTAAGGGTAGATTCCCTTTCTTGAAATTTTTCATTTTAAATCTTTTCAAATTTTTATCCAAGTACGTGTCCTGACTGAGTCCCATGAGACGTTTTGACCTATCACTGTAAATCTTTATACCAAGAATATATGTAGCATCTCCCAAATCTTTCATAGCGAAACATTTTCCCAACCAATCTTTTACACTTTGTAATGTTGGGATATCATTTTTTATGAGTAGTATATCATCTACATATAATACTAGGAAGACTACAACACTCCCACTAACTTTGACATATATACAAGAGTCATCTTCGCTTCTAGAAAATCCAAACTGTATGACTTTCTCATGGAAGCAGAGATTCCAGCTACGAGAAGCCTGTTTAAGTCCATAAATGGCCTTATCAAGTTTGCACACTCGTTTAGGATACTTTGCACTTTCAAAACCCTCTGGTTGTGCCATAAACACATCCTCTGTAAGTTTTCCGTTAAGGAAAGCGGTTTTGACATCCATCTGCCATATTTCATAATCATGAAATGCAGCTATCGCAAGCATTATTCTAATTGACTTTATTTTAGCTATTGGTGAGAAGGTTTCCTCATAATCAATCCCATGGGTTTGAGTATAGCCCTTCGCTACCAACCTAGCTTTATAAGTGTGTACCTTCCCATCCATGTCTGTCTTATTTTTGAAGATCCACTTACAACTCACCGTCTTAAGACCGGGTGTAGTGTCAACCAAATTCCAAACTTGGTTGTCATACATGGACTGAATCTCGCTTTTCATAGCTTCCTTCCACTTGGCAGCCTCAGGGCCTGTCATCGCTTCCTTGTAGTTAGCAGGCTCATCCAAATGAACCAGTGTACTATCACTAATCTTGTCCTCTTCTTCAATATGGTAACCATAATAGAACTGAGGAGGATTGCTAACTCTACTACTTGTTCTACGAACGAGTAAGGATATGTCTTCAGGTTCAACATGTGTCACCACCTCTCGTTGAGTGTCAGTGTTTACTATAGGTTCTTCATCGGTCGATTCTTGAATTTCTTCAAGATCTATCTTACTCCCACTGTCTTCTTTAGATATCATTTCTCTCTCAAGGAACACTCCTCTTCGAGCTACAAACACCACATTTTCCTTGGGTCTGTAAAATAGATATCCAAACGACTCTTGTGGATAACCGACGAAAAGACACTTTTCAGATCTGGACTCTAGCTTGTCCTGAGTTTCTCGTCTAACGAAAACCTCGCAACCCCAAATCTTGATGTGACCAAGAGAAGGACGTTTTCCCTTCCACATCTCATAAGTTGTCTTTGAAACCTTCTTAGTGGGTATTTAATTTAAGATATGTGCGGCTGTCTCTAATGCGTAACCCCAGAAGCTTATTGGAAGTGTTGCCAGACTCATCATAGATCGAACCATATCTAACAGAGTTTTATGTCTCCTCTTCGCAACTCCATTTAGTTGTGTCACACCCCGTCTAAGGCGGAAACACGAGGTGCGACGGACGACTAGATCATAACACATCGATATAATAGAAAACACTAAATGCAATTCAACAACGTGTCATGATGTCGCCCGATACAAATGGCGACTTGTGTCGTGGTCAATCATTTCAACGAGTACATAGTCATCACGTCATAAGAATAAAATTGTCACCTCGCAAATATAGTTTAACTGTATATGGTCAAACATTCAATCAATCAAGTCTCAAAGCAGCCTAGAAGTCTCGCTAAAGCCACTAAGTCTCAAGCTTTTATTCTGATTACCTGAAAAGATATGCTCAAAAACGTCAACACGTATGTTGGTGAGTTTCGTAAGTTTAAATGTGACACGAAATAAATGTTTGCTGTGATAAATAAGTTTGTTAGGACCATGCAATGAAATGGTACATATAACATGAAATTACTGTAAATAGAATAACCACAATAGTTCTCATAGTTCTCATAGCATCGTATAATTTCACATATAGCATGAAATTACTGTAAGTAGAATAGCCACAATAGTTCTCATAGTTCTCAAGTTCTCATAGTTCTCATAGCATCGCATAATTTCACATAATGTTACACACTTCAAGCATATTGTCCAAAAAAAATAAGTATATTCACAGCATGAAAAGAGTTGAAAATATGTGAGCATACTTTTCCCCCAAAGGAAAAATAAGTAATAAAAGTGGGGCCACGAGAACTCACCTCAAATAGCAAAGTAAGCTACGTTCTCAATTAAGTCCAATTAAGTCCGCACTTTAATCCACAACACCTATACAAACATTTGTCGGTTACTAATCTTAGATAAGACGAGTAGCTCTTCCATTGCATCTCACTTTGATATACAATCCCTAAACCTTAAGTCCTTTCGTATGTACTATTTCATATGTAAATAAGTATATGTTCTTCCGTTTACAATCTAGACCTTAAAATAATTTTATCAAAATTTATCTCAGTGTCTAACTATTTTTAAAATTTCAATAGTTTTACACAAATCATTTAACACATTAAAGTTGTTGCAGAAAGATTTTCAAAGCTTAACTCAACATTTAACATTCGTTTTCATATTCCACAACATCACCAAAATTTATAACCCGAAAACTCAGAATATACCACCTTAACTTAACTAATACACTCAATTAACTTAAATAAATAAGCTCAACTTAAGATTATAAAAGTATTTGATTCTACAGAAAATTCCAAGTTTCAATATACTTTAAGGGTTCCAAAGTAATTAATCAATTTAACCTAATTTATCTAACCTTTTCAGAAAATTCGTAATACACTGCAGCAGTTTACTAAATAATTTTTATAAAATAATCCATTAAGTTTTAGAGGCCGAAAACTCTCAAGTTAATGTAAAATATCAATATCTACAACTTTTTAGTTTTAACCGAAGCCTAAAAATGACTCTAAGTAGGTCAAAACGGCCTCTGAAGTCGACCGCGAAATCTGGACAGTTTTTCCAATTATCGATTGTAAAATTTCGAGTTCAAAAACGCATTATCCCCAACATATAAACTCTATAAACTTAATTTATAACATATTTACAGACCTATAATCAGTCTAGGGCTTAACATCTCAGAAAATATAAGAAAACTTATTGGAAGAAAAAGGCTTATGATATTACCTACGCGAATACGTAACACACGAAAGCAAAATACGAGCTCGATTCTTGTTTTCTTCTTGGTTTTCGGTCGACGCAGCCTATGAACAGCCCAGGGACGAATTTTTGGTGATTAGAAAGTGTTAGGGTTAGGTTTTTGGTTTGTATTTATAGGTATGAGATGGTTTGGAGCTCAAGTCAAGGGTTGTTTGGGTTGGGCCGGCCAAATAGGTCCACCAAGGGGGTTTTTGGTTCGGTTGTCACAGTATCCCCCAGTTGAGAGAATTTCGTCCCGAAATTCAGCCGGAGTTAGTATTGTCACATCTTATTATCATACGTTCATATACGTCTTTCGCTCAATAGTTTCCGAGTATGAATGATCAAGTGCCATTGAAACGACACGAAATCTTTATGAGTTTTTAGGAGTCGATACTCATAGAATTTCGTATAAGTTTACACGATTCAAATAAGTTCACATAATTCATATAAGATCAAGCCGGAGATCATAGATTCAGTTTACAGGATAAAAGTGAGAGTCAACAACAGTCAACTATTCTGATTTGGTCATGGTTGTCACAGTATCCCCCCGTTACCGACAACCTTGAAGATTTTACATTTGATTCACATAAAGTTCAAAGATGAAAAGTTGTTGTGTCAACTAGAGATAGTAAGGGGTTCTTACCTAAAAGGTAGTACGATATCGAAAGTAATGATGTTAATACGTGAGATATGCATTCCGTACTCGTCGTGCGGTTAGTTCACATAGTTTTGTACTAGACTTAGATTTATCGAATTTATATGTGATGGACATAGTTCACATAAGCTACACTTTATAGCTGAATTATTAGCATGGAAGGATAGGCAACTATTGACGAATGGTCTTGACGAAACAAATGGAAAATATTGGTTCTTCATACGAGTGTGTAAATTGTTAATTCAATGATGTATTTTAGTCGTATGCAAGGGTTTTATTGCTAGGAGAGATTAGTCCACAATATCACCAAAGAAAGAAAAGTTCCTACGGACAAGAGTATCTCTTTGTGAGGTTATAAGAGTTTATTTCTCTAAGGAGTGAACAAGCGTGTCTTAGATTTTATCCTAAAATCTAAGGGGATTGTGTTTTGAAAAGTTGTCCTAAAATTGGTAGATCAGTTTAAAGAAATGTAACGTTTAGCCCAAGCTTCGGTGATGTTTTGGTGTCGAATAGCAATTAGAGTTCGGTTCCGTTGAAAGTATGATCGGTTCTCAGGTTTGGAATAGTCGTTTTCTATACCCGCGCAATGCAGTATACCAGTGAATCGAACAAAAGAACGTTAATCGGAGATATTATGTGTTTCGTATTTGCATTTAAAGCCAACGCCTTATGGTAGATATTCTATTGATTCCCTATCTATCGATTTGTGTTGTGTGAAACTTAACCTTCACCTGGTAATTGTTTTTAATTAGGTTTCCATATATTTTGGTTGAACATTTTAAAACAATAGTTAAGATCCACCATCTTATTTTGTATGGATTAGAAATGGACCATTCCCAAGTTAGTACACAATATAGAATAGGATACGTTTAATTCATTTAATATGTCAAACAAACAAATTTCTCATGGTTTCTCCTTGTACATTAATATTTTGTCGGTGAGTTTATACATTACGTTTTCGCTTATTAAGAAAGTTCAATGGTTTTGTGTTTCTCTTGACTTAATTGTAACCAAATATTATCATTGATGAAGTTTTCATGTTAAGTGATGCTAGGAGGTAGTTTTATCGTATGAGTTAGGCATTTTTAGATCTCGAATTCAACGTCTGTCTTGTTATTTGAGCCTAACCTAGTATAGTTACAACCAGTAATTTCTCTAACTTTATACGAACCTTAGGGGTGAATTTTCCTTTGAGAGCTTATATGATGATATGTTATGTAGAGGTGAAATACGTTACAAACTTTGAAGGTAACAAATTTTTAGTTTTAAGAATATCCAAGGTAATGGTAGTTATTGTCAGACGTTGTTTGATTTATTTTTGAATATTGTATGGTGGAAATGAATTCGTTCTAAATTCTGAACTTTATTTTACAAGTTTATATGTATTAAAGAGAATATCAATGGTTATTAATGTTGCGTAACATACGTGTTATAGAACATAGAGAATTTTAAAATAATATTAATTATTTTGATTACCAAATATTATAGTAAGAGCATTTTGTGGGATCATTTAATAATCTAATTGTTTCACGGATGGTTGAATATTTTAGTTTGAGAGGATAGTTTAATAAATAGACATGTCCCTTAGATTAAGATTGAGACTTTTGTTTCCAACTCTTTCGTTAAGTAGTATAAATAATAGAGATTGGTTGGGTTTGAGAGTCATAACCATGTTTTCGATTAACGAATTGTGTTCATAATATGACCTTTAGTAATATGTTTGATCGAACCGAGTTACAATCATTAGGTGGCAGAGAAGATTCGTGTAGGTGTGGTTTAGATTGACTTTAGATTCTTATAGCATTCGTAGTCAAAATTGTTAAAAACCAAAGTTAGAATACGTGTTAAGAATGATCAAATTTACTTACGTTTTAATGCATCATGGAGAATTGGAGCCTTCAACATATAGAGATGGAGTTTCAAAGCGATACGGAAAACTGAATGCATGTCTAAAAGATAACGGGCATCTTGGTCTAACTTTGCAAAAGGGGATTGAAAAATCCCCTTGCGAGGAGATAAGGTTAGGCAAGCAAGTAAATGCATCACCGACTAGAAGAGGCAAAGATCATCGCATGATATGATGTGTACGTGAGAAGTTTCAAAGGAGAGTTAAGGTGTAATTATGCCCAAAGAATTAGAGAAATAGTGAGCCAACTGGTTGTAATGGAATCGGTCATAGCCAATCTGGTTGTATGGCTCCTTACGATAAAACAGATGAGCAAAGAGGCTCAAGAGCCAAATCAAGATCAACTTCAAGGTCACCTTGACTTGGAGGCGAGTACTCAAACCAGAGCACCTCTAATAGCTCACACCCACGAACCAAAGAGAAAATTCCAACTCTTAAGGTCCCAATTAAATCGAGTAAACTCTTAAAAGGAGAGGAATGAGAAAGAGAGAATTGTGTACTTTGAAACCATGGCATGCCCACTATTTATATAGGGAGAGGGAGACTTAAGGTTTTTCCCATGGCCGATGTGGGATAACTTGATTCGGCCATCCAACCGCCGGTTGGATTATTTAGCCGGCGGTTGGGCTTACTTCCTGCCCAAGTATCCGAGCCACGACCCGCGTCTCCAACCGACTAGCTCCAACCGCCGGTTGAACAATTCAACCGCCGGTTGGATTTGGCTTCCAAAACTTCTTTTAGTTTCTAATTA
This sequence comes from Gnaphalium uliginosum, assembly GCA_963930675.1. Lineage (NCBI taxonomy): Eukaryota > Viridiplantae > Streptophyta > Magnoliopsida > Asterales > Asteraceae > Gnaphalium > Gnaphalium uliginosum. Next base: position 44,850,368 of record OZ005685.1, on the reverse strand, counting down.
ATTCAACAACTATGATAATTAATAAACCAAATAATTAACCATAATATTAATTTCAATTAATATTATTTCTCATTAATTTCTCTTTAACTGTTCGAATGAGGGCGACCCAAAAAGGACTACTTTTAATGATATACTTATCAATTAGTTATGAACTTGGACACTATATCCAACACTTCTGTCGGTTGTTTCCATTTAAAACTGTCAACAATGTTCAATTCTTTGCAAACTTGTAGTATTTTGTAATGTTGTAATTTAAGACTATCAACATAATAAAATAAATCACTTCAAACGAAACATAGATTACACATTTCCGACAATGTAAATGACAATGCTGGTAATTAGAAAACCAAACCGTAACTGGATAAGGTGACTCGCAAATCCCGGACGCAAATGTGACTCGCAAATTCCAGACGCAAATGTGACTCGCAAATTCCGTACGTAAATGTGACTGGCCATAAATTCTGGATAAGATTCCCAACTGATAAAATTTATGCAACTAGATAAGATTTTCCTAGATTTTCTAGATTTTATTGGATAAAATTATACCTTATAAAATCATTTAGCCATCTACATCATCCAGCCATCTGCACTTTCAGCCATCTTCATAATCATATTCTTATAACATCACATTTCATACATATTTAAGAAATACAATATGAGCAATACACACAACTCGTATTGTAAAGTTATTGAAGAAGGAAGAATAGTTGATCAATCTAACATCATTCACACTTCCGTTTTACGGAGCTTTGAGGAAAGCTCATTGGGTATTCTGATAAACCTTCTTGATCGATCCATCCACTCCGCATTGAAGAATTCTATACAAACTTTCATTTTGACTGGCGTTTCAAGATCGTTGAGTTCAAGCTAAACGGTCGTACTATTCAGTGGAGCCTTTCCATTTTCTCTATGTTTTTGGAACTCCCCAGTAGAGGAGTTCAATTCTATTGCTCACAAAAAGAGTTAGGAAGCATAAGTCTTCGAATTATTCATCCCCATCAGATTGTTGATGATATTTGCAGTGAAGGGAGTCGAGGTAGATGCAAGTCACGTGGCCTAATTGAAGTCTTTGATCTTGAACCGGAGTTGAGAACAATGTTTGATATTGTTCTTTATAATATCTCTTGTCGCTCTACAGAGCCACATATGGTCTATGCCATTGAAGCCCTCATGGTTTATTGGATCAAGAACAACATGCACTTTGAAGTAGGTTATATTGTAGCAAATATCATGCAACATGCTGTTACAAACACCAATAATCCCTTTCCTTATGGCATGTTGCTCAAAAAATTGTTTCGCCATTTCTCCCTAGACACTGAGCCGTCATACACACCTTCATTTTCTCCCATAAGCGAACACGTTTTAAATTTGGGACTTTAAACTTCTAATATTATTTTGTAATGTTGTAATTCTTATTTAATGTTAGGGTCCCGTTAATGTTTAATAACTTGTAATGTTGTAAAATTTAATACGGGTCGATAAAAAGTTTAAATGAACAAATATATTACAAAATATTAACATTCGACAAAAAGTTACAAATTTACGTTATACAAAATATTTCTACGAAGTAGTTGCCTTTGGTAACGGTGGTAGAGGCGGCTGCCAGTCAAAACGTGCGGGAAAAAATATGTCAATCATTCTCTTCCTATACTCCCACGCGACCTTCTTGGTGTCTTCATGTTCGAACTCCGTCGTATATATTGATCTCATAGTCAACCGCTCCATGTTGTGACACACCCACACACCGTAGTCGCCTAGTGAGCCGGTCTGCTGAGGAACATCAGATGCCAACGAAAATGGCAATTCTACAGTATCAAACAAAAAGGGGCTTTTGCCACTTTCAAAATGCTTCCAAAAGCCAATGGCATCCAAATAGGGCAATAAATGGTCACCCAGCTCTTCCACTATCCGGAGTCGATCAACATCCTTACAAAGTCTTGTAAGGCTGTCATACCCCCACAACATCCCAAGTTCGAAGATCCAACACCAGCAGAATCCAGTGACTGTGAACCGGCTCAACAACGGGGAACATTACCTGCGAATATAGACAATTTATTGATAAGATTTAGGAGTATAAATATGCATTTTTAGGTATCCACTGAACGGATTGTTTACTTACTTTTACGCACTCCCACCACGTTGGGTATGGGGCATGAGTGCCATTGGCATATCCCATCAAATACTTATAATCCGCGCCCCCTCAACTGTGTACACCACCTCGCCACCCTTCTTCGGCTTCTTCTTCATTTTTGGATCCCTATAGGTTTTAAACGGATTTAAAATTTCAGTAAAACCAACTGGCATGATGGTTCAACGCAAACCACGTTTAAGCTGAGAGCATCGAGGTCAAGTCCTATATCTCCACCACATCAGTAGGCATGCCCAGCCGTCAATATGCTGTGGAAAACAAAATTTAAGATTAGTATGGTCGTCCACCTGAAAAAATGTTTTCTATAAATAAACACCAATTCGGAACTCACCTTGTTTTCTAGGTCTCCGCTCTCGAAATCTCCATACAAGCGCGCCCAAAACTCCTTTGTCAAAAACATGAAAGCCCCGCCATGTTTGACGAACATGCAACGCACCTCATCGCGATCTTTGCGTCTCGGTCATGACCGAGAAATGAAAGGAGCGATCTTTGCGTTTCTCGGTCATGGTCGAGACGCAACGATCGCGACCTTTGCGTCTCGGTTACGAGCTTGTAGGTTCCCTTTACCTGGACCTATCAGATCGCTGACCTCGAATGTAAGTGCGGAATACAAATAGACGAGTATTGAACGTTTAATCGAATCACACAATTATCTATACCGTTTTCTTTGTATTAACAATTGAGGTATAAACGTTACAATCACTTTTACTCTCTCCCCTCTCTCTAATTCGTCTTACCTGCTCCAATACGACCAACAACCGAAATCCGAAACCCTAACTCGCTATATATACAAAACCTACTGGGCCCTGCGACACAAGCCCGATGTCGCAGGTTCAGCCCATTGCGACACAACATTTGTGTCGCTATAGCAACACATGCTCTGTGTCGCCTGAACAATATATTTTGTATATTCTATACTTACGTTTCGTTTACAGACTCAAACATACAAACTCAACACTTCGCATACTTAGACTAATTGACTTTGACAATTATAAATGTTTGATCAAAATGACTGACACACATTATGCACCAACAAACTCCCCCATGTCAGCAGCTTGGTCAAAATAATCTTCAATTAGTCTAAACCAACAAACTCCCCTATTGAGATAGATCGGTCTTCAGAAACTTGATGTTCAGTTTCATGTGACTAACATCCAATTAGATCTTCAACTTCAGTGACCATCATCTCTTTCATCAATAGCTTCTCCCATAGTATTTATCTTCAAAGTCTTTGGAGAACTCTTATCAATTCTTATCTTTTGAATATGAGCATGATATGTAACTTGAATAAAATAACTCAGAAATAAAATATTTTTGTAATTATCTTCATAAGACAGAATTAAAATACTGAAAGCAATAAATAAACAATCTTTTTGGGGACGGAATTGTTTTGGTCTGGTTAAGGATCATATCAGGATAACATGCAATTATTAGGAAATAGTAAGTGTTATTTCGATTATCAGTATATTTGTCCACTTTAAATTTACGTGACATATTTAAAGCAGTTTTTCCAAAAAATTAGTTCCAAATGATTAACGATATTGTTGTCCACCCAAACATTTCATACTTAAGTTAAGGAACTTTTAACAGTCCTTTGATCTTATTATGAGTATGCATATTATTTGATATAAAACATATTTAAGATATACATTTGAAATTAAAACATGTTAGTATTTTCCATGTAAAAAGTAGTAACATAGTAATATCTTTAGAAGCAAGCCTAGAGGTGACAGATCTGTACAACGTACAACAGAGGCACATAAACATTGATTCGGGTGGAACAAACACCAGTCTGAACAATTAAACTAGAGGGTACAGATCTGTACTTTCGTACAACAGAGTACCATAGTTTAACACAAACCAGTACTAGGTAATCTATTTATAGATTTTCTTGCATATTTATACAATACTATAAGTTTGCAAGATTACCACGGGAGCGTAATATTTGTCTGTAATTTTATACAGACTACGTACCTATGTTCTTTCCAAAAATATATCAGTTGAAACCAGGTCTGTATTTTCATACAACAAAAGAGACAACCAATATATTTTCCCAGATAAGACCACATCAATATTTTAAACATAGATCATAACATGTTAAGCATCCAAATATTAAGACTACGTGTCAAAAATTCAGACTTAAAGTCATATTTCAACTTAATGTCATACATAATAATATCTTTTATATAAAATAATATGCAAGTTTGACATTATGCTTTTTAAAAATTTAAATATGAATGCCTACTGATACATCATGTAAGGAAGCTAATGTTTAGAAAAACTGTTTTAACTATGCCAGATAAACCTACTGACACATCAAACATAAACTTAAAGTTTTCATTTTGTGCATGTTCTCTGATGTACTATCATTTCCCAAATTGTTTATAGACACAATTCAACGTCCATTTTTAGAAATGTTGCAACCTTGCATTTCTTTGATATTAATAAGTATAAAGAGTGGCTATTACATATTTCAAGAATTTGCCTGTTCATATTTTACTGACTTTTTAAATCGGAATTTTAAAATTACTCCCCTGAACAGCAAATGGATCAAACTAAGGAACCGGTTTACATCGTTCTAAATCAAATCTCAACAACAAACTAACCTCAAAAACACATACACCACGATAACCAACTAAAAAACCAACTATTAAATTCATAAAACACAAAAAAAAATCATGCACGCCAACTGCTCGATGGAATGTCAACTATAGATTTGGGAAATATAACGATAACTCGAAGTTTAAATGGGGTTATACCTCATAAATAGACATCTTTCGATATTTGCGTACGAGATTTGCGTGCTTCCTTTTTGATTTGAGCTTGCGAACTTGTTACGGGTTTCGGGTTTTAAAAAAAAGATGAGCGTCGTTTGGGGTTTTAAAAAAAGTGAACTGAAAATCCCTTTTTTTTTTTACATAACCTAAAATTTTCGGATTTTTGGGTTGCAACCGGGTAAAACAAATTTCCGGGTACGAGTATTTGCGTCCCGATTATGCGTCCGGGTGGGATAAAAACGCAATTTTTTTAAAAAAATGACAAATTTTTATAATACTTTTAAAAAAGGGGTATTTTCTTTAATTAGGCTGAAACTTATCGATGATAATTACGATTTATAGCTTTATTATGAGCTGACTTTGAGATTATTATTTAGAAGTATTGGATAAAGTATAATTAATAGTATTGAAAGATTTAAATGAATCAAAGGATAGCTATGCGGTTACATATTCAAGGCTTATCTTTCCTCTAGCTACAAGCTCGATCCAGGGCTGTGAATGAACCGAGCTAATCGTAATCTACTTGAGTCTGACTCATTAATAACTAGATTCGAGCCGAACTTAAACGAGCTTGAACCCGAGCTTGAACATAATTTGAAGCTCGAGCTTCTAATATCGAGTTCGAACAAATTCGTGAACCTATACAAGCTTTTCATTTATAAACATTAGTATTTTTTATATATAAATATATAATTACATAGTAATTATTATTATTATTTTATATAATATTAATATAAATAATAGTAAATCTTATTATATACAGTTAAAAGTTACACAAAAATAAACAAATATTACATGTTGATAAAATAATAAAGATTTGAATCTATTTGTTAATAATTGTAATTACCGTTCAAGTCATTTATCTCATGGAACGCAAACTCTACATTTATATTATATAAATGGATAGATTATTAAACCATTTATATATTAATGTATTTTATTTACTTGTATTAATGATCATCGTTTATTACATGAAATTCAATTTAATTTAACCTTCATTAAACACATTAAACTCAACCTCCATATTTATTACATGAAACTTTTTCTTTTAAATTAATAATTTAAAATTAAAAAGGATTAAGAGGTTATTTTTATTTTATTAAATCATCATTTTAATTTAACGGTTATAAGATAGAAAGAACTTCATCAAATGGTTCTGATTGCTTCATGGATAATCTTTTGTTATATAGTGAGATTACAAAAATACGTATACAAATACAATAGCGGATGCGGAGATAAGGAGGGGGCAGGGGGTGCTGGGCCTCCCCCAACAGGCCCAACTGAAATTGAAAAATAATAGCCCATGTTTAATTAATTTGATTGGGCCCTCCTAATTTTACAAGTTAAATTAATAATTACAACTTGGCCCAGTCAACATTTAACTAATCAGCCAAGTCCAAGTCATGTTAATTGAGATCAATTTGGTTTTGATTTTACTTGCAATTTGATTTCCAGAAACGAAGCTACTGTTCTTAACTCATAAGTTTTTCTTTCGTTTTTCATCTTCTTTGATAAGTTCAATTCCATAAGATATTTGTTGTATTTGCATTAATTAACACAAATTAAATTTAGTTATGAATGAATTATTATTATTATTCTTAATGAGTATTATTGTTATTAATAATTATTTTTTCATGGTTATTGGTATTTATGTTGTTATTATTGTTATTTTGCTATATGTTTTTTTATCAATATTTAACTAATTGTACCAATGTTATAATTATTTAATTAATATTGACAGATTACTTCATGAAAAAATGATTCGGCGTTTACTAAAAATAGCTAGTTTTATTTTTGAAAAAACTTATGTATTGGTTTCACTCTGTTTATTCTATTTAAAACAGTTATATTTGTTTACTACTTTTTTTAATAATAATACTTTGTTATGATGTATGGATAAAGTTTTTATTGTTATAATTTAATTGTCGAGTAAGCCCCCTTATCTTCAAATCCTGACTCCGCTCCTGTACGTATAGTATATAATATAACAATATATGATAATATATATAAAAACTAGTTTTAAACCCGTGCGATGAACGACAATTTAAAACATACAATTTTATTTCTATTAATTTAATCAAATAAATTAATTATCAAGCGATTTGTTAAATATAATTGTTTTTATTGCATACTATTATTACATTGTGAGATGCTCATTGTAATATGATAAATATTATATACAAAGTTCATGTCATTACACTAAATATAAGATCGTAACTAAATATATGTCAAATTGTTTAATGTTATTTTATTTTTTAATTAATTAATATTAATAATAAAATAATAATATTAATTAAATAATTTGTAGGAGTTTGTTTTATATGACTCTTTCTTTGCATATTAGTATTTATATTTATTAATTATTAAATATTAAAAAATATAAATAATAATATAATATTAATTAAATAATTTATTAACTAAAATTAAGATGTTGACACGTGAAATTTGTGCTTACGTGACAAACTCTGGAGTCTTCTTTTATATTCTTTTAGTATATATATATATATATATATATATATATATATATATATATATATATATAATTAATATGATATAATATATGATAATATAATAATATAACATAAATGAATGACATTCCTTACTTGATATAGTCACATCACTTTACATTCACTTTATTTAAGGAATTAAACTCTTTGATTTAATGAAATTCAATAAATTTCTTATTCCTTGTACACAATAGAAACACCAAATAGAATTCGAATATAATTCAATAATATTTGCCAACTAAATATGAATTATAATAATTGAATGTCACTATAATTTCATCATAATCTCTCAACCAAACACCTTAGACTTTTTCATAAATTATAAAAGTTGTTATTTAGTTAACTCTTCAATTTCAATTTTTAAATGTGTATTAATTATAATTTCTTTGAAAAAATTTAGTTCAATTAATAATTCACAACCCATATCCTTATCCTTATAGTAAAGATAAGACAATTTTAATTTCTTTTATGCTAATTTGGATTTTAAAGATGTTCAAACACTCTCATTTCTACTCTAACTCTCACATTTTGAATATGTTCGGCAAAATTAATTGATTTTATAAAGGTTTGACAAATTAGCTTGAACTTAAAAATGTAAATTGACATTGACATTAACTTTAAAGAACAAATAAATATGATAAATAATGAAATAAGAGATACCTTATATTTAAATAATTCCCATTTTCACGTATCAAAGAAGTTATTTGAAATTTCATAAGTCAATTTTCATTTATATCAACAATAAACATAAAATTTTAAAATATAATACATGTACCAACACAATTAAAATATAATAAATGTACCAACACGAGTGTTCTATAAATAGACACACACCAACACACACTCTTGCAAAATAAGAAAAAACACAAATCACAATATATCAACATGAAGTTCATATCTCCTATCACCATCCTTTTTGTTATTCTAGTTCTTCAGTTAACCATAGATTCATCAATGGCAGATGAACAATTTTTAGCAGACACGTGCAAACGTACCGACAATTTTGATATGTGCATGGGTATTTTTGAAGCAGACCCCAACAGCTTGAACCAAAATTTAACATATTTGTCAATACTTGGAGTTAATACAATCAAAAACAAAACTATCGAAATCATGGGTATGATCGACCATGATAAAATTTCTGATCCCGAGTTAATAACGGAATTGGACACTTGCACGCGTCTTTATACTGTTGTAGTCGACGATGATGTCCCGTCGGCCATTGAGGCAGTGAAGGGTCGACAGACTAGGTTTGCTGAGGGCAAAATGTCTGATGCTACTGTGAAGGCAAACTCATGTGAGCAAGTGTTGGGCCAAAATGGTCACAGATCACCACTTACGGATATGAACAGCTATATGAGCCAAGTTAGTGTAGTAGTTAGACAAATTATTCATCAACTTGATCAAGTTGTATGATGTATGATTCAAAAACTTATCTTTTTACCTGATTAATACATCACCAATGCAAGTTTTATGTTTATCTATTTTCTTCATCACCGAAGTTATGTATCAAAATAAATAATAGTAATTATATAAATACAAGTCAACTACCTAAACAAAACGAAAATAAAGTTCGAATATTAAAATTACATTTTAAATTAATGCATACAAATGGAAAATTAATCCTAGATACAAGAACTCCATTTTGGAAAGAAGAAAAGAAAGAAAAACTTTATAAAAATTTGTTTTCGTTTTGACAATGGCTTGTGAACAATTACATAGGCTTTCAATTTTGTAACCTATCCCAAATAATGCGATACATTAGATACATATGATGTCATATGAGATGACTACTTTTATATAAACCAATTTGTTTTTATTGAAAACATGTTAGTAACCATCATACACAATTCACATATTCAAAACGGGTTCAACAAAAGGTCCGTTTCAAGTAATAATTTTCGGATGAAATTGGAAATCATCCAATGAATTAGAATTCTACGAATGTGAATTACTCTACTGGTCCCTAGCAGTCCTATAACCAAAACCAGCCAACTGATTTTAATTTATTTTTTTCTTGAACAGCCAAGTCTATCAAGTAAATCAACAACCAATCATATTGGGTCCTCCCTAACGTAAACCCATCATCAATTGTGACATCGAATGAGTCCAGCTCGAGCACCAGAACCATTTATCAAACAAATAACACATGAACCAAAATAACAAATTTGAGGTGCATATATTTCAAATGAATGACCTTATGTTCATGTAAAAATCACCTATTTCATATAATTTACATAAGGGATATTGGTTTAAATTAACTCAAGAAACAATGCCTCCTGCTTGCTAGTCAAACCAAGTTCGTTCAAGGTTAAGTTACTTTCTCCATCACTGAACGCACGTCGAGGGAATGGTCTCACCTGTCATAACAAGGCAGCAACAGTTAAATTTACTTTTTAATTGGCTATTATAAATATAAATTCTAAGGTAATCTTAGTCATTTATGATTCACCAAACGAATGGCATAAATGTTTTGTTTGAAGGTGACATAAAAATAAAGACAAGTGATTTACCAATCTGTATGTGCAAGGCTTGACCACTCTGCCAACATCAATGAAGTCGAAAAGATACTGACAGGGAACAAAAAAAAAAGAACCATTATGGGTGTTCACAATAATCCGAAACCGAAAAACCGAACCGCAAACCGGATGAACCGTACCAAATTTTAGGTTAACCGAACCGATATTTTTTGTTTTCCGGTTTCGGTTAACCGAACCGGCATTTTTTTCGGTATTCGGTTTCGGTTTCGGTTCACACTTTGGGGATAACCGGTTAACCAAAAAATTTAAATAATTATTTTTAATATGTATATTTCTAAATATAAATATATACTTAATTATATATATTTATATACACTTGTTATAAATCAACATTATTAACTATATTTGTAAAAAGGAGAATGTATCTTTGTAAAAATTGGGGGATCAAGATTGAAGGGTATATTTTTGTGAAGTGGCTAATACTTTTTGGTGAAAAACTTTAACTTAGATAATTATATATCAGTTTGCAAGTTACGGATATGTATCTTTTGTAATTTGGTGGCATATTTAACTATAAATATTCGCTAATGGATGTTGAAATGTATTTGGATATATGTTAAAACTTAACAAATATATTTTGATGAATGTGTAGTTGTGTGTTATTCTTATTTTTAATATGATTAGTAGATAAGAGCCGTTAGTTGGTTAACCGCATAACCGAACCGTAAAATTCGGTTAACCGATTACCGGTTAACCGAACTTTTCGGTTTCGGTTTAGGTTCAAGAAATTGGTGAACCGGATTTTCGGTTAACCGGTTCTCGGTTAACCGTCCATGAACACCCCTAGATATAACCACATGACTAACAACAGAATGCATGTCATCATCACTGAAGATACTTTACCTGTAACTTGTCAGTCCTAAGAAAACGTCGACCATGGCGGCTTCCATCTGGCATCCGCACGAGAAGGGTCACCGCGTTTTCGTCATCAGAGGTAGGTTCCTGCGGAAGTGAAGCTTCCTTCGCTGCTAACTGCCTCTCAATTTCCTACATTTAGAATAATTTACTCAAATCTAGTCAGAAATCTAAAATATCCTTTGGGAATCTAAACAATCAAAATTAACTATCTATACTTGATGTTTAGTGTTTGTCATTCGGGATTAAGGTAGGGCAATAAAACTTAAACCTTTAATGTATACCTGTTCTTCTTCCAATTTTCTTTGTGCCTCTTCTTCCTTTCGCCTTTCTTCTTCCAAAGCGGCTTCTCTAGCTGCCTGCTCGAATAACTCCTTTTCTCTGTCAGCTTGCAACGATGCTAAATATTCATCATCCTGAAACAAGCAGCTAGAATTAGACACCAATACTAACTTAACCACGGTTTGACCGTTTGAGTTCTTATGGTTTACCTGTTGTTCCCTTATCAAGCGTTGAGCGGTAAGAGAGGGAGATGGAGGACGAGGAGCTGCACCAGTGTATGGCCCAGCAGCTCTATCCAAACCATTTCGCGTATAATGATGCTGGGCATACTGCACACGATATGCAGCACCTTCGGGAACCCCACCAAACATAGCAGCCTCAAGCATAACCGCTTCATCATGTTCTTCAGATGAGATGCCTCCCCACTATTTATTAAAAGATCAAATAAATAAAATAGGAGTGATACATTTACCATGTTGCAAGTAATCAACAGAAGTTTATAGTAGAAAATCAGGTGGTCAGATAATTACTTCGGAAGGGAAGTCACTCTCGTTATCTACGGGGTTATTCACAATTTCCTGTTGTGTGGGACCCAAGTCCACTTCTCTCACGCTTCTAGAAGATCTACGTCGACTCCTATGCCTAACTAGAGGTTGTTCGTCTGCATCTCCGGTGTCATCATTGATAGGGGAGCTCCCATTGTCCAACCTAGAGTTTTTGCATAATCTAATAAGAATAATGTCCTACTTGTCTCAATGGTTAACCAAATTAATAGATATAAATAAAACAGAATGATAGCCATTCTTTACCTTCCATTTGATGATGATGCCAATGTCTCGACTTCTTCAACCTCAGCCAACTTAGAAGGTCCTGTTTCTGATGATTCTAGTTCACGGGAGGTCTTCTCTTGCTCAGCTGACTAAAAAATTGTCGACATTAAGTAGGCAGCAGAGAAGATAACACGAGGTTTATGTCTTAGAGAATAATTACAGGTGGCAATTTTCAAGCCACTTATAGATGGGTCAATTCAGGTTATGTTCTATCTCTAAGGCCCCAACGAGTAGAAAATATTAGCTTAAAAGAAAGAAACCACATGGGTAGAATGTAATCCATAGTGTATTTTTAGTGCATAAAAACCTCCCAAATCAGTCAATTAAAAGAATTACTATTGAAATATTATCTAATCTGTAATTATATTGACACGCTATTTATTAATTAAAAATAAAAAATTTTGGGACAGGAAGTGCATTGAGTCAACCCAACCCATTTCAACCTATACCGAAGGTGACCCGTTTTTACCTTTCACCCAACCTATGTCACCCACATATTTTTGCCACCTTTTAAGTTTTAGCAATGGTGACAATGAAGCACAAACCTTTACAGATGCAGAAACCGCATTAGAGATTTCATGATCCTCTAACTGAGATTGCGTTTGATGAGGTAAAGCATCATCGGATTGACCAATTTCAGCCTCGCGTTTGGATGCCTCAATTGCAGCTCGGATCATCTCCTCTTCTATACCAAAGTCAGGTAAATGATCAATTCCAGGAGCACTTGGAGTCACATGAGCATCATGAGAAATACCACCTAATACACCATCGTTTTGTTCACTCAGTAATTCTGGATGAGAAGTTCCAAGAGACGGAAAATCACCATCATCAAGACTCAGGGTCCCACGAGTTCCAGGGGCATTTCTCGGTAAAGTTTCTGGGAAATCCTCGAATGGTCCAGCATTTGGCTCATCTATATCCATAAAATCCTCCTGTGGAGCTGCAACATTGGTTTCATGTCTGCTGAAATACAATAGTCTTTGTGTCAAATAGGGATAATAGCAAACAAAACCAGTTTTATTTTCTTTTTCTTTCTACTTTTGTGATTTGACATAATTAGCATATTCAAAGGATACTGACATGTTTGTATCTCCTTCAGTAAAATGTGAATTAACGGCTTGATTGAGATTGCCACCATGCTCCTGATAATCAAAAAGGGTAATGCAGTTTAGCCCTAGACAGGAAAATGAAATTGAAACAAAAAAATATCTTGCCAAGACTCAACTGATGTGATGAAAATAGCTAAGAGGTTTGAGGAACTCTTAGAAGAATACCTACTGCATACTAAGGTATGATTTAGCATCGCTTTCGTATTTGCCTATTTGGTTAGTAGTTATAAATTATTAATTCAGCTCCTGTATAAAACACACATTTCATCCAAAGAAAACACACTTTTCATCTTTTTTTGTTCCCATATCTGTTTCTGTAAACGTCATGCCAAGAAAACTAAGGAGATAAAATAAAACACTCCCTTTACAAAAGGCCGAAATTATTTTTGTAAAATCATGACAGACTAGTTCTTGAGAATCGAGAAATATAACAAAGTGACAGCCCAAATTGAAAAATCTTATCTCTAAAATCTGATATAGCAAATCTTTTTATAAAGTGCGAACTGGAAAACAAAATTATTTTATCGGCACCTCATGTAGTGCAATTAGACTACTTAAGATACTTTCATCATTACTGCAAAAAAATGTCATGCACAACGGTCTTTTCTTATTTCCATAATTTACCCAAAATTGTTCCTTGCAGCAAACTATATATTTTTATTAATTTTTGGTATCTTATTTCCATAATTTAGCCAAAATTGTTCCTTGCAGCAAACTATATATCTTCACTAGTTAATTTTTGTCCCAAAATAATTGCCCACCAGTAGACAAAAACAGACAGTTGAAAAAATATGCAATTGATGCTGCTTTTATTTAGTCAAAAGACTGTTTTAATATAATTCAAGCATTTTTTTTCTTTTCTTTTTGCTAAATTTAGGGCCTTAAGGGTAGTTGATAAACAATACTGAAAGTAGGCGTTTATTTTAAGACGAATTAAAACAGTAAATTACAATGGACAATTATTTTGGTACAAAACGAATAACAAATAGTCAAGAATAATATTCAAAAAAGTCAAATATTAAACTGCATAACCATTGTGAATTCAATATCAGTTCTAATATTCCAAAATTACAAGTTACAAATCAAATATCAAAGTATATCACTTTCTTGAAACAGAAGCAATAAAAACATATTATACCAATCCACATACAGAATTGAGATTCAAAATTTTAACAATAAAATAGCATAAAACCCTACATTCAATCAATTAATCATGATTCAAATTACGAACTCAAAAAAATAAAATAAAGCACCGATTAACAGGATTATAACAAACCGAGATTTAATGATAAACAGAAAACGATAACTGATGATTGAGATGAAAAATAGGAATAAAAAGGTTAAAATAAAATTACCGTGAGTTTTTGAATAGCAACCGGTTCAGACGAACCGGTGATACTCATAAAGGTTTCGATTGATTGTTGATCAAGTGTCGTTTCCATTTGATGAATTCTGAAAACCAAACTGATTCACTTCCAAAGGATCTGTGTTCGTCTGTATATATATCAATTTAACAAGATGATGATTTTCTTTCGAGGGAAGAATATATACTGTTGTTTTTATTTTTATATTATCATGTATAAAAAAAGGTTTGTTTTGGTCCCTGCACTTTTTGATTATTACTTTTTGACCTTTTAATTTAGAGTTAATAGACAAATAGATTACTTTACTTTGTGAAAATGTTCAACTAAGTTACTGGACTATTAATCTGTTCGATTGAATTACTAAACTTAATAAAACATGATATGTATGTTACTTAACTTATAAATATTAACACTAAGATCATTTTACTTAACTTTTGAATTCAAGTAAGTTACTTAACTTATAAATATTACAATGCAAAAAAGTATGATTTGAATATGAAAATAGTTTACTAATCCAATTGAACAAGTTAATAGTATACTAACCTACTTGAACATTTTGGTAAAGTACAGTAACATATTTGTCTGTTAACCCTTTAGTTTAACCACTATACAATTTAACTACCGTCAATCATTCAGCTTAAACTTAACGGAAGTTTACCTTTCAAGTTATTAAATATACACTATTTATATATCAACGGGATTGGTCAACATTAAATGATGCGAAGCGCAAAATAATTGCATTATAGGATTCAGTTGGTAGGCTAATTAATTTTGAAATTAAAGTTGATATATTTGTTAGGTCGTTATCTTAGTCGGTCAATCATTACCATCTAAGCTTTACTTATTTATAATCTAACAACACAAGGTTCTATGCCGTCTATCGATTAGCATGCTGAAAACTCTCTTTCGGAAGTAATCATATGGCAAACAGAAGACGATAATTTGTTCAAATGGTTTTTTAAAAATAATTATACAAAAATAATTATGAAGATATGAAAACATGACGAGGACAGCTTATGTGTGAAATGAAATGAAGTAATTCTAGCATATGAGCTAGACCGAACCAACATATTGTTGTTATTTGTTAGCATGATATATATATTTTTTTCACAATTATAATAAAATACTAATATACACTAATGAGGTATTTAACATTGCGGTATGTGATTGATCCTTCAACCATAGAGATTTCAAGTTCAATCCTCATGCAAAAAGTTTGTGTACAAGTGTCGTTGCGTATAAGATAGAATGTAGGTTTGCCCCTCTAAAAGATATAAAAATAAAAAACAAAATCGAAAATAATAGTAATAATTTAGTGACCTAATATACAATAAGTATAGCACAAGGGTCAAACAAGTGAGTTCAGTAAAGTCCAAGGGTTAAACTATGATCTTTCATAATATTATTATATTGTTTCGGTATAAGAGAGTTCAAGCCGCTTGGTGCTTCTCCAATGTCGCACGCTTCTATTGTTGATTAAATTTTACTTTCAGCTAGGATATAATCTAGTGCGTTACATTGCGTGTTTATGTTACATGGGCAAGCGAGAGGCTAGCCGTTAGATGACGGTCAATATATTCAAAAGTCAATATCTACTTATGATCAACGGATGAGATTTCACTCTTATGTGAGCACGCACACATGTTGATAACTTTCTGGTTTCCCAACGTTTTGGGCATTTGGTTATCTTGGGGAAGGAGTTTAGTATAACACAAGTGCGATAAATGAATTTTAACTTAATACAATTGAATTTAGGAAACCGCCTAGTTGCTGAGGTTCAAATTTCATTAACGACATATTTCAGGGTAATCAGGAAAAGATTCGAAAACGGTCACATGATTATCCCGGTTAAACCGAACACATCTATATAAAAATACCCGTCATCTCTGAATAATCTGAATAGAGAAAACCTACTTTATTTACAATTAACTTTAGAAAAATCTGTTTTGGTGTTTTTTTGTTAATGATTCATCAAAAATACAAATCTTATAGGATACAATAAAAACATAGTTATTTTCAATGGTTTACAAGTAAGAATATCTAATATGTATTTTCATTTGTTTGTTCATGATATAATTAATTAATTGACTATTTATTAAGTTAATAAATGTGTCAAGTTACTCCAGCCAAAAATGTCATTTCTTTGAAATTATAAAATTATATCGTAACAAATGAAATTTAGGTGATTGTAATTTTCTTAAACTGTTTATCGACATGAATTCGAAAAAAGAAGAAGCTAAACGATGATTTAGTCGATGAAGAAATCATTGTTCATCATACTTTTTAGTAGTTTAGCATTATGTGTGAAAAAAATATTTTGCTAGACGATTATAAGTGTCAATAGAGACAATTGTAACTTTTATAAAAAAAAATTATACAATTGTGATTATGAACACTCACAATTACACCGATTTATATGTCATGTGTGACTCAGTGAGTGTGTGACCCAAACGATTAGCTTAAACCCGGGCCCTACAATCAGTTCAAAAAGGGCTTGATACGAGCCCAATGCTCATAACTTATCCTAACCCGACCGATGTGTTCTTAAAAAAAATATCATATATATCCAAATATATTTTTAATGCATGTTTATGTATATATGATATATTTTATAAAATGCTAAGGTAAAAAAAATTCTGATATTTTAAATACTATATTAGTAATAAATAATTAATACTAATATTAATACTAATTATAACGGTCTTTTATTAAAAACTAATTTCATAAACTATTAAAAAAATGATAACCGACCATTTGATGGCCCCCATCGACCGGTCTCACGACCAATATGAGAAAAGTAAATTGTGTAACTCGCGGTTAAAAGAACATGAGAACAATGATTAAACCTCTGGCCTCCACTTTTTATATTGCATTTTCCCCACCACTAGCCTGTCATTACGAATACTAATTTCTTAAACTATTATACAATAATGTTTTGGACCAAAGCAAGATTTATCAAATTTTAAGATTAAACTTTTAACAACGGGATAAAAATGCTAGTAATATTTTACATATTATTATTATTATTATTATTTGTGTCTTAGCGAAATGTCCAATAATGGTAATCTAGTCACGGGATACATACAACGTTCAATTTACATCCGATGTGTCGCTTTAGTTACGACTTATACGATTTACCCCTATCGTATCACCGTGAGATCCATCGGACTTATACGATTTACCCCTATCGTATCACCGTGAGATCCATCGCCCTATCGTATCACCGTGAGATCCATCGGTAAAAGGTGTCAAAAAGTTGATTATGCTTTTAGTTTTTTAATTATTACATAGTAAAAGAGTATTATATTATTTCCCCAATGCTGATGTTAAAAACAAAAAGAAGTTATTGACCACGGAATGGATCTACGTTTGCTTGTTGCTAAAAATTGTGCCGATTCCACGTTGGTCAAGTATCCTCCACTAACTTTTATGATTTTTAAAATGTCTCTCAAATTATTAATAACTTCATTCATAATTATAAAAATATTTTACTAATTTTTTTCTACTTGTTTTCTCCATGCTTGGCTTCCCCCCTATTACACCACATCTTTTGCATTGGAACTTGACTATTTACCGTCCAAAATTTTATGCAAAAATTTATATCATACTTTGTCTTCAAAGTTATAGACCAAAATTAAAATATACTCGTCCAATCCGTATGATTAAAACGGATGAAGTTTTTTCCGTTTACGTTATCTAAAGTATAAAGCGAGTTTTTTTTACTACTCGGATGTACATACCTTACGCGGAGTATCTCATGATTGTTTTCAACCCTTTCTTTAAACACTCCAAATATTTACTTAGATAGGTTCGACCGACTGGAACACCCATGATACCTTACCACTAAGTAACTTTTGTAATGGTTATTTCACAATTGATTATATTAATAAAACCCTGATAATCTGTACGATTAATTTTTAGTTTATTTTTTGTATTGGCAAGTTACAAGAGTGGTTTTACTTTTTTTTTTTTTCCAACACGAGTTCTTGGACTTATGCAAGAAATAAATGCTAGAGGTATACAGATTCCCGAACAAAAAGTAAGGCAGTAATATGGAGTGTTTATTCTGTGGAATTTGATATATTTTCATATATGTTTTCTTTCTTTTTATATTAATAATTAATTAATAATATTAATAATGATGTTCACTCATCCTTTTTAACAGAGTTGGGAGAGGCAAGGATTTTGGCAAATGGGAAAGTCGGTTCAGGTGACCTTTATTGAATGGGGATCAGACTCAGTCCATTGACCTCCTTGAGAACAACATTGCTTCTCTAAATTCTGTATTCTCCAATTCCCATCTACAGTTATAATAATATTCTCTAAATTCTGTATTCTCCAATCCCCATCTACACTTATAATAATATACACCTAGGGTACTCGCGCTACGTAGCGGTACCAAAAACAATTGATATGGTTAATTATTTCATCCATTGTCCATACACTAAATCCATAGCTTCTATGGCATATTTATTGTGGATGTGACAACTTTCTCTATGCATGGAAGATAGTTGGGTTTACTTGTTTAGTAGCACCAAATTATGGTGTGATTTTTGCTAATATTATTTATCAAATTGGTTTCCATTGTGAAATACTGAAATATGTATAATTCGCATCATTTCTTTCTTAACATGTTGAAAAAGGAGAAAAATTTAAGTTGATCTCACCCATTGTTCTTCCTCGTGCAATATAATGCCTAACTAAATTTCAAAACTCAGATAGATTGTACGAATTATATCACCCTCGAGTCTATCTTTATTCTTGTGAAGTGAATATGTAAAAAGACATTCTAAGAAAATGCCCCTAAGTCAAAATTTTACTTCTTAATAGACAAGACCTTATGTTGTTCAAAGTGTAGTTCACATGAATTAAAGCAAAACCCTATAAAAATACACATATTGAAAACATAACGAATAAAACTAAGATAATTAAAATATTTTAAAAGAAAAATATTACTCAGGACAAAGGTGTTAGTTCAAACCTAACATTACATACAAAAATTTATATTCACAAGTATTAATAAATATAAATTTAAGCAATTGATTATCCATCATCATATATCATATGTGACCTCATGCCTCGTTACAACAAATAAAACGATTTATTTGCAGAACACCATTGAATATTGAACCAAAAATGTGATAAATTCTGAAAAATGAACTAAAACACATACATTGAACCATATGAAATAAACAAAAATTCACATAAAAATATTAAATTAAACACCATATCATCAACATTAAAAATAAAAGTCCCTTACACAATGGTTACAAAGCGGTTGCATAGATCGTCGAGAGAGGAAAAGAAACGTAACAGGATATCAAAATAGATGAGATTATAATTGGTTATTGTTTTATTTATTTCAAAGGTTGAAATTGTGAGTTTGGTTTCGATATTTTAATTTTATCTACTATTATGAATAGGTTGATAACTATACACACTATGTTATTAATGCTATTAGTTTTTCTATTCTACATACGATCAATTAATTGAAATGAATAATTTATTTTCTTTCGATTGACGTATATAATTATTATCATTATTGGTTTACTTGTTTTATTTTTTAAAAAATATACTTACCAGGTATATAACACATATTTTTTATCGAATACAAGACGTTATTAAACTTTTCATTTAACTTTAATTTAAGGGGCATAATAGGGATTTCCCATCTTCCCTTTTCTAAGTTTTAGTGAAAAGAAGGCAAATGCTTAATAAGTGTTTTAGAAATCATCCTAAAAATATGTAAAATACACCACATTTTCAAGCTAAATATTAATATCATGTACTCACAGTTTTCACAAATGGTTCAGTCGTATGAGAGTTATGGGTTACCTATAGCTCAATGGGTTCAGCTTAACTTACCGAGATGTCTTTTTTGATACACTTATTAACCGTTGGAAGCTAAACATTGAAGTTTCATTGTTTTAAACAATTTAAAGCATACAATACAACTTCTTGATGCATGATTTTAGCGTATGCATCAAATAATGCGGTCACCACCACTTAAATTAGTAATAATGAGCTAATACTATATACCGTCAACTACAGTAATATACGCTGACCAAGTAAATTTAGTAGTAATGGCCGAAGAAAGATGACTCAGCACTCAGCAGTAGTAATGACCCAACTTATTACTATAAAACTTTGGTCAATGCAGCAGCATCAACCAGGCAGGTATTGTGGGTTTCCAAAATAGGGAACTAAAGTCCCAAGTAGACCAATAAGTTACATTTTTGGACTCACTAGAGCCAGAGGGCCATGCCATCTCATCCCACCAAAATGTTGATAAAACACTTTTTAAGACCTTTTTTGTAATAAGTGGGTCCCTATAAACCATCAGATCTGTGCAATACAGGTAGGACCTGTGATGCAGCCCTCCATCAGACACTAAGAAAACAACCTTTATTCAGTCCAATGCACTTAAACTTCATCCCACTCTTTTTAGCTGTATTATGCATTAATCAAAGTGATTAATTAACTACAGAACTGGGAAAAAGTTGTTGAGTTGTCACTATTATTATGCAACACACCGTCCAACCTTAATCCTTTTTTATTCATTTCTTTCAGAAACCCGGATTATTATCCTAACAATCTTAAGTAACAAAAACCATATGGATTCCCAAACCATGTAACAGGTGTGTTTTTTAACATTTGAAATGATGCATTCGGGAGTATTTAGTGATCATTAAAGCCTAATCCAGTTCAAATTGACTATATTCTATTTGAAGAAACTTATTTAAAGCATTGTATTGCATTGCAAAATTTGACAGCCTAACCCAAATCTGCAGGGGCCTTAGCATAAAAGAAATGTCTTTTTGGATATCACAGAAGCTTTAAATCCTAGACAGCTAATTCAGTATTAATTAATAACTAGTACTACTAATAGTAGTATTATACTAAACGTGTTGCCACAAAAATGGAATTAATAGAGCACTGGACCATGAATGACATGAATCTGGAATTTTGAATTTCCAAATATGCTTACTATACTGTAAAGCAAAATTAAAATTGTTAAATAAATAGTAATAATTGGTTAAAAGTCAAAAGGAAACTTTATGGAGTTTAGAGCTCACTTTGACTACAAGACATGTTAACAATTAAAAGAGCAGACAATGAGTACAAATACCCATGCTCTTGTTTTAAGACCTGAATAATTTTCTTTTCTTTTCTAAATTCCATATTCTTGCAGCTCTCACATAGTCACATGATATATACTCATTGCAATCTCTCTGTCTCTTACACAGACCCCACACATGCACTATGCACGTGCACATACAGTAATTTATTGTGGCTGGTCAAGATGGTCATAGGAACCTACCTAGTAAAAAAACTCTTGGCTCAAAAAAACACAGCCTGGGTGGGTGGTGCTCTATGTGAGAATTGGGTTGAACTTGACCAAATTAAGGATGTTTGTATCAAGTCTATTTAGTGGATACATGATCTGTGGTCCTAGTTGCATAAGTTTTTATATTTGTATTGTGAAATGCATGAGATTCATCGTTTCATATGATTCTACACGTGTATGTTTAAAGGAACGCAGATACGCACACAGTCGAAAGTGCAGTAGCATATATCTTACCTGCGGCTAGTAGCAAGCAACAGACAATCATTTCTCTATGTTTAATTTGGCTATTGTGATTGAAAGAAAAGGATAATTAACTATTTACATAACTAAGCTTTTGATGTTAAAAGACAGTAATTTAACCTTCATCTATTCACTACAGACTATTAAGCATCTTACCCATATATTTATAAAATTTATCCACCAGCATATCTTCCGGTCGTCACCTTTATAAATGAGAATGCTATCATCATCGATTTATCATGATGGCTAATCAATCGGATAAGAAAGGGTCAATTAACGGCTAATAATGAAACTTGGTATTCTGCTGCATAGCTTCTAGTCTTGAATAAAGTGTTAATTTACAAAACTACCTACTTCTCCAAATTTGAAATAGTCTTGTATACTCAAAGAAATCATCACTATAATAAGTTTTTCTTAATCAATCTATGTTGATCATACATTCAAGTCCAATTTAATCGTAGATCTAAACACCTGCTTAGTATATCTTACAGCAATATACCAGATGGTTCTTATTCGTAAATGAGACTGACTTAAATTAACCTCATATTTGGAAACTTTCCATGACTTTTGAACAGAAACCACAAAAATCTCATTCACTAGAGTGGTTCCTCACGCATTCCTAAATCCTAATCCTAATAATAAATAAAAACACAAACTTGGTTGGTGCAAAAGAATCTGAAGCCGACTATACGAAATCAATGGTGATGCAATTAAGATTTAGAAAATGGAAAGAGATAATATGTACAGCTAATGAAAATCTAGGATGACATCCATATATGAAAAAACAAAAACAAGTGCTATAAACAAATAAGAGAAGAATAACATTCATATCATCAGTATTTAGCAGAGATACTGGGAAGGATTTATAGTAATAGTTAAAACTCAAAGGCCTAAACACATCTGGAATTTAAGTAATTTTTAATGATCATCTTGATGATTGGTTTCATACTTCAATAGTCAAACTGATTCTTCTTCTAGAATCTAGTGAAGATAACTTATTTCTATTCACTCTTCTATATATCATGCCTCACAACTCTAGGATGATCCAATACCACACGTATATGTTAAGGGGAGAGACAAAACAATCTTCATGTAAACGCGTATGTTTATCACAGTAACAAGTTACAAATTTAACGAAATACTACTTCCACATCTTACGAAATGATTCATTTTCAGAAGAATCTTTGCCAAAAGGTTACAAATTTTAAATTAATGGGCATAAGAAACCGTTCACCTAGTACCCAAAACAATCCGTTTACACCAGTGTTAATCAAAACACAAACTAAGAAAATTGTATGAAAAATAGCGGGTAAAAAATGTAGCAACTTATCCCACATTGGTATAAGAAGATAACTTTGAAAACCCTACAAATTACAGTTGTAAGAACTTTCATTATGATATGATTTTTAGGGATGTTACAGAAAATCGTTAAGATAGCACTCTAGGATCAACAATTATAAACTGGCTTTTTTATCGAGTTTATGAACATAAATGAGAAAGGAAACATCATGTAAACTTCATAGAAGTTGAATCCAAGCAAAGCTTAAGTCGTAATCTAAAGATGCTACCAAAAATAAAATAAAATAAAGGATGGTCTGAAGACAAATTTTAATTATCAGCATTATATATTATCACCAACCACTTGTAAAGATTTATTAACAACTAACTATACAAAAAGCGAAGTGAGCCAACATTATAATAATAGTTTACAACTTCTGGCCTGTCCATATAAATACCTCACCTCGTGTATGCACTCATGTATACATTCCAGCATTTGCTTCTCTCACACACATTCACAAACACTCTCTTTCATCATCATATATTCACCTGTGTGATTCTCATTGGTTTATTTATCTTTCTCAAAAACCAATTATGTGGCCTCTTAGCTTCTGCATTGCAACTACAGTAGTGATCACCATAACTCATTGGTTGTACAGGTGGTGGAATCCTAAATGTAATGGAAATCTTCCCCCTGGTTCGATGGGTTGGCCCTTACTAGGCGAAACCATTCACTTTTTCGCTCCTAATAGAACTTGGGATACACCTCCCTTTGTCAAAGAGAGAATGAAAAGGTGATAGCAGTATTATTAGTTGGTTATCATATCATATCATATCATTTATTTATACATTATTCTATGTTATTTTGTTATTAGAATATAATACTATCACCATCTAAAATCCTAATGATTAACATTATCTATAATATTTCAGATACGGGTCGATATTCAAAACCAGTTTGGTTGGGAGGCCAGTTATAGTCTCAACCGATTCAGATCTTAATTATATGATCTTCCAACAAGAGGGCCAGTTGTTTCAAAGCTGGTATCCAGATAGCTTCACAGAGGTATTTGGGAGGCAAAATGTAGGATCTTTGCATGGGTATATGTATAAGTATCTAAAGAACATGGTACTATATCTATTCGGGCCCGAAAGTCTTAAGAAGATGCTTCATGAAGTAGAAAATGTTGCAACACGAAACTTAGAGAAATGGGCTGCCCAAGAATCCGTCGAATTGAAGGAAGCAACAGCAATTGTAATTATTTACTTGAGTACAACTTAATTACCCTGTCGAATTGTGAATTACCCATTAATCTCACGGTGCTAATCGACTTTTTTCCCCTTGTTCAGATGATATTTGATCTTACTGCAAAAAAGTTGATAAGTTATGATCCAGAAAAGTCGTCTGAGAATCTGAGAGAGAACTTTGTAGCATTTATACAGGGATTAATCTCCTTCCCTTTGGATATTCCGGGAACAGCTTACCACAAGTGTCTAAAGGTACATAAAAATAATAATTTCAATAACCGGCACTGATGGGAGGGTGGGTAACAAGTCAAAATGGGTCATATTCAACACGAGTCGAAACAGGTGTGGTCGAGTTGGTTTGAGTTATTAACACTTTTTATCCATTTTTAATTAGTATTAAATGCTTTAACTGTGCTTACAGTAACCATATCGTTCCCTATCTATATATATATTTTCATTTGACCTGATTAAACACAACAAATCAACCCATTCATAATTAAATGGGTCAAAATTTCCGCCTGTAACTGCACATGTTGCGGATAGAGAGCTAAATGGAGATTCTGTTTTCATTATCTTAACTTGACCAGGGTAGAAAGAAGGCGATGAAGATGCTCAAGAACATGCTAGAAGAAAGACGAGCCAATCCTAGAGAAGTCAAAAGTGATTTCTTTGACTACGTATTGGAAGAACTCGATCGGGGTGATACAATCCTTACAGAAGCAATTGCACTGGACTTGATGTTTGTATTATTGTTTGCAAGCTTTGAAACAACTTCCTTAGCTATAACAGTAGCTGTCAAGCTTCTGAGAGACAATCCCAGGGCATTGCAGCAATTAACGGTTAGTGAAAAGGATACAACTCAAACTAAAAGATAATTTTGTTTTTACCTATTTTTCTGTCCAATTACCTGAACTTGCTACTGTATGCAGGAAGAGCATGATAATATCCTAAAAAATAGAGTAAATACAGACTCTGGACTTACATGGAAAGAATACAAGTCCATGACTTTCACGTTTCAGGTGTGTTGAATAATTTACATTTCAAATATATTACATCAACTATTTATTAGAGTTTTAAAATGGAGTAGTTGTTTATTGATACCAATAACATGATTGTTGCAGCTTATAAATGAAACAGTCCGTCTGGCTAACATAGTTCCAGGTGTATTTAGAAAAGCACTAAAAGATATCAAGTTCAAAGGTAGACATGCATTTCTTCTACAGTCTCAATAATTGCTATAAGTAAAAATATCATTACGGACGGGTCAGGCGGGTTGGGTAATGGGTTAAAAGGGGTCATCTTTAGTATGGTTGAAATGAGCAATGTTTAGTTGACCTGTTTGTTCCAAAATTTTAAACTCTCCTATAACTCTATAAGCAATTAGTGTATCAAATACGATTTAAACACTTAATGTTAATCCAACAGTAATCTAGTTTCTCATATAAAATGACTTGAGAGGTCTTATGCATACAAATGAACTTGGGGTGACTTTCTATCTGTTCATCCCATTTTGACCCGTTTCCTTCAAACTAATTTAGAGATGAAATATAACCCTAAATAAATGGGTTACAATTGCCATCTATCACTCAAAATAGTAAAGTTTGTGAATGTACCTTGATATGGATGTCGACATGATGCAGACTATACGATTCCATCTGGTTGGGCAGTAATGGTATGTCCCCCAGCCGTCCACTTGAATCCTAACTATTACAAGGATCCACTAGAGTTCAATCCATGGAGATGGGAGGTATGTTACAGTTATATGCAATTCGTTCGGTGAATAGATAATATATATTAAAATCTTATATAAACAAGAGCCTTACCCTTCAATTGTGTGCCAAACAGAGGATGGATCAGAAAGGTGCATCAAAGAATTTCATGGCTTTCGGTGGTGGCATGAGGTTTTGTGTTGGAACTGATTTCACTAAAGTGCAGATGGCCGTGTTTCTCCACTGCTTAGTTACCAAATATAGGTACAAACAAATCAACTATATGTGTCGTATGTAAATATATCACTATGTGTGTTTGCATGAGAAAGATGCTAACATCATTTTCTTCTAAAATTGCCAGGTGGAGAACAGTCAAAGGAGGAGAAATTGTACGAACTCCTGGTTTACAATTTCCAAATGGCCATCATGTTCAGATCACTGTGAAGGAAAAACACAATCAACATACAACATCAGAATCTGATACGAATGCTGCAATATCAAGAAATTAGACAATTTCCAAACAGGTTTGTATCTTGAGGTTGCAGAAAAGCAGAAGTTAGGGTCCTGTTGTGTAGAAAAGTTGGGAACAATCACCAAGTTCCTGAATAATATTGCTCAGGATCATGTGAAGCTCGATGCTTTTCATGTACCTCAACATTAGAAAATGTATAATTTTACAGAAAGAAGAAATGAAAAATGTACAAGGTTCTATACAACAAACTTCCCTTATACAATTTTTATACTCAAGTTCTTCATTGGCAAAAAGATCCATACCAAATTAAAATAAACAAAATATTGTGTAAGCAGATTAAAACAAACATACATGTAATTTATTCCCTGATGTCTTTTATTTAGAGTATGATGCTTATCTGTTTGTCATCCATCAGAACATGTTGGGTAATTTTGACCCATTTACTAACATATTGGTCATTTGGGTTATGTTTTACCTCCAACTGTTCAGAATGGTGCAATAACAAAAAAACAAAAATAGTAAAAAGAGAATAGATCAAACGGTCGAATGAGTCAAAAGGGTCAAATGTAGATGTCACTTGCTGGCTCCAACATCAGAATTTATCATCTGTGATGAACATGATGCTCATATGTACTAAAGATAAGCAACGGTTATACTAAGCTAATATATCTAATATATTATCCAAGTTTACTCGATAATATGTCCATCCTAACCTCTCAACCTATGGATCACACATTAAATCAGTTAATTCCCAGTTGAGATTATATATATATACGTCAACTACCAAAAGTTAACACACTTCTGCTCTATGTGTATGGCCCCTTACTACTCCATAACAATACACAGACATGTAGTATATGTATGTGTCTGTATTTATGTAACAATAAAAATAACTTATAATCATATTACTAAATACCACTCAATTCTCAGCAGGAAGAGTATCTGTTGAAGGATATACTACTAAGCTAGAAGATAAGACTCAAATAAACTCATTTTGACCCTTACAATCAAATCGATACAAAGTTTATATTTGCTACAAACTGATATTACTTGCCTCTCACAAAACCGCACAATATATAACTCTTCATGTTTACTTATATGTAAACCTACTTCAAAAAGAACAAGATTCAATTCCTATTTCCAAAACATCAAAATTGTAGTTCATAATATAACTCATCAAATTTATAAGGAACATCTTGCCATGGTGCCATATAGTATAGCTTATCTCCTTCAACGTGAAATCTGAAAGCTAGTTCCGAGATATAGTAGCAAGTAAATAGCACATTAGATAAAGTAACTGTACAAATGCCTAAGCAAACCCTAAGCAAGTTCTGAGATACATTCTCTAATAGAACTGTGTGTGGATTAGTGTAAGTATGATTAGCACATTAACTAAACTAAGTGTAAGCAAACCCTAAGCAAGTTGTGAGGTACATACTGTAATGTAAGGCCATTGTCAATTGATATCGCGCATAACACGGTGGACTTATCAGCATCACCGGCAGATCAAAGAGTGTTATCATGTTAAGAGGAACGTGTTCATCCTTATCAGAGACCTTTTTGCACTTTTTCGAGTTTTATTTCGGTGAATTGGTGTGTGTATTTTGGGAGAGAATGAAAGGAGGAAATGTACGTCAGCAAGTATAACTGCCACTAGTTTTAGCGGTTGTGTTTTTTTCGAATATCATCGCGGGAAACTACAAAATCAGACAATATTTGGGGAATTTATAAAAATTTGTGTTTGCTATAAACTTTTGGAAAATTAATATAATTATTAGAATAAGTAATTGGACCAATGATTTTTTTATCTTATTTTTTAATCACAGATTATAAAGAAACGTAATTATGAAGAAAAAAACTATAAAAAAGGTTTTTATTAATATTCCTCTAAAAAAAGAGAGAAATAATTGTAAAAATCAAACATCATATTATTTTTCGTAGAACAAGTGACACATATATTGTAATTGGATTTTAGTCAAAAATGAGAAATGCCACATTCACAAAATTTTAAAAAATAAATATATTTTTACAAAATTAATTGTACCAATCAAACCAAAAGAAAAAATAACAAGAGAAAAAAACAAATAAATTTTATTGGTCCACATTATATTCCACATCATTTTGTCAAATTTTACTCCACGTAATTTCTCGTAAAAGAAGTTAACCCCACAGGATTAGAAAACAAGATATCAAGCATCATATTTAGAGAAAAAACCAAGCTTATTTCATGTTGCAATCCAAGTAACTCAAGATTGTAACTTAATTTTATAAAAATTATATTTAGTTAATTCAATTAAGAATCTTTGATAGTTGTATTATCTTTTTATAAAACCTGGTCTTGTCAAGGTGTAAAATTATCGATAATACTAGCCTTGTACACGCGCAAGGTGACGATGATGACGATTTTGGTGTAAAAGATAGAAACAGATAACCCAAGAGTTTATGTGTGTTTCATGGTCATTGTGTTTTCTATACCTTATAAAATAAATTTAATGTGCACGGATGCAACAGAACTTGTTAGGTTGACAAAATGACAAACTATAACGATTAAAATATCAATGAAGAACTACAAAACCCAACCACGTATATCAATAACTATAGCTTTGTGTATTCAAGTTTGTTACATGTACAACAAAATATCATATACCCTAACTATGTATAAAAAATACCAATTTACAACCAAAAAACAAGATTACTATCAAGACATAACTAAGTCTTGATCTTATAAACAATCAATATGGTGCTACTGTGAAGAGAATGAAAGCATAAGTAGCTCTTCATTGGTTATCACAACGCCATCTCGAAGTAGGAACACAACTCAAGTAATGGCACCAGCTGCAGTGCTTGTTGCCATTTTCTCCCCTGAAAAGCATCACTAGCCCCACCGTAAATCTGCAGCAAACGTGTTAACAGTTGGTGGTTATTAAAGTTAATACAAGAACAAAAACTATTATGTTTTATTCTCTCTTATGAACACCCATGGAAGTAAGCGATTTGATGAACCACATGAATACCGTAACAGAATATTTATTTTAGACAATTTTGAAACAATATGTTTATCACATGCGAAAAACATGATCACTGTTTGTCATGTGATTGAGAAATGGCTAATAGTACTAGAAATGATAATTTTGACCCATTAACTTATGGATAGGTTGAATCAGGTTTATTTTTATCACTAATGGGTCAAACATATAAAATTAAACGAGTGGTTACAAACAAAACAGGTTGAACATAAAACCACCTAAATATATAGCTTTGAAATCGTATTTGAACCACTAATTTTTTGTAAAAACGATATTAACAATTGGGCAAAAATGTTGTGGATCAACCCGGCCCCACGTTTCGGGAAGTACCAGAAAATCACATGTATTGTCCTGTTACCGAATATGTTAGTCCAGCCCAATTTGCCACTTCTACATATGCATGTCTTTTTGGTAAATTAACCCTTGTACAAATAAAAAGTATTGCTATAAAAGGCTTACCCAACAACCAATAAAATCACAGATAGAACCCAAAAGACGTATTGGTGGACTGTGTATTTTGATTTGTTACGCGCATCAGCTGGAAGATGGCGACGTTCTTGCCAAGAAAATTGTGGTCGAAGAAGCAGTACAAATCCAAGAAGAAAACCCGTTAAGAAACCTCCAATATGTGCAAAGTTATCGACATGAGGAAGCATTCCAACAGCCAAGTTCACCAAAATGATAATCACAAGAGTAAACAAGGCTGCAGCCTACAAAAGGAGATACATTTTGGTTATTTTAAAGTAAATGGGTCAAAATTACTACCCCCAACTATAGCATATGATTACTTATTGACGGGGCATTTTAGAACAGTCAAGGACTTTTATGGATAATTAGATATCATGTGGTGGGAGAGTAATTACCTTATTGGCGTAAATAGTCCAATTGGTAAGGAGCTCTGATAACATTGCTCCAAGAAGTCCAAATAGAGCACCAGAAGCACCAACAGAGATGTTGCTTGTTATAAAAAGTGCAGATAGTATGCTCCCACCAATCCCGGCTAACATGTAAAGTATCCCAACTCGAACTGTTGTATTCATGATAAAATTAGTAGACATAAAAACATTCAATTTAATAGCAGAAAATGTGAGTTGGATATATTCTGATTAATACATTCAATTTAAAAGCAGAAAGCAAATATTGAAACATACCAAAACCAAATTGTTGCTCAAGGCGAATTCCAATAAAAACCAAACTCAACATGTTTGCAAGTAGATGAACTACACCCGCGTGCAAGAAGATACAAGAGACTAGTCTCCATGCTTGATGACCATTCACCACCTTATCCCATTCTAGAGCTCCCAATTTTTCCAATCTACAATAGAAAGAAACTGGTTAGTAAAAAATTGACAACGTCCATAATACATAATAAGCAAAGCAACATGATTCATAATTCTTTGTTTCTTCAATCAGATCAGAGGTTAAGGAGTATTTCGTAGAAATTGAGATTTTAAATACTAATTTGTGGCAGTTCATGTTAGTTAGACGAAAGTTTAAACCCGTTGGTGGTCGTCTACGAGACTCGAGCTTAAACATTTTGGTTATACATGTCTTGAATAAGAAATACTTGAGTATGAAAAAGTTATGGTGGTCAAACACCGAAAAGCCAGAACTAAATCATTAACCCAAAGTAAATCACAAAAACACTGACTGAGTAAGTAAAAAACTTCCAATGTGCATATTCAAAAGCCATAGTCATAAAGAACAATCACTTTTTACATCATAATGCCTTAAATAGGTATCTAAACAAATTTTCCATATAGAAGGTAATCAAGATTCATCATTTCACATGAACGCCCTAAATGAAACAGAACTACTTATAATATAAATTAATCATTGAGTGTGTAACTAATCAATTAACACCACTCAAATGAGATTGAAAAAATGGTAGAACATTCCTAAATCATATTCAAGATCACCATTTATACAGGATTTCCCTGAATTAATCAAGATGACTTTACACAAATTAACTAATTGGGTATACAAGACAACTCAATATGTCAATCAAAATAGCATAATTTTCAAAAGACACACAAACCCAAATGGACATGTGAAAAGGCAGATTTTCTTAAAGCTTAAGATCCCCAAATTATAATCAATCATCATCATCATAATTTCAAGAAACGCCCTAAAACCAATCAAGATCCAATTTTTACATAAATTAACTAAATGGGTATTCAATAAAAACTTCCAAAATCAATTTTTTAAAAACCCCAAATCAATTAAACAAGTATTTACATGTTAAAAAAAATAAAAGAAACTTACGTAGAAGAAGAAGGACCAAAAAGGGGGTTTTCTTTAAGAGGCTGAAAAGAAAGTCTACCAAGAAACTTAGCAACACACTCCCCTTCAAGACTTGAATTATGATTCTTGGGACAATCATTAACAATCATAATAATAAAAAACATAGCCACATTTGCAACAACAAACATAGGAACAAGCCATGAAGTCCATTGTTTGTCAGATGATTCATTGTGATGATATGGTGAAGATGTTGTGTAATAACTCCCTGGTGGTTGTTGTGATGGTGCACCACTTCTGTTTTTATTACTTCCGTAGCTCTCTAGATCTCCAGTGTTACCCATAATTTGTGACAAATTTGTTTTGAAATGAGAATAAATGAGTTGTGAATGTTTTTGTGTATGTTTATACTAGTGTGTTTCTTTTAGGAGGTAACATGGAAGGAATATTAATTAATTGATTAAATTGGATACTTCAAAAATGATTTATTAAAAATGTATGATACTCGGTTCGTTGGCTGTCAATTTCGTGTTAGGTGATCCGCTGCTAATACGCGTAAGGTATAACAACTCACATTCGTACTTGATTTCCTAATTTATTTATTTGCATTTTTTTCCTTTTTCTAAACAAATTTTGAGCATATACACACTACTTTTTCATTAAAGAATGTATACTTAAAATGTTTAACTCAACATATTTCGAGATTTCGAGAGACTAACGCTCTGATATCATATATTGAAATGTATCAAAGTTAAAGTCTTTATGGTCTAACCCAATGACTTTGTATTGCAACTTAAAAACATTATAGAAAGTTAATGATAGCCATTAACTTTAAAATTATTCAGATTAACTTGCGTTATTATACTATTGTAATGTGAAATAGGTTGTTACAAGTTGTTTGTATCATTCTATGCTAAATGAAAGTATATAAAATGTATATTTGTAATCAGCAGCAAACATTATGTCACGAATTAAAAAATCGTTCATATGAATAAGTCATAGTCAATGAGTAAATTGTTGAAGATGATACGATTATACATCGAAACGAGTACTTATAGATGTGAGTTTTTTTATTCATTTTTTATCAAATGGTTATTTATAAAAGCATTACAAAAGTAAATAATAAGTAATTATAAAATAACCCAAGTAGTAGTAGATTCATATTCGATTGTTTTAGTTATAATTCTGATATTTTTAAATAGATTTATCAACAACAAGAGGAGGTTACAGTACACATGATTTTAAAATAAATAAAGTAAGCAACAATGATGTGACGTCACGTATTTCATTTATTTTTCTCTCATCTTCTTCTCCGATTATCTTCCCTTCTCCGTAACCTCAATTTCTCTTTTACTCCAATCACTTTTAACTGAACATAACTATACCATAACTGGTTGTAAATTAAAAATAAATATACCAAATTGCTCAGTTTTTCAAGATCTTCAATATAAGACTAATTTTATAAAAAACTTACGTAGTCTGTATAGGTTAAATGGACTGTTTATCTGAACCTCCACCTTATCAACAATTTGTTTTTAAAGGGATTATTGCAATATACTCACTCCGTCCCAAAATAAGTGTCATGTTTCAATTTTCAGGGAGTTTTATAAGTTATATTGTATGATAACAAAGGTGACACTCTTACCCTTGTTGTTTGTACAGACTCCCATGTATCAGTTTTGAAAAAAAAAATATTAATGGTTAGATGGTAAAGTTAATATGTTATTTTTGGAAGTGAAAATTTATTTTGAGACAAACTAAAATGAAAATGTAAACACTTATTTCGAAACGGATAAAGTATATGACTTGATTTGATTAAAAAAACAAAGGTATACGTAAGTCACGTACGTATACAGTCTCTAACTATAATAATTGATAACGAAAGTCTTGAATCAATAATTTACCAAGAAACACACCATGTCGAAAAGAAACGAAAACCGAATTCAAATTCAGTTTGGTATTCGGATTAAACGGTTTTAAACCAAATATTGAACACCCCTACATCACCTCTTTTGGCTCACACTCACAAATAACTAGTGATTTGTAACAAATTTGCATGTACTATCATACAGTATCATCAAGAACACCACGATCAAAATAAGAGTTAAAGATAGAGAAGCAAAATAATTCCACTGCCACAGCCCACAACTAACGTCATATCAGCAGCTTCAATGATTCTTGGACCATTTGAGCCAAACCAAGGTTACGACTTACAAGATGAAGAAAACTAAAATATCTTCATAAGTTAGAAAAAAAGAAAGGTGCAGCCACAAGTTTCAAAAGCATACATATTTTTCTACAAAAGCCTAAGGTTTGCACTTTTATGCTGCTTTAGCCGTCAGACAAGCCAACGAGAGCTTAGAAAGCAGACCGCATAGTTGAAGATATGAGCCAACTCCATCACAGATTCTCATATGAGCAAATCCAGTTTCCTGCAAACAAACAAGATAACTTACTTTTAGGAGACCATGAGGGGAAAACTTAATAGATGATAAAGAGCGCAAAACAAGTACATTAAAAAGGTTTGGTAATGAATGAAACAGAACAGCTAATCTTGACACTGTTCATAATAGGTTGGGTTGACCCGACACCTTTTTGTCCACGTTTTAGACATCTTTAAACATAAGTTTTGTTTTAAAGACATTTCATAACAAATTTTATAATGGTACCAATCTGATTAGCTCCAACATCAGTAACTGGACCGAAACTGCAACCTCTAATAGTTACAACTGTAAATTGAGGTAAAAAAATGTTTGAAAACATGTCCCCCACCCAATGGTTGAACCTATAGCTAAAAAGAACATCAGTCTGTATCAATCCCGATACCAGGACCAAAAAAGTTATCATTTTTCACCTAGTGCCTCCTAAACTGAAACAGTCAATGACAATGTTTTTCTACACCATATACTCAACTATTAGTTTGTTACTTATTTTACTTAACACTTGACTGTCACTATTAGCTTCTCTGTTCAGACTCCTGAAAACATTATGCAAGGCTAGTTCTACTTTCTTTAAAAACTCCCTAAATTGTTGTGTTACATTGGTAATTGATTAATATCAATATTTATTTCAATATGACATAAAACAAATTGTATGTAACTTTGAATCCAGGTCAATAGTAGTCCAGTCGTGATTCACTTGGTGATCAATCTGAGTGCTAAACCTCAACGTGTTTAATAACATCAAAAGATTGTAATTGTTACCTTCATGAATTCCAGTTTCAAATACTCTGCCATGTCATAGTTCTTTATGATTCGGAAAAGGGTTGTAATGATATCAGTGGGGGAATAGCCCAGATCATATAGTTGCTTCAGACCAGAACAGGCATCATCGAATCTTCCCTCAACAACATTACGAACCATATTTTTGACATGCAAAGGATGAGGCTGGTCACACACCTGAAAACCCGACAAAATAACGTTTAAGTGACATTTTAATGTGGTATACTTCTGGAAGTTTACATAGAATGGAAGACTTTGTAACCTTAAACACATTTTCTTGGTTGACAAATCGAAATCCAGCATAAGTGGCTTGCAAATTATTCAATGCTTGTCGCATATCACCATCAGCAGTAAAAATGATCGCTTCAAGCCCTTCTGGTACATATGGTACCTACATCAGTTATAAAGAATGACCAATTATGCATCTATGAAAACTCCACATACATATGAAGTAGCGGTATCATTGGAAATGTTGGATGCAACAAAACTAAAATTATTTTGAAGTAATATGTAAGATACCTGTTCTGCATCGACCACAACCATGAGGCGACCAAGAATCTCTTCATCAGACAACCTGGAAAATCGAACAAGTGCACATCTACTCTGAATGGGTTCAATTATTTTCGCAGACATGTTGCATGCAAGAGCAAAGCGGGTAGAGTTTGAATATATTTCCATCGTCCTCCTCAATGCTTGTTGTGCTCCAGATGTCATGCTGAATTATATCCCAGTAAAGCAAGCAAAATTCAATAAGCCCCCATGACAAATACTAATATGAATATTGTATATATGCTTATCTATATGGTTTAGGGATGAGTTAACTTGTTTATGTGAAAGAGTTCTACATAAGAAGAAAAAACAGTCCAACATGAAAAGAATAGTTGTTAGTCACCTATCAGCTTCATCCAAAATAATTACTTTGTGCCTTCCAGGGGGTAGCGTAACCTTCTTCTGTGCAAACATCTTGATTTTGTTTCTCACAACATCGATGCCTCTGAAAGACAAATAACAAAGAATGGTCAGATTCCAAAATTAGAGCAACATTTTAAGAAACCGAGATAGAAATGCAACCTATCATCTGATGCATTTAGCTCTAAAACAGCCTCTTTGTAATTGGGTCCAAGCAGTTCATGTGCAAGAGCTAATATGCTTGTGGTCTTACCAGTTCCAGGAGGACCCTGTAAATATACAGAAGTATATTATTCAGAACAGAGTACCAGGCGAACAACTTTCCAAGTGTTTAATTCTACATTATAATCTCTAATTTCAGACTAAGAAACTAACACCAGAGAAGTCAACCTAAACAGACTTCAATAAATGGCATGCTTCTTTGTATAATTTCGGTTAATTATTCAAAAGAATAATGAGTGGTAGAATACACATCACTGGAAGAATCTCATAAGGATTTTGGATATAGATATATTTTGAACAATGGCACTAATTGGACTCTTAAAAGACAGTTTCTTTTTGAGTGAAAACCTATATCAATTCGACAGAGAAATTAGGATTTGAGTACTTACAGCTAAGATCAAATTAGGCATGTTACCATCACGTGCAATTACTTGAAGCCTAGAGACGGCATCATCGTTTCCGACGATATCAGCAACCTTCGTCGGTCGGAACTTCTCAACCCAAGGGATCTCAAATCCGGTAGATGATAACGATGACGATGAAGCCATTTGTTAATTTTGTCCTTGACGAAATCGCGATTTAGTACTGTAAAAGATAAACCCTAGAAAAATTTCAATTTGGAGGGAAGATGGAAACGAAAGGGGAATATAAACCCTAACTTTTTGACCCCTTAGTATTTTTATCTTTATATTTTGACCCTCATGTTACGAGAATATACGATTTTACCCCCTAACTTTTACTTTTTTTCTTGCTTGAAATTCCAACTTTGTGAACTCTTACTAGTAGCTTTTTAATGCAATATTTTGTTCAAAAGGAAAGTAGTTAATGATATGAAATGGCTTATAGCTCAAGGGACTACAACAACTATAAGTTTGTAGTAACATTAATCATACCGTAGAAGTTGTTAACGATAAACTGAATTGGATTACGGTGTATTACGTTTCTAACCTAAAGTTATAAGTACGTATCACATGACAACTAATTCAATGAACCACGATAGGTTATATTTACTCATTGATAATGCATCATATATATATATATATATATATATATATATATATATATATATATATATATATATATATATATATATATATAGAGAGAGAGAGAGAGAGAGAGAGATAATCAAAATAAATAAACGCGCGTAAAAACACTGTCACATAACTCATAAAAAACTTATACTAGGTCACTTGAGTCTTGATCGAGAGGTATGGGGGTAGCAACAAGTGGTGTTGCCTTAAGCAATGTAAGACCATATATGTCATCCATGTCCATGTCCTCTTTACTATAAGGAAGCTCCCAATCAAAATGATGCACAAACGACGCGACAATCAAACTTAACATCCTATGAGCCAAAGGTGGACACCTCCTTCTACCTGAACCGAACGGTATAAACTCAAAGTGTTGCCCCTTATAGTCAAGTTTGTTTGTCAGGAACCTTTCTGGCATAAACACTGTCGGGTTTTCCCAATATCTAGGGTCTCGTGCCATGGCCCATGCATTCACGAATATGTGTGTATTTTTGGGTACAATATAACTACCAAGTTTTACTTCCGTCTCAGTTATGTGAGGTGCCAATAAAGGCGACCCTGCGTGAAGTCGCATTGTTTCTTTGATAACGGCATTCAAGTAGGGCAGGTTAAGGACTTTATCTTCTTCAATTTTTCCATCATCTCCCACTATTCGGTTGATTTCTTCACGGACCCTGATTAACATTTCCGGGTTAAGTAATAATTCAGCCATTATCCACGATGTGGTATTCGCAACCGTGTCTGTTCCTGCAACTGTCACATCCTGGAGCGTAAATCGTTGAATTATATTTCTTTATACTTTATGGATTTCTATAAGATATATTTAATAAATATGTTAACTATCTTCGATCTTATCTTAAAGTTGAATAAAATGAGCAAAGAAGACCATAATAACCATACTTGATAATTACAGTTTTCAAAAATATAAAATTATGAACAAAATTAAATAATTTAGTCGTTGTTTTGTGCAACAAAATGCTATATTGATGGTGAACAAAATGGAATCTAAGTAATAACAGAAAAGATCGAGAGCTAGCAGTTACCCCAAGTAAAGTCATGATGTGTTTAACATCAAAGTCGATTTCATTGCTTTCGCTGTAATCCAACAGTGAATCCAACATATCATCAAACCTTGGAAGCTTCGCCTCTCGATGCTTTAGTCGCTCATCTACGAAACCTTTTAACACTTGATCCAACCAATCAAAAACAACCTTAGCCTGCTTTCGTACGTTCTGTGGGTCCAACGGTTTTAGCACCGGAAATATGTCTGCTATGTTAAACTTCCCTTGCACTTCCATCGCAGCCTTGACTGCGGTCTCAAACTCCTTGATCTCTTTAGAGTCATAACTAACCATGTTTTGTGAGACAAACGTGTTTGAAAACTGGTTCAATGACACCCCAAATGCCATTGTTCCTATATCTACGGACACCTTTTTGTTTCCGGTTTCTGTAAGGAACTGTAACATTCCTTCCACCACGTTTTGGCGGGCGTTTGAAAAAGTGTCGAGTTTATGTTGGTTGATAAGAGACATGTTAAGTACTTTTCTTAAGGTCCGCCATGTTTCGTTTGGTGGAATCCACAAGACCGCGGTGTCAGGGTGTTTTAAAGTGGTGACAGCGTCTGGGACAGGACGACCAGAGCATGCCACGTCGTTACGTTGGAGGATTTCTCTGGCAGCATCGGGTGTTGACGCTACAACACTTGTGATACTGCCCAATTTAATGGTCATTTGTGGACCGTGTTTGTGTGCGAGCTTGGCTAGTGAATCATGGGGTTTCGGTCCAAGGTCAAGAAGGTTTCCGATGATCGGTAGGCCAGAGGGTCCTGGCGGTAGTCTTCTTTTCCGGTAACGGTCGAGACCATGGAGGAGGAAAAAGAAGAAAATGATGGAAGAGAGAATTAGAAATACAAGTTCCATTATTTTTGTTATGTGAATGATAATAATACTTACAATGGTAATGGTTATATGTTTTTTTAGACAAACTGAATATATATATATATATATATATATATATATATATATATATATATATATAATAATGAGATGAGATAGAGTAGTAACTGCATAAATATTTCATTTTATCTATACAAGATATTTTTAACCAACCATCTTACTATAGTAATTTGATTGATCATAGTTGTTGGAGACTTGGATGGTAGCCCAAATGTGTCTCACATTTATCATGTTTTAAAGATAGCTACTTGCATGATTTATCGAATATTTGTCAATAGTGTTAGATATACAAAGCTTCATTGTTTTTGTTATGTGAATAATGGTAATTCTTATGTGTACCTGTTTAGATACTTTATATGCAAACCAATAACTAAATAGCCTCGCGGTATGGGTAGTCCATGACTTCCTTCAAGTTATAGGTTCGAAACTTGCCATATGTATTATTTATCATAAATGTACCTACTACCAATGAAGCGCATGACGCACAACGTTAATGTTTAATCCGCGCGAGTTCTAGCCAAACGGGGTGGCCCAAATACCCATTTACTTTGTATGCAATGAGATAGAGTATAGTAGTAAATACATAAATATCACATTTCCCTATACAAGATAAATTAATACTTCTAATTTTTACTAATCATTTTACAGTACTCGTTCGATATTAATTATCTACATTAGTATACTACTGTCAACTTGCAATTAATAAATAAAACAATGAAAAATCATCAAATTTTCTATAATACTTTATAGTTTAAGTTTATACTCTTCTTTATTACAATACATAATAATTTAACATAACAAGTTTTTTATAATTAATCAATTATAACGGTAAAATAGGTATTGTATCAACTTATCACAATTAAACTTTTTTAGTTAAGCAAAAATCAAAGTGGAACGAGATAAGGGTAATATAGTAATCATACTAGAATTTGCCAAGAAGGTATCAACCTATCAGGTTGCCTATGTATAAACATGGGCTAATTATCATCATTATTATACGGAGTAATTCCTTAAGCCGGCCTATACATTAATATCATTATTTAATAGCTATAACATACATGTTTTTAACACCCCTCACATTCCACTAATTTCCGTTACATAAAATTAAGGATTTTGGAAAGTTTCTATTAGAAGCTACAACAAAAGATTTTAGCCAAATACTTAAAGAATCTCTATCAATCCACTAAAAACGTCGTTTACTCGAAAAAAAACATTTTTATATATAAAAGATTTTCGTCCAAGATGCTATACCCGCAGGGACGGATCCAGTTCTCTGAGAGAGCCCTCTAAAAGAGTGGAAAAATAATAAATTGACCCCTCTTTCTATATGTTATGAATATGAACCTTTTTAAAAAATAAAAATACCAAATTCAGTTTAATTATGTTTTTCGTAGAAACGAAAAAAATAAGGTACGACATAAATTTCAGAATCCGCCGTTGTCATACCGTACCGCGTTGGATGGTAGCCCTAGGATGGCTCACATTTATCATGTTTTAAAGATAGGTGTTAGATCTATAAGCCACTATATGCGAATAGTGTTACCCAACTATTTTATAGACAATGTGTATCTTTTGACATGCAAATGAAGTTGAAAGAGGACATAACGTGTGGCTCTATATGTTTTGTTTCATTTCACGTGGATATATTTTCATATGGGGCTAATAGCATCCATAGTGGGATGCGACACGGTTCAAAGTTTTATCGAATAGTGAGGTGTAGATCAATATGCGTAGTAGCTCTTATGCATACAAAGTGAATGCAAACCTGCAACCACTACACTCTCTTTGAACACTTAAAGTGGGTTCTCTAGTACTTTTTATATTTAAATAGATGAATTGTAGTGTTAAAAGTTTATTAATAAATTGATGATGTAAGTTTCTTTTAACTCTATATAAATTTAATGCATTGTAGAGGTTTTTATAACAAAGTTAGATGATGATGTGACATTGCTTTAAACTCTAATGAGTTCAAAGCATCGGAGATGTTAAGGAGCTGGTGTACCTGAATATATGGTTAGATATATAGGAGATGAGGAAAGTTCAATATAGAATGCAAAAAAATGTAGAATCAAGGAACCAATAGAATTGATCCATTTCAATTACCTATTTACACATTTTTTTCTAAATCTAAATATCTCACAAACCGTATATCCATAAATTATAAAATTACATCATTAAAATCAACGTCTTTTTATCTTTAATTAGAGATTTCACATTACATACTTTCGACGAACTTTTTTTTTTCGTTTTCTAATGGATATGTGAAATTCGTAATAATAAATCACATTTCATTTAACACTCACATATGAATATATTTACAATCAAATTATAAGTTTTAAATCACTATCTATAATCACATGTGAATAATCATATTTACAAATTATAAGTTTAAAATCACATAAAAATAATTTATTTGATAATTTAATAAGCCTTCAGAAAAAAATTAGTTATAATCACATGTGATTAAACATTAAATTAGTAATCACATGTGAATAAAATGTAAATAAATACGAATTTTAAATAATTATTTATAATTATACATGTAAATAAATATAAATGTGAAATCACACGTGAATTATCAGTTTGTGTGAGTTAACATCCACAATTGATGAATAGTCATGTACCAGTTATATTTACTCATAAATCACATGTGATTATATATAAAATCACATGTGATTATATAAGTCACATTTTCTACGACCCAACAAAAATGAAAAAAAAAATTGTCGAAACTATAGCTTGTTGGATATCTAATCGGAAAGAAAAAGACGATGATTTCGAATATATAATTTTTATAATTTTTTATCATGCCGTTTGTAAGATATTTGATTTTAAAGATACAAGTGAAAATTAGGTTTTAAAGAAATGAAATAATTCTATTGTCAAAAACCACAAATATTAAAAGAAAATTCATTGATTGTAAAAAACCCTATTGGTTCCCTTATTCTTATTTTTTTAACATTCAACATTGAACTCACATCTCTCAGATATATATTGTCAAAAAATAAAAGAAAATTCATTGGTACAATTAGATAGCCAATAGTTAGCTTGCTTTTTTTCCCCCCTGAAAATAAGAACACTCCGTGTAGTCCTCAATTCCTCATCACAAATAACCACAACCACAATTAACTTTCTATCGAAACTTCCCTATCTCCCAAGTGAGACTGAGACCCATAACACTTGCATGCCGACGGTGACACGCGTTGTGGGCTTCCACCACGTGAGCACAACGACTTCATAGGCAGCCCTCTAAAAGAGTTTATTCTTGTAAGGAATGAAAAAGTAACGTCTAATGGGCAGTTCGAATCGTGGACTAATTGAATCAACCATAGCTAGAAGATACAGAAAACTAACATATCTTGTATAAGTCAGAAAAATAAAATTGCAATCACAAGTTTCAAAGTCATACATATTTTTCGACAAAAGAATAAAGTTTGCAATGCTGCTTTAGCCGTTAGTCAAGCCACCGAGAGCTTAGAATGCAAACCGTCTAAGATGGTATTGTAAGCGGAGACACGAGGTAATACAACACCATGTTTGAAGCAACATCCTAAGATAGTGAAACTATGTTTGGTGTTTTGCGATTGACAATGACACTTTATTGCAACATTCGCAGTGTAATTTAATTTGGTAACAAAATCTAACAAGTGACTAGAGTAATTCGTAACAGATGGCAGAGGTGGTGTCTGTATAATTTGATTAAACTCATTGGTAACGTTTTTAATCGAACAAGTGTGAAGGGAAGAAGAAGCTAAATATGACTTATGAAACTGGAAACATGATATAGATCTCAGAACAAGGAAACGGTTGCGAGTAAAAGTACCTTTGTGAAGTTTCATAAAACCATAATTCCACATCTTCAATTTGGTTTTCGTGTTTTAAATTTAAGGCAAGAAGTAATCTGCCTAATTTTTCGTTGGTGTATCATTTAGTTACAAATATTATCCCCAAATCAGTGTTCAATTTTTTTTTAAAAAAAACTTGTGTCGATTTGGCAATTATTATTTGATCCTGTCAGAAACACCTATTTTCTTTCTGCACAAGACTAAGAGCAACCACGGTGCTAATAGGTGGCAGGTGCAATAGGAATGAGGTGGAGAGTCCAAAGAAAAACAGTTGCACTGTGAAGTGCCACCTATTTATCTGTCCAATGAAGGTTCAAGTCTATACAAACTCATCTTAACATGCACATGGTGGGGTCATCTATCCCAACTTCTCCATATAATAATGATATTTATATAAAATATATGATAAAAGAATAAAAAATAGTACGCTGACGTGACAGTTTAATGAATGATATAAAGTTCAATGCATTGTAAGATTTTATATAAAAAAATAAGGATAGTAATGTGTCAGTAACAAATAGAGCAACTCAAAATGTAACACTATATAAAGGTAGAGCCTTCACCACAATATTGAATATGCATATACTCTCATAGACATTAAAATTTTAATGTTAAGAATATTTATATTTGTAACCACAATTTTATTAGTTCAAAAGAAATAAAAGCAAAAGAAATAAACATCTATAAAAACACTGTTAACATATTTACTTGCATTCATACTCATAAAGCTTATACCTCGTCATTCACATTTAACTGACTATATATATGTCATTGTCATCATTTCATCATCTCGTTTCGTTATCTCGTTACTCTATAAGAAGAACACCATCTACCTAACAATTAGACACGTCATGCCCTTAACTTTGGCCACGTACGTCTCCTAAAACCAAAACTAAAACCACACTAATTTTATCATTTCAATTGTTTTTATTATCTAAAACAAAATATAACAATTATTTTTGCTTTTATTATCTAAAACAAAACAAAATATAACAGGCTATTCATCTTTGGACTCACAAAACCTAACGATTCGATCTCGATTCAAGTCCTAGCTAGAAGGTATGTATTACGTTATATGTTTTTTTTTTCTTTTTATCGTATTGTTTCAGTTATGATGTCCTAATTTTAATAATCTCGAATTCTTAAAGATTATGTGATGTTGGCATTTTATATTTTGATATATTTGTGTTCTTCTCGCTAACTTTTTTATTGTAAAATTCTTCTTGAAAGGCTCATGTGGGTTTGTTTTTAGACATTAACATAATAGCATAAGGTTACCTTTGTTGTTGATAATAAGTAAGTGTTCAATATGTTAATACATAAGAATGTTTTAAAGGAAAGGAACAACTGAAAAAGAAAACTTGGAATTTCAAGTGGGGACTAAAGAGAAAACAAGAAAAAATCAGAGGGTAAAATGTATGTTCTCGTAACATGAGGGTCAAAATGTAAAGATCCAAATACTGACGGGGTGAAACAAAAAGTTAGGATTTATAATCCCCTTTCGTTTCCATTTTCCCTCGAAATTGAAATAGATTTTTAGGGTATCTAACACAGTAATTTCATTTCAAACTAATTGAATGTAAAGGGTATCGAAATCAAGTCTTGAATTGACTTAAAAATTAAAACTTGATCCTACCCTCCTCCATTTTTACACAGCTTAAGTGAATCTGAGTATGTGTTTTTGTTTACCTCAGGAGCATCAATTAGTAGAAGTATATGGTGTATGTATAATATATGTATTATGTTATGTATATGTAAATGTAATGTTTAGGGTTTTAATTTTATTTA
Organism: Gnaphalium uliginosum; assembly: GCA_963930675.1. Classification (NCBI taxonomy): domain Eukaryota; kingdom Viridiplantae; phylum Streptophyta; class Magnoliopsida; order Asterales; family Asteraceae; genus Gnaphalium; species Gnaphalium uliginosum. The sequence continues at coordinate 44,805,422 of OZ005685.1, read as the reverse complement.
ATCTTTTTGTGTTGATTGATGAAAATTGTATTGTCCGATATACAGGGGACTTGACAATTCAGGGAAGACTACAATACTTATATTTCTTAGCCATCGAGCGGATTTGAAATCCCGTGGGTCGAGTTGTTCGGACAGACGTTGGTTGCAGATATCGTTGGAAACGATGATGGTAACATGCCTAATTTGATCTTAGCTGTAAGTACTCAAACCCTTTACTTTCAAATTGATTATTACTGTAAACTTGTATGTAGTGGCTAATAATTGCAATATGAGATTGATATCGTTATGTTGGTTAATAGTTAGTTTACAAAGCAACATTTTACTGTCAAATTGATGATCACTGTGAACTCGTTTACAGCGGTTAATAAATATAATATAAGAGTTTAGTTTACAACCCCTAATTTTACTGTCAAGTTGATCATGAATGTGAAGTGAACTTGTTCTAAGTGGTAAATTTACACAATATGAGATTAATAACATTAGGTTGGTTTACAGTTAGACACAACACGGATAATGTTGTGTTAAATGAAAATCTTGTTTGTATAGGGGAAGTATTGTTGCAAATGATATTATATTCATGCATACAGAATACCAAAAGTTATGTTGTTTGATTGGGAAAATAGACGACTTCACCTTTCTACTTGAGTTAACTCTCATTTAGAAGATGTGTAGCATATTTTTGTTATGATAATAGTTTTGTATATATTGATGCTGATTGTATTTAGTAAATTATATCAACAATGAAATGAAGCTGTTTGAATACTCGTATGTACTTCGATAGGAAAACCGTATCTATTGGGAACATATTTTTGGGATATTGGTTTGCTTTTTTGGATAAGAATTGGGATCTTACTACATAAGGATGGTTTATATAGAATGCTGTGTAAGTTTATATATAATTTTTGTGTTTTTTCTATGATGCTGGGAATTTGAAGCCACTGACCCTAAATTTTGGTAACACAATATCTAATGCAGTCAGCTTAACATGCTTTACTGAACCGGCAATGATAATTACTTTTAGGGCAATTTTCAGGAGCTATCACTAAGGTTCATTGACATTATTGCAGATGTATATGGAGTGATTACCTTTTTGTGGTGATCGTGATATAGATTTTCAGTTAAAAAACTGTCTTTAAGAGTATAGTGATGCCACTCGTTCAAAATATGTATCCAGAACCCTCCTGAGGTTCTTCAGTGTCGCGTATTCCGTCACTCATTATTCTCTTAAAGAATTAACTGAAAAATGAATTGCACGAAGAATCATGCTATTTATTAAAATGTTTTTAGGTTAACTTTTCATTGTTTGTTTCTTAGTCTGAAATCAGAGATTGGAGGTTAAGTGATTGTGTACTTAGTGTAGAATCAGTCACTTGAAAAGTGGTTCAGTCTATATACTTTTGTTTGTTTTTATAGGGTCCTTCTGGAACTGGTAAGAACACAAGCACATGAACTGCTTGGACCAAATTACAAAGGGGCTGTTTTTAGAGCTAAATGCATCAGATGATAGGTTGAGTTTCTCTCTCGGTTTCTTAAAATGCTGTTCCGTTTTATAATCTCACCTTTCTTCGTTATTTATCTTCCAGAGGCAATTGATGTTTTGAGAAACAAAATCAAGACGTTTTCACAGAAGAAAGTTACACTAACCCCTGGAAGGCACAAAGTAATTATTTTGGATGAAGCGGTAGGTGACCAACAACTATCCTTTTCATGTTGGACTGTTTTTTTCTTCTGTAGCACACAAACAAGTTAAATCATCGCTAAACCGTATAGATATCCATATATACTGCTACTTCATGTTTATGTCAAGCTTTCTTAGATGCATAATTGATGCATTCTTTATAATGGATCTAGGTACCCATATGTCCCAGAAGAGCTTGAAGGGATAATTTTTACTGCTGATGGTGATATGCATCAAGCATTGAACAATTTGCAAGCCACTTATGCTGGATTTCGATTTGTCAACCAAGAAAATGTTTTCAAAGTTATAAAGTCTTCCAGTTTATGTGAACTTTCAGAAACAAATGCCACATTTAAGTCCAATTTTTAATGTTATTTGGTTGGTTTTTAAGGTATGTGACCAGCCTCATCCCTTACACGTCAAAAGTATGGTTTGCAATGTTTGCAATTTGTACAGTCAAAAACCTCAAATTGAATGCCACAAGGGCTGAGGTCAATTCCTCATGAGCCCAGATTTATTATTCCACAAGCTAAATGTTGAAAATGATCGATCAAACACAAAGTGTGTTTATTATATCTCAGAAGTCACTATCACAGGGAATTCACATATGAATAAAAAAAAGCAGATAACTCACGATTGTGCACTGTAAATGTGCTTTTCTGGTGCTCAATTAATTCAAGAAAATTAGGTGCCTTTAAATAGGCTTACAAATGAGAGGAAATAGGAAAACATGACTCCACTACTAGTAACCTACTACCATAATTTCACTACTCCTAAAGAGTAGGAACAACCCATGAGACTAGTTCACAAATAAACCCACTAACAATTATTTTTAAACTAATTAAAATAACAAGTAAACTAGAAACAAATACTTGGTCAAATAACCCGCGTGATGATTGTGTTGCTCATTTAACACTAAACACACTTTCAAGTTGAGTTTTGCCATCATTAGAAACGTATACACAAAAACCATGACCACTTGACTCGTGAACTAAAACAATGAGCGAAGAATTTGCGCCTGAAAACACAAGATTTTAAGACGATATTACTTCAACGTGGCAACTGTGCCGCTTATGCACAACACCAGCCATTTTGACAATTGTACCGGCGCAAGGTGACGTCTCATTGTCCTCAAACTTAATGATCAATGCAGATGCTCGATTAGCATAGTAGATCGGTGCATCTGCATGCAGCAAAAAGGTAACACAATTAAGTGAATGAAATTTTGAGATTTTAATTTCAAAATTTCACTGGGAAACACAAGGGTACACAAGATTAGACTTACCAACAGTTGAAGTCATGCATCTCTCACAACTGTGACAGTATTACAAGTCAAAATTTATATTTGTATATACAAAATACAAAATAATAAAATAGAAAAAAATAGAAAAAAGGGAACTTACAAGCTTGGCAAAGAGAATTGTATAACCTCTTGGAGATGTTTACCATGAAAACCTTTTTTATTGTACATCACATGGTAATCCTGTGAAATATTCATAATGCAATTAAAAGTCACATATTAAAACTATAATTGTGTGTATTTAGTTATATTTAAATGTGTGCATACATTTGCATTTCGTTCATGCAACTCAGAGCGGTGAGGTTTGCCATTTACTAAGAGGAATGGCCACAGGGGAATTCGATGGTAACAAAACTCGTCTTTAATCACTGTAAAATTTGTAAAAATGGAAGCAATCTCAATGAGATGCCATTATCTAAACTAAAATTGTACTAGTTTTACTTTCATGTTTTGTTTGTGTAATAGACATACATGGTTGCACCATTTGTGATCATCAAAACGCCTGCACTCCTGTTCATTTAGATTAAATGATAAATACTATGTGATGCTCAAGGAAATAATTGAGTAATGTTGGTCAAACCTCAATAATTTGGTCCAAGTCTTTTGTAAGAAATTGTGTCGGCTTTGATTGACACACACCAGCCCTAAAATCCTTGGGAGAAATGCTTTGAGTAACCAATCCTGTGAAGCTTCCACATTTGATCAAATCCCTCACAAGGTTACGGGGATCGTATGGTGTCTGCAAGCTTATGTTTATAAGAACCTTCTTCCTGACAACAAATGGATTCACAAGATCCTTCTTATTGTTCTTGTCATCAGATGGATTCACAGGCTGAGCTTCTGGAGTTATTCCAGTTAAGAACCAAGATAATCCTCGCGCCCAATGCCAACATTTTCCACTCGTTGAGACCAACCCTGTTTTGATCTCCCTAGCTGCCTCTAGAAACGCCACACATCGGAACATAACTCTGCAAATTAATGTAATAAACTAATCAGAAAATCATAAGTATTAAAATCGAAGATGTGCATCTAAAAAAGAATCAAAGAGAAAAGCAGTTTTAATTGAGAAGTAACACATAGAAAACACAGTTTTTTGATTATATATCTTCAATTTTCATCTTCGATTTGTTCAATGGTGTGCAATGCTCAAACTGTGCAATAAACCTAATCACCTTATTTTAGACTTTTCTGTGAACATAAAATAAACAACTAATCACCTGAAACCATATGCAGATGTACACAGAGAAAGAAAATATCATTTGAAGGTGACAAAACAAATCACTGCTATTCACAACTCTTTGATGAACATGAAGAGTTGCTGTTCAACACTCATTATCTATCTATATACTAATCACATCATAACGCATAAAAGGTAATCAGAAATTCCTAAATATTATAATCAAAACTCTACATGTAGAACATTAAGAATTAAGGAGAATTCAGTTTTTATTGAGGAGTAACAAGTAAATAACACACAGATTTGATTCATCATCATAATGAAGATAATCATACGTTCAACAGCATGATCGGTGTACATTTTACAAAAACATAAACCGAAATTCGGAGATGAACTGTTCGAACTAATCGATCATAATAAAGATAATCATCCGTTCAACATCATGATCAGTGTAATCAGTGTACGTTTTACAAAAAGCTAAACCGAAATTCGGAGATAAACTGTTCGAATCAGTTGATCATAATGAAGATAATCATCCGTTCAACAGCATGATCGGTGTACATTTTACAAAAACGTAAACCGAAATTCGGAGATAAACTGTTCGAACTAATCGATCATAATGAAGATAATCATCCGTTCAACATCATGATCAGTGTAATCGGTGTACGTTTTACAAAAAGCTAAACCGAAATTCGGAGATAAACTGTTCGAATCAATTGATCAAAATGAAGATAATCATCCGTTCAACATCATGCTCTGTTTACATTTTACTAAAACCTAATCCGAATTTCAGAGAAAAACTGTTTTAATTAATCGATCATGCATAATGAAGCTAATAATCATCATCCGCAATTAGATTATGTTCGTTGAACATGCATAATCCGTATATATTATACACAAACCTAACGTGAAACTCTGAGAATATATCCAAATCGACGCTATAATTCATAACAATTAACATTTAGCTGATGATACTGAGAAATAACAGTTAAATTACAGTATAAATTTGGAATCATTACCCTTAGTTTGAGGTATTGTGCAGTGGAGATGATGATCTGCTACTGCGGATTGTAGAGAGAGAAAAATGGAATACGGAAGAAATGAAAATCGCGTAAACGGTGCTCGTGATTTTAAGGCGGGAAGAAGAAAGTATAAAACTTGAAAAAGAGTGCATAGTCCGAACAGCTTAACTAATTGTGCATGCTCACCCCCATTTCCTTTATTTTTTATTTTATTTTTTTTCCTTCAAATACTGTCGCAATAATAATAGATTCAATTTAGCTAATTTCACTTTAACATTTATTTTACCTTTCAACCGCAGTTATTAAACTCTTACCATTCACAAATCGAGTTAAAAATTCAAAAAACAATGCGACTTGAACCTCAACTCTTAAATGAGTTTGACTCTTACAAATCGTTTATTGACTTTTTCTAGTCTTGTGCGACTCTTACGAGTCAGAAAATTTGAAAACTTAGTATAATGTAATACAACAAAAAAAATGACAAAATAAATAAGAAAATGATAAACGTTTGTGTTGATTGACGATCAAAGACTTAATTATCGACTTTAAGCATGTTTTATTTCACGTAAGAGCAAAAATCTTAAGCAATTATATACATATACATACAAAGATATATAATATATATGTATTGCTAAATAGTGACTCTTACAAGTCGATCCAAATCATGATTTATGAATTAAAATTTGAAATCGCTAATCACAAGTTAACAAACTATGCTTTCAACTATCTTATCTTTTAAAAGTTAAAAAGTAACATATTTAATTACTAGTTACACTAGTAAAGCTAGCGGTGTTATATTTTGTCCGTATTCAAATAATCTTCCCAATTCATAATAGATTTGGTTAAATGAATGGGGTTATTCGGAATTTTAGAATATTTAAATGGATTAAACCAATTGGACACCCGATCGAATTTTAAAATTTTAAATTATCCGAATAAGACTGGACAATTAAATAACATACCTTTAGTAATAAATTTATGTTGATGATATAAGAGTTAATTAAAATTAAATTTTATGTAATAATAATTGATATCTTTTTCAATGTGTGTTCTCATTTTTTCCTCAAACTTAAATAATATACTTGAGAATGATTTGTTTATGTACTTATTAAGTGTGTTTGATTAAAGATTTGACTTATAAATTGGTAAAAAGTATATTCTGATCTCTATAAAAATTTAAATGAATACCTCTTGTTTTTTTTAAGTTTTATAACATCTGATATATATCATGCCAAAGTTCAAACTTGAGTTAATTCGGGAGAAACCGATTAGTATGACTATTAAATCGGGACGGTCTCCTGTTAATTAGCTTCTTCTTCGATTCGGATAACGAGTGAATTTGTGATTGTCTACAATCTTCTCTTATCTTCTCTTATCTTATAAATATAAATACTTACGAATGTTATCCATCATATATGTAAAATTTGTTGTGATTTTAATGATGTTGGATGGTACGTTAAACTGGGAAAATTTATTATTGCATCGTTTAAATAGGCTGTTTACATTGGTAAACTACTATTTGTTCAAACCGTCGTCTTCTTTATTATAACGAATCTTAGTTAACCTATCAATACGCTATTGCAAGTCAAATTACACGTTAGAAAATAAATGCCACATCAGATCAAAAACTGGTAGAATTGAACCGGAAAGACTGAATTTTTTAACCGGTTTCCAGTTCAGTAGTGCAATGTTAAATTGTGAAGTTTAGTAATCCAAGTGAAATTTTGAGATAGTTTGTGTGTATTAACCCCGAGCAATGTCCAAAAGGCAGGGAACATTATTATTTGAACCTATACATAGAAGTTGAATATTATATAATATATATATATATATATATATATATATATATATATATATATATATATATAGGGTTGGGTTCTGGTGAAAACAATGAGTTAAAATAAAAACGGTGAAAACGGTCTCAATTTGTATTCACAAATTTTTAGTTTGTGAACTTTTATTTTTTTCGCTTCACGTACGTTTTTTTATTATGAACTCTTACATTTTTTTTTATTTTCCAAAACATTTTCATTGTAAACCTTTATTTTCTTTTTGCTTCACAGAAATTTAGAAATTTTTTAATTGTGAAGCTTAATTTTTTTAGCTTCACATAAATTTATAAATGCGTGAAGCTTAATTTTCAACTTTCACAATTTATAAATTTTATGTGAAGCCAAAAAAACTAAGGTTCATATTTAAAAATTAAGTGTGAAGCAAAAAAAAATCAATTTCACACTTAAGAAAATTATGAAGGTCAACTGTTTTCACGGTTTTTATTTTATCTCCACTTCTTTATATATATATATTTATTTATTTACTGAACTTGGAAACGCCATATTTAATACTTCGAGATTTTTTAGGTTGATAACAAACTGAAAGTAAACTACCGAGATTGAAATTAGTGATGACAATAAATACAAACTTTTAGTCTTTATAAACCAAATGTAATAAACTCTCGAATCTTGAGACACAAGTTACAATATATTGCCTTGAGCTTGATAGTGTTCGAACAAATGGGACAATTACAAATTGTACTTGGAAAAATTACAGTCCGACAAGCTTGTACATGAACTCGAACCCGATAGACATACTTATAAATGCCCCATGTTTAAAATGAAATCTGCCAGCATAACGCCTTGACGACGCTTATATGGTTCCTATTGAAATACCTATCGATCTTAATTACCCAACTATTCAAGGTTCTTTGATGATGCTTATGGTGGCCTGGTAGGGTCTCCTTCGTGACCATGAACACTGCCACCTCAAGAAACATTAATGATACATAGAGCTTGAACCTGAGAGTTACCAATAGAGATGGTAAAAAAAATTAGAAAAGTAAAATTAAATTAAATTAAACACCATGATTTATTGAACTGAAAAAAATAACATACATAGGTAATAACACAACAACAATCCTGCATTTCATCCCAGCCTAAACCGTATTGTGCTCACTACCACTTGCAAAATGACAGTATAGAAACAGACTAACTCGAATCATGCCAAAATTTCTCCATAAATCCAAATCACGACATTATATTATGCATTGTCTCCATAGCTCCAAATATTATCATTATTAAAGGGTATCATGGCAAATCTAATATCAACAAATTGCAGCAATACGAGAAAGATGGGCTGCTGCTTCAACTAACAAATAGCTTGAATATTCTTGAAGCATATGTTGGTTTAGTTTTATATATTTATGTGAAAATGAAGAAAGAAAATGCTTCAACCAATGCAAAGAACAACCTACAAATAGCAATAGCAGCCTACATTTCAGGAGCTAACCACCCAATCTCTTCCTATTTCTACTAAACGTTCACATAGTAGCCAACATGGCCTTTTGACCCATTCACCATGCAACAAGATTAAATAAATATACCTATCATGCAAAAATAAAAATAAAAACAGTAACATAACATAGCAATTTTCTGATATCTGTTAAGCCCACAATACCAATTAACACAACAGCATATACATATATTTGAAAAAACTTCAACAGTTCTGACATTGTATCATCGTTTTCATGGTCAAAGAAGCTGTTGTTTTGAAAAGATTTCGTCTCCCAAGTCCCAATTCTAGATTTCTGATTTATGTTCTTCCATAGAGATTGCAAGCTCCAAACTTTCTGATTGTTTGCCTGAACCATGAAGATTTTGAGTGAGATTTACCACTAATCAGAAATTTACTATACGAAAAATATACAAATGAGAAATTACTCGAATCATGCATACAATGTGAATTCTAGTTGTATACGAGTCTAAAGATTCATCATGAAACGCACAAAACGCAATAAGATTTAACGTTCTATGCGTTATGTGTTCATCGGCTGCAATTGTTAGTTTGAGAATTTCACAATTTGCTATCACAGGTGTATTTACAACACTCCCATCAATAAAAAAGAAAATAAGTTTACAGGAACAAAAATATACCATTATCTAGTAGGCATGTTCCCTAATATTGAATCCTCTTTTATTGTGTGATCTGTAATCTGTATCTGTATGTATTATAAAACAAGCATCATGGGACTCAGTTAGGGAAAGGGATATATAAAACAGACTCTATAAGAATTTCTGACCTCTGCTTAATTATGCGTAGAAAATCTCCGAAAATTATACAAGAGCTTCTTCTAGCTGTTTTGAAAGGTATAGTTCCTGGCAATTCTTATAAGCACTACCAGCATCCAGTAAACAAAACAACCAATGTGAGAGTTTCTCTTATTTTATTAGGAAAAATGAAAAGATTGAATTGATTTATTTTTCAATCACTATCATCAAAACTATAAATTTATGAAAGAACTCAAATTGATTATTAATTTAATTTGCAATACATACATAATAACCGGTGGTCTTAACTCCTTAAATGCAAATAGATAACCGAGTTTCTCTATTGTTCTTATGGACGACGAAATGATTAAAATAATTGTTTATGTCAAAATTAAAATTAAGCTAAATCTATACAATTATTTATGTAAGATAATGCTATTATCAACATTTAATTAACATTTAATTAAGTTAAATTTTACCATTATATATTATGCCATCAATTAGTATAGTGAGTGATTAAAACTTTTACCTTTTTACCATTTTTTACCATCATTTATTTCAAACTGCTTAACAATACAGAACCTAATTAAGTAATCAAACATACTTTTAACAAAGTTGGTTATGATGCTAGTGAGAATCCAGAGGATTAGTGGTTCTATAAATATAAGAGACATGTATCAAATTATATTGAACAAAGTCATTCAAAAGTCGCATGATTTTTTATTTTTTTTGGGTAAGTTAATCAACTCATACAAGAAACAAATAGAATTAATTTCATAAAATCTATGATCATGATAAAAAAACAACTCTAATTCAAACCAACGTAAACAATAACTTAACAGCAACAACAACATCATTAAAAATAATGTTGGAAACCCATAATTTCCCCAAATATAACTATAATAACATTAAGAATGCTAATAATCAGCAACGATGTCTACAGTATTTTGGACACTAAAAGAAAAGTTGTTGAAACTTCAATTCGAAAGTAAAATAGGTCTTGGGACCAACCTGCAGATGTAAATTACTACTGTACTATAAATTACTCCTGTACTATAAATTGGTCCGTTAAATTTAAGGTCAGAAGAGTTGCAACAAGTGGACGAGTAGTTCCGTATGCTCTTCCGCTCATGTCAAAGTTAACACAAGCCTTCTCACAAAAGTAATCATTCTCCAAATAGCATACAGGAATACTATTAATATCTACGACACTATCCGGCAAGAAACCACTGTTTTTCATTTTAACAAACATTCGTTTCGCATCCTTGAGTAGACCTTCCTGATAAAAACCACGAATAATCAGTGTATATGTCACCTCATCAGGTTGTAAACCTTTTACAGTTAGCTCATGGAAAAGATGCCTTGCAATATCAAACTTTCCGCAATTGTTTGCACCAAATATCAGGATATTGTATACTTCAATATTTGAGTTTAGCTTATGTCCATCCATGAAATGGAACAAATCGAGTGCATTTTCATACGAGTTGCCGTGCATATATAAATGATATAAATAAATGCACTTGCAGTCTCGATATCCTAATTTTGATCGATAATGGTGATGGTTACTCCTGCTGATTAGTCCTACCAAAAGGTAGTGAGTCACCTTGTTGAGAAGTTCTTTAGGTATCAAACTACACATTGTCATAGCTTCGTCTTCCTTCAAATCCTTTAAATACCCGTCTATTAAGCTGTTGCAGGTAACGATATTAGCTTCCATGCCTATAGTCCCCAACTGACAAAATAATATCGACGCTGTTCTCATTTGACGTCGACAACAGTAACCATGAAGAAGTGAATTGAATGTGACTATGTCAGGATGATATTTATCACTTTCACGCATCATGTTGATAAAATCCACCGCCGCTTTTAACTTACCTTGTTGGCAAAGGGCGTCAACTATTATATTGCACATTTTCATATCTAGAGAGATACTTTCATCCTCCATTCGTTTTAACATCTTACACACCATCCCAACGACCCAACTTAGAAAAGGCGTAAATCAAGGACTTGTATGTAACCACATCAGGATGTATACCTTTAAGAAAAACCATTTCTTTGAAGAGCTTGAAAGCGTCATCAATCATTACCCCTACGTCGTTACAAAGACCTTCGATGATGGTATTATACGAAACTATATCGGGTTTATAACAACCACCTCTTCCATCCATTAGTCTAAGCAAAGCAATCGCAGTAAAGTTATTTCCGACCTTACAAAGCCCTTTAATCATAGTGTTGTAGGTGACAATATCAGGCTCGCAAAGTAGTTGATCATCGTTGCTGAAGAGCTTTTTAAACAATCTTTCGGCCTCGTGAGTCTTATCTTCACCTGATAAAACCGTCTAATATGGTATTGTAAGTGGAGGCATGAGGTAGTACAATACCTTGTTTAAAGCAAGAGCATAAGATGGTGAAACTATGTATGGTTTGTTGCAATTGACAATAACAATTTATTGCAATATTGGCAGAGTTGTTAGTAACAGGAATACCAATGGCACACATTTGTTTGAATATATCAAGGGAAAAAGAATAATGTTTTATTTGGGTAAAAACATTATCTAACAAGAGAGTCAACTCATCAACACATGGCAGAGGCTGTGTTTGTATCATTCGATCAAACACGTTGGTAACTTCATCAATCGAACGCGAATTCGAGTGAAACTGTAAACATGATAACGATCTCTGAACAAAAAAACGGTTGGGATTAGTAAAAGTACCTTTTCGAATTGCATTCATAAAACCATAAGTCGACATCTTCAAGTTGGGTTTTCTGTTAGGATGCTGAGGTAAAGATCGATGTGTACATGTAGGGTTTTAGAAAATTAATTAATTAATTAATTAATAAAAAATTAATCTACCTAAGTTTTCGTTGGTGTATCAGTTTAGTTACAAGCATTTATCTCCAAATCACAGTTTAAAATTAACATACGCGTGTATCGATTTTGCAATTATTATTTGATCCTATCTTATTAATAGAAGACCGAGTTTCTATCGGCAAAATACTTCCAAGTTTTGAAGCAGAGTTTACAAAAAGAAAAACTTTTATTTAAAAAATATATATTACGTTTTATAAAAATAATAATAGTGAGATTAATACTTTGTGAACAGGTATATAAAAATACATTTCCTTCACATGAGCAAAATATATTTAAGGTATTATAACCCTTTTAACTAAATGTTGAGATACCACAACATGTGATCAAACACTTGGGTAACTTCTTCAATCGAATACCAAGAGTTCTAATGATATTTGAAGCACGATAAAGAACTTGGAACAAGAAAACGATTGCCATTAGAAAAAGTACCTTTTTTAATTACTTTCATAAGACCATAAATATTGTAATTCGCCATCTCCAACTGGCCGGAAACACTTGTTTTCGTCGTGTTTGGAGTTTTAAGTCAAGACGGATTTGTACTTTCGCCGTCTGTGTATAGGGTTTAAGAATTGAGAAAAAAATAAATATTTTATTTTAATCAATTAATTATTAAAATTATTAATTAATAATTAATAGATAAGAAGCAAATATTAGTATACTAATCATAAGCGTTTATTAATTCGCATAGAGTTTTTTTTAATTTTCATGTATGATATAATGATAACATGAATTCTTTATGGAATAAAAAATTGGGGATATAATTTTATGCTCGCTTATAGGCTAGATTTTGTTTAACATCTACATTTTCAATAGCATTTAGCATTACTCATATTTTGCTGCTTATTATTACTACGCACTTTTTAGGTTATCGGCATTTACATTTCATTATATCACTCTCGCTAAATTATGACTATCATCATCCACGTTATGCGTATCATAATTTATATTTTATTTCTTTGAGACTTATTACTTCTCAAAATATGTAACAAAGTAGGCAATTGCACAAGTGACAAACAATATAAAAATTGTGAGCACAATGTTTCTTTTGTGAGTTTTAATACTTTTTTGTTATAAATATTTCTTTTCTTGTTAGGGTCTTAGACAATACTATCATAACATCCATCATACTAGAACTATGTGTCACATTACCACCACTTACTTACTATTAAAACACCTAAAAAGAATATGTATGGTAATTATTCGTCACTAAATCATTAACATGCCTATGCATGAGCGGCTCAAACTCCGACGAGGCATAAAGCGAATAATAAAAACGAGGCCTTTTTGTTTTGATAATGTACCTACTTTTATCGCTTTCTTATGCAAATTTCTGAAATAAATACGATATATTTATCCAACTTTTGATAAAAGAATATTATCGATATTTGATCTTCCTTGTAATATTGTCTTATAATAGTTTATTAAAGATTTGATATTAAAAAAATATTTTTCTACTAAAACAAAAGTGTCAAAGATGGTTAACATACTATATATGTAACAAAACATTTGACAAAAGATTATATTAAACTTCTTTACTAATATAAAATAAATTTTAATTTTAATCAATATATAAAGAAAATATTAGGACAAGTTACTGAACTTAGGATATAAAAGCAATGTAGTGTTCACAATTTATTTTTCTTCAAATAACATACAATACTTCTAGTTTTAATTATGCATTTGTCACTAATTTTGCATTTTCTCATTCAATATTTTCCTATTCCACGATATTAACAAACATGATAAAAACAAAAAAATAGATTAAATCCATAATGCAATCAATGTAATTCACCTACTTAAGGGTGTTTGGGATTGCTTATTTAAACGCTTATTTGTTTATATTGACAGCAGATAAACACATTCAAACACAAATATCAAACTTGCTTATCTACTTATTTTATAAAGAATAAGCACTTAAAAATAAGCATCATGCCACATACTTATTTTTTAAGCACATAACTACTTATAAATAAGCAATCCTAAACAACTCCTTAATCTTGAATCATTATTAAAATAATTGTTCTTATTACTCAAGCCATGTGATATACATGATAATAACTACAAAAATAAAAAGTTATTAAAAAAAATCAGATATGAAAGCTTAAATGATGGACAATGAAATACAGTAATTAAAAATTTAAAATTTAAACGTGAGCAAGTGTAAGATACTCAATTTTGAAATTACTTAGAATTAAAATAAATTCAGAATGAACTTAATTAGACAAATCTTTTAAGTTTAAAGAGGCCTAATTAACAATTAATTATTGAAACTTAAAGTCTCCGGATCCTTAATCGTTGAATGATAGAAACTCTAATTGTTGATAATCTTATCCGAGTATATAATAAATTCCATATAAAAATTTGGGGCCTTAAAATTTTGAGGGCATAAAGTTGTTGCTTTACTCGCTTACCCTCAAGCCACCCCTGTGCCTATGTTTATTTATTTGCATTATTTTAGACACAAAAAAGAGAGAGAACAAGTTGCTATTTATAACAAAAGCTCTACCACTAATATTTTACCACGTGACTCTGCTTATCATAATAAACGTTGTAACACCCTGAATTTAAAAATATGAGTTTTCAAAAACTTTTATTTAAATAGTAAAGTAATGCGAAAAACGTCCCTTCAGTAATTAAAATAAACCAAACATAGTTCATAACAAAACTTCATCGATGTTACTTCATCACATCAAGCACGGTATAAATGAAATACGTAATAGAAGTCTAACTGAAATCAAACTAAATAAAAGAATTCATTAACGAGCTAAGGCCTAATATTTTGAACAAGCCCGACTACTCGCCTCACTCATCACAGTCTTCACAGTTACCTAATCTACAAATGCACAATCCACAAGTAGTGAACAAGTGTTAGCTATTAAAGCTGAGTAAGCATAATATGTTATAATGTCAAAACGCTAATAAAAATCATTATTCAATAAAATGTCTTTATCTCAATATTCAACTCAGTCATGCATAACTAATCAACATAAATAAACAGCATGGCAAACGAAGAGAAAAAAATGCTGATTCAGAATATGTAATTTTTATAATTTTTAGTCAATGCGTTTGTGAGATATTTAAATTTAAAATTTCAAGGGGAAATTGGGTTTTAAAACAAATAAAGCATTCATATTCGTTCTCTCATTCTTCATATTTTTTTTATCATTCGTCATTGAACCTACCTCACTTAGATAGGTAGATGTGAGACTTATACAGAGATGAAAAGTCAATGGATTTTTGCTAGAAGTATATATCGTTGAAATGTCAAGATTTTTATATGATCATTAATAGAGAATAATAGGGCTTTAAATGAGTTACAACTCAATTAGTGGTTATGTGGTATAATTTTTTAATTAATTTGACTATAATCATAGTTTTCATGTATTAATTTGGTATTTGACATATTTTTACATCATATACATTAGTATAATCTATTTGAGTATAATCGGAATACATAAAAATGTTAGCATCCTATTTTTAATAAAACTAATTTTCTTAATACATGGTAGTTGATAGTGATGATATTCGGTAATTGCAATGTATGATACATAAATAAAGAAATGAGTTCATCTTTTATGTAGAAAAAAAATATTATTTATTAATTGTAATGTATGAACTAAAAAAGCTATTATAATAAAATCTAATAAAACCGAATTAGGACTTCTCACAAAATATAAGATAGTAGTAGTTTGTTAGTAATTTAAAATATTAAAAACTTTTAGGTGAGAATGTTAGAAATTATGAAGACTTTAAAAAAAAAGTTAATTTGATGATGTGTCATTGTTATAAATTTTTTTAAAGAAGTAATGTGATAATGTCGCAGAGGTAACAAGGAAGAAAAAATCTTTATTTTACAAATATAGATACAGATAGATAATACAAATTTTGAGGCACAGGTTCGGGTCTAAACTAGAAGTATCGAGTACAAATTACCCGGCAAATCAGGTGTTTGTTCGTTTTCAGGTACGGCCCCACCTTCAAACATACCAACCACTGTTCATACATACAAAAAGTACAACTACAAACAGTCAAGTCAATACATGCGAAAAAATATATAAATAAAAATCCCATTTATTTCGAATCTATATCCCCAAAATTAACATAAATCCCCCAATTCCGTTATTACATATTCCTCAAATCCGCTGACAATTTCTCCAGGTTTTTCGTATACTGTATCTATATCTGTATCTATATAAACATATTTATATGAGATGATTTGATTAAATTGAGGAATTAGGGTTATATATACAATTGTGATTGTGAAAAATGTTAGCTCAAAGTCCTTCCGGTAACATTCCGGGAACAACACCGTTACTTTACTCCGGCGAAGATGATCGGAACCGGCGATCACTCCGGCGACAGAGTTTACGTGACGCTGCACGGTTTCTCCGGCGAGCAAGTAGCCGGAGAATGATGAGGGAACCCTCGATGCTGGTCAGGGAGACTGCAGCTGAACAGCTGGAAGAACGACAAAGCGATTGGGCGTATTCGAAACCGGTGGTGATACTTGATCTTGTATGGAATTTAGCCTTTGTATTTGTAGCTGTTGTTGTTTTGATTTTGAGTCGGGATGAATTGCCGGTTTCGTGGTTGAGGGTTTGGATTGTAGGGTATTGTGTGCAGTGTGTTGTGCATATGGTGTGTGTTTGGACTGAGTATAAGAATCGACGCGAACAGCGATGGGCTGCGAATGGTGATTCCGATGAGGGTAGTGGTAGTGGGAATGGGTCTAGAAATAGTAGTCAGTATGTTACTTTGGCAAATTTGACTAATAATGACAATAGGTATCATATATTGATTGTTATATAGATATATAGTTATGCATATATTGTTTTATGTACAAATTATGAACCGAGTGTTTGGTAAGCTTATTTTTCCAGTTTATAGAAATTTCAAAAGGCCGATAAACTCGTAAGCCGTCACAAAACTGTGCTTATATGATTTTCTAATTTCCAGTAAACCGAGAAAATAAGCTTAGCCAAACACTCCATAAGTAGTTATTAACAATGTATGTTTTGCAGTGGGGTGGCAAAGTATTTGGAATCCGCAAATACGATGTTTTCGTTTGTTTGGTGGATTCTTGGGTTTTATTGGGTTTCGTCTGGTGGGCAGGCATTGGCACAGGATTCGCCTAAACTATACTGGTGTGTTTTACATACTTTTTTCCTTGGGACAGATGTTGCTTATATTAGTGACTACTAATGGATTATATGATTTTTCAAATGCAGGCTTTGTGTAATTTTCTTGGCGTTTGATGTATTTTTTGTTGTTTTCTGTGTTGCCCTGGCATGTGTTATTGGTATTGCGGTTTGTTGTTGTCTTCCGTGTATAATTGCTGTTTTGTATGCTGTTGCTGATCAGGTAAACCGTGACTCTATGTGTTCTGCATATCTTTATGTTAGTTTTAAAAAGGTCTCTATGGTCATGTAATTTAGCATAATCTATTCTTTTGTTGTCAACTTTATACCTTGTTATGATATGTCCGAGAAAAATATGACACTTCCTTTTCTCTATCTTTGGTATAAACTCTGCCTCTTGTACATGTACATGTACATGAACATTCACATTTCTTATTGGAAATTTTGCATCTTTTATTTGTTTTCGTATGATTACCATGTTTTTAGCATGTAGCTATATTCTATATTTCTATCTTTCTTGTAGAATTATTGGCATTTAAACACATATATATACTACAAATATATTGTTTGCCTCTTGGACTAGTTAGCAAGACAGACATTGCATGCATCAAATATGGTGGTCACTGTACAATTCATTTTTGCAGTTAGCATCAATATAGAACAATGAGTTTCGATTCACTAGATTGTTAAACTTCTTTTTTTTTCGTTGCTTTTCTAAAGCAGGAAGGAGCAAGCAAAGAGGACATCGAACTGCTGCCAAAATTCACATTTCGCTGTGAAGATGGAGCTGGAAAAACCAACGATGAGATACAAGGGCTTTGTGGAGGAGTAATGACGGAATATGGCACTGACACACCCATTGAACATGTTCTCTCACCCGAAGATGCTGTAAGACCTGTTTCTCTCTCTCACTTACATACACACCTAACCACACTCTGTGAAGTTTGAAATGTTGTAGACTGAATTATAGTCTTCTACACTGCGTTCAATTTACAGTCCAACTCTTTATTGCAAAATTAACATTGAAGATGGACTTGGGCCCGTGAAACGACTCGAACCTCAATAGGTCCCTTGTGCTACCCCAACACGATCTACTTCCTCATTTCATGACACGACCTTTTAATTTAAATATATGAACGGATCAAAAGGATCTGGGGGCCCAATGTAGCGTTAAAGCTTCCTAAAAGAAGGAACTGCTGCAATGTGTAGGTGTAAATTTCCCTCAAGTTTGCCCAAAAAGAACTTCCCTATCCCCGTACGTTTACATGTTAAATATAAGGAGGGAGATCTAATAACTGGGGCCGTGGACGATTTTGATATTGGTTTTATGGGCAACTGTTAGTATACCATTGAAAACAAATATAAAGATTTAGGTTGATTTTTGGGGTTATATTATATTTATTGTTATCTTGTTTTAGTGAAAATTATTACTTAATTTAAGTAAAAAAACGTTGATACATAGGAATCTATAGAGACTAATTTGCTAAATCTTCAACTACTCAACAGTCAACACGACAACACTTCAGGTAATATTTACACTGCTCCGAAAGCCTACCTAACTCATCGTTATGCTAATCACAAACACTTCAGGTTTCTCTATTTGGTTTTGATTATCAATATGGTAAGATTGTCACCTTTGATTATTATTGTTTTTGGACTAACCTCTCTTATAAGTAATGGCTTTCTTGAACCGAGCACTCATGTTGTTAATGGTAAACATTTAGGAGTGTTGCATATGCCTCTCAGCCTATGATGATGGAGCCGAGCTACGAGAGCTTCCATGTTCCCATCATTTTCATTGCAGCTGCATAGACAAGTGGCTCTATATCAACGCCACTTGCCCACTCTGCAAGTACAATATCATCAAGAATCGCCCCCACGGCTGTGAGGAGGTCTAGTAAGATTACTAGTTTCACCTGTATATAATTCCTCTAGGTTTACATCAACTTCTGCTTGTTGCGTGTTTGCTTTTCTCTTTTTGGTTCATAAATCACGATTCATTGAAGTCTTGAAGGCACTGATTAGTGAAGTACTAGTACAACTCATTAAAGTTGTGCCGAACTTATATTATATATGCATCAATTTGTGTGCCCTGTGCTGTGGTAATTTGTTATTCCGTTGTTTGAATCACTTCATAGTTCCTGTTGTTTATCGAAGCTATTTGAATCATGCGATCATAATTTTAGCCTACACAAACAAAAAATAAAACCCGGTTATGTTGTAGTAGTGATCCATGAAGAAACACAACCTGGTTATGTCGTAGTAATGAAATTGCTCAAGTAACTGATTTACCGATTATTGTTTGGTTATGTGCTCAACTTTACTCTTATTATTATTGTACGCTTTCAACTTTCGTACTCTTTATTGATGAGGTTACCTAAAAACGCTATTGTATGCTTTTAACTTTCGTACTCTTATGTTCCACGGGTATCGTGTAATCTGCTTTAAATTGACAAAAAGGGACCAAATCTTGAAATCATTCGGGGTAAGTTTACAATGTACACACAGTTTAAATATTGAAATTGTAAATGTAAAATCACGCTCTTTGTATGTTTACATCATGACACACGTTGTCCCTTTCTAATCGTAATCTTATCATGGCACACGTATACGTTACAAACAATACTCAGTGTGATACTAATATTTTGTGTATGTATTTATGCTACCATAACGAAATTTTTGTAAATCTACAAGAATAATGGCAACTTAACTTTAAACAAACATAACCTTTTTTCGACCATTGAATTATTTTGTTAGGATATTGAAGTAATACTTCAACCAACAGGTTCTGAGTTGTTTGCAATAAATAAATTAATATATTCGTGATATTATTACCCTTCTTCCACATATAATCATAACGGTGTATAACAAAAATATGACTAGTAACAATTTTTAATTACAAACTTGATACATCCTTTTATCCTTGTTTATCAATGTAACAATTATTCAATGTACATTTGTTACTGTTATGTATAATTATTATGATTATGATCCATGATGTACACATAAATTGTGTTAAAAAATCACCACAAACTTAAAAATTATATACCTCTATTATAAAATAGGGTTTATTGTTTAAAAATGCAGCATACTTTACACGTTTTACTATTGTATGCACTCACATTTCAAAAGTTCTATTGTATGTATTGAAACTTGCTAAATCGTCTATTGTATGTACAATGTCACCTGTTGCTGACGTGGAACATGTATAAGCTGATTTGACATTATGTGAAAAAAGAAGGAAGAAACCGTCAACCTGCATATCAGGTCACATTGTACATACAATAGATGATTTAGTAAGTTTCAATACATACGATACAACTTTTGAAATGTGACCACATGTAATAGTAAAACGTGTAAAGTATATTGCACTTTCAAATAATAAACCCTTTTTAACATATAATCATATATCATAACTTTTTCATTTGACATATTGATATTTCCGAACAAACAATTAATTATCATGATGATTTATTATAACGTTGAACGGTACCTATATTAGTCCATAAAAGCCATCGTCATTATTAATAGATATTTCGTAATCAAAGCTATTAAATTAAATGTTACAATAATAATCATTGTACCTTGACCTTTCAAACAAAGACGGAGGAATAAATATAAATATAAATAAAAATATTATAAAAAACTTTACAAAGAAAAAATAAGAGGAAAAAGGTCAAATAAGTCCGTCAGTACGCCGTTGGTATCTTCGCGCGTCTCCAAAAACCTTGTTTCCATCTCTCTTTGATTTTCATTTTCCACAAACACAAAATTATGGATTCTTCTTCTTCTTCACTGTTGCTACACCGTTACCGTAACGATCGCCGTAACCTACTTGACTTTATCTTATCTTCAGGTTTGATTACTGATATTCGATCGTCTTCTGGTTCCGATTATATCGAGTTTGATTCTATTAGTGCCGATTACGTCCTCGAATGCGTTCAATCCGGCGGTAATTTCTTAATTGTTTACTTAATTACTCTATTAGCTTGTTTTATGTGTTAAAGTAGGTTTATTGTTTGTTTCATAATGATTTGATGTAGCTAACTGTATAAGTCAATGGTTTTATGTTTCAACATGTTTGATTTTTGATGCTATGTGAATTACTTAACAGTTATTATTATTAAAATTATTATAATTAAATTATATATCCGTGTATAGTTTAGTGTGGTTTGTGTTTGTTGAGAATATTAAATCTATGTTTATTTTGAAATTGAACATGAGTAAATGATTAAAGTCAGAATGGGTATATGTGTTTCGAACGGAGTGGTTGGGACTATAAAATTAAGAAATGGAAGTTGTAATGGATATACTGTTTGAAAGGCATTTATTTATTATGAATATATAAGGCACTGGTAGGAAATATCAAAAGACAAAAATCGTTGGTTACTGAAAACCGATGAACTAAACTATAGAAATGCTAATGAAGGGAAAGGGGAGGGGAAGGTGGAGGAGTATCTAAACATCATAATCTGGTTTATGATTGAAGTTATAGATGCAAATTCTCCCTTAATACTTGTTATAAAGCAGTTGCCATTATGCAGTTTACTGTAGTTATGAGTAACTTGCACCATTACTAGTGAATTTATAGTTTAATATATATGTGTACGTTTGTAAACTCCCATAGTCAAAACTATGAATACAGGTTTAATATTAGAAAAGGGAGCATTAGTTGGTTTTTGGTTCAAGTAACTCTTTGACTGAACTTATGTGTAAATTTCTTGTGATTAGGTGGAGTGCTTGATGTTTCAAGAGCAACCACAAAGCATACTGATGAATCTATGTTCCCGACAATGGTAAGACTTGTATATATTGTTTCTGGTGTCGCAACACACTAGATAGGACTAAGGATATTTTGACTGGCTATGTAATATCTTTGCCATTATGCATGTTGCAGATGTTGTGAATTTTGTTTAGGTGGAATATTGCAGTTATTGGCCAGAGTTTTTGCCCTCACCTGTTTGTAAATGTTTGGTTTAACTTAGTGTTGCTACTACTTCCACGGCTGTTCTTTTCCTTGTAGAATATAGCTGATTAAGTTTTAGTATGTGCTCAATATGAATGTTATGTACGTATTATACTATTATAGACTTCATTCTGCTATGTAGAATGTAATTATCTAGTGGACGTGAATACTTGATGAATACTGGCTAAAAGTTAGTTACAGAATCCCTGGTATTAGACATCTGCTGTTGACTTAAAAAGAACACCGTGGTCTATTACTCATTTACTGTACTTATTGACCTATTGTTAGGTACAATATACAATGGTTTATTCTGTTTAATTTATTACTTGCTGATTATCTAAAGATTTTGACAACTGTTTCAGCAGTTTGCAATCTTTCTTTTTGCTGCATTTAACGTGTTAAATAAGCATTTTTTTAATATCTTGCCGTGGGGGTATGGCAGAATAATTGTCGTAATGATAACCATTTTGCTGATTCTTCATAAAATGTAACACATCATTGTCTTACCTAAAAAAGTGACACTTCGTGTCTGACAGCTAATTAACTTTCTGATAGTTTATTTGAGCCTTTCTGCAGATACAGTCCCAATCTGGAGATTCTTTTTTTCTTCTGTCTGAACCAGACTCTGCTGGATCTCCACCTCGACGAGTACCACCCCCAGTTGAGACCAACCATAGTCACCGTGATAATGGTTCCGAAGCGACTGTTTCCGGGCATGATTTTGTAATGAATAATTCATATTCAATACCCTCAAGTTCAAAGTCTACAAAGAAGATGGAATTACCCTCAATAGGACTCCCTGCTTTAAGAACAGGTATTTTTTGTGCTACTACTTAATCCAATGACTAAAAGCTGTGATGGAACCTACTTGTTTCACCTTATGACGAAGTGTAATTCTGTTCATCTTTTCTTTCTGTTAGCTTTGTTCTTTAAACAGCCTATATAGCGATTAGTAAAGCTCATTTAAATTGCTAAGTGGAAGGTGTTTTTTTTAATGACTGATACATAGTTTTAGTAACTTTTAAGGGTTGTCGGATGATGACTTGCGGGAATCAGCTTATGAAGTACTCCTTGCATCCATTGCATGTTCTGGGTAATCTTCTCTATTTCTTTCTACATACACACACAGACACACTCCCTTCTTGTTATTTATCTATTTTTTTTGGTTGAAAATTAGTGATTAGCTGCTTCCTATTTTCTATGCTTATTCATTCCAAATATGATGCGAAATATCTGATCGTATACTAAAGATATTCTATCTCTTTTGTATATGTTGAACATTAGGATCACGATTCATTCTTTGGAGAACCCGAAGAAGGATAAGGGATCTAGATTTCTAACCGGTTTAAAAAATAGGAGAGATAGAAGACATATCAGGTCATACTCTGTGGAAAATCAATTTGAGCACATTGACATCATTCGAGTTCAAATGCAGGTGTGCCATTTCTTTATTCATTGTCACTTAAGAAGAGAAAAAGGAGAGAACGAGATAAGATAGAATTACTGAACAAATGTCAGAACAATGTTTGTGTAACGGAAACAATCTCCAGAACTTGTCCGAAATAGTATATTATTTACCTTTATATGTTTAAACATACCTTCTCTATCATTAGTCTGATTGATCCACCCTTAGCATTGATAGTCTATTGATTGATATATTAGGTACTACTCAGTTTGCTAAGATTGTTCTACCAACTACTGAAAGAAAGTCAAATAACAGCTTATGTATCTTTTACACATTGTTCTGCTGGCTTAACCAGCCAACCTTGACGTTATTGGAATCATACGTCTTTTTTTACTAGATTTCAGAAGCAATGGATGAATGCATAAGGCAGAGGTTGATGCAATTTTCTATGAGAAAATCACATGTACAAGTTGATCTTCCTCAAATCTCAATCGAGCTTCTAAGTGGCATACAACAGAATGATTTTTTGATTGAAAGGTCTTACACACAATGGAGGAAACGTCAGGTACAGGCTATGTCTTGTTATGGTTTCTTGTAGAGTAGTAGTTGAATACCATGAGGTGTGAGCTTTTTGGTGTAGTAGCATAGCATAAACATAAAAGGTTAAGTTGGACAATTGCAGAAACACAGTAAAGTTTTATTCCCACTATTTTCTTTGAATGATATGAACCTATCGCTGATGCTTGATCCATGAAGCACATGTGTACATTATAAAATATCATGCTATGTTATAACCAAGATCTTTCCTGATTTAGAGCTAAACTTGTGTATATAATTATTTTGAAATTAGTTTAGTGATTGCATCTAGCTGCATGCTTACTGAAACAACTGTCACTGCACTTCTCAGTGAAGATTATGCACTCAGATCATAGGGCATTTTAGTTCAGATTAACAAGCTTTGTGTTTGTCTCAACTGAACATGAAATTTGGGCTCAGAACACTTTTTTAATGTTGACTTTTAATGGGTTACATCGACTCTTCTAGTCTATATAAAACTAGCCGTATTGTGTAAGTTCCCTGTCTTGTGTATTCCAGAGGCTTAAGTCTCTTGATGATACACCTTTGCCTGTAGTTTCAATATCGTATTTAGTTCTCGGTGCCGATAGACATATATGTACAGCTGATGAAACCACTATATTGTTTAATTGGCCACATGGATCATGTTAATCATTATGGGTCAATTAGTTTTTAGGACACATGTGTTGAATTGGCGCTGGGTGATTTTGACCAAATAATTGATTCGTAATTGCTGTAACTTGAAAATATATCATATAGGCAAATGTTCTGGAAGAACTGTTCTCATCCGTCAGTTATCCTGAAATGCAAGAACTAGGCATTTTACTGGACAAGATAAAAAATCCAGAGGTATGTTCATCTCTTAGATGGCACCTTGTATAAGTGAGTTCAGTGTTCATTGGGACTATTTTTTGAAAATTGTAGGAATGGAACATTATCATGACTCCTGCTGAACGTGCTGAGGTCCTACTAGCTATTAGACAGGTAGCGTCATCGCTTTCATCTATGCGGGCGGATTCTCATATACAAGGTGGATCATCTTACTGGAATGCTGGTTATCACTTAAATATAAGGCTCTATGAGAAGTTGTTGTTCGGTGTGTTTGACATTCTTGATGAAGGCCAACTCATCGAGGTATGCTCCTGCCATTATGGATAAGTCGAGTGTCGATCACAGTAGTTGGTTTTATTTTTGTTTTTACAATTGCTTTATATTAGTCTGATACATGGTATTCATCATTTGATCTTACTATAGGAACATTCTGATTATATAAAGCTTATAAAGTTATCTTGGGGTACGTTAGGCATAACTCAGAAGATACATGATGCTTTATATGCCTGGGTTCTTTTCCATCAGGTACAAAATTCTAGGCTTACATTTTATGAAGCTAACTCTTTGACTGAAGTATCTACTTCACCCAAAGTTGGTTTACTCCATTAGTTTTGTTTACTACTTTACTTTTGAATTCTGATATTATTTATTTGCTTGTAAGTTCATCGAGACAGAAGAAATGCTACTACTCGATAAGGCAAACCTTCAAGTGCAGAAAGTTTTGTCTGGCGAGAATAAACAAGGAAATGAGGAGCAATATACAGATAATCTAATGTGTACGATTACTGAAAATTCAACTGAAAGCAGATTGAGCTTGGTGCAAGCAATATTCCGATCAATAAGCATGTGTTGTGAAAGTAGACTACAAGATTATCACCTGCATTTCAGTGAGGTCATTTCCCGCTTCTTGATCAAGCTACTTTTTTCACATTTTACCTTTTGGCAAGCATTTGATACGTTGTCCCTGTTCCAGAAACTTCCCCCGTGTATTTGTTGTTTTTTAAGCTTAAGTTTTTAATTAATTATTTTCATTGGTTTATATCCTCTTTTCAGAAGCCAGATTTCTTGCAGAGGCTGGTTTCCATAGGCTTGGCTGTTGGAACAGATCATTCTGGTACGGACAATGAAGTCAAGGTTAGTCCATTAACCACTAACAATCACCGAGTTCTATTGTTCTCCAGGTTACAGAATGAGTTGGCTTAGTTGCCTTACTGTTACCTAAACTGATGCATGTCATTGGTTAGAAACTTCTTTTTGTATTGAGTTGATAAAATAAAGATTCATCCATATTCTCTTCTGATAGTTGGCGTTGTTGGTTATTTCACAATTCTATCCATCAGAAAGACTAGAATCTGCTACAATTTTCTTCACTAAAATGTTTTGGATATAGAAGTCAAACAATGCCTGACAATCCTTGTGTTATATGCTTTTAGTAGCATTCTCTTGTGATACCTAGATTTCAAAATCTTCATGGGTCGTCTTTTTTTTCAAGATAAGCTAAAGGGTACAAGTAGCACTTTTTTCTCAAATATAGATACATGTTTTCTCAAATTTGCAGCTAACAAACTCTAAAGCTACTGGGGATGTTACTGCGCATAAGGTTAAGTTCTATGTTGAGAGATCACTTGAAGCTGCATGCAGGCGGGTTAGTTTCTTGATAAATTGCCTATATGGCTGAATCGATCCTTTATAGTGTTTACTGAATGATTATTAGTCATGTGATGACTACCAGGTAGAAGATACCATTAATCTCATATCTAAACTGGAGGGAAAGCATACGTTGGCTTTGCTGGCCAGTGAACTAAGATTGATTGTTGAAAGAGAACTGACCGTCTTTTCACCTGTCTTACGCCAATGGTATTCAGATGCATGGATGGTTGCTGCTGTACATTTGCACCAGTATTATGGAGAAAGACTGGTTTGTTTTTTTACTTTCAAGTTGAGAAGTTGGCAAATTGTCATGTCTCTGGTTACATCATGATGCCACAAACTTTATAATCTGGTTATACTTGTTTTGCAGAAACCCTTTCTAGATAATGTATCCCTTTCTGAAGATGCGATATCAGTGCTTTCTGCAGCTCATCACTTGGAGCATCACTTGCTTCAAGCTTCTAACTCTAAAGAGGAAGAAAATGGCGCTGGGTCATTTCATATTCATGATATTGATTTGTACCAGGTTAGTGTATGCAAAATCTTAATGCCTGTTATTTCGATTGTTTATATTTTAGAATGTGCTTTGGAACCTGTGCTGCTCATGGTCTCAATAAGCTGACTGGTGGTTTAACCTCTACTGAAATGTGGCATCATGAATAATAATTATTATATCCAATTTGACTCACATTTAGATTAGTTTGTGACCAGTCTTTTTCCTCCATGCGTTATTAATGCAGATTGATAAAATAAGCCGACCGATCATTCTCGATTGGCTGATCTCGCAACATGAACGTATACTGGAATGGACTGGACGTGCTTTCCATCTTGAGGTTGGAGTTACATATCATCTGTTTGTTGCTGCATATATTCTTTCATTCGAGTTTAACTGAATAGCTGAAGTTTTGGTCGACTTTTTTTTTCTCATCTTTGATGTCTCAGGTTACCTCATGCATTGAAGAAATTAGAAAATCTCATTAGTTGGTCTTTAAACACACACTTTATGTTTGCTATTACCATGTCAATAATATATATTTATCATGTAACAGGTCTGGGAACCTCTATCGAATCAGCAGAAGCAAGCAGCTTCAGTTGTAGAAGTTTTTAGGATAGTAGAGGAGGTATGCTGAAACCTATAACCTTCATAACTATGCCATTCATTTTCATTTTCACGTAATGAGTGTGTGTTAATACCGTGTTCCTCGATAGCCTATACAAATGTCATTCACTTTAATGTTATTGTATGATCTTTGTGTTGCAGACAGTGGACCAATTATTCAGGCTGAGTCTTCCAATGGATATCTCACACTTGCAAGCATTGCTTTCAATATTTTTTCATGCCTTGGATGGCTATTTGCAGAAAGTGGTTAGTCAGTTAGGTACCACACATCTATATTAGGGAATACATTTTCTAAAACGTTACTTACTTTTGCTTCACCACACTCATTGTTTAGGGTAATAGTCGCTCATGCATGAAATTGTGATGGTTTTCATACTTTTTATCTTTGTCTTGTTTATAGCTTTACTATTTGTTGCCAATCTAAGTTATAAATATATTTTTACATAAACACAGTTGAAAAGAACCATCTATATCCTGCTCCTCCTCCTTTAACTCGTTACAAGGAGGCAATGTTCCCGATAGTCAGGAAAAAGGTGGTCGAGAGTCTACTTCTTGATGAGGAAGTGGATGACAAGTTGAAAGGGTTGACAGGGGCAAAGCTTTGTGTCAGACTAAATACTCTTCAAGTGAGCTCCAATCCAACTTATAGTAGTGTCTCACTTTGTCATGATGAACATCGTATTCATCGTAAAGATTTATTGGTCTTGAATTTCGACATATTATGAACTGATATGTAATGGAGAATGCACCATTTTTGTTTTTCATGTAACATCTCATCAAAGTCATGATTAATAATATGATTTTTTAATGATATGCAGTATATGCAGAAGCAAATTAATATACTGGAAGATGGAATTAAAAATTCATGGGCATCGATCATGGCATCTGGATATAGTAGAAACTGTTAGTTCTGTTTCCATGTGGACACGAACGTGTTGTTTATACACTTCATTTTTTATCATTGAGGCAAAGTTTCTCTAAAGCATTTTTAAGATTTCTAACTTTGATCTGTTCCTTTCCAGCTAAAATACCTCCGGAAACTACAGAATTTATGCACACTGATAGTGAGTCAGTTGATGAACTTTTTGTAGCTACCTTTGACAGCATTAGAGATTCAATAGCTGATGCTATCAGAAAAATTTGTGAGTTAGTTGGTGAGTTGATGCCCTTTGCCATGTTCCATTATTTATTTGGTACATTGTGCATTATATTACCATTACATTATGGCATTGTTTGGTGAACTTGTAGGAACCAGAGTCGTTTTCTGGGATTTAAGAGACTCATTTCTTTTTCGTTTATATCATGGTACTGTTGAAGAAGCTCGATTGGAAAATTTACTTCCACAAATCGATAGTGTAAGTATCCCTCACTTCCTTTATATTGGGTGTATTTCTGTCTATATATGTATGTATGTATGTATAAACCGTCTATGTGGTTTGTCTGTGCTCGTTTCTTCATTTTCTGTATAATTAAAACTCAATAGTTTCCAAAATTCTCTTCAGACCGTAGATTATTTGATGGGCATTTTGCAGGTCCTGAACCGTGTATGTGGTCTAATTGATGATACACTTAGAGACATGGTAGTGGCTAGTATTTATAGGGCTGTTCTGGTAAGAGTTTTTTATCATGAGCTATTATGCAATGTCTCACTTCAGATTCTGATGTATAATAAAATACATTTATAGGAAGGCTATGTATGGGTACTACTGGATGGAGGTCCTTCGTGTGCATTTTCTGATTCAGATATATCTGTGATGGAAGACGACCTAAATATGTTAAAGGTACACTGCTGATTTCCTTTTTCCAAAACTAAACAGATCTCAAAGTTGAGGAAAATTACACAAATGTTAGATATATATTTCTAATAGTATCTGTATCGTTTCATCTTTACTCATTAAACTTCGCTTATGGGGCATGAATTTATGCTACTCTTGGATCCAGGATCTTTTTGTTGCTGACGGTGAAGGTCTTCCGCATTCACTAGTGGAGGTGGAATCAAAATTTGCCCATCAAGTTTTGAATCTTTTCTCTCTTGACGTATGAACCTTTTATCCCAAGTTCTGTTATTCTTGAATTAAATTTTAGGTTATGACATTGAAATACTGACGTGCGCTTATTTTTCTCCTTTCCCTTCAGGCTGAATCAGTTATACAAATGTTGATGATGGCAAGCGAAAACTTGTCCACAGGATTTGGATCCGGAATTCGTGGGCAGAGATCTTTGGACGATCCTAACACATTAATACGTGTTTTATGCCATAAAAAGGATAAAGAAGCCTCCAAATTCTTAAAAATACACTATCACTTGCCTGCGTCTTCAGGTGCTTATTTTGTTTTATCTGAACCTAATATCTGAAATACACAAACTGGATACTGACATTTTCATCCTCTGTATCGTATGTATGCAGATTATGTTGACACCCCATCATACGAGTCAACTCCAAAATCCCCCATAGGAGCTGAGTTTCTAAGAAGTGCATCAGTCCGATGGGGTGAGAAAGGTAATAGTAGCTTTAGATTGCTAAAAAAGAGGTTTCAGGATGTTCAAGGAGGTTCATTTAGATGGAGCTAGATGTTCATGTATTTGGACACCAAACAGCCGGGTGCATGTGGATATTAATTCATATTAGTGTTATATAGATCACATGTTGTGGTATCTCAACATTTAGTTAAAAGGGTTAGAATGCATATCTAGCAGTTTTGACCCTCATTGCATTTGGCAATCATTTATTCATGAAATGTACAAGTTATTATACCGTTTAGTTTATTACTAGTTGGTTATAATAACTGAAATATATTTTGCGTATTTTTTTATATACAACCTGTTCACAAAATATTAATCTCACTATTATTATTTATTATTTTTATAAAAAGTAATATATAGTTTTTAAATAAAAGTTTTTCTTTTCGTAAACTCTGCTTCAAAACTTGAAGTATATGTTGTGTAATTTTAGGAGATAACTATATTATCTTTTTTTTTTCTTTTCTAACAATTTATTTTACATTGTAAATTGGAGGAACTTGCTTAAAAAATACTGTAATGGAAAACATGCGGGTCTAGAAGCAACCCGTTTACAACCCGATTTAATAAAGCTCTCCAACAACCTCTTTTTTAACCACCGCTACTGCCGGTACCCATGAACATTATCTTCTTCACAAATTTAAGTAAACACTTGAGAAAAATATTGATACATCTATAGTTATTGTACATATTAATTAATTATATCTTTTGAACCATCAAGTTTATTGTACATATTAATTAATTATATCTTTTGTCCAACAAAGCTCAGATCTTCATCTATCCACCTACCATCAACACCATTTAACACAAAATCCTTAACAGTTGTTATTTTTTTTATTTTTTGCTGATTATTATTATATTTTACGGAGTAATTACTATTTTTTCAAATGTGTTCCTAAATATCCAAATTAAAATCATCATCTAAACATTTGCGACCTTGACCTAACAACCAAAAACAAAAGTGTAAAACTTAAACTAAATTGAAATCTCCAAATCATGAACATACAACCGATGCCTACTGTAGATTATAGGGGATAAAAACCCAAAGTTTAGTATAAAAGCAATTTGTTGTATACAGCATAAAAATATACTCTAAAACTCCAAATAAAATTTTTTACCTTCAAGTACCAATAGAAAATTGTCAAAAGTTTTAAAAAATCACATAATTTCTGGAGGCAGAGAAAGAAAACCGATAAAGAAAAGGCAACATACTTGGTTTAGAGAGAGAGGAAACGAGAAAACTCTAGAGTTAGAGAGAGAACAGAGACCTACAAATTGAAGAAAACGGTATATGTTGTCAAAAGTTTTACAACTCCTTGATTTACGCCTTTTCTAAGTTGGGTCGTTGGGATGAGGTGTGTAAGATGCTAAAACTAACGAAGGATGAAAACATCTCTTTAGATGTGGGAATGTGTAATACAATAGTGGACGCCCTTTGCAAACAAGGTAAGTTAAATGAAGCAGAGAGTGTTGTCCACATGATGTGTGAAAGAGATGAGTATCTTCCCGACGTAGTCACATTCAATTCACTTATTGATGGTTACTGTTCTCGACGTGAAATGGGTACAGCATTAAACTTATTTGGTATGATGGAAAATGTAGGCGTCGAACCTAATATCATTACGTACAACAAGTTAATAGATGGGTATATAAAAGATTTGAAGGAAAACGATGCCATCATGATTTGTCGTGTGATACCTAAAGAACTCCTTGATAAGGTGACTCACTACCTTTTGGTAGGGCTAATCACTAGGACTAACCATCATCATTATCGATCCGAATTAGGATATCAAGACTGCAAGTGCAGTTATTTATATCATTTATATATGCACGGCAACTCGTATGAAAATGCACTCGTTTTGTTCAATTTCATGGATGGACACAAGCTAAATTCAAATGTTGAAGTGTACAATATCCTCATATTTGGTGCAAACAATTGCGGAAAGTTTGATATTGCAAGGCGTCTTTTCCATGAGCTAACTGTTAAAGGTTTGGAACCTGATGATGTGACGTATACTCTGATTATACGTGGTTTTTATCAGGAAGGTCTACTCAAGGATGCGAAACGAATGTTTGTTAAAATGGAAAAAAGTGGTTTCTTGCCCCATGGTGTCGTAGATATTCATCATCTTCCCCGATGCTATTTGGAGGATGATTCGTTTTGTAAGTCGGCTTGTGTTCTTTGTGACATGAGTGGAAGATGGTACAACGCTACTGCTCCACTTGTTGCAACTCTTCTGACTTTAAATTTAACGGATCAATTTTTATATAGCTAGCTAGAAAGTCATTTTCTGAAGTTGCTACATGCGTAAGTTTGTGCCAAACGACTCTAAGTATGTATTCGTTTCCGATTCTTATTAATTAGTAGTAATTTACTTATGCTAAACAAACTTTAAATATGTACGTTGTTTCCGATTCTTATTAGTAGTAATATACTTCTGCAGGTAGGTCACGAGCCGTTTCCGATTCTTATTAGTAGTAATATACTTCTGCAGGTAGGTCACGAGACCTAACTTACTTTCGAATTGAAGTCGCAACAAATTTTGTTTCGGGTTCCCAAAATAATCTAGACATGCTGTTCTGTCATTATCATTAGCATTGCTGTTGTTGTTTATGTAGGTTCGAGTCGAAGTTGTTTATTGAGGCATGATGTTGATTTTTTATAGAATTTTGGCTTAATAAATAAAGTGTGCCAAACATAGAATCGGGTCAAAGTACAAAATCTATCCAACGTACATTTATTTGTTACTTAAACAAGTAATTGTCTTTGCAGTTAATTAAATATTTATAAAATGATAATCACGAACTGTGGGTTTCAGTCTAGTTTATATAGCAATTCATTTCTGGGTAACATAAGTTATGCAATAGAGGTGTGGCAACATGGATAGCGGGTTGCAAAAGTAATTTTTTTGTATGTATTGAAATGGGTCGGGTTCCGTTGATCCACCAATATTCTTTTTCCTTTTCTAAAATTGTCTGTATAATCAATCTGTTAAATATGATTATAAAACCTTAGAATTTGAACATTGATCTAAATATGCTAATAAAGTGATGCAGAAAGTTGTATGCTTTAAGATTTCACTTTGGTCAACTTTTGACCTATTTGACCTATTTGACATGTATTGTTTTATGCTAAATTTCTCTATCTAACCCATTTGAGATGAAACACAACTCAAATCGACCCATTTGAGAATGTTTTATTTATGTATGGGGCATCAAAGAATCTGAATCTTACGGAATGGGATAAAGTGTGGAACATGAATAAGAAAATAATCAATCCTGTGTGCCTGAGACGTACTGCAATACTTGACGAACGCTGTGTCCTGTTGACTTTGTTAGATGGGCCCGAGAATCCATTTGTCTTCATCATTCCAAAGCATAAGAAAAGAAATATGAGGGTGCCAGGGATAAAGGTACTACTTTTACGTTATGTGGATAGAACAAGCGGATGCAAAGGCCCTATTACCTAATGAGGTAATTTCATTAATGGATTGGGGTTCTGCATCTTGAAGGATCTTTCAAGACCTCGAAACTGAAAATTACCTGAGATGAACGAACTCTTTTCGCGTAATGCTAGTGGAGTTAAATTGCCTAACCACGAAAAAGACAGCATATTTGGTCTTTCTTTTTCTTTGTGCATCTTTTTATCTGTAAAAATTGCTATATACCTTCCAACTTTGTGTTGAAAGTAGAAGTCATCGATTTTAGTATGTAGTCAAAGGGGTTTGGTCAAATCGATGTAGGAGGTAGAAAAACCAACGGGTTGGGTAAATCATTACAAGTACAACATCAAAGATCTTTAACCCGTTTGACCCGTTACCTTTTTAACAAAAAAATTCAGTCTGGCCCTTTTGTTGTACTCGTATAATAAAGATGTAATTAGGACCATGGTAATATGGCATATGTGTACCCAAACAAACATTTTATTACATCAAAGAGCAAGTGAAATGCATGATTGATTCAGTTGCATTTTGGTGGTTATATTCCAATTCTTGCACAATCAATGTAATGACTATGTAATCATTTGTCGATGCAGCTGGATAAAAAGTAGGATTTCATTTTGGTGGTTATAGACCCTCTAAACAAGTTGTACTTTATGCTATTCCAGAGGGTAGACAAAAAGCAACCAAGTAAACAACTTTTCATTTAGATTATGATTTTGATCTATTTTTTATGCTACCCCCAAAACTCAAAAGTGTGTATTTATTGGGTAACATATATTTTATTTGATATATAAAGATGTTTGAACTAATTTTGACTATCGTATAGCCTTATAAGTTGATATACTCCTTTTATATTTTTTTTATTTTTAACTGCAATGCCAATGGGTTTGTTTAAGAAAAACATATATGAAGACTTATGGTGTATTTATTTAATAATATTAATATATAAGAAGAACATTTCTTTACAGAGCAGTAACTGAAAATACTTGTTTAATTAAATCATCATCCGGATGCAAAAATAAAGAATAATAGGTGCATACCAAGACTTGAACACGATACCTTTTTAAACTAAGAAGCACATGAGTAAATTCGCAAACCAACTATCCATATCCATAAAATCAGCTTTAACTCCATTTACAATATATTTAAACCATACAAACAACTTCAAAAAATTTGACATAATATTCTTTTTCCCCCTGTACAAACACCACTTCTCAAATCAACCCCAAATTTCACTTCAATTTCATTACGACCACCACCGCCACCGGAAATCTTAAAACTTACTTTTTTCCTTTTCTCCGACAGCTTACTAATTTTCCGATTCGATTCAATCAAACACATCTTCTTCATTTCAATTTCACCTTCATTTGCAGTATCAACAACCGTTTTATCTCCACCGTCACTGATTTTAGGAAACGCAGGCAACCATTTCGGAACATGATCCAATTTCGCATTCCCATATTGCGAAAATGACGGAACCGTGCTTTCGCGGCGCGGCAACGGTTTCGCAAATGGAATTTCGCGGCTCCGGTGGACGAATTTCATCGTATCGCGTAGAATCGATGAATTGCTGAGTATATATAATCGCTTTTTAGGATCTGAGTTTCCTTTAAACCCAAGGTCCGAATGCAGGTCTTCGAATGCACGGATGACGTCATAGAGATTACATTGCGTACGGCCGGTAGAAATGGCGGAATTAGCGGCGGATTCCGCGATCGATTGAAGATACCTGACGGCGATGTCTGTTAGGGTTTCGAGTGCGGTGGTTTGAGTGCCTTTGTATCCGACGGATTTACAGATCTGTGCTACGGCGATTTTAGCGACTGCCGTGTGGAAATCCGATGATTGTAAATCAGTGATTTCTGACGATGACGAATCTTTAGATTTCTTCTTCTTTGTTTTCATCTTCTTCATCGTTACGTCGGGAAGTCAAAACCCTAGTTCTTGAATTTTGTTGAAAAGGGTGTTTTTTTTGTGAAATTGACGACGGGCTGTTGGTGCTTGTTTATTGGGCTTACAGTGAACGTGGGCCTTTTATAAAATGGGCCTCTGTAGAACAATTTTTGGAGCAATATGAAAACACGTTAACCATATAATTTTGGTATATCTACTCCGATCTGATATTATTTGTCTTGAAATATTGAATTAAAATTCAAGAATATGCCAAAAACAATATACTTTAATAGGTTTACACCTTAACAAAAAGCTAATGGAGTAATTCCTTGTAAAAACAATATGCTATGTTATTGTATTTATGTTTAATTCTGAACATTTGTTATTTGTTACATAACGTGTATTAAAACACAAATGAAAGATTAACAATGTTTTTACCTTTATTATTTTAAAAAGATAAACGTACTAACTTCTCTATTCCCACTGATTACAACGAACGTCTATATATTTTATACAATATGGTTTTCAATGAGCTTTAAACTCATAAATTGATTAATAAACTTCTGTCACGTGAAATTGTCAAAAAGGTTTTGAGTGAAGGGCAACTAACCCTTTTTATGTTATATTTTGATTTCCATTCGAGTTTACAACCCGATTTCACTATGACCAAAACAATTTAAAGTAAATCTCATTGTTATCTAATTTGCTTTAGATAATTGTCTTTAAAAGGCCATAGGTACCTTCATGACTTCCGTCAATACAAAGTTAAAATTTACAATTATTAGTGATGATAAATATATCTAAAAATAAGTGTTTTTATTTGACACGTATAGTTTAAATTTTAATTATTCTTTTTTTCTCCTCTACACCTTTTCTTTTACCATATATCTGAATCAACTCTTTTAATATTTTTAGACACGTGTTTTTAACATATCATTAACTTTTCATCATGTTTAGTTCTTACCAATAGAGCTAGTTTTTCAAACCAATCGTCAACTACTATCTAAATATCCTTAAAAAAACGTGGATGATACAACTAATAATTACATGATGAGTACGAGACTACTAGTACTCCAAGCATACAAATTAGTACAACTACAACAAAACTAAAACTCAAGTAAACTACATTTCAATTTAGAGATCCTTCTTGCATCTCATCATCTTGGGGTTCTTCATTGCCGGACCTTCTCACACGTTTCGCACCAATTGATACACCAAACAGCCGCGGACACATATCGTCTTCCATCCGTAATTCGTCCTTTAATTCCGATCCACAATTATACATCTCTGTTCGATTCGACACAAAATTCGACATCATACTAACTACATTGCTACATAAACTTCGTAAATGATCAATTTCGCATCTCAAATTCGAATTCTGCTCTTTTAATCGCACGTTCTCTTCAACGAGATCCGTTTTCATAATCGTACCAATCGGTGATGAATTCGTCGATCCTCCCAGTTCTTCACTTGATGTTCCAGGTGATGATGTCGTTACCGGTAATGCTACTAACGGAATTGCCGTTGTAACCGCTGTCCCCGTCGCTGCCGCCGGTGTTGACGGAGCAATTGAGATTTTCCGGCGGTGAATCTCACCGAGGAGTGATTTTTCATCTCTACGGAAGTAATCATTCGAGAACTCCCAACGGTCAGATACGATCTTCCTAAATCCCTAAATTAAATGCGAAATTAGGTTAGCTGAAATTGAAATCGTATTCGATTAATTTGAGTTTATAATTTCTTAATAATTATTTAAATTGCTTACGTAAGTATTTAATTGACGAATAAAGCTTGAGAAATTGTTGTGTTTAAAGTATTTAGGAAGCAGATCACGAGCGAATTCAGCCGGTTTCCAAATGACGAACGCGTTACCGTTTTCGTTCCATGAAATCATATCGTTTGATGACGGATCGTCAACCAGGTCGTAAGTTTTAGCCAGAAATGGCGTCGGTGTAGTTCTCTGAGTTAACTCACATATTTTTTCCACCGGTGATGACGTCGACATTACCTCTAACACAAATCACTACGCACATAAATATAAAACTATGCTCTTATTTGAAAAATATGTAAATGTAAATGTAAATGTAATAAGAAGTAAAGCAAAAAGAAGTCGCGAAATCCGTTAATCATCGATACCTGAAATGTTGAAGTTTGCGAGTAACACGTACTGGAAAATTTGGGCGGAAACGGTGTAAAGATGATGGAGAATGAAGGAGGAAAGGACGAGGGATTCTCGAAGATTCCTGGTGGCGACTGAAGTGAAAAGGATAGAAATGAAAGTTATAAATGGGGTCTCTGGTGGCTTCGAGAAGGATATTTAAAGTTGGCTAAATTACATTTTTCGTCCTTCTGGTCTTTCATATTTGTACGAATCGTCCTTATAGAATTTTAATTACAAAGAGCATCCTTGTGATGTCTC
Organism: Gnaphalium uliginosum; assembly: GCA_963930675.1. Lineage (NCBI taxonomy): Eukaryota > Viridiplantae > Streptophyta > Magnoliopsida > Asterales > Asteraceae > Gnaphalium > Gnaphalium uliginosum. The sequence goes on along the minus strand of OZ005685.1, from coordinate 44,767,368 downwards.
AATTTTTCCAAACTGAACCTTTTGATGTGTAAAATGACCAAAGAGCCCTTACCCTTAGTATTTTCTATTCCTTTTTAAAAAAATTAATAATAATCATAATAATTATCTTTCTTTTCTCTTTTATTTTCTTAATTCCATTATGAATTAAAAAGTTAAAGAAAAGGCAATAGCAACATGGTGATTCTGGAACGTCGTCAACAACATCTAATTACAACGGCATCACCTCAAACATTCATATGAAAACAAAATCAATAGCATCATCATGAACATAAGATTAAAAACATATAACAATATAACAATAATACTAAACATCGATAACCGGATCACTAAACATCAATAATCGCATCACGATTCACTGCGGTCCGAGTTCACCGACGGGCCGAAATTGCCGGCAGCACCGTTATCAGATCGGAAAGATAAGAAGATGGTTAAAGCTATAAATCAAAATCTAGAAATTGATGGCGTTGGGTGACATCCTTCGTCGAAGAATACCATAAGCGCGACGTTTTTTTTAGAGATGAAGGTGGATGAGCGAAGAAGGTAGCTGCCCGGAGTGAAGGTGGATGGGCATAGATGGGTTTTAAGTTGTTCAGATCTAACCGAAGAATGTTATGTTTTTGTTATTGACGATGATATTTTCATTTTACTGGAAAGAAAAAAACAAAATAAAAATAAAAGTAATGAGAAAAGGAGTTTATTAAAATTCAAAAATCAGAAAAATAAAGATGGGGTACTTTGGTCACTTCAGGTGTAAAAGGACCGACTTGGAAAAATCGAGACACCACAAGAATGCTCAATGTAATTTAAATTTTATAAGGACGATTCGTGCAGATCCGCAAGATCACAAGGACGAAAAATGTAATATACCCTTTAAAGTAAACAGAAGACAAAAAATGGTTGTTGTGGTCCACAAAGAAGAAAAAGTGTACTACAAAAGTCTAGAAAAGCATCCATTATTTTATGTTATAAATATTATAATTATTATAATTAAATATTAATGAAATGGTTACGTAAGTGCAAATGAGATGAAACAACTCCCGAACGATTCGAGATTGACCCGATTCGAATTTGAGCGAACATGTCTTATGTTACATTTTACCCTCAATATTTAATGTGCGTTTTAATACTCAGTCTAGTATGAATGCATTTGAAAGTTATTATATTAACTCTAAAGTATTTAATATTAATCCCTTTTACTACCGATAATCTAAGTCTAGTTGATTTGAGTTTGAAAGAGCCGATTAGTTAGTCGAGTTGAGCTCAAGTTTAAAAATACAAATTTGGTCGAGTTCGAGTCGAGTTTTGACTGTCAAGTTTTTTAATTGAGACGAGGTTGAGCTTCACGATGTATATATCGTCTATTACAACTCCTGTTTGTGACTAATAAAAATTGCGAACGTTTTTGGTTTGTTGTGAACCAAGTATAACATATCAGCATTACATTACGTTGATTTATTATTTTCTTAGTCATTTGTTTTATTTAAATTTATAATATCTTAGTAAAGTAATACTCCCTAATGTTTAAAATAATTGTCACCCAACAAAATATACACACTTAAATAGAAAAATAATCATTACTACTTTTTCTTTTTTACTTTTGAGAGAATGACAGTTTTACCCTTAACCAATTAATTATTGTTTTCTTTAAAGTATGTAATAATAATTTTAAATAATGGTAATATGGAAATTACGATCAAACTTTTCCATCTATTTTTGAAAGTGGACAACTAATTTGGAATGTTCGAAAAAGAAAACATAAAATATATTTTAACATAAACTATATTTTTGAGACGGAGAGAGTATGTGATAAATTTTCAAATGATTAAAGATTGCGGTTCTTTAAATATGTCTATTGAGATTTGAGATTCGAGTTTATGCAATCAATAAAATATTACTATACCCGTATATTACAAATGAAAATAAATAATAAAAATAATAATGAGAATTACAAATGGTTTCTCCATTATGGTTCTCAAACTCTACTTTTGGCATGTTCAACCCAATTTGGAGGTCAAAATATGTAAGTGGCAAAAACTTAACTACTTAACCACATATCTATCCACTTGCATCATTTCTCAACAAACCCCATTTGAGATAGTTGCACCATTTGTCATCGAACCCCATTTGAGACATTGTATTACGTATAAAATCCTAACATACATCATTATACGCTTTTCTACGTTTGGAATATGAGCTTCTTGTAACAGTTTTTTAAACTTGATTTCATCCAACATGCGCCAACACGACGAGTCTCTGATATGGGTCGATTTGTAGTAGTTAAGTGTAGTTAGTTAAATACAACACATGTGGCAATCTCTTAGTGGTTGGAACATTAAGTCACAGTTAAGTCAGTTAGGTATGTGTCTATTAGTATATAAGGCACTGTTAAAATCGGAAATTTATCTTTCATCATTTGAGTAATTGAATACAATTGAGAGATGCTCTATTTGTGAAGTGAGATCATCTACAAACTGTTCTTGTGAGATCTTCTATTGGATTCCAATTGAATCCTTATCGGTCTCTCAACATGAAAGCATGCATTTTGCTCCTTCCTAATGATCTTTCCAATCACCTTTTTCCAAGTGCACTTTTGCAAGTATTTTGTTAATAAAATCTTCTAACCCAATTGATTAATTAACACATTACGTTGTTGGACTTGTTAAATATTACCCACCCTAGCTTCACAACAAATAAAGCCTTTCAACACTAAACATCGTTATATCGGTTGTTCACCGTAAGGAATATCATACAAATCGTAGACAGAGCCGCTCGTTTCTGCTGACCCGCTAATCACATTGGCTTTTAGCTAATTTCAAGACTCCGGGTGCAAATCTACTTGCTCGATTATTCTAGCGTTCTTGTTACTCACACTTTTGATGAATACATTAGGGAAAGCTATAAGGGTTTTTTGCCGAAAAATGAATCAATAGTTCTCTTTTTCGCATTTTCGGGTATCAACTAATTTTGTTTTTTTAAAAATGAACCACTTATTTAAAATCGAACATTTTCGAGTATAAGTAACCGTTTAAAATGGTAGCCGGTCCCAACAAAATTAGTTGATACTCGAAAATGCAATAACGGAAACTATTGATTCATTTTTCGGCAAAAAACCCTTTTATCAACTAATGCAAAACTCGGTTACTTATACCAAAAAATGGCTACCGTTTTAAACGGTTACTTATACCCGGGTCCCTTACTTACGGATCGATAATGAGGTTATCTAAATGTTCACAGATGCGGAATCCCTGTAAACGTTCAATTAACACAAAACAATAATCTAAACAATTAACTATCCAATAAACAAACAAACGATGCTTTTTAAATGTTCGATTCTAAATTAGTGGTTCATTTTTAAAAAATTAAATTAGTTGATACCCGAAAATGCAAAAACGGAAACTATTGATTCATTTTTCGGCAAAAAACCCAAGCTATAAACACCATAACAGATTGATAGTTTTATATCTCAATTGATTAGGGCGTTGTTCTTATGAGGATATAATCAATACGTGAACAAATTTTGAATCATGAGCATCAAAGATGGATGACATTAGTAACAGGCAACTCACTATGATCAACACCCGTTTTTTGAATATTAATAAGTTTAAGAAGACTCCCAATAGCCAAAATCGCCTTCGGGTTAATATCGTGCAATGCTCTAGCATACAAACTTCTACAAGCACGGCATGCGGTTTCATACAACTCCTTATTCTTTTTATCATTCTTATTGATACCCATCAAACAATGCCCCAAAATTCTCAACATTGGTTGCAACATTTCCCATGGTAACAAAATCCTTCCATCTTTCTTCGTTTCGTCTTGTTTTTCTTTGTGATCGTCTTCCTTTTGATCATCATTTGGGAAATTGTTATAGAATTCGCCATCTTGGCCAGCCCATACAATGCAAAATTCACAAAAATCGAGTTTTGATTGGACCGGAATTTCAACAATCTTGCTATGATATAGTTCAAGAGCAACCCCTATGATACGTGCTCGTTTGGTTGATCGAATGGTTCCTTGAGGCTCCAAACTAGGGGAGACAACAGCGAGGTTAAGCTCGGTTGAAGCGTTTTTATAAGGATGTTTGCTTTCATGGTAAACACTCGGGTGAGAAAGATCGGAGATGTTTATAGTAACGGCTTGCCCGTTACGTGAAGTGGTTTCGTGAGCATATATTGCCAACAAGACCGCTTCAAAACCGGCAAGTGGTTTTCTAAGTGGGATCCGAGAGAGGTAAACTCCAGATATGATGGGAACGAAGCGAAGGACAACGAGTTGGAGGTCGGATTTGGAGGTGTGGAACGTGTCGTAAAGCCAACGACATAGTTGGTTGTCACCCGCACCTGAGTCCGGCTGGCGGAGATGGTCGGAGATTTGGGTGGCGAGATCGGGGTCATTAAGGAGGGCTAAAGCTGGGTTATCCGAGGAGGAAACGGATTGTGGGACAGAGGAGAGGATGGTGATGAGGGTTTGGATGGCGGTTTGCGCTTGAGAGAAAGAATCCGTCCATGAAACTTGTTGTTGGGTGGACATTGGCGGTACCGGTGGTTTGGGGTGGTGAATTGTTGATTGTAATTGGAAGGGTGGTGGTAAGTTATTTGAGAGACTTTTGAGGAGAAGAAGGTGGATCTTATTAGTTATTATTCATGAGATGAGAATACATTACCTTTACCTATTGTGATTATTATTCACATAAAATAAAAGCTTTACTTAAAATAGATAGCTAAAGCTAATGATGAAATTGTTTTGTTTCTTTTGTTGAAATTTTATTTACTTAAGAATCGCCAAAAGCTGTTATAAGTAGGTGCATACAAGATTTATTATTTGCCTTTGCCTACTCATATATATTACAAATTACAATAGAAATTATGTTAAAAACTTGAATTGACCCATAACCCAACGTACCTATTTCATCACTTTAGCAATATCAGATGCCTAATTTGAAGTTGAAGTTTCCATCTAATCTGCCCAATGATACCAATGCTCCATGACCAATGCTACAAGATTATAATAACCAATTGAACACAACGGTACCAATTGGTCTCTACAAGACTACAACCCTTGTATCAGATTGCAACTTTCAACACTTGACAGCAACATGTCAAAGACCCGAAAATGAATACCACAAAGGCCGAGGTTAAATCCTCATGAGCCCAGATTTATTATTCAACAAGCTAACCACACTCTTTCAACTTTGACTTTTTCCGTCACTTGGAAGATATACACAAAAGTAATAGAATAACCAACAGTAGATGTTGCAACTAATCGAAACTACATATCAGCTTTGGGAAGAATTTGCAACTGAAGAAACATAGGCAACTAGGACATAGACCATCATATTTGAGTTGTATTATTTGGTTGGTGGCTCCTGATATCCCCATGGATTCTGCTTTGCCCACTTCCATTGATCTCTGCACATCTCTTCGATTCCATATTTTGCCCTGAAAACACAAAAAAGATCTCTTACAAAATAATTAGACAAAAACTACCACACCACTATTTGTAAAGAAGGAATACAATACAGTCAGGCTAGACTAAAGGTGGTAATATGGGTTGGTCAGTTGGGGATGGTTCAAAACGAGTAACTTCCGTCATGAAACCAGTGGTTCCCCCCAACTGACTTCTTCTCCAGTTTATTTTGTATAACACGTGGTCACTTTGTTAAAAACGTAACTTTTTGAATACAACAATCTCAAAGGTTAAAGCATTAAGAATACATTTTGGGTGAGTTTTGACGCTTAAGAGGTAAAACATAATCTGGAGACAAAAAATAGTGTTAATGGGCAAATAAGTGAGCCTATGGTGATATTTACAAGAAATAACAGAATAATGCAGTTTACATAGAACATAAAAGGTTTGTGATAACGTACTTCCAATCAAGCTCAGCTGCAGCTTTATCAGTGGACGCATAAACTTCTGTTGCATCTCCCGGCCTTCTTGGACAGAATTTGATAGGGATTTTCTGAAAATAGGAAGTTGTTAGCAATAATACACTATGTACAATTCAATCACATGGTTAAGAGTTGGAGAACCTTTCCAGATGCTTTCTCAAACGCAGTAACCATTTCAAGAACAGAGGTCCCACGACCGGTCCCCAGGTTGCATGCAAAACAACCTAACAAACATGACGTATATGTCAGCAAAATAAACCTTAGGATGATAAACAATTCCATGTATACTAAATAACTTGATGCTGACCTATGTCTTCTTTCGTGAAAAGCTTTTTAAGTGCTGCAACATGACCATCAGCCAGATCCATCACATGGATGTAGTCCCGTACCTGTCAGCAAGCGTAAATAACCATATACTGTCATAGATAAATTTGTTATTCGCAGTTCCATATTTATGGCATCGTGGAACCACAAAATGGATAGTATCTTACATGAATATATCCACACTTCCAACTGCCCTTTCAATTATATTAAATACTTTCAATTGGTCAGATGAACAAAACTCATGCAGTAAGAAAAAAAAACACGGTGTTTTACGACATGTCCTTAAGTTGTCACAAGTCGCCAAACCTGAAGGGCTATCTCAAATCGACATTTAGGCAGTGGTTTACCAAATTCTGTGTAATTACTGTTGGCACTTTCCATTATATGAAGGCTAACCTTTATAGTGGATTATAAAAAATAAAAATAAAAAATGTACTAGCGCACTCACTACATGATTTTTGTGTAACAAGTGTTATGCAGTAGCTCTTATTTTGTTGAAAGTAGAATCACGATAGATACATACCGCAGTGCCATCATTTGTAGGATAGTCATGACCATATACATTCAACTCTGGTAATCTTCCGACAGCTACTTGTTGTATGTAAGGCATGAGATTGTTTGGAATGCCTTTTGGATCTTCACCAAGTTTCCCGCTCTCATGAGCTCCAACTGGGTTGAAATACCTCAGCAAAATAATCTTCCACTCTGGATCTGCAGTATGGATATCTCGAGCGATTTCCTCAAGATACAGCTAATCAACCAAAAAATATAGATAAGGAATAGAATGTCAAGATTTCAAATATAACTGCACAACAGAACACTAGTAACGAGAACGTCTTGAAACGCAGTAAAGATTTATACCTTTGTGCGCCCATATGGATTCATTGCCTTCAATTCAAAGTCCTCAACACATGGAATTTTTTTGGGCTGTCCATAAACAGTTGCAGAAGACGAGAAAACTAACTGCACAACAGAGTTTCAAACGTAAGCATGGGAACAATGGGCATCCCTATTGAATGGTTTAGTTATGAAGGATTATTACACTTGATTGATTGAAAACGGACCTTTTTACAGTTGTATTTGGCCATGGCCTGGTACAGGGTGATTGATCCGATCAAATTATTATCAAAGTAACGGAACGGATGGGCCATGCTTTCACCCACCGCTTTGAGCCCCGCAAAGTGTACAACAGCATCAAACCTACATACCATTAAATGAAGCCAATATATATAGTAACATACAATAATTATTATATGAAGATTAAACATGAAGGTGAGTAACACGCGATAGCAGAAAACACATCCATCCAAAATATTGACATACTTATCCTGAGAAAACAACTTCTCCAAATCCTTCTTATTCCTGATATCACCCTGCAACCAACAATTACCACCAAATGTTATTCATCTACGCCTATACTCAGTAACCAGCAAACAAAACAGATAAAAAAATACTAGTAACAAAATGAGATCAATATTTCACTGTGAATCATGAAATTCAAATCTCAAATCAAGAAGTCAATTTCCGTCTCATTATTATTATACCTACTCTATTACTACTACTACTACTACTACTATTATTATTATTATTATTATTATTATTATTATTATTATTATTATTATTATTATTATTATTATTATTCTATTCATGCAGTTAACACACAATTAAATACACATTATTGTATTCTAAATAGAAAAGCTATTACTCCATAGTAGTAAGAAAAATATATATATTAATAACCAATCGAGTAGTACAGTAAACATGTTCAGACAGTTAACAACTACCGTTTATACAACTATTGAATACAAGTGGTTGTGGTTAAAGACTTGCACCTAAAAATCAATTACACTTGCTTCTACCTAAAATTCGCCATCATACATACAGCAAAGTAATTTAGGAAGATTACAACAAAATCTATAAATAGAAGTGATCACTTATTGAAATTATTCTTGAGTATAAATAAATAGTAATAAATAAATAAAATATACATTATCATTTGCCAATCAAAATAGTACTCCGTATTTAATAATTAACAACAATTATATTTATAAATTAATCGTGTACGGTAAACATCTTCAAACAGTTAACAACTACTGATGGCTATTGAGGAAATCAAATCAATTATACTGTGCTTAAACCTAAAAATCGTCATCATACATACAGTAAGCAATTCACGCAAATTACGACATAATTCTAAAATAGAAATAGGCATCACTCCTCGAAATTGTTCTTAACATTTTTTTCAGTCGAAAATTAGATCATACATAACATACAGTAAGCAAATCGCGCAAATTATAACAAAATTTGTAAACAGAAACAATTATCACTTCTCGAAACTGTTCATTTTAACTCAAAAATCAGATAAACAACAAATGAAGTAAACATATAGATATAGAATAGATGATATACCAGATGAAATTTGAGATTGAGTGAGAGACGAGGACCGACTAATTCTCTTACTTTATCAACAGCTTCTTGAACAGAATTATCGAGATTATCGATTATCGTAACCTTGAAACCTTCATTTAGCAGTTGAACTACAGTGTGTGTGCCTATGAAACCTGCACCTCCAGTCACTAAAATCGACGATGATGTTAAATCCATTACTTTTACTTATTTGATGTAAAGAAGAAAACGCAGAAAGTTTTTAGAAAGAGAATTCTAAAATTGAAGTTTGTAGAAGATGAGAGAGAGTGGAGATTTAGCAAATCAAGGAGACGGTTTGTTTTTTAGATAAGCGCGCAAAATATATCTATCTTCTCTTCTGTATCTATAATATTTGCAGAGAGCGGATTGTGATGATAACAGAAATAGTTGTCTAAAAACTTTGTGGGGTCCATTCAGTTATTTTAATTGATCATCATTATCATTATTTTTTATAAATTATTTATAATTATTATTATTATTATTATAAATTATTTAAATCATCAATGTATTTTCACGTTTTCTTTACCGTTCGTCTCTGACTTTAAAAAGCTATTTTAATAGTTCATTTTTTGAAATTTTGATTCATCGGTAGTCCTAAAATAGACTATTAAAATAATATTTCTTTTGTAAAAATGGACTATCGGTGAATCAAAGTTTCATAAAATTGAACTATTAAAATAGTTTTTAGAAGTCAAAGACGACCAGTAAAGAAAACGTGAAACTACATGGACGATTTAAATAATTTACTCTAACAGCTGTATGAAAAACTAACTTGAAACTTAATTTTTAGTATATTGTAATATTTCAAAAATAACGTCTTTAAGGGGATTTCTTTTTCGATGTTTCGTAAGACGTATACGACATGTCTTTCAATCATAAGCACCGAATGATTTCATCTTATCCAATAATAATTTGCATATCATTGTGGATATGATGCATAAAGTAGGGATGATCATTGGTACCGAAATCTCAATATCGTACACGTACCATACCATTCTCGTAATCGTGCTGGTACCATCCCATTTCAAATGGTACGGTATTTGGTACTTATATAAACGTTTTTTTTATGTGATACTTTCGGTACGGTATCGGTATTTTCCCGGTTTAGTACTCGGTCCCAATTTATAGAAGATATTATTATTTATTAAGAAATTAGATTATAATCCCGTGTGTACACATGAGCCGTTGAATTTATATTTAATTGTTATAACTATCAATATAATGTGTACGATAAAATTCTAGGATTTTACCTTATTTAAAAAAATACGCAGTAACGTTTGCAATAAGATTATATAAGGTAGTATCTATATTAATTTTACTTTTTGTATACAACTTTGAGTGTGTAAAGGGTAAATTTTTTCAACCGAAGGCAAAATAAATCAAACAACCTCCCACTATAAATGTATCTAATTATATTTAACAATCATAAACGTAACACGAAGGAGCAACTATATTATTTGTAAGACATTTTTTGTAACATGGGCATATAGAAATTTCAATTAAGGCTGACATATTATTTATATACCCAACTACCCAAGTGATATACACGGAGAATCACTTGGATGTATGAGAAATTGATTTTAAATAGTCGTTATTTTTAACTTTTGTGTGTACATCAAAAACATAAGCATGTCGATTCTTTGTCATCTTTTTGTTTAAGTTGTCATATTTGGTTCAGTTTGGTATTGAGGTATTGTTATGTTTTTGTATTGTACCACGTTTTACAGCTGATCATTGTTCACTTTAGTATTGTTATACTTTCGGTACCAAGCGGGTATAGTATCACATTTTACCGTACCAGTACCCGTACTGTACCGGTACTATACCACTTCAGTTGATACGGTATTCGGTACTCACATTAGGGCAAAAAAGAAAAGCGGTATCAACCGATTTGGTACGGTACGGTACCGGTTTCGTACCACGCTCATCCCTAGTATAAATTTATTTAATGGTACATTAATTTATATCAAAGACCTTAAATTGAAAACAACATCAATCAATTTTTTATAAGTTGATAAAAATGTGATATTTATTTGGATAGTAACTTACTGTCGGCTTTTTTCTTTGCAAAAAAAAACATTTGACACCCGTTTATTTTAAATGGCGTATACTTATGTAAATTTTTCTTAAGTGTATATACTCCGTATGTCTTTAATCTTTATATGTGTAAGGCCTACTTTTTATTACCGCACGGGGCCTCCAAAAACCACGGGCCGGGCCTGATAAAGATAACAACTTAACCAATAAGATTAGGTATTTGGCATGACATTGTTTGTAATTATGATAATATTTGGAGGTTGAATTTTCACTTTGATAATTCTTTTACTAGAAAAGTCTCAAGTGGAATGTCGATCAGTTTTTGGAGAGATCGATGGTGTTCTACAAACAGTAGCTTGATGGAATTGCTTCCTCATTTATACGCTTTGGAAGGAAATAAAGATTGCTCGGTCAAAGATAGATGAGTGTTCACAGATGGCTCTTGGTCGGGTCAATGGAGTTGGCGGTCTAACCCGAGAGGTCGATCTGCTGCTGATTTTAATTCTATGATGCAGTTATTGGTAACTTGTCTTTGAGCTCGGGTGGTGAAGACCGATGGGCCTGGTCTCTCTCTTCATCACGTGAGTTCTAGGTTATACTTCTAAGCAATTTAATTCAGAATAAGCTGTTGGATGAAGCTAATTGTGCTACAAGGTTAAACAAGAAATTTCTTTAAACTCGGCATTATGGTTGTGTTGTGGCGCTGCTATTGAATGTGTAGACCGTTGTAGATGAAGCTAATCTGTTGTTGTTGGTTAAACGTGGAATTTCTTTAAACTCGGCATTATGCTTTTGTTGTGGCGCTGCTATTGAATGTGTAGACCATTGTTTCTTCAATTGCTCGAAAATTCATCTGATTTAGGTCAAAGTTTGGAGTTGGTGGTAGATTCCTCCTCGGAGTTATATGCCAATGGGTGATCTATCTTAGGGTGCTCTAAGCTTTTTTAATCATGATAAGGTCAACTCCTGATTTCATGATCTTTGTGTTTACTTGGACCGTTTGGAATTGAAAAAATATAATTGTTCATGCTCTGAGAGACAAAATTTATATGATTAGCCAGGAAGATATTGTTTCCTCGATTCAAAGGTTGTCTCTCCTTTGGATGAAAAATGTGCGCTCGTAAGGATATTCTTTGGACTGACTGGGTTCGAAACCCCTCGGGATCTATATGTGTTGTTATGTAATCTCTTTTGCTTGTTTTTGGTGCAGACAGAATAGATATAGAAAATTTTAAATAAAAACTCGCAAGTTCTTGAGCTCTTCCTTAGAGCTCTCGACTCGTCATTCGTATTTATTGCCTGTTTTGGGAGCTCTAATATAATTCATTGCTTTAAAAAAAATAGTTTATATTCATGCACCATGTAACATAAAATAATATTTGGTATTGGATGTAACACCACTATTATGTTCAAACACGAGTGCAGATGAAACGAATAAAGATTCTGATTAAGTTGCAGTTAAAAAAGAAATCACTTACCCTTTCTAAATGACTACGAAAAAATCTCATCCATTTAGTAGTACAAACCGACACCTGTTTTGATACCTTACTCTTTCGTGATCATGTTTGATTTAGTTTTTATGACTAATGCACTTTGCCTAAAGTTAGGGGATTTTATAAGTTTTATTATATCATATATAAAATAAATCACATGACATTCTTGAATTGATTAACACCAAAAAGATAACATCAGCCTAATGTTAGGAAAATGAACTAATGTTTCCCATAGCACATCTAAATTCAAAGGTTATCAAAAGTCCATCACACACACATATTATCCTTATCCAATTACTTCATCCATTTGGGTTACTAGGGCTAGTTCTTCTTCTTCTTTTTTCTTTTTTTTTTTAATTTTCAAAAAATATTTTTTAACACAAATATCTAATACACAACTAGAGCTTCATGAATACCCTTCAAATTTGTATGATCGGGCAAACTGTCAACCCTTCACGAATGCGTGATGAATAATATTTAGACTAGCCATTAGATACGTACGTTCACTAAAATTAGTATAAAATTCTTGAGAACCCCAACCGAAGCGAGTAACGAAAACACCTAAATATGTGAGATTGTGAGAGGAGCCGGCTTACTGCCCGAAAGCCGAATAATGCTTAAGCATGGATCGAGCCATGGGGGTCAAAAGACCAATCATTTTTCATCCTTGTGTTGCGTAAAATAAGAATATAAATGTTTATTTATTTATTTATTATTATTAATAATTATTAATTATTATTGTTATTATTATTATTATGGATTTTTTGTCGAAAAATGAATCAATAGTTCTCTTTTTTGCATTTTCGGGTATCAACTAATTTTGTTTTTTAAAAATGAACCACTAATTTAAAATCGAACATTTTCGGGTGTATTGATTCATTTTTAAATTAGTGGTTCATTTTTAAAAAACGAAAATGTTCGATTTTAAGAGTACTAATACCCGAAAATGTTCGATTTTAAATTAGTGGTTCATTTTTTAAAAAACGAAATTAGTTGATACCCAAAAATACAAAAACGAAAACCAATGATTCATTTTTCGGCAAAAAACCCTTATTATTATTATTATCAAAAGGATATGTGCAATGGATAAAGACTATGATTACCTTAAGCTAGAACCATAAATACGTGTATTTAGTATTTGATTAGGCTAAATACTTGTAATTACTGGTATATGTTTATATACGCTTACGTGATTATTTGTAATTACGCGAATCAACCGGACGAGGTCCGACAATCTATACGGCGTTGGTGATAACTTTTCATAAATAATGTAAACCTATTTTATAAATTAAATAGTAATTATTTACCCCATATTATTATTTTTAAATAATAATATACGAAAAACCTAGACGTTTTGCTTAAAACGTAACAAACGCAACGAAAACGCGCGAATCGCACCCGACACCCGAACGAAACCAACAAATATTTTAAGAAGGTTCAATAATGTATTTTTAAATATATTGGTCAAATTAAAGTAGTGACCTGTCAAATTAAAGTAGTGACTTCGTATCAAAAATATAACTCAAAAATTTAAAAGTTGAAGATTTAACTTTTACGCGCGCGAATAACGTTTTACCGATCGAATAACGCAACGCGGGCTTGAGAAAACAAATGTGCAAGCCCAAGGCTCCAATTGGGCCGCCCCAACTAAGCCCAAGGTCGGCCCAAGAGGCCCAAAAATCGGCCCAAAGGCCCACCCTACTTATTACTCATTTCCTTCCTTTTTCCTCATTTACACACACAACTCTCACTTACAAACTCTCTTTTCTCTCTTCTCCCCTCCCAAAAATCTGCCCAAGAACACCACCACCACCACCGAAATCGGCCACCATCACCACCATAGTGTTCATCACATCTTCAAGAAGAAAATCAAACTAAAAACTCAAGATTTCAAGCTCTTCCAACAACTTCTCTTCAAAAATCACCAACTCTTTGTAAGAAAAGTTATTCTCTATCCAAATATCTTTAAAAACATGTTAAAGGGTTCACTTAACAAAGATATGTCCAAAAGATTACATAAAAACGTTTTTCATAACTAAAAACATTCAAGAACAACACATGCATATTCTGTCCAGATTTAACACCAATTTGACTTTAATGTTTCTCACCCAAAACTTGACCAAAATGGACGATTCAAAAGAGAAAACTTAAGTTCAAGAAGTTAGCTTTCATTTCCAAGTGGTTTCACAATTTTTGGATTTCGTTTGATACCCGAAATGATTTTTACAAAACATGTATACGGGCTGTCCAAAAACTCAGAAATTTCACCTTTTTTGTTTTAATCATAACTCGAGATATACACCTCCAAATGACTTGAAACCACCACCAAAAGTTCACAAATTTTGTTAGGTACAAATGTTGTTTAGATAACTTTTTCTGAAAATGTGTAAATTTTGCCCAGAAATCCGATCTTGTTGCATGTATCCGGATTGGTCACTTTCTGACCTCAGGGAACAAACGGAATTTTTAAAAATACTTAGGAACACTCAAAAATTCTGGAAAAATTATTTTAAGGAGCTAACATACTAAGGAACAACATAGATTTTTCTTGAATTTTTATTCGAACATTTGGAACACGAAATAAAATTTGCAAAAATGACCTGTTACAGGCTTCTGTGTCGCAGAAGCCCAGTAGTCTGCGACTCAAGCCTTTGTGTCGCCATAGCACCTGAATCGTCACATTAGTGACACAAGCCTTTGTGTCTCCATAGCTCCTGAATCTTCACATTAGCGACACAATTCTTTGTGTCGCCATAGCACCCGAATCGTCACATTAGCGACACAAGCCTTTGTGTCGCCATAACACCAGAATCGTCACATTAGCGACACAAGCCTTAGTGTCGCATAATACCTTAGTGTCGCATATAGCGACACTAACACAGTGTCGCTAAAAACACATAATCTATACGTTTTTGGTTAAAAACACAGTGTCGAACCCAGCCAGGGGCTTTGTAACATCCACTTTAAGGGCCTAGTGGTATTCCCGTAATTTCCCTAAACTTTAAATTATTATTTAATGTGTTAGGAAATATTGTACTATTATTATGTCTGATAATATTAGTAAAATGTATAAATGAATTATTGTGACTAATGAATAATTAATTGATTTAGACCGAACTAGTTAACGGTAAAATAAAATATTTGATTTTCGCAAATTGGTTTTAGGTTCCAGACAATAGGTTAAGAAGGGAACTAAAATCGTAATGGTATTGGATACGATTAATGTATATATACACGTATATTCTGTAACATTCCACACAATTATACACTCTTCTCAAATTCACTCTCCCTGTTCCTGCGAACCGAGCCGAGAGCCCATTTCAAAACGAGAAGAAACCTTCTGTGAATTCGTGAATCATTTCGTATTATCATCTTCTTGTTTCAAAGAAAACGAATTCCAGTAACATAATCAAGTCGCCATCTTGTTTCTGTAAGTATTTAGTTTATAATTGTGTTTTTATGAAAATTGGATAAATTCACGAATTGATATAAAAATTAAGCTTAAAAGGTGTTATATGATGTTATATGATGCATATAAACTGTTAGAAAGCTTAATTGAATGATAGGAAGTCGAATTTGTGAGTTTTGGAAGAGAAAAGCTCGGTTTTTCGGTAACAGCAGGTTCGGTTCGCGAGTTTGCAGAAGATGAACTCAGTTCGCAGTGCTTGACTGCGAAGCGAACTGAGTTGACCTGCGAACTGAGATGTTGTGTTGCGAACTGAACCTTGCGAACTGAGCTGGGCTGCGAACTGAGTTTGCTGCGAAGCGAACTGAGTTCTTGCCCTGCGAACCGAGTTGCGAAGCGAACCGAGATTTGGTTTGCGAACCGAGAATCCCTGCGAACCGAGATGTGCCCTGCGAACTGAGATTTTAGAATTTTGTTTTGCAAATTTTGAAATTGCGTAAGTGTTTTAGGGACGCGACTGAGTGACAATTTCGCTAACTCGGATTGGGCCGAGATTCGCATGGTCACTTGGAAACGACCCAA
Source organism: Gnaphalium uliginosum (assembly GCA_963930675.1). NCBI lineage: Eukaryota > Viridiplantae > Streptophyta > Magnoliopsida > Asterales > Asteraceae > Gnaphalium > Gnaphalium uliginosum. Next base: position 44,751,211 of record OZ005685.1, on the reverse strand, counting down.
TAATCAAGGCTCTAATCTATGAGCCTAGGAAGTTTTTGGCCTTTCGGGGTCATCTTGAGGTCGAAAATGGCATTTTTCAGTTTTAAACATCGTTTCGGGACTTTCTGATGTCGCTTCGGATTGAACGTTTGTTTTCTTAGACTTCAGGAAATTACCTGCTTGTTTAAATATGTTATATGATTATGAAATGAGTTACTAACTCATTATTTGTTGTATTCTTAGATCAGCAGAAGACTCAGTAATATAAGACTTCTGAGTTGTTGGATTGAGATCGACAGGTGAGTTGATCTGTGATCCTCAGTGTGATTTAGTTGTAACATGTTTGGTTACAACGGGTGATGTAATACTACTGTTGATAGACTGTTTAGTCTGGGTTGTTTATATTATCCATGATGATTATGGATTATGTGATATTTGGCCATTGGGCATATGTGAGATGTATATTCAGAGGTCAACGCTGGTTGGGCTTAGTTACTATTGTTTGGCCAAACAGGGGTTCCTTATACACATAGTTGATAGGAACTGTTGTTGGTGAAGATAGTAACAAGCTATCGGTTAATCACTGTATTGGCCTGCAGTTGATTTTAAGTGTTCCGTGGAGGATACCTCAGCAACCACCGGTCCTCTTTGACGTTGTGTGTTTACGATTATTCGCTGTAAACATATTTGTTATTTCTGAGTTAGACTGTTGGTTACAGTTCTTCTCACTTAGCCGTGTGCTAATCCCACCACCCTACTTCTTGCAGGTTAATGTTGATTAGGGGATGGGCAAGAAGTTTTTGGTTTGATGGGATGTTTGACGACCAGCTACTCTGATTTTGTTTTGATACATTATGATGGAATTTGTACTGTATAACACCCAAACTGATGTATGTTTTATGTTTTTTTTTTTAAAAAAAAACGATATAACTTTAGCATATATTATAAAAGTATGTTTTGACCAAACGCTTCCGATATTTCGAATATAAAATGATATTTAGAGAGTGGGGTGTTACAAGTTGGTATCAGAGCATAGATTTGTGTGAATTGAACAGGAGTAAAGTGTTCAATCACAAATCGGAGTTGTTTAGTCAAACATTCCAGGGTATGGGATTTGGTTAATATGTTATGTATTAACAATTAACAATCTGTGAGATATTGTTGTGAGTACAGATATGGCAGAACATGAGCAGCCGACCAATGCCCGGAATAATGCTTCTAGAACTGATGTCCTTCCTCAAGAGAGACATGGACAGTCTGGTACCTCTTTTGTAGTTGGTGAGGAAACAGATAGGGGTGAGTACATATTACAATTAGAGGATGAATTACAGGAACTCAGAAATTTTCGACAGCAGACTTTACATGATAAACAGGCTGAATCTTCTCAGCAGCCTCCATAGTCACAGCAGCCTGTTAGTAGTACTGTTTCACCTCCTGTAGTATCGTTTTCTCAGATACCAGTGTCATTACCATTCTGTTATCAGCCACAGCAGTCTTATGCATTTTTACCACAACAACAGAAGAAGGTTTGTTCGTTTAAAACATTTATGTCCAGTAAACCTCCAGAATATTATGGGAGTACTAATCCTTCAGTTACATTGGATTGGTTACGAGATATTGAAAGAAAATTCGAGGTTTGTCAGTGTGAGGAAGAGGTTAAAGTTCCTTATGCAGTTCAGCTTCTAAAAGGTCAAGCAATGGTTTGGTGGGATTCTATTACAGCAACTTTGACTCAGCAGCAAAGAGAATCCATCAGATGGCTAGAATTTTATAATGAGATGTGTAAACAATTCTGTTCTGATTTTGACATGGCTCGCATCAGGCGAGAGTTTATGGATCTGCATATGACTGATCGAATGTCTATTGATGAGCTTATCACTCAGTTTTCCGAGAAATTGAGATTTGTGCAGCAATGGGTTTCAGATGACAGAACCAAGGTGGAGCATTTTGTTGGAACTTTACCACCTGATTACCGGACTACAGTGAGACTAGCAGGTTCGCTTTCTCAGGCCTTTACTTTAGCTCGTTCTGTGGATAGTGACTTACGAGCTCGGGATAAACATGATAAAGAAAAGGTTTTACATCAGTTTAAAGGGAAATTTTCTGGAGATAAAGGGAAAAAGAAATGGCAGAGTAATCAGCAAGACAGGAGACCAAATGTTATTGGTAATCCAACTGACAGGTCCAACTGGTGTACCAACTGTAAATCTAGACATACTGGACCGTGTACTCCTCAGACTGCTAGATGTATTAAATGTGGATTATTTGGACACCATGTTAAGGATTGTAAGTATCCTAATTTTGTTTGCTGGAATTGTCAAAAGGAGGGGCACAGGGCAGGGCAGTGTCCAGAGGCGGTTAGATCGGGATCGGGATTGGTCAGTGGTTCCTCATCTTTTGGCCAGAAACGCAAGAAACCACCACCAGCAGCTGGTAGGGCTTTTCAGATGAGAGTTGATGAAGCTGTCAGAACAGATGATGTCATTACTGGTACTTTTCTTGTTAATTCTGTACCGGCACGTGTTTTATTTGATTCAGGAGCAAGTTGTTCCTTTATATCTGTTCATTTCTGTGATAAACTGAATGTGACCCCTATTGTGGTTACCAATCCTATTGAAGTAGAAATAGCTAGTGGCAAATTGGTTCCTGTTACCACCTCGGTGACTGGAGCTAGTATATCGATAGAGGGTCAGACTTTTCCAGTTTCATTTCTGTTAATGCCAATTTCTAGTTTTGATGTAGTTATTGGTATGGATTGGTTAAGTCATAATAAAGCAAATATAGTATGTCATCAGAAATTGATTAAAATTCCTATCTCTGATGAGTCATATGTCGTGGCTCGAGGAGAACGGGAGGGTTGTTGTTTTCCTTTGATTTCTTTGATGAAAGCTAGAAAATCTCTAGCTAAGGGTTGTGAGTCATACATGGCCTATGTTATTGATGCTAAGAAAGAAAAGAAATCTGTGTCTGATGTCCGAGTGGTTTCTGAATATCCAGAGGTATTTCCTGATGAATTACCTGGGTTGCCTCCTGTTAGAGAGGTAGAATATCATATTGATCTTGTTCCAAGCTCAACATCTGTAGCTAAAGCTCCATATAGATTAGCTCCTGCAGAAATTCGTGAAATGATGAATCAGATTCAGGAATTGTTAGATAAGGGGTTTATCAGACCGAGTTCTTCCCCATGGGGTGCACCAGTTTTATTTGTGAAAAAGAAAGATGGTACTTTTAGAATGTGCATTGATTATCGCGAATTGAATAAAAGAACAGTAAAGAATAAATATCCTTTACCCAGAATAGATGAGTTATTTGATCAATTGCAAGGATCTTCTTTTTACTCTAAAATTGATTTGAGGTCAGGGTATCACCAGGTTCGTGTTCGTGAGGAAGATATTCCTAAAACTGCTTTTCGTACTAGGTATGGTCATTATGAGTTTTTGGTTATGCCTTTTGGGTTAACAAACGCTCCTGCAGTTTTTATGGATTTGATGAACCGAGTATGTCGACCTTTTCTTGATAAATTTGTCATTGTTTTTATTGATGATATTTTGGTTTATTCGAAATCTAAATCTTAGCATGAACTACATTTGAGAATGGTTCTTGAAACTTTAAAAAGAGAACATCTTTTTGCTAAATTCTCAAAGTGTGAATTTTGGCTTCGGGAAGTACAATTTCTGGGTCATGTTATCTGTAAAGATGGGATTAAAGTGGATCCATCTAAAGTTGAAGTTGTAATGAAGTGGAATGCACCTAAAACATCTTCTGAGATTAAGAGTTTTCTTGGATTAGCGGGTTATTATCGGAAGTTTATCAAAGATTTTTCCAAGATTGCTGGCCCGTTGACTAAATTGACTCGTAAGGATGTAAAGTTTCAGTGGAATGAACAACAGGAATCAGCTTTCAGACTTTGAAACAGTTGTTGTGTCAGGCTCCTGTGTTAGCATTACCTGATGGATCTGATGATTTTGTTGTATACTGCGATGCATCTTTTGCTGGTTTAGGTTGTGTTTTGATGCAGCGAGATCGAGTTATTGCATACGCTTCTCGTCAGCTTAAACCACATGAAAGAAATTATCCAACCCATGACTTAGAGCTTGCGGCTGTTGTATTTGCTTTAAAAATCTGGAGACATTATCTATATGGTACCAAGTGTGTTATCTGTACCGATCATAAAAGCCTTCAGTATATGTTTTCACAAAAAGAGTTGAATATGCGTCAGAGACGATGGTTGGAATTGATAAAAGATTATGATTGCGAAATTCGATACCATCCGGGAAAAGCTAATGTGGTTGCAGACGCTTTGAGCCGAAAGGTATCCTCTGACAAAGTTTATTTTATGCGTTTGGAAATTTCTTCTGATTTAATGAATCAAATAAAAGCTGCTCATTTAGAAGCTTTGATGGATCATAACTTGAAATCTGAAATCATGTTGAAAAGAAAAGATTTGTTACTTGATGATTCGAGGGGATTAAAAACTTTTCAGTCTCGTGTTTGGATTCCATTGATAGGGGGTCTTCGAGATGTAATTCTGACTGAAACTCATAAATCTCGATTATCGATTCATCCTGTAAGTAATAAAATGTATCATGATTTGAAATCTTTATATTGGTGGCCTACAATGAAGACAGACGTGGCACGATTTGTAAATTCTTGTCATATTTGCTCTCAAGTTAAAGCTGAACACCAGAAACCGTACGGATCGTTGAAACAGCTTGAGATTCCAGAATGGAAGTGAGAACATCTAACTATGGATTTTGTAACTAAACTTCCACGGACACTACGAGGTAATGATATGATTTGGGTGATTGTGAACAGATTAACGAAAAGTGCTCATTTCCTTGCTACTAGTGAGACAGCATCTTTAAGCAAGTTAGCCCAGTTGTATATTAATGAGATTGTTTCGAGGCATGGGATTCCGTTATCTATTGTTTCTGACAGAGATTCACGATTTGTATCTCGATTTTGGCAAAGCCTACAACATGAGTTGGGCACCCGAGTAAATTTGAGTACAGCTTATCATCCCCAAACAGATGGTCAAACAGAACGTACCATTCAAACTCTTGAGGATATGCTACGTGCTTGTGTATTAGAATATGGTGGGTCTTGGGATTCACATCTACCATTAATTGAGTTTACGTACAATAATTCTTATCATTCGAGTATTGGCATGCCTCCCTATGAGATGTTATATGGGCGACGTTGTAGAACACCAACTTGTTGGTTAGAGGTCGGGGAGAAACAGTTTGCAGGTCCAGATATTGTTCAGATTACAGCCGATAAAGTAGCTATTGCTCGCGAGAAATTAAACAGCTCGAGATAGACAGAAAAAATATGCTGATCCGCGAAGACGACCAGTTTCCTTTGTTGAAGGTGAATTGGTATATTTGAAAGTTTCCCCATGGAAAGGTGTAATCCGATTTGGAAAACGAGGAAAATTGGCTCCTAGATATATTGGTCCTTTTAAAATTCGACGCGTTGTTAATGATCAGACAGTTACTCTTGATCTTCCACCGGAACTTGCTGGAATTCATAATACTTTCAATGTTTGTTATTTGAGGAAATGCAATGTTGAAGATCAGTCTCAAGTTCTTCCTTTGCAAGAATTGCGTGTCGATCAGAATCAGAAATTAGTTGAAGAACCTGTTGAGATCTTAGATAGAAAGGTGACCAAATTGCGTAAGAAACAGATACCTATGGTGCTAGTTAAATGGAAACATAGTCTAGGTCCAAATCTTACGTGGGAGACAGAAGAAAGCATGAGATCTCGATACCCTAGGTTATTTGTCCGAGAAGAGATTTCGGGGACGAAATCTTCTTAAGGAGGGTAGATTTGTAACATCCACTTTAAGGGCCTAGTGGTATTCCCGTAATTTCCCTAAACTTTAAATTATTATTTAATGTGTTAGGAAATATTGTACTATTATTATGTCTGATAATATTAGTGGTATTACCTGCTTGTTTAAATATGTTATATGATTATGAAATGAGTTACTAACTCATTATTTGTTGTATTCTCAGATCAGCAGAAGACTCAGTAATATAAGACTTCTGAGTTGTTGGATTGAGATCGACAGGTGAGTGGATCTGTGATCCTCAGTGTGATTTAGTTGTAACATGTTTGGTTACAACGGGTGATGTAATACTACTGTTGATAGACTGTTTAGTCTGGGTTGTTTATATTATCCATGATGATTATGGATTATGTGATATTTGGCCATTGGGCATATGTGAGATGTATATTCAGAGGTCAACGCTGGTTGGGCTTAGTTACTATTGTTTGGCCAAACAGGGGTTCCTTATACACATAGTTGATAGGAACTGTTGTTGGTGAAGATAGTAACAAGCTATCGGTTAATCACTGTATTGGCCTGCAGTTGATTTTAAGTGTTCCGTGGAGGATACCTCAGCAACCACCGGTCCTCTTTGACGTTGTGTGTTTACGATTATTCGCTGTAAACAGATTTGTTATTTCTGAGTTAGACTGTTGGTTACAGTTCTTCTCACTTAGCCGTGTGCTAATCCCACCACCCTACTTCTTACAGGTTATTGTTGATTAGGGGATGGGCAAGAAGTTTTTGGTTTGATGGGATGTTTGACGACCAGCTACTCTGATTTTGTTTTGATACATTATGATGGAATTTGTACTGTATAACACCCAAACTGATGTATGTTTTATGTTTTTTTTTAAAAAAAAAACGATATAACTTTAGCATATATTATAAAAGTATGTTTTGACTAAACGCTTCCGATATTTCGAATATAAAATGATATTTAGAGAGTTGGGTGTTACAGGCTCTGCCCCTTGGACCCCGCCAGGGATTACCACCCCTTGGACCCCGCTACCAGGGGCGCTGCCCCCGGACCCTCGTCATTAATGGGCTTCGCCCCTTGCCACACTGATCAATTACCCATAACTGGAAAGTAGAAATATGCGTAACATAATTAATCAAATCTGTGTTTTCACAAAATATCACCAACGGCCCGTACATGTTTTCTAAGCACAAACGATAACTGAACAATTGGACATTTCTAATTGTGTGAACTAACTTAGGTGGACATTAACCCTCCACCTACACGACTTATTTAGGTGGACATTAACTTTCCACTTACACGATTAACTTATGTGGACATTAACCCTGCACCTACATGATTGCCTTAAGTGGACATTAACCCCCACTTATACAATCACTATAGATGGTCTTTTGAGACATCTACTTACACAACCTTATATGTTTAGGACGTTAGAAGGTTGCATTTGAAAAACACGCTTTGCTTACTAATTGCTACTTGTTTGCTAATATCAGGTGAGTTTTAAAGCCCCTTTTTACTGTGTTCTAACTGGGGTGAGAATACATACAACTGCTTTTATACTGCTATTTTCATGTGAACACAAGTACTAAACTCGATATATTGGTTGCATGAGTTATTTTACTAATCCTGAAAGCTCCCCACATCATAGTTTGTTAGTATCGTTATAGCGTGAATGTTAATGAATAGTACTATTTGGGATTGACTTCCCCCGTCCGGGTTAGTCGCGCTAACTGGTCAAACGGACGCATTATCATTTGTTCTTACGAGTGTTGGATTAGGCACTCGCTGGGAGGCACCCCGATCGTGGCACTTGATTGTGACCCGACACCACAGTTAAGCTCGAACTATGAGCTCATGGCGACAATATGCACTATTTTTACATTTTTGTAATACATTACCTATCATTGTTGAATGATACAAACAGGAAATCTTATGTTCCATACGATGTTATATCAACTGTTTACAAACCTATGAACTCACCAACTTTATGTTGACTTTTTAGTATGTATTTCTCAGGAGATCAACCGCAGTAGGTTTGCTTTTGGAAGGAGATAGCTCGAGTCGCATATTTTTCACAAACAACAGAGATTAGCTTGCATTATGATATGTTGTAATCTTGTACTAGATGCGTACTCTACTTTTGGCAAAACATATGTAAACATTGTAACTACGAAATGTAATGATTTTTGAAACGTCTCATATAGAGGTCGTTTGTTGTAATTCTTGTGTTGTGATATTTGATTTGGTCGGCGCCCCCAACGCAACACCCTACCTTCCGCTTCCACGTGTCTTGGGGGTGCGACATATTGGTATCAGAGCCAAGGTTATAGCGAACTAGGTTGCATTAATGGACCTAGACTATAACCGTTAAGTTAGTATTCCTTATTAGGTATGACTGGTTCAGTAATTACATCATTTGAATTTAATTTAACATAGCCTGATCAACTATGTATAATTAAAGGCGAATCGATGCAAGATCGGAAATAGTTATATTAAATGGGAATACATTAGAACACATGGACCGAGGATAGATTATGACAAACCCTTATATGTGCTATTTGTACTAGGTTTTTATATGTATATATATGTAGACCTCACGTACTAAAACTCTTGCTACAGAAATGACAGATTTTCCTACCACAACTTCAACCGATATAAGAAACGATACTCAAACCTCGCCTAATCGCACCTCTTCGAATACCCGCGTCATACGCACCACTAGGAGGGCAACTGACTCTCCACGGACTAGCCCATATCCCGGCACTACTACCGCCAATAATACCACTAACAGAGCCCGCCGTTGGGCAAGTGCTCGCCGTTGGAATTGGCTACCCACTACTCTAAATTCCTGGAGATCCGAAGAAGGAATTCAGGTTACTGCTAAACCCATGGATATTTCCCCATACACATAAGAACCCACCCACTACACTGTCCCTTGTGTTAAGGTAAGTAATATGTATTACGGGATATTATTAATTTCTTTTTATTGCTTATTTGGAAATTGTTTTAAGCACATGACATTTCATTATGGTACATGTAAGCTTCAACTTCATCTTCTCCGATGACTTTCAAGATCCAGCTTTATTACACAATTTCTTATTTGATGGTTGTATCAAACTCGAGTACCCCATGGGGATCCAAAAACCCGATCAATAACAGAATTGAGGTAACATTTCATTTTTGTACAAAATTAATTAATTTTATCCCTTAATGTGGGAAGGTAACGGAAACACCTATTGTACAGTCATTACAAACTTGAAACATGTTTATGAGTGATGCACAATGAAAATGGGTATCATATTAGATTGGTATGGGTTTTTCATACCCATCATATATGGTGGGTTTCATTTTCAAATTTAGGGTCCACACAAACTAACCAAACACCTACAAATGGAATCATACACATTCATTCATTCCCATACCCTCCAACCAAACATCCATAAGTAGAGTACTAACTAATACCATTGGGTGACTCTTAACAGTTTATGTGCAATCAACATGATACGAATGACTTGTCTTTTAATCTTTAATGGTTCAGAAGTTGAATTTTGCAATCAGATTAACCATTCCATAAATAGCAATTTCCATCAACAAAACCATACTTATTATTGTATCATATAGTCATCTGAAATTCCAAAACAGAACTCTCTGCCAGCTATCAAAGGAAAAAAGTATTTACATATGAAGTATGGTGCCATTATTAAACTTTGATGAAGTTTTGCAATAGGAACCTATATCCAGCCAATCAAGTATCAGGCAAAACGAGCGGTTTTTTCCCCACCTGAATTTCTATCAAGCTAGCAACTTCCATTGCACCGCCACCACTAGATATATTTTTGCTATATATATGACAGGTTGTCTAGAGAGATTTATTTTGTCTGCACCCACCAAAAAGAAAGCAAAATGAGTTCATAAATGACACATTCAATCCATAAACAAAAGAAAAAAAAAAGTCTAAATTTTGGTAAAGTTATTAGAACCATAATTCAACAACAATACCGAATCCCGTCACTAGCGGGGTATGGGGGAGGTAAGATGTAGACAGTCATACCTCTACCTGAGAGTAGAGCGACTGCTTCTAGAAGGATATTAGAACCATAATACTTCCACGTTAAAGATGGCTATTTCGACCCATTTATATAAACTTCAACTTTTTTGGACAGAAGTGCTTTGGTTCAACCCCAACGGGTACAAAAGGTTGCCCATTTTGATCCAAACCCATTATGAATTGTTAACCAAACATCCTAGCCCACCCATTATACCACCTAAATTTACATATATGTAAGCATGTATAAATAGAGAGAGAAGGAAGAGACTCACAAATTAAGACTTAATCAAGGTGTCAGCATCACATTCGGTTTAGAAGATTGAGTAACAGAACCTGGGGTGCAACATCTGACCACAGTTGGGTCCCATTCCGCATCAAACATGTAGTCCAGACGTCGTCCTAGAGATGGTTGGGACCTATGAAGCCATGAGTCTGAACCATGCTTTATGTTTTCAGACTGACTAGTCTTAAAATAGTTGCTACAATCATGAACAGGTGAACCCATTTGTGCCTGACCAGGTGTAGATGGACACGAGCCAACAGTTTTTCTTGGGGTTCTCTTCCTTATGATAGAAGGCGTGTTCTTATAACTCAACGCCGAGTTCCTCAAAATAGATTCTGGACTGCTGCTATTGACAGAGATGCTTAGTGCAAGATGAGGAGGAGTTGAACATGAAAAATGACCATTTGGTTGTTTAGAACTGTTTGCGGTACTTGGAGATCCACCATTTTCTAAAGACATGGCCAAATTCTTGAGCTGCGGTGGCTGGTAACACGACGAGCTATGAGGCGGTGTTCCAGAAACTATATGATTGTCAGTCATATGAGAACTACCATCACTAAATCCAATTGATAGACTTAAAAATGAATTCTTGGGTGGAGTCTCGAGTTTCAGATCTGTAACACTCATGGGAACATCAGGGGATGTTGATGGTTCAACTTTATGCACTTTTGCATACCGAGCAAACCCGAGACAATCGTCATTTTTAATGCCGAATTTACAATTTCCAAGAGCCAGATTTGTTGAGCAAATATTTGAAACACTTGACAAAGGGGTTCGGGTAGATAAAAAATGTTCACTGGTTTTTTGTTCCACTAATGAAATTTCCCTATTTCTCTTTTTCCCTACACTAAGCTCCGGTGATGTAGTTCTATCAGAAAAAACAGGCGGGATGTTTAGATCCAATCTCCTCTTGGAGCTATTCCAGTGATTTTTAATAGCGTTGTCAGTCCTATCAACGAAAACAGTCCACAATAGAGATGGTGAATTAATTGATGAAGTAATTCAATATAAATCTTTCAATCTAACAATGCTATTTTAATGTTTCAGAAAATAAAAAATTTCAAGTTTACCTTCCAGGTAGAAATCGAGCGATTTCCGCCCATCGGTTCCCATATATCCGGTGGTAATATGCAAGAGTCGTTTCCTCCTCTTCTGTCCATGCATCTTTCTTTATTGCTGGATCCAAATGGTTGTGCCACCTGTAAAACCATACAATGTGTTGAATGATTCATTTGACAATAATTGATAAGTTACAAATTAGAAATCACAAGTTCAATCTTAAAATACACTCTAAGGGCAAACAGTATATCAGTTGGCAAGTATTATTGCACTAAAACAGAGGAATTGACTCATTGTTCTGAAGGAGATGATACTCGAACAACTGATGCATATAAGAAAAGCCTCTTAACATACAGAAGCTCCCTCATAAATATAAAATAAATAAAGAGGATACAAACTTAATAAGAATATAAGTATGCAATCAGATTAGTACACTGTGCTTATTACCTCTCCCGGCATTGCTTGCCAATTCGCCCAGATAAATGCTTTGCAATAAGCGACCATTTCTTACAGCCATGTTTTTCAACCAACTCCTTTATACAATCATCCTCCTGATTAGATATTTGAATTAAAAATGATCACTCATGTATTACTATTATTACATATAGACAAAGACACCACATCGAACCAAAAAAAAAAGTCCAAAGATACCTCTTTGGTCCAAGGTCCTTTAACTAGTTCAGGATTAAGAACTTTTTGCCAACGATGCAGGCATTGAACATCAGATCGTCCTGGAATAGATTCAGCTTCACAAGACAGAAAGAACAGCAAAAAAGATGAAAAGTATAATTTAGTATCAATAAGATTGAAGTTCAACAAAATTGCCATCATGATAACACAGAAGTCGGTTGTGCTTTCAATCAAGAAAATAAGTCTAACAGGGATGCCCTGAAGTTAAATGTTGAATGCAAATGGGCCAACTACATCAAGCCGCGATATTTTAAATGTACACAGTGGCACCACCACAAATCTGTGAATGGAAGTCTTTAATCCACTATATGCTACCAAAGTTATCACATTAAGTTATAAATGTAGTATAAGAATCAAAGTGATAGCATGATTGCAAACCAACCTATTTTTTTCCAGTTCCTCCCATTGTAATTTTTCACCGCGTCAGTCAAAATAGTGTCCTGCAATGCAAAATATAAGAAACATTAGTATCTTGCATATATAGGTATAAAGTGGCTTGGGCTAAAACCTTTTGTTTCTAAGTAAAAATTATAACTAGATGTTGACTTTACTAAACTCATAGGAGTTTTTTACAGAATAATTCTACTACTATTGAATGGCAGACTGCATCATTGATCAACACTAGCATGTCAACAATGAACAAGATACAAATCAACAAAATATACCATTTTTACAGTCACCAACTAACCTCTTCATCTGTCCAGCCTGCTTGTGATGAACGTTTAGTTTGACCAGTACTTCTACAAGCACAAGTAAAAAGCAAATTCATCAATAATCAATGTTGGAGCAAAAAAGTGGTTAATAAGCAAGCAAAAACATTTGTGAACTCTTTGCAGGAAAGTAAAGAGAGCTATCACAATGGGCTGAGAGGGGCAAAGAAAGCCAAGACTTTACCTCAAATTAAGAAAAAACTTATTGCATTATCTATTTTGAAGCATTAATTCCCAAATTCAAATACATTACTATAACAATCTTTGCTAATTAAATGATATTGGGAAAAAAACAGCTAAAATGGATTTAGCAACTTAGCAGTACTAGTTTAATGAATTTTCACAAGCCCAATTTACTAAATACACCATAATGGGGTCAAATCCAAGTCAACAAACAATATATAATCTGTCAAAAATTTACTCATTGAAGCTTACCCACGACTGCAATGAGATCTCGGAGTGTTAGCATCACAGCTACTATCCGAAATCGATGAACACGAAGTGAATCCAATCTCTTTAGTCAACTCAAAAGTGTGTGGTTCCTCCTTCAGCCCAGCCATCACATCTATTGAAATATGTTTACCTAAAATTCCACATTCAATGTAAAACTTAACAAACAAACACCATTGCTTAAATAAAAATAAAAATAAAAATCCCCAAATACAAATACAAAAATTAGCAGAACAAACATATGCTAATCAATCAACATTTATAAAAAAATCGATGGCAAATCTCAAATTAGTCCAATTTCTAAGTAAAAAGTAGTTGAAGTAATTGCAATCCCAATAAAGCTTACTTTTTTTCTCAAAATCGTCAAAAAGGAAAAAAAAAAATCTTGAAACTTGATTTATAAATAGGTTTAGAAAACTAATTTCACAATCGATTAATAAACAACACTGAATCCACATTACCTTACCCTAACTTTATAAAAAGTTGTAATACCACCGACAACATTTAATCAACCAGCAGCATTGCATTCGATTAATCAAAAACTCAAATCAAATTTAACAACTAGCTGTAAGCTTGATTTGAGAGTTGAAAAGATCCATCACTTGTAACTCAATCGATTATATAGATAGATACATAGAGAGAGCAAATAGCTAACCTAAAATTAAGTAACCGTCAAATTAATTTAATGAATTCCAAAATTAATTAATTACGAATAATAATAAAAGAAAACAACATACGTAATAATGTGTATGTGTAATTGTGTATAGAGTAGATAATATATATCGGCATTGAAAGAGATTTGAAATTACAACAAACCTGTGTTGATGCTAGGGCTTTAGCGAAGATTTAGGGGGCGACCGCTAGTGAGAGAGTGTGTGTTTTGTGTGAGTCGTATATATATGGGATGTATTTAGAGAGAGAAAATAGATAGATTCAGATCACGACGAAGTAGCGGGAAAATGAGTGTGATTTTAGAGAGAGAAACAAAAAAGTTCAAATTTTGGGGCTTTTTAGTTTTAGCGTACGTTAGAAGATCTCACCGTGGGACCCAGACTCTTAGAACTTTAAGTTTTTATTTTTTTTAGATTCTGCTTTCCTATACGAAAAATACTTGCTTTTTTCGTAACTACTCGTATTTTATTAACGTTTATAAAAAAAAAAAAAAAAAAAAAAAAATATTTAGTATATTGTTATTTTTTAACGAAAAGTGCACTGGTTGTTTTAAAAAATAGAAATTAGTAAAACAATTTGCAATTGTGTTCCTGAAAGTTTAATTGTAAATTGTGTGTAATTTTATAAGTAAGGATAACAGTATAATAAATGTAAAAAGAAAAAGAAAAACAAAATTCTTTTTGACGTTATGATTTAATGCTGCATTAAATGTTTAATAAATAGGTAGATATTCTTTGAAAGTTATGTTGATTTGATGTAATTTACCGTTATTATATATAAAAAGGTAATGATATCATGTATGTATAATTAATAAATTGGTTTAAAGTTAATATATATTTCACATAATAATAGACCTGTTCAATTGAATTTTGAATGTGGTAGAATTCTTTTCGAATTAACTTTTTGTTTGATTTATTAAATTAACTTTGTATGGAATGGAATATTGTGTTATACAACAATTTTAGCATTTAACTCCTCACTCGACTCGTGACTTTCTCAATTTTTAATTCGCGACTTATAACTTGACTCGACTCAACTTGTAAAACATGATGAGAATCGATAGTTAAGTTGTTAACCAACAAGTAATAAAAATGGTTAATTTAACATAAATTATAGTCATTTATTTCTTTATTGCCCTTTAATTTTTTATATTACGTAACAATACAAGTTTGTTTGAGTTTTTGAATTTTTCAACTCATGACTCGTAAAAATTTAACAGCTATCCTAATTGATATTGTGAAAGATAAATGTTGAAATGTAATACTATAGCTTTATCTATTTTCTATCATAAGTATCGTGCTAATTACTTTAATTTTTTACACCAAAGGACATTTCGCCTAACACTACGTGAGGAATCCTATAATCTATAGGTTGTGGGTTTAGGGAAACATACATAACACATAAAATTATAAGTTCCATGACGGTATAGTCGGTATGACCATTAATCAAAAGAACCTGCATTACCCGAGCCCAAAACAACACACACAAAATCAGAAGTTGCATGATTGTTAATCAAAAGAATCTGCATTACTAAGCCCAAAACATCACTCATTTTGGGCCCTTTAGTTTTTGTACTTAAGTCCCTTCAACTATCAATCAACTTCAACTTCAACTATAACTATCAAATAAGCACAATATAAAATTCTCAACGAAGAAACAAATGTTCAATTATCAAACGTTTCCTATATTATATTTAAGATTTTATCATGTATTTAAGATTTTATCATGTATGTATGATTAATAAATTGGTTTAAAGTTAATATATATTTCACTTAATAATAGACCTATTCAATTGAATTTTGAATGTGGTAGAATTCTTTTTAAATTAACTTTTTGTTTGATTTATTAAATTACCTTTTTTCCCAATAATTGTAAATTATACATCACCTATATTATGAAATATCGCGTTATACAACAATTTTAGTTGTTAACTCCTAACTCAACTCGCGACTTGTGTTCTTAAAAGAAGTAAAACATAATGAGAATCAATAATAGTAAAGTACACATCACCTTTATATGTATATTTATATTATTGTTTAAGCGTTTTATTCTTAAGAGAAGTAAAATATAATGAGAATCAATAGTTAAGTCGTTAACCGACAACTAACACAGGGTTAATTTAAGATAAATTATAGTCATTTCTTTCTTTATTGTACTTTAACATTTTGTATTACATTACAATTAAAGTTTGTTTGATTTTCTGACTTATAAGAGTCGCACAAGACTTAAAATAATCACACATATAAAATCAAAAGTTGCATGACTGTTCATCAAAAGAACCTGCATTATTGAGCCCAAAACAACACTCCTTTAGGGCCCTTTAGTTTTTGTAGTTCAATCCCTTCAATTATCAATCAACTTCAACTTCAACTATAATAACTATTAAATAAGCCCAATATATAATTTCAACTAAGAAACAAATGTTCAATTACATAATATTACTTTGGTTTTTTAAATTTTGAATATGCAAGTATCTTTGTGTAAGAGATTTTTTTTTATTATTAAAATATATATTTATTTTTATTTATTTATTGTATAGAAAGTTAAACTTATTAGGAAAAAACTTTATATTACATATAAAACATGAAGCATCTTTGTGTAAGAGAATTTTTTTATTATTAAAATATATATTTATTTTTATTTATTTATTGTATAGAAAGTTAAACTTATTGGGAAAAAACTTTATATTACATATATAACATGAAGCATATAACATTTATTGGATTCACTACTTAAGATATACTTGATCTTAAGTACCTTTAAGAACTAGATAAGACAACTCCAGATGGACTCAAATCCTTTTCGAATTGAAATTGAGATTATACTTTGCTTGTTGATTTGGGTAAAATACTCCAAAGTTTTTCTCGAGTTTAGGTTCTTTGTTGTTCTCGTCGAACATTGCAAACAAGTACGTTTCTATAGCCCTTCCAGGTCTCTTAGGCGTACCCCTTGGCGCATGTGCAACCATATTTGTGTAGTATGTACGTGCATTCTCAAATGTTGCTCCAAATGCACCATCCGACGGCCATCCAGTTTCAGATACTACAATTTCAAGTGAAGAGCCTCCCGTCTTCTCTAATGCCGAGTACATCACATCTACCATCGCATCAAAAAGATTTTGATATGCGTTTGCTCCATCTTGTACTACAGTTCCCGGAGAAGTAAATGTTGCATAGGCAAGCGATATTGCCGAAGGATTTCCCGAATAACTATTAGAAAAACAAAGGGTCGTAAATGTAAATGAACCTTACAACAACGGTGCTAAATGAAGTACATTTATCCATGTCTAATCACCACATTCAACATTGTTAGTTTTGACCATATCTTTATGCCAAGTAGGATGTGAGCCATATGGGATCCTAACGAGTCAAGTTGTGTGGTAATCACCTAACAAAAATGCTATTATCCAAATGATTAACTCGACGACAACTTTAATTTATTTAATTATTATTAATTCCAGACGTAATTTCGACACCACATTTGTATGTCAATGTTCCATATATATCGAAAACTATAATGATAACTTTTACTAAAAGCACACCACAATAAATTTACCTGAAATAAGGATAGACGTTGACAAGCAATGGTGCATTTATGGCATTTAGGAACCCAATGATCGGGTCAGTGTACCACCTAACATCATCCTTGAATTTACCTTGCGACGGTGGAAAATCGACTCCAATCATCGTTGTGTCAACTGAAGTCGAAACTTTTATTTGATCTTTGAGTCCATAAAACGCAACAACTTCATGAATATTTGTCAAAGCAGGGTGGACAAATGGCGCCAACGTGCTATCAGAAGGCTTAACCTCATTTCCCACTGCTATGTAACGGAATTTGACACTAGGATAGCTTGCAACGTTTCTCCATACCCAATCAAATGCGTTGTCACGACTTGCGGCAACATATTGTAGATCTGAATTTGGGACACCTATCATTACTTCAATATTGGATCCGCGCAATGCTTGTAAAACAGCTTGGTTAGGATCGTAGAGTCTCATCCGCTTGATGTTGCGTGAATTGTATAAACTTATGACTTGTGCCGGTGATGGAAGATTGTTTCCAAGTAATCCATAACATACTCCAATTTGTGATTCTGCATCATTTTATATCATTTAACATTATATTCTGATCACTTGTATTTATAAAGCGTCAAATATATATGACACGCGACTAAAAAGGTAAAATGGGCAGAAGAAAAGGCTGCATTTACATCTAGCTAAGTGTAAATAAGGGTAAATGTGTATATATAGGAAAACTTGGCATTTAAAAAGTGTATATATATTTTTTATTAATACTCAACAACACATAACTTATATATTGTTAGCAGCATATATGTTATGTCATATATGTATAACATATATACTATGAAATGATATAACAACCAAACAAGTAAACCAGAACCAGACCATACCAAATCGAACAGAAACAACGTTATGGTCATGAAGCTTGCTCTATGGTCACAAAGTTTGGAAATTTAGTATTATTGCGAATGTAGATACAAATTTTTTGTTTGTGTGTGTTTTAAAACAAAATGAAACCGAAAATGCAAAGAGTTACTTATAACACCATATATAAGTTGAGATAAAAGATATGAACCTATTTTGTCTAGGAATGTAGCAAGGATGCCTAATAGAAGAAGTAGAGGCGCCATGAAAGACATTCTGGTTTTTATGAAGGTATGCCACTCTATATATATATATATGAAATTTATATAATAATAATAATAATAATAATAATAATAATAATAATAATAATAATAATAATAATAATAATATATAGGCGGCTAATATTAAGATAGAATTTAACAAGTATAGTTGCCAAAAAATGTATCGTAGACTTTGAGTAATGTAGCAATGGGAGTTGTATATGTTTATGTAAAAATTATATGATTTATAAGCAAGTTGAACTTTATTTAGTGAAAAAATAAGCATATAATTAAGATGAATATATCAAGGCTGCTGTTATATGAACATAAATATAAATTTAATTATATATATAGTTAAATACATTCTTATCGTATGTTCTGGCCAACAATTTTAAATCCAAAATCATATCCTGAAAGTAGTATTCACCGTTTATGTAATAAGATTTAATTCACAATTAACATTTTTAAGAGCTTGAATAGATCTTCTTTGACATGACGATTAAACACCACACTCGATACAAAACATTTCAAATTAAACTAACAGCACGTAACCGTAAACGTATGCTTGTCCCAACCATTCGTCAATTGGTACGTCACTTTTACGCCATTAGGATGGGGCTGTCAGTTTGGCTCTGTCGGCTTACATGGTCGGATATCCGACGAGGGAGGCGATTTTAATGAATAGATCGATCACAACTTCGAATAGGATGTGGTGGGGGTCACAACATTAAAAAGTTACTTTTTTTTTTTTTTAGTTTTAGTTTTTGTTTAGTGTATAAATAAAAATATATGTATATTAGTAAATGTAGATTCAGAAATTGAAGTGATGGTGTCACTTTAGCACCATTGTGTCAGTTATTAGTTAATTCGATGTTATTAGTTAATTTGATGAAATGCACAACTAATGGGCAAGTGACTATCACAATTGGTAAAGTGACTCTATCACAATTGGTCTTATGTGATGTTAGCTGTATAGAGTAGTCCGAGTTATTCATGATATCTTTGTATTTTGTGTTTAAAGACAAAAGCTTACGTTGGCATATTCAAGTTGTTCATTGAATATATATGTATACATAGATTTAGTGTCTGGAAATGCAACTAACTTGTACCCGATATTTATTGTGTGTACCTAACTTAGGTTTGTTATTTTTAATTCATCAAACTTTCAAAAATGGTGTTTTAATGTATTTTGCTGATGTGTCGCTCGTTTAAGGTGCCACATGACATCCGGAGAGTTTGACACATCATCAAAACTTCACCAAAATACATTAAAACACCCTTTTTGAAAGTTTGATGTATTAAAAATAGCAAAAATAATGTGAGTACACACAATAGATATCGAGCACAAGTTAGTTGCATTCTCAGGCACTAAGCCCTACATATATATACACGTATATATATATATATATATATATATATAATATAATATAATATAATATAAATAAAATACAGTGTGTTCGTTTAAGGCGGCTTAGTTTTAGTTTGTCTTGTATTTAGGCATATTCACATTATTTTCACTACACGTGATACAAGTAACACTTATCATTGACTTACGTAGGAATACATATTTTTCGCCTCAAATTTTATCATTTCTAGCTCTGGGAAAACATTTATCACATATGATAATAAATATGATAATATGTATGTTTCAATGAATTAAGTTGCTCAAAAAATTGACTTACGAGTCAACTACTATGTTTAGTAGTTGAGTATGAATTTCACGTTAAAGGTAACTAATTTATTGATGTACAACATATTTCGAAAGAATTGAAGTATCAATGAAAATGCGTCACATGTACAAAAATTCATTTACCCCCAAGATCTTAAAAATTAATTATCTCACAAACGGCAAATCGAAAAATTATGAAAATTGTACCATAAAATTCAGCGTTTTCTCCTCTTCGATTAGACATCTCACAAGGTATACTTTCGACGAGTTTTTTTTTCATTTTTTTGATGTGTTTTACAAATTACTAACACATGTGTTAGTTTTTGGTTGTACATTTGATTTAGGGTTAGGATTTAGGGTTTAGGGTTTAGTAGGGTTTAGGGTTTAGAATCTAGCAGGTTTAGGTTTAGGGTTTAGATTTTAGTAGGATTTAGGGTTTAGAGTTTTGTAAAGTGTTTAAGGTTTAGAGTTTAGGGTTTTGCAGTTCTCCCATACTTTAAATAATTCTTATACTCTAATGATTTGATCTCTTTGTAATCATAATCATAACTATAATAATAATAATTAATCATATCGTAATCATTATAACGAAACTGCTTTATTATTTTAAGGATAATTAGAATAATGTTTCTCAATGTAATTCAACTGTTATACTAAACGATATGAAGTATTCAATTTGAAGCTTTTGTTGGGTAATTAAAACCTTAGGTTCTATTAAATAAAATGGGTTTTAATCCTAAATAAAAAGGTGCATGTATTGTCGAACTATAAATTTTGTTACCAGTGCTGTCAAAAAACTAAAATTACACCTACTAAATGAAATGCACTTGTGAGAGCAATGTAGAAGTCTTTAAAAAGTTGTCATTTTCAAGATAATTCATTATTTATTAATAGTAGGAATGTACATTGTTTAACCGAAACCGTTTAAATCGGTCAATCTGAAGTAATTTGATTGCTTTGGCCGGTTCATTTTTCATAATTGATCTAGTGGTTTTGCTTTTTTCAAACCGTCGTGTATGATTTTTGCGGTTTCAAGACTCAAGATGAAAAGTATAATTAGTAGCAATAAGATTGAAGTTCAACAATATTGCCATCATGATAACACAGAAGTCGGTTGTGCTTTCAATCAAGAAAACAAGTCTAACAGGGATGCCCTGCAGTTACATGTTGAATGCAAATGGGCCAACTACATCAAGCCGCGACATTTTAAATGTACACAGTGGCACCACCACAAATCTGTGAATGGAAGTCTTTAATCCACTATATGCTACCAAAGTTATCACATTAAGTTATAAATGTAGTATAAGAATCAAAGTGATAGCATGATTGCAAACCAACCTATTTTTTTCCAGTTCCTCCCATTGTAATTTTTCACCGCGTCAGTCAAAATAGTGTCCTGCAATGCAAAATATAAGAAACATTAGTATCTTGCATATATAGGTATAAAGTGGCTTGGGCTAAAACCTTTTGTTTCTAAGTAAAAATTATAACTAGATGTTGACTTTACTAAACTCATAGGAGTTTTTTACAGAATAATTCTACTACTATTGAATGGCAGACTGCATCATTGATCAACACTAGCATGTCAACAATGAACAAGATACAAATCAACAAAATATACCATTTTTACAGTCACCAACTAACCTCTTCATCTGTCCAGCCTGCTTGTGATGAACGTTTAGTTTGACCAGTACTTCTACAAGCACAAGTAAAAAGCAAATTCATCAATAATCAATGTTGGAGCAAAAAAGTGGTTAATAAGCAAGCAAAAACATTTGTGAACTCTTTGCAGGAAAGTAAAGAGAGCTATCACAATGGGCTGAGAGGGGCAAAGAAAGCCAAGACTTTACCTCAAATTAAGAAAAAACTTATTGCATTATCTATTTTGAAGCATTAATTCCCAAATTCAAATACATTACTATAACAATCTTTGCTAATTAAATGATATTGGGAAAAAAACAGCTAAAATGGATTTAGCAACTTAGCAGTACTAGTTTAATGAATTTTCACAAGCCCAATTTACTAAATACACCATAATGGGGTCAAATCCAAGTCAACAAACAATATATAATCTGTCAAAAATTTACTCATTGAAGCTTACCCACGACTGCAATGAGATCTCGGAGTGTTAGCATCACAGCTACTATCCGAAATCGATGAACACGAAGTGAATCCAATCTCTTTAGTCAACTCAAAAGTGTGTGGTTCCTCCTTCAGCCCAGCCATCACATCTATTGAAATATGTTTACCTAAAATTCCACATTCAATGTAAAACTTAACAAACAAACACCATTGCTTAAATAAAAATAAAAATAAAAATCCCCAAATACAAATACAAAAATTAGCAGAACAAACATATGCTAATCAATCAACATTTATAAAAAAATCGATGGCAAATCTCAAATTAGTCCAATTTCTAAGTAAAAAGTAGTTGAAGTAATTGCAATCCCAATAAAGCTTACTTTTTTTCTCAAAATCGTCAAAAAGGAAAAAAAAAATCTTGAAACTTGATTTATAAATAGGTTTAGAAAACTAATTTCACAATCGATTAATAAACAACACTGAATCCACATTGCCTTACCCTAACTTTATAAAAAGTTGTAATACCACCGACAACATTTAATCAACCAGCAGCATTGCATTCGATTAATCAAAAACTCAAATCAAATTTAACAACTAGCTGTAAGCTTGATTTGAGAGTTGAAAAGATCCATCACTTGATTTGAGAGTTGAAAAGAGCTTTGATGTGATTGTGGGAATGGACTGGTTGGCAAAGGTCCGAGCGGAAATAGGATGCTTTGATAAGGTTGTTCAGATACCTCTCTCCGACAACGAAACCTTTGTCATACAAGGGGATAAACTCGGCAAGAAACTGAACATGGTGTCAGCTAGGCAAATGCGTAAGTGCCTGGGGAAGCAATGCTTCGCATTCCTGGCACACGTGGTTGACAAAAGACCGGAAGAGAAGCGTATTCAAGACATTCCTGTTGTTAGAAATCACCCTGAAGTTTTCCCAAATGACCTACCTGGACTTCCCCCACCTAGGCCAGTTGAATTCCAAATCGACCTAATTCCCGGAGCGGCGCCCGTAGCAAGGACAACGTATCGTCTGGCACCGTCCGAGATGCAAGAATTGTCAAGTCAACTGCAAGAGCTTCTGAGTCATGGACTAATTCGTCCAAGCTCATCGCCCTGGAGAGCTCCAGTCCTCTTCGTAAAGAAGAAAGACGGATCATTCCGCATGTGCATAGACTATAGAGAGTTGAACAAGTTAACCATAAAGAACCGATACCCTCTACCCCGAATCGACGATTTATTTGACCAATTGCAAGGCGCATCGTACTTTTCAAAAATCGATCTTCGTTCAGGATACCACCAATTGAGAGTCCGTGAAGAGGACATCTCAAAGACAGCCTTTAGGACACGGTATGGGCATTATGAGTTCTTGGTAATGCCGTTTGGGCTAACCAACGCACCCGTAGTATTCATGGATTTGATGAATAGGGTGTGTCGCCCATATCTAGACAAGTTCGTAATTGTGTTCATCGACGATATACTGATTTACTCCAAAAGCAAGGAGGACCATGAGCGACACTTGGAGATAATATTGAAATTACTAAAGGAGCAGAAGTTGTACGCCAAGTTCTCAAAGTGTGAGTTTTGGCTTCGAGAAGTACACTTCCTTGGTCACGTGGTCAACAAGGAGGGAATTCATGTTGACCCAGCCAAAGTCGAGGCTATCAAGAAATGGGAAGCTCCGAGAACCCCTACAGAGATACGTCAATTTTTAGGATTAGCCGGTTACTACCGAAGGTTTATTAAGAATTTCTCAAGGATCGCTAAGCCATTGACCGAGCTGACCCAGAAAGTCAAGGAGTTTGTTTGGGGAAGGAAACAAGAGGAAGCGTTTCAAACTCTGAAGAGTAGGCTGTGTAACGCGCCCATCTTAGCTTTACCGGAAGGAACAGAAGATTTTGTCGTATACTGTGACGCATCCCACCAAGGAATGGGCTGCGTGTTGATGCAAAGGAATAAGGTGATTGCCTACGCATTGAGACAACTAAAGGAGCATGAGAAGAATTATACAACACATGACTTAGAGCTAGGAGCGGTGGTGTTCGCTCTAAAAATCTGGAAACACTATCTGTATGGCACAAAGTGCACCATCTTCACAGATCATAAGAGTCTTCAGCATATCCTCGATCAGAAGATGCTCAACATGAGACAGAGAAGGTGGGTAGAACTGCTAGGTGATTACGATTGCGACATCAAGTATCATCCAGGCAAGGCTAACGTCGTAGCGGATGCATTAAGTAGGAAGGAAAAGATAAGACCCTCGCGAGTGCGAGCATTGGGAATACAAGTCCAGACGAGTCTGAAAACTCGAATCTTGGAAGCTCAAGATGAAGCTTTGAAATCGGAGAACATAAAGAATGAAACCTTGCATAACCTGGATCAAAAATTTGAAATCAAGTCCGATGGAGTTCGGTATTTCAAGGAAAGAGTGTGGATTCCGAATATCAATGAACTGAGAAAAATCATTCTTGAAGAAGCCCATAGATCCAAGTATTCAATTCACCCCGGAGCTGACAAAATGTACAAGGACTTAAGGGAATACTATTGGTGGCCAGGAATGAAAAAGGATATTGCGGTATACGTGGGAAAATGCTTGACTTGCTCCAAAGTCAAGGCAGAGTACCAGAAGCCATCAGGATTGTTGCAACAACCGGAAATCCCACAATGGAAATGGGAACAAATATCAATGGATTTCGTCACGAAAATGCCACGAACGGCAAGAGGACATGACTCTATATGGCTCATAGTGGACAGATTAACAAAATCAGCACACTTTATTCCCATCCGAGAAGATTACAAGATGGACAAACTCGCTCAAATCTATATCGACGAAATTGTTGTACGTCATGGAATACCACTTTCCATCATTTCTGATAGGGATAGCCGATTCACGTCACGCTTATGGCAACAACTTCAAAAGGCTCTAGGCACTCAACTAAATTTGAGCACCGCATACCATCCACAAACTGATGGTCAAAGTGAGCGAACCATCCAAACATTGGAAGACATGTTGAGAGCATGTGCCATAGATTTTAAAGGCAGCTGGGATACTCACTTGCCATTAGTGGAGTTTTCCTACAACAACAGTCACCACACGAGCATAGCCTGTGCACCCTTTGAGGCGTTATATGGTCGTAAGTGTCGATCACCATTTTGTTGGTTAGAAACCGGTGATAGACAGCTAATCACACCCGATGTTATTCAAGAGACAACTGATAAAATCACTATCATCAGGGAAAAATTGAGGAATGCCAGGAGTATGCAGAAAAGCTACGCTGATAACCGTAGGAAACCTTTAGAATTTCAAGTCGGCGACAAAGTACTTTTGAAAGTGTCACCCTGGAAGGGCATGATCCGCTTTGGAAAGCGAGGAAAACTTAACCCAAGGTATGTTGGACCTTTTGAGATAACAGAAAGGATTGGTCCGGTCGCGTACCGACTAGAACCACCAAAAATACCAGGTTAATACTTAACTTAATCTCCACCTAAATCTGGACCTGACCTTCTTAAGAATCATGGTTAATACTGCTAGACAAAAGCTAATACTGCTAGCCATAGTTAGTACTGCTCGACAAAAGTTACCACTGTTGGTCATAATTAATACTGCTAGCACAAATACCTCAGTTAATACTGCTAGCACAATCTCCTCAGTTAATACTGCTAGCACATACTTCAGTTTCCACTGCTAGCACATACTTCAGTTTCCACTGATTAGCTCAATTACCACTGTTTCTACTGTTAGCACTGTACCCATTGGTTACCACTGTTTGAGTTTCTACTGGTAGTCAAGTTACTACTGCCTTCATTACTACAACTGCTAGTCAGTTTACACTGCTAGTTCAGTTACTATTGTTAGTCCAGTTTCTACTGCCCGCATTAATTAATACTGCTTGACATTCAGTTACCACTGCTAGGTAGTTAACACTGCTAGCACAAATCACCATTTCCACTGATAGTACAAATTAGCACTGCTCTTAATAGTTACTACTGTTCATTATTACAACTGTTTGTTACCACTGCTAGCTCAGTTTCCACTGCTAGTTTAGTTACCACTGTAGTCGAGTTACTACTGTTCATTATTACAACTGTTTGTTACCACTGCTAGCTCAGTTTCCACTGTTAGCTCAGTTACTACTGCTAGTCAGTCTCCACTGCTAGACCAAAGTTTATACAGTTGGCACACTTATATCACGAACAAATCATGAAAAACTTAGTATCAATCTACTGTTAGAGATATGCTTAAACGATTTTAAGACCAATCAAGTGTTACCCACACACACAACAAACCCTCCTGCCCGATATAAAAGCTTTTTAAGTAATATTAAAAGATAAGTAACCATTCGTATTCTGTAAAAAGGAACTTTAAGATTTGAAATAGAGTTAAATGTGCACGCAAAAAGGGTTATGATTACCTCTTTTCTCTCAAAATCGGCCAGCAAACCTATTTCCCATAAAACCCAATCAATTAACTTGCACTGCCCATAAAATCACCTCCACCTTCACCCAATCACATTCCTGGATAATAAACTTATACACCCCACCCCTTATTCTTTTTGTTAACCTCAGCAGAAATCATACATTCACACTCAAAACACTTTCATCTACTTTCTCTCAAACCCTCCCAACACAAGCACGATCTTAACAAGAATACCCAGTTTATTCATCATCTTCATCTAGTACCATCCACTCCGGGAACCCTGCTCAATCTGTGGAAAGAACTTCATCACCCCAAAACCCTCACTCCTGGTCGAAGAGGTAATCATAAAGTGCAAGAATGTTTACATTCTATTCTGCACAACCCATTTATTTTATTTTCTACTACTGTTACATTTTCTTGATAATATGTGTGCATTAGGGTTTTTGTACCTGAAATGTTATAATGTTTTACAAATAAAAGACACACTTAAAGTTTGTTCGAATCATTTACATACGGATTTTATAACATGTTATGTGCTTTTGGTAAGTAGGAGAGTTGGACAACTTCTGTCCAAATTTTTAAGCCAACTTGGAAGGCTGTAACTCCATGAATACTCCACCAAAAGTAGTAGTTTTCCTCACTTGACTTTTGACAACCGTATCTTCATCTATTCTTTATAAAAATAGTGACTTTAAACTGGAATTAGCTTGATTTTTAATCTTTCACACAAAACCTAAAGTATACACCGATGACCTAGTATTTTGAGATGTATCAAGAGATGCCCAGAAACTGTTTTAAGCTTTGCTAAAATAAGTCACAAAACCAACAACAAAACCTGGGCAGATTCATTATTTAAAAATAGTGGGTAACCAATTCGTATGAACTACCATATTAAAGCATATCACTAGACATTAATGGACACATTCTTACTGGACTAGGTCACGGTTAGAGCATCATTTCCGGGTTGTAACTTGCTCACAGAATTATACTCGTTAAACTCAGCTCACAAGGTGAGTTCATTGTCCCCTCTTTCTGATTTCTATTTTTGGGGCTGAAAGCATGCAATTACTTTAATCTTTTGGTTGAACTTTTACGTACTATCAACTGCTTTTGAACTGTTTTTACGCAAACTGTGGTATGTCAACATGTTAAGCTTGGGTTTTTCTTATACTCAAAGTCCCCTGCAACTTCTTCACTACTAATTAACTCGTAGCGACGAGCCGTAGATATTATGGGTAGCATGCTATTTAGGGTAGGACCATCTCTCACTCACACTTCAACGTGGGTGCATAATATCGCCTTTTACTCATGTTTGTTGAAGAACATGGAGTATTTTATTTTGAGGCACGTTCGGTCAGATAACCGGATTAGTAGTGGTCTCAAGGCTTATACATTTCTCTCTTTATTACCACATGTTTATTTACAGCAACTTTATCAACTAAATGGTTACTATATTTATGTCCCCGATTGGACAAACTCAGGGATGATATCGTCCCCGATTGGACGGCTATACCCATACTTATGTCCCCGATTGGACACACTTTTGGTTTAACAAGTTTCAAACTTTGAACTCACCAACTATGGCCATAGTTGACCATTTTATTTTGGCATGCTTTTCAGGAGAACGTCGGTAAGCACGGATCATATGTGGGCTAATGCATGGGATTATGTCGACCAAGCCATTTAAACGGACTTTGAACTAAATTTTTGTAATATATTTGTAATAATGCCGTATACTTTGAACAATTTGATGTATTGTTGATGCCTCCAAGGCTGTTTTATCTTAATTTAAATGGTGTGGTTGCTATATCTTTGTGTTGTGAAATCATTAGCTGGACACCTCGTGTTTCCGCTTTAGCGGGGTGTGACAGAATGGCTTTCTTTTTTTTGTTCTTCTTTTATGTATCTTGGATCAGCAAATTTGATGTTTTATATTTCAAAGCTGATTGTCAAGTTTATTTCTAAAAACCATACTTATTATTAGGATCCCATTGATATATAGCTTGTATAACTGCAGGCACAAGCTCATGCTCTTCCAATGAACTACATTACTGTTTCTAAGCTTCAAAGCAAGCTTGGTGGAGAGGCTAATCAAAATACTGCGCGCAAGCTAATGGATAAAATGACAAAAGAAGGATTTATTGAATCCACAAACAACCGTAGGCTAGGTAATGTTAAATCAAACATATTTGGTTCCATTATGAAATCATCATTTCTATTTACCATGAACTAGAGGTGACGATTTTGAACCATACACTTATAAATGGGATGGCTTGGGTTTTTTTTACCTCACACATCAAATGAAAAAAGAAGAAGGTGAAATGGAACATGTCAAACAGGTTGAAAAGAATCGGAATGACTATTTCTACCGTTACTAAAAATGATGTTTTTAACCCCAGGCCCGTTTTGACCTGTTACCCGCGTGGTCATCTTGCTGGCTTAAAAGATCATCCTATTAACATTTGTAATCATACAGGAAAGCGTGTAGTCCATTCTGATCTCACCATGAAGAAACTTGCTGAAGTTCGAAAGGCCATGAATGTGAATCCTATGGTACTAAACTAATAATCTTTCTTTTTCTTTTAGCTGTCCTGTCGAGCTTTTTAAGTGCTATTCTGGTTATAATTTTGTTATCAATTTGATCAGGTGGAGGACACAAACGAAACACATACCAAATCCAATAATTCAGATAACCAAACAGGTGTGCACATTATCTAACTCAATCCGGGTTATAATTTTTTACGAACACAATAAACTCACTTATTGGACAACTTGATCAGGAACTAATCGCTGGGACACATCAACACTGGGTGCACTTCATTCCATTGGATCAGATCTCACACGTACAAAAAGTAGGTCTGATTTGCAGTTTTGCACCAAAATGGTTCCAACACCAGCGAAGCCACAATGTCAAGGTTGAGAGAGAATGGACACAACACTCCCACAAGTAACACTCTGGTTTTTGTTATCTTGCTCATAGAGTACATGTCTATCTTCATTTATATATGTAGTGTACTGGCTTGTGCTTAATTTCTTAAAATATATGTTTTTACAGCCAATAGCTTCAATAGAGATCTATGCAGCAGGAATTGATAATGGTAGAATTGGACATGTCAATCAGGATGATAAAATGGATGATGCCATCTGTAGTGGCCGGTCCTCCCTTGAAAACGTTCCCGCAAAGCAAGCACGTTACATACATGCATCCTATTAATAAAAAATTGTTTCATCATTTAGGTGGCTAAATGGGCAGGTCAGATGAGTTAATTACGAGTCACATTGGGTAGCTTCTTATTGTTGGTCAAAACTGGTCTTATTGGTTGAGCTGACCAGCAAAGAACTCCCTTTTTCTAGATTTAATAAATAACTAATGTCTTATATAATGTTTTTAAAGCTATAGTGTTACAATACCAACCTAACTTTCTTTTGATAAATCAATTTTAGAGGCTTTATGCATTCAATTTTTGAGGCTTTATTCATCTCTAAATGACTTTTAGGGTTTTCAAATACATGAAATTCGATCAGGAGCGTTGTTTCACCATGGCTCCAATATCAAAGAGATTCAAGCAATTTGCAAGGTACATTGGTTATGATATAAAAAGGATCAATTTTGTAGTATTATTATAATTTGATTTATGAACAACATGTAAATTTTACTGTTGGCATGATCTGTATAGAGGACTCTACTTTCCGGCTTCAATAACCTGCCCATCGTGTACGATTCTCATGCAATTCAATTTCTCAGTAATCATCAAGTTCAAATCAGATTACCAGGTTTATATTCATCTACCTTTTGTGTATAATCATCTAATTTACATCCATTCTTATGTAATCATCATTAAGTTACATCTAATTTATTCTTTGAATTCCCTGACCTGCTATAGCACCTATAGGCTTCAATAACCTGAAGATAGTGAATGTGTTTGACCTATTACCTATACACCTGACCTGCTAATTATGCCACCTCAACATGATACTGATCTTTCGTTGCCACCTATAGGTGCGAGCCCTTTTAAAAGTTTGCGTGCAGTGCATCTGTTTTCTACTCATGCTTAAGATTATGAATGTAAATTTACTGAATTTCGACTTTATGTGTGTATGATGTGTTCT
Organism: Gnaphalium uliginosum; assembly: GCA_963930675.1. Taxonomy (NCBI): domain Eukaryota; kingdom Viridiplantae; phylum Streptophyta; class Magnoliopsida; order Asterales; family Asteraceae; genus Gnaphalium; species Gnaphalium uliginosum. Next base: position 44,720,589 of record OZ005685.1, on the reverse strand, counting down.
TGCATCATCTTTACCCGTAATGCACACATAATACACACATTTATGTATATTATGCTCTGTCGTACATATGCTTTAGCCTATACATGATATATTTCTTGAAATTAATTTATTTACTTGAATCAAATAATTTAGGCTAAATCAAATTAATTTAGCCTATACATGATATATTTCAACGTATCAAGTTGAACTATCATTACACGACATTTAGTTTTCTTGCTATATGACATTCCTTCACAAAGAATTCATGTCTTCCACTATCTAAGATCGAGCAATAATATGGCTAAGGTTTTGTGATGCTTAGGATGATGAATGTCATGAGTAGGAAAACAATTGATTACAAGGTGTTAGTGATGTTTCTGATAAACGTTATTATACCTTTATTTTGGTGATGTTTGTGGGAGTTGGTCAGCCAACTATCTCTAAAATGCTTACATGAAAATGGAAAGATTTGAAAGTAGGTCACATGTTTGGGTATATTTACATATTTTTGTTTATTTAAACTCTTACAAATTTTCTCGCTTTGCTATTGATATTCTTTTGGTCACATTTGACATTTCCTTTTTAACAAGTTTTTAAATTTATGTGTTATAGATAAAAATATAGATTAGGATCATCTCTAAGTTACTTTTCATCATGATAGGCCATGCTATAAGTTTTTGTGAGAGGATGAGAAAGTTACATGTTAAAAATATTCTCCTACTTTTTGTTACGTGAAATAACTGATAAATTTCTCATTTTAGCAAGTATTTTATATGTTTTTGTTTTTATTGTTGATACTACAGAAGGCATGGATAACCTAAGGGCTAAGGATTCACCCAAGATTCTTGCATCCTAATGCTACGATACAAGCAGACACTATTAACACACCAAATATATGTAAGGATGGTGATGCTCAAATATTTCCGAGAATGGAAAAAAGTAGGTCTATCAGGTAACAAAATGTGTCATGGCTTCTCTTTGGGCCTCAATTGATGTGATAGATTATTGTGCTAATATTCAAGAATTTTTGGTCAAAGATGGATAAGTTGAAAATTTACAATTGGTGTTGGATCAAATATTAACGGGGCGGTGTTAGTTGCAAATGGCATACCAAGTTTTTAACTTACTCAATACTTTGATATTTATCTTTATGTATTATTATTTAGTTTAGTTTTGCTTAAAATAAGAGTTGTCGATTTTGACTCATTTCTCGCGATTGGAACGATTCCTGATATGTTTTATTTGGATTGTTGGTTGTTTTAATGAGATTAATTGTGTATGATATTTATAGTTTTTAATGAGTTTTATATTATTTTTTTCAGTTTTAAGATTGATTGTGTATTTTAGTTGTTCATATCTCCCATTCCTTTCCCATTCCTTATCCTATTCCTATATGAGCTATGAGTTGTGCATATCTCACAAATCTCCTATTCCTATATATGTGGTAAAGTTGATTAATAGACGTGTGCGGTGGACTGCGGGTTTTGTGTTTCATGATATTGTTGTTTAATTAACTTCGTAATCTTGTGATACATTTTTAAATAACAACAATCTTTTTCATTGATTAAAAAATATGAGCCGTCTTCATATAAATATAGTCATCAGACATAACAAAACGTTGATTATCCTTACAAATGAATGATAAATTTTGTTATGTCATATTGAATCACCAAGTACGTTCCATACGATTTGCAATCAATAATAACAAATTTCAACATTTCAACGTCTGCAACCACTAAAATCTAACCTTTTTGTCCAGTACGGTTCATATGATTCATGATCAACATTAACAAAATTCATTGTCCAACTTTCACATTCGTTAAAATCGAATTCTAATTTGGACTGTCAACACACCTTTTATTTATACATAAATGATAATTAGTGTAAAAGGAAGTTTGAAGAGTTGTAAATACTTAGTTACTTAATTCTATAGACATAGTATATGTCAACCAATCTAAGTATGTAAATAAACATGTATATGTATCTTTTTTCAATTTTACACGCAGATGAACATGTATACAATGTCATCATCAAAAATATATACCTATAACGTTATCAACTAAAATTAAATAAGTAATTCAACATTTGTATACAAATCATGTACTAGCCCGCAAATTTTGCGGGTCATAATCTAGTCATGATATATATAAAAAAAATTCATTTTATATACTCCGTACGATAAAAAGTATTATTTTATGTTAAAAATGTATTATTAGGAATTGAATTATATTAAGAAATAGACGTGACCCAACTTCTCATATTGCCATGTTTGACTCTTGAGTTTTTTCCCTATCGCTCTCAATTGGGGTTTGGCGGTTCGGATTCGGACGCTCCGGTACAAGTTCACGTAGTCCAATAAACAAGTTATTATCAATATAGCATACGTGAATGTCGGGAACAGACACATAAATATGGCACTCTGGCAGACCTGAAGTGTATAGCCGTAAAATGTCAGGATTTCCGTTTCATATTTTCATGTTATTTCCATTGGGTCCTAATGTAGGCACCCCCTTCAACTACTACTAGGTCTGCAACCTAGCAACTGTCAATCATCACATATCAAATGTTATTATTTTCTTTTTTCTTTAACTTTCTATTTTAAAATAATACAAAGTTGATGTTTAATAAAAAAATACGGAGTAATACTTTAATAATTATAAATTGACTTTGTTGTCCCAATTATACTTTTTTTTTTAAACGTTGTTATTAGAAAATTAATATAAAGTTATTTGTTATCTCAAATCTCTAATCTCTAATCTCTAATAGATATAATGCATCTTAGTAACTGTCTTAAAATTTGAGTCAAACCAACGGAATGTTTATATTGCCCATATATACTTATCTAATTCCACATCTAAATTTATTATTATGGAAACGGAAAATTTTGATTACATTACGGAGACTAATGTCAATAAATACATTACATAAATAGATAAATCCTATTAAGAGAAATTAAATTAAATATAGTATAGTAGATGATTAAATCTTACCGGTAATGGTCCCAATCAACTTAATTATTAAAAATGTATCATAAAATACTATAGAACGAACAAATATTTTATCCAAAATTATTAATTTTTACCGCCGCATTGCGCGGGTTTTTGACTAGTAATAATAAAAGAAAACAACATACGTAATAATGTGTAGGCATATATATATATATATATATGAGATTAGTAAAACAATTTGCAATTGTGTTGATGAAAGTTTAATTGTAACTTTTGTGTAATTTTATAAGTAAGGATAACAGTATAAATATGTATAAAAGAAAAAATAAATCTTTTTGACGTTATGATTTAATGCTGCATTAAATGTTCAATAAATATGTAGATATTCTTTGAAAGTTATGTTGATTTGATGTATTTACCATTATTATATATAAAAGCTAGTCCTAAAATTCGTGTATACATGCAGTCACTCAATTTGTATTTATTTTTCATAATTATCGATAGAATTCTTATATGATATATGACAAATTAAAACGTTTTTATGAGTTAAGAGATATACAATATTATTTGGAATTAAAAAAGTTTAGGTAGTCTCGAAAAAAATAATGGAAGAATAACAGTATCAGACACGAATCAACCAACCGTTGGTGTGACTCTTAACTCTTTGATAAAAAGAAATCACAATCGGTTTGCAGGAAGTTTTTATGATATTTATTTTAAATGTTGTTTTTTTATGATATTTATTTTAAATGTTGTTATCTTTGTTATTAGAGTAAATTACACCGATCATCCTTATGGTTTACACGAAATTATACCGATCATTCTATTTTTCAAAATTACACCGATCATCCCTGAATAAGTTGAAAGTGTACGGCGATAGTCCATTCCACTAACGGCCGTTAAAAATGTTTGTTAACTCTAACTTTTGCTAAACATGTATGGGCAAAAAAGTCCTTTTTAACCTTATTTCTTCTTCTTCCCTAAAGCATCTACAACTCCAACCCATTTTTTTTTATCAGTCACGATATTAACTTTCAAATTCAAGCCTACAATCTGAACAACAACATCATCCTTATTTTTAAAATTTCATTTTCATCCACAAATTCACAATATCATCATTCTCATTATTATAATATTAGTAGTTTTAGAACATCAGCCAAACACATCAACGAATCTTAAAATTATAAAATACGATCAAATTAAAACCTACAAATATGTATTCGTATACATATACAGACATATAATACACAAATCGATGACATCCGTCATTATCTTAGCTGTTAATGCAGTCACCAAACACCGCATCGCACACCACCAGGATCGTCGCTGTCTGTCGTTACCTTATTCACCGGATAGCCATCACCAATCCTCACTATCTCGCGTTCTCCCTCAAACCCACCACAATTGAAGCAGATCAAAAAGAAAGATTGAGGGCAGTTGGATGTTGACAAGAGAGGAGAGAGTGAGGGTGTTGAAGAAAGTGACAGGAGAGAAGTAGAATGGTACAATGACTCATTTACCCTCACGTGTTTATCATGTGACCTAATTTAACAATCATTTTTAACCACCGTTAGTGAGAGGGACTACCACCGTGCACTTTCAACTTAGTCAGGGATGATTGGTGTAATTCTTGTAAGAAAAGGATGATCGCTATAATTTATGTAAACCACAGGGATTATCGGTGTAATTTTTACTCTTGTTATTATTTTTGATGAAACTTATAAATTTTGCTTTACGTTGGAATAAAAATATAGTATAAATATAGATGATGTTATAACTGTCGTAGGATTATAAATTTAAATGAGAATGGATCTTATCTTCAAAAGTTATCTATAACCAAATTATTTAATTTTAATAGTTTTTTTAATTATGATGTCATTCTTTCTTTAATTTTAGTTAATTTGATAAAATCAAACAATTTTATTGACTAGTAGGATTTTGAATGACATTATCAAACGTTTCCTATATTATATTTAAGATTTTATCATGTATTTAAGATTTTATCATGTATGTATGATTAATAAATTGGTTTAAAGTTAATATATATTTCACTTAATAATAGACCTATTCAATTGAATTTTGAATGTGGTAGAATTCTTTTTAAATTAACTTTTTGTTTGATTTATTAAATTACCTTTTTTCCCAATAATTGTAAATTATACATCACCTATATTATGTAATATTGCGTTATACAACAATTTTAGTTGTTAACTCTTAACTCAACTCGCGACTTGTGTTCTTAAAAGAAGTAAAACATAATGAGAATCAATAATAGTAAAGTACACATCACCTTTATATGTATATTTATATTATTGTTTAAGCGTTTTATTCTTAAGAGAAGTAAAATATAATGAGAATCAATAGTTAAGTCGTTAACCGACAACTAACACAGGGTTAATTTAAGATAAATTATAGTCATTTCTTTCTTTATTGTACTTTAACATTTTGTATTACATTACAATTAAAGTTTGTTTGATTTTCTGACTTATAAGAGTCGCACAAGACTCGAAAGAATCACACATATAAAATCAAAAGTTGCATGACTGTTCATCAAAAGAACCTGCATTATTGAGCCCAAAACAACACTCCTTTTGGGCCCTTTAGTTTTTGTAGTTCAATCCCTTCAATTATCAATCAACTTCAACTTCAACTATAATAACTATTAAATAAGCCCAATATATAATTCTCAACTAAGAAACAAATAATATTACTTCGGTTTTTTAAATTTTGAATATGCAAGTATCTTTGTATCTTTGTGTAAGAGATTTTTTTTATTATTAAAATATATATTTATTTTTATTTATTTATTGTATAGAAAGTTAAACTTATTGGGAAAAAACTTTATATTACATATATAACATGAAGCATCTTTGTGTAAGAGATTTTTTTTATTATTAAAATATATATTTATTTTTATTTATTTATTGTATAGAAAGTTAAACTTATTGGAAAAAACTTTATATTACATATATAACATGAAGCATATAACATTTATTGGATTCACTACTTAAGATATACTTGATCTTAAGTACCTTTAAGAACTAGTTAAGACAACTCCAGATGGACTCAAATCCTTTTCGAATTGAAATTGAGATTATACTTTGCTTGTTGATTTGGGTAAAATACTCCAAAGTTTTTCTCGAGTTGAGGTTCTTTGTTGTTCTCGTCGAACATTGCAAACAAGTACGTTTCTATAGCCCTTCCTGGTCTCTTAGGCGTACCCCGTGGCGCATGTGCAACCATATTTGTGTAGTATGTACGTGCATTCTCAAATGTTGCTCCAAATGCACCATCCGACGACCATCCAGTTTCAGATACTACAATTTCAAGTGAAGAGCCTTCCGTCTTCTCTAATGCCGAGTACATCACATCTACCATCGCATCAAAAAGATTTTGGTATGCGTTTGCTCCATCTTGTACTACAGTTCCCGGAGAAGTAAATGTTGCATAGGCAAGCGATATGGCCGAAGGATTTCCCGAATAACTATTAGAAAAACAAAAGGGTGTAAATGTAAATGAACCTTACAACAAGGGTGCTAAATGAATTACATGTATCCATGTCTAGTCCTCACATTCAACATTATTAGTTTTGACCATATCTTTATACCAAGTGGGAGGGGTTATATATATTTACTCATTAGATAATATAATAATACATTTTTCTTCTTTTTTAAAAACAAACAATTTTTTTAAAAGGTTTTTTTCCCTTGCAAATTTATATCCTAAAAAGGATACACAAATTCACCTCAACAATATACGACAAGTTAGAAAAAGGATTTTATTAGTGGATGACATGATACGTATAAAATCGTTTGCTTAATATATTGAGTCAAGTAAAGTTTCATGTATAGTCTTAAGAATTTTAGTTGTAACTTATACAAATTGTAAATAGCAATTAAAACAATAAAAATGTAAAAGGAAAAGGCATACAAGTTAAAACTACGAATATGTACATAAACTTTTTTTATTATTAACGTATTCAGAAAAAGAAGTATAGAGTATGTCTAGAAAAAAAAAGCTTACAAGTTAAAACAAAAAAAAATTAAACTAATGATAAACACAAAAAGTGAAAAAAGAAAGAACGAAAAAATAGAAAATAATAATAATAATAATAATAATAATAATAATAATAAATTAATAAATAAATAAGAAATACAAACGTAAAATATGTGTTCGTACTTCGTAATAAAGCATGGTAAGTATTTTGTTGTTAGTTTTGTAACAACTATCAACAAAGAAACATAAATACATAAATAATAACAAAAATAAAAGATGAGCGGATAAATTTCAATTCTAATAAATATTATTTAATTAAATAAGTTTGATAAGAAAATATAATGAGTGGATCTTGAAAGGTAAAAAATTAATATAATAATTGTTTAGTAATTATATTATGGGTGTATTGGAAATAGTAATTAATAACTATTGTGTTTCGATGTTTAATTAACGTGTAATTATAAGTTTGGCGTGTATAACAAGTAAAAATATTGGTATATTTAGTCTAACCCGACCCATATCTAATGAGTCAAGTTGCATGGTAATCACCTAACAAAAATGTTATTATCCTAATGATTAACTTGATGACAACTTTAATTAATTTATTTATTATTAATTCCAGACGTAATTTCGACACCACATTTGTATGTCACTGTTCCATATATAGCGAAAACTATAATGATAACTTTTTACTAAAAGCACGCCAAAATAAATTTACCTGAAATAAGGATAGACGTTGACAAGCAATGGTGCATTTATGGCATTTAGGAACCCAATGATCGGGTCAGTGTACCACCTAACATCATCCTTGAATTTACCTTGCGATGGTGGAAAATCGACTCCAATCATCGTTGTGTCAACTGAAGTCGAAACTTTTATTTGATCTTTGAGTCCATAAAACGCAACAACTTCATGAATATTTGTCAAAGCAGGGTGGACAAATGGCGCCAACGTGCCATCAGAAGGCTTAACCTCATTTCCCACTGCTATGTAACGGAATTTGACACTAGGATAGCTTGCAACGTTTCTCCATACCCAATCAAATGCGTTGTCACGACTTGCGGCAACATATTGTAGATCTGAATTTGGGACACCTATCATTACTTCAATATTGGATCCGCGCAATGCTTGTAAAACAGCTTGGTTAGGATCGTAGAGTCTCATCCGCTTGATGTTGCGTGAATTGTATAAACTTATGACTTGTGACGGTGATGGAAGATTGTTTCCAAGTAATCCATAGCATACTCCAATTTGTGATTCTGCATCATTTTATATCATTTAACATTATATTCTGATCACTTGTATTTATAAAGCGTCAAATATATATGACACGCGACTAAAAAGGTAAAATGGGCAGAAGAAAAGGCTGCATTTACATCTAGCTAAGTGTAAATAAGGGTAAATGTGTATATATAGGAAAACTTGGCATTTAAAAAGTGTATATATATTTTTTATTAATACTCAACAACACATAACTTATATATTGTTAGCAGCATATATGTTATGTCATATATGTATAACATATATACTATGAAATGATATAACAACCAAACAAGTAAACCAGACCATACCAAATCGAACAGAAACAACGTTATGGTCATGAAGCTTGCTCTATGGTCACAAAGTTTGGAAATTTAGTATTATTGCGAATGTAGATACAAATTTTTTGTTTGTGTGTGTTTTAAAACAAAATGAAACCGAAAATGCAAAGAGTTACTTATAACACCATATATAAGTTGAGATAAAAGATATGAACCTGTTTTATGTAGGAATGTAGCAAGGATGCCTAATAGAAGAAGTAGAGGTGCCATGAAAGACATTCTGGTTTTTATGAAGGTATGCCACTCTCTCTCTCTCTCTCTCTCTCTCTCTCTCTCTCTATATATATATATATATATATATATATATATATATATATATATATATATATATATTAGTTTTAAGTTCGTGCGATGCACGACAATTTAAAGAATACAAATTTTATTCCTATTAATTTAATCAAACAAATTAATTATTAAGCGATTTGCTAAATATAATTGTGTTTAGTACGTAGTATAAAAATAGTGTGAGATGTTCATCGTAATATGCGAAATATTTTATACAAAGTCAATATTATTACACTAAATATAAGATCGTAAATAAATATATGTCAAATTGTTTAATGATAGTTTATTTTCTAATTAGTTATTATTAATAATAAAATAATAATATTAATTAAATAATTTGTAAGAGTTTGTTTTCACACAGGACTCTCTTTTTTCATATTAGTATTTATATTTATTAGTTATTAATTATTAAAAAATAATAAAATAATAAAATAATATTAATTAAATATTTTGTTAATTGAAATTAAGATATTAACATGTGTCGTGCGTGCTTACGTAACAAATTCTAGAGCTTTCTTTTATACTCATTTAGTATATATATATATATATATATATATATATATACTACACCCGTTGAATATTGATGATGGTAGTAACTATTTTAGTTAGCTAAAAATAACAATATAGAATTATAATGATGTATTAGTTCATTTTTGTTTTAATGCATGATCGATCATATGAAAAGATGAACCAAACAAAAGAGGAACTCGTGATCTTATGCTTTGTCAAGTGGCGAGACTTGAGATGGAGACCGGTAGGCATGAGTCGTAAGCAGCTTGTGACAAAAAGGGTTTTTGGTAGGTGGTAAGTTTGGGTACGTGTGTGACCAACTAAATGCCTTCGATCACCTGCCTTTCAATCTTTTCCTTTTTGTGGTTTACATCGTTCTCTCTTTTATTGGTTTTGTGCACCCTTTCGAAAAGGAAATTGTATCGATAATTTTTTCGTTTTTTTTGGCACCTCCTCAAGTTTAAACATGAACTACAATATGTTTTTGCACAAAATATTTCATTTTACATGATAGTAACACCAATTTAATCAAATCATAGAAGTAGCAATGACAAAATACCGCGGAGAATGAAAGATTTTGTAAGTGTTTATTATTATTATTGGTAAACGTCCAAAATAGCTATACTATCCCCATCGGAAATTTTTGTCGTATATTTTAGTGCATTGACGGATTTGTGGACACGGAATAGTAGATGCGGAATGTATACCCAATTAAGTTATTAAATATCGGGCTCAACTAAAATTGCAGGGGTTAGGGGGTCATGCCCCCTTGTGGGGTTGATGTAGTGACAAATTAAAAATACGAATTAAATTTGTTGATTCCTATAATACCAGATTAATTTCTTCTAAACACGCGTTGATTCAACAGAATACCGCAACTAGGCAAAATTCAACTCAATTGAACAAGACAATTTGAGAGAAAATGTAAATTTCATAAAATTCAAAACTAGCTTTTCTGTCTCAAACAAAAACCCTAAAAAACAAAGCAGAAATTCAAAATGGGCCAAAACACATAACAGGCCAAACAGAAAGCCCAAAACAAAAGCCCAAAATTAACTAAGAAAACTCCATTCTATTACAACTCAAAATGTACGGTACTAGGTGGAAGACCTGTGCAATGCACGGTAATTTATTAGAATTATTTTAGATATTACGTGATTAAATAATAATTGTAGTACATATTTTATAAAATAATTTATAAAATAACATTAATTAAATAATTGATAGGACTTTGTTTTTGTATGTGACCCCTCTTTTCATATTATTATAATATATGTAGCATTTATATTTATTATTTATTAATTATTATAAAATAATAAATAAAATAATAATATAATATTAATTAAATAATTTTTTAACTGAAGTTAAGAGATTGACACGTGACATTAATGCTTACGTGGTAAATTCTGGAGGTTTCTTTTATACTTCTTTAGTATATATATATATATATATATATATATATATATATATATATATATATATATACATATATACTAGTTTTAAGCCCGTGCGATGCACGGCAATTTAAAAACAATGATAAAAACAGTTATTATAATGAATATATAATGAATCGTAAAATGTACTTTCCAAATTTTTATAATGAGTACGTAGTATAAAAACAATGTGAGGTGTTAATCGTAAAATGATAAATATATTATACAAAGTCCATGTTATTACATTAAATATAAGATCGTAACTAAATATATGTCAAATTGTTTAATGATATTTTATCTTCTAATTAATTATTATTAATAATAAAATAATAATATTAATTAAATAAATTGTAAGAGTTCGTTTTTATATGGGACTCCTTCTTTCCATATAGTATTTATATTTATTAATTATCAAAAAATAATAAAATAATAATATAATATTAATTAAATAATTTGTTAACTGAAATTAAGATGTTGACATGTGTCATTCGTGCTTACGTGGCAAATTCTGGAGCTTTCTTTTATACTCTTTTAGTATATAACTAGTTTTAAGCATGTGCGATGCACGACAATTTAAAACATACAATTTTATTCCTATTAATTTAATCAAATAAATTAATTATTAAGCGATTTGTTAAATATAAGTGTTTTTAGTACATACTATTATTACACTGTGAAATGTTCATTGTAATATGATAAATATTATATACAAAGTCCATATCATTACACTAAATATAAGATCGTAACTAAATATATGTCAAATTGTTTAATGGTATTTTAGTTTTTAATTAATTACTATTAATTATAAAATAATAATATTAATTAAATAATTTGTAGGAGTTTGTTTTCATATAGGACTCCTTCTTTGCATATTAGTATTTATATTTATTAATTATTAAATATTAAAAATAATATAATATTAATTAAATAATTTGTTAACTAAAATTAAGATATTGACACGTGTTATTTGTGCTTAAGTGGCAAATTCTGAAGCTTTCTTCTATACTCCTTTAGTGTGTGTGTGTGTATATATATATATATATATATATATATATATATATATATATATATATATATATATATATCTAATGGGCGGCTAATATTAAGATTTAAGATAGAATGTAACAAGTATAGGTGCCAAACAAGGTATCGTAGACTTTGAGTAATGTAGCCATGGGAGATGTATATGTTTATGTAAAAATTATATGATTTATAAGCAAGTTGAACTCTATTTAGTGAATATATCAAGGCTGCTATTACAGTATATGAACATAAATATAAATGTAGTTATATATAGTTAAATACATTCTTATCGTATGTTCTGGCCAACAACTTTAAATCCAAAACCATATCCTGAAAGTAGTATTCACCATTTATGTAATAAGATTTAATTCACAATTAACATTTTTAAGAGCTTGAATAGATCTTCTTTGATATGACGATTAAACACCATAGTCGATACAAAACATTACAAATTAAAACTAACAGCACGTAACCGTAAACGTATGCTTGTCCCAACCATTTGTCAATTGGTCCGTCACTTTTACGCCATTGGGACGGGGCTGTCAGTTTGGCTCTGTCGGCTTACGTGGTCGGATATCCGACAAGGGAGGCGATTTTAATGAACAGATCGATCGCAACTTCGAATAGGATGTGGTGGGGGTCACAACATTAAAAAATTACTCTTATTTTTTTTGCTTAGTGTATAAAAATATATGTATATTAGTAAATGTAGATTTAGAAATTGAAGTGATGGTATCACTGTTAGCACCGTTGTGTCAATTATTAGTTAACTTGATGAAGTGCTCATTTGGCACGACTAATGGACAAGTGACTGTATCACAATTGGTCTTATGTGAAGTTAGCTGTTAGAGTAGTCCGAGTTATTCATGATATCTTTTGTATTTTGTGTTTAAAGACAAAAGCTTACATTGGCATATTCATATTATTCATTGAATATATATGTAAACATATATACATATGTATATAAAAATAAAATACATGTGTGTTCGTTTAAGGCGGCTTAGTTTTAGTTTGTCTTGTATTTAGCAGCATATTCACATTATTTTCACTACACATGATACAAATAACAGTTATGATTGCCTTACATACGAATAAATATTTTTCGCCTCAAATTTTATCATTTCTAGCTCTGGGAAAACATTTACCACATAATAAAGATGGTAATCTCATCAACCCCTAATTGATCACTAAACAAGTCAACCAAGGGCTACTTGCGTACTCGAATGCCCGGTATATCTTTTAGACCCATCTTTACTACTGTTTTTCTAAAAAGTGAAGGCACTTTTTCTAACCCAATCGAGTCGCAAAAACCCTTGCCTAGCTCAACAAGTGTCGTTTTATCTCTACCCGTTTCCCTTATCGAGTTATAATATCCAAGCCAACCATGGTACGCTGCCTCTTTCACACTCGGGTCAACTTTAGCCATTGACTTCCCTATCTGAAAAACACACATTTTTTATTATATGAACGGATTAATCAAATATTGGCGTTAGAGGGTAAGATGGAAACTAACCTTTACTTTCATATCTGGATCTAAATGAGGTGAAGCTGATTGATCAACCGGGAGGTCTTTAATTTCGTCAATAAAATATTCTTCCCATGGTGCAAGCACCATGATTCCTTCTCCACCTTTGCCTTCACGTCCTGTCCTTCCAAGACGATTTATATACTGCTCACGGTCCGTAGGGACACCCACCTGGTTTATGTTGTCATTTATTAACATGAGCAGAAAGAAAAAAACAGATGATATTTATACACATTAATTATTATCTCGAGTGCAAAAGGTTCAAACTTTATCCTTGGGAAATATGCCGTTTTCAAGATATATTAAATGGAATTTTCATTTTGTGATGTGCGTCCTGGAAATCATATAGCTTGTTCTTTTTACCTGAATTACCAAGCTAACATCAGGATAATTCATTCCACGAGCTGAAACGTCAGATGTAACTAATATCAACTGTTTAGCTTCCTTAAATTCCTCAGAAACACGAGTTCTGTAAAGTTGTGGTTTCCTAGAATGGATCTCCCTAACATTCATTTTCATCTCACGGAGAAGAGAAAACATGAGTGATGTCATCATTGCTGTCGTACAGAAGACAATAACCTGAGAAATAGTATAATGTATTTGAATGTTCAGCATCTGCTACAAACTTCATATGTTAATCATTTATGTAGCAGTATAAAAGCAGCATACCTTATAATCGTGGACATGGGCAATATGGTCCTTCAATATATGGTGGACTATTTGAAAATGCTGTTCATGTGGTGCAATAAGGTAAGATTGGCTAACCTGCATCAACGATTAAACAAGACAATCCTAAACATCAAAAACTATTTCCTTGCAAAAGAGTTAAACAAGTTTCGAATTTGCAGCAACAACCAACAAGCAATACAACTATGACAAATAAATCATATCGGAAATTGGTCGAATAAGTAATATCACATACCTTATCGTGTGTTTCTGGACCTAACCCAACTGTATTAATGTAAGCATGTTCCCTTTTCAGAACAAGCTGAGATACTCGCCGAACCTCTTTCGGAAGTGTGGCAGAAAAGAGTAAAGATTGCCTTTGACGAGGTACACAATCAACGATTTTCTCCACGTCCTTGCGAAATCCTAAATCTAGTAAATGGTCTGCTTCATCAAGTATAAGCATTTTTAATCCCATCAAACGCGCAGAGAATCCCGATTTGTTCTCAATGTGATCCAGCAATCTACCAGGGGTTGCTATAATAATCTGGCATGGTTCTGTTTCTAAACGTTTCTGATCAACTTTAAATCGAGTACCTCCAACAAGTGTTTGCACACCAATTCCATCATGGTACTTTAGCAACACATTGGCTTCCGCAGCTATCTGGCTTGCTAGCTCTCTTGTGGGACAGAGAATAAGAACACATATTGGTGGAACTCGCAAACGCTTTGCCTCTTTGTTATTTGAAGCCTTTAAAACTGTTTCAATTGCGGGGAGCTGCTTGTGTTTAACAACATCGCATAACCAGAAACAAAAAAAAAAACACAAGAAAGTAACAAGTTGAACGAAACAAAAGGGGATTTTTCGTTTACCAAAAAAGCAGCACTTTTCCCTGTTCCAGTTTTAGCTTTGACTAACGCATCCTTCCCTGTTAGAAAGAACTACGATTAACACAAAATTAAGAGAGGTAATAAGTTAGTGTGCGTAAAACTCATACCCTCAAGGCAAGTAGATATCGTAGCATCTTGAACCTTGGTCATTTGCACGTATCCTGCTAACGTAAGAGCCTTAATACTCAATGGAGATACATCGCATTCATCAAACCTGAAAATAGAACAACCCCTATGCTGTTATCAAATAGACCCTAAAAGATCTAGTCATTTTACCACTATAAATTTATTAACTTTAGCAGTTCCATACGGGAGTGTTTGGGATTGATTACTTTAAAGTGCATATGTGCTTAAAAAGTTAAAAGAATAAGCAAATACCAACATACGCACATTTACGTGCTTATTTCTTCTAAAAATTGCATATAAACAGTTTTCTACAGAGTGTTTGAATTTGTTTATCTGTTGTAAAAATAAGCAATAAGCAATAAGCAGATAAGCACATAAACAAGTAATCCCAAACACCCCTACATCGAAACATTAGCACATATGAAACACATTGCAAACAGCATATACACATCAAGAAAACCAAAAATCAAACCTCTTGGGACTCAGGATCGAGTCATCGTCACCCGTTTCAATGTCTTTTTCAGCCATCCGCCTCTTATTAACCTCATTCCTAATAGCCTGTACATGCAATGACAAATCATCCTCTTCTTCCAAAAACTTCAACGGTACCCGTTTCGTCACCTTTTTATCATACTTCCCCAATGCAGCACTACTCATCATCACCTTCTTCTTCACATCCCCTTTCCCGTCATCACTCTCCTCACCGTCTGAGGACCCAATTAAACTCAACCGCGCCCCTCTAGTTTTCGTCAACAAAAACCCCTCCTCATCATCTGAACATTCGTCACTCGACAAACCATCATTCTTCCTATAACTAGTCCTAACTGAATAATGCCTAACATTCAACAAACTATATCTATCATCTAAACATGAAACCGCCGAATAATTCCGAGGTTTTAACTGATTATAACTGAAACCGGGAGAAACATCACTTACTTGATTACTCGTTATCCGAAGTTGACCCGAAACCATTTTCTGCAAATTAATTGGGTTATGATTTGATTCAATTCTTCTCATTTCTTGTAAAGATGGTGCCTTTATTGGTCCATCAGCTTCGTTCCATAAATCTTCAGCTCCTTCTTTCATAAATCGATCAGCTAGGGTTTTAATGTGTTCTTTTGGGGATAAAGGTTTATAATTGGGAATTTTTAAATTACCCTGTTCATGGGTTGTTTGATTCTGGTCGGATAATTTGGATCGGATTTCGGATCGGACCCGAGCCTCGTAAAGTTGTTTTTCTTGATCAAGAAGACGTTTTTCTTTCTGTCTAGCTTGGTTTTCGTGAAGGCGTTTCCATTGCCATTTATTCAGGCCGCCGGGAAACGTCCGTGGACCGCCGCCCATGCGGCGGAGGAAGGTGAGACGGTGGAAGATTCTGGAACGTTCTATATATACCATTGACGAATTGTACATTATGGTAGTGAAGGAGTGTGAAGTTTAGGGTTTGTAGGGTTTATGATTTGCGAAGGTTTTGCAGGTTTTGATCATCTTGTTCAATATTACATTTTCAGTCCTTCTTCGTTTGGACTTTGTTATTTACGGATAGACCTTTTATTAATTTACATCCGCTGTCCTCCCTCTTGCCCTTTTTCTAATATTTCCCGTGTTTATTTATACTTTTATTATCATTTTTGTAATTTTATGTGTGGATGATTTTTTCAAATTTAATTGCATTATCTATTTCTTATTCTTTTACAAACGTTGGCTAATTTATTTCTTCAAAACTAGAATGATCTAATATTCCAACGGTTTGAGGTCTACTTTGTTAGTTAGTCAACCAGGTGACTAGTTTTGATGTTGTTAATTCGCAACTTTAACAAACCGATGGACATTGTGTTAACCAATTTGTAATAGAAATGTGCACATCGCGAACGTGTACTAGTTAATGACCATAGCAATTGTTTGGGCTAGAAAGGAAGGGTAGTAGTTGATTCATATGCAAAAATATATATATTGTAAAAGTTCAAGGACCAGAATTTGTAAAATATAAATACTTACAAAATCTTGATGCCCACACATTCAAAAGCTAGCCAGAAAGCAGTCAAAGCATAGCCATTGAAAAATAAAGAAAATGGCATTAAAAAGGTACTCATCTCATAAATTCTCTCATACTTTAAAATCTTTATGAAATCTAACAGAGTCTTGTTTTATAACCAATTTAGTTTTATTGATCTTCAACTGTTTAGGATTGCAGTTGTTACTGGTGGAAACAAAGGGGTTGGTTTGGAAATATGCAGGCAGTTGGCTGATCATCAAGTTATTGTGGTATTGACAGCAAGAGACCACAACAGGGGAGTCAACGCAGTTGCCAAACTGCACTCGTTGGGCTTACAAGACGTCGTTTTTCATCAGCTCGATGTCACAGATCCTGCCAGTATTGCATCTTTTGCGAATTTCATTGATGCTCGGTTTGGAAAACTCGATATATTGGTACAATAAAACTTGAAGTCCTGTTTTTTTTCTGTGTGCTCTTAAAATTAATTTGCAAATGATAAACTGGACAGTGAACATTCTTTTTTGTTTGGTTTGGACTTGCACATATATAGAACCCAACCCATTTGAAGTGGCTAAAATGCCAACTAAACTAGTCGATTTGGGAAAGAAATTATATCCAACTACTGAACAAGTGTACTTAAGTAAAAGATTAAAAGCAATGGTGGCATTCATCACTAATGGTTGCACTATGTACAGAAACATGTTTTATACAACTTCTGTATATTAATGGAATGACATATAGGTGAACAATGCTGGAGTCTCTAGTACGACCGTTGATGAGGAGTCGTTTTGGAGTATAGATCTTCCAAGTGAGGCAAGTCTTGTTCTATTAATACAGAAAACTAGTTATCAACTGTACAAAGCGTATTTCGTTATATCTCAAATAAATCATCAAAATGTTATATGAATTTATTCACATGTATTGCTCATATGAGCTAGCTAGAGTTGAAGCACACCATTGATGATAAAATTTGGGCTTTTTGTAAGCAATGGAAACAAGGTCATATTAATAATGTATTTCACTCTGATATAGGTAAAAGATGAAAAGGCTAAGCAGGCCATGAAAGTTGTAATACAAACATTTGAAGGAGCCCAAAAGTGTTTGGAAACCAATTATTACGGAGCTAAACATGTCACTCAAGCTTTGATACCACTTCTCCTTAAATCTACATCGCCAAGAATAGTCAACATCTCATCCAAATTGGGTCAACTAGAGGCAAGATAACGTTACTTCATGAAAGCAGATACTATAGCAGACCAAATTCGGGCAGCTTGTTTTTTGATGATTAGACTACTAATTGTTGTATGTTTTTTTGGATATTATAGAACGTTCAAGACGAAAGAGCAAAGAAAATTTTGACTGATTTTGATGGACTAACAGAGGAGCTCGTTGATGAGGTTGTGAGCGAGTATTTAAAGGACGCTAAAGGTCAAGAATTATTGGAAAAGAAAGGTTGGTCTAGTAATGTTTCCGGCTACATTGTCTCTAAAGCGGCTCTTAATGCCTACACTAGAATTATAGCCAAGAATTTTCCATCTATTTGTGCAAATGCAGTTAGTCCTGGTTTTGTTGCCACGGATATGACTTATTTTAAAGGAACCTTCACCCCTGAAGAAGGTGCTAGAGGGCCAGTGAGACTCGCTTTATTGCCAGATGGAGGGCCATCGGGTCAATACTTTTGGATGATGCATGATTCGACATTTTGATATGAAGTATCGATGAATATGGTCATGCACTGAATACGTACTTGTATGATCTTCAAATTTGTGTGTTTGAAGGTTGGATGACTTTCTTTTCAATTGCTAATAGATATTAGATATATATATACATATAAAAACATAATATAAGTGACTCGTATTGGTATATTCAATGTCATTAAAGTTGTATATTGCTTTGAGAGTCAAGTACAAGAAAAGGGATATAGTTATTTGATTCGATGTCCATTTCAAAGATAAGATGGTGTTAAATCATTAGGGGATAAATAAGACAAAAACAGATTTGGCAAAACAATAGTATAACTTATTCTATTTGGAGAACAAGAAAGATGCAAGTATTTTATTCTCTCGTGCCGTTGTGCCTACACTATGCATCCTCACTTTTTTTTTATTGCTAACCGGATCGTATTACGGACAATTATGTTCATATCGGTATTTCAACCATGTGGTGCCCTTTGTGTGAAAGCGGTGGAGTTTCGTTTTAAAAAATAATATGTAGGTCTAAATATCGATCTAAAAAAGTTATTAGTAGGTATTAAAAATTGACTGGATGTTAATAAGAAAAAATTAAAACAATTAAAAATTTAGGTATAGTTTTAGATCTAAAAGGTCATGAAGGTCTGGGGCCCACTTATTAACTTTTTATTTATTAAGGGTAAATTTGGGGAATATCGAAGGACACCACCTAGTTGTCCTTTTAGTGCTCACGGACACACCAATGCTTCAATTATCTAGTCTACGAGTATCATATATATATATATATATATATATATATATATATATATATATATATATATATATATATATAATACTAGTCTTAAAACCCGTGTATATACCCGGTCCGATGTATTTGTATTTTTTTCATAAAAATTGATAGAATCCTTGTATGATATGTGATAAATTAAAATATTTTTAATTATATAAGTTTTCATAAATTAAATTTTGTAGTTGTAGTTTAATTTATTTAATGTTATTTTCTTTCGTTTAAATCTTATTGTGATTGTGATTGTATTCGAATTGTAAGTAGCAAGCGACATTTTTGAAATTATATGGGAAAGTAATAGTTAAATATTATTATTTAGTAACTAAAAGAAGAAATAAAATAATTCAAAACGTTAATTTAGTATGATCGTTGAATTTTTATCAACCACTTTTTGTTTTTATGTTTACTTTTTGTTTGTTTTAATTTATTTGATATAATAATAACAATTATTGTTATTTAAATTAAAATTGAAAATTAAAGGGTTTTATTTTTAAAATTTTGTAAAATTGGGAGACCTAATTGACTACTTGAAATTTTTTAATTGATGACATCATTAATGGGTTTCCTATATATAATTTAAGATTAATATAAATAAATAAAATATAAATGATTATAAATATAACTACATAATATATATATTATATTATATTATATATAATATATAATAACACAGTGTAAAGAAAAAAGACTATATTTAAAAAAGAAAAGGAAAAATGTATATAATAACGCTTATAAAAACAGGATTTTTAAACCAAAATCTATTAAAAAAAAGCTATACAATAAGAAGAATAGAGATTTTTGTTGTGTATAAATCACAGAATCTTTCTAGCTATTTTTATTTAAAAATGTTTTCTTAGCCTGACAAAAAACTTTTTATAACGGTAAAAGTATTTTTTATTTATTACTTTCTTCGTATCAAAATCAATATGCATATTACTTTACTATTAATATATGTTTAAAATAATTGTTCACTTGCAAAAAAAAAAAATTAAAAATCTTTGTGGCTAGAGACATAGTTTATTTGTAGTTTTTTATAAGTTAATTAAATAGTTTATGGTTAACAACTTATTTCTTACATTAATTAATTAATTTTAATATGAGATTAACAAAGGTGTGTTCTTCTTCGACGTCCAACGCTGTGTTCTTGGCTTTATTTTTGTTTTTTCTTTTCAATAAATCAACCTAGTTGTAATAAAAAGAAAATGGAAGAAAAATGAACCGAAAAAATCAGGAAGAAGAAGATGAACTAGTTCATGTGTTTGGATATGGAAGAAGAAAATGAACCCAAAAAAATATATGTTTTGTTAGCTAGGATTTTTTTCTTTTTGAAAAAGAAAAAAAAGAATAAATGGGTCAAGCCCATCTAAAAATTGGCCTAGGTAATACTCCGTAACTTAATACTTAAAAAAAATATTTTCTCGAGTAGTGATCAAAATAATTAAATATGGTATAACAAATAAAGGATAACTTTTCAAAAGCTTTTTTAACAATTTATTTTATAGCTTTTAGTTAAACATTTTACATACAAATGTATTTTGTGTTAATTATGAATGTATTTTGTTTTGTTTTATCTTTTGTGTTTTGGTTTTTTAATTGTTGTATTTAAAAATAAATAAATAAATAACTGAACACTAAAAACTCAGTGTTTTCAATGCCACTGGTTTTAGCTTCAATATTTTTTTCAGAATATTATATTGAACACTTAATTGAACACGGAGCATAGGGGCAACCATTCATTGATCTCGAAATTTTATTATTTATTTATTGACAGAGAGATTCTTTTAAAAGTTTAATGATGGTATAATTTTTATCACATGTACTACAATATTGAAACAAAGTCACATTCACTAGTATTAAATATCAGCATTTAGGATAGATTTATTTTTATATTTATAGTACATTATAAAGAGTTTTACCTCTTTTTCTTTAGTTCCTTAAAATTTCAAGATGAAAAATTATATTTATGTCCTCAAAGTATTTATTAGACATTCCATAATCAAATAAGTTTCTATATACAAACAATTTTAAATTAATTTATCATCTATAGATATTATAGGTTAAATACTCCGTAAAAAGGGAGATAGGATACAAATTGAGTTATCCAATAAGAATTTAACATGAATTGATAAACGTATAATGAAAATTATAGCGATTACTACCCATTGCTTTGCGCGGACTACCGACTAATTTATTATAATTACAGTTATAATTATAATATTGGAACAATTTTGTGGTTAATTAACTTATATAGGGTGGGTAAATAACTTATAAACACAAGTAAATTCAAATATCCATTGAAGCAAATATATGGTTAATTTTTTTTGTGCCACCTATCCATTTCTAAAAATATATGGTTTACCCGATTTAAAAAAATATTTTTAAGCATGTACATCCTCTATCGAGATCTCGATATATACTAAATCGATTTTCATAATAATCGACATTTTCATCCTCTATCAAACTCCATCTTTATTCTTCTGGGTGTTCACGTTTTCTCTGTTCACACGGTATAATTATAATTTACATGTCTCATCTTCTCTTATTATTTATTTGATTGGAGTATAATTATAATTTACGAAAGGCTTGATCGAAGTACACAAGACCGAGCAAGCTGCTGCAGGATTGGACGTCTATCTATCTCACCACGCTCCCCTACTCCTATAAAGGCACTAGAACGCTAAAAGTTGAGTGACCAGAAACAGTTAGACTGTGTGATCCAGATGACAAGGTTATTGATCGTACGACAAATATCGTATTCAATGAGGTGGTGCAAGATTTATAAATTATTTTAAAATTCCTATATAATATGTATGTTAACTACTCTCTTTCTTATTTTAATTGTATGAACCTTTCATATTAGTACTTTATAATCCAACGGACAAGTTCAATGGTTTATATATATATATATATATATATATATATATATATATATATATATATATATATATGATTGAGATCATGTGAAAAGAAGAGGATAAAATAAAAATAGTGAAAACAGATCACAACTCTTGGATCAATATATATATATATATATATATATATATAGAGAGAGAGAGAGAGAGAGAGAGAGAGAGGGGTGGAGGTAAAATAAAAACGGTGAAGTTGACCTTCACAATGTTATAAAGTGTGAAGTTGATTTTTTTTTTTGCTTCACACTTATTTTTTAAATGTGAAGCTTTTTTTGTTTTTTTTTTTTTTTTGCTTCACATAAAAATGACCCTTTTTAAGTTGCAAAACAACCATTATCGAGTTACTATACAATTTGAGGTTGTTTTGAACCGTTTTATCGACCTGTCATTTTTTTAAGAAATTTTTTTGCCCCCCGCAACTTAATTTCCTGGATCCGCCACTGTGTGTGTATGTGTTTGACTATATATATAGCGTTAGGTTCAAATGAGAACCACAAAAAAGGTACAGAACTACGAGAACTTTTGATTTACATGGTTTTTACAAATGTAAACGTAACAAATTGCATATAAATGTTATTTAATGTTCATATCATTGACAAACAAAAGTTAAAAACCTCAAAATGCATTTTAAATTATATGAAATGTTCACATGTGCACAGACTAAATGTGCACATGTGAATGAAAAAAATATAAATTTGATTTTAAAAGTAGTTACTAGGTTTTTTAAACTATTTTGCATTTAACCTTAATCTAAATCAATATTTACAAGTGATTGAATTTAATCACATGTGAAAGTATCTATAATTAAATAGTTCTCGTAATTCTGTACATTTTTGTTGTTTTTGTTTGAACCTTTAACTATATAAGGTATATATATATACACACACACACACACATAAGAGTTCAAATAAGAAGGTTAAATATCGAAGGAACATAAGAATCATTTGAAAAATACTTTTTAACTATCCAAAATACATTTTTCTTCAAAACCGTTTCAGTTATTATTATTAAAATAATTTTTGAAAGTTACGATAAAAATATAAATGAAAAATATAAATTTTTTTGTGAACTTATTTAACGTGTTTTATATATTTGAAAAATGATTTTGAACTCGATAGTTGTGTACTTGTATCGGTGTGTGTGGTAAATGAAGGGTAAAAACTTGAGAGGATGTCAGATGCAAATAATTGGTACTTTGACTTTGAAAACACTTAACATATTGTTTTTCTTTTTATAAGGAAAAATTAACTAACAATACGCAATGTATTAGGAGGGCAATTCTTTTCTTGAATGTATACAAAATGAGTGTTGATTTTTAATAAATCTCAAAATCCAGGTTGGTGAACATCTTTATAATTTAGATTTCATCGTTTTGTTTTTCATTTTCACTATGTACGTATAATTAATTTATGAAAAATATACGCTTTATTGTCCATCACAACGCACAGATAGAAAAGAACTCGTTAAAAAACATATCTTATTCAAAAGTGTAGACGCAATTGCTCTGGAATCTACAGCTAATCGAATCTCGAATACAAGTGGAAATTGTATTCGAATATAAAACGCAAACCGAACGCGTAAATTGAATAATGTTTTCTGTTTTATTAATAACGAATAACAATTACAGAAATATACAATTCAACTCACCAACTCTCTCTCAAACTCTCTCTCAAACTCTCTCTCAGATTTTTGCAATTAAGAACATTGACTAATGAACACGACACTCTTCTATATATATAATACTGACTTGCAAAACTCGAACACCCTGCAAAACATGCGAAACTCAAACATAAGTTTCGCATTACTACTAAGTTTCGCATTAAACAGAGTGTCATTATTCACAATCAATCTAAGCTAAGGTAATCTATACAAGCTGTTGTCACAAGATGTTGATATTGCATCAACAAACTCTCTCTTAACAATAACTTGTATAAGTCTTCAAGTTGTTGTCACGAAATATTGATATTCCATCCACAAAAAGAATCTTAGTATACAATACAATAAAGTATTATAATATAAAACATTTTTCCCTATCTATGATCCTGCTTCTTTCCTCTATTATTATTATTATTATTATTATTATTATTATTATTATTATTATTATTATTATTATATTATCATTATATTATCATTATTAGTATTATTATTATTATATGAATTGTATTATATTATATTATTATTAAGAAAAACGGGACGCCATTGAATGAATCTACTATATTTAAAATGCTCCTCTTTTCTTGTACTACGTATTTAAATTTAAAAGGCTCCTCTCTTCTTCTTCAAATTCAGAGAGCCGAGAGTTTAATCATCTAATGTATTATATTAATTTTGAATTTTGATTTAATTTCAGTTATCTTATTTTTATCTGTTCTTAAATAAACTTTCATCAATTGAGTTAATTTACTTGATCTGTCTGGCAAATTGCAGATCGAAGTATATCATGGCAAGTGTTACTTCAACCGATAAAAGGTACGGAGTATATCACATGATCATTAGAATCGCATATATATTCATATAAACTTAAAATCATTTCATTAGCTCCATTTTTTTTTTCGTCGTTTCGATTTCAGAGTTGCAGTTGTAACAGGAGGAAACAAAGGGATCGGACTTGAAATATGTCGTCAATTGGCCTCCAACGACATCATAGTCATACTGGCTGCCAGAAACGAGAGTCGCGGTGTTGAAGCTATCGAAAAGCTTCATGCTTCAGGCGTGGTTGATGTTGTTTTTCATCAACTCGATGTTAAAGATCCGACGAGTATTGCTAAGTTGGCCAAATTCGTCGAATCTCAATTTCAGAAACTTGATATCTTGGTTAGTCAGATTCTAATTCTATCAGCTCGTCACATATGTTGAAACAGATTCGACTCTTTCTATATTTGGATATTTCCAAGAGAGTTGTTGTTATCAAAATCTTAAAACGCAAAAATTTAGTACATTGCGTCAATGATGGAGTTCAAATTTAGTATTTGCGTCTCAACTGATAAATTAACATTCAAATTAGTTCAATAAGCACTTGCTAAAATTTGATAATAAACTGTACTTGTCCAGGTGAATAATGCAGCAGAAAATGGAATAATCGTACGCTATGATGAATTTAGAGCCTTCAAGAACGGAGAAGGATATGTAAGTACATAAAACTTATATCCGATTCGAATGAGTTATTATACAAACGAACTGTTGTTGTAGTACAATAAACTCGGTGCTGTATATGGTTTATAGATACACGTTTATGACGAAAACGCACATCTTTATATGGAGCTTATGAAACAACCTTATAATTTGGGAGAAGAATGTTTGAAGACGAATTATTATGGAACTAAAGCAGTAACGAAAGCGTTTCTTCCCCTTCTCCAACATTCTCGGTCGCCAAGAATCGTCAATGTTTCATCGAATTATGGAGAGCTACATGTAAGTAATCTACGCTTACTCAGTCAAAAACAAAATCTACTCGTACTCGGTCAAAAACAAAATTGAACGTTCTTGTTTTCCAGAATTTTTTTGTAAAAAACTGGAAAACTAGAAAACATACCTAAACTTGTATTTTGGGAAAAGTTTACTACGGAAACAAAGATCTTTAATTTCCTAACTACAAGTCTGAAAGGAAAACGACTTATGGCCGTTTACCTACGAATTTCAGTTGTTGGTACTGACTGTTTTTCTGGTAGTGTCTTATTAGTCTTCTAGAAACATAAAACGTACACTTATCATTCTTTAGAAATTAAATTTGAGAAATTTTTATGTAACTAAACGTACCCTCAACATCTTCTTAGTGGATCCGCAATGAGAAGGTGAAAGCAGAATTTCTGGATATCGAAAACCTTACCGAAGAAAGGATTGATGAGATCATCCAATGGTTCTTGACGGATTTCAAGGCCAATAAATTGTCAGAGAACGGGTGGCCATTGACTTGTACTGCTTATAAGATATCAAAAGCCGCGGTTAATGGCTATACAAGGCTTTTGGCAAGAAAGTTTCGTAATATTCTTATCAATAGTGTTCATCCAGGTTATGTAATAACCGATATCACGTCTCACACGGGATTCTTGACCGCAGAACAAGGTGCAAAAGCCCCTGTAATGGTGGCTTTGTTGCCTGATGATGGTCCTTCTGGGGTCTACTTCAATCAAATGCAAGTATCCTCATTTTGATTAGCATTACTAGTATAAATTGAAGTTGTTCCACAAATTACATATGTGGAGTTATGAGCCCATGTTTACTTTGAATAAATCCTGAGTTGTTATGTGTGGATGTATTTGGATATATGTTTTACTTATGAGAATCTTAAAAGAGTAAATAAAGTGTTGGTCTTAATTTTTGAATCCATTTGATTTTCAAATCTGCATTGAGTTGAAGTTTATTTTATAAGATTTTAGAAGAAGTTTTTATTTTAATAACTTCTTTTTTTCTTCTTCTCAAAATCAATGCTTATTTTCATTTGTCAAATAATTATTATTTTTTATTTTATTAAAACTCTTGTTTAGAAAAAGCTAGAATCGAAATCACCTAAAATCTCCAAAAAGCTTCGTTGCCAAATGCCAAAGTCCAAACCCACACAAACTTTTTGAATTTAATTGGTTAGGCTAGTGGCCCAAATAGTTAATGGGCCGGCCGCATGCCTAAGTAATTTAACGGGTTAAATGATCAATTGTTGTGTTGTCTTCAAATATTTGTACTTGAATTGCGGTTTAGTGTTTGAAAGTGTATTATATTTTACAGTTTTACCTTTTTTATTATTGTGTGGAGTGTACTTTCAGAATTTTATTGTATGTATTGAACATATAAATATCGTCTATTGTATGTACACTTGTATATTTGTTAATTAATAATACAACCTCCACTTACAATTTTTTAAAAATGAATTTATTTTATACAACTAATTACTCTTTATATTTGATAATGTCATTAATAAAATGATGTCAAATTGTCAAAATTTACAACTTCAATACATACAATAAGAACCTAAATAGATACTACTAATACGTACAATTTTGTATGAGGCCAATCGTAAATATAAAATTATTTAGTCATTAAAGCAGTATAAAAGCGGATGCTTTCTTCTTCTTAATTATCATTATCCCACTTCATATGAGCCAATGGAGGAAAAAAGGTAGTATATATTTCATCATTTTTAATTTCACAAATACTTCTGTCTAAAATCTTAAAGACATATATTTAAACATATATCGTTTTGTTTTTCTGTAATATAAGATATGCAGTTGTTACTGGAGGAAACAAAGGGATTGGATTCGAAGTATGTCGTCAACTTGCTTTAATCGGAATTGAAGTTATATTAACAGCTAGAAACGAAAGCCGAGGACTAGAAGCCGTCGAAAAACTTAAAGCTTCTGGCTTTCAAAACATTGTTTTTCATCAGCTAGACATTAAGGATCCTACTAGCATAGCAGAATTGGTTGCATTCATCGAAACCCAATACAAAAAACTCGATATCTTGGTAAGTTATTACAAAGATCCTTGCATGTTTATGTGTATATATTTATATCGATCAGTTATACATAATTGAGTCATTAATACCAGAAAGTTGAATTTGGTAGCAGATCAATAATGCAGGAGAACTTGGACTTGTTATAAATGATGTTAAAAAATTTAGAGATGGAGGAGGGTTGGTAAGTAAATTTCTGCGTCATTTGAGTTCATCTGAAAACGAATTATATGTTAGAAATATTAAATGGGTGTGATAATCTATGCAAATTCCTTAAATCGTGTCGAATCAATCTCACAAAAAAAGTATTTCGGCCCAATACTGCTTAGGTATTACGAAATTCTTATTGGGATAATATAAGAAATCACTCAATATCTTGGCAGAAAATTTTGAGTATAACAAAAAGATTACGTCGTGGTTTCATTTTTGCATAAGTACCAAATGTTTATGTGTTAATTCTTTATATACATAAACGATTTCGGTGGTTAAATCAACGAACAGACGCAACCTTCGCGAAAAGGTGCGATGTTTGATGAGCAAAAACACACCTATCTGTTATTCATGTTCATTTTGGCGGGAAAATCGGTTACGAGTTTTATTGGATAATAAATTCAATATGGGGGAAAATCGGTTATGAGTGACCCCAACTAGGGGGTTCGGCCCCCTAGACCCCCGCAAGGGACGCAACCCCCTTGAACCCCGGTTTAGTTTAAACAAGTGTGCACTCCGCACTTACCAACTTATTTTATAACTTAACTTGGAAAACCCTTTGATCTCGATTAAGTGCCAATTACACTAAAATAACCAATATTATATTGTCGGAAACTATGAGAAGTTTGAACCCGTTATAAGTCATAAATTACGTACGTGCTATTAATAACTAGGGCAAACTGTAAGAAAATAGAAATGAATCACTAAAACTATTACTAATAGAAACGAACTCTCAATTTGTTCGTATTTCTCTAATATTTTATCTGGCACACCATATTTTTTTCTCAATTTCTAAAGTATATATATTAGTAGATTACGAAGACATTGATAGTTGTTTTCTGTTAGTGATTAGAATCAACAATCAGAAAATAAATCGTTTCTATTTTGTGCAATTTGCTCTAATAACTTATGGTATATAGTCTCTTATTGAAATTTGAGGTTATTATGCCGAACGAATATTTGAGCTTTTGGATGTTACCATGAAGATTTTACGAAAGTATGTTTTTAATATCTTGGTTTGGAGTATTTAGAACTAAAAAGTTATTAAATGGAACAAAGTTTGGAGTATATGTACGTTATCTTCTATGTTTGACCAATTAGTAACTTTGCACGACTGACAATGTCAAAGACGGCAATATAATGGTAATAGCATAAAAATGATCAAGATATGATCCTCGTATTTCCATTTTTAAATATGGTTCGGCTAACGTATACCACGTCACACGTCAAAGTGCATTTAATGAATATATAATTTCGTTAAATATCAAAATTTGTAATTAATATATGCAAATGCTAATATTTAAGAAAATTTCGACTTCATCATATACACATTATCATGTGTTATGAGGCACATGTTAAAAAAACCCTTTAAATGTGTATCGGCACATCATGTTGTAACCGTATGTATATCATTTCAACTATTTTGTTTGAGGGATTTAAAAATTGAGAGTTATTAGAGCTATAAACAAATGTGAAAGGGAAATTACCTTTATAATAACAAATTTTATGTAATATGTAATACAACACATATGAAAGGAAAATTTCCCAGTGTATAAAATACATACTTTTAAGTTTACAACGATAACAACATACAATCCCGTCAAAAATAGAGTATGAGGGAGGTAAGATTCAGACATCTATATATCTATTAATAGTAGAGTAAATGCACACTTTAAGTGTACGTGTTATAATTTTGAATTGAAAACAAAAATTCAACTTTACCTAATACACTCTATTTCTCTTATAAACAATCCTTAGAGCTGTCATTATTAGATAATTTTTTCAACTTTTACGACACTTTTAACATGATATATCGTGTTGAAAATGAAGATAAGGATCTCATAACGCGTAAACATGATCTTAGATTATATATAATGAAGTGTTGTAATGTATAATCTGTAGATACAAGGCAGAATTGAAATTACTTGCATTATGAATCCAAAGAGCTGTAAGTTTATTTTTAGAAAAATAATAATTAAAGCTTTAAGAGTTATCAATAAGACTTTCAGAAATGCTTAATTTGCTAACTAATTTATACATGTTTAAATTTCTTATCATTTATAAGACCCATAATTTTAGTACCGTAAGTGAGAAGATAAGGGCTTTCATGTCATTTCACTACGTTATAATTGTTAATTACAATTTTAATTACGATTATAATTGGTGACCATAAACTAACCATATATGATGTTATCTATTGTTCAATTAGGTGCAAGTGGTGGATGAGAATGTGCATTTACTAACTGGCATTGTTGAGCAACCTTATGAATTGGCAAAAGAGTGTCTAAAAACAAATTTTTATGCAACCAAACAACTTACAGAGGCATTTGTTCCTCTTCTCAATCTCTCAAAATCGCCAAGAGTTGTGAACGTTAGCTCCCTTTTCGGGGAGCTACGAGTAAGTAGCTTATACTTGCACGGAATATCACATACGAGAAATTAGAATAAAATGAAAAATACTTTCTTTTTGTGTATTTCAGTGGCTTCGCAATGAAAACTTGAAACAAGAACTACAAGATATTGAGAACGTAAGCGAAGATAGGCTTGACGAGATTATAAAATCCTTTTTGAGGGATCTTAAGGTTTCTAAGTTGCGGGAAAATGGATGGCCTTTAACACTTTCTGCTTATAAAGTTTCGAAAGCTGCTCTTAATGCTTACACAAGGATAATGGCAAAAAAGTATGAAAAAATTCTTGTGAATTGTGTGTATCCTGGTTATGTGATAACGGATATGACATGTAATATGGGATCGAGTTCTACGCAAGAAGGTGCTGAAAGTGTGGTAATGGTTGCTTTGTTACCCGATGATGGGCCTTCCGGTGTTTACTTCAGTCAAATGGAAATAGCTCCATTTTGATCAGCAGAATGTTTCTTGTTATTGTTCTGCTTCCCTCCCTTTTTCTTTATTGATCTCGATCCTATTTGTTGCATTTGTTCTACGCGTCGAGAATTAGTTTCTTACAAAAGATGAACTATTAGAGTTCCAATTTGTATAATTTTAAACTTTCACTCCATTTTTTGGTAAAAAGTGAACATTTCTTTTTAAAAAACGGCAATGCATATCATTAAGAGACCCCAAGCATAGGAAGAAAAAAAAATACAGCTACATTCGAAAAAGAAAAAACAGAGCTAGGAGTTAAAACAAACCAAGCCGATCACCACGTATATGATGAAAAGTGAATCTTACTCTTCTTTTTTTTGAAACAATTGGATGTCATAATTACTAATTTCTCAATTTGTGGTCTATAATGTAGATTTATCATTCTAAAAAAGTTATCTTGATAGTAAGTGAATATTGCACTTTATCATACTATTTTCTTTCACTCCAAAACCAGGATGACTCCCTCTTTCGATTGAAGCACCATATAACTAATCATCACATTTGCAAAAATGGGGATTTATTCGGGCCGGCTCATGAAATTTAAGGTCCTGTTCCTTACAAAAATAGGCCTCTAAAACAATTTATGAAATTTTGTAATTTATAAGTAAAAAACTAACTAATTTATAATAGATTGGTAGGTGTAAGAATTTTTGTTGATTAATTGGAATTAAAAAAAATGGTATTCTTATGTAGTGTTCATAATGATATAAGAATATTATTTTTAGGAAAAAAGAAAGAGAGAGAGGTTACGGTTCGTTGTTAAACCCACTGCAACAAAACTGGGCCGCATTTTTTTATAAATTAGGGAATTTAATAATGAAATCAGTAACCTGGACGCAAAACTCGGACGAAATTTGCGAACGCAAATTGCGTCTCGATTTTTGCGTCCGGGTAACCGAGTTGCATTTTTCGGTCACCGGTTTGCATTTCTCGGTCACGTGTCCGGGTACGAGGATTTGCGTCCAGGTTATGCGTCCGGGTGACCCGTTTGCAACCCGAAAATCCGGAAAATTTAGGTTATGTAAACAAAAAAAAAGGGATTTTCAGTTCAAAAATTTTTAAAACCCGAAACCTCAAACGGCGCTCATCTTTTTTTTTTTAAAACCCGAAACAAGTTCGCAAGCTCAAATCGAAAAGGAAGCACGTAAATCTCGTACGCAAATCTCGAAAGATGTCTATTTATGAGGTACAACCCCATTTAAACTTCGAGTTATCGTTATATTTTCCAAATTTATAGTTGACATTTCATCGAGCAGTTGGCGTGCATGATTTTTTTTTTGTTTTATGAATTAAATAGTTGGTTATCATGGTGTATGTGTTTTTGATGTTAGTTTGTTGTTGAGATTTGATTTAGAACGATGTAAACCGGTTCGTTAGTGTGTGACCAAGATCGTTTTGCTTGTGACCGGTTGTCACCGAGCTCGTTCTCGAGACGCAAAGGTCGCGATCGTTGCGTCTAGGTCATGACCGAGAAACGCAAAGATCGCTCCTTTCATTTCTCGATCATGACCGAGACGCAAAGATCGCGATCTTTGCGTGTTGGTAACGAGCTCGGTGACAACCGGTCATGACCGAGAAATGAAAGAAGCGATCTTTGCGTTTCTCGGTCATGACCGAGACGCAAAGATTGGGACGCAAAAATTGCCCTTGTACCAACGAACTTATTATAAGTTCGCATGAATAATACTTTGCGAACTTAATTAAGTTCGCTCGAACAAAACTAGCGACACTAATAGCGACACTACTAGCGACACTAAGCGATAGTAGCTTAGTGTCGCTATAGCTTAGTGTCACATGAATAGTACCCTGCGAAACTTTACAAAGGCGAAACTCATTTTGAGTTTCGCAACATGCGAAACTTGAACTAAGTTTCGCAATTCGCAATCAATCGAAGCTAGGTAATCTATACTTGGTGTGTTTTTGTACTAATCGTGTAAGTGTTCGATTTGTAGGGTTTTTTCAACGCTTCATTAATAATGAAGAACCACATGTCGGTAATCAAGGAGATTAACATGTTGTTGACGGACGAGCAGAAGGTGATATTTAGACGCACATGTTTTGGGCCTTGGTTAGAGGTGGAGTGTGTAGACAACGACCCTGATTACGTACATAATTTGCTCCAGAGACGATGTGAGCGTCCAAACCTATCTAAGCCTCGTGAGGAGCCTGAGGAGTTATGGTTTAGACTGACGCCCCGTTGTGCTATACGGTTTGGGCGAAGAGAGTTTTGTTTAGTAACCGGATTCCGTTTTGGTTCTAAGACAGATATAAAGGATTATATTCCCAAGGAAGTTCGGGGCACGAGACCTGCTATACGCGATCAGGTCTTTCAGCCCCATGCTTTGTTAAAAGAGATCTCCATTTTGCACATTGAGATGTTATTCAATCAACCCTACTTGTTTAACGGGGTGACCAAATTGAGCGATGAGGATGCCGTCCGGGTATGTATTATCATGCTCGTTGAGAGGTGGTTCATGGGAAAGCAGCCCATGCAGATTGTGCATCATGATTTCATGCACATGCTTGAGGTCCTCAACAACATCAACAAGTACCCTTGGGGTTCTCGGATTTGGGACCATACTTTTCCGCAGTTGAAGAATGCGTTGATTGCTCGGAGCAGTCAACAGATGAGTCAGCGGAGCAGTCAGACCGGGCGTAAATACACTTTGGTCGGTTTCATGTGGGCCTTTAAGGTAACTTTGTATGTAATTATAAACTGATTAAGTTAGTTATCTTTTGTATTAACGTATGTAATTATTTGACATTCTGCTTTGTTTTAAGATTTGGATCTGGGAGGCCTTTCACCTTCAGGTGTCGAATAATGCATGTAATACCAATAGAGACGGCATCCCTCGGGCATTATACTCGCGTCGACTTAAGAGGGTTAGTGATTGAAAGGAATATGTCGATGTGCTGACTATTTCGGTTAGTGATGTGCATTCCAAAATTATCATCATGCATGCATGGTTGTTTCTTCAAATAAAGATCAAGTTTGAAATAAATGGCGAATTATCACTGCCGGACGATATTAACAAAGACGATCGACCATTGAGGACGCTGAAGCCGACTGAGTTGGAGGCTTCATGCCAATGGTGGATTGACAGTTGCCGATTTTTTGACGGGCTCGATGCTGAGGTGAAGCCCACTCCTCAACCCACCGCACCTCGTGCTGAGGTGCAGCCCACTCGCCGTCACACATCTCAGCGTGCCTCATCCAAAGAGTTGGAGTCCCTGCGAGAGCTCGTCGAGAGTCAGGATGCCATTATTGCTAGGCACGAGGTCTCGATTTCCGCTTTACTTCAGCGGGTGGACGCTCAGGACGCGCTGATTGCTAGGTTACTAAACGTAATTGACTCTCATCAGGTATTACCATGTTATTCACAAGATGTTTTGACACTCATCAGTGTTAGTGTTTAACTTGAATTTTATGTTTTATTTTCAGGACGACACTGATGAGGGTTATGTATCAGATACTTTACCAGCCACTGCTGCCAAGATCTCAGCTCCAAGGGTATTGCGTCGTAGTATTCGAGAGCGGCGATTGGGCAGGGCTAGGCTGTCGCCATATTATACCCCGACCCAATTGAAACGGCTTGTGAAGAAACCTTCCGTGGTGAATGAGGCGGCGCCTGAAGAACCACCGGTTAATTAGGGAGCTGATGACGAGCCGGTGGAGAAAGCCGCGGCTGAGCTGGTTGAGCCGATGGCTCTTGACGCAGCTGAGCCGGTTGAGCCGGCGGAGAAAGCTGCAGCTGAGCCGGTTGAGCCGGTGGTAATGAAAGCCGCAGCTGAGCCGGCAGCGGTGGAGGCAACATCTACCGTTGCAAATGAGGATAAAGAACCCGTCAACCCGGTTGCTTTTGCTGCTCTAAAACAGTCTGTGCCTGTGCCAGTTAAACATCAACGTAAGAAATCCGTTAAGAAGGCAGTTGGGCCGGAGACTACAGAGGATGGGATGGTGGAAATGGTGTCAACTTTAGTGAACCCGGAGACCGGTCTTCTCACCAATCCTCCCCTGGCGGCATCTGTTGAGACGGGAGTCATTGCCGGACCATCCACTGTTCGCGAGTTATATATGAGCGGCGGTGAGGTGCGTTGCATGTTCGTCCAACAGGGCGGGACTTTCATGTTTTCGACAAAGGAGTTTTGGGCGCGCTTGTATGGAGATTTCAAGAGCGGAGACCTAGAAAAACACGGTGAGTTCTGAATTGGAGTTTATTTATACAAAACATTTTTTCAGGTGGACGACCATACTGATCTTAAATTTTGTTTTCCACAGCATATTGACGGCTGGGCATGCCTACTGATGTGGTGGAGATATAGGACTTGGCCTCGATGCTCTCAGCTTAATAGTGGTTTGCGTTGGACCATCATGCCAATAGGTTTTACTGAGATTTTAAAGGCGTTTAAAGCTTATAGGGATCCGAAAACGAAGAAGAATCCGAAGAAGAGTGGCGAGGTGGTGTACACAGGTGAGGGGGCGCGGATTATAAGCATTTGATGGGATATGCCAATGGCACTCGTGCCCCATACCCAGTGTGGTGGGAGTGCGAAAAAGTAAGTAAACAATCCGTTTAGTGGATACCTAAAAATGCATATTTATACTCTTAAGTCTTATCAATAAATTGTCTATATTCGCAGGTAATATTCCCCGTTGTTGAGCCGGTTCACAGTCACTGGATTCTGCTGGTGTTGGATCTTCGAACTTGGGATGTTGTGGGGTATGACAGCCTTACAAGACTTTGTAAGGATGTTGATCAACTCCGTTTAGTGGAAGAGCTGGGTGACCATTTATTGCCCTATTTGGATTCCATTGGCTTTTGGAAGCATTTTGAAGGTGGCAAAAGCCACTTTATGTTTGATACTGTAGAATTGCCATTTTCGTTGGCATCTGATGTTCCTCAGCAAACCGGCTCACTAGGCGACTGCGGTGTGTGGGTGTGCCACAATATGGAGCGGTTGACTATGAGATCAATATATACGACGGAGTTCGAAGTTGAAGACACCAAGAAGGTCGCGTGGGAGTATAGGAAGAGAATGATGGACACATTTTTTCGCGCCGTTTTGACTGGCAGCCCCCTACCACCGTTACCAAAGGCAACTACTTTGTAGAAATATTTTGTATATAAATTTGTAACTTTTTGTCGAATGTAAATATTTTGTAATATATTTGTTCATTTAAACTTTGACCTGTGCATTGTTGACAGTTTTAAACGGAAACAACCAAAATAATTCTCAAACTATTTGAATTTTCCAACTCTAATGAACAACAAAAGGATATTATTCACCAATGTAGATCCTTGAAATAAGAATTACAACATTACAAGTTATTAAACATTAAAGGGACCCCAACATTAAATAAGAATTACAACATTACAAAATAATACTAGAAGTTTATAGTCCCAAATTTAAAACGTGTTCACTGATGGGAGAAAATGAAGGTGTGTATGACGGCGCATTGTCTAGGGATAAATGACGAAACAATTTAGTGAGCAACATGTCATAAGGAAAGTGATTAGAGGGTTCATACATTGTAATTGGACATTTTGTACTTTCTGGATTGTTATCACTTAATAGTGGCGGCATATTCCAGAATATATTCTTTGTGGTTGTGGTTGTGGTTGCTGTAGGAGATGTTGTGTTGTCATTTGGATCTCTTGGATCCAGCTCCTCCTCATCATCCCCATCATCATCATCCCCAACAATATGATTATCAAAGGGATGGTCAAAGTGTTTAGGGGGATTGACATTTTCTTCATCATAATGATCATCATCATGAGGATCGTCAAGAATATATTGAACATCCTCGTGATGATGTGGTTGTTCAAATACGTTAAATTGGGTGTCTTGGTTGTTTTGTTCTGGTAACGTGGTATATGTTGGGTATTGTGGAGCAGCATGAAAATGAAATTGATATTGTGGTGGATAAGGTGCAGAAAATTGTGGGGGTACTTGATATTGAGGTGGTTGGTTATAATCATGAGTAGTATGTTGCAGAAATTGTTGTTGAAAACCACTACTACTACTCGTAGGTTGGTTGCTACCGGCACCAGAAACATTTGATACAATATCCACAACGTAAATTTCAATAAGAGTATTATTAATTGCATGAGTCAAAAAATCCCCAAATTTTCAACATCATCAGTTATATCAACAATATACTGATCGACCTTATATTTCGTTAAAATTGGTGAATCAAGTGGTAAACCTAGTTTCCGTAAAACATTTTTCAACAAAAATTTGCAAGTCAATGGTTTTTCCAGTGCAACAAGAAGTTTTAAAGGCACTCTACGGCATTCTATTGGTAAATACATAGGGACGTTGTTAATATATTCAAAACGACCTCCAGCACAAATATAGACCTTAAACTTATAAGAGAATTGACTCATTTATGAAGTTGAGAGTATTTTGTGAAGTTGTTGTGTATAAACTGATGAAATCGGGTTATTTTAAAGGAAAAAAATGTTATCTGAAAAATATCCAAAATATGTTTTTAAGATGATATATCTTATCCAAAAAAATCTAATCTGAAAATTGTACTGATAAAAATTCCGAAAACTCGAAATATCTTATCCAAATAATCCACCCGTCCAGCACACCCAGACGCAAATACGAATACCCGGACGCAAATCCGTATTACCGGACGCGTGACCGGAAATGCAAGTCGGTGACCGGAAATGCAAGTCGGTGACCGAGAAATGCAACTCGGTCACCGAGAAATGTAAGTCGGTGACCGAGAAATGCAACTCGGTCACCGAGACGCAAACGTTACCCGGACGCAAATCCTCGTACCCGGACGCATAACCGGGACGCAAATACTCGTACCCGGACGCAAATCCTCGTACCCGGACCGGTGACCGAGAAATGCAACTCGGTCACCCGGACGCAAAACCGAGACGCAATTTGCGTTCGCATTTTGCGTCCCGGGTTTTGCGTCCGGGTGACCGAGTTGCATTTCTTGGTCACCAATCCGGGTACGAGGATTTGCGTCCGAGTACGAGTATTTGCGTCCCGGTTATGCGTTCGAGTGGGGTAAAAACGTAATTTTTAAGGGTATTTTGTTTAATTTCCCTTTACATTTAGACCAAACTCACGGATATCGATTTCATGTCCATAGTACTGCGCTCTTCATTTATAATGTCCAACCATTTTTACTTCGCACCAACTACGAGCTTCATCTTTTTTTTTTTTTTTTCACCACATTGTTGAATGTTAAGCACTTGTCGGATTAAGTGATAAATGGGAATTTGTTGGTTTCGAAATGGTTTCAATCGATTTAGATATACTGCCACCCAAATAATTTTCAAATCATGTAAAAAAGAAATTTCGTTAAAGGTATTTATAATATTTTATAAGTTTCGTCCCTTCAAAACTTAACAAATAACAAAAAAAGTTTTTTATGCCATCAAATATTAAATTCTAACTCCGCCCCTGCTGTTAACAATGACTCACTTATCATTTTCATTTGAACCTCGTACATACCCATCCCAAGTTCCATTATTTTTACACTATCATTTGGTCCAATTGCGTATATTGACTCCGTTCATTATGGCCCATGGCTGCATTATGATTCATGGACCCACTAACTCCAATTGCAAAAGCGACATTAAACTAACCTGTGATAAACTAATATTAAGCAACACGGTATATTATCCTTTTTTTATACTTTTATTTCCTGTATATGGCGGCTAATAGGTGTTAGAGCACTCGTAGTCGTTGGTGGTGGGTTCGTCATTCTGCTTACCACCAGCATGACTATAAGTGTTACGTCCTGCACCACGAATCCAGCCCGTTGTCCTCTACACGACGACCTGGGTGTGTCGTTGTGCCAAAACCATATAAAACTAGAGGTTGTGGTTTCAAGCTCGAGGGATGACAATATATATATGTTGTGTTGTATATATATCGTGAGGTAGGTGTAGGTTTGCCCGTGTGAAAAAGAGAAATTTCTTGTTATTTGTTTATTGACGCAATATAAAAGAGGATGTTTTCTTCTTTATATAAAAGAGGATGCTTTCTTCTTCTTAATTATCATTATCCCACTTCATATGAGCCAATGGAGGAAAAAAGGTAGTATATATTTCATCATTTTTAATTTCACAAATACTTCTGTCTAAAATCTTAAAGACATATATTTAAACATATATCGTTTTGTTTTTCTGTAATATAAGATATGCAGTTGTTACTGGAGGAAACAAAGGGATTGGATTCGAAGTATGTCGTCAACTTGCTTTAATCGGAATTGAAGTTATATTAACAGCTAGAAACGAAAGCCGAGGACTAGAAGCCGTTGAAAAACTTAAAGCTTCTGGCTTTCAAAACATTGTTTTTCATCAGCTAGACATTAAGGATCCTACTAGCATAGCAGAATTGGTTGCATTCATCGAAACCCAGTACAAAAAACTCGATATCTTGGTAAGGGATTTTAAAGATCCAACTGTATTAACTTATATTCTTAAGTTATTGTGTTAAGTTATTAATACAAGAAATATAAAT
Source organism: Gnaphalium uliginosum (assembly GCA_963930675.1). Lineage (NCBI taxonomy): Eukaryota > Viridiplantae > Streptophyta > Magnoliopsida > Asterales > Asteraceae > Gnaphalium > Gnaphalium uliginosum. The sequence continues at coordinate 44,681,192 of OZ005685.1, read as the reverse complement.
TTTGTGTGCAGATTAATAATGCAGGAGAGCTTGGACTTGTTATCAATGATGATAAAAAATTTAGAGATGGAGGAGGGTTGGTAAGTATATTTCTATTGAGATATTTAGTAATTTAAATCATCCAAAAACTAATTATATCTTCAGAAAAGATAAGAAATTGAGGAGTTTGAACCCGTTATAAGTCATACGTTTTTTTATTGAAATTTGAGGTTACATGTTGTTTATTCAGGTGCAAGTGATGGATGAGAATGTGCATTTACTAACTGGTATTGTTGAGGAACCTTATGAATTGGCAGAGGAGTGTCTAAAAACAAATTTTTATGCAACCAAACAAATTACAGAGGCACTTGTTCCTCTTCTCAACCTCTCCAAATCGCCAAGAATTGTGATCAATAGCTCCATTTTCGGAGAGCTACGAGTAAGTAACTCATACTTGCACAAAATATCACATACAAGTAATTAGAACTACTGATTTTGTGTGTGTGTGTATGTGTGTGTGTGTGTGTGTGTATTTCAGTGGCTTCGCAATGAAAAGTTGAAAGAAGAGTTGCAAAACATTGAGAACCTTAATGAAGATAGGATTGACGAGATTATACAATCGTTTTTGAGGGACTTTAAGGCTTCTAAGTTGAGGGAGAATGAATGGCCTTTAACACTTTCGGCTTATAAAGTTTCGAAAGCTGCTCTTAATGCTTACACAAGGATAATGGCAAGAAAGTATGAACAAATTCTTGTGAATTGTGTGTATCCTGGTTATGTGATAACGGATATGACATTTAATATGGGATTAAGTACACCGGAAGAAGGTGCTGAATGTGTGGTAATGGTTGCTTTGTTGCTAGATGATGGGCCTTCTGGTTTTTACTTCAGTCAAAAGGAAATAGCTCCATTTTGATCAGCAGAATGTAAAAACAGTAACATATTTGAAGTGGTATGTTGCAACGATAATTGACTGATTTATCCAGTGTGCATGGCTTCGAACCCATATTGGCTTTAGTTTTGTGATAAGTGTCAAATATATGGTATATCTCTTATTTTTCTTATCTGCTGCATTCGTTCTACACACCAAGACTTGGGTTGTTACATAATAGCTCTATCTGTCTGGCGAACTAGCGTCTAAGAATTTTGGTTCTGTAAATTGTAGTACTGAAAAAGCAGGATAAGAATTTACACCTGCACAATGTCTTAAATTATTGGGTAACATAAAAACTTGTTGTAGATAACTCAATTTGATATTACATGATTATTTTCAACTATAAATCTGAAATCTGATACATAATTCTTTTGTGCTATTGTACATCTAAATCTTTTCAAATACACATGCTGTTTCTAGAATCATGGGTTACAATCAGAAGTTCTTTCCTATTAAAATTCCAAGTGTTCCATCATTCGGAAGTATTGACCTGAGGGCCCCCCATCAGGGATCAAAGCTAGTCTCAACGGCCCTCTAGCACCTTCTTCAGCAGTCACAGGTCCCTTAAAAAAGGTCATGTCAGTCGCAACAAGACCAGGAGTAACTGCGTTTGCACAAATAGATGGATATTTCTTGGCTATGAGCCTTGTGTAGGCATTAAGAGCCGCCTTAGAAACAATATATCCAGAAAGATTACTAGACCACCCTTTCTTTCCCAACGATTCTTGATCTTTAGCATCTTTAAGATACTCGCTCACAACCTTATCCACGAGCTCCTCCGTGAGTCCATCAAAATCGGTCAAAATCTTCTTTGCACTTTCGTCTTGCACGTTCTTATGAAATATAAACATACCGTACCCAATTTAATCGTCCAAAGGCTTGAAAACAAGGAGAAATTACAGAACTAATGTACCATTTACTTGTACGTTATTGCATAAATAGTTGTACTTAACATATCCATCTACCCTCATGAGGAAATTAAGATAATCTTACCTTTAGTTGGCCTAGTTTGGATGAGACATTGACGATTCTTGGAGAGGTAGATTTAAGAAGAAGTGGTAGCAAAGCTTGAGTGACATTTTTCGCTCCATAATAATTGGTTTCCAAGCACTTTTGAGCTCCTTCAAAAGTTTGTGTTACAACTTTTGTTGACCGCTTAGCCTTATCATCAATTAACTAGTACATAACAGTGAAAAAAAGTTATAAATAGTCGTTTCACGTATTGCATACAAACATTGCTCCTGAAAGGCCAAAATACTCGCTAAGCCATGTACAGAGCAACCCTGAACATCCAGTGCAACTCTGACCTAGTTTAGATGCCATAATTAACTACTTAATTAGTTTATGCAGAGAGTAACTAATCTTTGTTAAAAATTGCAATGTTATCAGTCAAATATCACATATCTGCTTATAATGATAAAAGGAGATCATGTTTATTAGTATTGGCAGTTCTTCAATATGATTTCATGTTAACAATGCTGTTAGTTAATGAGTTTATTTGACACTTTGACATAAGCATTCTATACTTCTGTATATTTCATAGGGGTGAAGTTCTTGTTGCATATTCACAAATTACAAGTACAATAACTGTTCCATTAATACTATACGCAGATCGTAAAGAAAAAACAAAGGCGTACCTCACTTGGAAATGAAAGGGCTAAACTCAAAAACGACTCCTCATCAACGATAGTACTAGAGATTCCAGCATTGTTCACCTGTTCCATACTTCCATTAATAACATATGCAGATCGTAAAACATGCTTCATCGCATTTACTGGTTTTCCATTAACATTGTCTTTTAATCGAATAGAGAAATAACTAGTTATAGATGCGATTACTGATCACATATCTTATCTTATCTTACATATAACAAAACAAAAGTAAGCTAACAGTTTCCAAATTTAACCAATCAAAACTATCAATTTCATCAAAAAATCAACAAATTTTCACCACACGACCAATAATAAAGTAGGGCTTAAAAGTCAAATCGTTACCAATATATTGAGTTTTCCAAACCGATTATTAATGAAACTCGCCAAGGAAGCAATACTGGCAGGATCTGTGACATTGAGCTGATGAAAAATGATGTCCGATAAACCAGACGACTGCAGTTTGGCGACTGAGTCGACTCCCCTGTTGCGGTCTCTTGCAGTCAACACCACAATAACTTGATGATCAGCCAACTGCCTGCATATTTCTAAACCAACACCTTTATTTCCACCGGTAACAACTGCAATCCTAACACAGTTAAGAACAAGTAGTTCAAAAGACACAAGATTAATTGTTATATTTAAAACTTTAAAGATGTACGAGTACTATTTAAAGTGCAAGAGGATTGAATTATGACAAGTACCTTTTTGATGCCATTTTCTTGATTTTCCAAGGCTTGCTTTCGATCTAATGTTTGTGAGGTTGTGTTAACTACACATTTATATTTTTTTTTCTAATTTTTTATTTGAATGACTTCATGCCAATCATGCACACAGCCAAAAAGTAGCAAACATACAATTCAAATGCCGAAGTGATAAATTTTTTTTCCATAGGACCAAATTAGTAACTTCGATATACCACAGGGACCGTTAGTATAATTTTCTCACCTTCATATTTTTATTTTATGTATATTTCTATAGCATCTCCGATGTATATACTATTTTAGTGTAAAAAGATAATCTTTTGAGAATATGTTCACACTAAAATAAAGTTATTTCAATGTGTTACATTAAATCTTTACAATAACTTTTTTTACTTAATTTACAATACACAATTCAACAATATAATACTAAAAGTTTTATACAACCATTAATTTTTTTAAAAAGTTTTATACAACCATTAATTTTTTTAAAAAAATATAATAACAATCATTGTATGTAGAATTTTCAAATATATAAATTTAAAATTCTATAAAATTATGAATTTGATAAATAAGATATCAAACATTATAATTTAGTCATTATAAAAATATTAATCACAAATTTATAATCAATATAGCATTTTAATGTATTTTATTTATTATATATATTATTATTTAATTTAATGTGAAAAGTGTTTATGCAATGTTATATGCTAAATACTATTTGTCACTACACTAAAATAGTGCATGTTTAGTGATAACATTGGAGTGAATTTTTAAAACTTTTATATTATTTTTAGTAAAAAAAGTATGTAGTGCATAGAGACGCTCTTAGTGACCAAATAATGTTTGTATTCTCGATGTAACATTTGAGTGCAATATTTTAGGTTTGAATTGGTCTTTATAACTAAGCGTGATAAACTAATATTAAATTATTAAGCTAGGCTAGAAACATGGTACGTTATCCTTATTTTATTTCTTAAGTATGATTGGCGGAGCTAAAAAATAATTTTTACGAGGGTCAACTTATTATTTTTTAAGGGGCGTATTTTAAAAATACCTTAAATGTAATTTTTATTTTTTATTTTAAATTTTAAAGGGGACCGATTTTATAAATAATCTTGTTGATAAATTCTTTTTACATAATATAAACTTTTTAACGGGGACGACTGACTACACTGCCCCGTCCTGTCTCCGCCTTTAATACGGTGACAAGTAGGTGTTAACATATTTTATTTTACAAAAAATAGTAAGTTGATGATGATAAGCAGATTTAATTAGAAACCCAAATATATAAACTTAATAAATAGTTATTTTGTAGGAAATAAAATCTGTGATAGGTAAAGATAAATTAGTAATGTATTTTATACTAGTTTTTAAATTCGTGTATACACAAGGACCCGCTTAATGTTAATATTCGTAATATATTAGGAATGTCTTGTAAATTTGGATATAGAGTATAGATACATTCTTTTTCTATATAAGTTATTTATTTAAATTTAATTGCATTTTAAATGATGATTATGATGTCATTTACGTTCTTAGTTTTAGTAAACTTAACAAAATTAAACAATTTTATTTGTCAATTGAATTTTTGATGATATCATCAACCTTTTACAATATTATATTTAAGATGGCTCAAATTGGAGTATATTTTATGGCACAAAGCTTTGAAGACTTACTTCGACTTGGCAAAATGGTTTATAATAAAAGGGATAAGTGTTTGAGAATATATTCAACTTGTACCTGATGTCTATTGTGCGTACCACATTATGTTTACTATTTTTAACACATCTAATTTTCAAAAATACGTTTTAATGTATTTTGCTGATGTGTCATATGTTTAAGGTGAAATTTATAGAGGTTGATACATCATCAAAAATACTACATAATACATTAAAACACACATTTTAAAAGTTGGATGCATTAAAAATAGCAAACGTACATTGGGTACACATAATAGACATCGAATACAAGTTGGATACATTCCTAATTACTTATCCCATAATAAAAAGACAACCTTTTTGTCACTGATAGAGATATCACAAAAGGATCGATTGATCAACCGGTCTGTTTGGATACATGTCTCAGCCAAAGAGCCTGGTTGACGTACAACCGACCTGTCATCTTTGTTTTCGGTCTATATAGAAAAAAGAGAATTAGAGACCCTTGTGTCACTAGTACAGGAATAACACATAGTGATCGCATTAGTCTCTTAATTTTGAGAGAGTTTTACTGGTTCGAGTTTGTGTGATAGTGGATTTAGACCTCGTGAATTAACAAGAACAAAGACTCACAGTCCCAAATGCAGCAAACTATGACCGAAAATATATTGACCGTAGTATCGAACTTTCAAACTTCCATTTTGTGCGACCAACTTCCGATTATTAGTATTTGTATGCAACTTCGATAACGTCTCATTTATATAAGATGCTACGTGTCATCCATACAAACTGTCACGTCAACAATTTACCTTCATGTTGGATAGACACAATATAAGTTTTGAAATTAAGTTCGATACATGCAATAAATTTCCATTCATAGCTTGTTACATTTATGGACATTTAACTCAAAATAAAAAGATGAATTGAAATTAATGATCTTTACTCTTCCATTTTCAGTGGTTTCACAATGAGAATGTGAAACAAGAGTTGCAAGATATTGAGAACATAACTGAAGAGATCATCGACGAGATTATACAAAGGTTTTTAAGGGATTTTAAGGCTAGTAAATTGCGAGAGAAGTTCAAAAATATTCTTGTGAATTGTGTGCATCCTGGATATTGTTACACTGGAAGAAGGTGCTAAAGGTCCGGTAATGGCAGCTTTGTTGGCAAATAATCAACCTTCCGGTGTCTACTTCAATGAAATACTGCAAGTAGCCCCATACTCATCAACGGGGTGGTAATAAATAAAAATAAATGTAAATTACAATATCTATTACAATGACATTCGTCTTCCTAATATACCGTTGTTTGATCACAACACCACGTACTTAATGTTTTAACACATGCCTCTGGTACGTGGATTGACCCAAATAAAACCTATCGAACTGATAGCAGACCCAGGAATTTTGTTGACCGGTAGCACAATCTTAAAACCAAAATATAAAATTAGAGACTTAAATGAAGACGGTACGATTTTATTATATATAAGAAACAAGTCGGTACCAATTGCAATTGTGTTACCCAAATCTAATTGATCATTTTTGCCAAATATTACAACTGTTAAGAAATTTTTTGATGTAGAACAAGATTAACGAAACAAAAAACTAAACTGTTGATTCTCAGAATATCATGATAATCTCTTCCAACAGACGTTGATTCAACGAATACCGCGGTTAGGATAAATTTAACTCAACTGTCATCAAACACAAACTGAAAGAAAATTCAGATTTCATAAAAACAAAAACTGAATTGTTCACGATACAAAGAAGCCCTAAAATACAAGCAGAAATACATGCCCAAAATAAAAGTTCAACTTAAACATAAAAAACATAAAATAGTGCATAACTTATTTTATGAGGCGTTTTTGGACTTTGAAGTTGATTATTCATGGGCCTAAAACGGAGCCCTGTAGCACAAGTTTGTGAAGCCCCTTTAGAAATACGATCATAGGCCTCCGGAAACATAAGAGCTCAATCATCCACGCTTTGACCCGCATCATTTTTATTGAAGATCCTTTAACCATGTTAAAAGGTCAAATTAATTTCAAGAATCCAGATGGTACATACTTTGAAATGGGTAGAAATAATATATATGTTCTTATTATTAGAATACATGTATGTAATTAGGTATCGCTCAAACTGAAAATAGATGGACTAGAGTTGATTAGGGATCCTACGTAAGCTAGTACAAATACACTTGGATATAATACAAGATATATTATACTAGCTTACGAAGGGAACACCTTCTGATATATCAACTCTAATGGACCCTTAGGCATGCATCTAAAATCGAGATTGGGATATATATACTAATATCACTAACATATACTCTAGTACGTACTTATAAGTTATAACGTACTTATTATGTATGTCTTGCCCTTATATAAAAGTTCACCGACTATTTACTATTCTAACAGTTCGCATATTGTCAAGTAAAAGAATTATACGTAAATTAGAATTTGATCATATAGCGAATTAGAAAAAGAAAATGGTTTTAAAAAATAATTATCAAATTCAATAAATAATATTTTTAATATAATAATTGAGTAAATAATTACATAATAAGAACTAGGAAAATGCTATTTGTAGCCTAAGGGCCAGGTATAAAGTTCTAACTTCCATAAAAAACTGTCCAACTTCTTTTAACCGTTATAAAACCACTAACAATATGTAGTTAAATTGTCAACATAGTTAGTTTTTTTAACCGTAAACTACCAACCACCCATAAAATTTTAATTGTATCCTTAGCCCTAAAAGATATGTTTAGCAAAATCCTAAGAACTATCGTACATATAATGATATTGTTGATCCCAATAATCACTTATTTAGACAAGTGTTTTGGAGTCACAATGTATAACTGTAATTGGAAACGAGAAGTGAATACAATTTCACTTTAACTTGTATATTTAAACTTTAATTGATTAATAATTGGCAGTTTAGATCATTTGAGTTATAAATACGTTAACAAGTAATAGAGAATGCAATATCAATATAATAGCTTGAAAGGTAAATTTATTAATCGCATATTACACCAAGTATCGAATGCCGAATGATCCAGCTGAAGGTAGAAATAAGATGTTTAAATACGTGCTTATTATATATGTAATGTAATGTAATGTATTTCCCTTATATAAAAGGAACTATTTCCAGGTTTTTGAAGTAGACGCCGGATGGTCCTTCATCCGGCAACAAAGCAGCCATTACCGGTCCTTTAGCACCTTCTTCTGCGTTAATAAATCCTGTATGAGATGTCATATCTGTTACACAATATCCAGGATCCACGCAATTCACAAGAATATTTTGATACTTATTTGCCATTAGTCTTGTGTAAGCATTAACAGCAGCTTTCGAAACTTTGTAAGCAGAAGTTGTGAGAGGCCATCCATTTTGTCGCAACTTATTAGCCTTAAAATCTTTCAGAAACCATTCAATAATCTCGTCCAGCCTTTCTTCACTTAACTTATCAATACCATTTAACTCTTCTTTTAACTTCTCACTGTGAAACCACTGAAAACAAGAAAACATTTATTTAATAAAAAATATTTAGGCGAAAATTAATTGAAATATTATGTGAATAAGAGTTACTTACAGATAATTCTCCATAACTAGAGCTAAGATTCACAATTCTTGGGGATTTAGAGAGTTCAAGAAGAGGAACAAGTGCCTCTGAAACTCTTTTGGTTCCATAATAATTTATTTTCAAGCATTCTTCTCCGAGCTCATAAGGTTCCTTGATAATGTCGTTTAAAAGTTCTACTTTTTCATCGAGCACTTGCACCTGATCGATAGTACCAAAATATCACTTCAAGCTTGTTAATGGATATTTCATGAAATCGCTATTCGGTATACATACCAACCAAAGATCATGTTTCATATAAGGCTATGTATATATAGAGAGAAATACTTACATATCCTCCTCCATCTTTGAATCTTTTATCATCAACATAAACAAGTCCAATTTCTGCTGCATTGTTGACCTGAATTCATTATTTTTTGTTAGAACTGAAGGATCATTAGAGAGAAATTATTACACATAATTACGATACCGAAAATCTCTGCCATTATCATGGTATACCATGCACCTGTTTTTTTTACTCTCTTTTATATAAAACACGATACATTTATAAAATAAAACCACAGATTAATTAAAAAAAACATTACATTAACAATAAATAAGTAGATAGGAAAGAAAAGAAGTGAGTTTGAAGATAGAAAAGAAAAGATCGAATGGTGTGATAATTTTCAATATAATTGCGTATTTATATCGTGTTGTGACTTGTGATGAGGTTAAAAATTTTGAACTTATTTATTTAGGGAAAGCTCATTCATCGTTCCAAATGTGATCAAAACAACGTCGTCCACCACCACATTGGCCATGCTATGCCACCACAGTGGAGTCCTGCCACTAATGGCGTGATATGAAAGCCTCACCGAGTGCTCATAAGGTATGGATCATGTAAAAATGGTTTTTACAAAGAAAGATGTAATGAAGACTCTAGCCGTTACATGCAGTGCAGCACGATTATTACCTTGATGCGAAAAAAGAAAGAGAAAATTTTGGTGTATAATTAAGGACATGTCTCATGGCAGCCCCCAGAATCAACAAGGGAAACTCTGTTTTGTTAGTGGGAATGGTATGACGATGAGAATCAAAATGTAAACTCAACCCTTTAGATGAGTATGGAGTATGCCTATTTTCATGGTTCATACCCACTTTCTGAATGCAACGCTATAAATTAAAACACCTTGAATGAGAATGAAACACAAGTCTCCTCAAGAATCATACACTGATATACAACTTTCCCTATATGTATAGCGTAATTTTAATATTGAATTCATATTTATCGATCATCGAGTTCAACTTGCAATAATTAAATATGTCAAAAACACACTACCCCTCATGGTATTTATAAAAATAGCTAGTCACTTTAATTTGTTTGTAGTTTAGAACAAAGTATATGTACTAAATCTGTTACTTACCAAGATATCAAGTTTTTTGAAGTGGGTTTCAATAAATTTGACCAAATTTGCTATGCTAGTTGGATCTTTGATATCAAGCTGATGAAAAACGACATTCGAAACGCCATAAGCATTGAGTTTTTGGACAGCTTCAAGTCCTCGACTCTCATTTCTTGCTGTTAATATGACTTCGATCCCGTTTAAAGCAAGTTGATGGCATATTTCAAATCCAATCCCTTTGTTTCCTCCTGTAACAACTGCATATCTGAAATTTTCAAATGAAAACATGTATTAATTTGTGGGATTATGATTCAAGGATTATGAAAAGAAATATTTGATAAAAACCGAAAGAAGATTGAATATACCTTTTTGCTTCCATTAGCTCACTGATTTAGAATAAGACGCAAGCCTAGCTACTTTTATAACATGTTCATAAAATATATTTACATCCACACGAACTCTATCTTATAATCCTATGTGAAGGGATATATATGTCATCTAATGTAATGTAATATACGTATACGTATAAACGTACGTGGTTGTTGAGGGGTTGGTGGCATGCATAATTACAAAAAGTCAAAATACTCTTCTTCTTTGTTTTCAATTTTCAAAAACATTTCGATCGTAAATAAATAAATAAATAAAAACTCAAACCTTCTTTTCTCGGCCATTCAAAACTTGGTCAAACCAGACCATGTCGCCGGCAGGTTTTGCTGGTGACTTGTTTTTTATCTAAGGTGACTAGCTCGATGAAAGCCGATCATGTCCTACCCGACAAGGCCTACTGCAGTCTACATATCAATTTTGAAAGATAAATAACCGTTACAACTGATAGTTTGCTAGAACAAAGCAATCAAATATGCTAAAAACATGACATCCTATATTGTTTTTGATAAATGGCCAAATACAAATGAATTGAATCAAAATCATTCATTTCAAGAAGCCTAAATTGATTACAAAACAAAATCTGTCATTATCAACTCATCCTATACTCATTTACCAAGACAATGCTAATAAGATTGTATATATGATCAGTAGAATTTACAGTATCTGTTAGGTTGTACTACTCGGGTCAAGATGAAAGTGCGATTTCAGCCCATGCTAATGATGACGCCTTAAGTTCTGATGAGCCTGTGGTATCAAGTTTGCTTTCCAACATTGTACACAAATCTTCCATGGTTACTTTATCTCTAGGCCTTATTCTCATGCAAATGCTGACTACCTCTCGTATTGTTTCAAGATCTTCTTCTCTGAAATGTTTCAGTGCAGGATCTACAACCGAAGCGATCTTCTCAGGCTCTTCGAGATAATCTTTTGCCTGTTCAGAGAAAAAAAAACGATTAATTTGTTACATCAGGAAAAAGAAAAGTTGGGAAGTGTTAATTTTGGAAGAATGTTCTCTCCTTCATAAGTTGATGTGGCAATTTCAAGTCATTTGGGTCACTGGTAACTTAAGAATCTATCAAAAACGTGTCACTGGTAATTTAAGAACATAATTCTGATAGAAAAATGGGTCAAAAGCCAGCAAATTTGAACTTTTAATGCACAAAACTCTTGAACCACATTCTTCAGAGATTTTACTACTATTAAAATTACTGTATTTCAATAGTCATATTTTCGCAATATTTACTTAATAAAAATTACCAAAATGTGGACATATGTTTTGGGTCAACCCAACCCAATCCGACCTGTTTCAAGTTTTCAACCCGTACAAAAATTACCCTTTTTGACCTGTTACCCGACCTTTAGATTTTGCTGCCTACACTAATATGGTTGTTACATCTTACCCAGTCCACCAGGAATCCAATTTCTTTGCATATTGGAAGTCGTCCACTAACGATTTCCAACAGGAGAACACCAAACGCATAGATGTTTCCTTGAATATCCAAATGACGCGCGTGTAATGAACTTGGTTGAACACACATGGCCTCTTCATTGCTAATAGAGCTAGAATTGTTCTCTGATCTCATAAGAATGGTTTTCCAGCTTTCAAAATCCACCAGCTACAAGAAACAAGAAATTGACAACGTGAAACACAACTAAACTATCTATGCAAAAGAAATGGTTTTTAAGATGGTACCTTTGGTGAGAAATCTTCTGTGAGATAAACCGCACTAGAGTTCAACTCGGATATAGTAAACGGTGGTTCAATTTCCATGTGAAGATACTTAAGACCTTTAGCAATTCCTATAATAATCATCATCCGTTTTGTCCAACTTAGTTGACACCCTTCTTCATCTATATTTAAAAAAAAAAAAAAAAAAGCATGTGATAATATACTCTACAACAAACTCTATACCCTGAATCAAAAGTGACAAAATTGGCAGGTTGGCAACAAGTCAAAACGGGTCAGCTGACCTGGAACCTTTTTTGTCCATAAATTTTAACCTTTTGTAATAACTACGTGTGCCGGATATAGTTACATAACAATTATTTCCATAACAATCTATTTTTTTGTTTAAATGATTTAGGAGGTTTTACATATATTATTATAATACACTACTTTCGACCCCTTTGACTTGGTTGACAAGTTCCCTATTAAGCTAGAATGTTTACCCATTTGACCCGTTAGAATATAATCATAATCCGAATCAACCCATTAATAATTTATTGATCCAAATTACCACCTCTACCTAAATCTTGAACCTAAAGAGAGAGAGACTTACAATGAAGGTGCTCAGACAGTGTCCCGTTTGATGCATATTCAAAGACCAACATCCTTGTAAACGGGATTCCTTCAATACAATATCCCAGCAATTTCCCCGTGTTTTCATGTTTTAGTCTTGCCAAATCTGCCACCTGGATCAACACAAAACAAAACTTGAGTAAAAAAAATTGAATCTTGATAACATCTTTAGATATAAAAACAAGATTTTCAGCTTTTCACTTTACCTCTTTCTGAAAATAGAGCTCGAGATAGCTCGTCCACTGTGCTTCCTTGTTGCAAAGAGAAATAACCGCTATTTCAGGCCCACTTTTCATGTTTCCTTTGTAAACGACACTATCTGATGACGACCCAATAATGTTGCTAAAATCTTCACACGCAAGTTCAAGGTCATGTCGACTATATCTCCTCACATCTTTGAGCATATCAGTATCTGCGTACACACAAAAGATTAAGCTTTTGCACACGATCATCATACAATGAAGTTCTTGATAAACAACTAAGCTTCCTCACCAATAAAGATTTCCATATTTTCTTTTCTGGTTTTAGATTTCTTCCACGGGATGATAATTGATGGTCTGCGTTTACACCTATGAGCAGCTATTAATAGGGCTGCAAGGAAGATCGAGCCAACTATCACTCCAGTCACTACTTCTAGAGCTAAAAGCCATGCAGGTTTTGCAGAACGAGAGTCGGGCTTTTGTTTATCTTCGGCGGGACGATTTTTCAAATCTCCTGACTTAAGGGGTTTAGCTGGTGGAGCAGCAACACCTATATTAACAAAGTTCACCTCTGTTAGTTTCAGGTGTCACCTCTTCACATCATATCTATAAAGCCTGTTTGTTTGCAACTAGAACATACCGCATTGTTCAGGAGTCCGTGGTTTAATATCTTTATACATTATGCAATTCCCCTGAAAGCTTGCCCTGTAAGAAAAGGACGGAAGATACCCGAGTGCATAAACACAGAATTAGAGGTGTTGATTTCAACCCGTTTTATGAATGGGTTGAGTTAGGAAACGAGTAATGGGTTGAACAAGTTATTGCATCAAAACTTGTCCAAAATGTGTTGTTAATGCATAAAGCCTGCTAAATCATTTTTTTAAAGCAAACTATATCTTTATTAGTTTTTGTAATTGTATGTGACACACTGATTACCTACATAACAGTCCCAATGTTATTCGCACAAAAAAATTGCCCATTTTGACCAGCTACCCACCCTGCCGACCCACCCATTTGCCACCTCAACAAACGCATACATGTACGAAAACATGAAGCAATAAGAAAAGTACCTCGGTAGGTATTCCAAACATTTAGGTATACTTCCAATAAGGTAGTTGAACGAGAAGTCCGCAACTTTTAAAGGAGATGCACGACAAAACCCTAGTGCATTATTATTCGAGGCATACCTGGGCCAAGACAATCCATATATTATTCACTCACATTTGACCTAAAATGAAGCAGTTAGGATAACTATTCCTGTTTCATTTATATATTATTTGACACATAGTTGAGCAACGTAAATGTTTTGAAAAACAAATGGAAATGTCTTTAACTTACGTTCCTCTCATGGCATTAGCAACATCTGTAACATTAGCACCTGGAACAGTTCCTTGCAGTTTATTTCTATCCAACCGAAGTTCTAGAAGGTTCTTAAGATTGCCAAGCTCCGAAGGTAATATCCCCGTCAATGCATTCGATTGTAAGTTTCTGATGGTACAAATTAGCTTCAAATGTAACACAAACATATTTTTTTTATTTCCTGAAATAATAAAAATCAAGTTTAAAAACTTACATTTTTACAATGCTAACAAGATCACCAATTTCATGTGGGATTGGTCCGGTTAACTGGTTCTTCCCCAAATCTAACACTTTCAAGTGCTTTAGCAATCGAATTTCTTTAGGTATTGAGCCAATGAGATTATTGCCATGTAAAATCCTGAAAGTACGCCCGTTTATCAGTAAACTCTTGAACTTTTATCATGCTCTTGAAGGTAAGATAAAATGTCGAAAGAAACCATACAATTCGTGTAAGAACGAGAGCTGAAACAATTCTTCAGCAATAAATCCCTTTAAGGAGCAGCCAGAAATGTTACTGAACAAACAAATTTAAAAACCCGAATTACAAAATAAATATAAAAAAGTTATAATTATAATATACAAGGAAATAGACATTTTTCCTTATATTTTATATCAAGGCACACCCGGAAATTTCCTTTTAGTATGTTATAAAATATATATCAAATGAGTTTTTTTCTTGTGAGTCAATGAGCCATGCACCAGAATGACCAATTTACAAAAAAGTGTACATATATATAGATCAAATATAGGGAAATAGACATGTATGGATTAAAGTAAAACAATTACTTACATTTTTCTGACATGAAAATCAGAACAAAAAACACCAAACCAATTACAAGGATCTGAATCTATGAAATTCCAATTTGATAGAACCAATAATGGGTCATCCATTATACTTTCTTTGAACTCTGTAAGAGCATGAACTGCAAAAACAAGAAATCGAGAAACTGTATAAATTTAGTGGTTTCTTACTAAACCCTTGAAAATTAGTAATTTCCCCAAATAATAAAATTTCTTACAGATACAACCCACATTACTCATACTTTCATCAATCAAGATTACAAATACATTCTAAAATTATTCAAGATTCATGAGAAATTGCATACCTTCTGTTGGTAGAACTGCACCACTAATATCAAGAAACAGTACCAAAGTAACACATATTAAGTGAGTAAAAATTATTCCTTTCATGTTTTTTCTCTCTATAAAACATCAAATCATAAATCCCAATAAAATCCCACAAAAACCCAGAAAGAAAGATAGAATCTTTTCAAAAAACAAAAAATCAAGAACACCAAAAATGGATAAAAGCTTATAGATTTGAATCTTTAAAAAATCGTAACAGCAACCCACTTTAATCAAATCAGTGGGAAAATGTAAAAAGATGGTTGGAAAATGATGTTAACATGATTTAAGTAAAACCCAGTTGAACAAAACTTGAAATCAAAGAGTGATTTGGTGGTAATATTGTGTCAAGAAAACTACGAAGAAATAGAATTAAAAGGTGTAGATACAATTATACAAACGAATTATGTAAAATGGGAATGTTTGATTTCTGTTTTCTTGATGGATTATGAGAAATCAATACATTGGCGGTTTATTATATTTTTAAGTTTTCGAGTGGATTATTTCCCTGCGGAAATTAATGTATTAAAATGTGGGTTTTAGCTATCAAGTACGTTTGTTATCTGTCAATATATATCAAGCTGCCTTTCTAATAGTAATTTTTTTATTTATTTAGAAAAATATTGATCGTATATCACCACTAAAATAAAAAGTATTTACCTTTTATTTTTTATTTCTTTAGCTTTAAATATAAGAAAACTATACTGCTAGAACCCTTTTATCGGCTAAAATAATATCATAAATTAATATTGTGTTTGTTATGAGAGTTTGGTAATGAAGTTATAGATGTGAAAGTGATTGCTAATTGGTATTGTTTGTTTCGTGTTTAATAAAATGAGTGACATAACCCATGAGAGATAAAGTTTACACGCACCCATTTTTATTCTCATTTTTAAAAACTAATACACGATGCCAATTTTTTAAAGTTCTTAAGATGTTGATTAAGAACATGTGGTATGGTAAACATTATCGACTTAAGGATAACTAAAGAACATGTGGATTTAAGAAATCGAGTCGATCTATCAACAAAATACCCAAATCGTATTTAAGCATGTGTGTATATTCCAAGAACAAATATAGCCTAACACAAATTCTCAAATTAAGCGTTATATATATATATATATATATATATATATATATATATATTGCTACCAATGTAATATACAATTTTTAAAATAGTAGATGCTCTTATGCATTTAAAAAAAACAAAAAACAAAAAAAAAATCTAGTTATCTAACACCCTTATAAAGAATTTATATTTTATCTTCACAAAACTTAAAATTTGAAGATGTAAAATTCCTATTATGCCCCTTTTATCAACTTAAAAAATCATACAACTATAAACATTTATACATAATCAACAAATTGAAACACCTTTTATATTGGAATTACGGAAAGTATATAAATTTTAAATAGTTGGTTTCATTTATTTTAACACATTAACTATTACTGAATCCTTTTACTACCACGAAAATCAAATCGTTATTTGAGCATACTATAATCAACGAAGTACCGACATCATTTATAATAAAATTCTCGCTACTTAGCGCGTCTTCGAGTAACTTACAAAGATCAATACATTATCCTTAAAATTAAAAACTCACCTACACGTTATGCTAACATTTAGTACGTTATCATGATGTTTATTAGCTTATAAGCGAAGTTCATTAGACAGTCATAATTCATAATCATGTGGGCTCTCATTTACACATTCATGTGTTTTTATTTACAAAGTGTCATTAATTAAGTATAATTATAATTATTAAGTACATATATAATATATAATCGAACCATGTAATAAAGATATTCAACAATTTATATTCTCAATGCCCATCATATTAATCTTCCCTGTATACTAATTAGCTATCCCCTAGCCTATATGGATGATTTTCATAAACTATAGTATGATGTGGCATGATTTGATGAACTCTCTAAAGTAGGTTCTGCCATGTAAGAAAATTGAATTTGTCAATTTTTAGTTGTATTATTTAAATCAAGTTAAGTATTAATATCCATCATTAAAATTAGACTTTTCATATGAAATTGACATTAAATACTCCTGTGACTAACTAAGAGATTTCTTAAAGGTATGCACTATAAGCAAAAAAATGCAATGTATCAATTGATTTTTTTTATAAAAGTGTCAGTTACAATCGCTCAATTTATTATGATTTTATGGAAATTGTACTTATAGTCACTTCATATTCCTATTTAATGAAAACTTTTCTAAATATCAATTGTTTGTAGTTGTTTTTGTAAGAAAGATGGCTTTCATTCTTTTTATTCTTTTGTGCAAAACAATTAATACATTATTGTTTTTTATGCAGGTTATGACTTCCAAGTGCAAATCATCTCCATATATATGGTATTCTTCATCTCCATCTTCTCTATCTTTGTATGAATTTGTGATTTCAATTGCATGCCTCACTAAATTGTGTAGGTTATGATTTATTCGTTTCCTTCGCTCCGTTAAAGATGATAAGGATCGATCATGGTTTTATGAAATTTGTTTTCACCTTTTGATTTTAGATCAAGTACACTAACATGACAGAGAGGCAAAGAACCGAATAGGTAATTCAAGCAAATATGATCTTGGTGTGTATTTATTTGTATGAGATAATCTTTATATTATTTTTATATTATGAGTTTCATATTTTTCTATAAAGCATTAATTTTTATGGAAGCTCACGTTACATACATACAGAGTTTGTAACAAAAACTTTCAAAGAGAGCAATTTATTTCTTCATTATGAATTTATGATTGTTATGAAATTTTTTTACTTGACATGTATTAGTTATAAATTTATTTAATTTTTTATATACAACGGGTGTTTGTTCAATGGAGGAGTCAAAAATAATTGAGATATTAAATTCAAAATACATCAAAATGAGGCTCATTGGATAGTTATATATTATCAGCAATTGTTGGGCAAGTAACTAAATCTATGACCAATTACGACGGCTTATATTGGTACACAAATTGTTCGTTCATCAAGTTTCTAATGTGAAGGCTTATATTGATACTTTGTTACTTCATCGTATTCACGAAAATTGTTTGTAAACAATTAGAAAGATGTTGAAAATATAGCCGAGAAACAATAGTACAATTGATGTCTCATACATTTTCAATGTCTTTTTAAATTGTTTTTCATCATACAATTTTTATATTAATTATAATGATTCTTATATCCAAGAATCATATTGTAGTTATGGTTACGGTATTTGCAATATACGACTCCGAATTATTATTCTTAAGAAATATGGTGAGCAATAATGGATTATGCTACTATTACAGTATTAGTATCTCAATTATCAACTTATAATTACATACTATGTTTTTCTATTTCATTTTTCTTTATCAACTATTTGACGGTATATTATTTATATGATACCGTGCATCGCACGGGTTATAACACTAGTTCAATATAACCAATGACCACCATTTTATGGGTAAAACATCGCTGCTCTCAGCATCACTAAACTTTTGTATTATTATCAATCGAAAATAAAGAAATATTTACATTTTACATATTTAACCCCATAATTTCATAAATATGCATAATCATCTTCAATATTAATACTAATAGTACATCTGAATTCGTGAAGTTTGATGCACATAATATGGTTGCTATATTTATATATTTGGATTAAAGTTTACCGCACCATACATTCTTAAGTAAAAACTCAAGCTATCATTCTATCTATCAGTCACTTAGTTGTTTTACATTGACTTAACAGATCTGTTAAATTTAAAAAGAAAGATAAAAATTGCGAAAATTAATGAGTTCGTGAACGATCGGTGCGAAGTTAAAGGTTTGAAAAGACAACTAAAAGGATGAAATCGACGAATTGAAAAGACAACTTATATAGACGAAAATGCAATTAACTCTAAAAAACTACTAAAAGCTTTGAGCTAAACCTTTTATAGAAATTGTGTTTTTCATTTTATAATAATTGTTTGAATATTATCGTTTTAAATAAAGGAGAAAGTGTGAGCAATTAAGTAGATTTTTGAAAGGTCGTCTTAAGAAAGAAAGGGTTGTTATTGGGAGTGGTTAGATCTCTTTTGTTATTTAGTTATTAAGGTTGATTCTATAACATTTTTATTTACCACCACCAAATTCAAACTATGATTATTAAATTAAAGGCCATATTTGTAGATGTGGACAATTAATTATTGTGGTGGATAGTATTATCTACTATCTATAAAGAAGTCATTGTAACCCATAGTATCAACTATAGGAAAATTGAAATCTACAGGAGCATGAATATGATTACATTTATTTAATATTAGCAAAATATCCGTACAAATGTAGCGAAAAATAACATTAGCATCTAATTTATATGGCCGCGAATATATGATAAATTTATGTCATGTTTTTTCGATAGATTAGTTATGAAGATGAATCGGTTATGTCGATGAAAGCGAGTAATGTCAGATGTAATAAAAGTGTGGAGTTCAATCATTTTTCAAATAGATACAGTTGAAATTAAAATGTTTTAATAGTAAATGGACTTTAATCATTATCATGAAGACAAATTAGACTTTTTATTATCTCTAAATTCAACTTCAATGCTAATATGTTGTTTTATGTAGTTATTGATTTAACAAAATAATAAATAAAATCCGAAAATAATTTTGTTGCACTCCTCTTTGGTTTTTTTTCTTTTTAAGAATGTACATTTTCCTTTGATAAGTTCTCGTAACAAACAAACTTATTTTGGATCCAGAAACATACATATGGGTCTATTGGGCATTGATAGCCCAAAAGTGAATGGGCTGAATAGTAGAATCATTCAAGTGACCCATAAGTCATATTTTATTTTCTATTAAATCATTTTTATGGAACAATGAGAAACCAAACTTGATATAAAAAACTTACGAGGTGGATTCAATGTAGAATGTTAAAAAAAATGAAAAATGAGTAAATCAATAAGATTGATCCATTTCCTTTAAAACTCAATTTCCACTCATATCTTTAAAATCAAATATCTTACAAACGACATGACTAAAAATTATAAAAATTACATATTCGAAATCATCGTCTTTTTCTCTTCAATTGGAGATCCCAGAAGCTATACTTTCAACAAATTTTTTTTTTCCATTTTTGTTGAGTCGTAGAAAATGTGACTTATATAATCACATGTGATTTTATATATAATGACATGTGATTTATGAGTAAATATAATTGTAATTGTGACTTATATAATTGTGGATGTTAATTCACACATGATTACAACTTATTATTCATTCATATAAACAAATATAAATAAGATTTTAGAAATTGCATTCGTTTACGGTCAAAATCACACGTGATTATTGATTTGAGATTTAATCACATGTGTTTTTCAAATTAATTATGTGATAATAACTGATAATTCACATGTGATTTTACATTTATATTTATTTGAATGTATAATTATAAAAAATTATTTAAAATTCGTATTTATTTACACTTTATTCACATGTGATTACTAATTTAATGTTTAATCACATGTAATTATAACTAAATTTTTTTCTGAAAGTTTATTAAGTTATCAAATAAATTATTTTTATGTGATTTTAAACTTATAATTTGTAAATTTGATTATTCACATGTGATTATAGATAGTGATTTAAACTTATAATTTGATTGTAAATATATTCACATGTGAGTGCTAAATCACATTTGATTTATTATTACGAATTTCACATACCCATCAGAAAACGAAAAAAAAAGTTTGTCGAAAGTATGTCATGTGAGATCTCTAACTAAAGATAAAAAGACGTTGATTTTAGCGGTGTAATTTTTATAATTTATGAATATACGGTTTGTGATATATTTAGATTTAGAAAAAAAAATGTGAAAATATATAATTAGAATGTGGCAATCCTATTAGTATCTTCATTCTACATTTTTTTTAGCATTCCATATTGAACTTTTCTCTATTGCGTATAACTTTTTCAACAATTTCAAATTAAAAATTCGTAGTATACAAAATGGTAAATTGTCTTCACATTAATAATTAGTTAAAAGAATAAAAATAATCAGTTTAACTTCATTATTAAATGTTCAAATTAGGTATCTTTCTAATTCTAAGCCGACACAAAATTTTGTAGTTTTAAAAAACTTGTTTTCTAGCTAATAGCTTTGATATATTTGAATAATCCTATTAAAAAGGATAGTTTTTTTATAATTATACACGATTATTTGAGCTGAGAATAATTGTCAATGTAATATAAAAGTTTAATTATTGTTATTTAAAGTTTTAAACTTCAAATTTAAACTATTCTTTTGATGGAACCAAATACAGTGGATTTGCCATGTAATTTGGCAATGATTAGAAAAGCAATGACCTCATTTCATTGGATAATAATAATTTCTAATAAATAATATATAATAACGTTAATCATATGACATTTTTATTTATAATTTATAAAGTCAACTATATTTTGGTTTGGTCAGCAAATAAAGAGAACTGTTACAGACAATGTGTGTTTATCATGTGCCACTTATTTAAAAAACTTGCCTAGTCAGAAACAAAATAAAAAAAGCATGCACATTTTTGTGTAAACTATTTTATGTCTTGGAAGGAATATTTTATATCTTAAAGGGAAATACATTAAGCGTGCGTTTGGTTTGATTAATGAAATTACTATAGGTATGGAATTAATATTAAGGTGGAATGGAAATGATTATCGATTTCAAACTCATCTCTCTCGTGGGTTTAAAAAAGCCCTCATTTTAACTTTTGAGAGTTTGATGTCCAATTTTAAGATCTACACTGCTCAAACAAACATCATATATCTTATACTCATTCTCAAACCCTTTCTCCAAATCCACCATCCAAACACACCCAAAAACCTCGTAAGTACGAGAAGATGGTAGACATACATCTTTTAACCATTATATTATATGTATTATCTATTATTATTATATGTATCTTTTAACCATTATAGACGCTTTTTTTAAAAAAAGTACTAATGAATTAGTTAATTACGAAATATTATTTTATTATTATTATTATGGAAGAAAGGGAATAATGAAAATAATATTATTGACTTATACCTCCGCCGCAAAATATTATTCCCAACATTTTTTTTACTTAAGACAGGTTAATAAAATGTCAATTGCACCCATACATATTAAAACAAGTTTAACTTGAAATTTGTAAGGAACTAAATAATTGAAAATAATAAATAAGGGTAAATAAGAAGGTTCGTGAATTTTACTAATTATTATTTTCTTGTAAACAATCTTTTTGAAAGAAATAAAAATAGCAGTCTAATAAATTCATTAAAAGTATAGAACTAAGTGAAATACACATTTTAATAAGCAAATCTTTAACGAAATCATTTACTCTAATACAAATAATACGTGTTTATTGTGATTTGTGAGACGATTTTATATAATTAATTTATTAACCAAGTAGGCATTTGTTTAAAGTTGGTGACTATATTGTCGCATGAAAAGTCATTTGTCATATACAGGCCTTACAAGTTACAAGAAAAGATAAAAAATGACACCATTTATAGTGACATAATGGCTATATTGTTACATGGTTCTAACTTCTAAGTAAATATGTGATTCTTAGTAAAAATATTAAAGTGTATATATCCCTAAATCAACTAATGTAATTTATTTAAGAAATAAACATTAATATTGTTTAATTTTAACTATAAAGAAAGTTTAGGGGGTACTTGATTCAAAGTGAAGAATATAACAAATGAGGAAGAGGAGGAAAAATGTAGCAATTAATGCAATGGAGATTTTTTTGGTAAATAATAAAACATTTGTTATTGGTGTTACTTAATTCGCCCAACTAAGCGTCTCGAGTACGCTAGGTTTAAATTCTACCGGGTCAAGTTGACGGGTCTAAAATATTCAACCCGGACCTCACATGATTTGACAAACGGGCTGGTGGGTCACAAATACACAACCCGAACACGATCTTTATGGGTTGGTTTCCGGTTAATATCAATTGGTAGGTTGGTTTTGAGTTAAACGAGTTGAATTCCAAAGGTTAACTTTGAGTTGACAGGTTGACCTGTTAATTTGAACATTGATCGAGAATGACTTAGAATTTAAATGGTTGGCGAGTTTCGAGTTAGCGTGTTGATGTGTTGAGATAAATATATATGAGATAAATATATAAATGTTATATGATGGTATAATGGTAGATGATTACTAATATTTATTAGTGCCAATATAGTGGGAATTGATGATTAACAACTAATAAATAACTTATAAAATTACATCCATCATCATTCATTACATTTCATACTCCTCGCCTCTTAATACCCCAACCAAACACTCGCTATGCACTATTCTTTTTGGATTCTCTACTTTATGTTTTAATATAATGGGAAAAAAGTTTAATGAAAGACTAATTATTTTTGTATATATAAATTATATAAATTATATATACCATATATACATATATATACTATATATGATTAGACGAATGTTTATTCTTCAAGACTGCAAGTCTGTAAAACGATCATGAATAACCAAGTAGGTATTGTTTACCAGTGGCGATATGATCGTGCTTATTTGTTTATTTTTGCAACAGAAAAACATACTTAAACACCTATCTAAAAATTATTTACTTGTTTATCTTATCTTCTATAAGGAATAAACATGTAAAAATATAAACATGTTAATAGACCGTTACTTCTAATTATATTTTTATCGTATGAGGAATAAGCATGTAAAAAAAAGAAATAAAAACATGTCAATACATACTCGTTATGTAGGTAAACTCGTTAAAAGAAACAAATCTCAAAAATTCATAAAACTATATTTAAGTGTTTATCCACGTTTAATTATTGCTATTAGCTGTTTAAAAAGTTAAAATATCATGTGTTTCACCAATCGTATCAAGTGTTTGGGGAGATAAGCTTCAACCCACGAAAATATATTTAAATTGCAGATGATGCAATCACACACTCTTCAAATTTACATAATCCTCCTTCGTCTTCAACAAAAACGTTTATTAAAGTACATAATTATATACTTCCTCCGTCTCAATTTAATTGTCCGTTTTTTTCTTCCAACTTTAAAATTATTGTCCGTTTAATTGTTCTCATTGATTGACACAGTAATCAATGTATTTTTTAAAAATTGTGTGCATTTCAGTAGTGCACAATTAAATTGGTACACTTTTTATATATCCAAACTAACTTCTTTGAAATCAATGTTGTAAACGTGAGAAAAAGAAGAAAACAAGCATTCTTCTCACTTATTTTTTAGTATCAGGGAAGAAGTCACACTAGTAAATAGTAATTACAAGTACATTTTTAAATGGGTGGATAATTCTGATAAGAAAAAATAAATGGTGGTCGGCTCAAACATGTTGAATTGTGCGTTAGTCCGGCCCACTTATAATACGATGGGTTAAAATGTTTAAATAGAAGGGGCTACCAAAATTTAAATAGTTATACACATTGATTACATAGTTATTACAAATTGACGTAGAATTAGAATTGAAGGGCATCTACTGAGGGGCAGAAGATTTCAGTTATTGTTTTTGGTGACCAATGGTTTAGATTTATTGTTTTTGGTGATCAATGGTTTAGATTTATTGTATCTTAACAACACTGCATTGTACGTAAAATGCAGCGTGCATGTAAAATGAAGTGTTACGAATATAGGTCGTTGATCACATAAATTAACGACTGAGATCGTCTCCCCATCTTCTCCTGCAAATGCAACTGCCACTCTTGTCTCACATTCTTATTAAAGGTTAATAATGGTTTAATCATTCAAGTTTCAACTTTTTAACGTTTTAACTCTCTAAATTTTTTTCTAATGATTTAATCTTTCAAATTTGCATTGACTTATTGGTTTAACTTTTCAAAAGTGTGAACCACTAAACTTTGAAAGTTGTATGATTAAAATGGATAAAATTATAAGGGTAAAATCATTATAAAATGTAAACTTAAGGGATTAAATTATCAAACTTTTGAATTATAAAAAACTGATATTCCCTATAAATGATTAAACTACTACAATTTTGAAACTTAAATTATTAAATAATAAGAAAATATTAATGCTATAAATGATAATCCGAGGGATTAAGATGCTCAAAATATACTGACTCTTAAATTGTCTCAAGTAACCATAAGCTAGCTACTTATGTTGATATAGTATATTTCAATTTGTTATGTAATTCAACTTTTCATATTATCCAATTTTCCCAAAAGCTATAATATGGAAACTCATTAACAAAACTCAAAATAATAATATGTGAGAAACTTTTCTTTCTTAACACAACTGATGAGGAAAATTGTAAATATAACTTTTTCTCAGTGTAATATATTGTTCTTCCAAATCAAATACTCTCTGTGTCTCAATTTGACTGTGTACTCAGTTTTTAGAAATCTTCACTAACAACATTCTTCACCAATCAAGTATCATCTCTGCCTACTAAAGTTTCTTTTTATTGGTTGTAACATGAAAATGAACACTAACTTGGGATAACTCAAAATAAAAATGTGGACATTTCGTATGACGAACAGAAAGAGTACAATTTTTTGATTGAACATAGTTTAACAAACAAAGTCTTCATTAAGTTTCTTAAAGACAAAAAGTGCTAATATTATAATACTTTTATATTATTATTTTAAGTTAGAGCCTATCCACCAACTGTTTTAGTAAGTGATATATATATTGGATGCAAGTTGATGCAAACTTACAATAATAAATTTTCTTCCAAAAATGGCAAAAATACATCCTTGTTTGCCTTCATCTTCATCTTCTTCATCATCCTTCAGTTCAAACGAAAAAGAAACATACACAATATGGATGAAATCACTCGTGTTAAACTCGAACGGCTATACAGTATACGATTCTAATGGATCAGTTGTTTTTCGTATAGATAATTACGATAGTAAGTGTAGCAATGAAGTTTATTTGATGGATCTTCGAGGAAATGTTTTATGCACAATACTTCGAAAGGTAAATTTTTATAAGATCATTCATTGTATATGATACATTTTCTTGTTAACATTGTATGTTGATATTTCTTAAGTTATAATGAAACTAATTAATACTTTGTTTTCTTCGCAACTTTGCAGAATCTACTGAGATTTGGGCTTTGGGATTGTTACAACGATAAAGATTCACGTAGACCATGGTTTAAAGTCGGGAAAAACTTTGGTTTTTTCAACAAAGAATTAATTTACGACGTTTTAGTTGGAACCAATGAGTCACAAAGTTTATGTAGCTTGAACCATACAATGGAAGGATCCTTTCATATGTTAGAGTTCAAGATTCTTGATGGTGAAGGAAACGTTGCTGCGGAGGTGATATTTCGTTAAAACTTTATGTTAACTTTCATTGCGTGTAGGTTTTTCGACATTTTGAATAATAATTTGTGTCGTTTTGTGGTTTAGGTACAAAGAAAACGATCATCTTCTGGGGTCGTTTTGGGTGAAGACGTGTTGTGTGTGACCGTTGAGCCTCAAGTGGATCATATATTTGTAATGGCTTTAGTCGCGATACACGGATTAATCCATCACAAAATGTAGATCATAGTCTTATGTCATTTTTGGTGTTTATACATGAAAAAAATGTAATCGTATCATGTGTCACACTTATGCAAACAAAAGAGAGGTTTTTTTTTTTTTTTTTTTTTAAAAAACTTTTTATAGAGATGACAATATGTCTTTTTTTACCTTTGGTCTTTGTTGTCCAAATGGTATCTAAGCAAGACTAGTTATTTTTATTCATTATTTTGTACTTTGTAAAAAGAACAGTTTTGTATTTCGAAGAAAACATATACCAATTAAGTGAATGTTTTCATTCTTGTAATTTTTGTGTTTGTATTATAAGTGTTAAAATTTATTTATGTGTATAATCTCTTTTGGCTTTTTAATAGTCAACGATCACCTAACAACAACAAATTAGTGATGTAGCTATATTCGTTCAAATTGTTTACACTTACTTAATATTAACATCTTTAATAATATACACTTTATATCTAATTGTGCATAGATTTATGGATTGAATAATAATAAATTTTAGTTAAGAGACAACTACTACTAAAAGGTGTCGAGACGTGGGGTGCACCATCCTTGTTTGAATATGTATTGCGTCATAATTTATTAAATTAAATTATTTTAAATTGTTCATGTGGTTTACAATCACAAAAGGGTAGTGGAAGATCTCAAATAAGCGGAAGAAGAAGGTGCATACCATATTTGTCGCATTTAAGGACAAATTTATTTGTGATTTACGCCTAGATTCACTTCATCTTACCAACGATTGGATTTTAACAACATTATATTTAACATAAATAAACTTTGACTATATTTTAACAACACATCATCTTACTCCTACAAATTTGTCATAAAATAAAGCAAATTCTGTCTACCACTCCGTCACTCGTAACCTTACCCTTAATTAACATGGTATTTGCCTTTTCAAATGCAAAGTAAAGAA
Source organism: Gnaphalium uliginosum (assembly GCA_963930675.1). Taxonomy (NCBI): domain Eukaryota; kingdom Viridiplantae; phylum Streptophyta; class Magnoliopsida; order Asterales; family Asteraceae; genus Gnaphalium; species Gnaphalium uliginosum. The sequence continues at coordinate 44,653,510 of OZ005685.1, read as the reverse complement.
ATTTAGGCAGTCAACTCAATTAGAAAACTAAATTGAACAACTATTTAAAAAATGATGATGCTATTAACCAACTTTACTTATATGTTAATTGACATGAAGCTAGATTTGTATGCTTTTTAATGACAAAAATGGTTGTAGTTGTAAACAAAGTTTACTCATTTCACCCAAATTGTAGATAACAAGATACATAAACAATGTAAGAACACTAAAATGGTGTCTTGTAATTAAACTTATACAAATGGTTAAGACTTGATATGTATCATCTTATTGGAATAATGCATCACTGAAATCCGTACATAAATCATCAATCTTTAAGCTTCACGACAATTAACGAGTAATAAACAAATTAAAGGTCGTTTGGATTATTTATCGATTAAGTATTCTAATATTCGTCAGTACTGTTTAATCGTAAGACACCCTACTTCATCAGAAGTCTTTTCGAAGTTCGAATTATTCTAAGCTTGTCTTTTGTAACATCATTTGATTAAGAAAAGACAAATTACAGTTATTAACGGAAATCAATTTCGTTCCATACAGTTAATGTACAGATCCTACGTGCAGCAAAAACATAAACTGCAACTAACATAAGTTCAATGCGCAAGTAACAGCATCTATGTTATCCCCGTAGTTTGATTTTAGAACTTAAAATTCGGAAAGTCAGATATTACTGTATTACCCTTTTAGAGAGAGACAATGAGAGATGAAAGAAAGAAAGGCATGTACAAGCCTGCAACCTTATCAAACAGGCAAGGTATTGTATGAACTTTCACATGCATTTAATCAATACTTTTTAGCTCCATGCCTTATCATTTTGTACTCCATCAAGAAACACCATCTCTCATACAAAAAAAATACAACCAATATGGAGTGAAGGATCCAAATTTCGCAAAAGATAACACAGAGTAAAAGGTTGTTTGGTTTGAAAGTTAAAATATGGGTGTGATTTTAGTTGGCAATGAAAATGGATTTGCAAACCCTTCATCCTACTAATTGGGTTTAAGATATGTCTATATTGGCGGGTTCGATTCCCATCTTTTAAGATCATACCCGTTAATGAAAGAACTGTATTAAGTAATCAAACTCGTTCCCTCATTTCCATACCCACTAAACAAACACCGAGTTAACATGTTATTTCATTCGAGATCATATGTAAACTAATAGAAACTAGTATGTAAACAAGATCTGATGGAACTAGAACAATGTCATGGATCTTTTAAATGGGAGGCTTAGCATAAATGTACTATCTTCACAAAAAAATAAAAATAAAAATAAAAATTATAATAATTCATCTATACCAGTTTACATATTTTGTATGATGGGAAAACTGTGCACCATAACATTTCTTAAGGTCTCAAATGAACTCACCACTACAGACAGACATATACAGTTATTCCATTCAAGAGTTTGATGTAAACTTATAGAAACTTATATGTGAACAGTAAGAACAAAATCATGGATTTATTATTGAGAGGCTTAGCATGCTAATCTACATTATACATATCTTCAAGAAAAAACAAACAAGAAAAAAGAACAAAATAAATCACTTATACCAATTTACACATTTTGTATGATGCAGATGATCTTTAGCATTTCTTAGCGTTCTTGAGGTTTCGTACGGTCATTACAAGCTGTTGCCTTTCACCCTCTACCTCTGCAAACTTCAGACTTATTTCTGAGTATCTTTCTTGCATTTCCTTCAATTCTACTTCCATCAACTTGTTTCTGTTCATTAATTCCATTTCGTTTGATGAAGCTTTCAAGTTTTCAGCTGTAGAAACCTATGATTGAAGAAAAAGAATCGCTCAGTGTCATATAAAGATAATGCAGGACAATTGAAATGGAAAAGATATTTACTAGCTTAAAAACATTTACCTGTGAATTTTCAATGTTTTGATCAAGAATCTCCAATCTTTTTTCCAACTCTTTGATTTTAAGCTGAAGATCTTTCTCTTTCTCCAGAAATGAAGCTTCAGAGCATTCTAATGCAGTTTCTTTGAGCTTTATTTGACCCTATTGATTGTAATAAAATTCCGAGATTAGCATCTTATTTCTATCAACATTCAACATAAGACACATGCGATACCATGCAAACCCAAAAATGGAAAAGGAAGTACGTTTAGTTGCAGAAAAGTGGAAGCATTTTCCGAAAAAGAAGACCATGGAAAGTGTGAAAAACACAAACGTGTTCAAATATGATCTTTCCAGAAAAAAAAAACTCACCGCAAATGAAAAACCCACCTTTCTAATCTATAACTACACTATTGAAAACTCCATTTTATAGTTTTTAATCATGTTCCTTGTTCGAGATAGAAAACTCCTGATTTCAAAACTCAAAAATGAAAATATCTGGACACGTTTTCAAAATTTTACTAGTTTTTCAGAGATAAAAAGACACCTCATTTTCTAGAAAAGTGGAGATGGAAAATTAGGAAAAATATCTGCAATTGCAGCACCCTTTGAGTAGAAAGGTATTATATTGATAGTTTTGATTCACCTCAAGTAATTGGATTTGGTCCTTCATATGGGTAACTTCTTTCATGCTACGAGGAACAGGGACAGATTTATTATTTCTAGGAGTTACTTTGCTCCCTTCCTTGAGCTTTTTCTCTATACTACTAAATGCTTCATCTTTCTTCTTGAGATCACCTTTTAGTTGAGACACCTGTTTCTTCATATTTTCTTTCTCCAATTCACACTCTTTAAAGAAATGTTTCATGTCATTACATCGGGTTTTTAAACGTTCTATCTCTGATTGCAGCTTTCCAACCTCATTATCCTTATCATTTTTAACATTTCTAAGCTCACTCAATTCCCGTCTTGAACTCTCAAGTTCCATCTTAACCGAACGAATCTCACTTTCAAGATCATTTCTTTCAGCATCAAGATTCTCAAGCTTGGCATTGTAACTAGTTTTTTGATGTTCAAGTTCATGAGATAACTTTTCAATCTGTTTCTCCATATCCTCTATCTGTTTCGACTTTAAAATTATCTGGCTAGAAAGATTAACCAATTTGTGTTCATTTCGTTCACCAAGATAGTCAAACTCTTCTTTGACTTTCTTGAGCATCTCTTCAAGATTTCTTTTTTCCACCCGGAGTTGACTGGCTTCATCCATGGCTTTCATGGCTGCATTCTCATTTTCTTGAAAAGCCGAAGACATTTCTGTGGACAATCTTCTAAATTCTTCTTGAAGCTTCCCTGCAGTATTAGCATTTTGTAGTTTCACCTTTCTTAAATTCTCTTCAGCACGAATGGCTCTTTGCTCCTGCTCGACTTTAGCACGAATAAGATCCTCCATATCCGCCTCAAACCCGTGAGCTTGAAGATCTAAATCTTCCTCAAGATTCTTAATATGGGTTTCGAGCTCTTTAATTGCAATAACTGATTCCGATAATTGTTTCGATTTTGTTTTGAGCTCGTTGTGCAAGTTTTCTATCTGGGCTTCGAGTTCGTTGACAGTGGCGTAAGACGTTGAACATTCATATTGCATTTTTAATTGTTCCTGAAGTTGACTTTGTTCAAGCTTGTAAGACATGTCGTGGTTTTCCTGCTTTAATATCTCGTAATCAAGGGCAATTTGCTCCATTTGCAGTTCGAGCTCGTCTCTATCTCTTTTGTATAATTCTATTTCGTTATAAAGATCGATTAATTTTTGCTCCTGTATATATGCATCCTTCATGCCACTATGTTCTCTGACGATATCTTCTAAAGCCTTTTGATCTTCATCATCTGTGTCGGGTTTAGAGTTAACTTCCGGCAACTTTGGAGCAGTAGAACATTTTGACTTTGACTCAAGCATCTCATCTAGGTCCCGAACAGCAAGAATCAACTCTGCATTTGATTCTTGCGTTTTCTGAAGTTGTAACCGGAGATTGGAATTCAAATTCTTTTCATGATTCAGTTCTTGTCTTAGTTCATCCACAAGAGCCCGCGGATCACCACCCTCAGTTAACAAGTTACTATTGACTTTGACTTTCATCTTTTCAAACTCCTCCTTCAATTCATTTCTCTCTTCCTTTAGGGCAGCTACCTCCCTTGAAAGATCCTGACCTTTTTTGCTCTCCTTCACAATTTGTTTGCGAAGGGTTTGCAATTCCATCTCCGAGACCTCGGCTTGTCTTGATACAATTACAAGTTCGTCCTTGAGCTTTTTGATGACATCATCAGGAGAACCCTCTTCCATTTCTCCTTGACTTCTCATAGACAAATCATCTGTACTTAATTCGTGAGCTGAACCATCTAACCAATCCCATTGTGACGATCTGTGATGTTGTTCTTCATGGATTGTTGTTGTTGATTCATGAGCCAGTTTGATGCTCTTAGGTTCGGGTTCTCGTGGGGTATCAAGCCCGGAGCTGCTATCAGAATATGACAGAGTGATGTCGGATCCACTGGATGCCCCCCGATCTCTTTTTATGTTATCAATTAAAACCCCATGATCCTGATTAAATAATATAATCTTACATAAGAGGTTTTATATGAACACAAAATGCTTATGTTTTACACTAAGTTTATATGATCAGAAAATTGGAATTAGCACATGTTCTTGCCAAATAATCACGTTAGACGTGAGGCGCAAATCCGAATAACCATTAACTATGGAGTTTTAATGTTTGCATAGTTTTGCAGAAAAAATGGTTGACATAGCCTACTTAAGAGGTAGCAAAATGGTCAGGTCATGTAAGGGGCAGGGTAACAGGTGGAGACGGGATTGGGATGAAACAAGCAAAATGTACGGTTGGGCTGACCTAAAATATTTTTTGTTGGACATTCTTTTTATGAGACTAGCAAGTCAAATATGATTAGGAAAATTATATTATTTCAATACTGATATCTTTTTATAATAAATTGATTAATGAGATTTTAAAGCATTAAACATACATTATGGGCGACTTTTGATCTGTCTGGCACTCTAACCCATATGATATGTTCCTTTTAAGCTATTACAGTACGTAATTTCAGCCATGGACTAGATATATAACATAACCCAAACTGGCCCATTCATGAGGAAAAAGGGAGAATTGGCACGAAAAAACATTGGATTGCGTTGCAGCTAACTGTTAGCGAAGGTGAGATTGAAGCTTACTTCGGAAGGATCACTTCGAATACTTCCTTCTATATCACCGTTGCTGAATTGTGTTCTCAGAGTCTTATTGTCTTCATTCACATTTTCACTTCCATCAACAGCCCTGTAAATTTTCACAAACATATGTTCAAGGCTTCAAGCAGTCAACATTTCGAAATAAATATAAAAATATTATCAACAAAGTAAAACATTTTAGAACCTATGGTTTACCTTTGATCTTGCACTCTTTGAATCGATACCTATATCAAACAACATCTACAAGAGTTAAACTTAGACGAATGAATCCACTCGTAAATTTAAAGATAGTGAGAAGCAACTAACATGCAATGAACTCGTGGATTTCGCATATTTGAGAGGCAGAGAAAGAGAAGAAAGCTTTGTAGCCTCCGCATACGCTGAAAAATCAATCGAAACTTCTCCAACAACACCAAAAATCGAAGATCCCTACAAAAGTAATTTCAATCAAGTTTCTTGATTTGGATGCATAGAAAATATGTCAATTACTTTGCAACAATTAGTACCGTTGCAACAACAAAACGATAGATCTTCTCATTGAATTTTGCAGTTTTTTGATCTTGAGTTAACTTCACAGTTTCGTAATGTGGTTTCTCCCAGTAGCAAGTTCCATCTTTAACTTTTGCTTTCTCTAATCTTGTTGTTGGCTTTCCAGAATCACCAGGAATCACAGCTATTGTTAAAGCATCTCCACCAATCTGTGATAGCTGCATATAAGCAAACAATAAACAAATATAAGGATCTTGCATCCAACAAATGCAATCATGAATCTTTTTCAACATTTACATAATTTAAAATGAATAATATAGACCCCATTTGAGAAAAGTACCAAAATTTGAGTTGCATCAATTTAGAAAAGTGTGATCATAATCACAATTTTGTCCATATAATTAGTTATGAACAAGATCTCCTAATTGTCACAATTGAATGAATAAGAACACACTACTAAGTACTAAAACACAATTTACACTCGCTGTAGTTAACCCTATAAAAGATGCAAGAAATGAGCACCCATCAATTTCCTTATTGACGTATTTGTTTTTCTTTTTTGGAAATAAAAAATGAAAAGTATGCTAAAATATTTCCATTTCTATTACTCCATAACTTCTTAATTAGATAAATTCATTTTGGAGAAAAAATAACGCCTAATAAAACATAACCTCAAAAATTCTTCTCTAGGCAATTCATCAAACACATTATATGCATAAAAGAAACAAATTTTTATCATACACACACACACACGTAGTTTCTTGATGGAGAATATAATCACCTGAGTTGCATGAAACTGCAATTTAAATACAACTTTGATCTTGTTCTTGTCACTCCTCCATCTAGCAGACTTGAACATTTTTAAGAAAAAAAAATAAAAACTTCATGTGTTTTACAACACATCCATCTTCAAAATATCAAAACCCACAAATGAATTCATGGAATTTGAGGCGCAAAAGACACAAGTTGAAACAATGCTGGTGAAAATTGAGGTTAATATTATTGGGGGGTCAGAAGAAATGAAGAACTTGTGAATGTATTTATGAAAGAACTTAAAAGCTCTCACAAGCAAACACAGCAGATCTAAAGAAAGAAAGAAAAAAAAAAGAGGTCTTCTCTCTCTGTCTGAATAATTAATTAATTAATATATAAAAATTAAAGTATTTGTGTGTATCTATAGTTTGTTGGAAAGGAAGAAATTATTAAATGATGGTGTGGCCTTCATCATCATCATCATCATAATTAATAAAAAGGGATTTGGGAGACAAATTACAAAAAAGTGAAAAGGGAAGCTTCTCTTAGATTTTTATGTCTTGAAAATAAAGAAATTGTTTCTTCATTTCTACAAAGATCTATAAATGAAATAAAAATATATAGGTGTTTTGTTAATAACAGCTTTAAGATCGTTTATAAAGATTATTTTCATGCTTGAATGTGTGTCATTGTTGATACCCAATCGTAATTAACAATAACAAAGTGTTTTAAACTGAACCAACATTATACTGATCCATCTCAATTTAGTTCGAATTTTGAATTTATTTTGTATGATGTTCATTTGATTGTGTCGGATTACATTGATTTATCCAAATAAGTACCCATACTTGGATTGTGGTTACAAAACATATCTTTATGTGTAATGTGTAATTTTGAAAAATTATATATTATTCTCTTTTTTGCAACATTGTGTGTTTAAATAGTTTTGACATAACTATTTACATTTCACGAACAACGTAATCTGATAATATCATTCCACAATCCTAAACAATAAGCTAGATATTGAAAAGAAAAAAAAAAGCTAATCTAGCTTTCCTTGGTCTCTATCACTAGTTTTGTAGTCAATTTTATACTTAAACACATGGAAATTTGAAAGTTAAGCATTGCACTATTTTCAATATCATTTCCATTAAAATTAAACTTGTCTTATTTAAAGTTTAAGTCATTACGAAAATGATATAATTTTTTTTAAAGAAAGACCGAAGCCGATTAATTTTATTAATAACGGTAATCACTCCTAAATGTTTACCCAGTTACTTTTTAAAACGTTAAAAACAAATATAGGTCTTATAAGTACTAATTGTCCAGTTGTCTATGTTTTAAAAGTCAATTATATTGGCTAAAGTTTGGTTTGTAGGTGGTACAAAAAAAATATTAATATCGTTTATTGCGACTCATGCATTAATTTTAATGAATTCCCATTGAATATTATTAAGAATAACATTAAAAGTGGCATGTTAATGAAAGAATAAAACAATAAAAGGGTGAAGTAAAGTCAAGTCACTCAAGTACTTGAATTATTAATTTCTCCATGTTCAATTTGATTGTATTATTTCAGATATTATTATTATTATTATTATTATTATTATTATTATTATTATTATTATTATTATTATTATTATTACTATTATTATGTTTTTATTATTATTTATTTTTGTACTTATTTAGGTGTATGATAGTACGTTTCAGGTTAATCATGAAAATATGAAATTTATTGCTTTATACAACTTGGGTTATTCATATATTGGTAGAATAAAAAAAAAAAAAAATTGGACAAATAACATTTCAAAAGTTTTAAATAAAAAAAAAAATATATAAAACGCATGAGCTGGGTCATATATATGGTGTTTGATTTATACATAGTTCAAGAATATTGCATGAATGTTATTTAAAGATATTTACTTAATATAGAAACCAACCTAAAAAAGTATTTGATCATGATAGTTGTTATTAATATAATTTGTAATTGACCAAACAAATAACTATATATAATGTGGGAATAAATTTTATATCTTAATTCCATCTAATAACTATGTTATGCCTTATAGAAAATTAACTTTAAAGGTATTCGACAAATTGAAATAAATTTTTTGTGCAATTAATTTGTTATTTTAAGAAAAACTAAACGTATGCTTTATAATTTATGATATGATCTCAACACTTTATAATTTATGACATGATCTCAACAGTAGACTTTTCCACCATTTTTGCTTATGCCAGTGCCCCAGAAATTCTTGAATTTCTCGCAATATGAGATCCTAACCATAAGATCATTGGATAATGTCCGATTTGATCTTACTTTGCTTGAATCGATGAGTTGAAAAGTTACAAACATGGTAACTTTGTATAGAAGTTAATAGTCTAATCGTTTAACACTCTAAAATCTATATTTCTAATTACAAATTTAGACATCTAAATTATCATTAGTAGTATTATATTATACTATTGTTATAATACAATGGTTATATAATGAGAATACATTAATATATTCGGTCTTCTATATATGTAATGCGATTGCAACACGATGGATGGACAAGACTAGATTACTTAAATAAGATCTTTCAGTTTCGATTTAATCTTATGATTCTGATCTCGCAAAGACGCAACAGAAGGTAAGATATAGACGTTAACAATCATACTAAAAAAAGATCAAAATTAAAGTAGATAAAATTAATATATTTTAGTTACCATCAAAACTTTACTAATTAAAAAGTTGACCTAAGCATATGCGGTTTGGTTTATGTGTGTGTTTATGTATTTGTTTGTATGTACGGGCCCTCAATTCAACAAATGCCTACCAATAAAGCATTATCACCATACTTACCTCACCCAAAGTTCCAAGTCTAATCAATAGAATCCAAATTGCCATTCCCATATGAAATTTTTGGCATTTTAAAATTATTAATTTCTTCCCCACATCCAATTATAATATTGCAAGTGATTTTATTACTTTACAAAAGTTTTGAGTCACATGCTATCACTTGCTTCTTTGAATAGTACACATAGTATAAATTAAGTATAAGCTATAGTATGGGTTTGTGTTAAATTTTTAATATTCGTTGTATTGCTTTACAGAGACATTTTTCAAGAAAGTTAATTCATATAACGTAGGATAATTCCCACGGTCAAATTCGTGTAAACATGGTTATTCACGAATTTAACCGCAAGCTAAAATGGTATAGTAATGTTGTGTTCGTTGGAATCCGTAAGCAATCTTTGAGAAACTTGATTTAAATCTTTTTAAACATTCCGTGGATAATCTGAACATTTTTCAAAAAAACACGTTTCCCACGGGTTTTTCATAAAATATGTTTCCAACGGAGTTCTTACGGGATTCTCATGAACAAATTTTCCACAAACTTCTCACGGATTTCCCACGCAATAAGGTCCCACAGATTTTTCACGAAATGTTTGTTGAGACATGTTTTGTGACAACAGATCTAGCTTGTAATAGTGAGGTTTAGTACTTTTGGTAATTGTAATCAAGTATGTACATTGGTTTTGAATTGTAAATAAAATATATTGCTTGGTAAACATTTTAGAGTTAAATATCAAAAGGCTGAAAAATGTTGATCAAGGTTGACCGCGAACCGAGTCAGTTCGCAGGACTAGTTTGTGCTGCGAACTGAGTGAGTTCGCTGGGCCAACATGGGCTGCGAACTGAGTCAGTTCGCAGAGCCCATGAGCCTGCGAACCGAGACGAGTATACATGAAAAACTAGGTTTTCAGATTACACACCTTTTACCATTTTCGTTAACTAGAAACCCTGCGACTCCAGAGACTTAACAACGTTCTAAAGGCTAGGTATTGATCGTTAACACTTGTTATAATCAATACAAAGCAATTAGTCAATTGATTCGCTATTATATTGCGAAGGATTTCGTTATAGATCCTATAACTAGTATTGAGGGATTCCGCACCTTAATACCTTAGATAACCTCGTTATCGATCCTTATACAAACGGACTTACAATTGGTATCAGAGCGACTGTTATAGAAATATCTATCTCAGTTTCTCATATGTAGAACGCACAACATTCAATAGAGAATAATAAGGTTAAAATTGACACTATAAATGAGCAATGTGTTAAGATTGATGGTTTGTACTTAAATCTAAGGGACTTAAATCAAAGTATGGCCAATAAAGATAATGAGTTAGCTGAGTCAAAACTGAAATTGGTTGAGCTTAATCGTAAGTTTGAGAGTTATAGAACCTCTTCTTTAACTATGGACTCTATAATTGATGCTCAACGTAGTGTTAAGGATAAGACTGGATTAGGATACACTGATGTACCTCCTCCATTTAATTCAAATTACACTACTTCTGTTGACTTAGAAATGATGGATGTAGATACTAAACCTGAGGAGTTAGTAACTAAAAAGTCTGGAAAGTTAGAGACACGGAAGGTTGTTCATAAAGATCTATCATCTGATGTTAGTAAGAACACACCATTCCCTAAAGTACAATTTGTCTCGAGTGGAATGTTGGTTGATACTGACATAAATGATAAGGTTATTAAGGAACAAGATGTACCTTTAGTGTCTGAAACTCAGACTGAACACGAAAAGGCAAAAGGGGTTAAGTCACGAAAGCATAAATCATGTTTCAAATGTCACCAAAAGGGACATGTGGCTTCATGTTGTCCTAACAAGAAGTTGGAAACATCGATTAGGCTCGTGAATAACAGTGAGACACCAAAAGTCTCTAGTTCAAATGTAGACAGGTTAGGTACCAAACCAGGATTAGGTAGTAAACCTGTGAACATTCTGAAAAGAGATGTTACTCATAGTGTCTCTCCGCCTAAACCTAAACGATCTTATTCTCTAAATGACACTAAGCCTAGAGATAAGACACCGTCGAGATTTAGGACTCCAAGTAGAAACCATAGTCAATTTGAAAGTGGTTCTACTTCACATACACATAAAGTTGATTATGTGCCTAAGAGGTTTTCAACTCACTCTCCTCAGAGGCATAAGACTTCAGATCATCAACAACCTCTAACTTCTTTAGCAGTTACCAAGACTATTGATAATAATAGTTATGGTTACTTTAAGGAAGTTCAGATTGTGGATGATAAGGGACAAGCCAAGACCGTAATGGCTTGGGTCCCTCTTAAGAACTAATTGTGTACAACTTGTTATGTGCAGGAGCAGACTGTGAACAAGGACAGCTGGTGGTATGTAGACAGTGGTTGTTCTCGGCACATGACAGGTGAAAGAAGTCTACTGAAGGACTTCAAAGGTGGGATGAAACAGCGAGTTCATTTCGCTGGTGATAAAGGAGGAGTAATAACTGGGAAAGGAAAAGTTTCAAATGGAACTTTGACTCTAGAGGATGTGAATTACGTTGAAGAACTAACTCACAATCTAGTGAGTGTTTCCCAAGTCTGTGATAAAGGTCATTCTGTACATTTCAATGAGACAGAAGCCTTAGTCCTGAAGCCGGGTTTCACCATTCCGGAAAATTGGATATTGATGAGGGCTCCAAGGAAGAAGGACATTTATGCCATCAACATGGCTGTTCCTAATACTTCAATGGAATCTACATGTCTTTTATCCAAGGCTTCAGATGCAGACGCACTCTTATGGCACAGGAGAATGGCTCATCTGAACTTTCGAAAAATGAATTATATAACCAAGAATTGTTTAGTTCTGGGTGTACCACAAAAACGTTTCGAGTCTGAAGATAAGTGTGTTCCTTGCATGAAAGGAAAACAACATAAAAGACCACACAGATCTAAGACTGAAAACTCAATCTCCTCGCCATTTGAATTGCTACATATGGATCTTTTTGGCCCAATAAGCAAAAGAAGCATAGGTGGCAAATGGTACTGTTTAGTTGTCACAGATGATTTCTCTAGATTCTCTTGGGTATTCTTTTTGGGATCTAAGGATGAGACTCCCGGTATTCTTATGGAGTTCCTAGATCTAATAGAGAATGTCTATAGAACACGAGTTAAGAGAATTCGTAGTGACAATGGAACAGAGTTCAAGAATTCAACGTTCAATGTCTATTGCTTAAGCAAAGGAATACAACATCAATTCAGTGCATCGTATGAACCTCAACAGAACGGTGTTGCTGAAAGGAAAAACGGAACGTTGATTGAAGGAGCTAGAACAATGCTTGCAGATTCAAGGCTTCCGGTCATTTTCTGGGCTGAAGCGGTGAATACAGCATGTCATGTTCTGAACAGGGTTCTTACGGTTAAAAAGCATAATAAGACGTGTTATGAGCTTTTGAACAATAAGAAACCAAACTTAAAAGGGTTTGAACCCTTTGGAGTTTCTTTTACTTTGCTGAAGACTAGCACTCAACCGAAATTTGGTGAGAAGACTGACGAAGGATATTTCCTAGGTTATGTGCCTAATTCACCAAACAAACGTGTCTTCAATAAAGTAACGGGACGTGTGGAAATAGTTTATAACATTGAAGTTACGAGCTACACATATGACGTACATAAGGGATTAGATTGGCAATTTGACTATTCAGATCTCTTTAAGTCTTTTAATGTCCCAATCAGTGACTACAAAGTTGACTCAGAAATCTCTGAACATTTATTGTCGAGTGATGGAGATATTGGCCCTGCACCAACATCGAATGTTCCTAGAGATACTACTTTTGTAGATCCTAATCATGCTTCAGCGAGTGCCACACAACAATCTTCTGATGAAAATATACCTCTATTGAAGGAGATTGGCACTAATCTAGAAGAAGAAATAGAACTTGAACAAGTGACGACAACAAGAACTAACAAAAATCATCCAATTGAAAATATCATTGGTGATCCGAATGCACCGGTTCAAACCAGGTCTAGTGTATCTGAGTACACTAGCCTATATGCTGAAATGAAAGAGACAGGGATTACAAATCGATGTCTATATTCATGTTTTATCTCCCAAGTTGAGCCTAAGAATGTCCAAATGGCGTTGAAGGACAACTCATGGGTAGAAGCAATGCAGGAAGAACTTTCACAGTTCTCAAAACTGCAAGTTTGGGAGTTGGTTGATTTACCAAGTGGTGAATATCCAATTGGTACTAGATGGGTCTTTAAGTGTAAGAAAGACGATCGGGGAATCGTGATTCGCAATAAAGCTCGTCTAGTCGTTCAAGGCTTCAACCAACAAGAAGGAATTGATTACAATGAAGTGTTTGCACCTGTTGCTAGGCTTGAGGCAATTAGGTTGTTCTTAGCATTTGCAGCTTCAAAGAAAATGAAAGTGTATCAGCTGGATGTTAAGAGTGCCTTTTTGTACGGAAAGGTCAAGGAAACGGTGTATGTTTCTCAACCACCAGGATTTACTGATCCAATGTATCCAAATAGAGTATATCGTCTTGATAAGGCTCTGTATGGATTACATCAAGCTCCAAGAGCGTGGTATGAGACACTATCAACTTATCTTCTTGAGAATGACTTTACAAGAGGAAGAATTGATAGTACACTCTTTGTGAAGTGGAAGAAAAAAGACTTTCTACTTGTTCAAGTATATGTTGATGACATTATCTTTGGGTCATCTGACGAAAAGATGTGTCAAGAATTTGAGCAAGTTATGAAAGGCAAGTTCGAGATGTCTGCTATGGGAGAGTTGAACTTCTTCTTAGGGTTACAAGTTGACCAAAAGAAAGATGGTTTCTTTATTCATCAATCTAAATATACACATGAGCTGTTAGAACGCTTCAAGATGGATGAATCTCGGATTTACAAAACTCATATTCCAGAAAATCACGGACTTGGTCCCGATACATCGAGTGATCAGAATGTAGATCCTACTTTATATAGGGCTATGATTGGATCACTAATGTATTTGACTGCTTCTAGGCCTGACATTATGTTTGCTGTTTGTATTTGCGCAAGATATCAGGCTGATCCGAAAGAGTCACATATGCAAGCTGTAAAGAGAATCTTTCGTTACCTCAAGGGGAAGCCGAAGCTGGGACTTTGGTATCCGATTGAAGGAGACTTAGATTTTGTTGCATATACTGATTCGGATTATGGTGGATGCAACCAAAATAGAAAGTCTACGACCGGAGGATGTCAATTCCTAGGAGGTAGACTTGTGTCTTGGCAGTGCAAGAAGCAAAGCTCAGTAGCCATTTCTACATGTGAAGCTGAGTATGTTGCAGCTGGCAGCTGTTGTTCCCAAGTATTGTGGATACAGCAGCAACTGCGAGACTACGGACTAAACTGTACCGACACTCCAATGATGATCGATATTGAATCGACGATCTCTATAGCCAATAATCCGGTAAAGCACAACAAGACGAAACACATTGATATTCGTCATCATTTTATTCGAGATTGTGCCGAGAAGAAGCTTATTAGATTAGTCAAAGTTGCCTCTTCTGACAACTTGGCAGATCTATACACTAAAGCTTTCGACAGGACACGTTTTGAGACATTAGTTCAACTGAACGGAATGAGGAATCCAGAATAACTAGTCTTCCAAAGGAGTATGTAATAGTTAGTAAGTTTTATTTTTGGGAAATGATAGTACATTAGGAGAATAAGCTTAACAATAATAACTATAAGTCTTAAGTTAGACGTGTTAGTAGATTCCTATAAGTCACATAAACATTACATCTTTTCAACTAGGAATTTACTTATATTTATTTTATTATACACCTTTATCCACAAGCTATACTTTGCTTAGAATAAAATTATGTCTAAACAGCTTCATTATATGATGTACTGGTAGGCAAATTATGCTATGATTTCTGAGCATTTAATAAGCATTAATTCTCATGTATGTTATCTAGTGTGAACTATTATATGATGTATGACATAAGTCTTAATTTGTGAATGATAGTATAACCATACACTGTTATCAACAATATATAAATATATGAACAGATAAATAGTTAGAAAAATGGCTATTAGCTAAACTACTGGTAACTCTGTTGTACTATGTACAGACCCGTAACCTTTAGTTTCGCCAATGGTCTCAAACTTATTTTGTTCATACTAAGGGATCTTCTGTTGTACTCTGTACATATCTAGAACCACTAGTATCTTCAAAATCTGTTTGATGTTTGTCGAGCCTTAAAATCACTCAAGGATATGTTATATGTTACGAAAAGTGCATCATTTAGTAACCTCTACCTTGAATGTAAAAGATACAGTGGTATGTATTATACTTGATTTCTCAGTATGTCATATATTAGAACACACTAGTTAATATCCATATTAACAATAAAGGTTTGCTTGGAAATCAGTGTGTAATTTGTTTATGTGGATCATAATATCAGTAATCATTTTGAACTTTCAATGACAAATAAACATTCACTTTGGTGAATCATTCATATAAAAGTATGCTTAAAGAACGTGTTATATCTTGTGGATAAAGGTAACCAAGTTATAATCTTATAAATATAAGTTCATAAATGGTTAAAGTGTAATTTTTCTGTAACTTATTTAAATTTCATACTAACGATCTTCTTAGACTTGATTAATCAATAAAAATATTCAGCTTATTTTTCCTAATATGATCCCTAAGCAGATAAATTCTTAACGTCAAAAATATGTAGTGTTTCTCCTTTTTGTTTCATTAATAAAATGGTACTTGATACCACTCATTAGTTTGATTATTTATTACGTATTTTACTATTTTTATTTGTGTTTCTCCTTTGGAAAATATGTTAATGCTGTAATTTATCATTCTGTGCTGAATAAATGTGACAAAATCGCATTGGAAAGTTCAATTTATATTTCCATCTAAATTTGCTTGAAAAGTCAAAATTGCGAAGTTGACTAGTCAACGTCGCGAATTGAGTTTTGAGTATAAAAGGAACAGGTCCTGCGAGCCCACTTCTCACTTTCCAAACATTCACTGCGAACTGAAAATCTAACCCTGCGAGACGAATATTGCGAACCGAAACGAACCTCCTGTTTCCTAAAATTTTCGACACTTTCGTTCAAGAATCGGTTTTTCACTCCGGACAACATTTACTTCTTTCAATTTCGCATCATTTGAAGTAAGTATCACTTGATTTCACCGTTTAATTCATCCTTAATCGAAAAATATAAGTTTTGGAGGTTTTTGGTTTCGAATCTCACGGATTTCTTCGAAATGAGTGAAGATTAAAACCTAAAACTTATAAAACTTGTTAATCGGTATATAATAAACATGTTAATACCATTAAATTGCGTTTAAAAGTGTTCGATCATCGACTTCGAATTTCTTGGTGAAACAGACGCTCCTGCGAACCGAGTTCAATCTCAGTTCGCAGCGAAACCAAATCTTTGACTTCGGATGACTGCGAAGCGAACCCATCGGGTTGACTTTGCTTGACCGAAGCGAAACCAAATCTTTGACTTCGGATGACTGCGAAGCGAACCCATCGGGTTGACTTTGCTTGACCGAAGCGAAACCAAATCTTTGACTTCGGTTGACTGCGAAGCGAACCCATCGGGTTGACTTTGCTTGACCGAAGCGAAACCAAATCTTTGACTTCGGATGACTGCGAAGCGAACCCATCGGGTTGACTTTGCTTGACCGAAGCGAAACCAAATGGTTGACTCGCGTTGACTGCGAAGCGAACCCAATGGTTGACTTGCGTTGACTTGCGAAGCGAACCCAACAGGGTTGACTTTGTTTGACCAAATTAAACATTTTCGATGTGTACTCGATTCTGAATTCTAGATTTACGAATAAATTTTACATTGAAATTTATTAATTGGTTGTTATACGTTTCGATTTACAAACTTATGTTTCTAGAATAAATACGTATACATTTACTCAGTTAATTTTCTAGACTTGTATTCGATTTGAGAACTTTATGTTTACAAATGAAGTACAATTGAAGACTTTTCACTATCGCTTATATGCTTCGACTTAAGAACTTCATGTTATAAGTGAAATGCATATAATTTCCGAATTCTGTTTTATTATATCGAAAGACTTCCGACTCATATGTAGTCGTGCGGCGTGTTCCGATTTGCTATCGGCGGTATAATATTTCGAATTATCTGCTAGGACGTGCGAACTGTATATAATTTAGAGAATATAATTGAAATATTAAGTCTTGTATACTTGATCGTTCAATTTCGTTCAGTGAATTAAGTTATTAATTAATAGTAAATGTCGATGTTTGGTGATTATTTTTGTTCACAATACATAAACGTTTAAAATTAATTAATGTTCGATAAGAGTCCTAATATTTGAGCTAACTGCCATTTGTGTATATCTTATGACTACAGATATGGCTGCTCGATCTTTCACTCCTACTCACAACATATTGGTAAACTTAGACGTAAATGAGCGTGGAGCTGCACGTTTCACTGAGATTCTGACGTACTTAGCACGTTCGAGAATTCGATATGCTATTACGGAATCTTCGCCACTGTCCCGAGACCTTCTGGAACAATTCTGGGATAATATAGTATTTGACGGTGCAGCAAACCCTCCGGTCATTCGCACGAGGGTTAATAACCATTCAGTGGTTTTCTCTGCTGATGATCTGAGACAGATTCTACATCTGGGAACAGTCGATCAGGAAGCTGGACCTTCGGTGTACACCTCTGATTTCATTGAGGGTGCACTAGGTAGAATGGGTTATTCTGGACCCAAGAGAGGCCGCCAGTTTGTGAAGGCGTTTGTACTCGGCCAGTGGAGATTTCTCTTCCACATTATTGTTACCATCTTTGGTAACAAGAAGGGTGGATACGATGAGTTGAGCCCCGAGCTTCTGTCAGGCTTGCTGTCCCTGGTGTATAACAAACCATACAGCTTCTCGTCATACATCTTCAACTCCTTCATTGGGCAGATAACTGGCACTGTTCGATCAAAGTTCATGGTATATCCGCGGTTCTGCATGCTTATCCTTAAACACTGTATCCCTGATCTTCAAGGATTTCAGCCAGATCTGCGTGTAGACACCATTGGATTAAGGACATACAATGCGTGCTTTCTTCATTCTTCCAGACGTCCGGATCAGGTCAAACCTGAAGCTTGCGACCTGTTCGGTCATCTTCTAGATGCCGCATATGTAGCTCCACCAAATAATGGTTGGTTGGATGATGGAACCCAACCTGAAGTACAACCTCAGCCAGCAGTTGTGGCTCAAAACTTTGGGCCGCAAGAGCTTATAGAAGATGTTATACATCAAGCTGGACAACCTGACATTGCGGCTCAGGTTTTACATGAGGTTCTGATAGAAAACGATGATGCTACTGATCCTCTCCTACGTGAGATAGATCAATATCAGGTATTATTCATATCATCATTGTTTAACGTACATGTCATTTATCAGTTACTTATCATCTATTATCATTCATCTTGCCTAGGCTCCTGAAGCTGTAGACCCAGAGGTCATTCGACCTGAGGGTGAACAGGATCAGGCGAGTCTGGATGTTGGGCCCTCTAGTGCCTTTGGCAAGGATGGTGCTACTACATCTGACTCTGATAGTGAGGAGACTGATGATGATCTTCCTCATCCTCCTACTTTTTCGGATATTCCTGCGGGAATGATCCCGAGAGGTTCCAAGCTGATCATGGATCCTGCCTTCAAGGGCAAGCGCAAAGTCGATGATTTGGATCCTGATTTTTGCTTGATCGAAGAGGACACAGATGATGAAGAGGATCATTCTCTTCAGACGCAACGCCGAAAGCGTATTCGTTCAGCTACTTCTCAGCTGACGATTGGCGATTTGGCTAGTCCAGTCGCTCCAGATACACAACAGCAGGCTAGACCTGCGGTACAACGTCCGAGTGCTCCGGTATCTGAAACCTCAGAGAAGGAGCCTGCTGCTGACGATACTGTCACGATTCAGACTACAAAGGCTAGTAGAATCGCAGCTCGCTTACTCTTGACAGACGTTGCCATCCAGATCGAACAACATCGTGCTCAATCTGCCACCGCACCTTCTTTCCAGGCTTCTACTTCAGTAAGAGCTTCTTAGCGGATCTCAAATTTGGAACTTCGAGTTCGTATATTAGAGACTCAGAATGCTACTCTTGCAAAGGAGTTTGTAAATCAAGGCGAAGCCTACACTCATCTTCTGCGGTCGCATATGCTTCTCTTCAGAACATCTGAAGATCAACAAAGGCAGCTCGATCGACTCCAAGGCCTTGTTGCCAATTTATTGAAGGGCAAGTCGCCTCAGGGGGAGATCTTGATATTCAATGAGGCTTGCAGAGAAGATGAACTTATTAGGAAGAGAAGAGAAGATACAGACGATGATCCCAATGCACCTAAAGATAGAGAGCCGACTGGTCCTTCAACGACTGGTGAGCCTTCTACCATTCAGGGGGAGTCTGAGCCTGCTGGGACAAGTGGTGTTGGTGGTGATGGTGCTGGTACTGCTGCTGGTGCTAGTAATGTTGGTCAGAAATTCACCACGGAATAATTCTTTTTAATATGTATTCTTAGATTGATTGTAATAACTCTTATAATCAATGAAAGACTTACATTAAAAATTATTATTATTGGTTTCATGTTCATAAAATATAAGATTAGTTATATACGATTTAGACCTGAGATGTTATGTTACAGGTTAAAATGATCTAAGACTAATTATATAAGACTAGTTATATAAGATTTTGACTTGAGATTCATCTTGACAAGTTAACATTATATAAGATTAGTAATCGAGAGTGATTTCGTGAAAGAGATGATAAAGAAACTCTTGATAAAAGAATTTATATTATTCATTTGATTCATGACATGTTTATCACTTGTAGAGATGAATGATGAAAGCGATTCCGATACGGAAATCGAAGAAGAAGTTGATTACAATCTAGAGGAGGGAGAGTTTGTACCTCCTGAAGATTGGACTTCAATCTCTGATGTTGGGCTAGACGAAAGTGTAGATCCAGATGCTAATATCGATGAACACATTGTGAGCCCTTCAAAGACTAAAGTCGTTATTCAGGAAGAAGACGGAGAAAGAGTGATTGATTTAGATGAAGATCTAGACGATTCGACTGATTCTGAAGATGATCTTCCTGATAGACTAAAAGATAATCCGATGTTTAGACCTTTGAAGAAAATGAAAAAGGTAAAGACTGGGATTAGTGAAGTTGATATCACTGGAAAGCGAGTACCGAAAAGGGGAATTATCGGTTGGTACTACGACGCAGATCTGAAGCTCTTCGCCATAAAAAGATATGATGGTGTTCAATATTTTGAGAAGAAGCTTGTAGTATTTAGTTCTTTGCCGAGATTTGAAATCCGAGACTTGGCTAGATTGGAATTGAATAACCCTAGTAATGATCCTTTTGGAAGATATGTCGAAAAGATTATCAAGACTGAGGGTTGGTCAATGAAGTTTGAAAGAATTAAGCCAAGAATCGGAAAGACAATTAAGCTTGAAGAAAGAAGCGAAAGAACAGGAAGGCGTCGTAAAAAGAAGATATATCCAGCTGTGAAATGCATGCAACAGATTCCACTAAAGACAATGCCTCAAGACATCTTAGGAAATTTGAAGAGATGGTCTGTGGATTCTGTGACTGGGGAAGCTCTCATGTTCGAACACGATGATGAAGTTGAAAATGAAGAGAGAGAGATCTTAAAGATTTATGATCGTCGACATCTGATGAACCTATCAAAGGCTGACCTATTGATGTTACACAAGAATAGGATCACGGCGATTGAAGGTTGGGAAGATGTTGCACGAGATTATCAGTCAATGGTGAAGACATGCATTAAGCTGAAGATATATGCAGGTAGCAAAATTTACAACTGATTACCAAAGACAACTTGAAGACAAAGACTTAAAGATGCTAGAGCTATTGTCAAGGGGAGTCTGTTGAGACATGTTTTGTGACAACAGATCTAGCTTGTAATAGTGAGGTTTAGTACTTTTGGTAATTGTAATCAAGTATGTACATTGGTTTTGAATTGTAAATAAAATATATTGCTTGGTAAACATTTTAGAGTTAAATATCAAAAGGCTGAAAAATGTTGACCAAGGTTGACCGCGAACCGAGTCAGTTCGCAGGACTAGTTTGTGCTGCGAACTGAGTGAGTTCGCTGGGCCAACATGGGCTGCGAACTGAGTCAGTTCGCAGAGCCCATGAGCCTGCGAACCGAGACGAGTATACATGAAAAACTAGGTTTTCAGATTACACACCTTTTACCATTTTCGTTAACCAGAAACCCTGCGACTCCAGAGACTTAACAACGTTCTAAAGGCTAGGTATTGATCGTTAACACTTGTTATAATCAATACAAAGCAATTAGTCAATTGATTCGCTATTATATTGCGAAGGATTTCGTTATAGATCCTATAACTAGTATTGAGGGATTCCGCACCTTAATACCTTAGATAACCTCGTTATCGATCCTTATACAAACGGACTTACAATGTTAACTGTGTATTTTCTATGGAATGTTTCACACAAATTTCCCCACATATTTACCATCAAAATTGTCCACAAAATTCAAAATAACAGCATGTTTTTTTTTTTCATTTTCCCTAATATATATACGGTATATGCATGCTTGATATGATACGATATGTAAATAATATCCATCTACATAAGTGAAACTTCCAAAATACACAATAAATATTCAAAATTCGTCAAGTATCAAAAGACTAGTTAATAATACTAGTTACATAATAGATGTCCAAAATTCACCAAATATCAATATACTAGCTAAGTTATTAAGCTTTACATTTCTTAAGTATATAAAGTTAGTTAATAGTTATACTAGTTAGTTAAGCTTAGCAAAAGTATTTGTTTTTCAAAAATTCCCTGAATCAATACTAGCTAGCTAGGTGGTGGTGATAGGAACTTTTCATTGTAACCCTTGTCAAATCGCAACTTGTTCTTGTACAGTTTTAAGATCCTCTTCCATCACCTGATCTCGCTCTTCCCTCACTCGATCTCGTTTTTCACATTCCGCAAACATGTCTTTCAACTTGTGTACCTACGAAATGAAACACACACACATTTTACAAAGTAATTAAGTTGATAATAATATCGTGAATGAGTCACGATGGGTATTAAAAAGTAAAATTAGATCTAAATAGGTTATATGGAAATAAACATAATTATATTGACTTAAAATAGCATCACTTCACAAAAATAAATCAATTTTGTTGGGAGATGCCTATGGATTAAATATGCCGTGGATAATTCGTGAAAAATTTGTGAGAGAGGCCTAAATAAAGTAATAAAATATCAATATGGAGATTTAAATATAGAGATCACCATGTTTTATGCCTCAAATAAGTAACGTTAAAATAAATAATGATCAAATATCCAATACTAGCCACGTTAATTTAAAATTAATAAAATGATACTACTACCATCACCCTTCAATTATTTAATTTAATTAATTATTACCAAACGAAACTCTCAATAAATTATTAAAACATTTCTTTTCAAGATTAGAAAAAATGGACTAACAACTTTTATTTTTTATTTTAAATATTATAAGTTTCATTATAAAAATTGTATGAATATAATATATAGAAGACTTAAATATCGTGTAAGAATCTATTAGGTGATATGAAGAACACCTTAACAACATATATATTCTTTTCCAATTTACAAAACTCACAACATGTGTTATACTATATATTTATATTTATTTTATATATAGATTTAAAAGAAAAAACTATGTGGCTATTAAAAAAAGGGTAATTTTGAGGGTACTCCTGACTTTCGTACCATATTTCAATGGTATGTGTTCGCCCCACTCACAAGGAGTATCAATACCGGGCAAATCACATGTTCACAAATCAACCACATGTGCTAGAGAACAGATTCAAACCTCTGACCTATAGGTCACAAATGTGAAGTCTGGACATTTGCGATGACGGTACCATTTGAACTATGCTCAATTGGTACTATGTGTGATTATTCAACAAAACATATAAAGATATTCTTAAATTCCTTAATTTCATCGTTAATTATTCTAACTTGTTCAATATACGATGATAAATTTATCATCGAGATCGATTCCATTAACCGAGACGTTTGGTTTCGATTTATGTTCTACTATGTGTTATGATCTTGATTATGTCAACATGTGAAACATATAAAGACTTTAATAGTACATTAATAATTCAAAATGTATTTAAATTTAAAATCCCTAATACATACTCATGACATTCGTCGCATTTAAGATGTCACGAGCTCGTTATTAATAGGATCGAGCCAGTGACTACACAAAATTTACCATAACTTAAGCAACAAGCACCAAAAACTAACATGTAAAAATCATTTAAAATTTGATTTATTGTCCATCATCGCGTGCTCGTCACGTACTTTGTTTTAAATAGTAACTAGAGTAATTATTTTACATTGAAAATAGTGCTCATACTAAAAATATATAAAATATTTTATCCGTCACAAAATAAGTGCTATATTTTCATTATTTGTCTCAAAATAAGTCTCTATTTTTTAAAATAATATACTAACTTTAACAATTTCTCATAATTTATTTTATACAAAATTAATTTTTAGAAGTCTATGCAAAAATGTAAGTGTAAAAATGTATAAAATTATGTTACTTTATTTAATAATTATTTAATAACCATTGTGGTTGATCTTGGTTGACTAATTAAGCTCACGAGATCAAGTCTACTATCTCAAGTACTTTGTATAGGTAAAACCTTTTGCATTTAAAAATATGATGATAAAATAATAAATTAACGATTCTTGCAGCTAACGACACAAAAGGTTATGTACTACGAGTATTAGCTTTTAAGAGAGATTTATTGTGTACATCTAAAGAAACCTTGCTGGTTAAAAATAAAAAATATAAATATGTATATGGTTGCCGATTGATCCACAACATGTACTCTTTTGTATTGTTGATAACACATATGACGCCCTAAATAATACTACTAATAACGTTTGACTTTAAAAAAATATTTCAATTTTTACTATCCTGTTTTTCTAAGAGTTTCATGTCATTTGAAAAATTAGTGAAAATTCATAACACGCGTTCAAATATAAAAGATTGAGTTTTCATTTTCGATCTGTAATAGAAAGTTTAGAAAATAATAAACCGTCTATTTCTTTTTTCTTAGAAATTTCTCTAGAAACCTCAACTTAACATTTTTTCTAATTTTTCTGTTTTCTTAAAAAAAAAAATGATCCTGGCTTTCGTGCTTTGGTGGGTCTTCGAGATCCTTTCGATGATCTAGTCTCTTTTGACTGTAAAGTGCCGAAGAAGGGGAGAACAGACAGCAGCGGTGAAGCCGGATGCTCGAAGCAATTTTTTTTTTTACGACAAGACAATTGTTCGGAAACATGAAGATTTTTCCGTAACTATAAACGTACCATTAATTTGATTAATTAACTTTTGTATATTTGATGAAAAAAAGATAGTATAAAATCTATTTTCTTAGGAAGTGAATAAATGATTTCAAGATAACGATACAAATGAAAGCCTAAAATAGAGCAACATTTACTATATGAACATGTTAGAAAGAGACGGTACGTCAACTTCAAATAAGGTACGATACCGACTACTAATTATACGTCGTAATTAAAGAAACACATTAAAGCCGTTTGTGAATTTTGGGCTTATCAATTTGCGACTTTCATTTTTCAATTTGCAAGATTTACCCTTTATTTATGTTAAGGCATATTGACCAAAAGACTTTTTATATGAAAACTTGAGATTTATGATGTTTTTGACCAAATACTTTTCCTATTTTTTGGTTTGAAGGAAAAAAGCTCATGAACTCGTCGAGTTAAGAAGGTTTTCGAATTCAAGTATATAAAGAGTCTGTAACGTTTTATCATCGTGGATGCTCTTAAAACAATTGTCATTCGTAACTAACTAGTTTTGCAGATTTCTCTTAGTTACTTATTAAATAAATGTATGTGTAAAATACTAAAATTAAATAGACATTCGTGATAAAACATTACACTAGTACTTACCTACACATAATAATAATTATTATTATAATTCTTCTTCTTCTTCTTCTTCTTATTATTATTATTATTTTTTCTTTTGAATAAGTTAAGTGGAGAAACTTTAGAAAATAGAGGTTGGAATTTGAGCAAACAAAAAGAAGTACTAAATATCACTTAACCCCCTTGATATGGTGTATCTACCACTAACCACCAATGGCTTTGCTTCAAAGATGGCCAAAGAACAAAATGGGTTAGGAACCAAAACAGACAAACCCCAACAAGGCTCAACCCACACCCAACATGCATGCGAGTCCTTTAAGCGTACATGAGCAGTCATATCCTTGTCCTTAGACCAAACCATACCAGACTCACCACCTTACTTATTACTCTTCTGCCTTTTTCACTTTTAAACTTTATTTATTTATTTCATAAAAAAATGTACACAACTTTTGATAATATTCTAAATATGTACAAGTTTTATGATTTAAATATACTATTCTAATACCCAATGGAGTAAATCATTATATTTTGTTACATCATCGCAAGCTTTTTTGACTTGATACGCTTTTGTGTCTTGTGTTGGAGTAATAAAATAACAATTGTTTTTAGGGTATTGTTAACGACATGCTCTAAGGATTGTCAATAACGTACATATATTGGTTATACTTCACGTGATATTTATTATGGTATAAGTATAAGTATTAACTTTTTTTTTTTAGAAAATGATAACGACAGCCCTAAAGGCTGTCAATAAGAATTTAAAACACCCATTGATACTTGTACTCATATCATAATAAACTTTCTGACCTCTTTAATTTTAGTTTACCTTTATAAATATCAATTAAAGAACAATCAATTTATGTACGTCATTGAACAATATTTTTATTTTTAATATTTCATTTATCTGTTTGCCAATTCCTGGTGGGCTGGCCCATAGCTCCTTGGTCCCCTGGTCCAATGTGATTTTTATTAGGTGTCAAGATGTCATCAACTTTTTCACGTAAAATCATCAAACAGAATACCTAACATTTATGGGTTCATGTAATCAACACACTTTTGGAGTACATTAACTGAGTGATACGGAGTAATATTTACATCACTAAAAATGATTCGTACACTATAATATTTCTGGTACATTGTAATGTACTTATCAATTTTTGTGTTGTAAATACCACATCTCATATTAAAATGACCTAAAATGCCGTTTGTGAAAATTAAATAGCTATATATCTTCATGTACAACTTTAAATTTATTTGTTATGATACTCACTCTACATTTTTAATGAGCGAAAAATAAAAGACGCAATCTTATACTAAAACTATTTAATCGGCATTTAAAGTGACAAAAACATGACTAGTTATTTATGAAAAAAGTATAAAAAGATTGGTTAACATGGTCTCACATAGATTAAGTTACTTTTTTTTATGAATAATGTACAATGTGGTCACGCTTATACACCTGCAATCAATACCTCAAGAAGCACATGCATGAGTTCAACTCATTGTATCTTGAGTACCCCACTCATTTATTTTATATAATAATAATAATAAAACTAATAATAATAATATAATGGTAGGGGAATGATAAATCCTAAAATTGTGGTGGGTACGATATAAGTTGTTAATGGACAAGCGAATTAATCGAATTAATCATACAGTTTGATGAAAATATTACCACTCAGTATTTTATTAAGAGAACTATAAATACGAACAATAATAAAGCTTCATATTTACACATATAAACGATAAATCAGTAGATTTACATCTATACAAATCAAATATGTGTACAAAACTAAATGTGCATTCTTTGAAATGTATAAAAATTGAAAAAATTAAACAATGCGCAAAATTATGCATTTCTATCACATTTGTTTTGCATTACGTATTCAACTTTTAACTTACTTCAATTTGTTTCATACGGAAAAATGTTTACGTTAATCATACGAATTGATGGGATAAAAAAAAGGTACAATTGTACTAAAATCACTCGATGAGTGAAATTCGTCTTTCTACCTAATTGATCACTCATCAAAGCCATGGGCTAGTGATGCAATGCAGCCTTAACACATACAAGAACCACATGGTGTGGACCACAGGCTCGCTAGGACGATAGAAATTACTCTTGATTAGTTGATGAGACAACCCGGTCCGAACGCAACTTATCATTCCCTGTTGTTTATTCCGAAAGTTGTTGTTAGAACTTAAACCTAATTTATATTTGTGACACTGTTGAAGAACCTTATTTGTGTATAAGCTAGCTTCATTTAACTTTAATTAATTTGATACCAAATAAAAGCCTAAAAGATGCACAAAAAGAAAAAAATAAAGTTGACCTCAATTATATTACTATATATTTTGTCATTATTAAGACAAATTCTGTATACTATTGAAAAGGTACTTTACTAGACAAAATGTAGTACACGATTTTAATGGAATTTTTATTGAATGAATTAAAAGTTAATGTAAAAAAGACTAGTGGGCCTTCTTTAACTTTTGTAGGCCTGGACAAGTCTTTAGAATCATGGGCCGGAGTACTCACTCAATAATAAACTTTAAAAAGATACTACTAGTATTGTTGGTTACATACCAAATCGTAACTTTATAAGTGAAAGTCACCAACAGAAATTTAGACTTAAAAAGTTGTCAAAAAGTGTGATATACAACTTAATGGTTCAATCTATCTTCTAACGATTAAGCAGTTAGAAAACCGATCTTGGGTGTTTGATCGCTAAAGCAACCAATGTTTAAGGAGATCCAGATCCAGATTCAATCCTTATATGATAATTTCTAATAAAAAAGCTATGCATATCTCCCGAAGGCGGAAATAATGAGGGGATGTTCGAGATTGGGTTTTAAAAGATTATCTGTTTATCCCGTTTGCAAAACGTAAATAATAAGAAAAAAAGTTTTGACAAAGAAATAATTAGTCGTGTTTGCTCAAGAGAAAATGGATTTTTATAAAATCAATTTGTGCAGTTCTTTTCAAAATGCACTTTGAAAATGAAAAATATATTTTGCAATCCCAGACATCCTCTTAATGGATAACTAAAGTTTGTTTATCAATCATCACATTATTTTAACTCGAAATTTTGGTCCTCATACGAACTGCAGAGCTTCTTAATATTTTCAGAAAAACTAGAAACACAAAAAACAAAACACTATCATTGTGTTACATGTATGAATCCTGATTAACCAAACCACAATATACCAAAACAAACATTCAAATATAACTTGCCTAATCAAACCTAGCTATTAGAACCGAATGCGATTATGTAAAGGATTAGTAGACGATTCAACAGGCTGGATCACCATTAACATAAGAAGTGCCATAATCCCAACAGGAAAAAGCATCAACATCATCGGTGGTGGTGGAAACGGTGGCAGCATTGGTGGCACAACCAAAAGCGACGCAGTTACTATAACTAGTAACGCAAACAATTTCATATCGATAATTTGTCTTTTCTTTTCTTGTACAAGTTTCATGAACTTGAGTTTTTAGTACTAGAAATATATTGTGAGCTAATGTGAATAGAAATGTAGTTATGATCATATTTATATGATGAACAAATTTTGTAGAGTTGAGTTTGAGGAATCATTAGAGGATCAAAATGTTGATAACATCAAATCCCAATGCGATACGTCGTGCACAAGATCTGTTTACCTAATATCTTGTATCTCTTTTTTTATTATATTTATCTATTGTGAAAATCTTTTTTATTTTATTATAATACACTTGCAAAGGTAAAATTAATTTCTTTTATTTTAAAATAATACACTTGCGAGGTTTAAATATTACTTTACATGGTTATTATTAGTTACGTTTTCGAAAAAGTTTAGAAGTAAAGACGATATTGAAGATTAGTTATCATGTGGGTATATATATAGAGGATATATTTTAGAGATATTGTTTAGATATATTCATAATTATATTTAGTTAATATTTATATAGATTAGTTTGATATTGTTTTCAATTAGCTAGTATTAGCTTAAGTTACTTATTTATCAAGAATGTATAAGCCTATAAATAAAGGCTAATCTATTTTACGAGAGTTATATAATAATATTATTCATAATTTTAATATATTCATATTCATATTTTATAGTAGTTTTATTTCTTATTTTATATCAGTTCCAGTTTAGACCTTGGACTACCTCAGGCTATGTCTATCTTGAAATTTGAAAATAACAAAGAAAATAATAATAATAAAAAAAAACTATTCCAGATTGTATAAAAATGGACAATTTTTTTGCTAATATTCTATGTCATAAGATAAGTGTGATTAAATTTTGAATTATGGGATGAAAGATACAATGATTATGAAAAAAGATGTCATCATACAACCAGCCACATTTTTAAAAAAAAATCTAATTAATTTATGTTAGAGATTTGGGCAAAGAGCTGTTAGTGTTACAACTTGATGTAATAAAAGCAATATTAGATTTTGAGACAGTTATGAATTCATCATTCTGAAAACTTACTCATATAATTGATGAATTTATCTTACAATATCAATCATATGACTTATTGTACAAAATCCATTGTTACATAACCCAATTTTACTCTCTCTCTCTCTCTATATATATACATATATATATATATATATATATATATATACACACACACACGTATACACTTGGAATCCACGTGGCACTCAAAAGTTTTAGAAAAGTATAGTGAAAACACATTGGAAAAATTCTATTTGTCGTAAGAATAGACATGTCACATAGAACAATTTATATCCTCTATTAGTTATATTGATATATATATATATATATATATATATATATATATATATATATATATATATATATATATATATATATATATATATATATATAGCTAAAAGTTCAAATGAGAACAACAAAAAGGTACAAAACTGCGAGAACTTTTAAATTATAGGGATTTTAATATGTTTAATGATTCAATCACATGTGAACATTGATGTAGATTAAGGTTAAAAGCAAAATAGTTTGAGAAAACATTAAAAAAACCTTTAAAATTAAATTTATTTTTCTCGTTCATATGTGAACACTTCATATATTTTATAGTTTAACATGTATTTTGTTATTTTTAATTTTTATTTGTCAATAATATGAACATTAAATAACATTTCTATGTAATTTGTTGCGTTTACATGTATAAAAACAATGTAATTTAAAAGTTCTCGCAGTTCTGTACCTTTTTGTAGTTCTCATTTGAACCTAACCTATATACATATACATATATATATATATATATATATATATATATATATATATATATATATATATATATATAGGTGAGGTTCAAATGAGAATGACAAAAGTGTTGAGAATAAGGGAACCAATAGGAATCCACCACGTATCACAAAACCCATTTTCCCTTATCTTTCTAAAAATTAAATATCTCACAAACAACAAGTCAAAAAATTATGTGATGAAAGTATAGTTGTTGTTGTTAGACATGAAATCTTTTAATAGTGGAGTCATTCAAGTACGGAACATCTTTTATCTTTTAAGTAATTTCGAACTCGAGCTCGTTTACTAAACGAGCTCCAAAATATGTTCAAGCTCGGGTTCGAGCTCGTTTAGGCTCGGCTCGAATCGAGCTTTTAACGAGTCGAACTCGAGTAGCTTGCCAGCTCGTTTGTATAATCATAGTGTTTACACATGAGCACAAACACCAACGCTATATATATATATATATATATATATATATATATATATATATATATATATATATATATATTTATATATATATATATAAATATGTGTGTGTATAATGTTGAGAACCAATATAATGTTGAGAACTTGTGAGAACCACAAGAATACGTAATTGTGCACATGTGATTAACATTATACACTTGTGAAAATTAATATTTTATCAATTGAAAGACAAAAAAATGTCAAAAAACGTAAAATTATGTATAAAAACACGTAAAAACATATATGTTCGCAATTGAACAGTTCACATGTGAACAAAGTGGTTAAAGTTAGTTAAAATAAATTTTAACACAAAAAAAATTATTTTCAAGATTTTATTGATTATTATTAACATTTTTATAAATATTTTGAAATTATCACATGTGAACAATCACGTATTATTATCTGATGTAGAGTGCAACCTGTTGATTCCAATGAATACCGGGAAAATCTCTTCTAAACACGTTAATTCACAAAGAACGCCGTGATTAGGTAAAATTCACTCAAATGTTTAACACAAATTTGAGAGAAAATTCAACTTTCATAAAATTCAAAACTGATTGTTTATGTCACAAGATGAACCCTAAAAAGCCAAACTGAAATATCGAAATGGGCCTAAAACATAACGAGCCGAACATAAAAGCCCAAAACAGAACCCCAAAATAAAAATAAAAACATAAAATGGTCCATAACTTCTTCTCGGAGTCATTTTTGGGTCTGAAAGTTGGGTAAACCGCCTACGGATTGGGCAATTTGGTTTAACCGGATTATCCAAATGGTCTATTCAGATTTGACCATTCGGATTGGGCAATTTGGTTTATTGGATCGGATTGGACAAAAACAAATTAGTATTTCGATTTTTGGATTTGTTTTGGTTATTATTATTGGAACCGGATAGTTCAAATAAACCGAATGTTGGATATAGTGTCCAAGTTCATAACTAATTGGTAAGTATATCATTAAAAGTAGAGTCCTTTTTGAGTTGCCCTCATTCAAACAGTTAAAGAGAAATAAATGAGAGATAATATTGATTGGAATTAATATTATGGTTAATTGGTTTATTAATTATTATAGTTGACGATTTAATTAGAAACTAAAAGAAACGAATGGAAAATCCTGGAAGCCAAATCCAACCGCCGGTTGGAGTGTTCAACCGGCGGCTGGAGTCCAAAGCTGTGAGGCGGTGGAATATGCGAGTCTAATCTGCGGCTGGATAATTCAACCGGCGGTTGGAGGACGAAAACGGTTTGTCCCACATCGGCCAACATAACAAACCCAAGCTTCCCTCTCCTTATATAAATAGGGGGCATGCCATGGTTTCAAAGAACATAGTTTACTAGGAGATGGACCTCGTCTCAAGCTTTGATTCGCCAACTCGTGTGCCTGAAACGGAGCCCCGTAGCTCAAGTTATGACTGTTTTCGTGAATCCCGCTTCTTAATTCGATCTTGGGTCTCCATAAACATCAAGGCCTAATCTTCAACACTTGGGCCCGCATCATTATGGTTCTCACAAGTTCTCAATTTAATAGTGGTTCTCATTTGAACTCTCCACTATATATACACACACACACACACACACACACATTTACTTCATATCAAAATCAAATAACATATGTATACATTATATTATACCCAGACGCAACTATGTTTTCATGAAGTAAAAGTATGAACAGATTAAGATAAGCAAAAACACCAATACTCCAAGGCCAAGGCGAATGTCGCCAAGGGCAAAGGAAAGGGCAAAAAGTTTGCCTCTCCCCCTCAACCAAAGATGAAAGTTGCTAAGGAAGGCACGTGCTTCCATTGTAGTGCCGTTGGTCACTGGAAGAGGAATTGTCCCTCTTATCTGGCAGAGTTGAGAAAGAAGAAGACTGGTGAGACAAGCACTTCAGGTATCTTTCATATAGAACTTTATACATTCTCTTTACCTCAAAACACATGGGTATTTGATACTGGATGTGGAACTCATATTTGTAATTCATTACAGGGGTTCGTAAGGAGTAGACAACTGAAGAAAGGCGAGTTGGTACTCCACGTGGGAAATGGAGCAAAAGTTGCGGTCCTCTCACTTGGACATTTTGAACTCTTACTACCAACCGGCCTTATTTTACATCTAGATAATGTATGCTATGTACCTAGTTTGACTACAAATATTATTTCAGTTGCTTGTATTAAACAATGCGGTTTTACAATTCGCGATATGGGCGATGTATTTCATATATATAACAATGAAATGTTTTATTTTGAGGTCCGACCTCTTAATAAAATTTATGAAGTAAACCTCGATTGTTCAATTAATAGTTCTATATATAATGTAAACACCAAAATACTTGGATCGGATCTAAATGAAACCTATCTATGGCATTGTCGTCTTGGACATATAAACAAGAAACGTATATCCCAACTTCAAAAGAGTGGTATTTTGAAGGCAAATGATAAAGATTCATTTGATATATGCGAATGTTGTTTACTTGGCAAGATGACTAAGTCACCCTTTACTAATAGTAGTGAAAGAGCAAAGGATTTGTTAGGAGTGATACATACCGATGTATGCGGTCCTTTCAAACCTACAAATAGATATGGTGAAAGATACTTCATCACCGTCACTGATGACTATAGTCGTTATGGTTATGTGTTCTTAATGAAGCACAAGCATGAAGCATTTGAAAATTCAAAATGTTTCAAAGTGAAGTTGAGAATCAACTCAACAAGACCATTAAAACCCTTCATTCTGATCGAGGAGATGAGTACCTTAGTCAAGAGTTCATAACGCATCTTAGGAGTTGTGGGATCGTCTCACAACTTACTCCACCCGGAACACCACAACACAATGGTGTATCGGAAAGGAGGAACCGGACCTTATTGGATATGGTCCGATCTATGATGAGCAAGAGTACTCTTCCTTTATCTTTTTGGAGTTGTGCTTTACTAACTGTTGCTTGTATAGTAAACATGGTACCAACAAAGAAAGTAGATAAAACACCTTACGAGATTTGGTATAGAAAGGTCCCATCCTTATCTTACTTGAAGGTATGGGGTTGTGTGGCTTATGTAAGACAAGAAGCTGCCAGCAAGTTGGGCCCTAAAGACTGTTTAGGATACTACTTCTACAATCCCACAGAAAATAATATTTTTGTTTCCAAAAAAGCTGAATTCTTAGAAAATAAGTTTTCAAGTGATGAAGCTAGTGGGAGGCGTGTGGAACTTGAAGAAGTTCAAAAGCCACAAGATGCACAAGAGATTGGTATTAGTGCTCAACAAGAAATTGTTGAAACTGAATCAAGGGTTGATCAGGAACCTACCGAAACACAACACGTTCGCAGATCTTGTAGTACTCGTCTTGAGCCCAAGAAATTTAGTTACATCGTGACTAAAGATCTATGCTTGATGATTGAGTCAAATGAACCCTTCAACTACCAAGGTGCTGTAACAGATTCTGAATCCGACAAATGGCTCGAAGCCATGAACGCTGAGATGCAATCCATGCGTGATAATCAAGTATGGGACTTGGTTAATCTTCCTCCCAATAGTAAGACTGTAGGGAACACGTGGGTTTTTCAAGAAGAAAACCGACATGGATGGAAATATACATACCTATAAAGCTAGACTTGTAGCAAAGGGTTATACTCAAACTCATGGTATTGACTATGAGGAGACGTTTTCACCCGTTGCAATGATCAAGTCTATCAGGATATTATTTGCCATAGTCGCATATTATGACTATGAGATATGGCAAATGGATGTCAAAACCGCTTTTCTTAATGGAGTCTTACTTGAAGACGTCTATATGGTTCAGCCATAAGGTTTTGTCGATCCAAAACATCCTAATAAGGTATGTAAGCTTAAGAGATGCATTTATGGTCTTAAGCAAGCATCTAGAAGATGGAATCTTCGATTTGATGAGAAAATCAAAGAGTTTGGTTTTATTCAAAATGAGGATGAGTCTTGTGTTTACAAGAAGGTTAGTGGGAGCGTAGTTGTCTTTCTCGTTTTGTATGTAGACGACATACTGCTATTTGGAAACAACATTCTGACCCTGCAAGGCGTCAAGGCCGGGCTCGGAAATTGTTTCGAAATGAAAGACGTGGGAGAAGCGGCTTATATACTTGGTATAAGGATCTATAGAGATAGATCACATAGAGTTATAGGTCTAAGTCAAAGTGCATATATTGACAAGATCTTGAAAAGGTTCAAGATGGAAAACTCTAAGAGAGGTTTTCTGCCGATACCACATGGCACGATTTTGAGCTCGTCTCAAAGTCCTAGCACAAAGGTTGAGCTAGAAAAGATGAATGGAATTCCATATGCTTCAGCAATAGGATCCATCATGTATGCCATGTTATGCACGAGACCAGATGTATCGTGTGCTTTGAGCATGACGAGCAGATACCAACAAAATCCTGGAGAAAACCATTGGATGGCTGTTAAAGGAATTCTTAAGTACTTACGAAGGACTAAAGATTTGTTCCTTGTCTTCGGGGGAACGAAAGAAGAGCTCAGTCTAAAATGTTACACTGATGCTAGTTTCCAAACCGATCGAGATGATTCTCGATCACAGTCGGGATACGTCTACATTTTGAATGGAGGCACAGTATCTTGGGAGAGTTCCAAACAGAGTGTGGTTGCTCAATCCACTACAGAATTAGAGTACATCGCAGCTTCGGAAGCTGCACAAGAGGCTGCCTGGATGAAGAAATTCATCGGAGATCTAGGGGTTGTTCCTTCCATTCAGGACCCCATAGAGATCTTCTGTGACAATGAAGGTGCCATTGCACAAGCAAAGGAACCAAGGTCACATCAGAAGACCAGGCACATTCTCAGGAGATTTAACTATATACGAGATGTAGTTAATGCTGGAGAAATCAGTATTCGCAAAGTTCACACATATCAGAATTTGGCGGACCCATTCACGAAGCCCCTTCCACAAGCTAAGCATGAGGGTCATACTCGAGGCATGTGACTTCGTTATTCTAGTGATTGGATCTGATCTTACATATGTTTAGTATTGAAATAGGAACTTTGTAAAACAACAACTATGCAATGTTTTGATATATGGGATATAATCTTTTCATTAATACCTGTTGTGTTCCATATTAACATGTTTAAATCCTTGAATAAATAAATTATTATAATTGTCCATAGTCGGTCATATTTGTGTGAACAACTATGTGATAAGACTAATATGAAATTGGATTGGTTGATTTTCATGAGATGAAAATGGCAATAAGCTGTAACCAAGTTTCAGAGATAATTGTTGGAGAACAAGTATTGGACTTGACCCGTTTCAAGATCACTTCATGGATCGTTGTCATAAGTGACTCTTGAATAAAAGTAGTATCTTTGTATCCTTAGACCTGATATGCATATTAGGAACTTGAGTGTAGTGAGTGTTGTGCTTTGATATGGTTAACCGCTGTTCTTTAGCCGAGCAGTTATAAAGGACATTATTGGGTACAACATGAACTATGCAAGAGGCGTATGTAGTCAAGAAGGGATTTGTATCTCTCATTCATTGAGAGTTGACATCCAAGGCGCCTTACTTAAAGTTGAACAACAAATGAGAATGATTGCGATCCATGTCTCATGTTTAACAGGATGTCTATTACAAAGGGGTAATTGATTACTTACCTAGTGACACCAATTTAAGCTTAGAGCTTTTTGGAAATTGGATGTTGATGAGTGGCACCTCTTCATGTGTTATTAGGGGCAGTGAAATGTTGCTAGACGTTCACCACTGTCTATATCAATCTTAATTACATCCTGAGCAAGTGGGAGATTGTTGGATCTTAATGCTCAAGATTAATTATAAGATTAATATTGCTAATGACATATGATCCTGTAGGGTCACGCTAATAGCATTAAACACAAATTGAATGATTAGAAGAATTTGATTCTTGATTAATTATCAATAATCCTTGTATTGATTGGAAATTAATATCTAGTTGAAATGTTAATGTTCCAATGCATGTAACATGTTAAAAGTCATATAATATGTGTATTAAAGTCATGTACAAGATTTTGGACACAAAGGGTTTGGTGATTAAATCTTGTACACAACTAAGTGTATGCATGAGACACCAAAGGGGCCCTTCTTTTGGTGGTGGGTTGCTTGCTAGTTGGTTGATTAAGCATGCTTACACACCCTTACTTGCACGATCTCTATGTATGGGTTCTAGTTTGACTTTGTGCATGTATGTATGTATAAAAACCAAGCCTCATGCAAGACTTAAGAGAAGTTTTTTTTCTCTCCACTTTCCTCTTTCAGTTCTCACTAAAAGTTATTAGTTAATAGAGTAGAGATTTCAAGCTCTCTCTTAAGACAAATTGAGATTAGTTCTTAAGAGCTTAAGAGTTGGTTACTACAAGGGTTTAAAGACTAGCATCAAGTGTTAAGCAAGTGGTATTGGTGAACTAGCTATAGAGGAGCTCTAATCTTGAGCTCTTGTATCTTCATTAACATCCTAATTGCCAAAAGGGTCCAAAGAACTACAAAGGTTGTAATTTCTAAACACCCTATGGTTGTGAATCTTATTTAACATGTAATTGGATCTTGGTGGGTTTTGTAAAATCGTTTTAATAACATGATCAACTTAATTAAGCTTCCGTTGCAATTAACTTTGTATTTAACATTGTTTTGATCTAATAAACCCAACAGTTTGTTCTTTAATGCACTAGATGGATCTACTCATGGTGAAAAAATCATGCAAGTTACTTTAATTCTTGAATCTTGATTAGGGTTTTTGATACGTGTTAATGCGTTTCAGTAATTTTCTATAATGGGATTTATATCTTCATTAATCAAATCAATTTATTAGTATGAAATGATATGATAATCAGTTTTTTTTAAATCTTTCTTTTTTGGGGCAAATACTATGACATGTGTACATTAAGTTTCATGCATTCATAGTATTTATCACGTTTTTAAGGGTACGATCCTGTATCCGTTTGGGTTATTTTTTCAAGTTGGTAATTGAGTGTTGTATACTATTTGTGTGTTTGACAGGTGTGAAGAAGTCTAGAGTATTAAATATTGGACTACCATTTATCAAGTTTAAAAAGCGATTTTTGATGGTGCAAGTTAAGTATGAAATTGGAGCCAACAGTTTTGACAATGGCAGCGGGTAGATAGACGTACTAAAGTGATGAATAATTGAGTGATAGCAGCAAGTGGTAATGGTTTCGTTTTCGTGCAAGGATGTAGCATAACAAACAGTTATTTGTGTTCTATTGTTTCATGTTTTTGATTTTCTCTAGATGGTTGTTGTTATTTTACGTAAAGATTGTGCAGTCTAACGAACAGTTTTGTGTGTTCTGTTTTTGTGTAAAGATGGTGACTTTGCCATCTCAATAGTGGTCTGTAATGAAATTGCTTTGATATGTCAATATAATGGTGATATATTTGATCTTCATACTGTGTATGTGTTCCTCTGCAATGTAATTACTGCTATCCTGTTTCATTTTCGGATTAAATGTTGCAACTGTTGGTGGGTTGAGTAACGGGTCAAAGCGAGTAAAATTTGGGTAAGAGACAAAAATGGTCGGTCCGGGTTGGCCAATCCATAGACTTTTTGATGGAATGTCAATAATTCATTTATTGAAATCTAGTTTTGTACAGGTACTGTCCGAGTGTTTCCAATATTTCAGCAGCTGTGATTCAAAAGAGCTTGTTCTTTTCGGGCATATTCTTCTTTACTTAAAAACAAAACGAATACTCAACTACTTTCCATGGTAAAAGTACCTTATGTGAGTTCATGATCAAGCTCTGGGCAGATATCATAATAAGATTAAAGAATACAAAAATGCAATTGAAATGATTACCTTAAGCAAATGAGCTATTTTTGCTTATCTGGATCAGAGATGTACACAAACCCAAAGCCTAAAAAGTAATGCATCATGCAGAATAAACAAGTTATGATGTTATTTTACTGATTATTGCACCTTTTTAGTGACTCACTGACGTGTTCTTGTACTATCGTACGTGTGAAACCTCTCGATATCCCATTAGCATAGTTCTTGATATCAATCTTTGAAATATCTAACAGTAACTGGAAATGTGGCTGAAAACATGTTGCTGCTTATGAAGATATCCAATCAGCTGCAGTTCAGATAATGAAGGTTGAAATTCAGGGGACAACTGGTTTATCGCGCATTCGTGTCGAATATCGAAATTCTACCTCTAGCAAATGGAAAAGTTGATATCAACTCATCATATAATCTTTTAAACTTGTTCATCCGGTCGTGACTCGTGAACATCATGTGATAGATGTACGATGGTTTGGCGTGGATCGGTTGAAGTTGTAAGAAAATTAATTTGTTTGTCATCCGAAAATAATAAGCGGACTTCAAACTTGCCATTTAACGCACATAATTTGTTAGTACAATTCAAGAAACGAGTTAACCATCGCAAAACTACTTCGTTCACTACATTAAAAACATAAATATGTTTAATGATGTATGCATTAATCATGATCATGAATATCACGTTTATTTTGTAATCACACAATCGATATTGCTATATAGTTAGTATCTTAATTATTGGTGATTTACAGAGACACCCCTTTTAATCTTTATACTCCGTCTATCTCAAAATTATTAGAAATATATTGTTTAAAAAAAAATATCTGTTATCGTTGACCCTGTCAATTGAATTTCATCTTTATCATTTTCAAGTATTTTAATTAGTTGATTTTGAAATAGGACTATTATTTTATGAGATTTTAAAATAAAAAGGTGGAAAAAAATAGAGAGGAAGAGAGTAGGATTCAAACATTTTTGTTCTCGTAAAGAATATTATGCAATGGATGTTTATATGGCATTGAAATGACGTTCATGATTTTCTTATACCAATATATAATTACAAATCTTATAGCTACATTTTGATAAGATGTAGCCAATTAGTTAGGGGCGGAGACAGGGTGGTGACAGCGTAAGCAGCCGTCCTCATAAGAAATTTCAAATTACGTTAAAAAAGATTTTTTTTAAAGGTATTAACGATTTTTTAATAATTCGCCTCCACAAAAATATAAAAGAAACAGTGAATAATATTTTTCGCCCCCACAGACATATAAAAGAGATAAAAAAATAATTTATTTCGCTCCAACAGTTGAATTTTCTGGCCCGTCCTTCACTCAGCTACATTAATCTAATATAATGACTCTCGTGTCCTTTATTAATTACTTTCCTTCTTAAACCCATAACAAATTCTCCTTAAATGCAATCATTCAAAGATTCCCGTTTATATTCCCTCTAATTCCACAATCATTTTCCCACCAAATTCATACATATCTTTCCACGAACAAATCTCACCAAATTAATTACTCGAAACGTCAAATATTTAATTGTTATTGTTTTCATTCAAGAACAGAAAAAGGATGGACTTTCTGACTGTAATGATGGTTCATGCAATGGGTTCCTTTAATATAATGAAGTGTTGATGATTTGTTGCAGTGATAGCCGGTTCGGTGGTGGTGTGTTGGTGTCAAATTAGTATCACATGACGAGGTTGAGCCTACTCTTTACCGCACAATTAAAATATCTTTTTCATTTTTTATTAGCAATAACAAAACATAATATATTTTTAATTTTAAAAATTAATTTATACAAATATTTTGTACATAAGTTTTAACCAAAAGTTTACTAAATGGGCTGATTATAATTTTCGAAAAAAATGCCCAAATTGAAGAAGCCCAATATTTAAAAAGAAAGGCCCGACTTTTACCCTAAATCCCAACTTCTTCTTCTTCAGCTCACAATCACCTACAACTTCTTCTTTTGAAAAACTCAAAATCTTCTG
Organism: Gnaphalium uliginosum; assembly: GCA_963930675.1. Taxonomy (NCBI): domain Eukaryota; kingdom Viridiplantae; phylum Streptophyta; class Magnoliopsida; order Asterales; family Asteraceae; genus Gnaphalium; species Gnaphalium uliginosum. The sequence continues at coordinate 44,612,855 of OZ005685.1, read as the reverse complement.
CTTCATTTATTTTTTTGTAAACAACAACAAACAAATGAAATAATAAAAAAGAAATCGAAAATAAAACGAAAAAAGGGAAAAGAATCGGTTGGGGCCCACCTTCACCCTCTGCACGCTACGTGAAATATTGGGATCGTAAAATTAATGGTGACTGGGCTTTTTAAGAAAATAAAGGAAACCTATATGAAACAACTGGGCCTATAACTGTTTTTAGTTAAACTGCGCTTAAACTAAAATATATTCATATCTTGGAATGACATTTGGAGGCCCTATCACAGTTGGGCTCTCTGCGGTTGTGCTAACTGCACAAGCCCATCACCGAAACCGAAAAAAAAATCGAAACCAAAATCGGTCAAAACCCGTTTTGACCAAAACCGACCGGTTTGGGAACCGGTTAGGAGTTTTCCGTTGGCGAACCGGTTTGCAACCGGTTTTATCCGAACCGGTTTGGAAAACCGGTTTTTAGCTGTTGGAAGAACTAGCCGTTTTTTCGAATTTTGACCGTTTTGGAGCGGATTTTTGTATTTTTTTTTTACTATTTTGTCATCCTAAAATTAGTATAAATAGATACATTCGGTTTGGTTTAGTCACAACACTCAATCTTGCTCATTCTAGTCTTTAAACACTCAAAACGCTTACGATTTACGTGCGAAACTCTCAAAACGCTCTTTAACCGATCTCAAAACGCTCTCAAAATGGCAACTCAATCTTCTTCAACTTCCTCCGGTGTTGGTTCTTCAAATGCACCAACTGTAGTTCAAGTTTTGGTAACCAAACGAAATCCGGAGATTTGGTGTAATTACGACAAAGTGTTGTTGTCGGATGGTTCGACTAAGGCATTTTGTAAACATTGCGGGAAGTTTTTGAAAGCCGACTCCAACTCAACGTTGAAATCACATGCTACGAAGTATTGTGATGGAGTCAAAAGTAATCCGGAGTCGGGTTAAGCAACCATGTTACGGGATGGGGGTATTTTTGCATACGAAGCGGAGAGGTGTCGAGAAGCATTTGCCGGCTTTGTGATTCAAGAAGCTTTGCCGTTCAACCACTTCGACAACCCTCGGCTTACTAGGGTCATTCAAAATACTCTTCAACTGCGATATAATCATGTAAGTCGTCTTACTCTTAGACGTGAGGCTCTTAAATTGTGGAAAAATACTAAAAGTCAACTAATTTAGTCGGTTTTGAAAACTTAAATATAAATGTATCTTTAACAACCGATTTTTGGTTGGCTCCTCATGGTTTGCCCGGTTCGTACCTTTGTGTTACCGCGCATTGGGTTGATCCTGCAACTTGGCAAATGATGAAACGTACCAATGCTTTTGAAAACTTTGACTATCCTCACACGGGTAAAAACTTATTTTACATGTTACGAGATTTAATGAAAATGTTTAAAATTGAACAAAAGGTTTTTTCAATCTCGTTTGATAACGCGACTAATAATACAAACGATGTTCAAAGGTTAATACTAAAATACGAACCACCTTTGAAAGACATTTTCTACCATAGTAGATGTGTTGCACACATCATTAACTTGGTTGTACAAAACGGACTAGCGGTTGAACAAATAAGCGTAGTAAAAAACGCGTATAAAACTATGTTACAAGATATATTTTGTTCGGGTAAGGCTAGATACAAACATTATATGAGATTGTGTAAGGAAATGGATTCCATTTTTTTAACCCCTAATTGGGACATGCCCGTAAGATGGAATTCGACTTACAACATATTTGTATGTGGTTTACGCCAACGCGACACTTTATACGTTTTTCATGATCAACTTGTTCAAAAAGATCTTGCAACACCAATTTCCTCCAAATGTTGGGAGGTTATTCAAAAGATAACCGAATTGCTCAAAATTTTTAAAACCGCAACTACTTTATTATCGGGTGTTTATTATCCCACGAGTCATTTGGTACTTAATCAAATATTTTTAATGAGTTCAAAACTAAGCGAATACGAATTTTGTGGTAATATATATGCAATAATGGTGGCTCCCATGAAAGCAAAACTAAGAAAATATTTTAAAGAAATGCGACCGGTAATTAGTTGTGCAGCTGCGTTAAACCCATGTTTGAACATTTCCGGGGTGGAATTGCTTATCGATAACATTTGTAACGATTTGGATTTGAATGATGAGGATCTATTTTTTTCACAAAATACAAAATACTATTTTAACAAATCTTTTAAAGATTTATTTGGTCATTATTTTCAAAAATATAGTTCAACAACAATGGTTTCTTCTAGTTCGGCTTCCACAATGTTTGCTTCATCATCTTCTTCCCGAGATCCAATGATTAATTTAAGTAATAGTTTAAGACAAGAAAACCATAAACGGGCAAGGGGTGATGGTGACCAAAGGGCCACTAGCGAATATGGGAGATATAACGGAACGGATTTTTTAGCCTCAATGGGACCCGAAGAATTCGCACATTTTGATATTTTGGCTTGGTGGAAAGGGAGGGAATCTCAATTTCCCATTCTAACCATCATGGCCCGAGATTTACTAACCGTCCAAGCTTCTACGGTAGCTTCGGAATTCGTTTTTTCTCTTAGTGGCAGGGTATTATCTATACGAAGAACAAGACTCACACCGGCCTCATTAGAGATATGTATTTGCTTGAAGGATCATTTAGAAGTCGCGGAACGTATACAAAACGTTTCAAGTCTTGAAGGTGAATTGGAATACGAAGGAGATATACACGATATCGAGGTGGAAGCGGGTATGGCAATATCACTTTCCGATGAAGAAATTGCTCTCGATGAAGTTTCGCGAGAGCTACCTCCGAAGAAGATTTCGACTTTTGAAGACTACGCAAATTGAAGATGTTAGAAGAATTGAAGATTATGAAGAATTGAAGATTTTGAAGATTATGAAGAATTATGAAGACTTATTTGTTTCAATAATATTTTTGTGAAGATTTTGAAGACTTTGTTTTAAGTTATTGTTAAGTTATGTTTCCATATCTAATGTACTAGCATTTTATCGAAAAAAATTTGAAAAATACGTTGGTTTTCCCTAAAACACTTAACGTTCGAAGAAGATTGACTTATATAGAATTATTGGTTTCAATAATATTTTTATGAAGATTTAGAAGACTTTGTTTTAAGTTATTGTTAAGTTATGTTTCCATACCTAATGTAATAACATTCTATCGAAAAAAATTTGAAAAATACGTTGGTTTTCCCTAAAACGCTTAACACTCGAAGAAGATTGAATTATATAGAATTATTGGTTTCAATAATATTTTTAGGAAGATTTAGAAGACTTTGTTTTAAGTTAGTGTTAAGTTATGTTTTCATACCTAATGTACTAACATTCTATCGAATTTTTTTTGAAAAATACGCTGGTTTTCCCTAAAACGCTTAACGCTCGAAGAAGATTGAATTATATAGAATTATTGGTTTCAATAATATTTTTAGGAAGATTTAAAAGACTTTGTTTTAAGTTATTGTTCAGTTATGTTTCAATACCTAATGTACTAATATTCTATCAATTTTTTTTGAAGAATACGTTGTTTTCCCTAAAACGATCAACTATCGAAAAAAAAACAATTATATAGAAAAACCGGTTTGAAACCGGTTTATGTAACCGAACCGGTTCCAAACCGGTTACAATCGGTTACGGTTTTCCACCCTCCCAAACCGGTTCGGTTCCAAACCGGTTTTGTCAAAAACCGGTTCTTGACCGTTGACCACAAATCGGTCCGGTTTTTCAACCCGAATCGTCTTTCCCAAAAACCGAGTTTTGTTCACCCCTATATTAGTGTTTTATTTTATTTTATCGGATAATTGTCAAGATCAGGATCCTACGTAGTATCGTTTTCGTATTTGCAAGATCGGGATCGTAAGATAGGATCGAGATCGTAAGATCCTACCAAAATATCATTTTTTATTTAAGTATATTTAAATTTATGTAAAAACTAATAATTAAAGAAATTAATGTAACATTAAGACTTTTGTATTACAAAAATGATACATTTTGTCAACAATTTTAGTGAGATGATAAACATACTAAAACAAAAAGATAGTAGCAATGTAGTTAGTACAATTGCACCACTAGTCATAATAAGTTTAAGAGCATATGAGCCTACAAATAAAAATTACTAATCGAAGATATCAATTGGAACTTCAAACGTCGTTATGGGATTTTAGGCTTTTTATTCTTAAATGGTGAGAACTGATAGATTGAATATGAAAATAAAGACGTGCGGTGATTTTTAAACAAAGATTGGGCTTTAGACCATAGTTATGTGTCAAATACATGTTTAGCCCCGTTGCTAAAATAAAAGAAAAAAAGTTAGCCCATTGCCATTTGTAGGATCGGATCGTTCACCGATCCTACGATCTTACGTGCGATCCTACGATCCTACTACGATCTTACCTCCCGAGCGATCCTACTTCGATTCTGCACGTTTTCAATTGGTAGAATTGTACGATCCTATGATCAAGATCGTGATCTTGACAACTATGGGCTACGTAATATACACCTTTGTCCCGAGTTAAATAATGTAACACTTTTATTACTGAGGTACATTATAAACCGGAAGATTTCGTGCTAAAGTTTTTACAAAGTTAATTTTTACCTGTACTTTACAAAATTGTGACTAGGTAGTCACGTTAGCTGACATGTATGATTTTTTACCACGTATTTTCACACATGACAGCCACGTCACCAAAAGGTAAATTTATTTTTTCTATCGTCATCTTTCTCAAAAATAGTCCAACACCTCCAACATTTTGTTTCTATTTTCAGACACGTAAAACTAGTTCTGAAGTAGTGGGCTTATCATCATCATTAATCAATTAATACGTGTATTAATTCGGTGGGCTTAACATTTTGTTAGCTACCATTGTATTCATTGTACATTTTCAGACATCATCATTCGGTGGTAGAAGTTACAAATAATTATGAATGGTGAGTAAGGTTCAAATGAGAATGACAAAAAAAGTGAATAGGGAACCAATAGAAATGCGCCACGTGTCACAAAATCTACTTTTCACTATCTTTTTAAAAACTAAATATCTCACAAACGACAAGTCGAAAAATTATGAAAATTGCACCATAAACTTCAGCATTTTCTCCTCTTCGATTTAAGATCTCACAAGATATACTTTCGACGAGTTTTTTTTTCACATTTTTTGGTGGGTCTTACAAACTAGTAACACATGTGTTAGTGGTTGCGTTTAGAGTTTAGGGTTTAGGGTTTAGGGGTTAGGGTTTAGGGTTTGGGGTTTAGGGTTTCGGGTTTCGGGAAAACTCAAAACTCTAAATCATACTAAACCCTAAATCTTAACCCTTGCTAAAACCTAAACCCTAAACCATGCTAAACCCTTCCCTAAACCCTAAACCCTAACCTTAACCGCAAATCAAATGTACAACTAATCCGTAACACATGTGTTACTAACTTGTAAAACCTACCAAAAAATGAAAAAAAAACTCGTCGAAAGTATAGCTTGTGAAATCTTAAATCGAAGAGGGGAAAACGCTGAAAAATATGGTGCAATTTTTATAATTTTTCGACTTGTCGTTTGTGAGATATTTAATTTTTACAAAGATGGGAAAAAGTGAGTTTTGTGACACGTGGCGAAATTTTCATTGATTCCTCTATTCTCACACAAAGTTGTTGTACTCATTTGAATCCTACTCCACGAATACTTGTCATAAAATTAGAAGTATAATATTTTTCGTTACTTTATACGTTTACAAATTGCAACTAATTTAGTTTTTGACTCATAATTTACTTTTCGCCATTCTTTTAACACACACACACAAAAAAAAAAAAAAAAAAAAAAAAATAAATAAATAAATAAGAGGTCAAAGCCCATTAAGAGGTAATGTAAAAACAGGGCAATCCTAATTCCAATCCAATTGCGATTTGAGTATTTAAAAAAGCAAAGCCCATAACTCTATATATGTGTTTCGCAAGCAAAACAATAACAAAAAGCACAAAAAGCAAAAACGTTTGTAGAGTCGATCGAACATATTCTGTTTGACGCGCGATTGAGATAAGTTTTTGGTGTTTAATATTTATATTTTAATTAATTATGATGATGATGATGATGATGATGATCATAAATTGATGATATTGCATTAATGATGTAGAATAGTTTTGGCCTTTTAGGGTTTTGTAGTTGGTACGACAAAAAAAAAACACTTTGAAAGATGCAGTAAAACGAATTCATGCTTTGATGAATGAGGAGCAGATTCATGTACTGGAAAATCTATGTTAATTAGCAATTAATAATTCTAATCTTGTTGTAGGTGTTGAAAATATTTAATCATTAACGATGGAATGGTCCGAGATGTTAACTGAATTACTTGACTTAGTTGCACATAAACATATGAAGTTTTATGAAGATTATCTCAGTTTCTCTGGCGTGTGTAAATCTTGGCATTCGACTGCGGTACAAGCTGCAACTAAAGTCCCATACGCAAATGGACTTCCTTCGCGGTTTCCCTCTTTGTTGCTTGCCGAAAAAGAAGAAGATGATGAGTTTCGCGAATTGTTTTTTCTCTCTAACGAGAGCACTTTTAGCCGTTGACCTTCGCTATGTAGTGCTATCTTGTTAGGGTCAGACTTGTTAAATCAACTATCCACTTGTTAATTATAAGTAATTAGAATTTCAGGATCAATAATCTGTCCAATATTTTCAGGAAAGACAAATTTGAAATTTTCATCAAAATGCAAAATTTTGCATACAATCAAAAAGTTTCGCATAGAATCATACATTCAATGTACAATCAACAATTAGAATCTAAATATTTAGCATACAGTTGACGTTCCGCAAAATCGAAAGATCTAGCACAAAATCGTAAAATCTCGCACAAAGTTCAAAATTCGCACAGAATCGCAAATGTATAAAACTTCGGACAAAAGTAAAAAATTTAGCATACTAAGTATGTAAATGTAAATATAAATGTTTCGGAACTGTACTTACTTAATAATGAATTCGTTGATATTCCTTCCTCACTTTGAATCAGTAGATTTAAAGAATCGATTTGGTTTAAAGGTTTTTATTTTTTTATAGAGAGAAATTGCAGAAATAAACGCTTACGATACAACTTACGATGATTTGGGCCCAAATACACATTTCTTTGAGTTGGAGGCTGGTGGTTCGGCCCAAGTAAGAACAATGTTCACCTATTAAGTCTATAATTTCGCTAATAAAGTTTTTTAATTGGTTGATAGTAGAAACTTGTAACACCCAAATATTTAAAACTTCAAATCAATAACTAAGAATCAAATCACCGAATTTATTGTTCCATTTCAAAAGACAACCATTATATTGTGTAATTGTTTGCATATATGATTAATCATTTATGTTAATTTTAGGGATAATGATTTTGGTGTAAAGGTTGGACGGTTCATTGTTTCATGGGTATATTAATGTACTAGATTTGTTTTATCATTTTCAGTAAATAAAAAAGCAAATAATTATTTGATCTACGGTTAAAATAGTCATTTTAATCATTCAGACAGTTTATTTAATACAAAAAGTAAACAACATTATTTATTCACTTATTACTGTATATAGACATTCATATGCATACTAGTTTTTGAAAAAGGTTTATATCTATCTTGAAAATAACAATAAAAAAAGAATAACTCAAAACAACACAACACCTATTCCAGATTGTAGAGATTTTTCAAACTTAAATTATTTGAATGTGGTTGTACACCCTGACCGATGGATCATAATCCAAAGTAGAGGTGAACAAAAATCGATTTTTGGGCCAAACCGGTTCGGGTTGGAAAATCGAACCGGTTTTTGGTCAATGGTCAAGAACCGGTTTTTTCAAAAACCGATTGGAACCGAACCGGTTTTGAGGGTGAAAAATTCAAACCGAGTCTACCCGGTTTGGGCCGGTTTGGAATCGGTTCGGGTTCAAAAACCGGTTTCAAACCGGTTTTTTCTATATAATTGTTTTTTTTTTCGATCGTTGAGCGTTTTAGGAAAAATAACGTATTCTTCAAATTTTTTTCGATAGAATATTAGTACATTAAGTATGGAAACATAACTTAACAATAACTTAAAACAAAGTCTTCTAAATCTTCCTAAAAATATTATTGAAACCAATAATTCTTTATAATTCAATCTTCTTCGAGCGTTAAGCGTTTTAGGGAAAACCAACGTATTTTTCAAATTTTTTTCGATAGAATGTTAGTACATTAGGTATGGAAACATAACTTAACAATAACTTAAAACAAAGTCTTCTAAATCTTCATAAAAATATTATTGAAACCAATAATTCTATATAATTCAATCTTCTTCGAACGTTAAGCGTTTTAGGGAAAACCAACGTATTTTTCAAATTTTTTTCGATAGAATGTTAGTACATTAGGTATGGAAATATAACTTAACAATAACTTAAAACAAAGTCTTCTAAATCTTCATAAAAATAGTATTGAAACAAATAAGTCTTCATAATTCTTCATAATCTTCAAAATCTTCAATTCTTCATAATCTTCAATTCTTCTAACATCTTCAATTTGCGTAGTCTTCAAAAGTCGAAATCTTCTTCGGAGGTAGCCTCTCGCGAAACTTCATCAAGAGCAATTTCTTCATCGGAAAGTGATATTACCATACCCGCTTCCACCTCGATATCGTGTATATCTTCTTCGTATTCCAATTCACCTTCAAGACTTGAAACGTTTTGTATACGTTCCGCGGCGTCTAAATGATCCTTCAAGCAAATACATATCTCTAATGAGGCCGGTGTGAGTCTTGTTCTTCGTATAGATAATACCCTGCCACTAAGAGAAAAAACGAATTCCGAAGCTACCGTAGAAGCTTGGACGGTTAGTAAATCTCGGGCCATGATGGTTAGAATGGGAAATTGAGATTCCCTCCCTTTCCACCAAGCCAAAATATCAAAATGTGCGAATTCTTCGGGTCCCATTGAGGCTAAAAAATCCGTTCCGTTATATCTCCCATATTCGCTAGTGGCCCTTTGGTCACCATCACCCCTTGCCCGTTTATGGTTTTCTTGTCTTAAACTATTACTTAAATTAATCATTGGATCTCGGGAAGAAGATGATGAAGCAAACATTGTGGAAGCCGAACTAGAAGAAACCATTGTTGTTGAACTATATTTTTGAAAATAATGACCAAATAAATCTTTAAAAGATTTGTTAAAATAGTCTTTTGTATTTTGTGAAAAAAATAGATCCTCATCATTCAAATCCAAATCGTTACAAATGTTATCGATAAGCAATTCCACCCCGGAAATGTTCAAACATGGGTTTAACGCAGCTGCACAACTAATTACCGGTCGCATTTCTTTAAAATATTTTCTTAGTTTTGCTTTCATGGGAGCCACCATTATTGCATATATATTACCACAAAATTCGTATTCGCTTAGTTTTGAACTCATTAAAAATATTTGATTAAGTACCAAATGACTCGTGGGATAATAAACACCCGATAATAAAGTAGTTGCGGTTTTAAAAATTTTGAGCAATTCGGTTATCTTTTGAATAACCTCCCAACATTTGGAGGAAATTGGTGTTGCAAGATCTTTTTGAACAAGTTGATCATGAAAAACGTATAAAGTGTCGCGTTGGCGTAAACCACATACAAATATGTTGTAAGTCGAATTCCATCTTACGGGCATGTCCCAATTAGGGGTTAAAAAAATGGAATCCATTTCCTTACACAATCTCATATAATGTTTGTATCTAGCCTTACCCGAACAAAATATATCTTGTAACATAGTTTTATACGCGTTTTTTACTACGCTTATTTGTTCAACCGCTAGTCCGTTTTGTACAACCAAGTTAATGATGTGTGCAACACATCTACTATGGTAGAAAATGTCTTTCAAAGGTGGTTCGTATTTTAGTATTAATCTTTGAACGGCGTTTGTATTATTACTCGCGTTATCAAACGAGATTGAAAAAACTTTTTGTTCTATTTTAAACATTTTCATTACATCTCGTAACATGTAAAATAAGTTTTTACCCGTGTGAGGATAGTCAAAGTTTTCAAAAGCATTGGTACGTTTCATCATTTGTCAAGTTGCGGGATCAACCCAATGCGCGGTAACACAAAGGTACGAACCGGGCAAACCATGAGGAGCCGACCAAACATCGGTTGTTAAAGAAACATTTGTATTTAAGTTTTCAAAACCGATTATTAGTTGACTTTTAGCATTTTTCCACAATTTAAGAGCATCACGTCTAAGAGTAAGACGACTTAAATGATTATATCGCGGTTGAAGAGTATTTTGAATGACCCTAGTAAGCCGAGGGTTGTCGAAGTGGTTGAACGACAAAGTTTCTTGAATCACAAAGCCGACAAATGCTTCTCGACACCGCTCCAATTCGTATGTAAAAATACCCCCATCTCGTGACATGGTTGGTTGACCCGACTCCGGATTACTTTTGACTCCATCACAATACTTTGTAGCATGTGATTTCAATGTTGAGTTGGAGTCGGCTTTCAAAAATTTCCCGCAACGTTTACAAAATGCCTTAGTCGAACCATCCGACAACAACACTTGGTCGTAATTACACCAAATCTCGGGATTTCGTTTGGTTACCAAAACTTGAACAACGGTTGGTGCATTTGAAGAACCAACACCGTCGGAAGTTGAAGAAGATTGAGTTGCCATTTTGAGAGCGTTTTGAGAGGGGTAGAAAAAGTTTGAGAGCGTTTCGTTCGTAAATCGTAAGCGTTTTGAGTGTTTAAAGACTAGAATTAGCAAGCTTGAGTGTTGTGACTAAACCAAACCCAAGGTATCTATTTATACTAATTTTAGGATGCAAAATGGTAAAAAAAACCCAAAAAAACGTTCAAAAACCCAAAAAAACGGCTAGTTTCTCGAACAGCTCAAAAACCGATTTCAAACCGGTTTTTCTAACCGGTTTTCCAAACCGGTTCGGGTAAAACCGGTTCCAACCCTGTTCGCCAACAGATATATCCCAAACCGGTTCCCAAACCGCCAGTTTTTACAAAAACCGAACCGGTTTTGATTAAATCCGGTTTTGACCGGTTTCGAGTTTCGGTTTTTTTTCCGGTTTCGGATTACGACCCGGATTTTTTGGTCACGGCTAATCCAAAGAAGTTCAAGATAAAATGTTTGGTGGGCTAGTAGTAGTAAAAGAGAGCTTGATAAATCAAGATCCAAATAAAGGTAAGGTTGGGCCACTTGTGGACTCTTTGGCCCATTTCAAAGACAAAGTCAAAGAAGACATTAGTTCAATTAAATCTTTTTAGCTATTGTTTATGAAAAATGCTACAATTACTTAAATTTTATAAAGAAATATTTAAAAAATGATATGGCTTAATTGTTGATCCAATCAAATTATGTTAAACTTTTTCTTTCTTACTTATCTTTTCAAATTTAATTGGTCCACCTCAGTTTATTGATATTGTTTTGTGAACTTTTAATAAGACTAGCATTTCTCTTGTCTTATTTCTTCTAAAAAAATAAATAATTTTACCTGAATATTAAACACACGTAAAAATTTGACATTTTATACCCTCCGGTCACAACAAGCAAATTGAGAGTTGCGAGTTGCATATTGCATGTCTGAGGTTGCAACAAGCAAATTCATTCTCTATTTAGCTTGCTCTTGCTGTTGTTTTGTTTGGTTTGTAGGCTCCTTTGTGACTTCGAATTATGTTGTTTATTTTTTTCCATTGGTAACGCTAGTCTGTTGCTTTCAAGAAAAAAAAAAAGTAACCGTGAATTGTCAAAAAAAAAGATAATCACTTAAACTAACCATTATCATATATTTCAACTCTATTATCAGTCTATTAGTTAACCCTAATAAACTAATATGAATATAAATATGCATGATATAGTTTATAAAAGAAAGTGTGACAAAGACTATCAAGGGTGTTTACAGTTCGGATATAACCGGATTATCCAAATGGTCTAATCAGATTTGACCATTCGGATTGGGCAATTTGATTTATTGGATCGGATCGGACAAAAACCAAATTAGTATTTCAGTTTTTGGATTGATTTTGGTTATTATTATTGGAACCAGATTGTCCAAATAAACCGAATAGTAATAATAGTATGTATATGTAATTCTTGTTTTTCTAAATGTTAAATAGTTGCATGATTATTTCATATATATAAAATCTTATTATTGTATATAACTTAAAATCCTAAGTTTAATATAAAAAACTAACTCCACATTTTTATAAATCCTCAATGCAACATGGCAATACGTTGTCGTTGATATCGCTCATGACATTACTCTTTCATTAGTCAAAACGATATCCCCATACAGTCAACGGATAACCAAATGGTTAAAACCAATTCATCCAAATAGTAATATGGTTAGGTTCGGATTCGCTATTTGTTTGGATGAATCAGATTCACATCTTGAGAATCAAAATCCAAATGGATCGAATTTGATCTGATCCATCCAAACAAACACCCGTAATGACTATGTCCCCTTCCCCTACAAAAGAAAATACCAAATAGTCTTATTTGCATGATACATAAAATAAGAGGAGCAAAAATCACAGACAAAAATAATTGCTAATTAAAGATGAAATGTAATTTGCAGTTCATTGTTATAGGATCAAGAGGGAAGCAATTTTTTGAGAGAAGTAAGGAAATGGTACAAACTAAATATGAATATGTAGCTTTCCTGCTTTCTAGAAAAAATAGTGGTTCTCTCTAAACCCGGACTAAAACTTAACGATGAAAACCTTATCCTTGTGTATAGCTACCAAAAGTTTATACAATTATCCACTAATGTATATGTAGAAGAAAAGGGAGCTAGGTAATTAGTAAACCTAATTCAGTTAAATAGGTAAATATCATACACGTCTCACAAACTTGACTATATGTAATCCACGATCTACGTACGTACTAACACTTAATAATTAGACATATATAATTTATTCCTATCGACCATTAATATAAAAGCGTTTTGATTAAATATCATGCGTTGTTGATAAAATAATTTATATATATATATATATATATATATATATATATATATATATATATATATATATATATATATATATATATATAGGTGTTAGGGTTCAAATTTTATGATCAGGATCTAGGATCCTGAAATCTGTTATTGTTGTATTGAGTTTATTCAGGATCCCGAATATGTTCCGGATCTCGGATATACTCAGGATCTCAAATACATTCAGTATTCCGGGATCATATGTTACTAACTCATATGTATCCGTTGTATAATTCTACTATGATTAACGAGTCAGAGCTTATTCAAATTGAGAGGAAGTCAAGGAAACGTGTGGAAGAACAAGTCCTTGTGGAATCTCGGAGGATCCCGGATATTTCGGGATAGTCAGCTGAGTCTCTATGGAAGACCGGAGGATCCCGGATACTTCGGATAATCGGTTATTTGTGTTTAGCTATAAATAACGAGGCTTATGATCGTAGGAACTCACTTGTTTACTGCCTTCTCACCACTCTCATACCATTTTCTTGCAGATTCACACACTCATTTCACCAATTCATCACCAAAAACACTTTAGATCTATCATAAGTGCTCTTGTATTGTACTATCCCGATTTTAAGTAATAAAAGCATAAAAGGCAAGGAACGATTGTTCCTTCCCGAGGTTTTAAGCCAGCGATCTATCAAGATTAAGGGCTTTCCTCGTATATTCTTGTGTCGATTGCATTTACTTTACGTTTTGATTAATATACTCTCTTTATATCGACATTTTATCAATATGAAGCTCGATTATCTCGAAAATCACTTAAGCACTCTACCTCACTTTACTAATTTGATCACAGAATTATACTTAGTAATTTTTTGTCAAAACAATAGGGTGGGGATCAAGAGGGAAGTAAAAAATGAGGAAAGGAGGGAAACTATTCCTAGCCACACATTCTGGTCAACTCAAAAGTCAATGCAGTGGCAAAATTGTATATAACTCAAAAAAATTCCCAGAATGTTAACATAAAAGAATTCCCAGTTGAACACGGAAATCGAAACTTCAAAAAATCTCTTAATCGCCTAAGTTGTTGTATAAATTACGTGTATTATACATAGTCGTGAACTATTTAAATTACTTAAATAATAAGTTGGGAGTAACCAATTAAGTAATATATTTTAAAGTGATTGGAATTAGAGGGGCTGAGAATATAAATACTCAATTAAAACGCCAAATACATAAATATACATACATACATGTACGTACATACTAAATTAGAAACAGGGAGTTCTAGAGAGATTGCGAGGGAGAGCAGGAGAAGAAGGAAATCAGCCACAAACAACAAATTAAACACAAAGGAAGTTGAATTCAAGTGTGATTGTTCATCCCTAACCTAAAGTAAGTGCTAAAGGAAGTGGTGCATTTGTGTATCTCTTGCTTTCGGGTAATCGACATAAAGGTGAGTGATATGGGGGTTAAATGGGTAATGGTTGTGTGATTCCGGATTGCATATGTGCAAGAGATTCACATAACAAGAGAAGTTAATTGTTGTATTCCATATTTGTTAATTATTTATGATTGTTGCAAGACGTGATTAATTGTTGAAGGAAGTTGTTGATATACGTGGAAATATGTGGAATGAGCATTGTAGAGATTCGTCGTTGACAGATTAGCTAACTTTGTTAGCATAGTGTTGATGTTACTAAATATGTGCTTGTTGTGTCACATAATGTGGATAAAGTACTTGGTGCTCGTTGTTGAACCATGTACTAGTGTCGATATTGTTGAATATGTGTATAGCACATTATGTTGTTTTAGCATGCATATCGACGTGGTATGGTGCTAAGTGATTATTAGCCGCGGATCCGCATAGTGAAAGAATAATCTCTACAATTGCTCAGTAGATATTTGTTTAATCAAATATGTGTTGTTGATATATGACATGTGTTGCTTAATTTGGTGGATTATTCATTTAATTGCTCGTATGCTCACTAAGCTTAAAGCTTACCCGTTTAGCTGTTTAATGTTGTAGGTACATCAAGTGCTAAAGGGTGAAACTAGAGGTGACAAGGGATTATGCTAAATGAACGTGGATTTCACTTGCAAAGAGGTTTGACAAGTGTACTTTTAAATTGCCGAGTTGCTATTAGCTTGTTATAATTCGTCCAAGTTGCATTGTGGTTAAAGTGTTAAAATGGGTCGATTTTGGTTGAAGGGACATTTTGGTGAAGTAGTCGAAATGGTGGTTTTAGTTATTGTTTTGACCAAAAATTACTAAGTATAATTCCGTGATCAAATTAGTAAAGTGAGGTAGTATGCTTAAATGATTTCCAGGATAATTAAGTTCAAGAATGTTAAAAAGGCGATATAAAGCAACTTTAATAACAAAAATGTAAAGAAAATGTAGACGACACAAGGATATACGAGGAAAACCCTTGATCTTGATAGATCGCCGGCACAAAACCTCGGGAAGGAACAATCGTTCCTTGCCTTTGTTGATTTTATAAATAAAAATGAAGATAATACAAGCTAAGAGCACAATATGATCGAACTAAAGTGTGTGTGTGTGATGAATTTTACTAAGTAAATGGATGAAAGTAGAATTTGATCGTGAGTATAGCCGTGAATAGTGAGTGTTCAGTGTTTTTGGGGTGCGCCAGCCGTGTTTCTAATCGATCATATGCCTCATATTTATACTAGATACAATATAACTAATATTCCGAAAAATCCGGGATCCTCCGGTCTTCAGCAAAGACTCTGTTGACTATCCTGAAATATCCGGGATCACTCAGAGCTCTCCTTGACTTGTTATTCCACACGTTTACTCGTTTTTCCGTTTAAATTTGAAGTAGTCTCGGTCAATGGACAACGTCCATATTACCTGGTCAAACAAGCAAACATACGTTAAAAGTATATGATCCCGGGATATCGAGGATCCAGGATCCTGAACCTGTAACGGGATCCTGAACATATCTGGGATCCTGAATACATGTAAAATATAAACATACTTAGATTTGGGATCCTGCAGCTTAGACATAAAAATTAGCCCACAACAATTGCCCCCGAAGTTGTATCGCTATCAGGATCCTGATGGTGACACAACTTCTATAAAACATCAATACGAATGAAGTTAGGTGAGAAATTCAAGCGTCTCGATAAGCGAGCCTGAGTGAAAATCGGATTTCTGATAAATATCTAGTCCCCGATATTCTTCATTGTTACCTACTTCCTCGATCGTCTTCAACAGGTAACCCTCTATTCTCTTTCCAAACGGGTCAAAATGAGTCTCCTAACGGGTCGTTTCGTTAAAACTAGTCAAAATGATAGTTCGGACAACTTTAATGTGTGTTGATATATTAAAATATGCAAGTGGGCTTGCTGGAAGGTAATTGAAATGATTGAGTCAAAATGTTTGCAATTTTGGTTCTCAAAAGTGTCCAAATGGTCACTTTTCGGATTTAAGTCCAAATCCGTCATTAGTGTGAATTTTAGAAAATTGCCAAATAGAAAACCTTTGTTATGTCATATGAATTGTGTCGGCAAAATTTGGTGGGTTGATTGTTAACGAGTCAAAAGTTATCAGCGCTTGAATTTGGGTCAAAAACCTGAGTTTTCTATACAGGATGAACTACCCGGTGGGTACACTTGGTACCCGGAAGCTTACCCGGCGGGTAAGTACTGCTCAAACGGGTAACACCCTTTGTAAATTGGAACAAGAAGTTTAGCCTTGGATTCTACCTGGCGGATAAACATCCTACCCGGCGGATACCCTGCCATTTTTAGAAAGTTGTTATTTTAAGTCCGATTCAAAATGTTAAAGCGATGTATTGATTTAATATACTTATAAATGAGTAATGGGACATCAATAAGAGTATTGTATATTTCATATTTAACTTTGAATATGTTTATTGTGTTACTAAATTATTTTCTTATAAAACTTAACTTCCAAATAATATTTTAAAAGTGTAAATATAAATATTCGTAAATTTAAGAGCACTCATTATTTTCTTAAATATAAAAATAATTATGATGTTTATTTTTGAATGAAATTAATAGGGCATAGTCCAAAATAATACTATATCGTAACAAAAAATATGTAATGACTTTTTTAGTTCACCTTTTGTTATTTTTGTTATTTTATCCTCATGTACTCCGTACAAATTGATTATATAGTTTTTTTTTTTTTAAAAAAAGAGGTTAGAAAACTAACAAGTTATACAAGATTGAGGTAAAATAGCTGATTCTACAATAAAAGGAGGCATAAAAAGAAACATTTAATAAAAAGTTACATGTAGGCTCATCTTCTCCACATCTTCACATGGAATTAAAATTGGTTTCAACCGAACATAAACCTTCAAGCTTTTATATCTCCATCAGACTTCAATAATCAAGTCTAAAATATCTAAAACATTTATTCTTACATTGCACAATATCATGTAAGTGAATTCAACCGTCCAAAAATCAAATTTCACACATCGTAAAAATTTTAGAATTTTAGATCTCGTGATGCCCCTTCTAAATTGATGGCCTGGGACGTCGTCTGCCCTGCCCATGGCCAAGGCCGACCCTAGTTATTATTAATTTAATTAAATTTGGCATAAATAATAATTACCTCAGATTATGATCAAAAATTTACACTGCCTTCATCCTCCTGTCCATGTGCTCTTTAAATGGAGGGGGCAAAAATAATATTTATTTCTTTTATAGTTTTGTGGGTGCGAAAATTTTAAAATATTATTAATACCTTCTTCTTTTTTACGTAGTTTGAAATTTCTTATGGGGGCGACTGGCTACGCTGCCCCACCCTTTCTCTGCCCCTGCGTATATTAGAGATGAACAAAACCCGGTTTATAGAAAAACCGGTTAGGGTTGAAAAACCGAATCTGTTTTTAGTCAATAGTCAAGAACCGGTTTTTCCAAAAATCAGTTTGGAACCGAACCGGTTTTGGAGGGTAAGAAACCCTAACCAATTGTAACTGGTTCGGGTTCAAAAATCGGTTTCTAACCGGTTTACCTATATAATTATTTTTTTTTCGATCGTTGAGCGTTTTAGGTAAAAACAATGTATTCTTTAAAAAAATTTCGATAGAATGTTAGTACATTAGGTATGGAAACATAACTTAACAATAACTTAAAACAAAGTTTTTTAAATCTTCATAAAAATATTATTGAAACCAATAATTCTATATAATTTAATATCTTCGAGCGTTAAGCGTTTTAAGCAAAAACAACGTATTCTTCAAAAAACTTTCGATAGAATGTTAGTACATTAGGTATGGAAACATAACTTAACAATAACTTAAAACAAAGTTTTCTAAATCTTTATAAAAATATTATTGAAACCAATAATTCTATATAATTCAATCTTCTTCGAGCGTTAAGCGTTTTAGGGAAAAATAACGTATTCTTCAAAAAAATTTCGATAGAATGTTAGTACATTAGGTATGGAAACATAACTTAACAATAACTTAAAACAAAGTCTTCTAAATCTTCATAAAAATATTATTGAAACCAATAATTCTATATATATCAATCTTCTTTGAGCATTAAACGTTTTAGGGAAAAACAACGTATTCTTCAAAAAAATTTTGATAGAATGTTAGTACATTAGGTATGGAAACATAACTTAACAATAACTTAAAACAAAGTTTTCTAAATCTTCATAAAAGTATTATTGAAACCAATAATTCTGTATATATCAATCTTCTTCGAGCGTTAAGCGTTTTAGAGAATGCCTTTCAATGGTGTTGCATGACCTTTTTGAACAAGTTGATCATGAAAAACGTATAAAGTGTCGCGTTGGCGTAAACCACACATGAACATGTTGTAAGTCGAATTCCATCTTACGGGCATGTCCCAATTAGGGGTTAAAAAAATGGAATCCGTTTCCTTACACAATCTCATATAATGTTTGTATCTAGCCTTACCCGAACGAAATATATCTTGTAACATAGTTTTATACGCGTTTTTTACTACGCTTATTTCTTCAACCGCTAGTCCGTCTTGCACAACCAAGTTAATGATGTGTGCAACACATCTACTATGGTAGAAAATGCCTTTCAAAGGTGGTTCGTATTTTAGTATTAATCTTTGAACGACGTTTGTATTATTACTCGCGTTATCAAACGAGATTGAAAAAACTTTTTGTTCTATTTTAAACATTTTCATTACATCTCGTAACATGTAAAATAAGTTTTTACCTGTGTGAGGATAGTCAAAGTTTTCAAAAGCATTGATACGTTTCATCATTTGCCAAGTTGCGGGATCAACCCAATGCGCGGTAACACAAAGGTACGAACCGAGCAAACCATGAGGAGCCGACCAAACATCGGTTGTTAAAGAAACATTTGTATTTAAGTTTTCAAAACCGATTATTAGTTGACTTTTAGCATTTTTCCACAATTTAAGAGCATCACGTCTAAAAGTAAGACGACTTACATGATTATATCGCGGTTGAAGAGTATTTTGAATGACCCTAGTAAGCTGAGGGTTGTTGAAGTGGTTGAACGACAAAGCTTCTTGAATCACAAAGCCGACAAATGCTTCTCGACACCGCTCCGCTTCGTATGTAAAAATAACCCCATCTCGTGACATGGTTGCTTGACCCGACTCCGGATTACTTTTGACTCCATCACAATACTTTGTAGCATGTGATTTCAATGTTGAGTTGGAGTCGGCTTTCAAAAATTTCCCGCAACGTTTACAAAATGCCTTAGTCGAACCATCCGATAACAACACTTTGTCGTAATTACACCAAATCTCCGGATTTCGTTTGGTTATCAAAACTTGAACAACGGTTGGTGCATTTGAAGAACCAACACCTTCGGAAGTTGAAGAAGATTGAGTTGCCATTTTGAGAGCGTTTTGAGAGCGTTTTGATTGGAGTAGAAAAAGTTTGAGAGCGTTTCGTACGTAAATCGTAAGCGTTTTGAGTGTTTAAAAACTAGAATTAGCAAGATTGAGTGATGTGACTAAACCAAACCCAAGGTATCTATTTATACTAATTTTAGGATGGCAAAATGGTAAAAAAAAACCCCCCAAAAAACGATCAAAAACTCAAAAAAACGGCTAGTTTTTCGAACAGCTCAAAAATTGGTTTCAAACCGGTTTTTCTAACCGGTTTTCCAAACCGGTTCGGGTAAAACCGGTTCCAACACGGTTCGCCAACGGATATATCCCAAACTGGTTCTCAAACCGCCGCTTTTTACAAAACCGAACCGGTTTTGATCAAAACCGGTTTTGACCGGTTTTGAGTTTCGGTTTTTTTTCCGATTTCGGGTTCCGACCCGGGTTTTTTGGTCACGGCTACAGTATGTACTCACGAATTGTGGGCAGGTTCTTGATCGTGGGCCTGAAGTAGCCCAATTTCAAGAATTAGAAGAAAGGGCCTAACAGATACTTGGGCTTCTATTGAGAATGAATCTAAAGGCTTTTAAGTCAAGAAACTAAGAATAGTGATAATCCAAACTTGTAAGATTAGATTCAAATGAAATCGTGAAATTCCAATGAAGGTCAACAATATTGCTACATGATAGATTACCAACAACTGTCTTCCAACCAGAATTAGTTTGGATCGACGAGGTGTTGATTTAGCTTTAACTGATACGGGGAGTAACTTATAAATTTACACGTAAACATTAATTTCTTTTATTTTCCGATTTGAGAAATGAGTTTTACACCCAACAAGAAATTCACATATTATTTCATACTTAAAAGTCAAACTCTGATATGAAATAAGAAGGTGATTTATAGGGGCATGTTTGATTAATAAGAAGGGTTAATAATTGTTTAATTCTCAAAGTTCTATTTTTTTCTTTTCACTTTCTCTTGTTTTTTTCTCATGATTTAATTCTCAAAGTTTTAAAATTTTATTGGTTTAAGCCTAAAGATTGATTATACTACAAAAATTTGATGGTTTAATCCCTAAAATTTATCTTTTATAATAATTTTTCCCTTTTAAGTTTTTCCAATTTAATCATCTAACTTTAAAAAAATTTAATGGTTTAACCTTTCAAAAGGTTAAACCACTAACTCAATGCAAACTTAAAGGATTAAATCATTAGGAAAAAACTTGAGTGGTTAAAACGAAAAAAAATAGTAAAACCTTAAGAATAAAACCATTATTTAACCCTAATAAGAATGGAATCCGAACTATGGTTCCTTCGTTAGCTGTTTTCTTAAATGGAATTATCCCGCCATTAGCCATCATTTCTTTGACCAAGTATATATTTGTTCAGGAGAATCTAATTCAATTCGGAGTAGTTGACGAGTATATCATGTAACGAATTATATGTGGAACCATACAGCTAATAATAATTAGTTGATCACTCTAATATAAAATTGTTAATAATTAATCAACCCATACAACACGTGTAATCGAGGTTACAGTCAGAATAATAACCGAGAAATGAATAAAAAATCACGATAAAAAACAATACAAACAAAATGATTCTATGTGATTATATTCGATTTTCAATCTTAGAGATCAATTTAATCCACTAGGCCATATTGTGCCATGAATGACCTGATCAACCATCCTCAAAACTATGGTAGTGAGGTTATAGTTTTTTGGATTTCTTTTTATATATTCATATTATTTATGTATTATTCGATTTATCAATAATACAATTAGACAGTATAACTGTTTGTTAATACTTACTTAACTAACTCTTATTCTGTTACTTACTTACAGAGGACGTGTGTATAATATGGGTTTACTATCAAATACTATACAATTAAACAATTTTATCTTTAATATTAATCATGCTTATTTAACTAAAGATTACATATTAACATCGACAAATTTTGCCCATATTTGAATGATTAATTTTTGTTACACAAAGTTTCATTCGTAATACCCCTTTCGTCTTTGTCAACCGCTAGAAGAAAATTATAAAATAAAGTTGAACATCTTTCATAAATTGGATTAATCACTAGACGTGTTGACGTTAAAGGTACGGTTTGACGTTTTCATCAAAATGCATAATTTTGCATACAATCGAAAATTTCGCATAGAATCAGAAATTTAATGTAGAATCCAAATATTTAGCCTACAATCGAAGTTCGGAAAACTTCTCGATACTTCTTGATTTCCGGGGATAGTATGTTATCGTCCCAAGGGACTTCCTAGTTTATCAAAATGACACTGTTAAGAGTTTATTGATACCAAACTCTTCAACTTACGACTAAATAAATCAAAATAAGAATCAAACAAAAATTCAAGAGTCATACAAGTTCATTTCTATCGATTTTCTCTCAAATCAATTACTATTTCTTCTTATGTTTTATGATGGATTTATTTCGTTTTGATAATTCTTGTAAATTATTGTTAAATCATAAAGTGGTTATACGTCGGGTCAAGTTGTTTCGCGGAATTCTATTGGTTTACTTTGAAAATCTATTTAAAAAAATATTACGTCATAACTACAATGATATCTCCTTTTGTCACATGTACTCTTTTGTACAATCCTAGGATGGACCCATTATATTTTCAAATTAAGCATTGCATTCGTGTGTTATGGCATTAATTAGTTTTCACATGGTTTTATAAATACATCCTAAGTAGTTACTAGCTACTCATATACTTGTTCGCTATGTTGGATCCAAACATATTGGAAAAGTTAAATAACCTATAAAATCCTCAAAACCGTGCGATAAAAATGATATATAGTAGTGTATTTTCATAATTAGAAAAGAAGTATTTATATGTGAAAAAGATGTTTTTACTGATTGCAGAACCAAAAGAACTCCTAAGCTACAAGACAAAAATCCACTTGACCATAAAATTCAAAAGAATGAGATATTGGTTGGTTGTTGCAAATAAAAAAATTGAATCAACTTTAATACGTTTTCAGTAACTTCTCTTTAAATGTTTTGTTAATGTAATATGTATAGTATTTAAGTAGGTATTTATTCCAGGATCACGATGCGTCGAAACTGGTATAAATATACAAAAAAAAGAAGTTATCATCTCACAAATCGACAATGGTAATAAAATTCATTTTCATTTAACAAATGATATATTCTTTTTTCAAAAATTCAAGAGAATTAAAATTGTTGATCAAACATTATCTCTAAATTGCTTTTAGTTGACATCAATATTATTAACTAGCACATTATCAATAATTTATATGTAATAATCTCATAAGGAAAACTTGTTACATAGAATTTCTCTTGTGGCTTTCTTTGAAAGGTATTGTTAATGACAATCCTGAATAAGGTGCATAAATTAGTTGTACTTTAATTAATATTTATAGAAATCACGTATTAATGCATGTTTTAAATTATTATTGACAACCCCTAAAATTGTCAGTTATCTTTTTCCTTCTTTCAAATAGGGGGTTCAAATAGGGGGTATGTTATTGTTTGCATTTTAAGTACGACAAATTGATTGGATTTATAGAGAATTTATTTTCATTAAAATGATATTATGATCGGTGACTCAATTTTAGTCTATGACCATAATGTAGTTAATGTTAGGGGTGTTTATTATTTGAACAAATTGAATTGTGCAATCGGATAATTTGGATTAAATTGGTATGTATAATTAGATTTTTTGGATCGGTTTGGTTCAAACCCGAATATCTTTTTTGGTTTTTGGGTTGGTTTTGGTTATAATTGTAAAAATCGAATAGTCCAAATAAATCGAATAATAATATATTTTGGTGATATTTTCAAAATGTGTACAAATTGATGAAGTTAATTACCCAATATTATGTATACTGATACAATTATTAATTTTATTTATCATTTATCACAAATGTCTCAACTATATCTTAATTTTGTCTTGCAAATTAATAAATTTTATGTGAAGAACTTACGTAGTGTACCAATTAGTTTTGTTTAATATTCAATTTTTTAATTTTTGTTTCGAATGTCTTTATTATTAATATAGGAAGTCACAAACCAAATAGTAAAATCGAATAAACAGAATAGTAATTCGGTTCGGTTCGATTTGATTTTTTATTTGTTTGGTTCGATTCGCTTTCACTTTTTCAAAACCGAAAACCAATATATCTATTAGGTTCCGTTTGAACCGAATTAACGGAATGAATGCCCTACTTAATGTTGACGTCTATCAGTTTTCTTCATTAATGAGAACCAAAATGTATAATGTGATTCCACGAAAATAAACTGTTAAAAGAGCTTCACATCTTTTACTATGATATAAACAATTTATACATTAAATTTTGCACATTAAGGTAATATGTACTTTTACAAGATTTTGAACTACATTTAACATAACCGTACGTTAGCTAGTTATATATACAATTACGATACCACCACACCTGTGTACAGGCCGGTCCTAAGTCTTTTAATGCCCCGGACGAATCAACCGAAAAATGCCCTATTCAATTGTAAACAAACAACACCGATACACTAAGAGTTGATGTATTGATCGCTACCGTTAAGGATTTCTAATTTCTTGAGAGTTTGGTTCGATACTTAATTGGATTTAATAAAAATGTATATAAGATTGAGCTAAATGATTCACCTTTAATATAATATGGATCTAATTGCGTCTTCCATGAAAATTGGTATTTTTGTACCGTTACCGTCTCATAAAGACATAGAGAAATACAAAGAAGAAAAAATTACATAAATCGTCCTTATAGTTTGGTCCAAATGTCACTGTCGGTCTTTTAGTTAATTTAATTACACCGATCATCCTTAATTTAGAAACTTGTTACGTCGATAGTCATTTAGACTAACGATGATTTATGTAATTTTCTCAACAAAAAATTAAAATTGATACCAACTTTTATTTTTCTAGGCCTTCATATTTTATGCTTGAACTATATAAAATTTTAAACATTTTTGTTTTACTATTAACTTGTTTACAAAAAAGAATTCAATTTCTTAACTTTTGGATATAATTTTTAAACTTAAAAATATGGATGTTCAGGTAGTATTTTCATATAATATAATGCAGGGAATATGACTCTAAAATATATTTCAATGATCAACAACTAAAAATTTTTTGGTAGCGTCATTAACTCATTATATTGTTGTGTCTCTTCCACAACAAATTTAAACTATAAACTACACTTATAAAAAGAGAGAAACATTAATAGATTAGAAAAAGATAGAGTTGAAGTTGTATATTCAAATAAAATAGAGGGTAAGAATAATAAATGCAAACATAATAGAGGGTTAGTTTTAAAAGGAAGAATGTAAGTATCCAAAAACCAATGTGCCGTCTTCTTCTTCATGAGTATCCAAAATTCAGTTTCCTCCATTAAAGATGTAGTTTTTTAACTTCTTTTTTTCATCACAACTCCAATAGTAAGGGTTTTTTCGACATTATTCAATTGCATTAAATATATTGTTCAAAATTTAGTTCATAACCATCGATAAATTTTGAGCGATTCATGCCCCCGATCGGTTGATGCCCCGGGCAGTCGTTCGGGCAGTTTGTCAAAATAACATGCTCGTCTACTGTTACTCCTCACTATCCTTCATCCTTAAAGTTAAAAGGCCACATGACCAGAAGCCAGTTAAGCCAATAAGACACAACCTAAATGCACACAAAAGGTTTATAAATTGCTAATCATTTTCAGCAATAGCAGGAGGTTCAGTTACAAGTTTAAAATTTTGCTTGCGAAACAGGGGAACTAAACACATATATAGATGGTTTCAAGATGCATACTCATTTGGATGGCGATAAATATATTGATCGTGCTCTAGCTAGTTTCATAAAATCTACAAACATTCAAAACCGACGATATGATGAAATTAAATAAACGACATCATCAACACTCCAAATAAATAAAGGTAAGAACAGGGTACGAATTGTAAATTTATATAAAACTTACAAACAGTCAAAACACCAAAATCACCACTTTCAACTTTTAAAATAAAAATTTACTAACAATTAGAGGAAAACGGTGTTCATCGACCATGATTCAACATGAGCCAACTCTGGCAAGTAGCAGAAACTTAAGGGTGTCATTTGTAAAATTGGTAATTACTAGAGTTAATAACAACAATTAACGTCTAACAAACTACATCTTCAGTCATTATTCCCATCGCCCACACACATCATCCACGCTCATCACTTTCTCTCTCTACAAAACCATTTGATCACTTAAATAAATCGGCAAGTAATAGAAAGTTAAAGGGTCCAAATTGTAACATTCTTAACGACCGGAGAAATAAGTACCTACTATAATAATTCCCCCCTATTTTCTTATTTCAAAAAGTCACTTTTACACACATCACCACCTTCATCAGAATAACCAATTTTCCTGCCATTGTTTCTTCTTCAAATCACATTCATTGCAATCAAATTCAGATCAGTTCAACTCAACGGATTCTGCTGTTAAAAAGATTATTCACACACATCATCCACGTTCATCACTTTCTCTCTCTAAAAACCCATTTGATCAACCAATTTTCCCTCCATTTTCTTGCTTCAAATCGATCAGTGACACCAAATTCAATGGAAAATTCACCTAGTGCGGTATGTTCTTGAATTAAATTTTTAGTAAAATGTGAATTTAATTCATGATTTGATTTAATTGATAGTACAAAGATTTCAATTTTATTTTTTAATTTTTAACAATGCGTACATCAAATGTGGTCTTGAATGTAGGTTATTGTACTCGAATTGTCTGTTTGATTGATGTAATGGGTTCTTGTAGTCGAATTGCATGTTTGATTTAATAAAAATTGTTTGTTTGATTGGGTTCTTGAAGTGAATCTGTGTGTTTAAGTTAATGGGGTTCTTTAATTTGTTTGATTTCATAAACATTGTTTTTTTTATTTAATAAAAATGAGTTCTTGAAGTGAATTTGTGTGTTTAAGTTAATGGGGTTCTTTAATTTGTTTGATTTCATAAAAATTGTATTTTTTGATTTAATAAAAATGAGTTCTTGAAGTGAATCTGTGTGTTTAAATTAATGGGGTTCTTTAATTTGTTTGATTTAATAAAAAATGTTTGTTAGATTTAATAAATGTGGGTTCTTGAAGTAAATCTGTGTGTTTAGATTAATGGGGTTCTTTAATTTGTTTGATTTAATAAAAATTGTTTGGTTCATAATAAAAATGGGTTATTGAAGTGAATCTGTGTGTTTAAGTTAATGGGGTTCTTTAATTTGTTTGATTAATAATAAAATAATGTGTTGTTGATGGAAGTCAATTTGGATCAAAAAATGTCTGTCCTGCATTTTTCAATGATCAAAAATATGAAATATTGATTTGTTGGTTATTGAAGTCAAATTGTTTAATTGGTTTAATGGGTTCTTGAAGTGATCAATTTTGATCAAACATGTCCGACATTTTTCCTCCATTTATAATGATCTAATAAAAATCTTGATTATAAAGATTATCTTTGATTATTTGTTGGCTTATTTGTTGTTAAAATCTGAGATTGATGTGACTTTTTTCAATAGAGAGAAATTGAAATGTGCATCCATGAAAATGATCTATATACATATGTAAGATATAATGTTCATTTAATTGATTTTTGAATTAAATAATGAAATGATGAAATCATCTAATTTCTCTAAAAAAAATTGCAGAAACGTGCTCTTGTTGATTGGATGGATGATAAGGATTGGATGGATGGTAGGGTTAGGCCTCTGATCGCACAAATAGTAGAAAAAATCGATGACTTAACTCGACATGTAGCTATTACACATGTGTGTACAAGATTGAGATATTTGGCAACAAAGGACAGTGTGTGTTTTGTCCTACAAAATCACAACTTGCTGGATTTTACAAGAGTGTACATTAGGAAAGGAGACGACGATCGTCTAGCGATAAAAAATGTGACGACTACAGTGTTTGAAAAAAGAAGCAAGGTATTGTGTTGTTTGGATGAGCATATGCTAGTGAAAGAGATCATATCACCAAGGGTCGAAAATTTCTATGTCATGAACCAATTGACAAGAAATTTACTACACATTCCAATACCGCATGTGAATTGGAAGCCGAAAGAGAGAGAAATGTTTACGTTGCTGCACGATGATAGGAGCGGAATAAGTGTGTATACGGTGCTTCACGTATGGCGTCTCCCGAAAGACCATTCGGGGTCAAAAAGAGCTAAAGTGGGAGTTGAGGTTCTTGGTTTTAGGGATAATCAAATCGTTTCAACTTGGAGAAGCATAAGGGTTCAAGATGGGCTGTTGGAGTGGGAAAACTATCTAAATGATTATGTTACCATAAGGTCTAGAGAGGTGTTTTGGGATGTTAGAACTGAGTGTTATATTGTGAAGTTCGACTTGCACAGAGAGGAGCTAAGAAGAGTGAAGAGGCCTATTGATAACGTGTCACGGAAAAAGGATTTTGAGATGTTTAGAATACTTCTAGAAGATTTTGGACACTTGGTCCTCATGTACACATCTCCTAAAAAGGCGATGTTCTTCTTACTCAACAACAATTCAAAATGGAAACACATAATGAATCTGAATCACAGTGAAGATTGGAAGAAAGGTCGCAACAAAATACCGTTTACTCATATTCCATTTCCTTGCTCAACCATCATCTTCGATAGCTTCTT
This sequence comes from Gnaphalium uliginosum, assembly GCA_963930675.1. Lineage (NCBI taxonomy): Eukaryota > Viridiplantae > Streptophyta > Magnoliopsida > Asterales > Asteraceae > Gnaphalium > Gnaphalium uliginosum. The sequence continues at coordinate 44,584,463 of OZ005685.1, read as the reverse complement.
GCTTTTCAACAAAGCGACTATAAATGGAAATCATGAGTTGTACTATTGCAACTTGAAGAAGCAAATAATGGAACCTTTGGAAGGGGTTGAATATGAGAGTCACCATAGGTGGGTTCCTCAAATGTCAACCTTTACAGGCAGGGAGGTTGTACGTAAGGAGGTAAACTAGTCAATGGATTTGTCAATATGATAGTGTTGCATATAAGTAAAGCCTTGAGATAGTGTACTCTGTTGCTTTTGAAATCTAGATTTGATAGTGTAATTGAAGTTTGGTTGACATTCTTTTGAATATGAATTTGGATTTGGATTTTTTGCATGTAATTGAAATTTGGAGATGGCTAGTGTTTCTTGTGAATTTGAGAATATGAGTTTGGATTTGGATTTTTAGCATGTAATTGAAATTTGGTTGTGTTTCTTGTGAATTTGAGAAATTTGGATTATTTGATACTTTTGTAGTGAGCAGGGGAAAGAAGATTGATTGGTTTTAGGTGAACCTTTAGGTATGTTTTTCTTCTAATTTATATATATACAGGGGACATACCTATACCTATAGTGGTTTAAACTACTCATCAGATATTTGTAACCCCAAGTTTAATAGTACTAATTAACTCTTTCAAGTGAATGAAATAAAATAATATTTAACACCTTAGGCCTATTTATTTAAACACCATTTCGAGGTAAATGCTACTCTGTAATCAATCACTAATTATTATTATTATTAAATATATATGATATATGCTTGTTTCCTAATTTCGGCTCAAAAAATTCTTTTAAGCCACCTAAGCTTTTAAAACATTTGACCGAGAAAACAAAAAAGGTTGACTTTATTTAACGTACAAGTGCATGTACCAGTGAAACTCTTGGACTGTCTCTAACATCCCCTGTTTTTTTTTGTTATTATTCTTTAAAATATGAAAATAAAAAAGGTTAGGCTGTAACGTTAAGTTTGTGTGAAACTCACAACATTTTTTAGACAATATGATATTTTAAAATATTGGATTGATTTTTAAACGATAGAAGTTCATCATATATTATTTCGAACCCTAAAAAGTCAAACTGTGATTAGCGTAAAATAAGAAGGTGGGTATCACAAAGGCGTGTTTGATTAGTGAGAACCCGAATGAGAACTAAATAATGCACGTCGTTCATTCCTTCGTTAGGTGTTACGTTAAATGAAACTATCTTCACATTACACGAGATTATTTGGACCAAGTACTTATTTGCTCATGAGAAATTGATCCTATTCGGAGCGGTTGATATACACAAATGGTACGTAGAATCAAACCCAACTAACAATAATTAGTTGATCACTTTAATATCAATGTTTAGTAATTGACCAACACACACACAACACAACACAACGTGTAATCGAGGTTACACCCACAAAGAATAACGGTAAATAAACAAAGCAAACAAATCAAGATAACAAGCAATACAAACAAAATGATTTCATGTGGTTGTATCCGATATCTGATTTTGGAGGTCGGTTTAGTATACGGGGCTAAAAACCTATAAGTTTTGTATTAATTATCGTAGTTCAGGGATTACAAATACTTACGGTATATCTTGTATATATATAGTAAGTAAATAACTTTTGGAACATATAAAAAATACATCTTTTCCGATCAACCTAATTTCTGTCATGTGATCAAAGCTCTCGATTACACTGTAAAACATGCCATGTCTAGAATCTCGCTACGCGATCCGAATTCTCACACTGCAAAATTGGCTCGTTCATCTCTTCTCATTTTTTATTTCGTTAAACTTCACAATTCCAAATATATCCATCAATCATGGTGAAAAGGTTCTCATTTGATCAGTACTCGTGTGTAATTTATCTATAAAAAAAAGTTACTTTTTGTTTAATGAAACCTATGGACATTTCTTAGAGCACATAATAATAAGCTATATATATCAAGTTTAAGGTTTTTATACACCCTCTTTGTTACAAACTATATATATATATAGAGAGAGAGTGTTTGTAGTAATTCATGGCAAAAAAAATTCTTTGTTACAAACCATATGAACACGAATTAATCCACATGTTGTTTTACACGCGATCACCAAACTTCTCGGATCTTCTCTGTTACGTATATGTCGATAGTGTCCCTAATTAATTAGTTACCTCTCAATTCTCAATTGGACCAATAATTTGAGTAGTAATTTAGCTTTTTTGACATTTTTTAGAAATCATTCAACTGTATTATATATATATATATATATATATATATATATATATATATATATATAAATACAATTGAATGATTTCTAAAAAATGTCAAAAAAGCTAAATTACTACTCAAAAAAGCTAAACTCCAAGTACTAATGTTACAGATTCTGCCAACGCCATGAAAGGAATGTAAGTTAAAGACATCTCCACTTGTTTTAAAATAAATATTTACGTTGCTCAACTAGTTGTCAAATTAGGGTAATATATATATGGGGAAACACTACCTCCAACCAAACAATGAATGCATATAATCAGTAGTTATTATTAATTTAATTAAGCTTGGCATAAATAATAATTACCTCAGATTATGATCGAAAATTTTCACTGCCTTCGTCCTCCGATCCGTGTGCACTTTAGGGTTTCATAAGTATTGTAGTATTAATCAATCGTATATCGTCGTCGGTGGTTTTTATTTATCCCGATATATGTACGCATGTATTGTGGTCAGGTTCCTAATCATGGGCCTGCAGTAGAGATGAACATAGCCGGTTTTTTGGCCAAACCGGTTCGCAGATAGCACATAATTAGAAGAACATAAAAGGCTACATTCATGAGTTCTTAAATGAAATTAGCACAAATATGAAGTACTTCCGGAATATTATATGATCCTTGCGAGAAAATCAAGTGAGCCACAAACAAACAAGTATCTTTTGAAGTTAGCAAATTGGGGCTCTACTTCTCTATTAGTACAACCACAAATTAAACAGAACATATATATCTAGTATAGTATAAAATAAAGAACCAAAAAAAGGATACTAAAATCGAGTTAAGAGTAGTACAGATAGAGAATCGATTGCAGGCCCACTGAGAAGCCGTTGTGCATGTCGCATAACAATTGCAAGAGTTGCAGGTAATGGTATGCCACGAGCACTCAAAGGTAATACTACAGCTGGGGACGGTTCTGTATTATTTGGAGGTTGATTTGGTTGATACCCTGCAAAAAGCTCAAAAAAAAAATTTACAACTAAGCTTCTTAATTAAAATTGGGAAAAAAAAGACAAAAAATAAACAAACATTATTTTTAAAGTCGTTACCTCTTGGTCACAATGCCTGCTCCTTGCGATTCATAAACTCAGAAAGCGTGTGTAATGAATCAGGAATTGGCTGAAAATACATGAGATAAACCACGCAACCAAAGATGATATGTAAGACAATGTAGCAATTAGAACAGAAACAAATGAACTGCAAAAGATAATTTTCTAAAATAGTAGTACCGTGGCAAGTGTTGGTATAGGAATTTCAGTTGTTAAAACAAACAAAGGAGCTATACGTAATCCAAAATCACCGAATAACAAACTGAAAAAGAAAAATAAAGAGGAATAAAGAATCACCTGCATGTTTGGCATTGGTCCATCGTTACCTCCCATGGAGTTCTGGCCCCCAATCCCGAAAGAATTAAAAACTGCCCCAATAACCTAGAGACAAAGAAAAATAATAATAATAATAATATTGAACTACACAAGCCATTATAGAGCATGCATAACACCATTAATTAACTAATTACTACAGAAAGCAAGAAAGATACACACCCGACTTATATCAGGAGTGCCACCGTCGTTATGGTCCCCACTACCAAAGGACCCGAGTACTACACTATGTGAAACACGAGCGACACGAGGACGTGCACCCGCAGCATTAGCATTAGCATTAGCATCATGTCCTGTAAAAGAAATGCAACCTTGTGGTTATAAGCTGCTAAAAGTTACCACATGCACATGTAACTCCATCTGTGTAATAAAGTGCAACTATGTATAAAAGATATTTTAGCACTTAATCTGACATTAATGATGTTATCATGCAAGAATAAAGAGATAATCACACATGTGTTACTACCATTAGAAGTTGTCGTCCCAGTTGAAGAACCAGATGGAGATTGTGGTTTTTATTACCTCGAGAAGTTTCACTATTTTCGTCCTCCAATCCTTGCGCTCTTTAGGGTTTCATGAAACTATTGCAGTATCAATCAATCGTAGATCGTGGATGGTTTTTATCCCGATATATGTATGTGCTCGCGTAAGGGTTCCTGATCGTGGTCCTGAAGTAGCCCAATATCAAGAATTAGAAGAAATTTTATCAACTTGGGCCTAATAGATACTTGGGTTTTTGTTGAGAATAAGGGCCGGCCAGCAAAATTTGACGGCCCAATGAGACCAAAAAAAAAGTCCTATAAACGCAAAATTCATATTTATATTTATACCTAGATTTTGGGCTGTAGAGTAATTCATTCCTGAATAATTGTTACTGTATGTTTTCTTTCATTATCTTAGCTTACCTTCAAGAGCATGATAAAAGTTCAAAACTTTACTAAAGAAACGGTCCTACTTTCAGATTTTTTACATGGCATTAATCTCATTAATTGGTTCAATACCTAAAGATTGCTAAAGCACTTGAAAGTGTTGGATTTGGTGATCTTGCTAGCATCGTAATAATGTGAGTTTTCTAAATAAATGTCTTTTTAATTTCAAGAAATAAAGAATATGTTTGTGTTACATTTGAAGCTAATTTGTGCTATCACAAAACTTGCAATCGAATGCATTGACGGGGATATTGCCTTCGCAACTTGGCAATCTTAAGAACCTTCTAGAACTTAGGTTGGATAGAAATAAACTCCAGGTACTAATGTTACAGATTCTGCCAACGCCATGAAAGGAATGTAAGTTAAAGACATCTCCACTTGTTTTAAAATAAATATTTACGTTGCTCAACTAGTTGTCAAATTAGGGTAATATATATATGGGGAAACACTACCTCCAACCAAACAATGAATGCATATAATCAGTAGTTATTATTAATTTAATTAAGCTTGGCATAAATAATAATTACCTCAGATTATGATCGAAAATTTTCACTGCCTTCGTCCTCCGATCCGTGTGCACTTTAGGGTTTCATAAGTATTGTAGTATTAATCAATCGTATATCGTCGTCGGTGGTTTTTATTTATCCCGATATATGTACGCACGTATTGTGGTCAGGTTCCTAATCATGGGCCTGAAGTAGAGATGAACATAGCCGGTTTTTTGGCCAAACCGGTTCGGGTTGTAAACCGAACCGGTTTTTGGTCAACGGTCAAAAACCGGTTTTCTCAAAAACCGGTTCGGTTCCAAACCGGTTTTGGAGGGTAAAAAACCGGTTCGGTTCCAAACCGATTTTGGAGGGCAATCTTAACAATAACTTAAAACAAAGTCTTCTGAATCTTCATAAAAATATTATTGAAACCAATAATTCTATATAATTAAGTATTTTTCGAGCATGGAGCGTTTTAGGGAAAAACAACGTAATCTTCAAATTTTTTTCGATAGAATACTAGTACATTAAGAATGAAAAATAACATAACAATAACTTAAAACAAAGTCTTCTAAATCTTCATAAAAATATTATCGAAACCAATAAGTCTTCATAATTCTTCAAAATCTTCAAATTTTATTAATCTTCAATTCTTCTAACATCTTCCATTTGAGTAGTCTTCAAAAGTCGAAATCTTCTTCGGAGGTAGGCTCGCGCGAAGCTTCATCGAGAGAAATTTCCTCGTCGGAAAGTGATATTGCCATACCCGCTTCCACCTCGATATCGTGTATATCTCCTTCGTATTCCATTTCACTTTCAACACTTGAAACGTTTTGTATACGTTCCGCAGTGTCTAAGTGATCCTTCAAGCAAATACATATCTCTAGTGAGGCCGGTGTGAGTCTTGTTCGTCGTATAGATAATACCCTGCCACTAAGAGAAAAAGCGGATTGCGAAGCTACCGTAGAAGCTTGGACCGTTAGTAAATCTCGGGCCATGATGGTTAGAATGGGAAATTAAGATTCCCTCCCTTTCCACCAAGCCAACATATCAAAATGTGCAAATTCTTCGGGTTCCATTGAGGCTAAAAAATCCGTTCCGATATATCTCCCATATTCGCTAGTGGCATTTTGGTCACCATCACCTCTTGCCCATTTATGGTTTTCTTGTCTTAAACTATTATATAAATTCTCAATTGGACCAATAATTTGAGTAGTAATTTAGCTTTTTTGACATTTTTTAGAAATCATTCAACTGTATTTATATATATATATATATATAATCTTTTGAAATCAATAGTTTAGTAAATTGTAATTCCAAAATGTTGCGCACCATCTAGATAAAAAAGTAGTCATTTTAAAGGTTGAAACCAATAGTTTAGTAAATTCTTTGCACGTCTTCGTTTGGCTTGAAATACGTTAACTTTATAAATGAGGATTTGTAAATATGAGTTTTTTTTTTCTACTTTAGGTTGTGGGGTGTGTGTAATTGTTTGCATATATGATTAATCATCTATGTTAATTTTAGAGATAACGATTTTGGTGTAAAGGTTGGACGGTTCATTGCTTCATGGGTATCTAGATTTGTTTTATCATTTTCAGTAAATAAAAAAGCAAATAATTATTTTATCTAGATAGTCATTTTAATTATTCAGACAGTTTATTCAATATAAAAAGTAAACAGCATTATTCATTCACTTATTAATGTATACAGACATTCATATGTATACTGCCATTTTTATATATATGTGACTTAATGAAAAAATAAATAAACAGCCCCTTAGTGTCTCAATTATAATCCAAAATTATAAAGCTTTATTTAACATAAATACACTTTTGGGAAACTCTTCACCCAATTGGACAGCTTCTTTTACACAATTTTATTTACCTATTACCTATGTTATTCGGTAGAAATAGAACATAATAGGGGTGTTCATCGTTCTGGTTTACGATTTTCTCGGTGTAATCGGTTCGGTGTATTCGGTTTTGAAAATTTGGGAGCAAAACCGAAAGCCGAATTCAAATTGAAAATCGAACCGAAAACCGAATTTTCGGTTTCGGTTAAAACCGAAAAACTTAAATTTTTTTCAAAAACACCTTTCAACATACAAAACTAAAAAATATGCACGATTATACGATACAAATTATATAAATCTAACTATTAATAATTATTATATGTTAGCCAAATTCGAGTTTATAAAGCATAAAACTGTCAATGTACGTGAATTTTAATGTACAAACATAATATTTATTTTTCACAAACACATGATAGCTAAAAATCTTTGTATGGTTTAAAACAAACTCCAAGACAGTGGAATGGTTTTAAACAAAGTATGTGTGATTATTCTCTGTATGTTAAAGCTGAGGGTGATTTGTTTATTGCTTTATTAGTATATGTAGATGATATTGTTATCACTGCTAACAATGTGGATGAATTTAATAAGTTCAAGTTATTTCTTAAGTCTAAATTCATGATAAAAGATCTTGGTGTGTTAAAGTATTTTCTGGGAATAGAAATGTTGAATAATAAACAAGGCATATGTTTGTCTAAAAAAAATAGTGTTTAATTGTTAAATGATTATGGCATGCTTGGTTGCAAACCTGCCAGTACTCATATAGAGCCTAACCTGTGTGTGGCTTGTGAACCAACAGATAAGAATAAGTCTTTATCTAACATTACTAAATATCAACAGTTGGTTGGTAGATTAATCTATTTAACCTTGACCAGACTTGACATATCTTTCTCAGTTCATGTACTCAGTCAGTATATACATACTCCATTGCAATCACATTTGGATCTTCCATTCACAGTACTTAGATATCTTAAAGGTGCTCCAGGTAAAAGATTACAAATTGTGAAAGGTAATGATTTTGATCTAAAAGCTTATTGTGATGCTGACCGGACAAAGTGCAAACTGAACAGAAAGTCTGTAGGTTATCTTGGGTATTTTTGTAATTCTCTTATTGTTTAAAAAAGTAAAAAACAAGCAACAATTTTCAGGTCCTATGCAGAGGCAGAATATTGGGCTATGACAACCACTGCTTGTGAAATTATGTGGATTAAAAATTTATTAAAAGATTTAAAAGTTGAGATTAGTCTTCTTGTAGATCTTTTTTGTGATAATAATTCTGCTCTTCAATTGGCTGCAAATCCTATTTTCCATGAAAGAACTAAATATTTTGAAATTCATGTTCATTATTTTATAAGAGAAATGATTGCAGCTGGTATTATAAAAACTATTAAAATTGGTTCTAATTCTCAGTTAGCAGACATTCTCACAAAGGGTCTGAGTATATCTCAACACATTTATTTATCCAAAAATCTAGGTCTTGTAGACTTGTTCCAAGATAAGCTTGAGGGGGAATGTTGAAATTATAAGTGCTAATTCAAGCTTACCTTTTTTTATATATTGTTTATTAGCTTATTTGGTTGCATAAGTATTTTCAGGTTGTGTTGTATTTAATGGAAAGCTGAAGGTCTATTATGTCATTTCTGGATCTCAAATGATAGTTCTTAAAGAGGTGTGAAAGCAGCAATCTAAAGTGAAAAGAAGATGATTCAAGAAGGACCATTTGTGTCTTTTTATAGTTTATATATATAGTTATGCGATTAGGGTTTAGAACTAATCTTTGTATTGTATTTTGAGCAGTTACCAAAAAAAAACATTCGTTTTTGTATATTCTTAGTCTGAGTGTATAAATCACCATTCCAGTGATCTTGTGAGTAAAATTCTATTACAGTAAAAGTATATGAGTTTCTGGTTTTTTCACTGGCTAATATATAGATCATAAAATTTCAGCATTCACTTTTACCAAATTACTAAGAGCATGTTGACGTACAATCAATCTAATTGATTAGAAATATGTTGAATGTGCATTCGTAACAAACATAATAATATAATATTGTGTGCAACAATTACAGAGATTGAAGCCAAATTGGTGGGGTAAGTTTGCTTCGTGATTCTCCGCTGAAATAAGGCTCGATGGTTCCATCGGAGATATGATAAATCCCCATGTCCCTCCCACCTCCATGTTTGCTCCAAGTGTACAAGCCACTTACGTCGTCTGTGTAGTATATGCAATTACTCTTGATTACCCCTGAGGTGTCATCTATCCAAAACGATGAATTATCTCCCACAAACAAAGTTTTTCTACCAAGATCATTCACTTTCGACCATTTTTCAGTTTCTAAATTATACTCGTAAACTTTAAAACTCTTTGTTTTGTAATTCTCACAGGATAACTCCCATTCAATTATGTCATCGAACATTCCTTCTCTTTTAACGACCAACAACCTCCTCGTTCCGTCATCGTCATCCAATCCCAGAATATACGCTTTCTGCAAATTTTCATTGTCAACGTCTTTTGGCAACTTTGACACATTAACAATGACTGTTGGATCTTTTTCATTAAAATCACATGCTCGTAAATTATAGTTAGAATCAATTATGTAAACTTGTCCATTGTAGTAAGTAATATCGTCCATGTTCCAGCTCGCTCCCGGTTCAACACATGTCCAACTGGCATCTCCAATACGGCAAAACCCTAGCTTATCAATATACCACCATATAATCACCACCAACGATGATTGAGCTAGAAAGAGTAGCTTTTTTATTCCAAGATCCCAGAAGTATCCACGAAGCTCTGTAATGGTGTTGAGATTTGGAAGATTAATGGTTTCACACGATAATGGATTGAAGAGATGCGCAGCATCATTGTCTCCCACGATTGCGAGCCACCCACATGAAGACTTACACACCTTACCATATGCTTCTGGGAGTCGTATTTTGCGAGTACTCTTGTTTGAGAGAAGAAATAATTCACGAAACTCCTCATCTTCTGTTTTCTCTGCAAGCAAAAGGGACGGAAACCGCGAAGGATGTCCATTGGAGTTTGGGACTTTAGTTGCTACCGCAGAATGCCAAGACTTGCACACACTGGCAAAAGAGAGATAATCTTCGTAGAAAACAATATGTTTCTGTGCTATTTTAACAAGTACTTCGGGCAACATCTCCGACCATTCCATAGTATCGTAATTAACGATCGATTGTTTTTAACAACACCTGCGACAAGTTTACAATATAATTAAACAAATTATATTGTAACGACATGGACCAAATCTACTCCTCGTCTGTAGTTCAAGTTAAACTACGAGCTCGATTTTTTAAATCCGAAATTTAAGTTCTATTTTTTATTTTGTAATCGAACAAGCAACAGTAAACCTTAATACTATTTCTACTATCAACTTTATCATTATCACAATAATAAATATATAAATATTGAACACCAGAAGCGTACCTGAATCCCGTAGAATCGAAGAAGTTCGCGCGAGTCTCGGTGGTGAGTTTAACTTTTGAAACGGTTGCCCTGTTTTGACCTTTTAAGCTTTTTATAACCCAGTCGAGGCCCGAGGATGCCTTCAAACATGTCGGTTTGTAGTTAATGGGCTTTCACCGGTGGGTCCACTTGCAAAGCCTTTTTCTTCAGTTACAAGTTCAAAAAAGAATTTTACGTGGCACCGATAACGTAATTTAGTTTATTTTATTTTTAATTAATTTAAATGAAAAGAATATGAATCTAACCTCAAACAAGAACAATTAATTAAAAACTTAGCCGAATGATAATCTGGAAATATAAACCCTAGTTTGATCGATGAACCATAGAGAAAAAGAGAATAACATGTGTATTGAATGAAATAATTATACATAAATGCATATTTGTTAAACTCAAATTCAGAATTTAAACTAGAAGATTCGGATAAATAGTTTTGTAAGTTACTTACATAAATATAAACGAGACGACTCGGAAAACATATGCGACATACTAATTTTTTGGAGTAGGACAACTTTAGTTGACCTGTACTTTTCGCCATAGTTCTTAGTTACTTATATAAATAGTTTCGACTATGATGCCATATATCCAAATTGAATAAAATAATCATATAACATATTACTAATACCATAGTTAAAAATGAAATAATAAAAGAAAAATAAAAAGAAAATAGCTTTACAAAAATAGAAGGTTAAACATTTTTTAATAAGCTATGTAAGTAAGTTTGCATCAAAGCTAAACACCAGTTTAATAATATTATTTTATTAAACCAATAATATAACTATGAAGTCATCACATGCAAACTTTTTGAGCTGTGTAAATAGGGCCCAATGGACCTTAATATGTTTTTAATTTACATAAATAAATCAGTACATAAATAATGAGTACGTGAACTAGGTCAACATTCTCGGCGCTAAACTGAAACATTATTGGTTGGATGGAGTCGGGCCAAAATACAAACGGGTATACCCAATAAATACTACCCGTGAACAGTAAATATCTGACCATCGATTAATATACACTAATAATTCAGCGGTATTTTATACTTTTAGGGAAAAAATGATAGTTGATGGCGGGTGAGTTTAAATGTCATTTTCATTGTAACTTTCTTGATTAAATTTTGAAAATCATTTTCGATACATGCATAAGTGGTGTTTGTTTTTTACGCTTGATGTTTGACATGGACAAAGCGTCTTCATCGGAGCTAAAGCTTTCGATATCAACAACCTCATCATCAAAATGAAACATTAGGTAAGAAAAAATGTGTGATTATTCATAAATGATTAAGAAATGTATGAAATAAAATATTACAATTAAAAAGTGATAGTTTAGACGGACTTTGTATTATAATAAATGAGGAAGGTTTATATGAAATTGGTTGAAAAATACCTCAACGAAACCGGAGGAGTATAAACGATTGGAGAAATGACATTAGGACTTACGGAGCATTAGCGGCTTGTTGGAGGATCATTGGTATTGTAACTGGAGCATTGAAGTTTTGAGTATTGTTGTTATTATTCATAGTGTCAAATTATATGTATTAAATTCTTGAAAATATTGTTTGAGAATACCATGTAATGACGTTTGTATGGAGTAGACATTTTATGTGATTTCATAACATGTAATAAGTTTGACTTGGATACACATTGCAATATCGACATAAATTGATAATGCATAGGTTTTTCATTTGACTTTAATATATAAGATATTAATTCGATTAGTATAATAAATTCGATTGAATAAATGTCAATACGTAAACAAAAGATCAATATGTATTATAATTGTTACTGTATCACATATTTCTTTCTGATTTACAACGTATCATAAAAGGAAAGACCATAAAGATTAAATCTGTATCATATGATTTTGCTAGCTACAATGTATCATATGATTTTGCTAGCTACAACATATATCGATTATTTATAGAAGTTTTCAAAAGCATATTTGTAATTGAATATTGGTGGCTAGATATATTATAGTATTGTTTGGCCATACTGTATTACTTAGGAGATTTATGAATCAGAAAGATAGAAGTTTGTTTAATGTTAATTGTAAGAGATATAATATACGGGCAATTTTGACATTTGTATGTGTTGAGTACAATATTAAGATAAAAAGAAGAGACTGTTTATATATATTAGAGATAAAAAGATAGAATTTTACTTAATGTTAGTTGTAAGAGATATAATATAGGGGCAATTTTGACATTTGTATGTGTTAGATTACAAGATTAAGGTAAAAAGAGATATCTAAAAATCTAAAATATAAAAGTAAAAAGTAGAAAATTATATGAAACTCTTAAAAGGTAAATACAAGATCAAAATCTGATAATAAAAACTTATTTTGGTCCCATATTATATCATTTTATAATTAGAAAATTAGTAAAATTTGGAGTAATATAAAATTCTATAATGATGAAAGCAAATCTAAACTCACATAGTGAAAAACGTGAAACGAGAATTTGTACTTGGACAAAGTCCCAACTAAGAATGAGAACTGAACTTGCACAAAAAAATCAACATCAAAACCAAATCTATCACGAACAAATATTAAATTCTACTTTCAGACTAATGCTTGTAACACCACAATAACAATTGAAACACATCAGAATCAAATTTCACATTCAAGCAAGAACAAGTATCTAGGTAACTTTGCGCTTAATAAGTTCCAGATATATAATTTCAACTATGATGCACAAGAAAATCATACCGTGAGACCAATAATACTTCAAAATCTAGTTTAATTTGTACAACATAAAAATTTCATCATAAACAAGAAGCAATAAATACAATCCTCATTCACCTCCCTCTTCAACCCGACGTGAAACATCCCGCTTCAACATTTCCATAAATTCCTGCAAAGGCACAAATATAAAACTCAAACTTTAAAACCCAACAAATTCAAATAAACAGTATCTGTAACATGAATATTTTTGTGATAATTGTGCTATGTGTTTACAATTAACAAAAAGGCCATCAAGGTAAACTTACACAACCATGAGGTTGTGAGTTAAGTCCGGGCTTCGCACAAATGTACATATTTGTGGACAAAAGTGTAAATTCATAGTAGTTGTGTGTGAGTACTTGCATCGTCACCATTGTTGTTCAAGTGAGCAGCGGCTTCAACTACAGATGAGAAGACTTCTTCTCGCGATTCCTGGTGTTCAATCTTCTCAACCAAATCTTGGAGGTTTACCTCCAAGCATACAACCGGTTCACATGTTCAAGTTCAAAACTTTGTGTTTTTATGAATATTGATTGGGTCGAGAACAAACCTGCGGATCATCTGAAGTAGCGTTAATGCTTGTAGGTTGAAGTTCACGGTCCATAGAAGGTGGCTGCTGAAAACCTCCACCACCAAATGCTTGCGCAACCATGGGCATCATTTGTTGAACCATAATAAAACCACCACCACGGGACCCACCCATTCCGGAAAACATGTTACTCAAATCCTGATTACCATCCATCTGTTGAGCAATTTGATTGACTGTGTTCATCGTAACAGGGTTCTGAGTTAGTTGACCCAACATATTCCTCAAGACGTCCAGCGACCCGATTCCCGTCTCGCTTGAAACTCCAGATAGCAGGCCATCTAGAGCAGGACTTGCGATAACTTGGTTCATGATTGTAGCAGAATCCACTTGGCCACCAGTAGGATTAGACGTACTACGAGCGACAGAAGTAGGAGGCGCGTTAACAGGTGGCACACTACTACTAGTGGATTCTGGTTTTGTTTGCCGAGTTCGCCTCTAAATCACAAACATAAAAACTTTAGCATTCAACATTTGCAAAAAAAGATGGGATTAATCAAAATAATGCTAGTTATTTGGCAATTCGATAATGTTGGGTAACACTATAGGATTAGTTCAAAACATGTATTAATCATACCAGTTGAGTTGACCTAAAACATCCTTTGTCCAAAACAAATTATAAATATCTAGTGTCTCAATTATAATCCAAAATTTATGAAGCTTTATTTAACAGAAATACACTTTGGAAAACTCTTGACCCAATTGGACAGGCTTCTTTTACGCTATTTCATTTACCTATGTCATCTGGTAGAAATAAAACAGAACCCGGATTGACGCATAGATAAGTAACAGAAACAAATGCTCACCTTAGCTTGTAACCCTCCTAAACCAAGTTCAAGAGGAATATATGACACATTTTCCCAGTTATCAGTTGCTGAAGTTGATGATGAAGCACCTTCCACATCATTTGCGGACTTCGTTACACTGCTACTGGAAGTAACGTTTTCCAAATCCCATGTATCCTGCTCAATAGTCAATACTAGGTTAATTGAAAATAATCCATTACTAGACAATAATATAAGAAACATAATGCTAAAACCTACCATATGGGCCACAGTTTTAGACAAACCTCCTTCTGGTTGGCCTGGATTTACAGAATAGCAACGTTTATGTAACAGAAATCATTTTACGAGCACCAATTTAACATGATATGCATAGACATTACCTGCAGAAGCCAGATTTTCGCTCCTCATACTATCATCAACCCCTCTTGTTTGCAAGTTAACTTCAGTCAGAGCTATAGTCATAGATAATGATGCAAAGTCAGAAGTTGATTATAATGCAAAGACACTAGTTTTTGATGAAAGGCGATAGCAGTGATGTTACCTTCAGGAACATTAACTGTTCCATTAGCACGATCTCCTTGATTTGATTCAACATTAGTTCCTCTTTGACCTATTCCTAAGAAAAAGTCACGTTGTGAGGGATGTCGGTGACAGAAGCTTATATTAATAAGACAAATCAAAATTTTTTTAATTAGATACCCGCGTGGATATGAACATTAATGTGCCTTGGAACGGCACCAATGCCAACCGGACCAAAAGCGGCTGAATTAACGGGAGTAGCTTGACCGCCAAACATTGAATTAGTTTGCAGAGGGAAAGGCTGCAAAGAAAGAAAAAAAAAATCGAGTAGGTCACGTTAGAAGCAGTTTAATTACCATAGGAACTAGTTGTGAAAGTGTCCAAAAGGGCAAAAGGAAACGTAAATATTATGGGAGTTCACTTATTGATAGGGTAAATAACAAACCTGGACCATTATAGGATTAGGCCCTGATGGAGAAATATAAACATCGGGTCCAGCGTATACGGAAGATTCGGCCTGCAATATCCACACCCGAGTCAATTGTAAACGAAAAATTTACGGAGAAACAATGGCACTAAAAAGAAGAGATAGAACAATACATACACGAGAATGTGCAATACATAAGGTCAACATTGTACGACCAAGCTCAAGGAGAAGAGTGCCTAAATGTTACATAGCAAGCCCATATTGCATGGCTTCTGATTGAATTTGGGCTCTTACTGTTGGGTCCGTGCAACTCTCCTCTTCTTCTAGGCGTCCTGCAGCATGCTACAAGTTTACAGCAGATCGCAGATAGCACATAATTAGAAGAACATAAAAGGCTACATTCATGAGTTCTTAAATGAAATTAGCACAAATATGAAGTACTTCCGGAATATTATATGATCCTTGCGAGAAAATCAAGTGAGCCACAAACAAACAAGTATCTTTTGAAGTTAGCAAATTGGGGCTCTACTTCTCTATTAGTACAACCACAAATTAAACAGAACATATATATCTAGTATAGTATAAAATAAAGAACCAAAAAAAGGATACTAAAATCGAGTTAAGAGTAGTACAGATAGAGAATCGATTGCAGGCCCACTGAGAAGCCGTTGTGCATGTCGCATAACAATTGCAAGAGTTGCAGGTAATGGTATGCCACGAGCACTCAAAGGTAATACTACAGCTGGGGACGGTTCTGTATTATTTGGAGGTTGATTTGGTTGATACCCTGCAAAAAGCTCAAAAAAAAAAATTTACAACTAAGCTTCTTAATTAAAATTGGGAAAAAAAAGACAAAAAATAAACAAACATTATTTTTAAAGTCGTTACCTCTTGGTCACAATGCCTGCTCCTTGCGATTCATAAACTCAGAAAGCGTGTGTAATGAATCAGGAATTGGCTGAAAATACATGAGATAAACCACGCAACCAAAGATGATATGTAAGACAATGTAGCAATTAGAACAGAAACAAATGAACTGCAAAAGATAATTTTCTAAAATAGTAGTACCGTGGCAAGTGTTGGTATAGGAATTTCAGTTGTTAAAACAAACAAAGGAGCTATACGTAATCCAAAATCACCGAATAACAAACTGAAAAAGAAAAATAAAGAGGAATAAAGAATCACCTGCATGTTTGGCATTGGTCCATCGTTACCTCCCATGGAGTTCTGGCCCCCAATCCCGAAAGAATTAAAAACTGCCCCAATAACCTAGAGACAAAGAAAAATAATAATAATAATAATATTGAACTACACAAGCCATTATAGAGCATGCATAACACCATTAATTAACTAATTACTACAGAAAGCAAGAAAGATACACACCCGACTTATATCAGGAGTGCCACCGTCGTTATGGTCCCCACTACCAAAGGACCCGAGTACTACACTATGTGAAACACGAGCGACACGAGGACGTGCACCCGCAGCATTAGCATTAGCATTAGCATCATGTCCTGTAAAAGAAATGCAACCTTGTGGTTATAAGCTGCTAAAAGTTACCACATGCACATGTAACTCCATCTGTGTAATAAAGTGCAACTATGTATAAAAGATATTTTAGCACTTAATCTGACATTAATGATGTTATCATGCAAGAATAAAGAGATAATCACACATGTGTTACTACCATTAGAAGTTGTCGTCCCAGTTGAAGAACCAGATGGAGATTGTGGTTTTTATTACCTCGAGAAGTTTCACTATTTTCGTCCTCCAATCCTTGCGCTCTTTAGGGTTTCATGAAACTATTGCAGTATCAATCAATCGTAGATCGTGGATGGTTTTTATCCCGATATATGTATGTGCTCGCGTAAGGGTTCCTGATCGTGGTCCTGAAGTAGCCCAATATCAAGAATTAGAAGAAATTTTATCAACTTGGGCCTAATAGATACTTGGGTTTTTGTTGAGAATAAGGGCCGGCCAGCAAAATTTGACGGCCCAATGAGACCAAAAAAAAAAGTCCTATAAACGCAAAATTCATATTTATATTTATACCTAGATTTTGGGCTGTAGAGTAATTCATTCCTGAATAATTGTTACTGTATGTTTTCTTTCATTATCTTAGCTTACCTTCAAGAGCATGATAAAAGTTCAAAACTTTACTAAAGAAACGGTCCTACTTTCAGATTTTTTACATGGCATTAATCTCATTAATTGGTTCAATACCTAAAGATTGCTAAAGCACTTGAAAGTGTTGGATTTGGTGATCTTGCTAGCATCGTAATAATGTGAGTTTTCTAAATAAATGTCTTTTTAATTTCAAGAAATAAAGAATATGTTTGTGTTACATTTGAAGCTAATTTGTGCTATCACAAAACTTGCAATCGAATGCATTGACGGGGATATTGCCTTCGCAACTTGGCAATCTTAAGAACCTTCTAGAACTTAGGTTGGATAGAAATAAACTCCAGGTACTAATGTTACAGATTCTGCCAACGCCATGAAAGGAATGTAAGTTAAAGACATCTCCACTTGTTTTAAAATAAATATTTACGTTGCTCAACTAGTTGTCAAATTAGGGTAATATATATATGGGGAGACACTACGTCCAACCAAACAATGAATGCATATAATCAGTAGTTATTATTAATTTAATTAAGCTTGGCATAAATAATAATTACCTCAGATTATGATCGAAAATTTTCACTGCCTTCGTCCTCCGATCCGTGTGCACTTTAGGGTTTCATAAGTATTGTAGTATTAATCAATCGTATATCGTCGTCGGTGGTTTTTATTTATCCCGATATATGTACGCACGTATTGTGGTCAGGTTCCTAATCATGGGCCTGAAGTAGAGATGAACATAGCCGGTTTTTTGGCCAAACCGGTTCGGGTTGTAAACCGAACCGGTTTTTGGTCAACGGTCAAAAACCGGTTTTCTCAAAAACCGGTTCGGTTCCAAACCGGTTTTGGAGGGTAAAAAACCGGTTCGGTTCCAAACCGATTTTGGAGGGCAATCTTAACAATAACTTAAAACAAAGTCTTCTGAATCTTCATAAAAATATTATTGAAACCAATAATTCTATATAATTAAGTATTTTTCGAGCATGGAGCGTTTTAGGGAAAAACAACGTAATCTTCAAATTTTTTTCGATAGAATACTAGTACATTAAGAATGAAAAATAACATAACAATAACTTAAAACAAAGTCTTCTAAATCTTCATAAAAATATTATCGAAACCAATAAGTCTTCATAATTCTTCAAAATCTTCAAATTTTATTAATCTTCAATTCTTCTAACATCTTCCATTTGAGTAGTCTTCAAAAGTCGAAATCTTCTTCGGAGGTAGGCTCGCGCGAAGCTTCATCGAGAGAAATTTCCTCGTCGGAAAGTGATATTGCCATACCCGCTTCCACCTCGATATCGTGTATATCTCCTTCGTATTCCATTTCACTTTCAACACTTGAAACGTTTTGTATACGTTCCGCAGTGTCTAAGTGATCCTTCAAGCAAATACATATCTCTAGTGAGGCCGGTGTGAGTCTTGTTCGTCGTATAGATAATACCCTGCCACTAAGAGAAAAAGCGGATTGCGAAGCTACCGTAGAAGCTTGGACCGTTAGTAAATCTCGGGCCATGATGGTTAGAATGGGAAATTAAGATTCCCTCCCTTTCCACCAAGCCAACATATCAAAATGTGCAAATTCTTCGGGTTCCATTGAGGCTAAAAAATCCGTTCCGATATATCTCCCATATTCGCTAGTGGCATTTTGGTCACCATCACCTCTTGCCCATTTATGGTTTTCTTGTCTTAAACTATTATATAAATTCTCAATTGGACCAATAATTTGAGTAGTAATTTAGCTTTTTTGACATTTTTTAGAAATCATTCAACTGTATTTATATATATATATATATATATATATATATATATATATATATATATATAATCTTTTGAAATCAATAGTTTAGTAAATTGTAATTCCAAAATGTTGCGCACCATCTAGATAAAAAAGTAGTCATTTTAAAGGTTGAAACCAATAGTTTAGTAAATTCTTTGCACGTCTTCGTTTGGCTTGAAATACGTTAACTTTATAAATGAGGATTTGTAAATATGAGTTTTTTTTTTCTACTTTAGGTTGTGGGGTGTGTGTAATTGTTTGCATATATGATTAATCATTTATGTTAATTTTAGAGATAACGATTTTGGTGTAAAGGTTGGACGGTTCATTGCTTCATGGGTATCTAGATTTGTTTTATCATTTTCAGTAAATAAAAAAGCAAATAATTATTTTATCTAGATAGTCATTTTAATTATTCAGACAGTTTATTCAATATAAAAAGTAAACAGCATTATTCATTCACTTATTAATGTATACAGACATTCATATGTATACTGCCATTTTTATATATATGTGACTTAATGAAAAAATAAATAAACAGCCCCTTAGTGTCTCAATTATAATCCAAAATTATAAAGCTTTATTTAACATAAATACACTTTTGGGAAACTCTTCACCCAATTGGACAGCTTCTTTTACACAATTTTATTTACCTATTACCTATGTTATTCGGTAGAAATAGAACATAATAGGGGTGTTCATCGTTCTGGTTTACGATTTTCTCGGTGTAATCGGTTCGGTGTATTCGGTTTTGAAAATTTGGGAGCAAAACCGAAAGCCGAATTCAAATTGAAAATCGAACCGAAAACCGAATTTTCGGTTTCGGTTAAAACCGAAAAACTTAAATTTTTTTCAAAAACACCTTTCAACATACAAAACTAAAAAATATGCACGATTATACGATACAAATTATATAAATCTAACTATTAATAATTATTATATGTTAGCCAAATTCGAGTTTATAAAGCATAAAACTGTCAATGTACGTGAATTTTAATGTACAAACATAATATTTATTTTTCACAAACACATGATAGCTAAAAATCTTTGTATGGTTTAAAACAAACTCCAAGACAGTGGAATGGTTTTAAACAAAGTATGTGTGATTATTCTCTGTATGTTAAAGCTGAGGGTGATTTGTTTATTGCTTTATTAGTATATGTAGATGATATTGTTATCACTGCTAACAATGTGGATGAATTTAATAAGTTCAAGTTATTTCTTAAGTCTAAATTCATGATAAAAGATCTTGGTGTGTTAAAGTATTTTCTGGGAATAGAAATGTTGAATAATAAACAAGGCATATGTTTGTCTAAAAAAATAGTGTTTAATTGTTAAATGATTATGGCATGCTTGGTTGCAAACCTGCCAGTACTCATATAGAGCCTAACCTGTGTGTGGCTTGTGAACCAACAGATAAGAATAAGTCTTTATCTAACATTACTAAATATCAACAGTTGGTTGGTAGATTAATCTATTTAACCTTGACCAGACTTGACATATCTTTCTCAGTTCATGTACTCAGTCAGTATATACATACTCCATTGCAATCACATTTGGATCTTCCATTCACAGTACTTAGATATCTTAAAGGTGCTCCAGGTAAAAGATTACAAATTGTGAAAGGTAATGATTTTGATCTAAAAGCTTATTGTGATGCTGACCGGACAAAGTGCAAACTGAACAGAAAGTCTGTAGGTTATCTTGGGTATTTTTGTAATTCTCTTATTGTTTAAAAAAGTAAAAAACAAGCAACAATTTTCAGGTCCTATGCAGAGGCAGAATATTGGGCTATGACAACCACTGCTTGTGAAATTATGTGGATTAAAAATTTATTAAAAGATTTAAAAGTTGAGATTAGTCTTCTTGTAGATCTTTTTTGTGATAATAATTCTGCTCTTCAATTGGCTGCAAATCCTATTTTCCATGAAAGAACTAAATATTTTGAAATTCATGTTCATTATTTTATAAGAGAAATGATTGCAGCTGGTATTATAAAAACTATTAAAATTGGTTCTAATTCTCAGTTAGCAGACATTCTCACAAAGGGTCTGAGTATATCTCAACACATTTATTTATCCAAAAATCTAGGTCTTGTAGACTTGTTCCAAGATAAGCTTGAGGGGGAATGTTGAAATTATAAGTGCTAATTCAAGCTTACCTTTTTTTATATATTGTTTATTAGCTTATTTGGTTGCATAAGTATTTTCAGGTTGTGTTGTATTTAATGGAAAGCTGAAGGTCTATTATGTCATTTCTGGATCTCAAATGATAGTTCTTAAAGAGGTGTGAAAGCAGCAATCTAAAGTGAAAAGAAGATGATTCAAGAAGGACCATTTGTGTCTTTTTATAGTTTATATATATAGTTATGCGATTAGGGTTTAGAACTAATCTTTGTATTGTATTTTGAGCAGTTACCAAAAAAAAACATTCGTTTTTGTATATTCTTAGTCTGAGTGTATAAATCACCATTCCAGTGATCTTGTGAGTAAAATTCTATTACAGTAAAAGTATATGAGTTTCTGGTTTTTTCACTGGCTAATATATAGATCATAAAATTTCAGCATTCACTTTTACCAAATTACTAAGAGCATGTTGACGTACAATCAATCTAATTGATTAGAAATATGTTGAATGTGCATTCGTAACAAACATAATAATATAATATTGTGTGCAACAATTACAGAGATTGAAGCCAAATTGGTGGGGTAAGTTTGCTTCGTGATTCTCCGCTGAAATAAGGCTCGATGGTTCCATCGGAGATATGATAAATCCCCATGTCCCTCCCACCTCCATGTTTGCTCCAAGTGTACAAGCCACTTACGTCGTCTGTGTAGTATATGCAATTACTCTTGATTACCCCTGAGGTGTCATCTATCCAAAACGATGAATTATCTCCCACAAACAAAGTTTTTCTACCAAGATCATTCACTTTCGACCATTTTTCAGTTTCTAAATTATACTCGTAAACTTTAAAACTCTTTGTTTTGTAATTCTCACAGGATAACTCCCATTCAATTATGTCATCGAACATTCCTTCTCTTTTAACGACCAACAACCTCCTCGTTCCGTCATCGTCATCCAATCCCAGAATATACGCTTTCTGCAAATTTTCATTGTCAACGTCTTTTGGCAACTTTGACACATTAACAATGACTGTTGGATCTTTTTCATTAAAATCACATGCTCGTAAATTATCATTAGAATCAATTATGTAAACTTGTCCATTGTAGTAAGTAATATCGTCCATGTTCCAGCTCGCTCCCGGTTCAACACATGTCCAACTGGCATCTCCAATACGGCAAAACCCTAGCTTATGAATAATTCCCCATATAATCACCACCAACGATGATTGAGCTAGAAAGAGTAGCTTTTTTATTCCAAGATCCCAGAAGTATCCACGAAGCTCTGTAATGGTGTTGAGATTTGGAAGATTAATGGTTTCACACGATAATGGATTGAAGAGATGCGCAGCATCATTGTCTCCCACGATTGCGAGCCACCCACATGAAGACTTACACACCTTACCATATGCTTCTGGGAGTCGTATTTTGCGAGTACTCTTGTTTGAGAGAAGAAATAATTCACGAAACTCCTCATCTTCTGTTTTCTCTGCAAGCAAAAGGGACGGAAACCGCGAAGGATGTCCATTGGAGTTTGGGACTTTAGTTGCTACCGCAGAATGCCAAGACTTGCACACACTGGCAAAAGAGAGATAATCTTCGTAGAAAACAATATGTTTCTGTGCTATTTTAACAAGTACTTCGGGCAACATCTCCGACCATTCCATAGTATCGTAATTAACGATCGATTGTTTTTAACAACACCTGCGACAAGTTTACAATATAATTAAACAAATTATATTGTAACGACATGGACCAAATCTACTCCTCGTCTGTAGTTCAAGTTAAACTACGAGCTCGATTTTTTAAATCCGAAATTTAAGTTCTATTTTTTATTTTGTAATCGAACAAGCAACAGTAAACCTTAATACTATTTCTACTATCAACTTTATCATTATCACAATAATAAATATATAAATATTGAACACCAGAAGCGTACCTGAATCCCGTAGAATCGAAGAAGTTCGCGCGAGTCTCGGTGGTGAGTTTAACTTTTGAAACGGTTGCCCTGTTTTGACCTTTTAAGCTTTTTATAACCCAGTCGAGGCCCGAGGATGCCTTCAAACATGTCGGTTTGTAGTTAATGGGCTTTCACCGGTGGGTCCACTTGCAAAGCCTTTTTCTTCAGTTACAAGTTCAAAAAAGAATTTTACGTGGCACCGATAACGTAATTTAGTTTATTTTATTTTTAATTAATTTAAATGAAAAGAATATGAATCTAACCTCAAACAAGAACAATTAATTAAAAACTTAGCCGAATGATAATCTGGAAATATAAACCCTAGTTTGATCGATGAACCATAGAGAAAAAGAGAATAACATGTGTATTGAATGAAATAATTATACATAAATGCATATTTGTTAAACTCAAATTCAGAATTTAAACTAGAAGATTCGGATAAATAGTTTTGTAAGTTACTTACATAAATATAAACGAGGCGACTCGGAAAACATATGCGACATACTAATTTTTTGGAGTAGGACAACTTTAGTTGACCTGTACTTTTCGCCATAGTTCTTAGTTACTTATATAAATAGTTTCGACTATGATGCCATATATCCAAATTGAATAAAATAATCATATAACATATTACTAATACCATAGTTAAAAATGAAATAATAAAAGAAAAATAAAAAGAAAATAGCTTTACAAAAATAGAAGGTTAAACATTTTTTAATAAGCTATGTAAGTAAGTTTGCATCAAAGCTAAACACCAGTTTAATAATATTATTTTATTAAACCAATAATATAACTATGAAGTCATCACATGCAAACTTTTTGAGCTGTGTAAATAGGGCCCAATGGACCTTAATATGTTTTTAATTTACATAAATAAATCAGTACATAAATAATGAGTACGTGAACTAGGTCAACATTCTCGGCGCTAAACTGAAACATTATTGGTTGGATGGAGTCGGGCCAAAATACAAACGGGTATACCCAATAAATACTACCCGTGAACAGTAAATATCTGACCATCGATTAATATACACTAATAATTCAGCGGTATTTTATACTTTTAGGGAAAAAATGATAGTTGATGGCGGGTGAGTTTAAATGTCATTTTCATTGTAACTTTCTTGATTAAATTTTGAAAATCATTTTCGATACATGCATAAGTGGTGTTTGTTTTTTACGCTTGATGTTTGACATGGACAAAGCGTCTTCATCGGAGCTAAAGCTTTCGATATCAACAACCTCATCATCAAAATGAAACATTAGGTAAGAAAAAATGTGTGATTATTCATAAATGATTAAGAAATGTATGAAATAAAATATTACAATTAAAAAGTGATAGTTTAGACGGACTTTGTATTATAATAAATGAGGAAGGTTTATATGAAATTGGTTGAAAAATACCTCAACGAAACCGGAGGAGTATAAACGATTGGAGAAATGACATTAGGACTTACGGAGCATTAGCGGCTTGTTGGAGGATCATTGGTATTGTAACTGGAGCATTGAAGTTTTGAGTATTGTTGTTATTATTCATAGTGTCAAATTATATGTATTAAATTCTTGAAAATATTGTTTGAGAATACCATGTAATGACGTTTGTATGGAGTAGACATTTTATGTGATTTCATAACATGTAATAAGTTTGACTTGGATACACATTGCAATATCGACATAAATTGATAATGCATAGGTTTTTCATTTGACTTTAATATATAAGATATTAATTCGATTAGTATAATAAATTCGATTGAATAAATGTCAATACGTAAACAAAAGATCAATATGTATTATAATTGTTACTTTATCACATATTTCTTTCTGATTTACAACGTATCATAAAAGGAAAGACCATAAAGATTAAATCTGTATCATATGATTTTGCTAGCTACAATGTATCATATGATTTTGCTAGCTACAACATATATCGATTATTTATAGAAGTTTTCAAAAGCATATTTGTAATTGAATATTGGTGGCTAGATATATTATAGTATTGTTTGACCATACTGTATTACTTAGGAGATTTATGAATCAGAAAGATAGAAGTTTGTTTAATGTTAATTGTAAGAGATATAATATACGGGCAATTTTGACATTTGTATGTGTTGAGTACAATATTAAGATAAAAAGAAGAGACTGTTTATATATATTAGAGATAAAAAGATAGAATTTTACTTAATGTTAGTTGTAAGAGATATAATATAGGGGCAATTTTGACATTTGTATGTGTTAGATTACAAGATTAAGGTAAAAAGAGATATCTAAAAATCTAAAATATAAAAGTAAAAAGTAGAAAATTATATGAAACTCTTAAAAGGTAAATACAAGATCAAAATCTGATAATAAAAACTTATTTTGGTCCCATATTATATCATTTTATAATTAGAAAATTAGTAAAACTTGGAGTAATATAAAATTCTATAATGATGAAAGCAAATCTAAACTCACATAGCGAAAAACGTGAAACGAGAATTTGTACTTGGACAAAGTCCCAACTAAGAATGAGAACTGAACTTGCACAAAAAAATCAACATCAAAACCAAATCTATCACGAACAAATATTAAATTCTACTTTCAGACTAATGCTTGTAACACCACAATAACAATTGAAACACATCAGAATCAAATTTCACATTCAAGCAAGAACAAGTATCTAGGTAACTTTGCGCTTAATAAGTTCCAGATATATAATTTCAACTATGATGCACAAGAAAATCATACCGTGAGACCAATAATACTTCAAAATCTAGTTTAATTTGTACAACATAAAAATTTCATCATAAACAAGAAGCAATAAATACAATCCTCATTCACCTCCCTCTTCAACCCGACGTGAAACATCCCGCTTCAACATTTCCATAAATTCCTGCAAAGGCACAAATATAAAACTCAAACTTTAAAACCCAACAAATTCAAATAAACAGTATCTGTAACATGAATATTTTTGTGATAATTGTGCTATGTGTTTACAATTAACAAAAAGGCCATCAAGGTAAACTTACACAACCATGAGGTTGTGAGTTAAGTCCGGGCTTCGCACAAATGTACATATTTGTGGACAAAAGTGTAAAATCATAGTAGTTGTGTGTGAGTACTTGCATCGTCACCATTGTTGTTCAAGTGAGCAGCGGCTTCAACTACAGATGAGAAGACTTCTTCTCGCGATTCCTGGTGTTCAATCTTCTCAACCAAATCTTGGAGGTTTACCTCCAAGCATACAACCGGTTCACATGTTCAAGTTCAAAACTTTGTGTTTTTATGAATATTGATTGGGTCGAGAACAAACCTGCGGATCATCTGAAGTAGCGTTAATGCTTGTAGGTTGAAGTTCACGGTCCATAGAAGGTGGCTGCTGAAAACCTCCACCACCAAATGCTTGCGCAACCATGGGCATCATTTGTTGAACCATACTAAAACCACCACCACGGGACCCACCCATTCCGGAAAACATGTTACTCAAATCCTGATTACCATCCATCTGTTGAGCAATTTGATTGACTGTGTTCATCGTAACAGGGTTCTGAGTTAGTTGACCCAACATATTCCTCAAGACGTCCAGCGACCCGATTCCCGTCTCGCTTGAAACTCTAGATAGCAGGCCATCTAGAGCAGGACTTGCGATAACTTGGTTCATGATTGTAGCAGAATCCACTTGGCCACCAGTAGGATTAGACGTACTACGAGCGACAGAAGTAGGAGGCGCGTTAACAGGTGGCACACTACTACTAGTGGATTCTGGTTTTGTTTGCCGAGTTCGCCTCTAAATCACAAACATAAAAACTTTAGCATTCAACATTTGCAAAAAAAGATGGGATTAATCAAAATAATGCTAGTTATTTGGCAATTCGATAATGTTGGGTAACACTATAGGATTAGTTCAAAACATGTATTAATCATACCAGTTGAGTTGACCTAAAACATCCTTTGTCCAAAACAAATTATAAATATCTAGTGTCTCAATTATAATCCAAAATTTATGAAGCTTTATTTAACAGAAATACACTTTGGAAAACTCTTGACCCAATTGGACAGGCTTCTTTTACGCTATTTCATTTACCTATGTCATCTGGTAGAAATAAAACAGAACCCGGATTGACGCATAGATAAGTAACAGAAACAAATGCTCACCTTAGCTTGTAACCCTCCTAAACCAAGTTCAAGAGGAATATATGACACATTTTCCCAGTTATCAGTTGCTGAAGTTGATGATGAAGCACCTTCCACATCATTTGCGGACTTCGTTACACTGCTACTAGAAGTAACGTTTTCCAAATCCCATGTATCCTGCTCAATAGTCAATACTAGGTTAATTGAAAATAATCCATTACTAGACAATAATATAAGAAACATAATGCTAAAACCTACCATATGGGCCACAGTTTTAGACAAACCTCCTTCTGGTTGGCCTGGATTTACAGAATAGCAACGTTTATGTAACAGAAATCATTTTACGAGCACCAATTTAACATGATATGCATAGACATTACCTGCAGAAGCCAGATTTTCGCTCCTCATACTATCATCAACCCCTCTTGTTTGCAAGTTAACTTCAGTCAGAGCTATAGTCATAGATAATGATGCAAAGTCAGAAGTTGATTATAATGCAAAGACACTAGTTTTTGATGAAAGGCGATAGCAGTGATGTTACCTTCAGGAACATTAACTGTTCCATTAGCACGATCTCCTTGATTTGATTCAACATTAGTTCCTCTTTGACCTATTCCTAAGAAAAAGTCACGTTGTGAGGGATGTCGGTGACAGAAGCTTATATTAATAAGACAAATCAAAAATTTTTTAATTAGATACCCGCGTGGATATGAACATTAATGTGCCTTGGAACGGCACCAATGCCAACCGGACCAAAAGCGGCTGAATTAACGGGAGTAGCTTGACCGCCAAACATTGAATTAGTTTGCAGAGGGAAAGGCTGCAAAGAAAGAAAAAAAAAATCGAGTAGGTCACGTTAGAAGCAGTTTAATTACCATAGGAACTAGTTGTGAAAGTGTCCAAAAGGGCAAAAGGAAACGTAAATATTATGGGAGTTCACTTATTGATAGGGTAAATAACAAACCTGGACCATTATAGGATTAGGCCCTGATGGAGAAATATAAACATCGGGTCCAGCGTATACGGAAGATTCGGCCTGCAATATCCACACCCGAGTCAATTGTAAACGAAAAATTTACGGAGAAACAATGGCACTAAAAAGAAGAGATAGAACAATACATACACGAGAATGTGCAATACATAAGGTCAACATTGTACGACCAAGCTCAAGGAGAAGAGTGCCTAAATGTTACATAGCAAGCCCATATTGCATGGCTTCTGATTGAATTTGGGCTCTTACTGTTGGGTCCGTGCAACTCTCCTCTTCTTCTAGGCGTCCTGCAGCATGCTACAAGTTTACAGCAGATCGCAGATAGCACATAATTAGAAGAACATAAAAGGCTACATTCATGAGTTCTTAAATGAAATTAGCACAAATATGAAGTACTTCCGGAATATTATATGATCCTTGCGAGAAAATCAAGTGAGCCACAAACAAACAAGTATCTTTTGAAGTTAGCAAATTGGGGCTCTACTTTCTCTATTAGTACAACCACAAATTAAACAGAACATATATATCTAGTATAGTATAAAATAAAGAACCAAAAAAAGGATACTAAAATCGAGTTAAGAGTAGTACAGATAGAGAATCGATTGCAGGCCCACTGAGAAGCCGTTGTGCATGTCGCATAACAATTGCAAGAGTTGCAGGTAATGGTATGCCACGAGCACTCAAAGGTAATACTACAGCTGGGGACGGTTCTGTATTATTTGGAGGTTGATTTGGTTGATACCCTGCAAAAAGCTCAAAAAAAAAATTTACAACTAAGCTTCTTAATTAAAATTGGGAAAAAAAAAGACAAAAAATAAACAAACATTATTTTTAAAGTCGTTACCTCTTGGTCACAATGCCTGCTCCTTGCGATTCATAAACTCAGAAAGCGTGTGTAATGAATCAGGAATTGGCTGAAAATACATGAGATAAACCACGCAACCAAAGATGATATGTAAGACAATGTAGCAATTAGAACAGAAACAAATGAACTGCAAAAGATAATTTTCTAAAATAGTAGTACCGTGGCAAGTGTTGGTATAGGAATTTCAGTTGTTAAAACAAACAAAGGAGCTATACGTAATCCAAAATCACCGAATAACAAACTGAAAAAGAAAAATAAAGAGGAATAAAGAATCACCTGCATGTTTGGCATTGGTCCATCGTTACCTCCCATGGAGTTCTGCCCCCAATCCCGAAAGAATTAAAAACTGCCCCAATAACCTAGAGACAAAGAAAAATAATAATAATAATAATATTGAACTACACAAGCCATTATAGAGCATGCATAACACCATTAATTAACTAATTACTACAGAAAGCAAGAAAGATACACACCCGACTTATATCAGGAGTGCCACCGTCGTTATGGTCCCCACTACCAAAGGACCCGAGTACTACACTATGTGAAACACGAGCGACACGAGGACGTGCACCCGCAGCATTAGCATTAGCATTAGCATCATGTCCTGTAAAAGAAATGCAACCTTGTGGTTATAAGCTGCTAAAAGTTACCACATGCACATGTAACTCCATCTGTGTAATAAAGTGCAACTATGTATAAAAGATATTTTAGCTCTTAATCTGACATTAATGATGTTATCATGCAAGAATAAAGAGATAATCACACATGTGTTACTACCATTAGAAGTTGTCGTCCCAGTTGAAGAACCAGATGGAGATTGTGGTTTTTATTACCTCGAGAAGTTTCACTATTTTCGTCCTCCAATCCTTGCGCTCTTTAGGGTTTCATGAAACTATTGCAGTATCAATCAATCGTAGATCGTGGATGGTTTTTATCCCGATATATGTATGTGCTCGCGTAAGGGTTCCTGATCGTGGTCCTGAAGTAGCCCAATATCAAGAATTAGAAGAAATTTTATCAACTTGGGCCTAATAGATACTTGGGTTTTTGTTGAGAATAAGGGCCGGCCAGCAAAATTTGACGGCCCAATGAGACCAAAAAAAAAAAGTCCTATAAACGCAAAATTCATATTTATATTTATACCTAGATTTTGGGCTGTAGAGTAATTCATTCCTGAATAATTGTTACTGTATGTTTTCTTTCATTATCTTAGCTTACCTTCAAGAGCATGATAAAAGTTCAAAACTTTACTAAAGAAACGGTCCAACTTTCAGATTTTTTACATGGCATTAATCTCATTAATTGGTTCAATACCTAAAGATTGCTAAAGCACTTGAAAGTGTTGGATTTGGTGATCTTGCTAGCATCGTAATAATGTGAGTTTTCTAAATAAATGTCTTTTTAATTTCAAGAAATAAAGAATATGTTTGTGTTACATTTGAAGCTAATTTGTGCTATCACAAAACTTGCAATCGAATGCATTGACGGGGATATTGCCTTCGCAACTTGGCAATCTTAAGAACCTTCTAGAACTTAGGTTGGATAGAAATAAACTCCAGGTACTAATGTTACAGATTCTGCCAACGCCATGAAAGGAATGTAAGTTAAAGACATCTCCACTTGTTTTAAAATAAATATTTACGTTGCTCAACTAGTTGTCAAATTAGGGTAATATATATATGGGGAGACACTACGTCCAACCAAACAATGAATGCATATAATCAGTAGTTATTATTAATTTAATTAAGCTTGGCATAAATAATAATTACCTCAGATTATGATCGAAAATTTTCACTGCCTTCGTCCTCCGATCCGTGTGCACTTTAGGGTTTCATAAGTATTGTAGTATTAATCAATCGTATATCGTCGTCGGTGGTTTTTATTTATCCCGATATATGTACGCACGTATTGTGGTCAGGTTCCTAATCATGGGCCTGAAGTAGAGATGAACATAGCCGGTTTTTTGGCCAAACCGGTTCGGGTTGTAAACCGAACCGGTTTTTGGTCAACGGTCAAAAACCGGTTTTCTCAAAAACCGGTTCGGTTCCAAACCGGTTTTGGAGGGTAAAAAACCGGTTCGGTTCCAAACCGATTTTGGAGGGCAATCTTAACAATAACTTAAAACAAAGTCTTCTGAATCTTCATAAAAATATTATTGAAACCAATAATTCTATATAATTAAGTATTTTTCGAGCGTGGAGCGTTTTAGGGAAAAACAACGTAATCTTCAAATTTTTTTCGATAGAATACTAGTACATTAAGAATGAAAAATAACATAACAATAACTTAAAACAAAGTCTTCTAAATCTTCATAAAAATATTATCGAAACCAATAAGTCTTCATAATTCTTCAAAATCTTCAAATTTTATTAATCTTCAATTCTTCTAACATCTTCCATTTGAGTAGTCTTCAAAAGTCGAAATCTTCTTCGGAGGTAGGCTCGCGCGAAGCTTCATCGAGAGAAATTTCCTCGTCGGAAAGTGATATTTCCATACCCGCTTCCACCTCGATATCGTGTATATCTCCTTCGTATTCCATTTCACTTTCAACACTTGAAACGTTTTGTATACGTTCCGCAGTGTCTAAGTGATCCTTCAAGCAAATACATATCTCTAGTGAGGCCGGTGTGAGTCTTGTTCGTCGTATAGATAATACCCTGCCACTAAGAGAAAAAGCGGATTGCGAAGCTACCGTAGAAGCTTGGACCGTTAGTAAATCTCGGGCCATGATGGTTAGAATGGGAAATTAAGATTCCCTCCCTTTCCACCAAGCCAACATATCAAAATGTGCAAATTCTTCGGGTTCCATTGAGGCTAAAAAATCCGTTCCGATATATCTCCCATATTCGCTAGTGGCATTTTGGTCACCATCACCTCTTGCCCATTTATGGTTTTCTTGTCTTAAACTATTATATAAATTCTCAATTGGACCAATAATTTGAGTAGTAATTTAGCTTTTTTGACATTTTTTAGAAATCATTCAACTGTATTTATATATATATATATATATATATATATATATATATAATCTTTTGAAATCAATAGTTTAGTAAATTGTAATTCCAAAATGTTGCGCACCATCTAGATAAAAAAGTAGTCATTTTAAAGGTTGAAACCAATAGTTTAGTAAATTCTTTGCACGTCTTCGTTTGGCTTGAAATACGTTAACTTTATAAATGAGGATTTGTAAATATGAGTTTTTTTTTTCTACTTTAGGTTGTGGGGTGTGTGTAATTGTTTGCATATATGATTAATCATCTATGTTAATTTTAGGGATAACGATTTTGGTGTAAAGGTTGGACGGTTCATTGCTTCATGGGTATCTAGATTTGTTTTATCATTTTCAGTAAATAAAAAAGCAAATAATTATTTTATCTAGATAGTCATTTTAATTATTCAGACAGTTTATTCAATATAAAAAGTAAACAGCATTATTCATTCACTTATTAATGTATACAGACATTCATATGTATACTGCCATTTTTATATATATGTGACTTAATGAAAAAATAAATAAACAGCCCCTTAGTGTCTCAATTATAATCCAAAATTATGAAGCTTTATTTAACATAAATACACTTTTGGGAAACTCTTCACCCAATTGGACAGCTTCTTTTACACAATTTTATTTACCTATTACCTATGTTATTCGGTAGAAATAGAACATAATAGGGGTGTTCATCGTTCTGGTTTACGATTTTCTCGGTGTAATCGGTTCGGTGTATTCGGTTTTGAAAATTTGGGAGCAAAACCGAAAGCCGAATTCAAATTGAAAATCGAACCGAAAACCGAATTTTCGGTTTCGGTTAAAACCGAAAAACTTAAATTTTTTTCAAAAACACCTTTCAACATACAAAACTAAAAAATATGCACGATTATACGATACAAATTATATAAATCTAACTATTAATAATTATTATATGTTAGCCAAATTCGAGTTTATAAAGCATAAAACTGTCAATGTACGTGAATTTTAATGTACAAACATAATATTTATTTTTCACAAACACATGATAGCTAAAAATCTTTGTATGGTTTAAAACAAACTCCAAGACAGTGGAATGGTTTTAAACAAAGTATGTGTGATTATTCTCTGTATGTTAAAGCTGAGGGTGATTTGTTTATTGCTTTATTAGTATATGTAGATGATATTGTTATCACTGCTAACAATGTGGATGAATTTAATAAGTTCAAGTTATTTCTTAAGTCTAAATTCATGATAAAAGATCTTGGTGTGTTAAAGTATTTTCTGGGAATAGAAATGTTGAATAATAAACAAGGCATATGTTTGTCTAAAAAAAATAGTGTTTAATTGTTAAATGATTATGGCATGCTTGGTTGCAAACCTGCCAGTACTCATATAGAGCCTAACCTGTGTGTGGCTTGTGAACCAACAGATAAGAATAAGTCTTTATCTAACATTACTAAATATCAACAGTTGGTTGGTAGATTAATCTATTTAACCTTGACCAGACTTGACATATCTTTCTCAGTTCATGTACTCAGTCAGTATATACATACTCCATTGCAATCACATTTGGATCTTCCATTCACAGTACTTAGATATCTTAAAGGTGCTCCAGGTAAAAGATTACAAATTGTGAAAGGTAATGATTTTGATCTAAAAGCTTATTGTGATGCTGACCGGACAAAGTGCAAACTGAACAGAAAGTCTGTAGGTTATCTTGGGTATTTTTGTAATTCTCTTATTTTTTAAAAAAGTAAAAAACAAGCAACAATTTTCAGGTCCTATGCAGAGGCAGAATATTGGGCTATGACAACCACTGCTTGTGAAATTATGTGGATTAAAAATTTATTAAAAGATTTAAAAGTTGAGATTAGTCTTCTTGTAGATCTTTTTTGTGATAATAATTCTGCTCTTCAATTGGCTGCAAATCCTATTTTCCATGAAAGAACTAAATATTTTGAAATTCATGTTCATTATTTTATAAGAGAAATGATTGCAGCTGGTATTATAAAAACTATTAAAATTGGTTCTAATTCTCAGTTAGCAGACATTCTCACAAAGGGTCTGAGTATATCTCAACACATTTATTTATCCAAAAATCTAGGTCTTGTAGACTTGTTCCAAGATAAGCTTGAGGGGGAATGTTGAAATTATAAGTGCTAATTCAAGCTTACCTTTTTTTATATATTGTTTATTAGCTTATTTGGTTGCATAAGTATTTTCAGGTTGTGTTGTATTTAATGGAAAGCTGAAGGTCTATTATGTCATTTCTGGATCTCAAA
Source organism: Gnaphalium uliginosum (assembly GCA_963930675.1). NCBI lineage: Eukaryota > Viridiplantae > Streptophyta > Magnoliopsida > Asterales > Asteraceae > Gnaphalium > Gnaphalium uliginosum. The sequence goes on along the minus strand of OZ005685.1, from coordinate 44,549,881 downwards.
TGATAGTTCTTAAAGAGGTGTGAAAGCAGCAATCTAAAGTGAAAAGAAGATGATTCAAGAAGGACCATTTGTGTCTTTTTATAGTTTATATATATAGTTATGCGATTAGGGTTTAGAACTAATCTTTGTATTGTATTTTGAGCAGTTACCAAAAAAAAACATTCGTTTTTGTATATTCTTAGTCTGAGTGTATAAATCACCATTCCAGTGATCTTGTGAGTAAAATTCTATTACAGTAAAAGTATATGAGTTTCTGGTTTTTTCACTGGCTAATATATAGATCATAAAATTTCAGCATTCACTTTTACCAAATTACTAAGAGCATGTTGACGTACAATCAATCTAATTGATTAGAAATATGTTGAATGTGCATTCGTAACAAACATAATAATATAATATTGTGTGCAACAATTACAGAGATTGAAGCCAAATTGGTGGGGTAAGTTTGCTTCGTGATTCTCCGCTGAAATAAGGCTCGATGGTTCCATCGGAGATATGATAAATCCCCATGTCCCTCCCACCTCCATGTTTGCTCCAAGTGTACAAGCCACTTACGTCGTCTGTGTAGTATATGCAATTACTCTTGATTACCCCTGAGGTGTCATCTATCCAAAACGATGAATTATCTCCCACAAACAAAGTTTTTCTACCAAGATCATTCACTTTCGACCATTTTTCAGTTTCTAAATTATACTCGTAAACTTTAAAACTCTTTGTTTTGTAATTCTCACAGGATAACTCCCATTCAATTATGTCATCGAACATTCCTTCTCTTTTAACGACCAACAACCTCCTCGTTCCGTCATCGTCATCCAATCCCAGAATATACGCTTTCTGCAAATTTTCATTGTCAACGTCTTTTGGCAACTTTGACACATTAAAGGAAAGACCATAAAGATTTACAACGTATCATAAAAGGAAAGACCATAAAGATTAAATCTGTATCATATGATTTTGCTAGCTACAATGTATCATATGATTTTGCTAGCTACAACATATATCGATTATTTATAGAAGTTTTCAAAAGCATATTTGTAATTGAATATTGGTGGCTAGATATATTATAGTATTGTTTGACCATACTGTATTACTTAGGAGATTTATGAATCAGAAAGATAGAAGTTTGTTTAATGTTAATTGTAAGAGATATAATATACGGGCAATTTTGACATTTGTATGTGTTGAGTACAATATTAAGATAAAAAGAAGAGACTGTTTATATATATTAGAGATAAAAAGATAGAATTTTACTTAATGTTAGTTGTAAGAGATATAATATAGGGGCAATTTTGACATTTGTATGTGTTAGATTACAAGATTAAGGTAAAAAGAGATATCTAAAAATCTAAAATATAAAAGTAAAAAGTAGAAAATTATATGAAACTCTTAAAAGGTAAATACAAGATCAAAATCTGATAATAAAAACTTATTTTGGTCCCATATTATATCATTTTATAATTAGAAAATTAGTAAAACTTGGAGTAATATAAAATTCTATAATGATGAAAGCAAATCTAAACTCACATAGCGAAAAACGTGAAACGAGAATTTGTACTTGGACAAAGTCCCAACTAAGAATGAGAACTGAACTTGCACAAAAAAATCAACATCAAAACCAAATCTATCACGAACAAATATTAAATTCTACTTTCAGACTAATGCTTGTAACACCACAATAACAATTGAAACACATCAGAATCAAATTTCACATTCAAGCAAGAACAAGTATCTAGGTAACTTTGCGCTTAATAAGTTCCAGATATATAATTTCAACTATGATGCACAAGAAAATCATACCGTGAGACCAATAATACTTCAAAATCTAGTTTAATTTGTACAACATAAAAATTTCATCATAAACAAGAAGCAATAAATACAATCCTCATTCACCTCCCTCTTCAACCCGACGTGAAACATCCCGCTTCAACATTTCCATAAATTCCTGCAAAGGCACAAATATAAAACTCAAACTTTAAAACCCAACAAATTCAAATAAACAGTATCTGTAACATGAATATTTTTGTGATAATTGTGCTATGTGTTTACAATTAACAAAAAGGCCATCAAGGTAAACTTACACAACCATGAGGTTGTGAGTTAAGTCCGGGCTTCGCACAAATGTACATATTTGTGGACAAAAGTGTAAAATCATAGTAGTTGTGTGTGAGTACTTGCATCGTCACCATTGTTGTTCAAGTGAGCAGCGGCTTCAACTACAGATGAGAAGACTTCTTCTCGCGATTCCTGGTGTTCAATCTTCTCAACCAAATCTTGGAGGTTTACCTCCAAGCATACAACCGGTTCACATGTTCAAGTTCAAAACTTTGTGTTTTTATGAATATTGATTGGGTCGAGAACAAACCTGCGGATCATCTGAAGTAGCGTTAATGCTTGTAGGTTGAAGTTCACGGTCCATAGAAGGTGGCTGCTGAAAACCTCCACCACCAAATGCTTGCGCAACCATGGGCATCATTTGTTGAACCATACTAAAACCACCACCACGGGACCCACCCATTCCGGAAAACATGTTACTCAAATCCTGATTACCATCCATCTGTTGAGCAATTTGATTGACTGTGTTCATCGTAACAGGGTTCTGAGTTAGTTGACCCAACATATTCCTCAAGACGTCCAGCGACCCGATTCCCGTCTCGCTTGAAACTCCAGATAGCAGGCCATCTAGAGCAGGACTTGCGATAACTTGGTTCATGATTGTAGCAGAATCCACTTGGCCACCAGTAGGATTAGACGTACTACGAGCGACAGAAGTAGGAGGCGCGTTAACAGGTGGCACACTACTACTAGTGGATTCTGGTTTTGTTTGCCGAGTTCGCCTCTAAATCACAAACATAAAAACTTTAGCATTCAACATTTGCAAAAAAAGATGGGATTAATCAAAATAATGCTAGTTATTTGGCAATTCGATAATGTTGGGTAACACTATAGGATTAGTTCAAAACATGTATTAATCATACCAGTTGAGTTGACCTAAAACATCCTTTGTCCAAAACAAATTATAAATATCTAGTGTCTCAATTATAATCCAAAATTTATGAAGCTTTATTTAACAGAAATACACTTTGGAAAACTCTTGACCCAATTGGACAGGCTTCTTTTACGCTATTTCATTTACCTATGTCATCTGGTAGAAATAAAACAGAACCCGGATTGACGCATAGATAAGTAACAGAAACAAATGCTCACCTTAGCTTGTAACCCTCCTAAACCAAGTTCAAGAGGAATATATGACACATTTTCCCAGTTATCAGTTGCTGAAGTTGATGATGAAGCACCTTCCACATCATTTGCGGACTTCGTTACACTGCTACTGGAAGTAACGTTTCCCAAATCCCATGTATCCTGCTCAATAGTCAATACTAGGTTAATTGAAAATAATCCATTACTAGACAATAATATAAGAAACATAATGCTAAAACCTACCATATGGGCCACAGTTTTAGACAAACCTCCTTCTGGTTGGCCTGGATTTACAGAATAGCAACGTTTATGCAACAGAAATCATTTTACGAGCACCAATTTAACATGATATGCATAGACATTACCTGCAGAAGCTAGATTTTCGCTCCTCATACTATCATCAACCCCTCTTGTTTGCAAGTTAACTTCAGTCAGAGCTATAGTCATAGATAATGATGCAAAGTCAGAAGTTGATTATAATGCAAAGACACTAGTTTTTGATGAAAGGCGATAGCAGTGATGTTACCTTCAGGAACATTAACTGTTCCATTAGCACGATCTCCTTGATTTGATTCAACATTAGTTCCTCTTTGACCTATTCCTAAGAAAAAGTCACGTTGTGAGGGATGCCGGTGACAGAAGCTTATATTAATAAGACAAATCAAAAAAATTTTAATTAGATACCCGCGTGGATATGAACATTAATGTGCCTTGGAACGGCACCAATGCCAACCGGACCAAAAGCGACTGAATTAACGGGAGTAGCTTGACCGCCAAACATTGAATTAGTTTGCAGAGGGAAAGGCTGCAAAGAAAGAAAAAAAAAAGAATCGAGTAGGTCACGTTAGAAGCAGTTTAATTACCATAGGAACTAGTTGTGAAAGTGTCCAAAAGGGCAAAAGGAAACGTAAATATTATGGGAGTTCACTTATTGATAGGGTAAATAACAAACCTGGACCATTATAGGATTAGGCCCCGATGGAGAAATATAAACAGCGGGTCCAGCGTATACGGAAGATTCGGCCTGCAATATCCACACCCCAGTCAATTGTAAACGAAAAATTTACTGAGAAACAATGGCACTATGTCACACCCCGCTAAAGCGGAAACACGAGGTGTAACAGCTGAGGAATTCACAACACAAAGATATAGTAACAATACCATAAATTAAAAAGTTGCCTTAAAGGCAATTAACAATACATCAGGTTGTTCATCGTTACAAAAGTACTGTTACAATAAAATCATAAAGTTTCGTTCAAAAGTCCATGATTTATAGCTTGATTGATATGATCCCATGCATTTGCCCACATATGATCCAATCTTACCGGCGTTCTCCTGAAAAGCATGACAAAGCAAAAGGGTCAACTATGGCCATAGTTGGTGAGTTCAAAGTTTGTAACTGTTAAACCAAAAATGTGTCCAATCGGGGACATAAGTAAGGATATAGCCGTCCAATCGGGGACGCTATCACCCACGTGTTCGTCCAATCGGGGACGTAAGTATAATGAGCATTTGGTTGTTAAATATTGATGTAATTAAACATGTGGTAATAAAGAGAGAGATGTTCAAGTCTTGAGACCACTACTAATCCGATTATCCGACCGAGGTTTGCCCCAAATGCGCCATGTTCTTCAACCAACATGGGTAATGGCGATATTATGCACCCACGTTGAAGTGTGAGTGAGAGATGGTCTACCCTAAATAGCATGCTACCCATAATATCTACGGCTCGTTGCTACGAGTTAGTTAGTAGTGAATGAGTTGCCGGGGACTTTATACAAGAATTCTCAAGCTTAACATAATGACATACCACAGTTTGCGTAAAACAGTTCAAAAACAGTTGATAACATGTAAAAGTACAATCAAAAGTTTAATGTAAATTCATGCTTTTCAGCCCCAAAACAGAAATTAGAAAAGGGGGACAGTGAACTCACCTGAGTATGATAAGCAACTAGCGATTAAACGAGCGAGTGAGTATCCAAGTGCGACCTCCTAACGCCCTAAACGTATGAGGTCGTGTGTAACTAGATGTCTCAAAGATCATCTATGTAAGTGGGAGGTTAACGTCCACTTATGTAATGTTCACTCAATTAGAGATGTCCATTTGTTCAGTTATCGTTTTAGAAAACAAGTACGGGGCGTTGGTGATATTTTGTGAAAACACAGATTTGATAAATTATGTTACGCATTTTCCTACTTTCCGGTTATGGTTAATTGATTAGTACGACAAGGAGCGAAGCCCATTAATGACGGGGGTCCGGGGGCAGCGCCCCTGGTAGCGGGGTCCAAGGGGCAGAGCCCCTGGCTGGGGTCGAGCTGCAAGGTCAGCTTGGAAAATTTTTATTTATGCTGGTATTGCTTTAATAAAATCGTATAGAATTTGTGTTTTTAGCGACATTTCTAGTTTATGCGACACTTGTGCTAGTGTCGCTAAGTTAAGGGTAGCGACACTACGGTAGTGTCGCTAGTTATCACTTTTTCATGGATAGCGACACAAGGTTTAAGCGACATCAGGTTAGTGTCGCTAAAGGTTGGATAACGCTACTAAGAATTTGGCGACACAAGGGCTTGTGTCGCTAAAGGGACGATTTGTTCTCCTTCTGCGACGCTAAGGCTTGTGTTGCTAAAGGTGACGATTCGGTTCTATTGCGACACTAAGGCTTGTGTCGCTAAAGTGACGATTTGTTCCTCTTCTGCGACGCTAAGGCTTGTGTCGCTAAAGGTGACTATTCGGTTCTATTGCGACACTAAGGCTTGTGTTGCAGACTACTGGGCTTCTGCGACACAGAGGCCTGTAACAGGTCAGTTTTGCACATTTTATTTCGGGTTTCAAATGTTCAAATAAAATTTCAAGAAAAATCTATGTTGTTCCTTAGTATGTTAGCTACTTAAAATAATTTTTCCAGTATTTTTAAGTATTCCTAAGTATTTTTAAAAATTCCATGTGTTCCCCGTGGTCAGAAAGTGACCAATCCGGACACATGCAAATGTTCTCATTTTTCTGGGCAGAATGCGTACACTTTTAGACAAAATCATCAAAACGACTTTTGTACCTAACAAAATTTGTGAACTTTTGGCGGTGGTTTCATGTCATTTGGAGGTGTATATCTCGAGTTATGATTAAAACAAGAAAGGTGAAATTTCTGTCCTTTTTGACAGCCCGGACACATGTTTTTATAAAAATCATTTCGGGTATCAAACGGGCTCCAAAAATTATGAAACCACTTGGAAATGAAAGCTAACTTCTTAAACTTAATTTTTGCCTTTTGAATCGTCCATTTTGGTTAAGTTTTGAGGGAGAAACAGCCTCTCAAAGTCAGACCATTTTCCGATCAGCTTGCATGTGACGTTTTTGACACTTTTAAACATGAAAAACGGGTTTTATGTTATGATTTGGACATTTCCTTGTTAAGTGAACTTTATAACATGTTTATAAGAGTATTACAAGTAAATTTTTGAAGAGTTGAAGTTCTTACCACGTTTGTGAAACCGAAAGAGGAGGAAGGAAGCTAGTTTTCCCGTTTCGTGCTATTTTCCGAATGGTGGCTTATGGTGGTTGGATGGCGGCCGTATGATGGCTGTAGGTGGTGTTAGGTGGCTGTGGTGGTGGTGGTTAGGTCTGGTTGTAGAGAGAATATAGTGTGTGTGTGTTTTGTTGAGTGAAAAATGAGAGAATGGAGGGAGAAAGCCTATATATACATGGGCTAAGTCCATGGGCTTGGGCTCCCCTCTCTTGGGCCGTGTTGGGCCTTTGGGCCGTGAGTCTGGGCCTGGCCCTTCCATGGGTTGGGCTCGTGACTCGCTTCTTGATTTCGTGTTACGTTTTTCGTTCGTTTAAACGTAAATTTCGCGGTTTAAAAGTTAATAATTTACGTTATGTGTTCGTGCACAATTTAAGTTTGTGAATGATATTCGGAATGACTAAGTATTCTAAAATACTTAAGTTGGGTTACAAAAATATATTTTGGGTTTCGTTTGGGTGTCGGGCTCGGTTTGCGCGTTTTCATCGCGTTTTTTACGTTTTAAGCCAAACGTCTAGGTTTTTCACGTACTATTATATTAAGATAATAATATAAGTGCAGATAACTACTATTTACTTATAAGAATAGATGTACGTTATTTAGAAAGAGTTATCACCAACGCCGTATGATTGTAGGACTTCGTCCAATTTGCGATTATACGATTTTAACCGATTGTTAACATGTGCACGTAATCGCATGAAATGTCACATATATTTAGATTCAATAATGCTAAACACACGTTTTACTAATGGTCTAGGCAATAATTACATCCCTAGATTGGTAGGTGTCACACACTAAAAAGAAGAGATAGAACAATACATACACGAGAATGTGCAATACATAAGGTCAACATTGTACGACCAAGCTCAAGGAGAAGAGTGCCTAAATGTTGCATAGCAAGCCCAGATTGCATGGCTTCTGATTGAATTTGGGCTCTTACTGTGGGGTCCGTGCAACTCTCCTCTTCTTCTAGGCGTCCTGCAGCATGCTACAAGTTTGCAGCAGATCGCAGATAGCACATAATTAGAAGAACATAAAAGGCTACATTCATGAGTTCTTAAATGAAATTAGCACAAATATGAAGTACTTCCGGAATATTATATGATCCTTGCGAGAAAACCAAGTGAGCCACAAACAAACAAGTATCTTTTGAAGTTAGCAAATTGGGGCTCTACTTCTCTATTAGTACAACCACAAATTAAACAGAACATATATATCTAGTCTAGTATAAAATAAAGAACCAAAAAAAGGATACTAAAATCGAGTTAAGAGTAGTACAGATAGAGAATCGATTGCAGGCCCACTGAGAAGCCGTTGTGCATGTCGCATAACAATTGCAAGAGTTGCAGGTAATGGTATGCCACGAGCACTCAAAGGTAATACTACAGCTGGGGACGGTTCTGTATTATTTGGAGGTTGATTTGGTTGATACCCTGCAAAAAGCTCAAAAAAAAAATTTACAACTAAGCTTCTTAATTAAATTTGGGAAAAAAAAGACAAAAAATAAACAAACATATATTTTTAAAGTCGTTACCTCTTGGTCACAATGCCTGCTCCTTGCGATTCATAAACTCAGAAAGCGTGTGTAATGAATCAGGAATTGGCTGAAAATACATGAGATAAACCACGCAACCAAAGATGATATGTAAGACAATGTAGCAATTAGAACAGAAACAAATGAACTGCAAAAGATAATTTTCTAAAATAGTAGTACCGTGGCAAGTGTTGGTATAGGAATTTCAGTTGTTAAAACAAACAAAGGAGCTATACGTAATCCAAAATCACCGAATAACAAACTGAAAAAGAAAAATAAAGAGGAATAAAGAATCACTTGCATGTTTGGCATTGGTGCACCATTACCTCCCATGGAGTTCTGGCCGCCAATCCCGAAAGAATTAAAAACTGCCCCAATAACCTAGAGACAAAGAAAAATAATAATAATAATAATAATAATATTGAACTACACAAGACATTATAGAGCATGCATAACACCATTAATTAACTAATTACTACAGAAAGCAAGAAAGATACACACCCGACTTATATCAGGAGTGCCACCGTCGTTATGGTCCCCACTACCAAAGGACCCGAGTACTACACTATGTGTAACACGAGCGACACGAGGACGTGCACCCGCAGCATTAGCATTAGCATCATGTCCTGTAAAAGAAATGCAACCTTGTGGTTATAAGCTGCTAAAAGTTACCACATGCACATGTAACTCCATCTGTGTAATAAAGTGCAACTATGTATAAAAGATATTTTAGCACTTAATCTGACATTAATGATGTTATCATGCAAGAATAAAGAGATAATCACACATGTGTTACTACCATTAGAAGTTGTCGTCCCAGTTGAAGAACCAGATGGAGATTGTGGTTTTTATTACCTCGAGAAGTTTCACTATTTTCGTCCTCCAATCCTTGCGCTCTTTAGGGTTTCATGAAACTATTGCAGTATCAATCAATCGTAGATCGTGGATGGTTTTTATCCCGATATATGTATGTGCTCGCGTAAGGGTTCCTGATCGTGGTCCTGAAGTAGCCCAATATCAAGAATTAGAAGAAATTTTATCAACTTGGGCCTAATAGATACTTGGGTTTTTGTTGAGAATAAGGGCCGGCCAGCAAAATTTGACGGCCCAATGAGACCAAAAAAAAAAGTCCTATAAACGCAAAATTCATATTTATATTTATACCTAGATTTTGGGCTGTAGAGTAATTCATTCCTGAATAATTGTTACTTTATGTTTTCTTTCATTATCTTAGCTTACCTTCAAGAGCATGATGAAAGTTCAAAACTTTACTAAAGAAACGGTCCTACTTTCAGATTTTTTACATGGCATTAATCTCATTAATTGGTTCAATACCTAAAGATTGCTAAAGCACTTGAAAGTGTTGGATTTGGTGATCTTGCTAGCATCGTAAAAATGTGAGTTTTCTAAATAAATGTCTTTTTAACTTCAAGAAATAAAGAATATGTTTGTGTTACATTTGAAGCTAATTTGTAATATCAAAAAACTTACAATCGAATGCATTGACGGGGATATTGCCTTCGCAACTTGGCAATCTTAAGAACCTTCTAGAACTTAGGTTGGATAGAAATAAACTCCGTACTAATGTTACAGATTCTGCCAACGTCATGAAAGGAATGTAAGTTAAAGACATCTCCACTTTTTTTAAAATAAATATTTACGTTGCTCAACTAGTTGTCAAATTAGGGTAATATATATATGGGGAGACACTACGTCCAACCAAACAATGAATGCATATAATCAGTAGTTATTATTAATTTAATTAAGCTTGGCATAAATAATAATTACCTCAGATTATGATCGAAAATTTTCACTGCCTTCGTCCTCCGATCCGTGTGCACTTTAGGGTTTCATAAGTATTGTAGTATTAATCAATCGTATATCGTCGTCGGTGGTTTTTATTTATCCCGATATATGTACGCACGTATTGTGGTCAGGTTCCTAATCATGGGCCTGAAGTAGAGATGAACATAGCCGGTTTTTTGGCCAAACCGGTTCGGGTTGTAAACCGAACCGGTTTTTGGTCAACGGTCAAAAACCGGTTTTCTCAAAAACCGGTTTTCTCAAAAACCGGTTCGGTTCCAAACCGGTTTTGGAGGGTAAAAAACCGGTTCGGTTCCAAACCGATTTTGGAGGGCAATCTTAACAATAACTTAAAACAAAGTCTTCTGAATCTTCATAAAAATATTATTGAAACCAATAATTCTATATAATTAAGTATTTTTCCAGCGTGGAGCGTTTTAGGGAAAAACAACGTAATCTTCAAATTTTTTTCGATAGAATATTAGTACATTAGGATTGGAAAGATAACTTAACAATCACTTAAAACAAAGTCTTCTAAATCTTCATAAATATATTATTGAAATCAATAATTCTATATAATTAAGTATTTTTCGAGCGTTGAGCGTTTTAGGGAAAACAACGTAATCTTCAATTTTTTTTCGATAGAATACTAGTACATTAAGAATGAAAACATAACATAACAATAACTTAAAACAAAGTCTTCTAAATCCTCATAAAAATATTATCGAAACCAATAAGTCTTCATAATTCTTCAAAATCTTCAACTTTTATTAATCTTCAATTCTTCTAACATCTTCCATTTGCGTAGTCTTCAAAAGTCGAAATCTTCTTCAGAGGTAGGCTCGCGCGAAGCTTCATCGAGAGAAATTTCCTCGTCGGAAAGTGATATTGCCATACCCGCTTCCACCTCGATATCGTGTATATCTCCTTCGTATTCCAATTCACCTTCAAGACTTGAAACGTTTTGTATACGTTCTGCGGCGTCTAAGTGATTCTTCAAACAAATACACATATCTAGTGAGGCCGGTGTGAGTCTTGTTCGATAGAATATTAGTACATTAGGTATTGAAACATAACTGAACAATAACTTAAATCAAAGTCTTCTAAATCTTCCTAAAAATATTATTGAAACCAATAATTCTATATAATTCAATCTTCTTCGAGCATTAAGCGTTTTAGGGAAAACCAGCGTATTTTTCAAAAAAAATTCGATAGAATGTTAGTACGTTAGGTATGAAAACATAACTTAACACTAACTTAAAACAAAGTCTTCTAAATCTTCCTAAAAATATTATTGAAACCAATTATTCTATATAATTCAATCTTTTTCGAGCGTTAAGCGTTTTAGGGAAAAACAACGTAATCTTCAAAATTTTTTCGATAGAATGCTAGTACATTAGGAATGGAAACATAACTTAACAATAACTTAAAACAAAGTCTACTAAATCTTCCTAAAAATATTATTGAAACCAATAATTCTATATAATTCAATCTTCTTCGAGCGTTAAGCGTTTTAGAGAAAAACATCGTAATCTTCAAAAAAATTTCGATAGAATGCTAGTACATTAGGAATAGAAAAACATAACATAACAATAACTTAAAAACAAATCTTCTAAAATCTTCATAAAAATATTATTGAAACAAATAAGTCTTCATAATTCTTCATAATCTTCAAAATCTTCAATTCTTCATAATCTTCAATTCTTCTAACATTTTCAATTTGCGTAATCTTCAAAAGTCGAAATCTTCTTTGGAGGTAGCCTCTCGCGAAGCTTCATCGAGAGCAATTCACCTTCAAGACTTGAAACGTTTTGTATACGTTCCGCGGCATCTAAGTGATCCTTCAAGCAAATACATCTCTAATTAGGCCGGTGTGAGTCTTGTTCTTCGTATAAATAATACCCTGCCACTAAGAGAAAAAGCGGATTCCGAAGCTACCGTAGAAACTTGGACGGTTAGTAAATCTCGGGCCATGATGGTTAGAATGGGAAATTAAGATTCCCTCCCTTTCCACCAAGCCAACATATCAAAATGTGCAAATTCTTCGGGTTCCATTGAGGCTAAAAAATCCGTTCCGATATATCTCCCATATTCGCTAGTGGCATTTTGGTCACCATCACCCCTTGCCCATTTATGGTTTTCTTATCTTAAACTATTATATAAATTAATCATTGGATCTCGGGAAGAAGATGAACCAAACATTGTGGAAGCCGAACTAGAAGAAACTATTGTTGTTGAACTATATTTTTGAAAATAATGGCCAAATGAATCTTGAAAAGATTTGTTTAAATTGTCTTTTGTATTTTGTACAAAAAATGGGTTCTCATCATTCAAATTCAAATCGTTACAAATGTTATCGATAAGCAATACCACCCCGGAAATGTTCAAAATGGGTTTAATGCGGCGGCACAACTAATTACCGGTGGAACCTCTTTAAAATATTTTTGTAGTTTTGCTTTCATGGGAGCCACCATTATTGCATATACATTACCACAAAATTCGTATTCGCTTAGTTTTGAACTCATTAAAAATATTTGATTAAGTACCAAATGACTCGTAGGATAATAAACACCCGATAATAAAGTAGTTGCAGTTTTAAAAATTTTGAGCAATTCGGTTATCTTTTTAATAACCTCCTAACATTCGGAGGAAAATGGTGTTTCAAGACCTTTTTGAACAAGCTGATCATGAAAAACGTATAAAGTGTCGCGTTGGCGTAAACCACATATGAACATGTTGTAAGTCGAATTCCATCTTACGGGTATGTCCCAATTAGGGGTTAAAAAAATGGAATCCGTTTCCTTACACAATCTCATATAATGTTTGTATCTAGCCTTACCCCTACAAAATATATCTTGTAACATAGTTTTATACGCGTCTTTTACTACGGTTATTTCTCCAACCGCTAGTCCGTCTTGCACACCAAGTTAATGATGTGTGCAACACATCGACTATGATAAAAAATACCCTTCAAAGGTGGTCCGTATTTTAGTATTAATCTTTGAACGGCGTTTGTATTATTACTCGCGTTATCAAACGAGATTAAAAAAACATTTTGTTGTAATTTAAACGCTTTCATTACATCTCGTAACATGTAAAATAAATTTTGACCCGTATGAGGATACTCAAAGTCTTCAAAAGAAATGGTACATTTCATCATTTGCCAAGTTACGGGATCAACCCAATGTGCGGTAACACAAAGGTACGAACCGGGCAAACTATGAGGAGCCGACCAAACATCGGTTGTTAATGATACACTTGTATTTAAGTTTTCAAAACCGGTTTTTAGTTGCATTTTAGCTTCTTGCCACAATTTAAGCGCATCACGTTTAAGTGTAACACGACTTACATGATTATATCGCGGTTGAAGAGTATTTTGAATCACCCTAGTAAGCCGAGGGTTGTCGAAGTGGTTGAACGGCAAACTTTCTTGAATCACAAAGCCCGCAAATGCTTGTCGACACTGCTCCGCTTCGTATGCAAAAATACCCCCATCCCGTGATATGGTTGCTTGACTCGACTCCGGATTAGTTTTGACTCTATCACAATACCGTGTTGCGTGTGATTTCAACGTTGTGTTGGAGTCGGCTTTCAAAAATTTCCCCCAACGTTTACAATGTGCCTTAGTCGTACCATCCGACAACAACACTTTGCCGTAATTACACCAAATTTCCGGATTTCGTTTGGTTACCAAAACTTGAACAATAGTTGGTGCGTTTGAAGAACCAACACCGGCGGAAGTTGAATGAGCAAGTTTGAGTGTTTTGACTAAAGCATATCCAAAGTATTTATTTATACTAATTCAAGGATGGCAAACTGGTAAAAAAACCACCAAAAACCCGCTCCCAAACGGTCAAAAACGGGCAAGAAAACGGCTATATTTTGAACAGCCCAAAAAACCGGTTTCAAACAGGTTTTCCAAACCGATTCGGGTAGAACCGGTTTCTAACCGGTTCTCCAACGGAAATATCAAAACCGGTGTTTTTACAAAAATCGATTTTGACCGGGTTCGGTTTCGGGTTTTTTTTCGGGTTCAGTTTGGAGTTCGAATTTTTTGTTCACGCCTACCTGAACATGAACATGAATAATTAATCAGTTATAAGTTTGTAACTGTCAAATACACATGTGTTGTATTCCAAGTTTTACTTATAACTATCTAATCTTGCGTACGTTGTTTACTTGTTTAATTTAAGGTAGTATATGTCTCTAATTACGTGATACATGCATTTTTCCAATTGATAATTTATGAAAGATACATATGAGAGGGTTTGGTTTAACTTTGTATCATCAAAATTTATTTTCATTACTTGATGGTATTAACAAAATTTTAGTCCATTCAAAGTTAAATTTCTTACTACCCCACTAAGCATGACCGATTGTTATAGGGTAAATGAGACACAACATTAGTTTGATTGCCATTCAATAGACATATTTTATACGATTCAAACATTATTGTTCTCGTAAAAATTATGTGATGGATGTTCATGATTTTGATACTATTAATTCATATTGTAACTTCATAATATGTTTTGCACAAGAGATATTATCACGTTCACGCTTGATAGTCTTGACCCATCAGGATTATCTTAAGTTCTTAACTTTTAAGTGAGTAGTATCAAACTATTAAAACGAATTGTGTTTGGCGCCTGAATAGAGATATCTTACAGCTAACGGCCCAATAAGGTAATGATCGAGCTTTTAGCTACCTTGGGTGTGTTTGACACAAGGGATTGAACGAGACTTTAGCTACCTTTAACGTTAAAAGGGCATACGTGATTAATAGTGAATCAATTACCAATCATTATTACCTGATTAATAGTGAACTATAGAGAATATATATTTTAATTTAAAGTAACAAAAAAAATGAGATATTTTAGTTGAGGATATATTTTGGAAGACAATCATTTGGTAAATATATTTCCACCACACAATTAGTTGGTCAAAAATTCTTTTGAAAACTATTCTAAATGTAAAAATTCTATGTAAAAATGAATTTCAAAACTTTTCGTGATATTTGTTTGTTTTTTAAATAACTTTCGAGTCAAATCAAATCATCAAATCAAATCAAATATCTATATCTATATGCATTTTGATTTGATTAGATAATTGTTTATTAGTTCAGATAATTACCTTTATCTAATTTATGCAAATTTAATTTAATTTAATTAAGCACTTACTATAGAATTTTCAGAAGTTATCATGTAGGTTAATTCGAATGCTAAGTAAACCAATGTTTAGTATATATTTGGTTCGCTATCATATATACTTTAAAATAAATCTCCTTATAATTATCTTTTTCGCTACTTTATAGGTGTACAAATTGCAACGAATATTTTTGACAACTTATAACTTACTTTTGAAAGAAAAAAAAGGTCAAAGCCAATGAACGTATTGCCAATAAACATGGCAATCCTAATTCCAATCCAATATTGATTGATTGCGATTGTTTTTACGGAGTACTTAAAAAGGCAAGAAGGCAAGGCCCATAACTCTATATAGTGTTTCGCAAGGAAAACAAGAACAAAAAAACAAAAGTGTTTGTAGAGTCGATTGAACATCTTCCGTTGGATGTGCGAGTGAGGTATGTTCTTTGGTGTTTAATAAATTTATATTTATTTTTATTATAACAATTATGATAATGATAATGATAATGTTAAATTAAGAATGAGAGATGACTACGAAGTAGATAATTTCAAGCATGGAGATTATTAGTTTCTCTGGCGTGTGTAAATTTTGGCATTCGACAGCGGTACAAGTTGAAAATAAAGTCCCATACTCCAATGGACTTCCTTCGCGGTTCCCATCCCTTTTTGCCTGTTGAGAAGAAAGAAGATGAAGAGTTTCGCCGTCAACTGTATTTACTTTTAAACGAGAGCATCTGCAAGATATGACTTCCAGAAGCGTATGGTAAGTTGCGTATGTCTTCGTCCGGGTGGCTCTTAATAGTTGGAGATGATACGGACACTAAATTCATTAATCCATTATCACGTGAAGCCATCAATCTTCAAATATCGACAACCTTCCAGAATTTTTGGAATCTTCGAATTGGGATCTTGGAATTTGCAAGCTACTATTCACAAGTCAAACATCTGTGACGATGGTGTCATGAGGATGTTCTTATAAGCTAGGGTTTTGCCCTATTGGAGATGACAAGTGGACATCAATGGAAACAGGTTGGGGTGGGAAGATATTCGATATAACTTGTTAAAATGGGCGAGTTTATTATTTTGATTGGAACTTTCATATACAATCATGTGATGGTTATAGGAAAGAACGAATGGTCATCAGATGTTTCACGGCTATCGAAATAATTCTATGATGAAGATTTGAGTGGAGCTTATACTCTAGGATTGGATGATGATGATGACGGAAGGAACAAGTTGTTGGTTGTTATCAGAAAATCAATGTGCGATGATATAGGTGATGTTGAGTCACAATGTGAGACTTGCAAGACAAACAATTTTTGAGTTTTTGAGTTCGATTTAGAAAATGAAAAATGGTCGAAAGTGAACGATCTTGGTATAAAAAATTATGTTTGTGGGATATAGTTCATCATTTTTGATAGAGGACGCTTCAAGGGTGATCAAGGGAAAATTGCATATGTTGTGTTATACCGTAGTAGAAAAATGGAGGAGGGATGGGTATGAGTATTTATCACATGTATGATGAAACCATCGAGCCTCACTTCACCGGAAAATCACTTAGTAAAGTTATCGTACCAATTTGGCTTCAGTCTATGTAACTTTATGTACATTGTATTAATGTGATGACTATGTTTGTTAAAAAGAGAACTTTCAAGAAGTCTCTAACGACATACTTAATAAATAGATTGGTTTGTCAAAAGTGACTTGGTAATAGTGAATGTTGAAATTTCATGATTTACATTTTAGGCACATGAAATATTTGTGATCATAGTATGACCAAACACAACATGATCAAATACTTTAGCCTTCTTAAAGGGATAGTTTGTTTTTAGAGTGCGCTTGTTGGATAGTTTGTTCTTAAAGTGCGCTTTTTTGTGATAAATGTTATATAAAATGCATAAAGAAATATAAATAACTTATATTATGTTTTAAAATAAATGCATGCTTTTGAATATCTGTGGTAGACTAGAAACATTTTGCCAACGATCCCCGACTTATACCACTACGATGGACTAAGATCCACTTTTAGCCATTGACCTTCGTTATCTAGCGCTAATAGACTAAGAGACCATGTTTGGATATTGATCCCTAATGCTAATCTCATTTCAAAAATATGAAAGAAAGCTTGAACTGATAAAGTAAATAGCAATAATGTGGTTGTGAAAGGAAGAGAAATAACAAATATGTTCTTTTAGCGTTAATGACTTCACTTTGCAAAAATTTGTAACCAAGCAATTTTTACGGAAGCTCTTTCTTACCAATCAAATAGTACAACAACTATATCTTATCTTATAGCCCGACACGGTAGGTCGCCTTTTTTGCATGATCATTCTAGCTCCATCTGCAATAGTCGTTTAGTGATAAAAAAAATTGAGGTGATCGACTTGAAGTACCCGAATAAGAAGTAAGGTGTTCTGTTGCTTGGAAGACTACTCGTTCGCCAATGAGATGACATCACCAAAGGTCCAAAACTTGCGTGTCATTAATCAAATGACAAGGATGAAGGTTTACCTTTCGAGAACACATGCAAGTTGGAAGCCAAATGAGAAAAAAGTATTCACCATGTTGTGCGATGGTAGGGAAGGAATAAGCATGTACAAGATCTTGAATGTATGGCCACTACCCAAAGACTATACAGGGTCAAAAAGAACAAAAGTTTGATGTGAGATACTTGATTTTCGGGATGAATTTGTTTCACATTGGAACAAGATAACCGTTGGAGATGGTTTTTGAACTTGAGAACACTACCTCACCGACCATGTCACCTTTGGGATGTAAGATGTGTCACAAAAGAAGTACTTAGAGATGCAAAGATTCTCTTTGAAGATAGGGGATAATTGACTTTATTATATGCATTCACAAAAAAGGCAATGTATTTTTTTCTCAACGAATATTCAAAGTGGAAACATATAAAAAACTTAACACTCTCTTAAGAATGGAAGAGAGGACCCAGTACAAAGGTTACTTTTTTAGGAAGTTTGTGTTGTTTTAAACATTGTTTTGAAAATCGGATCGGTCGATTTTGACCGTGAATAGATGTCAATACATACATAGTTTGTCTTGCAAATTCTTAGGTAGTCATTCTTTTATATTTTCTAACGATCAATACTCTCTCACACACATGTACTTAATGAAACTTGCACCACAACCTATAATTGGTGAGACACCTTTGTTATTGGTAGATCAAAGACCCGTTGGTATGCTTGAGTAGTAATGGTCTTGAATAAGTTGGCAAAATGACAACCGTGAAGTCAAACGGCCTATTGATAAGTGTCACAAAAAAGGAGTTTGATATGCTTAGGATAATTTTGGAAGATAAATAACACTTGGTCCTCTTCTATGCATCTTCTAAAAAGGCAACTTTTTTCTTCCTTTACAAGAGGCCCAAAAGGAAACTATAATGAACATGAATCAAATCGAAGACGGGAAGAGAGGACCAAAGAAGTCAAATGAGAAAGAAGCATTTACGTTGTTGTACGATGATAGGGAAGGAATAAACATGTACAAGATCTTGCATGTATGGCCATAAACCGAAGACTGGAAGAGAGGACCAAATAGAAGTCAAATGAGAAAGAAGCATTCACTTTGTTGTACGATGATAGATGATAGGGAAGGAATAAAGATGTACAAGATCTTGCATGTATGGCCATAAACCGAAGACGGGGCAAAAAAAAACTAAAAGTTTGATGTGAGCTACTTGGTTTTCGGGATGCAATTATTTCACATTGGAACAAGATGACAGTTGGAGATGGTTTTTGGGCTTGGGAATACTACCTCGCCGACCATGTTACCTTTGAGATGTAAGATGTGTCACAAAATATTGACTTAGAGATGCTAAAGATCCCAAAAAAGGCAATTTTTTTCCCAAACAAAATTCAATGTGGAAACACATAAAAAATTTAACACTCTTCGAAGAATGGAAGAGAGGACCCAATAAGAATATTACTTTCTTAGAAATTTTGTATTGTTTTAGATATGGTTTTGAAAATCGGATCGTTCGATTTTGACCATGAACAGATGGTCGATGCATATATATTTGTCTTGCAAACTCTTAAGTAGTCATTCTTTTGTCTTCTCTAATGGCCAATACTCACACACACATGTCTTTAATGGGACTTCCATCACAACCTATAATTAGTGGGATACCTTTGGTATTGTTAGATCAAAGACCTAGTATACGATTGAGTAATACTGACACATGTTGGTTTACTTAAGTAAGAAAGATAATGATTTAGTTGTAAAAAGTGTGTTAATTGAAAAATCTTCAGTAAAAAGCAAGGTCCTTTTTTGCATTGATGAGTTTATATTGATAAAGGAACAAGTTAAGGACCAAATAAGATTGTGTGTGATGAATCAATTTGGAAGAATATGGTGTACTTACTAGATGCACACAAGTCAAATAAGAGGAAAAATTTTATTATGCTCTATGATGGTAGGAAAGGCAAAAACTGAGTATAAGATCATTCATGTGTGGGAACAACCAAATGATTATATTCGGTCAAAAGTAGGGTTCGAGTTTTTTAGCATAAAAGATGGGTTCGGAGATTCAATCGATTTGAAGTGGGAGAAGAAAGCGGTTGAAGATGAACTTTATTCATGGGAGGACTATAATTCTCATTGAGCATGTGTGACAACCGACACTTAAGCGTATTAAATTACCTTAAGCTTGATTATCACTACTGGTATTTAGTTTGAAATAGGGCTAAGTACAATAGCGTTTAGTATATATATACACACGCACGTAATTAATTATAATTACGCTAAACGATCTGAAAGATTTCAAAACTATGAATACGGACGTTGGTGAAAACTTTTTCATAAATAACGTAATTCTATTTTATAATTAAATAGTAGTTATTATACTATATTATTATTATACAATAATATACGAACACTTTACGTTTTATGTAAAACGTACCGTACGCGACGAAAACGCGCGAAACGCGCCCGACAACCGAACGAAACTCGATTATTATTTTATTAACTTAAAATGAAATATTTTAAACAAAACTTCAATCAAAAACTTACGCGATTAAAATCGTAACGAAAAACCTAATTAATAAACGTATAACGTTTAAATGAGCGACGAAACGAACGGGTAAACGAGCACCGCACGTAACGTAAACCTGGGGAACAAAATTTAAACAACCCACGCCCCTTGTGGGACCCCCCATGACCAGCCATCCCACACCACATGCCCAAGATCTCCATATCATTCCCACTCCATACCCACACTCTCTTTTCTCACTTCACACACAACCTCATTTCCAACACTCAATCTTTCTCTCATCTCTTCTCTCCCTCTCTCCCTTGCCCCTGCGAATTTCCAGCTGCTCCACAGCCTCCACACACCACCACAAACCACCACAATCACCACCGCAAACCACCATAACACCATCTCTTCGGTTTGCAAGGAAACGCAAGAAAACGAGCTTCCAACTTTCATTTCTTCGTGTTTCATCATCTTCTTTGTAAGAGACTTCATCTCCCTTTTATTTTACTTGAAACTTACATATAAACATTTTATAATGTCCATTTAACAAGATTATGTCCAAAACCAAAGTCAAAAAACGTTTTTGAAAACACTAAACACCAACAGTTTTTCTGGGCAGAAACTTTGCCCGAATTCAAGGAGAATTTTCGTGCTCAAAACTTAACGAAAATGGACGATTCAAAAGACAAAAATTAAGTTTAAGAAGTTAGCTTTCATATCCAAGTAGTTTCGTAATTTTTCGATACCGTTTGATACCCGAAAACGATTTTACAAAAACGAGTCGCCATTTTGTCTCGGTGACAGATTTTTGCACCAAATTTCCGAGCCTATATCTTGAGTTCTAGACCTCTAAAACACATGAGGTTTGCGCCAAAATCTCACAAAATATGTTGGGTACAAAAAGTTCTTCTATGGCCTTGCTTGAAAATACACGGATTTTCCTATAAAAATAGTTCTTTGAACTTGTGTCCAGATTGGTCAAGATTGGACCTCAGAGGACAAATGGAATTATTAAAAATACTTAGACTTATCCAAAAATTCTAGAAAAATTACTGATAGTAGCCAAGACATAGGGGAACAACTGGTATTTTTCTTGGATTTTATCTCGGAATGTTACCTAGTTAAATCGAGCCATAAACACGACTGAAAATTTGATAAAACGAACACGGGAACTGTTTTGGTTGTTTGTTGAAAACGACACTTCCGGGCCACTATAAAACGCAAAGACAATTTTCTTAGACTCTATAAGCTTATTTAAGACTTGTCTAAAAGTTTCGGGTCAAATCGAGCACATTTGACCAAGTTCCCGAACACGAAAACACATCAGGTCCTCTGTGTCGCAGATGGCCCAAAACCTTTGCGACACAAGCCCTATGTCGCAACTTTTCAAACAAGCAGTACTAACTTGTGTCGCAACATGCGACACAAAGCCTAGTGTCACTAGCCAACAGTGTTAACTTATGTCGCAACCTGCGACACTAACCAATGTGTCGCACATTTATTTAAAATCACGACCTGCGACACTAATTATTGTGTCGCACAATTATCAGAATTTCACACTTGCGACACTACACCTGTGTCGCAACACTTCATAGTGACACTAACTCTCTGTCGCATAAAACAGTTTGATCAAATCTATGTTTTCACAAAGTATTAAACACGCGTAACCACAAATAACAACGAATATTTATATACGACACTACTCGTACACGCAATACATATACTCTTATAAGTATACACCGAAACATAACATAATAATAATGTCTTCGGAAATTATTATTACAAAACGTCACCAACGGGCCGTACACGTTTTCTAAGCACATGATAAACAAACTTTGGACATAACTAGTTGAGTGGACAACTAGCATGGATGATCCTTTGAGACATCTACTTACTTATAACCTTATGCGTTTAGGGCGCTAGAAGGTTACTTTTAGGAAACACTTGTTTACTATTTGTAAACACTCTGTACAAGACTCATGTGAGTCTCATAGCCCCACTTTTACTTTTACTATTTTACTTACTTTGGGGTGAGAATACACTGCTTTGTTTTTATGAACACAAGTACTATGAAAACACTTATACGGATTGCATGGATAAATTAAACCAAACTACGATGGTCTCCAACAAATATCATAGCCCGTTAATACTAAGCGCGAACATTATGGATAGATCTATCGGGAACTGACAGTCCGCCGTCCGGGGTTAGTCGCTCTAACTACTATACGGACGCATAATAATTCGTATTTCGAGTATCTGGTTATACACTTAACTGGAGATACCAACTACGGTTAAGCTTCGGAATTATGAGCCCATGACAATAGTATACTATGATTTACATTGGCATTCGTGCTACTACGATAACTCTGGAATCTTGTGGTTCATACTATGATTTTAACTACGTAAACCTATGAGCTCACCAACATTATTGTTGACCTTTTAGCGTGTATTTCTCAGATACTCAGCAACAGTAGGGTTGCCCACAGGATTGCTTGCTAGCTCGAGTCGCATGCATTATACGTATATGAAGATTTTCTTACATTATTTTTGTATAATCGTTATGTACTAGAATCTTCAGGATTTCATCCCGCGAACTCGAGACTAATGTAAACCTTAATTATATCAATGTAAATACTTTTGTACTATTTTCAAAACGTCTCATATAGAGTCGTTTGCTTTACCCTTGTGCAATGATTACTTGATTAGTCGCGCCCCGACCCGACTTCCGCTGCACAGTAAATTTGGGGGTGCGACAACATGTGATAATTAAGTGTAAATATGCATTTTGGGACGTAAGGTCTCAACATTACATGGTAAAATTTGACATACGAAATGAGAAGATGATAAAGGTGAAGCTCCCTCTCCAAAATGTGTTACCAAACCTCAACTCATAGAAGGTAAGGTACCTATATGAAGATAGGGGACAACTGTTGCTTTTGTATAGGAAAGACAAATATGTTTTTTCTCAACCAAACAACATCCAAGTGGCAAAATATGAAGGTTGTGGAACACGGTGAGAATTGGATGAGAGGACATAAAAAACTAGTTTCGAGTGTATTACCATTTCCAACTTCCTCAATCATCTTGGGAAGGTTTCTCCTTTTCAAGAAAGTCATAGATGGAAATTATCAGATACATTGCTTGGATTTGAAAGATGAAAATGTGAAAACATTGGAAGGGTTGGGTATGGTTGTCGTCATAAATGGATACCTCAACTCTCAACATCCGTAGACAGGGCCATTTCAATTCGTGTTGGACTGATCGATATACCAATAATCAAGTCTTCAGTCAACTGGTGGAATACACCGCATCAACCTGGGAGTATTAGCCGATATGGTACATCAATACATGTAGGTGAAGCATGAGTAAGCTAGTTGTTGGATTCGCCACAAATCGATATTAATGTCTTTCGAATATACTATACTTTGATATATACATGCATGTTTGGAAATATATAGTACTATGTGTTTCTTTTGGATACTTTGAAAAGGTGAAAACATTAAGAAGAATTGGGATTTTTTGCATGCTAACTGAAGCTTGAAATTGTAATAGCTATGGATTTTTTTTGCATGTAATGAGAGCTTGGAATTGAAATATATAACTAGTTTTTCTCTTGAATTATTACTCATAAGTCATAATGCATGCATCTTTTTCCTATGGATAATATAAATGTACATACTTTATATTTTCTTCCACGTATGTATCATCATCATCATGACGACTAAGCAAACCTCTATTTCAGGTTGCCACTTGCTACTTGCCACATGGAGCTTTTATATTTTTTTAGTATTTATGTTAATACGTGTGTAGATCGATAAGTTTATTTAAAAAGAAAAAAACTTATAATTTTCTATATTTAACGAGACTTTTTTTGCATACCATACGAAATCGAGACGAAAAGTCAGAAACCGAGCATCTGTTTTTACCGAAACAAGACTGTCAAACATCGTATGAATATTTTCTAGAAATAAACCATTTTTACCTAAAATGTTTTGTTTGACCAAACATGAAAGTCATAGTGGGGACAGCGTAGCATAGGCAGTTCCCTCATAAAAAAAATCATAATTATGTAAAAAGAAAAAAAAAAAAAAAAGATATTAATGATATTTTAAAAATTTCGACCCTACAAACCCATAAAAAAATAAAAATAATTTTTTTCATTCCCTCTATATTAATTTTCTGACTCCGTATGGGGCGTAGATACATCTTAGGTTTGAATTATGTACCCATGAGATATATTTATACATGAATAATCGAATTATATACTCTATTTTCTTCCACGTATGCATATCATCATCATCGTATATATGATGATGATGATGATGCATGATGATGACTAAGCGAACCCATATATTAGGTTGCCACTTCAAAAAGTTTGCGTGCTATATAAATGGTTTATGGTTCCAAACTATAAATTAATTACATGTTTGGAGTTGACTTGGGATAGATTTGTGTTTTTCTAAAGGACAAGAAATTAGAACACATGCCTATACGGCTATAGGACAGAACATTCACCTGACTACATGAGCAGAGTAAAATGAATGTATTTGGGCTAGTACGGGTTACGATCCAAATACTGGATAGTGATTTGGGCCCAAATAAGGACTACGGATTGGGCTTAGGCTACCTCAAATACCAACCAATTATTTTCCATGTTATATATGTTTTTGTCTATCTCTTATAAATCATCTCTACGTTATTTTAAAATTGGATTCAATATAAAAAAAAGTCAAAATGACCCTTCATTACTTAATTATTCTCCATATATGGTAATTACCATTTTGCTAAAGTCTCTATTTCTTTATCATCTATATATGTATCCTTAATTACATATAATCATTACCGCATATCATAATTATATAAATTTATAATATCGATTATCATAATGAATATTGAAACCCGCATTATATAATACGGAGTACAACTAATAGTCGAATTTAAATACTTTTCAATATTTTAGATCAGTATTATAAGTAACTATGAATTTCATATAACGAGAATATACAGAAGTAAAAAAAAATCTAAGTAATGTAACATGAGTTCATTAAATTCAATTTAGTTTATATAAATGACGAAACTAAACGAAATATATGGAATAATCTATAAACCCTTATAAATCATTTAGAGCACATGCCTTAAAACTTATAAATGGAATATGGAAAATACCCGTTTTACCCTTTTCATTTGACTAAACTAATATGGTAAGTGTAACCATTTATTTACTCATTATTACTCAAACACAATATACTAATACTTATAACTATAATTATTTCTATATATTAATATTAGTCTTTTGGTTTATTAAAAAAAAAATTAAAAAACAATCAATAAATTATTTGAACAATTACAATAAAATAATGTAATCTAATCTGAGTGCAATATATAAGTTCGAGTCTTGATTGTCTGATTCGCGATAATTATTATTTATAATTTTAATTCTTCTCTTGATGTTGAACATTTGAATTTTGAATCGAATCGAACGAATACGAATGAAGCATGTTCATGTTCGTTCAGTAAGGCTTTATTAAACAAGCAAACAAACACAAATGAACACAAACGGATAAATGAACATTTTTTTTGTTCATGTTCGTCAACGCAAACGAATGAATATTATATAAAAACTGTATTTGTTTATCAGTATGTCAGACGAACACAAACAAACCTATACAAACACAAACCTTCACATAATACAACATCGTTATGTCGGCGATCACTATCACATTTTTATATGCATTATCGTTGCATTGAGCGGGTCGTCGACTAGTTATATATTACGCGTATATATATTTTTTTAAACACTGCAAATATAAAACAACGATAGTAAATATTGTTAGAGGTACTGTTAGAAGTAAATTCATTTCACGGTTGTATTCTATTATTTATTCAAGATTAAGATAGATTCTGAGAGGTGTACTCATTTGAAAACACTAAAAGTTAACGGATTAAGAAAGTAACATAGAGTTTTAAATAAAGAATTTTAAACATAGTAATATACAAGTGAACATTTTCACGTCTTTAATCTGATCTGATTGTACCGCACATGTTTTATATATTCATTATTATATGCATATGAGTTTATCTATTTTTTGTTCATATATTAATCTATAACAAAATAAAAAATTACGAGTATAATATTAATCAAAGTAATTAACTTTCAAACTTTTATTTTATTTTATTTTTAGTATAAATAAAATAAACTAAATAAACAGGAGATGGAACGGCAGTCAACACATGACTCTGTCGTAAAACATACTACCATTACCCTTAATTCATCTTCTTTGTTGTTTTACATCGTCTCTCTTCTTCTGTTTCTAGATCCTTCCACCACAAATCTTACACCACAAATCCTGTCTCTGTAAGTTTTCTTCTCATTTCAATCCATATATCTCTTATTAAAAAGTTCTCAAAGATTCGCATGTAATTTCAACTTTTTGTTGTTAGTATTTCCGATTATGAATCGGCTTGCAAGTTGCAACGTTTGTTAATTATATGTTTCAAGTCAATGCCCTAACTTGATTTATGAAAACCCCCAAAACCCTGATTTTACTTTTCTTTGCAAAAGCCCTAAATAGTACTACTTGATTTTCTTTTTATGATTATTATTTTTGAAAAACCTAAACTCAAAATGTTATATTTTGAATCTTTTTATTTTTTGGGGTGTTACATTTATGATTAACTATAGCTTGCTATTTGTGAACTTGTGCGACTGGGTTATGTGTCTGTGGTTATCATCTTGATGGAGTTTATAGTAATGTATATATATGTTGTTGTGGCATATGTTTAACTTGGTTTGAGAATTTTGTACCTTGAAAGTTAAAAACGATCTTTACACAATTGAGCTCACGATTGCAACAAAATAGTTATCAGATGTTACAAAGGGCCTTTGGCCTAGCCATACGAGAGGAACCTATCAACCTAGAAGTTGTGGGTTCAAGCCTCACTCGAGGCGGTGAGTGTCTATATATCGCGGTTTTTAAATAGTGTGTGGGTTAGGTTGTACGCTTGCCATCATAAAAAAAATAGTTATCTGATGTTACCCCTGGGAACTTCTGACTAAGAAAACAGTCTTACGTCTCTCTCATTGTACATTGTTGAAAAGTTATCTAATTTACAAAACCAAGAACTCCTTAATGGATGAAATTTTCATGAATATATGCTTCTCGAATCTGCGGGTCGAATGAATGCAATTATGTTGTGTACACAAACTAGTTGCGTGTCTACTTTTTTTTGTGTATGTGTGTCCGTGTGTTAAAATGTAATTTTTCAACAAGGTTGAAGATATTAGAGTATAACTACGAAATGCACTTTAAAAAGATGTAATGCTTTGTTTCAGATTCAATCTTCGATGGCAGATGAACGTTTGAGCACAAGCAATCTTGTTGCTGAAAGTTCTGAGTCGATAGTGGATATACATATCAAGACACTTGATTCACAGTTGTACGACTTTCATGTTGACAAAAATGTATCAACTACTCCCTCTCTTTGTTGACTTATCACATATTAAATGCTTTTTTCGTTCTTTCATTTTAAAGGATTTCCTGCCTTGAATGGAATCACATAGATAGTAAAGATGATAGACATTTTTACATAACTAAGAAAATCATATGAACTATATTGGCGTATGTACTCTTGAAATCATCAAGTTCAAAAGGAACCCATGTATCGGTTTATTTCTTAAACATAATTTATAGTAAAGGATATCTTGTAAGAAATATAAGGAAAACATAAGCTTAATGAGTTTATCTATTTACATCGTATCTCTAAAATTATGCTATATGATTGCTAACATTAATGGAAACCTTCGAATTGAGCAGCTGTTTTAATATTCTATCCAAGTGTCGCTTAAAACTTAGCTTCTGATGTCCATTTTTGTTAGTCATATACTCATGTTGCAATCTGACTTTTTCTGAATTAATGTCAAAATTTCAGATGCTAGTTTCTGCATTTAAGGAGAAAATAGCCACAGATGTTGGCCTTCCAGTTGGACAGCAACGACTGATCTTTAGGGGCAAGGTTCTGAAGGATGAGCATCGGCTTTCAGAATATCGTATCCTATTTTCTGGATAAAACATAAATTCCTATTGCACATATCGATTCTTAATTAATTAGGTTAAATCAGTTTGCTTATTTAAGTAAATGGATTATTCTAAATGTAAATATTTGGTATTTGCCCACAAAACAATATCGCTAAAATGGATTTATGCTATGACCATCATATGTTCTCAATTGAAAGCCTTAATGCCTTGTAGACGTTGAAAGTGGGCACACATTGCATCTTGTGGCTAGACAGCCTTCTGAATCACAATCTTCATCTGGTTCTTCAACTGGGACGACGACCGCTAATGGTAGTAACACAGGTGTGATTATCTCTTTATCCTTGCATGATAACATCATTAATATCATATTAAGTGCTAAAATATCCTTTTTACATAATTGCGCTTTATCGCACAGATGGAATTACCTGTGCATGTAAACTTTTATCAGCTTATAGTTACAAGGTTGCATTTCTTTTACAGGACACGATGCTAATGCTGCGGGTGCACGTCCTCGTGTCGCCCATGTTTCACATAGCGTAGTACTTGGGTCCTTCGGTAGTGGGGACCATAATGACGGTGGCGCTCCTGATATAAGTCGGGTGTGTATCTTTCTTGCTTTCTGTAGTATGTAGTTGATTAATTGGTGTTATTTATGCTCTATAATGGCTTGCGCAGTTTAATCTTCTTCTTTTTTTCTCTCGCGCTAGGTTATTGGATCCGTTTTAAATTCTTTGGGCATTGGGGGCCAGAACTCCATGGGAGGTAACGGTGGACCAATGCCAAACATGCAGGTGATCTTATTCCTTTTTTTTCTTTCTATTTCCGTTTGTGATTTTGGATTATGTACAGCTCCTTTGTTTGTTATATTAACTCAAATTCCTATATGTAGTTTTGGTTGGTGTCATCTATATATCGGCACAATGAATTAAAATATGAGCAATAGGGAACTCATTTGAACGTTCTTGGTTGTCTGTGTTTACAGTTCAACATTCCTGTGCCACCTGGTCAAGGAAATGAAAACGGAGTTAATGTCAACAATCAAGGTCAACCGGGAAACCATAGTCAGTCCACCCCTCAAGGGATGCAAGTTCTTTTAGGAGCAGGAATAGCTATACCAACACTTGCTACGGTACTACTATTTTGAAAATTTTCTTTTGCAACTCATTTATTTCCATTTTAATTGCTACCTTGTCTTACATATCATCTTTGGTTGCATGAATTTTCAGCCAATTCCTGATTCGTTGCACACACTTTCTGAGTTTATGAATCGCATGGAGCAGGCATTGTCACCGAGCGGTAACAACTTCCTAAGAATATATGGGGGTTTTTTTTCCTTCCCCGTTTCAATAAATAATTTATTTGTAATTTCTTGCAGGGTATCAACCAAATGAATATCCAATTAGTGCAGAAGGGTCACCAGCTGTAGAATTACCTTTGAGTGCTCGTGGTGTGCCATTACCTGCAACTCTTGCAATTGTTATGCGTCATGCACAACGGCTTCTCAGTGGGCCCGCTATCGATTCTTTATCTGTACTTACTACCCCTTAACTCTATTTTAGTATCCCATTTTTTTATTTTTTATTTTGATATTGGATGTATGTTCTGTTGAATTTGTGGTTGTACCAGTAGAGCACTAGAGCCCCGATTAGCTAACTTCTAAAGGATACTTTTTTTAGTGTTAGATCATATAGGTTTCTTGCAAAAACCATAATGTGTGTGTGTGTTATATTCCACAATGACTTCATATATTGGCTAATTTCATTTAAGAACTCAAATGAATGTAGCTCTTTAATGTTCTTCTAAATGTGCTATTTGCGATCTGCTGCAACTTGTAGCATGCTGCAGGACGCCTAGAAGAAGAGGAGAGTTGCACCGACCCCACTGTAAGAGCCCAAATTCAATCAGAAGCCATGCAATCTGGGCTTGCTATGCAACATTTAGGCACTCTTCTCCTTGAGCTTGGTCGTACAATGTTGACTTTGCGTATTGGACAGTCTCATGTATGTCATTGTTCTACTCTTCTATTTAGTGCCATTGTTAAGCGAATATTTCGTTTACAAATAATTAGGGTGTGCATGTTGCAGGCTGAATCTTCCGTATACGCTGGGCCCGCTGTTTATATTTCTCCATCAGGGCCTAATCCTATAATGGTCCAGGTTTGTTATTACCCTTTCCATAAGTTAACTTACGTAAGTTATTACCCTTTCCTATAATGGTCCAGGTTCGTTATTACCCTTTCCATAAGTTAACTTACTTAATATTTACGTTTCATTTTGGACACTTACGCAACTATTTCCTATGGTAATCAACTAGTTTATATACCCATGTATTACACAGGTAGTTTCATACACAATTTATTATTATATTACTAGCTTTTAAGCCCGTGTATTCACACGGGCCATCTAATGTGTTATCATAATCTATTATAATATGTTTCATGATTTTTAAAATGGTCAAAGCCTTTACTAAAATTTATTTCGTTAAATTATAAAGGTTCCATCAACTATTATATTAAGTATTAAGTAGTTGCCATATACAAACATTTTGTTGCAAGAAAAACAAAAGGAATACCTCAAAAAGTATACTATAAGAAAATGATTTTTTTTAAGAGGGTTTATAGTTTGGTAATGTATCGAATTTTACATCTTTTACTATTATATGCATTCAATTTCAAAACCTCTTATTGTATGTATTTGTATGTATTCAAGAGTCTAGATTGACGTGTTCTTTTGTAAATGTAAAACTACTATTTGATCAGAATTACCTTTTTGCTTACCCTTGGATAACTTAAATTATTAATTGTAAAAATCTTTGATAAAACAATAATATTAAATTATATAATAAATTTCTTTTATATCTTTAATTAAGAGTTTTTATCGGCTAGGATACCTAATTTTGATTTTTAAAATAATTTTTTAATTATAATGATGTCATCATCTCCTTAGATTTAGTTAATATAACAAAATCGAGTAATCCTATTGGGCAATTAAATTTTTGATGCCATCATTCAATTTTAATTTGAATAATTAATCATTAAAGTATATTTGTGGTATAGTTTTTGTCAGTGGTTAAAGAAGCATTATTAGTGACGAAAAGTAAGTACCCACTATCTACTATACCTATATTTGATTGACTGAGAGGGAAAATGGATACTTATATATATTTATGTAGGGTGGGATCTTCTTAGAACTACAAATAGATTTCAAACCCGTGTATTCATACGGGGCCGCTGAATGTGTATTTGATTTTTTTTAAGTATTCAAATGATATATGATAAAGTTCTAACATTTTATATGAGTCGAATAATAAACATAACGTCTATAACTAAAATATTTATAATAGTATGTGTACTAAGCATCTAACTACCTAATTTGATAGCTATTCTTGACAATGTAGACTAAATACAATCCTTGCCTATGGAGTTTTTTTGTTTTTTTATTTATTTATTTTTTTTATAAAGGAGAATTAGAGGTTGTTTAGTGTAAGAATCCTTAGCACACAAATAGTTCTAAATTTTTTGCAAATGACCCGTAGTATTGTTATTTATATTCTATCATCAAATTTGAGATATTTTAGGGGTTTTATTTATAAATTAAGTGAATATCAGGGTCTAAATTAATTTATTAAAAATTAAATAATTGACAACATCATAAAAGTGTTTACCATATTATATTTATTTAAGATTTAAAGGATAACCCGTGTATACACACGGGTCGTCTAAGCTTTTATTGTAAGTATGATGTTACTAAACTTTTGAAACTAAACTCCTAAATGTATCATGCATTAATTTAATATCGATAATTAATGATTACGTTATTTTTTATTATGATATAAGAGTCCCAAAAGTAAGTATTATGCACCAACGATCTATAATAGAGTACAATTTCGTTGGATGTTTTCAATGTTTTAGAATTACTCGTCCTATATTTTATTGCACATCTTTAAAATCCTAATCATATACGGATTTGCATTCTACGATTATAATTTTCAATTAATAATCTTTCTTTTTAGGGGTTTTATTTTAAAAGTTAGTGAAACTAAAAGGACCTAATCGACTAATTGAAAAGTTTCTAATTGGTGATGTCACAAAGGTGTTTCCTACATTATATTTGAAGATAAGATTATATATTATGGTAAAAGTTGTAGTAATGATATATAATATGAATTATTGTCAAATACAACTTACAAGGATAATTAACAAATAATAAATAATTAATATCAAATATAAAGATATAATTATTAAATATAAAACTGAAGAATACTTTTTAATTGACTAACTAAGTAAATGATGACATCATCAAACTGCTTCATATATTATATTTACGAAGATCTGCTTCTATTGTGAATTTATAAATTCACGTTTGTTTGCAGCCTTTTCCTCTACAAACTAATTCAATGTTTGGTGGTCAAGCTACTCCTGTTAATTCAGCTGCTTTTGGTCCTGTTGGCATTGGTGCCGTTCCAAGACACATTAATGTTCATATCCACGCAGGTACGTAATTACAACTTCTTCGATTCGCCTTATTAATAATAAGCCTTTGTCACCAGCATTCCTCACATAGCATAACTTTTTCATAGGAATCGGTCAAAGGGGAACTAATGTTGAATCAAACCAAGGAGGACGTGCAAACGGAACAGTTAATGTTCCTGCAGGTAACGTTACTGCTACCACATTTTATCAAAAATTCGTTTTACCACATTATATTTTAACTTCTGACTGTGCATTGATATCTATAACACGACTGAAGTTAATTTGCAAACTAGAGGGGTTGATGATAGTACGAGTAGCGAAAATCAGGCTACTGCAGGTAATGTCTATGCATATCATGTTAAATTGGTGCTCGTAAAATGATTTCTTTTGCATGAACTTTGCGCTTTTGTAAATCCAGGCCAACCAGAAGGAGGTTTGTCTAAAACTGAGGCCCATACGGTACGTTTTAGCATTTTGATTCTTATAGTATTGTCAAGTAATGGAAAACTTTCAATTAACCTAGTATTGAGCAGGATACAGAGGATTCAGGAAACGTTACATCCAGTAGTAGTGTAACAAAGTCCGGAAATGATGTGGAAGGTACTTCATCATCAACTCCGGCAGTTGATGACTCAGCAAATGTGTCATCTGTTCCTCTTGGACTTGGCTTAGGAGGGTTACAACCCAAGGTTAGCTTTTAAGATAATAAGGTTTTGAGTCAATTACAAAAACGGTCCCTCTGTTATAGCATTTTCTACAATTTCGGTCCCTTGGTAAGGTTTTCTGCATGTTCAGTCCCTAGTAGGTACATTTTGTTATATTAACAGTTCCTGTTCCTTTTAAAATGACTTATATATAAGCTATGTCCCTCACTATATGTAAGGGTATTTTAGTCATTTTAAGAGGATCCGGTACTGATAAGGACCATTTTTGCAATTTACTCTAAAGTTTTTATTATAAATGAGACACTAGAATTTTGTAATCTGTGCTGGACAAAAGTGTTGTAGGCCTACTCACTTCAACTCGTATTAAAAATACTCGTTTTGCAAGTGTTGAATGCTAAAGTTAACATGTTTGTGATTTAGAGACGAACTCGACAAACAAAACAAGAATCCACTAGTAGTACTGTGCCACCTGTCAATGTACCTCCTACTTCTATCGCTCGTAGTACGTCTAATCCTACTAGTGGCCAAGTGGACCCTGCCACTATCATGAACCAAGTTATCGCGAGCCCTGCTCTAGATGGCCTGTTATCTGGAGTTTCAAGCCAGACGGGAATCGGGTCACCGGACGTCTTGAGGAATATGTTGGGTCAACTAACTCAGAACCCTGCAATGATGAACACAGTCAATCAAATTGCTCAACAGATGGATGGTAATCAGGATTTGAGTAACATGTTTTCCGGAATGGGTGGGCCCCGTGGTGGTGGTGGTGGTTTTGATCTGGCAAGTATGGTTCAACAAATGATGCCCATGGTTGCGCAAGCATTCGGTGGTGGGGGTTCGGGTTCAAATATGTTTCAGCAACCACCTTCTATAGACCGTGAACTTCAACCTACGAGCATTAACGATACTTCAAGTGATCCTGAGGTTTGTTTGTTTTCGACCCACTGAAGATGCATAAAAAAAACTAAAAAAGTTTTGTACTTGAATATGTGCACCGTTTTTTCCGTTTGTAGGTGAACTTTCAAGATTTGGTTGAGAAGATTGAACACCAGGAATCACGAGAAGAAGTCTTTTCTTCTGTAGTTGAAGCTGCTGCTCACTTGAACAACAATGGTGACGATGCAGATGGGCTTTCTGAAATAATTTTCGAAGAGGATCTTACTCATGTTAGCATCTTCTTTCATTTTTTTTTTTTTTTTTTGAAAAGACAAGTACTCACACACAACTACTACCAATATACACATTTGTCCACAAATATGTACATTTGTGCGCAGATGGACTTTAACTCACAACCTCATGGTTGTGTAAGGTTACTCGATGGCCCTTTTGTTATTTGTCAAGACATAACACAATTATCACGAATATATTCATTTTAGAAATATTTTTTATTTTAATTTATTGCGTTTGAGTTTTCTTACTTGTGCTTGTGCAGGAATTTATGAAAATGTTGAAGCGGGATGTTTCACGACGGGTTGAAGATGAAAGTGAATGATTTTTGTATTTATTGCTTCTTGTTTATGATGATGTTTTTATATTGTACAAATTAACTAGATTTTGAAGTATTATTGGTCTCTTCATATGATTTATTGTGCATCATAGTTGAAATTATATATCTGGAACTTTTTAGACGCAAAGTTACCTAAATACTTGTTCTTGCTTGAATATGGATTTGTGTTTCAATCGATATTATAGTTTTAACCAGCTGTCTGAAAGTGGAATTTAATTTTTTTTGGTGATAAATTTGGTTTCCATGTTGATTTTTTGTGCAAGTTCAGTTTTCATTCGTATTGTGAGTTTGACCAATCAGATAATATTTTTTTTCTTTCTATTTCTTAATTTTCTTTCTTCAAATGATTGACCCACCTCATTTTGTATTCATTTTTTCGTAAGATTTTTGTAAGCCTAGGTTTCATTTTTATATGCGAGTATACGAAACCATAATCGTCTTATGATCGTGAATTTAGATTGCTTTTAGTCTTACCAGGAAACCCTTGATGAGTTAACTGCCTTTACCTACAGTACCAACATCTAAGTAGGGCAGAAGCTAAAGATTTGAAAGATATATTAATATTATGAACACATTTACAAAGTGCAACATTCGGTAAAAGGTTAAAGATAACACTTGGTTTAAAAGGCCAAATCAACAAAAGTAAAATGAAGGAAAAGAAACACAGGCTAAAAATTTACTTGTCAACATGGGTGTTTCACCTTTCTTTTGGTCCTCAAGTTAACCACATTTTTAAACAAAAATCAAAACATAGAAGCAGAAGTACAGAATTAGGATTCTACATGGATAGACAGGGAAACAACACAATTAAGCTCAATAAATTCTTGCTTTCTATCTGCTTCGTCAACTATTTTCTGAATGTGCATATAACAGCCTTTACCAAGAGAGCATTCTGATCACTGCCCATTGTTGTATGTTGTCATCCACCTCAAATAAGGATTTTGGAACCGTGCCATTCAGATCATGGTCGTAGTTAAGTGAGGCTGCATCAAGCAAATTTCCTGGTGTCAAATTTAAAAAGAAACTGCGAAGGCTAAACAAAGCAGGTGAACAGGTGGAGACAAGACAAATCCAGGAAGGTATTAGCCTTTTTGAGAGGCTTAAAAAAGGTGGATGAAGTAGAATTAAAAGCTGAATATACTAAACTGAGCGACGGGGATGCAGTTGAAAGGAAAGGAAAAAAGGAAAGAGACAATGATAAAACTCATGATCTAGAGAAACAAATGGTTGCCGACTTGAAACAGAAGATCAAGATCAAAGGTGCGATTGATGGTGACAAAAAACTCAATGCTTACCGTTATATATCGAGAGAGAAAAGCTTATTTCTTGATGATGGCGCAAGCAAATCATCATTGTTGTGAAACTGCAGCAAGGAAAGTTACACTCTTCAACATGAACACTCCTTTATTGACAGCAGACACCATGACTCATGTTAACATTTTGACCAAATTCCTTCCTTCGTACAGATGTAGAATACTGGTAGTTGATATAGCCTATGGGAAAAGAAAGAAAAAACATTACTTTTGGTTAAATTAAACAGGAATCTTTGTTTTGGTTGATCAAATTCAGTAGAGATAAAGCAATTTACAAAGTCTGCTTACAATGACAGGTAACACGAATGTTGAGCTTTCCCTATAGAAATCCCAAAGTCGATATTTCTCCTCTACTGCATTTTACTCGCCTATAGAAAGAAAGAAAGCTTCGTTAGACAACATTGATCGCACATTCAAGATCAAATAAATCAGCAGAAAGAATCTCTAAGAATCGATTATCAGAACCTAAGCTTATAACCACAATTTGCAGATAGTAAACATTTTAAATGAACAATAATAAGGAAAAAATTAAGGGGACTAACTTCGACACTGAACTATAAAAATACCATACCAATTCTTGGAATCAAGAAAATCAATCCACTAACCCAATCCATGTTTATAAAATTTTCTAAAGAAACCTATTAAAACTCACTAATCACAATCTTTATCTTGAATTTATACTGACATGCCAAGAACTTTTTCAAGCCAAGAAATGTGTAATCACGCATATCACTATACAAATTACAATGAGCATCAACAGATGATTAAAAAAATTTAAAAAGTTGCATGAATTCTTACATGTTCATAACTTAGGTAGTCACCATTACATCACTTTTTTATGTGATGGTGAGCAATACGATCTTTGTTGCGATCAAAGACCGAATTGCAAACCGCACAATGTTCCCCATAAATTCTATGATGGTGATCCTTGTTGTGAGAAATACTGAATTCTATCTTCCTGAAACGTTTCCCACATGGTATACATCTAAATGGGAAATCCAAATCGTCACGATCATCGTCTGCAATATTGTTATCCATTGTGATCGAACAAGGGGCATGTTCTTTAATTCTGTTCTTGAGTGTGTAGAGAGAGATTTACAGGGAGTGAGAGAGAGTTTGGGGGTAATTCTTGGTTCTTGAGTTGGGTTCTTGAATTGTGCTCTGTTTTTTTCAGAAAAGAATTACAATTTGAAATCAATATTTGGGGGTTTTTATATGGGCTTAAGACAACGGCAGGAAATCCAATTTCATAATATCGTTAACCGCCTAAATTTGTACCCACTCAATTTTACTCTTTAACCCTTGTACTAGTAGGTGTTATGTTATAGGCCAATAGAATTTTCAATTTTTCCTTTTCCAACGAAAACTTCAAATTAACTGTTAATTAATGAATTCCTAGTGAAATATAATGTATTATATAGCTTTAATATGTATAATTCTTTGCTCCAGTCTAAAGCTTTTGCTATTTCGTCGCTCGAACTGCGGGGGAGTGTTAGATGGTGGATTATAATAGCTGGCCCAAGTCTAATTATGAGTATAAGGTCCATTAAAGTTCAGGTATATTCCATAGTACTCTATAAATAATTGCATATATAGAGAAAAGTTCATTTGAGTACAAAGTTTTTTTAGAAAATGAAAAAATAAATCTCCACCATTGAATCATAAAAATAAAGGGACATTTTAAATTAGTGGTTCATTTTTAAAAAACAAAATTAGTTGATACCCGAAAATGCAAAAAAGAGAACTATTGATTCATTTTTCGGCAAGAAAACCCTATGTATAAATAACAAACAATAGGAATATAGGATAATAAGTTTTGTCTACCTGGTCACTGTCAACCATCATCCACCCACTATGCACAACATGTGAAATGACAGTTATAGTTGGCCCCGAACTGAAAAAGATTATGAAATATCATCAGAGCTATCAAATGAAAGACGATAATCCTATGGAAATGCACCATTTGAATTTATAGCGGAAAGGAAAGCTACTCTTGTCTTGAAATTTAGAGAGCCTGAAATAACTATGTTTATTAGTTATAAACAATTTAACTCTGTTAAAGTGACAAAAAGTACGGTTGTATGCATGCCCCCAACAAAAAAAGGGTGGGTAAAATAAACATATCCGAGACCCACATGGTACATATTATTTCTATCAAACGTGGGTAACTCCCAATAAACAGAACAGTTAAAAACTTAAATTATAATAAAATGGCTAACCGATCACAAATGAATAACTTCCATTGCCACGTATCACTCTCTGATTGGTAGAAATTAAATTTAATCGACGTCAGAAATGAAAGTCAACAAAATCGATGGATGGGATCTTCCTGTCAAACCACCTATCGCGGTCGATATATATCAAGATCACTCCTAACAGTTCCTTTTTCAGTTTTGTCAGCTCAGCGTAACGTTAGCACAATCAAAACTGATGAAAGACTGACTAAGCACTGACAACAGTACTTTCTTCAGTTTCATTTCTGAGACCCACTGACTATTAATTTAATTTTTTAAACACAAATTAATAAAAACATTTATTTAAACTTAAAAAACATTACATTAATTAAAATAAAAACATTACAATCAAAATAAAACATTACATTAATTAAAAAAAACATTACAATAACAAAAAAAACATTACGATAATTAAAATAACGAATTTAGTCGTTGTCGGAGAACCCACTTTGTCGCGTATCCTTTTCGAACATCGTTTTGAAATCGTCTTGATACTTATTTATTACATTTTTCCTAGTTTCTTCGAACATCGCAATTTCGTGTTGTCCCCCAGTGTGACGGTATAGGCCGTTGGATAAATTTTCACTGTTTTAACACCATCATTTGTTTATCAAACTCCATTTTTTGTTGCGTCGCTTCTTGTATAGTTTTTAGAGTTTGTTGTTGCATTCATGCCGATTCCAAAATGGTCTCACGGGTTGCGTCACTCGAATTTCTTGAAGATGTTGCATCCGAAGAACTCGAACTTCGTTGGCTTTTCCGACTTGTTTCACGACCGGGTAGACGACGAAGCTGGTCGTTTTGGAATAGCCGTTGCATATTAGTCGCAAGGTCGGCGGGGTTCGGATTATCGTCGGTTTCGTCCTCGGCTAGATTTATTGGAACGTCATCTTCTTGGAACGCGCGTTTATTGTACGTAATTCCGTGATCGGCATAGAACTTGGGGACATCTTTGACTACGTGGAACGCAACCTCGTAAATAAAGTTCCTTTCCACTTGTTGCTTGAAGTGTTCTTTTGCCACCCTAATAACGTCCTCATCTTGATACCCGCTTGGCCGAGGCTCGTTGTACTTTTTGTAGATACAGATAAATTTTTTTGTGTCGGTTCTAACTTTGTTCCATTTGCTGGTTATTTGACTTTTTGTGCGTTTAACATCAACTAACCGATTGTAGTCTTCGACTATTTTGTTCCAAAATTGCGAATCGGCTTGCGAATTTCCTTCGATATGATTTTGTGAATTGTCGACACATCACTCGGCCAATGTTTTAACTTCATAGTCCGTCCACTTAGTTTGTGCTCGCTTTTTTTTACTTTTACCCTTGACATCAACCTCGTGATCGTCTTCGTCTTCGGTTACTACGGTATTTTGGGTTTCGAATTGTGTTTGGAAAGGAGTTTCGGGTTGTGAGTGTGAGTGTTGGCCGGATTGTGGTTGAGCGTAAGCTTGAAAGCCGTATTGTGGCAGTGGTTGGTACCCGTATTGTTGTTGTTGGTAGCCGAATTGTGGTGGTTGATAGCCGTATTGGGGATACCATGGTTGGGGTTGAGATTGATATGAAGTGAAACCGGTTGGTGAATTGTTGGAGGTTGTTGCCAAAGATGAGTTAGCGAGTGAATTGCGGTAAGACATTTTGATTGAATTGGAAGTGAAAGTGAAAGAGTGATAAAGAAAAGTGTTGAATAATTGGGTGGAATAATGTATTTGAATGAGATAATGGAAGATAAAAATGTGTGTGAATTGAAGTTTAATTGTGTGTTTATTTATAGTGTGTTTGGGGTTAGATAAAAGGAGTAAAATATATATATATATATATATATATATATATATATATATTATTTTTTTAAAAAAACGGATATATTACTGTTACTTTTTAAAATTTTTTTATTTATTTTCAAAAACCTGCGACGGATAAAAGAAAAAAAAATTAAAAAAAAAGGAATGGGCCCCAACTCCCTCTTCTCCCTTTCATCGCTTCACCGAACAAGAAAACCGACGAAGCAACCGACGAAGCTGTGCCATCAGCGTCGGTTCGCCGGCCTTCGTCGGTACCCAACCGAAGAAGCCGTTGGCTTCGGTCTAATAATACATTTTAGGCCATGACAGTAAAAATAATGGACCCATTGGTGAAAAAAATAACCGCTCAATAAAAAGTATAGATATAGATATAGAAGAGGGCAATCCTAGTTCCAACCCAATTGTGATTTTTTTTCTTTATAATAGTAAACCCCATAACTGTTTTCGCAAGGACAACAGCAACCGTTTATACAATCGAACAACTTCTGTTGGACGGGACGGGATTGAGGTATATTAATAATTGATGTAAAATAGTTTAGGGTCTTGTAGTTCGTTCGATAAAAAAAACCCTTTCAATTTCAGATTCAGTGAATCGAATTCATAGCTTTTTATTACAAGTAATAATTGATATATCATATATATGAAGAGTAGATTTACGTATTGACAGTCTGTTAAAATCAGCAAATAGCAATTAACAATTATAATCTTGTTGCAGGTGTTGCTGTTTGTTTATTTCGAACATTCAATCGTTAATTACGATACAATGGAATGGTCAGATATGTTGCCTGAATTACTTGTGATAATTGCATAGAAACATATCGTTTTGTAGGAAGATTATCTCTCTTTTGCGAGAGTGTGTAAGTCTTGGCATTCGATAGGAGTAGAGGTTGCAACTAAAATACAGGGCTCCAATGGACCTTCTTCACGATTGCCATCTCTACTTCTTTCTGAAAAGAAAGACGACAAGGAGTTTCGTGAACTGTTCCTTCTCTCAAATGAGAGCATCCACAAGGTACGACTGCCGGAAGCATATGGTAAGTCATGTATGTCATCTTGTGGGTGGCTTTCAACCGTGGGAGATGATAATGCTTGTAGGCTTGTTAATCCATTATCGCGTGAAATCATCAATCTTCCAAAGCTTGACACCATTGAAGAGTTTGTGGAGACTTCAGCACAATGGATGTTTGGAATACGCAAGCTACTCTTGCTAGCTCAATCATCGTTAGTGGCGGTGTTATGGGGAAATTCTTGTAAGCTAGCGTTTTGCCGATTTGGAGATAACAATTGGACATATGTTGAAACGGGTTGGGGTGGGCAGATGTACGATATTACTTACTACAATGGACAAGTTTATAGTATTGATTGTAACTCTTATATACGAGCATGGGATGTTTATGGGAAAGATCCAACGATCCTTGTTAAGGTGTCAAGGTTGCCGAAAGATGTTTATAATGAACCGTTGGATAAAGCTTATATTCTGGGATTGGATGACAATGACGGAAGGAGGAGGTTGTTGGTCGTTGTCAGAGAAGGAATGTTTGATGATATAGAAAATATGGAATTATGCTATGAGACTTGCAAGACAAAGAGTTTTAAAGTTTTCGAGTATGATTTAGAAAACGAAAAATGGTCAAAAGTGAAGGATCTTGGTGGAAAAACATTATTCGTGGGATTTAGTTCATCGTTTTGGATAGAGGATACTTCATGTGTGATCAAGGGCAATTGCATATACTACACAGACGACATGACTGAGTTATACCGTCCAAGTAAAAACGGAGGGGGGAGGGACATGGGGATTTATCATATCTCCGATGGAACCATCGAGCCTTACTTCACCGGAAAATCATGTAGTGAACTTATCCCACCATTTTGGCTTCAACCAACGTAATTGTTATGCATAATCAGCTGGTTACTTTTGGCTTCAATCAATGTAATTTTTATGCATAATTGTGAATGCTGAAATTTCCTGATCAACTAAGCTACTTGTTTTTGTGATGTATTATAATCTAATGAATGAAATATACTAAAGGTTTTACACTATGTTAGAAACAATCAATATCTAGAACTCCAATTATTATTATTTTTCAGATTTATGTTTTTAATTTTTAATATAGATATAGATACACTACGTTTGAATATTGGTCGTACCCTGTAAACTCCATGATTGATCCGTTTGTCTTTTTCAGTTTTTTGGAACTTAACCCTACTATGAACAATGAGATGAGGCATATATATATAGGTTTGTTATTGGCTGCTATTTTATAGTTGTGGTGCATTACAATTTCCTTAAAAATTTGGATAGATCATTTAGATATTAGATATCAACGTCAAGCAATATGTACAGCTGTACAGACTTGTGTGCCCAATCTTGTGTCACCAGCCCAAGCCCAAATTCTATTGGGCTCTTTTTTATATAAAACTTATTCAGGAAAAAAAGTGGAGCTCTAATCACTTAAAGTGATCGTAACGAATTTTCAGAGTTTATACGGAGGATAAGATTTCAGTTTTAATAATTTCAATCCTTTAACTTTGTTTGACAACAATCTTCTATATGAAAAGCTTCTTCAATTAGATTTTCAATAATAATTCAAATCTTTAGCTACTAGTTCTGGCTAGTTGGTTGTCAGATACACCCTATGTCTACATCTACATTGTGTACTTATTGTGAGCTAGTTGGTTGTCAGACACACTCTATTTCTACATCTGTACTTATTGTGCTCGTTAATCCGTTTGTTTAGTTACCCAAGTTACATCCTACTAATTAGGTTTGAGGTCGACACTCGTTTAGTCAGTTCTAAAATACATTGGTACATGAAATTCTCCCTTTATTTCATAGAATTAACGCGTGAAATGATTAACGTGTAACCGTTCTTCGAGGTCAACTCAAAGTCGGTGTTATCGAACCTAAATTCCTACTCAAGAACCTAAATTCCTACTCAAGAACCTTGTTAGGACATCCACAATGAATAAACCCTATCAATGGATATATTTTTTTATGATACAACATTTTTTCATCACATTTTTAATACAAAAATCAATTCACTCCAATAAAAAAAACCCTTCGATTCACTCAAATACAAAACCCTATTCAAAAACTTTTAGTGAGAAGCTACACACACGTTACCTATAAAAATCATTAATAAAAGTTGAATGTTGAGAAAGCCTTTATCGAAATAAAAAAAAAGCTTTTCGAAGACTAAAACCACTACATATCCACTTTATCGTTTTTGAACCAGTTTACCTATCTCTTATACACCCTCATGAACTTTCAACTTATTTTCGTTTTGAACCATTATGTATCCTGAAATTGAATTCATTGTTGGATTATTGAAACATAATAAGTTATGTTACATAGTGATTTAATGGATATACCACGAAAAGTTGTTAAACATCTTCATAGACCGGAGAAAGAATCACGTGTTAAAGGATGAAAGCACATGTGATGTACGTGTCAGATTTTCGAGCGCCAAAAATTTAAGTCAAATGGGAGGTTCTAAGTTACGAAATAGTGAGTTAGGTTTTTAGGTCTAATAATGGTTTGTTAGCTAAATTGTTAGTCAAATTCCTAGTTTGTATACCCGATGAAGTCAATCTGATTAAACTTGCAACTTAGTTTTAAACTAGCATAATTAGTTTATCTTTGATTCCATAGTGTTAGTGATTTTACATAATAGTCAGTTTATAAATATTAGTTCAAGGATTTGCGTAAGATTAACAGATAATCAGATTGATACGTCTATATATATATATATATATATATATATATATATATATATATATATATATATATATTATATTGAAATGGGATCGTTAGAGTACAACAATTATCTAAAGTATAGAATAACCAATGAGATTGTGCTATGTGTACAAAAACTCATTTACCTCCATCTTTTTTAAAATTAATTATCTCACAAATGACAAATCAAAACATTATGAAAAGATTGCACCATAAAATTCAGCGTTTTCTCCTCTTTAATTAGACAAACAAAAATACTTTCGACGAGTTTTTTGCATCAAGTATTATATAACACAAACAAAAATATTTAAGGTCAAAGTTGAAAATGATTAATTTTAAAAAGTCAAAACATGACACTTATAATGGGACGAAAGGGTATTAAGTTAAGTTCTATGAATATCATTTGTATTTCAAGATTATAAGATATATATTTAAGTCATATATTAGGGAATCAGTTTTCAAGATAAGAACTAGTTTTCCAAGTTAGTTACAACATGTAAATAATGTATACAACATATTACTTGTTTAGTGCCTTCACTTGTGAACAATGATAACATATTTCGTTTATTGTTTTCATATATAAATCATAGATGTTCTGTTACTAGCAGACGTGTAACCTTTTAGCCTAGAATCAATTTAATTTTTCTTTTGTATTTTAGTTACAACATCTTAATGATGTTTGCAAGATCTACTTGTGAACATCAATCACCTATTCCGTTTATTGTTATAATATATAGATCATAGATGTCAAGTTTGGTCAAACCGATTTAGACAAAACTGGTCGGTCTAATATGAATGTGTTCACGTGTTTTTCTTAATCAGCTAGATTGCCGGTCCGATTTTAAAACAATGTTTAAAACAACCCGAGTTTAAGAAGAAAAAAACTAACCTAAAGATGATATACTATGTAAATTCAATCAAACAAATATAATTCATAATCAAGCATCCAAATTCACACTATTTCCAAACTCCAATTACATGTATTACTATCAAAGTATCAAATCTAAATTCAAAAGAAACACTATTTCGAAACTTCAG
The DNA here is from genome assembly GCA_963930675.1 of Gnaphalium uliginosum. Taxonomy (NCBI): domain Eukaryota; kingdom Viridiplantae; phylum Streptophyta; class Magnoliopsida; order Asterales; family Asteraceae; genus Gnaphalium; species Gnaphalium uliginosum. The sequence continues at coordinate 44,504,891 of OZ005685.1, read as the reverse complement.
TTACAATTATCAAAGTATTCAAAAGACGCACTATATCTTAAAATTCCAGTTATATGCATAAATATCAAATTGACAAATCCAGTAGCATACATCGTGGTCTCCGTAACCATACTTGTAAACGTTAAAACTTGTGGAACCCAGCTCATGTTGTACACAATTCCTCCTAAGGGTGCCACCACTTCATCCTTCAAGTTATAGTAATGTAATTGATGATTTTCATTAATTGGTTTGTTGAAAATTAAGAAGCTTTTAAAGATGATACTTGAACAATGAAACGGAATATCATTTAAAGGTTGTTAGTCGGGTACATCCTCTCTTCCATTGTTTGTTGGCATGTTAAACTTGGCGATGTATAAATGGTCGGTGAGGTACTCAAAAACCAACTTCAAAGTTATCTCGTTCCAATTTGAAACGATTTCATTTTGAAAATCAAGTAGCTCACATCCGACTTTTGTTCTTTTTCTTTTTAACCCCGTATAGTGTTTGGGTAGTGGCCATACATGAAGGACCTTGTACATTTATTCTTCTTGTCATTTGATTGATGACATACAATTTTTGTTTCTTTTGTGATACAATCTCGTTGACCAACATATATTCGTCCAAACAACATAAGACCTTTACTTTTTATTCCGAACCTTCAATCACCTCATTTTTTATCACTAAATGACCATCTTCTTGGTTTCTAATATAAACTCTACAAAAGTCCATTAATGTGTGCTTTTATATTACAAAACACACTTTGTTTTTTTATTAAAGTTTACGAGTATGATTTAAATAATGAAACATGGTTGAAAGTGAAGGATTTGGGTAAGAAACCTTTGTTTGTGGGATAAAGTTATCGTTTTGGATAGAGGACACTGCTGGGGTTGGTAAGGGGAAATTGCATATACTACACGGATAAAGTTTTTGTGTTTATACCGTGGAAGCAAGAACGGAGGTGGGAAAGATTTGGTGATTTACTATTTGTATGGCGGAACCATTGCGTCTCGTTTCACCGGAATATCACGTAGCAACCATACACCCCCCAATATGGTTTCAATCCGTCTAAGTTTTATATGGTCTTTTTTGTTATAAGCGTCTTCCAAATGACACTTTTAATTGTCAAGTATGTTTTGGTAGAAAGAAAAGAATTTATTTTTCGGTTAATAGCTCTAAACGTTCATTATAAAAATGTGATGAATCACACACCACCGTTCCTTTAGCTATACACCACGAAACAAGTTTCATGGTGTTTTACAATACTACGCTGTAAAACATGTTTGACGATGTTCGACTAATTTTAGTGATACGAATCAGCCAAATTCTAGTGATACGAATGGTCTCGTTATGTAAAACATATTTGAAACATTACTTCATAATCACGTAAAGATGTTATAGTCCTTTTAATGAGTTAAAATTTGAAATAGTAACATAGTTTACGAATTTTACTTTTACGTGACTTTCATGAACACTTGGCCATTTAGCGGATCTTCTACGTTTGTTGTATCTCTCAAGACTTATATTTTCATGTTAAAATGTTACTTCTTTCGTTTTAATTTTATTGTTCACACTTTCGATAAATAAAAGTAGTTATAAGTATGACTAATGGTTGATGTTACGTGAGAAATATTTATCCCACCGATTCGGGTATGACATATCACCGGACAATTCATCACTTTAACTTTTACGCATAATATGGTTATTTTTTTTAAGGAGCTTCCATCAAATTTTTAACTAATTATATTGGATTGTCAAGATACTTTATAAATAATTTAGTAAAACTGAGTATTGAAATTTCATGATCTACTAGCCATAGAATGAGCAAAAAGCTGATAAAATACTTGTATTGGTTAATATCTATACTATCTAATAAAGCTTTTCAACCTAAAGTCTTAACCCTTAAAAAAAGGAACAATACAATTTACATTTTTTCCCTCAATTACTACTAATAACATCTAAAATACCATACCTGATTAAATGGTCCAATGATCTTAAGCTCCAGACGTTTTTCATACAGTAAATAAGATGCCTTAAATATTTATAAATCTCACATAATTAATTACCCCACCAAATGCGTCATACATTTTTCTTTCATCGGATGCCTTAAAAATTCAAATCCCATCACATGGTTATACAGTCAAATATATACCAGAGAAAGATTTTTTAAAATTATAAACAAATAAACTACAAAAAACGAAGTAACATAAATCATTATTTACCATCAACCGTTTACAATTTAACACTCATATGTGTATAAATAGGATGTATTCACAAACAGTTCCTCTCATCTGTGTACATTGAGTACTTACCATCGCAAGACAAACAAACTAAATGCTCACCGACCCAAAAAGATGGGTTTTTTCTTAATTTAAATTGATGGTTGACTTCAATTTTCATTCTCCCTGAGTAGATGCATCAAATAACAAGACAATCACTACAATTTTCTTGGTCAAAGTATTGGTATATCTATTGATGCAGGTTTCAAGTATTTCACAATCGAAATTTTCTAGTCAGATTATGTGAGTGTTTCAAGTATAATAGATTTAGTTTGTAATTTCAATTTGCTGAAAGAAAGCTATGTATTGATATGAAGTTAGTAGAAAAATGCGATATAAAGTGAAATTTTGTAAATATGGAGTATATAATGGTACAAACCATGTAAATATGTATTGTGTGGTTGTACCGATGTAAGTTGCAAGTTGATGAATAAGAAAAAGTGGTTTTTTTTTTTCCTTTAATCGAATCGTTGGACACTCTTAAGAATATGTTACTACTTTTAGTCCAAAGATTATGATAGTTATACGCGTGTCTATATGATTTTAAGTGTGATATTTATTAGAATTATCAACACCTTGCATTATAGTATAGTAAGATAGAAACTTATATGTAAAAGCCAACAAAAAAATATACACCTATGTAATATTGAAGTTGAGACAAACAAGTAACAAATGGATCATTAAGATAACAACGAAAGAGACGTCAAAACGTATGTAAACACACAAATAAGTACATATTATTTCATTTTTAATCTTAAAAGACATCAAGCATTTTAAGTGGTGGAAAGTTGATGAACCATATCGTTTATGTCAACAACATGTTAAATAATCCTCTTAACATCCGACATCCGAAAGACAAAAGACAGCTCTCACAAACCATAATGTTATCACATAATTTTACTGTTGGTAATACTATTATAACATCAACTTTCATACATTCGTCTTAGCCCTCATTCGGTCTTTTTATTTTTGATCATCGCTTTAGACCACCATCACTTTTTACGTACAAAGTACCGCTGCAACGCGCGATTACACTTCTAGTACTTGATAATGTGTGGCTCTAAGGTCCTTTGTTTTATGATGAAAATTATTATAATCTAAAGGCAGTGATAAAGTACAAATATTATTTTTCAAGAAGAAAGACTTTTAGTGTGAAACAGAAAATATTCATGAATGCTAATCAACATTCATGAAACATGTTTTTCTCTTAATTTACACACTAAAGGCCCGTTTGTTTTTTTCTCGTTAATTTCTAAATTGATAACGCGTCTGTATTAATATATAAAGTCTGTTCCCAATAAGTTATACATAAATAATAATTTTTTATTTTATGTGCTGAATAATCAACTGAATAATTAAAAATTACCAATTTAACCTTTTAGATAAGTAAGTTGAATGACACTTATACTAAATGTTTTGAAAAATTCACGACTTAGATATGGAAATTACATTTTCAAGACTTGTACTATTAAGTCAAAAACAAATAAGTTAAATTCTAAATCACTGTTTGTTCATTAAGATGACCTGCAAGGCGCCCATGTTGAGGGAGTTAAGGAGTCCAGAACGCCAGAACGCTCGCAATGGAGGTTTTCTGGGCATTTTCTGGGCAGGGCGTTGTGCAGCCCAAAACGGGCAAAAGTTGAGCGTTCATGCGGGATCCACGACCTTTTTCATTTTCTTCTTTCTCTTGCCGGATAAATGAAACAAAAAAAAAATTAAAAATATTCCGACGGTTATAATGTCGTTTAAAAAAATATAAAAATTTGATCGTTTGGTTCCAATGGCTACAAAAAAAATATTTTTTTTTAAACTTTCACCCACTCCTATATATACACGTACTCACTTTCATATTTTCACACAACAATTCTCCATCTCATTTTCTACATACACATTCACAAATCAAACACACTTTTATCAACAATGGCTAACTCAAATCTAAACCCCAATCCCAACTCAAATCAAATCCTAAATCCGAATGACACGTCGTATGTTATTCGGAACACGAACTACACCCGGCTCGAGTAGTTCTTCCCCAATTCACAATCCGAATATGTCATCATAGATAAAAGGAAAAGAAATTAGTGAGACCTTGTGTGGAGCCTAGGGGGAAAAGTGAGTGCTCTAATTTTACCATTGCAAGTGCTGATGTGGTGTGGTATATGACGTGGCGTTCAGGACGCCCCTTTACCATCTAAGTGGAAAACAAATAAGGCCCGATTCAACAACAATTTTATACAGTACTACTTGACATGTTGATTTGCCATGCTACGTGGATCCAGTAAATTGGGTTTTGCTTGCTATCTGGGTTGGGTTACCAATAATAAAAATCCGCGTAAAAATAAACCAGTGTCATAAGTGGACCATGGCCCATTTGATAAATGTTTGGGCTATTATTACGTGCATATGCAATGACATTTCTACCCTTTCAATTTGTAATACTCCAAATTCCCAGCCACTATCCCCTGCCCTTTCACTCACCGGTCACCCCTTCCAGCTGTACCCCACTCCGGCCGCCGCCGGCCCATCCACGCCATCTCCGGCCAACTAATCACGAAAGAACCTTGTGTAGGTATGTTTTCTGCTGTTCTTTTTAAATTTATTTGTTAAAGTTAGATGCCAGTTAATAAATACAACACATAATCAAAAAGTAGCATTTGGCCCTGAAACCAAATAATTATTAATTTTTCTTTTGGTTCCTTTGAAAAGAAGAGCGGTTTGTGGTGCGCAAAATCAATGGAAGGCGGCGAGAAGACTAAAGACAGGATGTGTTGTATCTGTAACCTACGAAGGCCTGCTCTCAAACGACCTAAAACTCTTCAACAAGTAAAATCCGAATTCTATAATTCATTCATAGTCTTCACATGTTTATGCAGTTACAGTTCTTACGTTTAACGTTTATTTGTGATTATCGTTGGATTCAACATTATATTCTGTAAGTAATAATTGCATCCAAACACATGTTACTTATATTACTGGAATATGTTACTTACAACTTATATTAGGTTAATTAAGTACTATCTATGTTTATTTGGGATTGTTTATTTGTGTATTGCTTGTATCTATAGTAGTGGATAAGCTATCACGAGTTTCGATTTTGGAAACTGCTTTTCTGCATAATGGAAGGAATAAGCACTGATGTGTTTGGTTGGGAGGTATGGGAATGAAGGTATGGGTTTGATACCAATGAATGAGTTTGGTTGATGGGTTTACTTTTTACATTTGGGTATTAAACCCACAAAAATAGGCATAATCCAAACCCAAGTATGGTGGTGGGTTTGAAAATCCATTCCCATAGGATGCCCGTATCCATAGTGATTCCATATTTGCAACAAAACACCCCCTTAAAAATTTAGTATTTTGATACCTACTTATTTTTTAATCTATAAGAGCTATGAAATACCTAACATCTTGTTGGGTATTAAGATATGCAGGGAATGTTTCTATGTGGTATTTGAGGAAGAGATACATAAAGTTATTGTGGACAACAATCTTTTTAAGCCAGGGGAGCGTATTGCTATAGGAGCTTCCGGCGGAAAAGGTGGATTTTTTAACTGCAAAATGTACTATTTTGCCTTAATTGTGATTTATTTTGGTTGGGAACAGTATCTTTGTAAATCGTTTGGTTACATGGTTGGAGTAGCAAATTGGTACTTCTATAATTCGTGTTTGGATTACTATGCAGATTCCACGGTTCTTGCTTATGTAATGTCGGAATTGAACCGGCGACATAACTATGGCCTGGATCTCTTCCTTTTATCAGTCGATGAAGGGATTACAGGCTACAGGGATGACTCACTCGAAACTGTTAAAAGAAATGAAGTTCAGGTAAAAAAAAGGCCACGTTTATTTTCAAAGCAGATATGATTCGAAATACTACCACAACATTGTAGTTTACTTGATTTCAATTTATAGTTTGAAAAATTCTGTACAATTCTATGATTTACAGTACGGACTGCCACTCAAGGTCGTTTCATATAAGGATCTGTATGGATGGACAATGGATGAGATTGTGAAGATGATTGGTCTTAAGAATAATTGCACATTTTGTGGTGTTTTTCGTCGACAGGTGAGCAATTTGTAGTACAGTTTGATGATATGTATATACTGCTATACCAGTTTATCAGCTAGGCACACTTGGTAGTGATTTAAATTGGCATCTTTTGGTATTAAGTGTAATTTGACGTCTTTTTTTGAGGGGCAAGTTTAACCCGTTTAAATATAAATAGATCAATTTGGGTTACATTTTATCTCTAACGGGCTTATATTGATGTAATATGATATTTGTAATTGTATGTGAGACGGCTTAAAAATATAGACTTTATGGATAAGCACTGTAACGGGTCAGCCCAACTTTGCCCCAACGAAAAGGTTTCCGTTTTGACTTTTCTTACTCAGTCCTTTCAATCAGCCCATGCTACCAGTACTACTTTAAAAAATGAATCTTACGTTTAGCGATGGGATTTTCAGGCTCTTGATCGTGGTGCCGCATTGTTAAAAGTGGACAAACTAGCTACCGGGCATAATGCTGATGATATTGCTGAGACGGTTCTCCTGAATATTTTGCGAGGTGACATTGCTAGGTAACCTATTCTAGATTTTGTTTCTTTTTTATCTCCTGTAATATGATTATATCTCCCGTGTGATAATTTACTTGAGGTTATGATGATAGATTGAGCAGATGCACATCTATAATTACCGGTGAAGATGGACCAATTCCTAGATGCAAGCCATTTAAATACACATTCGAGAAGGAAATTGTTATATATCCTTTATCTTTGTTAAGACTTGAGCGTTCTATTTTTACTTTTATGACCTTATTGATTGTCGTTGCGATTTCTTAACTATTTGTTACGTATGCATACTTCAAGAAACTGGACTACTTTTCAACTGAATGTAAGTTTGTTATATACCCTTTGGTTGGTCTTTTTATCCATTTGTATATGACCTCAACTAATATTATACAGGCCACGAAGTTGCAACTGTTTTTATTTTTGAATATTTCTTGTTCGTAACAAACGTGTCAGATAGGAATCGTTGAATAAATTAAAATGAAAACAGACCGAATATAATACACAAAATTCATCAATTTTCTTAAGAGCTTTGTTTGGTAAATGCAGGTATATATTCACCAAATGCTTATCGCGGGTTTGCTCGGGAGTTCATTAAAGATCTAGAGAGAATAAGGTTGTTTCTCGATTGTACATCTTCTCTTATTTCGTTTATTGGTGCATACAAATCTGCAATGTTGTGAAGATGCATGTAAGGAAGTTACACTTTTTGGGATGAACAACATTGGACAAATTGTGGGAATTTGAACCTAGATATAACTATTGTGGGTGGCAAAATGGGCGGGTCTGGTGGGGTGGGTAACAGGTCAAACAGGTAATTTTCTTGGTTTGAGTAGAAACAGGTTGTTGATCCAAAACACTGTTTGCCATCTTTTTAACAAATATTTATTATGTCAACTGTGGTTACAGAAGTTATACTGTATGAGGTATAACTTAAGTTAATGAATCAAACACTTCACTTGGTTTTATAAATTAAATATATAGTCATACAGTTTTGGGCCACTTTTGACCATATTATTTTAAGCTATGTTATATTTATTTTACCTGTTAGATAATACACAACTTTAATCAGCCCTTTTCTTTACGTGAATTGGAAGTGATTTGTACCCAAGCAAAATCGTTATGAACACAACAAATTCCTTTACATTGTTGCCCTTAAACCACATGAAAAAAAAAAAAGTATTAAATTGGTAAAACTGAAAGGTGTTCATTCCGGGCAAATCAATTTCAGTTGTGTGCAAATCACCTCTCCAACTTCAAGTGACTAGGTTGAATCGCCACTTCTGCTACCTATCGTGTCTGGCACTCCAAACAAAGTATTGTTTATTGATTATATTCAATTTCTGTCAACATTAATGGTGGTCTGTTTGCACAATACTTCAAAAGGTTGTAATGGTTGACTTTTAATTAGATACTCACATTACTTTAGTTTAACCTAAATGGTTTACCAATATAGACCCCGAGCCATACTTGACATCATCAAATCAGGCGAGGATTTTAGGATTGCAGCCTCTACGAAAATGCCGGAGCAAGGAACTTGTCAACGTTGCGGCTACATTTCTAGCCAAGTAAGTTTGTTCTGTGACTTTTAGAAATAAACATCGAGTAGGAGGTCTTCATTGTGTATCCATCGAAGAAGTTTCTCCATATGGATTTGCTAGTATACCAACACCCTTCAAACATTTTGACTAAGCACATATTTCTAGAGAAATGTTTTGCTATTTGGGAAGTGTGTCGGTTTGGGTTATGTCTTACCTCATACGGTTCAATTAGGTCAATAAATTTTTTAGCTACAAAGAGAATTTTTCAAATGGGTCAAAAATCTCCTAAAGTGAACTTTTAACACGTAGAGCCGTAGACTATCCTAAACTGCTATATTCAAAATTTTAGATCATTGTCATACCTATATAGTTTTTGTGAACAAAATTCACATAGTAATTTGATATATATATTAAATGTACAAAAATATGAGTGGGTCAACATAAGTCGAATTAGGGAAACTTTACATGTTTTGACCAACTACCCAATCTGACCAGCCCATTTTGGCACCTTTAATCCTTAATGACCGAAGAGCTAAATATAAACCTGATTTCATTTCATCATTATGTGCAACGTGTTGTACTTAGTGTGGTGTTTGCTATAAACTTGCAGAAATGGTGTAAAGCATGTGTTTTGCTAGAGGGGCTGAATCGTGGTTTGCCAAAGTTGGGGATCGGGAGAACTCGAGGAATAAACAATGAGCGACCAAAAGATGAATATCAAGTTGGCACGAAGAATATACAAAGCAAATCGTGTGGAAACCTCGACTTCTAAGGAAACATATAACTTAATTTAGTATTCGCTTGAACTGGTGGGTGCATATTTGCTTTGAAGTGAATAATATGTTATTGTTAGAAAAGAAGTCGTTGAGTTAATATTTAAACATGTTGGTTAATCTGATTTAATGGGGACAAAATTGGAAAGAGATTAAAATTGATATCTTTGTAAAACTGGTTTTGTGTATTTGTGTCAAAATATGTTACAATTAGCTGTGATGATCGACGTTTTGTAATTGGCATATCAGAATATTGTTTCAATATTTAAGTATTTGTACAATTTATATGTAGATGATATTTGCAACCGGTTAGCTTTTGTAGTCAGGTAACATTAATTATTCACTTGATAACATTCAAGACCTGTGACATTAGAAAAAAGTAGTATAGTTATTTATAACTACCACCATTGTCTCTAGATGTTGTACAGCGTCTGCACAGACATCTCTAGAAGGCTACCAGTGTTATATCCGATATTTATTCTGCTCCTGAAATTCCATCCAAATCCAGGAAAGTTTCTATGCTTGTTTGCGGTTTTGCTCTTCCTCTTGTGTACAGACCTCAGCTTTTGTTGTGTGGCATGAGATTGAACTTGGCTTGGTATATTTCCAGACCTTTTTTTTTTCGGTTTGACCTTGAACTAGTTTAGGTTGAGCTCAAATAAGAACTTGATAAAAAGGCTAGATTTCGTGCAACTATAACCTTCATTTTTGTTTCGTTGTTCCCTGTTTTGAGTAATGAGATATCAAAGGACAACGTGCCGTTTACGATACCCACAATTGATAGGCTCGAAAATCCATTTGAGAACCAGATTTCACAGTAGCATGAACTCATTAAATGACGAGATTCCGCAGAGCAAGCCAAATGCATTGCATTGATCTCAACATAAAGAGAGTATATAAAGTAAACAACAATTATTATCAAGTAAAAGAAAGAAATTAGTGAAAGTCACGATTAAGTTCCCAAAAAACAACCTTAAACTCTTTGAAACTTAATAATTCGTCTATTTTACATGTTTATATTAAATATTAATATCATTTAAGAAGCTGTTTAATCATATTGAGTACAAAAAAAAAAAAAAAAAAAAAAAACTACTCAAATGAAGACGTTCTTTTCTTCTCTCGTTTGTTATTTTTCACATGGTCATTAAGGGCTGTTCACGCCATATAATTGCCTTAAATGTTGACACACATTAAAAATGTACATAAAATTTATTTAGTAGTGTAAAACTAAAATTTATTTAGTAGTGTAAAACTAAAAGAATGTAATGTACAAATCGTCACCTTTTCCAAATACTCAAACTAAAATTACTCTAATAAACCTTTTGTTATTTTGCAGTCATTTGGGGTCGTTCACGGAACATAATTGCCTTAAATGTTGACACGAGTTAAAAATGGACATTAAGCATATTAGTGGTGTAATGCCAAATAATGTGTTGTATAAATTATCACATTTTTCAAATACTCACATAAAAAGTACTTGTTCTAAAAAAACCTTTTGTTAATTTTCACATGGTCATTAGGGGCTCTTCACGGCGTGTAATTACCTTAAATGCTGACACCAGTTAAAGTTGACATAAAATATATTTAACGGTGTAAATAAAAGAATGTGGTGTGCGTATTATCAAATTTTTAAATAAAAAATTACTTTAATAAGCTTTATCTTTGATGCATTTGCTTGTTTACATTTTTATTTTTTGGATTACATTTTTGTTGTTAATTTCTTTTTAACGGTATATACTTGTAGGGTATTAGTTCAGAAGGGCATTGACCACTTGAGGCGGAGTGAGAGCAGATGTCAAATCAATCACATTGCGTCACATGTCACTAATAGTAGGAGAATTATTGTCCTTTCATAAATTTTAGAAACTGCCCAAAATTGCTGAAAAAAATGATTTCAAAAGATATTAACGGTAAAATGAAACATCTTAGTTACAGATTCACTTACGAGCTACAATTTCGTTCCATTTCATCTTCGAGTGATAGCTTTTCAAAATTCAGAACTAGAATCATGCGTGTAAAAAATTGACGCATGTTAAAAATCGAACGAAGACAAGTGATTTTGCGTGTGAAATTGGAGATTGGAAGTTTTGAGAGATTTTGAAATATAGAGTTTTTAGTAATGGAGATTTTGTGTGTGTTTTGATTCAAGTGTGTGTGTTAGAGAGAGATGGTTTAATTGAAAGTGACATAAAGAAAAAGCATGACCAAATTTCTATGTTGGAGTCTGGAGGTAATAAGTCAAGTGACTATTATACCCTTCACTCATTAAATACAATTTACATTGTAGTCCATCACTTTCTCTAAATTATCAAATGACCCCCACGTGATCTGCAACGTTGATCTCGAAAACGGACAAAAACGGACGGTGGCGATGACCTGCCTCTCCATGTACTCCAAACACCCCGGCCCCTTTAATCTGGGATCATGTTTATATCTTGTTTTATTTTTCTTTTATTTAACATGTTCAGAAGACTTACGAATATATGTGATCGAGTCATAATGTAAATTTTCACAATATGTCTTTTTTTGTTGTTTTGAGTTTCATAAGTAAGTAAACATAAAAATAACGATAGACATCAAATCTTTACTACAAATTGAGAAATACACACACTTTTCGTACATGACCTCTCTTTTCATATTATTATAATATATGTAGCATTTATATTTATTATTTATTAATTATTATAAAATAATAAAATAATAATATAATATTAATTAAATAATTTATTAACTGAAGTTAAGAGATTGACACGTGACATTCATACTTACGTGGTAAATTCTGAAGCTTACTCCTTTAGTGTATATATATATAACTTGTAGTAACTTGCATGTTCGGATAACTACCAAACTAACTAATTCATTTCTAGCACTGATCCCTCAACTTATTTCATCCTTAATTTCCTAACCCTTGATCCATCCACGTATTTCATCTTTAAGCCCCTATCTTTAATCCCCTTCAGGGGATTAAGTAGGGGATTAAATTGAAATTGCAAGAAATTGATGCATGTCATTTTTTTAAGGAGGAAGATAAAAATACTGGAACACAATAAGATAGAGGCATCCAAAAGCGCGTATCATTGCATGAAATGCTTGAGAATATTCGAGGAGGCCAGGGATACAAGAATCCACCCCAATGATTGCATAGATGGTGGTGGTGCCATGCAGGAGGTGGATATATTAATTTCGATTTAATTTTGCAAGCATAAACACTGTGGAGTAACTATTTTGACCTATTATTATTGATCTTCGATCTAATAGAAATTTTAAAAGTTTAAAAAAATACACGAATCGAAATTTTAAAGACTAACAACTTTTTTTTTATCATCACTTCCACTAACGAAGATTCATATTTCGGCTATATGTGAACGAATATAGGTCAAATCCAAAAAAAGTTAAAGTTAAATGAGAAACGTTTCAGTAAAAATTTGGAAAATTGCGCACCACCATCATTACGACCCTTCACGTGCTTTTTGCATTGCGCTTTTTCATCATATTGATTTTCCTTAAGTTTACTTGTGTGATTTATTTGAATCGTCATGACAATTGTATGATTTCAAGCCTTTCCATTTGAAAATTTTGGAAAAATAATTTATGGTAGGTCGATGTAACCTAGGTTATGAATAACATATTTACGCAGTTGTTAGCCTTTTCATTCGTTCTAACTAATCAACTAAGAGTTGCATTTGTAGATTGAATATACACTGAAATACATTTAATTTTTTAGTATTTTGATTTGTGGGTTTGTTGAAAGTTAACACATATTTATTTATTTATGTTTGGTAAAAGATAGGATACCCAATTTAATGAAAAATATTGAAATATATATATGTACTTCCTTTTTAAATCCTACATCTATCTATGTGACAGAAATTTGTAAACTAGCTCGATAACTATCGCGTCTTTGAACTTTCTAATGTATACATAACAACCCCTTTTGTAAGTGAGTGAATTTCACGTAACTTTGTATATAGCTACTAGTAGATGTTGTTTCTAATAAAATCAACACCTATTTATATATCTAAATTCTCTAAAACAATGGTCAAAATTAAAGTAGATTATTGTCTAGGATTGAGTCTAGAATAATAATGGCTGTACTAACTTCTAAACATTTACAAGGAGATTCTGTCGTATTCTGAAATCATGGGAAGGGTTTTGGATCTTCCACAAGGCTTAAAAATAAAAACTTGGTCGCGCTCAACTCGAGATTTGAACTCCGAATAACTTTTTAACTGACTCAAGCTCAAGTTTGGTACGGTGTCGATGTGGCTCAGCTCAATTACATCTCCAGTTAACATAATAAACACGACTCACATGTTGGGTTATCTCCAGTACATAATTCAGGGTGTTTTATGGTTCTTGACAGACTTTTAACGTGTGTTTTATTAGCAACACTATTATTGCGATAGTACGTCTTCATAATTAACCTATTTGATTCTAAAATGTACAAGCCAGATGCTAATTTTCAATCATAAATGAGAATTAATAACTCGTATTTTAATCACAAACTGTTAGTTTATTTCGTTAAGTTCTTCCAATTTAAGATGAATTTAATTTTAATTACAAGAAGAAAATAAAGTAGAAAATACAAGGGGTTACATGTATTATTTATTTCCTAATTATTCTCACAGTTATTGATTCATATTTATTGAGCAAAGCATGTATACAGCTCCACCTTTGGTACCAAAACAATATTGGCCAGTCTTTCAATTTTTATGCTTACATGTTCTAAGGAATGATGAAACTTTCTCTATTTTAGTTTTGTTTTTTTTTTTTAATTTCAAAATAATAAGAAAGAAAAACAAAAAACTGGGTGAGAAATGGCATTTAGTGGGACAATACAGAAATGTAAGGCATGTGATAAAACTGTTCATTTTGTTGAAATGATTTCTGCTGATGGAATCCCTTATCACAAAATATGCTTTAGATGTGTCCAATGCAATGGGAAACTTGTGGTATGTATAATTCCCTTAAATTTATTGAGCTTTTGCTACATTTTCCATAATTTCATACCATTTGTTTGTTATAAACAAACTACAAGATCTCATAACCGCGAGGAACACGAAATAGTTGTTCTATGTACGATGATAAATAGCAATCCGGCGTCTTGAGAATTCAAAAGATTGTATCGATTACGATTTTGTAGGACGTACCATATTGTAATTCGAAAAGTATGCATGATTTTTACCAAATTAGGTCTATTCGCTTTCGTTTTTACTTCAAATTTCTAGTTTCTCAACCATTTTTACATGAAATAGATAAATTTACATGAGCAATGTCTTTATTTCTAAACAAAAATATACATATGAAATGCCAAAATATTATTATTAATTTAGAATTGTTATGTGTTAGATGAGTAGCTACTTTCAATTGGAAGGATCACTGTATTGCAAGCCTCATTTTGACCAAAAGTTCAAAGAAATGGGAGGCATCTCTAGAATACCATGTGAGCTTCCCCTATGCTTTTCCAAAACTATTACAGCATTATGTATAAAACAAATATATCTAAAAAAACAACTATACATAATATATATATATATATATATATATATATATATATATATATATATATATATATATATATATACATACATGTTACATTTCTACCATTTTTGTCATTGTTTTAGTAATATTTCTTTTTCTTCTGACTCAATTTTTTTATTTATTTTTATCAGCGTCGAACAAAACAAATGAAATGGTATGTAAAATCATTTTCGCAAATCTACACGCAGTTAGATATACAAGATGTTATGAATGTACAAATGTATAACTATTAAAAGTGAATTTGTATTTAACAGGGAACAAGCAATAGCAAACTTGCTAGCAAGCTCTCTTCAATGTTCTCCGGAACTCAAGATAAATGTGCAGTTTGTCATAAAACTGTGTATCCACTTGAAAAGGTTTGTTACCTCTTCAAAGTTTTATGATAAACATATAATTGAACTCTTAAATTTAAAATATGCAGAAACGGTCCCTATATGTTTATCTTGTTTGTAGGTAACGGTGGAGGGAGAATTTTACCATAAGCAATGCTTTAAATGCGCGCAAGGAGGTTGCAAACTATCACCATCTAATTATGCGGCTTTAGATGGAAATTTATTCTGCAAACCACATTTCGCTCAGTTGTTCAAAGAGAAGGGTAGTTATTCTCATCTCTCAAAAACGGCCTCGATGAAGAAGAACTCTGAATCCATCGACAAAATAGTGGACGAAGTGACCTCCGAAGAGGTTGTTGAACCAGAAGAAGCATCTGAAGAAAAGTAAAAGATTACCATGACATACATACATCGCTTGGAAACCAAAGGGCATTGTTTTTTACCGTAGTTAAAGCCATTTCGGTCTCAATTTTGATTTGATGCCGACACACACTTGTAACAATTTTTGTTTATCTCAAAATACATCATATAGATTATCTAAATAAATGAATTATCAACTGACTTGTTTGTTTATTTCTATAATGATTTTTATGCATCTTTATATTTGATTACATTAAGTAAGAGTTACCTATAAATATTACAAGATCAAATTAAATCTTTATGCTATGACTTGGTCGAGCGAACTCCCGTACGTGTCATATCCACTTATGTTCTTCACGTCTTCATCGCAATAACCCCGGCCCTAATCTTTCAATGCTCTTGGGCAACATTTTCCAGGTTAATAAGATTGTACGAATAATATATCCTACCCGAAATAATACCTTGATTACAAGCGAAACTAAGTACAATACAATTACATGTGATATAGGTAAAACGATTACAAATGAACGCATTTCATGTTTGATACAAAATCAAACCATCATAAGAAGAAATGTAGAATTAGAAATATAATAAAGAATAAATATATCATCTCACAGAGAGAAGTCGAGGCCATGTTTAACACGGTTCCCTTAAAACAAATTCGTCGTCTGTTTCTCAGGGTACTACGACCGAAGCAGTAGTACTGTCGGACTTGAACACATGTGTGTATTATCGAAATTGTTCTTCATAAACTACTCTGACGGTTTGTTCCTAGCTTGACCAAAACCGTTAGGTCAGAACATGACTAGAACAAAACTAAGCTCATAATAACAATGATATGTGAACTTGTGTGTGTTTTTTATGAAACCAAAGTTTCATCTTTTTTTCTCTCATCACTTAATAACAGAGAACTTATCTATTATATTTTGTTATAGAGAAGGAAATATGAAAAACTAATTTTTAATGACAATCAAATATTACTTAATACTGTAAGTTATGTAACATGAAAGATCACGTTAGTTACAACCAATAAAAGGTTACATTTAGTTGCAACTTTTCAATTCTTTCATCATCAATTGTCATTCAAACATATTAATTTTCCAACAATCTCCCACGTGAATGAAATTTATAATCGAACCAATATCAATGCTTCGATATCTTATTCACCTAAAATCTACTTTCAACATATAATGTACCGTTATAAGCCTTGGCCACCGACTACATAACCATACAAAATATTATACTTGTGCCTATAATTAAATAAGTCGAAAGATGGTGAAAAACTCATTTTCATCTAAATTTTCCAATATTCCCCCACATGAATAGAAATCAATCTTTAAAACCACACAAGTTCTGACAAAGTTTTCAACAGTTGAACCCTGCATAAAATAAGTATGTGTTATCCCTTGAACTTGTCCTTATGAAATGCACTTAGTCTCCTAGCTCACATTAGACGCGATGTCTTTAAACTGATCTGTCATTTGTGTAGACGACAATATACTTCACACAGGATTCTCCCTGACATGGTCAAGTCCTCATAATCATGCTCATTATTGTCCTGAAACACTAGCCTGTTCTGTGAGCCCTCTTAATTCTCTTCGAAGCGACCTCACTTCTCTCTCACATAGGTGATTCCTTAGATATCTCCAATCACATTATGCTTATATCTTTGGAAATCATTAAAAGCGTATGCCTATCCTCATATCACCGTAAACATTATTGGAATGGACTAGGAAGTTTACTAACTCCCTCAAATGGTTTAAGAAGTTTAACAACTCCCCCACAGTGACCTTAGTTTATATAATTAGGTTGTCATATTGTACCCAAATCTTGGGATCTCCAATCAACTGGATGGGTTAAGTTTTCCTTCATATAAACTACCTTTAAGGGCTTTAGTGTCATTCCCCAACTTGATCTCCTCTCAACCTCATAGTTATCGGATTCGAAATGTTATCAACTAACTTCAAATAGTTACTTTCATTTTTGTAAAGCAAATATATCACCGATCTGGTCAATGATGGACGCAGCGATACTTTGTTCAATTCATGTCATATTTCAAGTTTTTGTAACTCGGTCCGTATTTTTAAGTTGCACTCTTATGTGATTAGATATTTTAAAAGTTTATATCTTTTTCACTTTTTTTTTGAAGTAGTGAATAATGTAGTCCTATTCCGTAGGTTTTTGATCTAATTATTTTTAACCTTAGTTTTAGAGATCTCTTTGAATTTATCGTTCTTAGATCTCTATAAATGTAATTCTAGTTTATGTTCCGCTTTATCGATTTTAAGCAATCAAGGATCAATCTATTGCAAGCCTCACTTTGATCAAAGGTTCAAAGAAATGGGAGATATCTCTAGTAAACCATGTGAGCTTCCCTATCCTTTAAATGCGTGCGAGGAGGTTGCAAGTTATCACCATCTAGTTATGCGAAATTGGATGAAAATTTATTTTGCAAATCACATTTTGCGCACTTGCTTAAAGAGATGAATAGTATGTTATGCTCACCTCTCAAAAATGACTTCAATGAAAAAGAACTCCGTTTATCAGCCGTAGACAAATCAAATATGATGGTATGTCAAATCATTTTTCCCCTTGCGTTTTAACATATACTCAGACATAAAGCTGTTACGAATGTATAGATGTGTAAGTATTAAAAATGTATTTGTGTTTGACAGGGAAAACGTGAAAATGTTCTAGTAAACTCCCTGAAATTCAAGATAAATCGATCGATTTGTCCCAAATTCCGAACAAATATAACGATTTGCTCTCGAAAAAATACTTGACGATTTGCCATACCCGGTCACAAGTCGCAAGTTTGCAACTTGCGACCCATATTTTGTGACTTGCGACCCGTTCATTTAATAAGCTTGCGACTTGGGACCCACAGCTTGCAACTTGGGACTCACTTCTTGTGACTTGTGACTTGCGACCCGACTATAAAGATGTCCAAGTCACAAATCACAAGAAGTGGGTCGCAAGTCGCAAACTTGCAACTTGCTTTCGGTACTCGGACACAAGATGCACGTTCTCGGTAACGATCTCGGTCATGGCTAGGAATTGTGGGGGTTGCAAGTCTCAATATTTGGGTCGCACGTCGCAAGTTTGCGACTTGTGACTGCGTAGGGTAAATCGTCAACTTCTTTATTTAGAGGGCAAATCGTTGTATTTGTTCGAAAAAAGTGACAAAATGATCAATTTCCCTAGAATAATTATCAATCGCCTTGTTTTTTTAGTTATAATTATTTGTTAGCGTCTTTAATTTCTGATCACATAAACTTATTCAATAATTTAATTTGCTAAATCACAACATATATGAATATGAATAATCTAACAGAGATTGAGACTTAAGATGCAACAAGTATAATTTTTGAGGGACTAAAAATGTTCATTTAAAATAGTTAGAGTGCTAAAGTAATTTAAAAATAATTTTCCTGTTGCATCATATTTTCTGTGTGTAGAACTAAATTACATTTTTTTGTCAAAAATTTTATTTGTGAAGAAGGATTTATATATAAAAAAAAATTACAACGGTAAAAATTTGGCTAGAGTGCAGTGCCTACAAAACACGCAGTTCAGGTTTTTTTTATAAAAACCCAAAAAAATTGGGAAAATGTTTTATTATCTGGTCTGGAATTAGTTTTATTTTCTTGATAATATGAGCAGCCCCTTCTATTTCACTGCTGCTACAACCACCAATACTTCCAAGTTTAAATTCACAATCCCTTTTTATATAAACCCTCAAGAATCTATAAACTTTCCCTACATTCATAAACAGCAAAAGAAATTTGTAATTTTTGGTGCTAAAGATGAAAAAAAGCTTGGAAATTGGGACCAAATGGAGGTTAAGTTTGGTAAACTAATTGGTGAAAACCCTAAACTTACCCTTGCAAAGGTCTAATTCTCTCTCATTTTCTTTCTTTATTTGTTTTTAGTTATTAATTATTATATTGTTTAGAGTAGTTCTTGATATATATGAATTATTATCATTATGACAACATGATGAAAAAAGGATGAGTCCTTTAAGGTTTTTAGTAGAATCTTGAAAGTGTAAGTAGGAACCTAGGGATAATTGATTTGGGTATAGTTGATATTGTGATATCTTGAACCCCTAATGATGCCATTTAGTGATTGGAGACAGTATTGGACCTTTCGATTTTCTTCCAAGAAGGTAGATATGTTTACACCTTTCGATTTTTCGATCTAATTTGCTTGGAAAATACGTTTTTATAATTATATTTGATGGCTCATTATATCTACAATCTAAAAACTAAGCAGTGGCAATTTTTTGGCTTACACTTCTAAATGTGTGTGTTTGCAACCATGTTGTTTACAGTAATGACTAATGTGGCTGATTTAGTCGAACTGTTAAAGCATGGGCTTTTGATATCTTAAACTGAATATTGAAATGATGAAAGTGGTGAGAACTTTGGGTTCGTTTTCAAACAAAGACTTCCCTTGAGAGTATATGATATGTACTACAAAAAACGGGTGGGCTATGCTTTTAGTAAACACCAAGAGACCAAATTGTCACATACTGAACTATTGATGACATCGAGATGCTAATACGCTAAATTTCTCCATTGTTTTCATTGTTGAGGGGTATTTTAGATTGGCTAATAGTCAAAATTTCCATTATACAGTTAAACATTGCATCTACTTTGGAAAGTACTACTTATTGTACTGAAAATAACTTGTAACATGACCTTTACTCCTTTAATCACGATGCTAAGTTACATTGCATATTTCGCCACTATCTTGTGATATTCTATGTGTTTATGGGTCTTGCTTAGATAAAAGATAAAAAGTTGAACCCAGAACATGAAGAAAGAAAACAGCCTAAAGAACCACTTGCAAAGGCTCCAAATGTTATTTTATGGAAGGCATCTTCTCTTGAAGAGGATAATGTTGGGACAACGATGTCGTCATTTTTTTCCTTAAAACCTAATATATCCCTGAAGATGGGTAAAGAAGAAGGCTTGGAACGATTTAGTGATATGATATTGGTGAAGAATGAACTTTCTATGAAAAATAACAAGGTAGTGTCCACGGTTAATATTCAAGAGAGTACATGCGACCCCGAAAGAGTGGATCAAACTTATGCAGATCAGAATCGATCAAGATCTGATATTGAGGACAAAAACAATCATATAAGAAATCTTGACCAGGAAAGTAGGTATATGGAAGCCGATTCTGTTTCAAAACTATCTACGGATGCTACGTTACACGGACGTCCAAGAAGGTATTTCAAGACATGCTGTGTGGCATTTTGTTATTAAGTTAAGTTCATGATTCCTTAATATCCTAAACGAGTGACATGGTGTGCAAAGGGAAAGTTTAGTATTAATCTTATAATTTTGATCCTCAATATGTATATCTTTAATCTTCTTTGGGTTTGGTTACCTTTGCTTCTTATAGGTTAGACCAGCCTGTAAAAAAGATGACTGACATTGAGGGAAGGATTACTATGCTTGACAATTTAATAGCAAATTTTGTTACACGTGAAAACTTGCCTCCAATACTGCACTCAAAGGTATCTTGATTACTAGTTTGATGGTGGAGATCGGTTTTGACTTATTTACTCAAAAATGAATCTATTAGGTTTAGGTCTAAGGGCTCAAATAACTTTTTAGCTAAAAGGGGAACTAGTCGTTCAAAAGTCTCTCGACGTGTATTATTTTATCCTTAAAGCCTCCTAATTATTTTTATTTATGAAACTTTAGTTTGTTATTGTAATAGCATATTTTTTCTATTTCATATCTATACCAACTATTAATAAAGAAATGGACAAAAAAATGTACGCTGGTCAATCCAGCAGACCTGATTTGACCTTTTGATTCGTTACTCGACCCACCCAAACCACCCATTTTACCACTACCTATTTATGCGTTATGGATAAATGAAACCTGAATTCCAAGTGTCTCGATTATAGGACCGTGAGGATATGGACTGGAAAAGGGCTGATGATCTGATTCAGACTACAGGAAGAGGAGAAGTGGAAATGATAAGTTGTAGCACCCGAGGATTTGTAGTAAGTGTTTATAAAACAGAACCTGCTGACCTTGCAACTTTAAACGAGTGGAGATTTATTCCCCTTTGGTATAAAGGATCCTGCATTTCTGCTCTTGATTTTTACTTTTTCTTTATTTCATGTTTTGCGCTTGTTTACAGGTTTCTTTTGGCTCTTTGATAGGATTTTTGCCATATCGAAATCTTGCCACTAAGTGGAAGTTTTTAGCTTTTGAGTCTTGGTTGAGGAGGAAAGGTGTGGATCCTGCTACTTACAGGAAAAGTTTAGGCATTATTGGAAACTTTGATGCTACAAGAGTAGATCCTGAAAACTTTGAGGGAGATATGTCGCCACATATGAAACTTGAGGATCATCTTGCACTTTATGATCAAGAAAAACTTGAGTATTTGTCAACCTTTGTTGGTCAGGTATGGGCAACATTGATCTTTTTAGCTGTTTAAGCAAAGAACACCAATTTGCCCACTGTTAGTAGTTACAAAATATTGAGATATTGATTTGGCTTCACAAGATTGTTTATTGGATTAGTTTCATATTATGTATCATTGAAGGTCATTTAAAACATTCAGAAAAATTATATTTCTTGCGTCTCATGAAAGTCGCAATGTTACCTTTCTTCGCAACCCTATAAAGCTAAATTTGCACGTATTTGTTCATTATCATCATTAGAGAGTTTTAAGTTACTGATTTTTGTTTACCAGATTCCCCTATTTTTTATCAGTATTGAAGATTGGTTACCACACTTGTCTTAAATTTATGCCCTATCTTGAAGGTTACAATATTCATGGGATAAAGGGCATATAAGTAATAACCACAATAACACGAATACACTGACCTTTGCAGAAAATTAAAGTGAATGTGATTATGGCCGACAGAGATTCTAGGAAGTTGATATTTTCTGTGAAGCCAAAAGAACAGGAGGAATCGATCCAACGAAAGCGAAACCTCATGGTGAAATATTACACACCAATTTTTTCGAATTTTACTTAATATCTTATGTTAAGTTTGAGCTCTTATCTTGTGCATCTGTAGGCTAAGCTTAAGGTTGGAGATATAGTGACGTGTTGCATCAAAAAGATTTCTTATTTTGGAATTTTTGTTGAGGCAAGTAGTGTTTTCTTCTCGGGGTACTCACATTTTTTTCTTAAAAAGCCCGTGTTTTGACGTGTGGCTTTGATGATATAGATTGAAGGTGTACCTGCGTTAATCCACCAGACTGAAGTGTCGTGGGATGCCACTTCGAACCCTACGTCGTCTTTCAAAATTGGGCAGGTACTCTAAGCCATTTTTTGTAACTTCAAAACTTTTGAAAATATAAATGTTGCAATTTATGTGAGATGAACCATGTTTGTATTTTGCAATAGTACAAGTGTGCTAAATCTAATAATAACTTGCTTCCCTTTATGAAATAATACAAAACAATGAAAATCTTCTGGTCTACACAGGTGATAGAAGCAAAAGTTCATCAGTTAGATTTTTCACTTGAACGTATATCCTTGTCTTTGAAGGAAATAACGGTGATCTATCTTCGTGTTCTTATTTGTTTTCAAATCTTTATGATGATCCTTAAAACTAGCATAATTCTGAAAAGAACAATATTATTTTGTGGAAGCCCGATCCGTTAACCAAGTCTTTGGAGGCTGTTATTGGTGATAACGCTCTCGTGGATGGTACATTAGAAGCAGACCTACCCGAAAACGAGGTCTTTTAAGGCATTCTACTTTCCAAAATTTAGTATCTTCGTTCTTTTTAGAACTTTATTCATATAAGTTCTTCTGGAACAATTGTTCGTCAACATAATCCATAAGCTTACTCTTGTATTATCATATGAACCTGACAGTGGGCCGATCTTGAATTACTTGTTAAAGAACTGCAGCAATATGAGGGCATTGAGTCAGTAACAAAAGGCCGGTTTTTCTTGAGCCCTGGGTTGACCCCAGATTTTCAGGTAATATCTTCTTCTTTTTTAAGAAAACTTTTTCCAAGTATACTTGATTGCTTTTAGGTATTGGCTATTGAATAAAGCTCCTATCTTTTGTGAATCTGGGCAGGTTTATATGGCATCCACGTTTGAAAATCAGTACAAATTGCTCGCTCGGGCTGGAAATAAAGTACAAGAGGTAAATTGACTTTTGAAAGTCGAATTTGCTACTTAACAAACATAGATCTAAAGCACTGCATTTGAAAACCGTGATGGGTCCCATAAATGGAATCAAACGAACATAGAGATGAGCTTACTTGATTCTTGTAGTCTATTATTTGAACCCATATACCTTGTCGAATGTTTAGAATCTAAGTTTGTTGAAAACCGACTCAAGTGTATCTTTTGGGCAGGTGGTGGTGCAGACATGGCTAGGTACAGAGGAAATGAAGCATGCTATTTTGAGGTGCACCAACAGAGTCGGGTAACATTGCTGTATAGTCAAAAAGAGTTTTTGTATAGTTGGTTCGATCATCATTGAACCACCCTGCCAAGGTCATTGAACCCCAGGTTCCAACCATTACAGAATCATTAAGCAACTACTCGTTAAACAAAACCATTTTTTCCCACTTGAAGTGATGTTTAGGTAAGTTTGTGAAATGGTGGCCACTTGTAAAGGGAGACAAGTACAAACTGTAAATTTGGATTTTTCCTAATTAAAGAGTTTAGCTAGTTTCTATAGTTTGCTCTTGATTTAACAACTTTCTTCTGTTTTGTTGTACCTCACTATGTTGAAATGAATTAAACTACACTAATTGAATTCATTTTAATGATAAATCTTTGTATAAGATCGAAGTTCTTTAATTGTTTCATATAAATGGCTACAAAAGAGTCTTGTGAGCATTAATATTGTTTGCAATAAATTATAGGCAACCGTCCAGACTTAATGAACCATGTATTTATCTTATTTTATATTTGCCCCCATCTACAATCATTGTGTTTATTTTATATATGCTGAGGAAACTAATATATATTTACTTAAAATTATACAAAATTGAATGTTGAAATTTGATTAAGACATGATTTAAATTAAATTTTAAAGCTAATACACCAATTATTGTTTATTTTTCATTTATTTTGGTACCATTCTTTTAAAACTAAAAGACCACCCAGTATATATGTTTAAATATAAATTTTAAATGTAGACATTCACTATAGAGCATGGAATTACATGTTGGGTTCACTTGTATAATACGTTTGTATACAAAATGATGTGATACAACGTAATAAAAAAGCAGTTAGATATACAGTTTACTTCTTTTAAATACATTGTTAATGTTAGAAACCTACAGTAACATTTTTCTTTTAAATATAGTAATAAATATATTGAGCAGCACTTCCAAGTTTGACTGAAATCGTAAAGTATGTTGTTTAACAATAATCTGTCTTGTCTGATTTTGTGGGTTCCATGTCCCAATCCTTAACATTTATATTTCAAATATTTCATTCATCTACCATTGTTGAATGAATACCGAAGCTTAAATGCTCAGTCTTTAATCTTTATTCCCCTCCACATTGTTGCTTTTCTGCCTCCTTTTGCTTCAAGAGTAAATCTTTTGTCTTCTTTCTTTTTCTGGCATTTTATCAGTAGGTATAATTTCTAAAGAAATTGTAAAAAAAAAAGGGTTTTTTTTAGAGCAACATGAGCACAGGAACAAGCACATTTGTGATCAGATGGGTTAATTTTATTACTATGGTATATGACCCCAAAACTCCCCCTTTTTGTTTTTCTTATTTACTTATTTATTTAGTTTATTTTAGCTTGAATGCATCTTGGTTGTTTGTTTAGCTGCTTGAATGCATAATCTTTAGGATCTTTGAAATTTATTGCCTTTTTTCTCTGACCTGTTAGTTCTTGTGAATTTGAGGGGGTGTTTGGCTTAGCTTATTTACGGGCTTATGGGCTTATTGACATTTGAAAAGGCCGTAAGCGCATTTTTTCTAGTTTACGAGCTTATAAACTTGTGTTTATGACCAAAAATTTGTCATTTGCTAAAGTTGGTTTTTTGAAATCCCCGTAAGCTGGATTGCTTGATTTGTTTTGAGCTTGTTTTCGGGACTTGTGGGATTGTTGAAATTTAGAAAGTCAACCTCAGTTAGAACTATTAATGGATTATAAGCTTTTACTTTTGCTAGTTCAAGCCCATAAGCTCAAGTTGTAAGCTCATAAACCGTTATAATAAGCTTCTTCGTTATTGAATCTTGCTCAAACATGCTGCTGCTGCAAAATGTAAGTTCTTTTTTGTAATTAGATACTTATGTGAAAACTTCATGGAATTCTAGTAGTGTTTAAGCAAGAACTAGATACTTTTAGTTATGTTATATTTTATTTATTCCTTTTCCTAATTTGTGAGTCTTGATCGGTATCTACTTCACAATTTACGCTTCTTTTTCATTGTTTAGCTAGTAGCTGTGGTGGTCATAGGATATGGGGTGTGGATGAGCACTCATCACGATGGTTGTCGAAAGTCTCTCACAATGCCAGTTATGGGCACTGGTTCCATAATCTTTTTAATGTGAGACTTACACCTCTCTTTCCTAAACTTTTCAAAAGAAAATTGATATTAATAATAGAGCTACGACCTTTGACATTAAGTGTACTTTGTGTTTTGTGATTCAGATCCGTCATTGGGTTTATGGGAGCACTAAAGAACAACTCTATGTTACTATTGACGGTATATTCATGTACCAAAGTTTTTACGAACTCTAAATTCATGATTGTTGCCTCCTCTTAATCCTTACTGTTATATTTATAACTAAATTTCAGTATTTGCTGATGCTGTGCTTGGTTTTGGTGGGGATCCTTGTGTTTATAGTCATGGTGTAAGTAATTTATATGATGGACACACGATATCTGATATAACAACTTTTATAACGATTGAAATTCTAGTAAAGGTTGCCTTTTTACATTTTATTTTTGTCTTTCATTTTAGGTTTATTGTAACAGATAAGGGATCTGGTCACAACGTTGCAGGTTTGAGGTAAAGCTCGAAGGCACATTTCTTTTTTCATTTTTGATTTTGTTCGTTAAATACCATTTAAAGTTTAACTTAGCAGAAACTTTCTTTTCTGATCAGATACAAGGAGTATCAACTCCAAGATTATAGCTCTTGGTTTATTAAAAAAGTAAGTATATCCGTTTAAACAATGCAAGTGTAGGGAACTCGAAAGTTATCCAATTTAATAACCATTTTTATTTTCCCTCCTGTTTTCTTCTCAGTTGAACAACACTCATAACTGGAAACACGTTCAAAGTTGTTTTGTGAAAAACGAGACTTGTAACAGCCTGTCTAAAAGATACAAAGTATGTGTTTGATTTGTAACAATAACCTGTAGCAATTGGCTATACTTAATTATAGTAATTTGAAGTATGGAGTGTTTACTGCAGACTCTTAAACAATACAAATTGGCGAAGTTAACTCCCATTGAAGCTGGTTGTTGCAGACCACCATCTCAGTAAGCTTCTTAAATCCTTTCCATCCCCTAATGTGAAGCAAAAACTACTATATTTAGATAGAGGTGAAATTGATCTCCCATTTACTTAGACATGGGTCGATTTGGACTTTTTTTTTTTACTCCCGATGGGTTAAAACAGGGGTCAAATGGGTCGAATGAGTCAAACGGTTAGAAAGTCTCTTTATTCAAGAAAATAAGATTGTTATTTTAATATTATTGTTTTTATAATCGTAACTTCGTAATTAATTATGTTGTAATTTACCAACTGACAAAGTAAGTGTCGGTGGAATAACCCAGCCAGACCCAACCTACTTTGACATTTGTTAAGAATTAAACATTTGAATCAAACTTGTTTAGCCTGTTGCCCAACAATGCCCATTTTGCCACCCCTAATCTTTTATGTACTCTCATCTTGAGCAAAACTAGCTAAATTAGTCTTTTGACATCTTAGTGACTCAAGTTTTTACTGTTTGTTAGGTGTGGTTATCCTGCTGTTAATGCTTCTTACTATGATTTGAGCTTCCATCCACTGAACTCAAACAACGACTGCAAATTGTACAAGAACTTGAAAGCGATCAAGTGCTATAACTGCGATTCATGCAAGTAAACATCATTCCTCATTTTATCATTCTCTTTCCTTTTTTTCCTTCTTTTTTCTTTTCTTTTCTCTGTCACTTATGATAGTGTTTCAGGGCTGGTGTAGCACAGTACATAAAAACCAAATGGCGAGTGATTGCAATCTTTAACATGATTTTGTTTGTGATTTTGGTAAGTCACTCCGTAATTCCCAAATAAGAATTACATCAGATTGTA
The DNA here is from genome assembly GCA_963930675.1 of Gnaphalium uliginosum. NCBI lineage: Eukaryota > Viridiplantae > Streptophyta > Magnoliopsida > Asterales > Asteraceae > Gnaphalium > Gnaphalium uliginosum. Next base: position 44,477,246 of record OZ005685.1, on the reverse strand, counting down.
TCGTCATATAGAATTTGTCGCATTTTAGAAATTTTTGCGACCATTCTCGCTTAACATTGATTCATGACTTCTATCTTGCCTGATGATAGCTGACGATCTATTTCGTGGGGTGTTGTGCAAGAAGAAATGCTGCAAGAAAAAACTCAAAATCTTAAAAGATCGATGCAATTTTCTTTACTATGAAGCCAAACTCAGGAAATTAGAAGTTAGAATCTTGAAAAGAGATGAGAAAAACCCAAGGTTAGATTAACATGGTACAACGGTTGATTGGTACTCATTAGAGGAGGATTTCGGCTCACTAACTTGTCTAAAAACAATTAGGACTATGAATGTTAGTGATATGCAACTAAGCTAGCTCTCCTTTCGGTTTAATTCTTTGTTGTCTATTTTCACGATTCAGAAAATCACTAATGCTGTTAGAAATTATGGTGAATTTGTAATGAAACGACAGACAAAAAGAGTACTTAAAGATTACACATAATTGGCATTATAAATAATGGAAAATTGCCAAGAAAGTTAAACAAATCCGGAAAATAAAATAAAATTTCACAAATCTATGGGAACCCAAACCATTTTTATAAGCGATCATTTTTGGTTTAATGTACAAAGTACAAGGGTTCCGGTTGAATACAAGGTAAAATGATCAGCTCTTCAATGATTTCCAAAGAACGCCAAGATCCACATTACCTCCTGAAAGCACAATCCCAATGTTATGTGAATTTTTCCAAGCAGGATTTTGTTTAAAACTATCCGAGAGAACAGCAGCAAGGCCAATAGCACCACTGGGTTCAATTGCAACCTTAAGTATCTCATAACAATATCTCATAGCTTCAACAATCTCATTATCTTCCACGGTTATTATGTCGTCTACAAGGTCCCGTACAATGGGCCTGCAGAAAAATCAAGCTTTAGAACATAAAAGTAGCAGGTAGCTAAATGGGCGGGTCAGACGGGAAGGTAACTCATACTTGGTAACAGGTCAAAACGGGTTAGTTGGGTTGACCCACAATCCATTTTGACCAGATATTAAAATATGTCTTCATATAGAGGTTACAATTGACCCATTTAAGGGTCGAGTGGGTCGAAAGTTGCCAAAGTGTATACTTATCACTTATTTTATATTTTTAGTAATCATATTTTAAAACATTAACCATTAACTCAGAATGTGAAAAGAATTTTTCGAGTCAGCCCGACCAGTTGCAACTTTCAACCCGCACTAAAAAAATCATGAATCAGATCTGAAAACATTATGACTTGTTACCCAATCCGGCTGACCCGCCCATTTTGTCACCCCAAACATAATGGTTTTAAGGTGGTGAAGAGCTAAAATGCTTATATAACCAAGTGAGATCTCCTAGGGAAGCTCGAAGCCCATCAGCAATGGTGTTGGTTTCAGCCAAGGTTATAATTCTACCGAATGCTTTTGATTTTGCAGCGTCATCAGCTCCTTTAGGCTCAGCAGCCAGAACCCGTATGCCAGGATTAATAGATTTGGCTCCAATTACGACTCCAGATATCAAACCCCCACCTACATGTTTCTAACTGACGTTAATCACGAAAACCAACTATACATGAAAAAATCCAAATATGATAGCAGATAATACAAACCACTTATCGGAACTATTATGGTGTCGAGTTGTGGGACCTGATCAAGAAACTCAAGTGATAGTGTACCCTGGCCGCTGTAGGGACAATAATTAATTCAAGTATCATTATGTTATTAAAAAAAAGTTGAAATGGATAAGAAGATGATTCTGAGATTATAATATTGAAAAAAATATATATGTTGCAACTTTCAGGAAAATGGCAATTGTTACACTTCTAATAGATAAGGAATTTCCAACATTGTTAGGAAAAAGAGAGCAATTCATGTAAATAACGATACAGAAAATGAACATGCAGGATAACGAAAGAGAGATTCGAATTCGCGAACCATGATACTTGTCTTTTCATTGCAAACTAACCAATTCATATAAAATGAATTGCTCACTCTTGCACATTGTAATGTTCATTTTCAAATTTTGCACAACCAATAGTTTGTTTGCAATGAAAAGTTGAACACACTGGTTCCAAAATTCGAACTTTAAGATTAAAAATACGCAAATTGAAACTACTTAAATACCTTATGATACGGCCATCATTATACGGATGAACAAGAACAGCCCCAGTCTCATGTAATACTTTGTTTGCTGTTTCTACTCTAGAATGCATATTAGCCTCACTCCATATAATTTGACCTCCATAACGTCTGACATTCTCAACTTTGCATTTTGGAGCGTTTTTTGGTATAACTATATATGCAGGAATTCCTCTAAGTTTTGCAGCCAAAGCCAGTGCTGCAGCATGATTACCACTAAATTCCAAGCACTATATGAGAGTATAAAAGAGGTAAAACCAAAAATAGAATTGACTGTCAAAATATACAAGTCATCATTCTTATCCATAAATGAAGGAGTTTGGACATATAAAATGTCAAGTACCGTGGTTTTTTGTTAGTTACATTCCCAAAATATGTCCAAAATCAAGTAACCTTGTGAACTACATTATGGATTGACATTTTCATAATATAATTCAAAAAGTCAATAGGATATTAAGATTAAACATATAAAGATTTAAAAATGACAGATATTTTACATTTTCTATCTGTATACGATTTCACGGTAACTTCAAAGTTGCAATTAACATAATCAACCTCAATTGTCAAAGTAGACCTCAAAATCGGAGCTCGGCATAATACCTGCTGTGAGTTACAACTCCTTTGGCTGCTTGTTCGTCATCAAGAGAAAAGATAGCATTGGATGCACCTCTGAACTTAAACGCGCCACTGATAACCATCAAAGAGAAAGCACCTTCAAAAAACAATGCTAAATTCCATTGCAAATAAGTAAGAACGGTGCTAACTTCAGTACCAAAAAAACAAAATGTTCCAGACATTTCTTACCCCTTTTGAAAGCATTCACACTTGAAATGTAAATTTTTTCCAGTGATCGAGTTCAAGGTTTCCGAAGATAAAACCGGTGTTATATGAATATAGGGCTTGATTAGTGTTTGTGCTTTCGATATTGAATCGATATCAGCAGCATATTTCTTGCCATCTTTCGGGCTCATATCAGCCATATAATTCCTTGTTTTTTAAATGGGATCAGATCAAAGTATCAAACTTTTTAATTTTTCTGTACTGAAAAAGATCATTATGTGAGAAACTAACACAGCCAATGTAAATATCATTGAGTAAATACATGAATTCACAAGGGCTCATTTATTAGGCTCCATATCTAGAAATAATACACAAATATGATCAAGCTGGCCGTTATATGACAGCTTATTTAGGTATTTTTTTTCCAAGATAAAACAATTTACTAAACCCTTAAACATCTCCAAGACTTGAACTTTTAGTACCATTTCAAAGGATTTGTAGCAATATATAACCTAAGAATATTATTAAAGAAAAGTTAGAGATATTAGTAGGTTGGAATTTGTATAACAAAAATGGGGTTTTATCAAGATTCTTCATATTCAAACTGAGGATTAATCAGCTGACATCAGTAAAAGAAAAAGCTCAAGATTTTGATAGGATTTGGTAGAGTTACCTGAAGAAAATGGAGATGCGGAAAATATCAAGTTCTTGTTGGCAGTGGTGAACTGAGAGTGTTATGTTATCTATTTTCTTGAAAGCCATAGGTTGGATGTTATTTTTACTTGTTTAACCTAAATTTACCCATTTGTTTTACTACATAAACTTGATGATTGAAGGGATTGTTTTGGTTTAGTGACCAAAATAACTATAGGGATACAAATGCTAATTATCATTTGCATTGGTATTTAAATCATTGATATTCGGATTATGAGATGGACATTGGACAATACAAATTGAAAGATGATTTATAATTAGACCATCACAATTAGAGAGCTTTTAATATCAATTGTATATTTCTCACTTAGATATTACTTAATGAAAAAATCTAATGTGTTTTTAATAGCATCTAACTTAGGTGCTATTAGTCAAATGTAAAGACTGAATCTGTACATATTTGAAATTTAATGACTAATAATGTAAAATTGATACTCGTTGATTCGTTTTGTCAATAGAAAACTCACCGTTTTGAATTGATTTAAAGATTGTGGATTTAACTTTCTAAACACTAAACAAACATAAGTATTACTACAAGGTAACTCGTTCCATTCCGAAGATAAACTTAGAACAAACACATCCTTACTTGTGATATTTTATCTTCAACTGTGGATGTTCTTAACATACAACAACAAAATAAACTCATCAAAACACAAATTACGAGTTAAAAAAGTTACGCAAGTTACCGATATCACGATAATCGTAAGACCGGTCAATATGAACACAAAAAGTTGGTTACCTTTACATCGATTTTAGATAAATACAAACATATAGTGTGAACGTATATGGTCCTCTAGAATAATAGATTATGACGACATTGATGGCATGTACCTTTAAATATTTTACACATTTAGAACCTTCTGTTTTCGGATTCGCAATGTCAACAAAACATCGCTTTATAATATTTACACATAACTCCCTTGTTAATATCCTTTTTTGTACTATTATAACCTTTATGGTCATAATCGTTAGTAAAATATTCAAAAAAAAAAAAAAAACGATGCTATACTACATATCTAAAACAAAAATACAATATTGAGAAACAAAATTATAACATTGTTTATACATTGAAAGAATATTGGAACCAAGTTTATTTATACCAACCAACAATTGTAACATTGTTCATACATTTGTATTTTATTCCGCTCACATAATTGAAAAATGCAACGAATGAAAGGATTCTTTTATTAAAATGTTTATCCTGATAAATAGTTTTATGTAAAAATCATAACTTGTTAGCTCAAATTTAACTCGTTTACTAATAATAAAGCCAGTTTCTCAAAACGAGAGATGATGAAATAACAAATAAAGTTTACAAATTGACGTAAACAGAAACTGATGAACTTGATTTTTATTTTTATTTTTCTCTATATTTTTGAATGGTACCAGATCAGTTTGTAGACTCTTTTTGTAAAATTAATTTTTGATCCTATCATTTTTCAAAATTATTTTTTAACACTTAAGAAACAACTAAACAATTATATAAAACCTTTTGCAATTTTTATGCAACAAGTAGAATCAAAAGGTGCATTCTTACGAACACTTTAAACTACAAGGGGCTTAACTAAACTTCATGAACATTCTTTCTGAACATGAACCAAGCAACATTATCACCCGTTAGATCATTTTTGATCAAATCATAACCGTTCATTTATTTCACGTCGTTAAACCGACACGTTATTATGAACCCTGTATTCATACGTATCCACACACAAAAACTCGTTTTCATTTATTCTTGATTTTGACTATTATTTAATTAAATCCCCCAAAGATCACAATTTTATTTACGTATAAATACAACCCATTTCAGTTATCTCAAATTACACAAATTTTCTTCAACAAATCAAATTTACAAATTTTGTTTGGATCAAATCAGACGATGGCTGCAGAAACTAAGAAAACAGTTTATGACTTCACTGTTAAGGTTTGTTAATTTCTGATTGTGTTTAAATTAGGGCTTTATTAGGGAGTGTGTTTTTTTTATTTTTGTATTGTATGATTATTGATGATTGATATTGTGGGTTCTTCAATAATGGTGGGTATGTTAAAAATGTGTAGCTCTGATTGAATTTTAGAAAGTATATTCATTTGGGTTTACTAAATTTCTAATCTTTTATTGATATTTTGATTCATTAGCTTGTGGGTTTTGTGTTTCATATGGGGATAAAAGTTCACATAATAAGTTATACTCTGTAAACCAATAGTTGTTTATAACTTTTAGGACTTGAGTTCATGTATATGGGTTTCAAGATCCTTTAAAGGAGTTTTTTTTTTCTTTTTTCTTTTTTTATATATTACACATGTGATATTATGTACCAAAATTAGAGGGCTTTCAACACTATTCATGATCAAGGTTATATCTGCATTCAAAGGAATGAACTTGCGGTTATGGTGTTGTTTTTAAACAATATGATCATATAGGACTGCTAATATTATAACTTTATGTAATAACTTATAAGCTATTACATGTGAGCTATCAATCTTGTTTTTAGGTGACACAAGATTAGTCTGTACTCTGTACATATGAGTATTTAAACTTTTATATATCCAGGATGTGAAAGGCCAAGATGTTGAGCTTAGCAAGTACAGGGGAAAAGTGTTGCTAATTGTTAATGTTGCTTCACAATGGTATGTACAAAAATATCATTTTTACTGCCTTAATATGATAAGATTACAACTAATCTTCCCTAATAAAGTTCATACGAATCTTGCGTCTCTTATTGATTTTGTTATATTTTTATTGCAGTGGCTTTACCAATTCTAATTACCCCGAGTTGACAACCTTGTATCAGAAGTACAAGGATCAAGGTTGGTTTTCGTCTCTTTGATTGACACTTCTTAGTTCTGCTACAACAATTTTATGAGTCCCTTTCGGGGTTGCAACTGGTCAAGGATTTTGAATTGTCTTTATGATGTTACAGGTTTTGAAGTTCTTGCTTTCCCATGCAACCAATTTGGAAGTCAAGAACCTGGAAGCAATGAAGAAATTCAAGAGTTTGCTTGCACTCGTTTTAAAGCGGAATACCCTGTCTTTAGCAAGGTTGGTGTTTTATTCAAGCATATTTCTTTTATATATTAAAATGGTCCATAAAAGTGAACAAACATTGAGAATTGGTTTTACTTAGATTTTTATTAGATTAAGTGGATTTCTCAACATGCGTATTGAGGGTGATTCTTTTTTTTTAGTGTTTGGATAACCTACTAGGCTTAAGATCATCTTAGGTCAAATAACTAGTTTGATAACAATCACTAGGTTGACCTATTAGTAAGGCGTCCTGATGTCATTACCTCACAAGAGGTCTTAGGTTCAATCCTCCTTGGGTAAACATCTTGGGAGTGACCAGGGGAAGGGTTTAGAAACGGTTACGGGGATACCCCGGTTAGGTCTCAGGTTGAAACCTTCTCCATAGCCTGTTTAAATATCCAGTTTGATATTAGTATTGTTGCCTTTGGACTAAGAGTCTTCTTTTCAAATTCCATCTTTTGAGCTTGGGGAGCTGACTTTATCGACTACTGTAATGTAGGTTAATGTGAATGGGAAAGAGGCCGAACCCTTGTACAAGTTCTTGAAGTCGAGCAAAGGAGGGTTTCTTGGTGACAGTATTAAATGGAACTTCACAAAGTTTCTAGTTAACGGTGAAGGTGAGGTTGTTGATCGATATGCACCCACCACAAGTCCTCTGAGCATTGAGGTAAACTATGTCATGTACTGAATCTATTTGGGTTTAAAAGATCTAATGGTATACTAAAGTTTCCTTTTACTTTTGTTGATTGCAGAAGGATATAAAGAAGCTGCTTAATGTTGCTTAACTGCTGTTTCATGATCGGTTTTTTGGTCATTTTAGCAATAAATTAGCAACCATTAGTGTTACTATGTGTTGTAATTAATCTTATAAGTTTTTTTATGTCTGAATGTATTGTTAGATGATGTTTCGTTTACAATTTGTTATATGATATATACATGGGTTTTGCCTACATCTTGCACTTCATTGATGATTTTCATTTTACATACTGCATCAAACCCATAAACGAAAGAGAAAATCGGTATGAATGGGCCGATTATGCACCAGGGTTTTGATGATAGTGAATGATTGCTTCAGAAAATGAACCTGTGCTAGAAATGGTATTCTTAGTTAGTAAATGGATGTTTTCTTAAGCAAAAACAAGTGTCCCATGTCTCATTTTTTGCGATAATTAAAAAGCCCCAGACTCGGTACCTTATTTTGTAGACCATCCATAATTGTTAAATTTGTTATTGCACTTTCTGCTTCATGTCAAGTATAAGTGATGGGTGGATGGTATTTATAAGTTAAGTAACTTCATGTCAAGTATAAGTGATGGGTGGATGGTATTTATAAGTTAAGTAACTTAATTGATATGTGTATGATGATATTTATAAATTAATGAACCTATGTATCAATATTCAATTGCAATTATACTTTTGAAATAGTGTACCCCGCCGGTATAACGCTAGTTTGAAATAGTTGTGAATATCTTTATTTGGAGGGCTTGTTCAGATCGTCTCCCGCATCTTCAGAATCTTGCTGCTCGGGGAGTAAATATTTCTTCCGTTTCTTGCCCTCTGTGCAGTCTAGAAGTTGAGACTAGAGACCATATTCTAGTTGAATGCAGGTTTGTTATTGGTTTATGGCGTAAGATTCTAAGCTGGTGGCGTATTCCTTTTCCCGATTCTTCTTTGCTTAACTTTACGGATTTGATTAATTGTTCTATTGGGAGATCAGTTTCATCGGTGTTTCAGAAAGTATTTTGTGATTTTTGTTGCGTTATGGAGTATTTGGAAATGGAGAAATTCCGTGGTCCATGGATGCATTAATGATAAGTCTAAACTGATCAACATGTTGCTTTTTTGTGGTTAAAGAGCAGGAGTAATCTGATTCGGAGTTGCTGGGATATTTGGTATCTTTACCCGCTGGACATTGCCCATGAGCATGTTAGTAAAGTAGGTTGATTATCCATGGATAATTGGTAGCTCTAAAGGTTTGTTTGGCTTTCACTATTATAATGATATCATCAAGGCTATTCTTTGGAATCCTTCAATTAGAAAATCGTTTGCTATTCGATTATCTTCTGCGTTATAAAATTGTTATTGGTTTTGGGGTTTGTCCTAACACTAATAAACGTAAGATTGTCAAGATTAAATTTTCGGGTAAAGGTGATTCGTTGGTATGTGGGACTAAATGTTTGAAAGTTTTCGTTTTTACGGGGAATTGGAGAAGCTTTTCTCAGTGTCTACCTGATCATATATTGATTCCATATGCACGTTCTCATGTTTTAGGTGGGACTAAATGTCATTTTCGACCCCAAGATCACCCCGAAAGGCCTAAAACCGCTTAGGCTCATTTTAAAGAGCTTTGATTATTGGACCGTTTTCGAGTGACCATGCGAATCTCGGCCCAATCCGTGTTAAATGAAAATTGGGTAAATTTTTAGTCACTAAAAGTATCACTAACACTTTTGCACTTTTGAAATTTGCAAAATAAAACTTTTAAAATCTCAGTTCGCAAAGCAACATCTCAGTTCGCAATAATCTCAGTTCGCAGGGATTCTCAGTTCGCAAGACAACTCAGTTCGCTAGACAATAACTCGGTTCGCAAGGCAGCTCAGTTCGCAAGGTTCAGTTCGCGAATCTCAGTTCGCAAGACAACTCAGTTCGCTTCGCAATCAAGCACTGCGAACTGAGTTCGTCTTCAACCTGCGAAGTTCGCTACTGCAACCCAGAATTCCCGAACTTTCTTCTTCCAAAACTCACAAATTCGACTTCCTATCATTCTAACAAACTTTCTAACAACTTATATGCATCAAATATCATCATATAACATCTTTCAAGCTTCTATTACACAACTAATTCATGAATTGACTAATTTTCATAAAAACAAATTATAAACACTAAAATACTCACAGGAACAAGATGATGATGATGATGTTACTGAAATTCGTTTTTAAAATAAGATGATGATGATACTGATGATTTAAGACTACACAAGAGTTTCTTCCAAGTTTGAGTTTTTCAATTCGCAGGGTGTATATGTGTAGAAGTTTTGAGAACGTATATGTATATATATATATATATATTAATCTAACCCAATACCATTACAATTTTAGTTCCCTTCTTAATCTATTGTCTGGAACCTAAAACCATTTTGCGAAAACCAACTATTTTATTTTACCGTCAACTAGATTGATTTAAAACAACGAATTATTTAGTAGTCATAATAACTCATTTATCCTTTTGACTAATATTATCAAATAAACATAATAACACTAAAATATTCCTAACACATTAAATAATAATTTAAAGTTAGGAAATTACCTGAATATTACTAGGCTCTTAGGGTGGATGTTACACTATATGTCGAAACTCGCCTTTTTTGTGAACATTATGCACAACATCTTGTTGAAAGTTAAGTAGATTATATATGATATGTTATTCAAATTTCCTTAATAAATTTCAAGACTTTTTGGGTTTTTTTTTTTATATTACAATATTTGGTTTCTAGCATTAAAAATGTCGAATCTCACATATTTGTGAACACTATGCATAATATTATATTGGCAGTCAAGTAGTTTTGTTCATGTACTTTGAGTTAAAGAACATTCGGTTACTCTATTCTGAATATATGTTAAAGAACATGTGCAATATTTTACTAGTGTATGCAGAAGCTAGCCATGTGATGGCGGTGATGCGGTATATAGTTGGTCAATAAGAGAAAAATTCACCCACAAGGAATCGGATGATTACTTGGTCAACAAGGAGGATCATTAGAGTTCGAGTATTTTAGGGAGTAGAAGTGTTCATCAGTTCGGTTTTCGATTTTATTGGTTTAATTCGGTGTTTTCGGTTTAAATTTTTTAAGACGCTAACCAAAGACCGAACCGAACCATTTAAAAATATGAAATAACCGAACCGAAGACCGTTATCCAATTCGGTTCGGTTTTCGGTTTAAACCAAAAAAACTGAAGTACAATATAAGATAAAGAATTTACAAATTATAACTTCCTCATCACAATATCATCATCACATTAAATAAAATAAAAGAATAATTGTATGCGCCCACAAACTCCATAAACAAATCCAAACCAAAATAAAGTTTAGTGGATAATAACAATTCCTAAGCAAACTAGCTTAGAAATTATAACTTTCTAAGGTAAAGTTTGTTTGGGTCCGGTTGTTTGTTTACATAGTTGGAGAAAATGTAGATAAAATTTGTTTATATGTAACAGATTATTATTATCTCTAAATAATATAAAACTATATATATTATTATATTATAATCGGTTTTTTCAGTTTAACCGAATCAATAATGATAAAACCAATCACCGAACCGAAGACAAATTATCATATTCGGTTTCGGTTAAAATCCGAACCGAAGACCGTTTTAAGAATCGATTTGGTTTTAAACAGTTTACGGTTCGGTTCGGTTTTCGGATTAAATGGTTTACAACCAAATATTGATCACCCCTATTAGGGAGTCTTTTAGTTATATCGTTTATTATATTAGTTTTCTTATTAGATTAGGATTGGTATTAGTATTAGTATCCTATTAGGTTTAATATTTTTCTACTATAAATAGGGCTTTATTGTTTAATTTACATTAGCTTGATTATGTTTTGATTTGATTAATAAAAAGAGTCGAGAAGAGTTTTCTTAACCCTTGTGTGGTTTATCTTCATCCTGTATACGATAATACCCTTTGTTCCGTCTAATAACACGATAGTTGTTTTATTTTACATCTAACAATACGTGAATTGTCTAATTTGTAGCCTCGTGCTACATCAGGTGGTATCAGAGCAACCGATCCAAATTCCGATTAGTTGGGTCTCTCCCACGTTTGGATTTTTGATCATCTATCTCAAAAAAAAAGAACGAATTACTGTTCACGGAAGTACCGTTCATCGTCAACACTGATCATCAGAGAGTACTGTTAATTAGCTGGTACTGTTCATTCACGGGGACTGTTCATCCGAGTACTGTTCATCGTCGACATTGTTCCTCCGAAGTTACTATTCATCCGAAATTGTTCATCTGTCAAGTTAATGTTCATCCGATTTTAGAAAGAAAAAAAAATATTTTTATTGATTTTATGTTCTATCAAAACTTTTTTCCCTAAAAGATGACGTACGATTATATTTACTCTAATCTAGACGATGGAAACGAGAAACATCAAAGGCGAGATCTTTTTAGGACGCGTCGTGTAATCCATCGGAAGATACATGATATTATCATCGATTACGGTAGCATCGAAAATTTCGTATCACGGGATGTTGTGAAATTTTTTAAATTTCCCACTGAAACACTTCCACATCCATATACACTTCCCTGGAAAAATTCAGCTAACGAAATTAAGGTAACCGAATATTGCAAGATTCCATTTTCGATGGGAAGGTACAAAGATGAGTTTTGATATCGTGGAGACGGATGCTTGCCAAATAATTCGTGAAAAACCATGGTTGTACGATCGCAATGCAACTTACAACTGTATAGAGAACACATACATGTTCCGATTTAATGGTGCTAAGTTTGTTCAACTCCCCTTAAGAGAAAGCACCGAGGTTTCGAAGGAGAAAGAGAACAACCCAATAATTATTGGTCATCTATATTCGAAGGAAGAACTAAAAGTTGAACCGATATTGAACGCGTTTGTTCCCACTCCAATGGCACAAGATAAAGTTTTAAACATTATCCCTCATGCGTTGGAACCAATACAAGAATTACAAGCTGCCATTGAAGATGGATTATCGCCACCACAAGATATGCAACTACTAATTTTAGCGGGTGATAAAGTTGACGCACCTAATATGCTCATAAAAGATGAGATCAAACAGAAGGTTCAGTTCGACACTACGGAGTACAAAGACTTTGGTGACAAACAATTTCAGGCAAAGAGGTTTGGTATTGGCGATCTAGTTATGGTAGACCTGTGTAACAAGTTTCCGGTAGGTACACATAACAAGTTGAAGATGCAGAAGATCGGTCAATACAAACTAATTTTGAAAGTCAACCACGATTTTGTAGTTGATTTGTTCGAGTTTGACTCGGGTATACATCTAACTCCTATATAAATAGGCAACACATAACTTGTCTATCAAGTTAAAATCTTCTTCATGTTTAACTTAATTTTCAAATCGCACTATTTTAGAAAACTGAATCATATCCCAATACTTCACATTGATTTGGACCACATCAAGGGCACGAGTGACGATGATCAAAGAGTTCGCCTTGAATCTGGCATATTAACTGTTCTGGGCTCAACATGTCTGTCCAGCTTTGAATCCCACACGTTTCATTCCTTTAACAATTAACAAGCTAATTACTTTACCTCAAAGTTTTCTTATATATCAAAAGAAAAGTTACAGGTCCTATAACCGCTATAACGTGTTCATTTATTTGTGCCGAATATTATGATGTGAGATAGAAGTGGCAAAATGGGTCAATCATGCAACTGTTCAAAACAGGTAATCTTTTGATTGACCCTATTCATTTTTATCCAAAATATATATATATATTCATAAACAACTAGGGTGTCTATGATAACAAAAATAAATTAATTACAATAACAATCATTCTCTTTGAATAGAATAGGTTTAGTAGGTTTTATACATTAAACGTACACTTTGGCAACCCATTTCCTTTTAAGTTCTTATTATCATTTCTTTTTTAACTACAAGTCTACCCTTAAAGATAGAACATAATTTACCCATTCATAAGTAAATGTGTCGAAAATTCTACTTTAATACCAGAAGAACATAGGCATTATCATGGTTTCCATTTAAGGGGACTAATTATAGTACATTTATCATTAATCCCACACAAAATGATAAAAATAAGAAGTAAATAAACATCAGAGTGCTAAAAAGACCTGTGGGAATATCCATTAAGGGCTTTGTTACATCGATAACAGAAATACTTGCCACAGTTTCGACAGAACATCGTGTTGCAACCTGCGGTTTTTGAAATTGCCATCTTACAGGATGGGCATTGCTTTGCATCACGCAGTACATCTTTGACAATAAGAAGCTCATGCATCTTTTTTTCTAGAAAGCATCCGATTCTTTTTGGCACTTAGTGTTGACGGACGTGGAAAATGTTGTCCACCGAAATAAAGACGTGGTGTCATCGAAGTAGAAATAGTTGAATGCAAGGTGTCAAAAGTACAACGAAATTTGGGAAAGGTTGAATCGTCAGAAGTACCGCGGTGAAGCCGTTGAAGATTTTAGGTTGCGGGTCTTGGATCAATACAAGTTGGAGGCTAAAGCGAATTTTTTGACGGATAAACCAAAGTGGTTTGTTCCCGAGCTGGTTGTAGTCGGAAGGCGAAACAAACGGAGAGTAACAGTGGATTTAGATGACATAGACGTTGAGTTGGATGATGACGAGAAGTACGACAACAACGAAAACCCGAACGCCGCCCTATTTGATGATGATGTGAACCCGCGGACACCGGGAAAAACAAGGAATCCAAAGAGCGTGAAAACGTCATCCGGTTCTGCCGCTGCGTCCCGTCGTACTTTTGATTACTTAATCATCTCAAACTTTAACGAAATCGCTCAAAATAAAACGAGTGTATATCGTACGCGAGATATAGCCGAAGGTTTAAAGATATTGAAGATGACGGTGGTTTCTTGATATGGAAAAGGAGAAGATTCGGACCAAGTTTGGGTAGTGGAATCCTGAATCGGGATCGGGAGCGGGAGACGTTTAAGCATTATTTTTTTTAGTTGTTGTCTTTTATTTATGTATTTGTAGGACTTTTTTAAATTTTTGAATGTATTTTTTATTTAATGTGTTATTTATTTTTATCTGATAATTATTTCAATATTTGCATTTAAAAATAAAATAAACTGAACACTGAAACTCGGTGTTCTCTAATTCCTCTAATTTCAGTTTCAGTGTTCTTTTTAGTTTTAAACTGAACACCAAACACACAGACAACCACTCTATGTGCTCTTATAAGTTGTGAAATGATAAAAACGAGTTTAGCAATGAGGTTAACGTATTATTTAGCCTATTTTGATCTTTTAATTAATTAACAAAACATACATGATCAATGCATTTCTTTCTTTCAACATACATAAACTCCGATCTAACTCATTTTATAAACTCCAAAATGATTTACTACACAAACACTAGATTTCTATATTGAATTTTAATTTAATTAATTGATATATTTAGTAAATTGCTTCTTTTTCAATCATATATCATATCATATTCTTTTATCTAGAGAAAATTACACAAATCGTCCTATTAAGTTTACCTCAAATTTCATTCGCAGTCCTTTACAAAATTTAATTACACCAATGATCTTTTCTTTTGAAACTTGTTACGCTAACAGTCCTTTAGACTAACGATTATTAACTCTCCGTTAAAAAGGACCACGAGTGATATTTTTTTTATTTTTTTAATTTTTTAATTTTTTGTGTAAAATATAAAATAGAAAAACTAAAATATGCGTAGATACATTATCAGCTGCAAAGAACATCATTTTCACCACTGGAACATCAAATTTTATAGTCTACCACTCAAATCCATCACCATCTTTCACCACCAAATCATACATTTGGGGCTTAAAGATTACAAGTCACATATTTAGTTCCTAATTTTCAACATCGTTTTACTTTGAAGTTAGGGTTTTCGTTTGAGATGTTTTTCGAGTAAGGAATGAATGCAAAAGAGATGATACAATGGCTACCAAAGTCGTGACAAGATAAAATGAATGGGTGATGGAGAGTCCCCAAGTGGTGAAAAATGGTGGTGGATTATAAAATTTGATGTTTCAGTGCAGAAGAGAATCGAATTTTGATGATGAAAATGAAAATGATGTTCTTTATAGTTAATAATGTATATATACATATTTTAGATTTTATAATTTATATTTTACTCAAAAAATTAAAAGAATAAAAAAAATTATCATTCGTGGTCCTTTTTAACTGAGAGTTAACAATCGTTAGTCTAAAAGACTGTTAGCGTAACAAGTTTCAAAAGAAAGGATCATTCGTGTAATTAAATTTTATAAAGGACTGCCAGTGAAATTTGAGATAAACTTAAACAATGATTTGTGTAATTTTCTCCTTTATTTATACGCATTTGCCGGACAAAGACAACATGAAAATGGCCCTACGGTTATTTTACTACACTTTCTGATGTAAATCAATATTTTATTACTGCTTTTTACACCAAAAAAGTAAAAAAAAAAATGAGTAGGATTTAATTTGACACTTGTCTGGAACTTTAGTTTTAATGAAACTAATTCACTCAATCCATCTCATTATAAATAGATCATTATTAAACCATAATCTACACAAACACGTACACATCTATCAACATCAATCAATGGAGAAAAACAGTCTCAATGGTCTATTTCTCATCCTTCTTCTCCTATTGGTTCCATGTAAGTATAAACTATTTTTGTTTTATTTTCAGTATTTATTTTTAGCTACATTTGGAGTGTGACTTGTGAAAAATATAATTTGTGAAATTTGTAGATGAAGAAGAACTTGGTGGAAAAATGATGCATCCAATGGTTGCAGAGGGGAGGACTTGTGAGTCGCAGAGTCATGGTTTCAAAGGGCCGTGCATGAGCGACCATAATTGTGGCCTCGTTTGCAAAAATGAAGGGTTTACCGACGGTTGGTGTCTTGGTTTACGAAAGCGCTGCTTTTGTACTAAACCTTGTTAATTAGATCAAATAAATGCGAATAAATTTGTATGTGAATGCAATGTTTTAGTATCTTCTAAATAATGATATAAATTTTCCAAGAGCAAATATATAATGATTCAGGATTATTATTATCTTGATGTTCTTTACCTGATAAATAAAATGACTAATACGGTGAAGTACTAGACAACTTTATTGTTTTTTTAATCGAACACCCTTTCCTATAATAGATTGACACATTAACTATTAATAAAGGAGTTCGTATAACAAATAACTAACTAGATTATAACTCGTAAATTCGCGTATTATCACATGATTTTAATACAAAGTTTATATTATATTTTTATTTTATTAAGTGATTTTCAATTGTCATATTTGTGCGGTTAACATGACGCAATCTTCAATTGACATACTTCGACCATTATGTAATATTCAGTTTACAATTTTCAACAGTACCCTACATATTTTAGATGTTAAGGATAGTTAAATAATCGATAGGTGTTACGTATTTTTGCTATTTATCATAAAAATGTCTGATAATTACATTGAAATAAATTAACCAATAAGGAATTAGTTGATTTTTGAACTTTTAATTTTTAAAGTCACATTAGCTCCTTATAAAAGACAATTAAACCATATTGGATCTTTCAACCCATTAACTAAATATGAAACATGTTTTACCTTCCCTGACTCCAATCGGGGTATATTATATGAAAATTGTGATAATTGTGTATAACAATTTAGCTTATAAACAATTAAATTACATAAAATGTTTGTAGCTCACACGTAATATAATTTATTTATGACGTAAGTACAAATAATTTAATAAATTTAATATTAAACCTCATACTTTCTGTGTTTAACCATTGACCAAAAGATGGTTATGAGTTGTGACCTGATGCAAAGTTATTAATCAACTATGTATGCAACTAAAATAATAAAATTACATTATCATGTAAGACTCTACAGAAAAATGACCTCGGATCAGAGAGTTAATAAAGACAGGGAAGCCTCTCAGATTGACCACATGTGATGCCATCAAGGTGGAATAGAGGATTAGTACCTACAAACTGTATTAGCTAAAAAATTTAGTTGAAGTATATAATACAACTGACACAATATGATTTAAAAAATTGGATAATTTAACAAAGAGGCTAATAGAACCTTGAAACCAAGGTTTCGTTCCATAATCTTAAATTAGAAAGTGTAATATAATTTCTGAAGAGAAATGAAATGATCACTAATGATTGAAGTAAGCAGTAGATTGATCTGCACGATCACAAAAAGTAGCAAAGCTAGAGGAGATCCTTAATAAACACGTGAAACATAAAGCTAGAAGAGAAAATAAGGATATCACTCACCTTAAATTTATCGTGTTCTACTTTCCATATAAGCGTCATGTTAACTCTAGAGGGTACTCCTAGAAGAAAGGGTGTGCCAAAGTTAAATATCATGACATCATAAGGACAACACATTTTGTTCTTGAATATGGTGAAACTATAGGTGGCATGATGGGTGGGTTGGCTAACAGGTCCAAACCGCTTGAGTTGAACCGGTAAATATTTCTGACAGCTCCTTTTTATATACTTGTGTTGATTATGATGGGCGAGTTGGTTAACTGTAGGTGGCATGATGAGCGGGTTGGACCCATTTATCCGAGCAATCAAATGGGCTCTGTTTCTGTTTACATTAAAAATGTAATAACCTGTTTGACCAAAGGGTGATAAAATACAATTCAATTCGACCCACTTTTAGTCAAATGGGTTGACACTGTTACCTCTACTTAAATGTACGCTGATCATATATAAAGCATACAATAGATTAAGGGCATACACATACCTAACAAATGATATTAAGGCTTGTACTTACATCTTCAAGCATAGGTACACCAAAACTATGATATTTAGGTCTACCCCTGTGCATGTACTCTGCATTAAACTTTTCTCAAATTAATTAGTACTTGGAGCTTTCTTGAAGGAAAGATAGAAACATCCATACATTACACAAGTTTAAATAAAAAGGAATAGAAATCGACAACGTTTCAAAAGGTATATGCTTTCTATCTAACTGTTCTTTAAAAAGTTTTTGGTCCAACATAATCCATCAACCATTTGCCAAGCCCGAACCCGAGCCCGAACCCGAACCCGTGCCAAGCCCGAACCCGAAGAAAGGAAAAGGAAAAAGGGTTCAAGGAAAGTGAAATAAAATTCGTAGCGATTGCAAAATTTTCATTGCAATCCACAAACATATTACGAATCCTCGTCAAAGCGGGGCAAGTGACGACAACATTATTAAATCGTGTCGTGTTGTGTTTAGGTCCAACAAAAACGCGCGTTCATTTGTGAAAAATGTTGAAATGTACTCAAACATTGTCCGAAGTTTATAGAAAATGATGGAGTCATGAGCAACCGACAGTCAAGCCAACCCGATCTCGAACCGATAAATCTTGGTGACGAAATGCCTACTTCTGAGCCTCTTGCAACTAACATGGAACGGTTGTTCCAAAACGACACAATTCGTCGCCCGCCCGGTCGTACTACATCAAGGAAAAGTCAAAAAATTCGGGTTCGAGTGATGCGGCTACTTCTTCAAGGTCTTTGAAAGAACAAGAACGTCTTGCGAATATAAGAGCCGCGGAAGCACAACACAAAACGTTGTCCACGATCGACCAAAATTCGATCAAAAAGACTATCATGAAATCGTGAAAAATGTTATATAAAAAAATACCGTCGGGTTCAAAAGTAAGGAGAAGAAAATGCTCAAACAAGTGCGAAAAAACCGTGGTTGATAATTATGAATCGGATTACAAAACGGTTTTTGGTCACGAACCGGGTTCGGGTTCCATCCAAGTATTCGATTCGGACGAAGACGAACACGAAATTGAAGACGAAGGTTCGGACGATTCGGAGTATGTAACACCCCAAAATTTGTAAGTTTTATATTTAAGTGTGTTATTTAAATTATATTTGTATTGGTATTAAATACAAATTTTGTCACACCCCCAAAATCGATAATTTCGTTTAGCGGAAGTATTGGTGTTAAGCGGGGGTGCTGACGTAATCAATGAACATACATACATATCAGAGCGTATGGCTATCGCCGAACATGGTATATTAAGATGCCAGAATAATTGTTATTACAAAAGGGTACAACTTAGGAAAGTTGTAACGATAATAGTATTGTTTAAAAACAATAATACATAGTTTAAAAGTGGATTTCAGAAGTATGACTACAGTAGTTATAGTTATACAATTGAAATCCCGTTTGTCCCAAAAAAAGTGGCATCCTAATGTTGCGTGTGTAGTCCATCCTGGATGCATGCAGATCTTACCTACTCTACTAATTCCCTGAAAAACATAGTGAGTAAATATCAACAAAATTTGTTGAGTGAATCCACAGGTTTATAAGTTGGTTTGTTATACCAAGTTCGTTTTTAAATCTTTGACCTCCAGTCAAATAGAAATCAAATTATGATTATGTTGGATCGCAATCCAAAGTAATAGTTGGAAGAACATTCCAGTAAGTATGTGATAGAAAACATCTAGTGTAATCTAACAAATTGTTATCAACATTGTAGGAAAGCATTCCTATATAAATCGTAGGAAACACAGGTTAATCCAATAATGGAAAAAAAAACATTTCCTATGTAAATCAGTATCGTTGGAAAGCCATATTTCCAAAATAATAGTTGTAATTTGTTGGGATAAACATAGACGGTGATCTCCCAAAGGCTAGCTAGGCCTAATGAGTAAGGTAACGACCCCTAGTGCTATAACCAATCCACGACTTGTGTTTCGTTTTTTTTTTTTTTTTGCCCTTGTAACAGTTTAAATATACGCTCCTCGTTACGACCGTCGTCGCTGGGGTTGGCGTGACCAACAAGTTATAATAGTGGGAGGGCTGTCATCTCAATAGTACTATCCGTATATTTAGTGGCTAGAGTCACCTAGCTAATGGTTATAGGTTGCAAGCACTGGGACTTCTGTGCACTACAACTACCTCTCGTAAACCTAGGTCCGTACCAAGATTCGTTGTCATGTTCCCAAAATAGTTATGAAAATCATTTCATAATAAACAGAATATAAAGCATGAAAGCATTTATATAATCGTAGCAAAAGCATTTGCTATGTTTTTCACCCCAAGTTTAGAAGCAGTAAAAGCAGTAAAAGAGGGGCTGTGAACTCACCTTGTGAGTTTCGTATGAGAGCTAGCGAAAGTATTGCCCAAAAAGAGTCGCTTAGTGCCCTAAACGCAAAAGATTGTTTGTGTAAGTAGATGGCTAATTTTCCAATCTATGATATAGTTGTTCACTCGTTAAAAGATCTTTGTTGTTTAAAAGAAAATGTGTACGATTCATTGGTGAGGTTTCGGAATAATAGTATTTTCTAAAATATTATTATTCATGTTACGATTTGCGTTTGTGCATAATATTATATATAAATATTATATAGTTGTTCGTTGTGTGTGTATATATATAGTTAATTAGTTATATATATATATATATATATATATATATATATATATATATATATATATATATATATTCGTTGTATATATATATATATAACTTATTAGTTGTATATATATATAGTTAGTAGTCGTGTGTGTATATATATATATAGTTTATTCGTCATATGTATATATAAATATATATATATATATATATATATATATATATATATATATATATATATATATATATATGGATGTCGTTTTCTCATTATTTGCATAAGATTTTCATTTTCGTTTAACTGTAATTGTAAAAATGTCGTTTTTGGTTTGTGTTATAGTTATAGCATTTTTGTCCGAGTTTTGAAATTTAATACATAAAATTCTCGTTTTGAGCCTAAATCTAACGTTTTATATTTTAGTTCGCGTTAATCGTATCGAGGCCCGTTTTCGGTTGATGTGGTCAAACGTGTTCGGTTGGACCCGAAACTTTTACACATAAAAACGTATCATATTTGAACTCGTAAAAAGTAATTTTTACATTTTATCTCAAACCCGAAGTGTCTCGTTTTTATTCGCGGGAACACTAAAAACAGTCCCGGACACAGCTTGTTTCCAGAAAAAGGTGTCTCGTTCCGAGCTCATTTTAACTATGTAAACGTTTACGAAAAATTCTGAAATTTTTACACAATGTCCTCACACATCTTAGCTACTTCCTACATTTTTTTCATGATTTTTAGACGATCACAACTTGCTACATAAAATCGTGAATGAACCTGTGTCAAACAGCTACAAAACTCGACACATACATACAAATCAGGTTATATCTCAATTTCGGTGTATTTCTGGAAAATGAAGTCTAAATGAAATATGAAGCTAACAAAATTACCAAGATTTTACAAGTGGTTTCACATGTAAATTTTTCACACACTATTTGTTATGATTTTTCTACCATCGAGCAATAATCTGCCCAGTAAATGACTATTTTCGACATATGTCCATAACTCAGTTTGTAACTCGATTTCGGAGTATTTTCAAGAGATGAGTTCTAAACGAAAGTTTTTCCTAACAAACATACGAAGGTTTTCCAAGTGGTTTCACACGTTTTTGTTACTCACACGATTTATGATGATTTTTCTAGCAACCAACTAGAATCTGTCGAGAAAACAGTCATCAACAAAAGTTTGGTTTTTCTTTGTTTTAGTTATGATTTTGAGTGAGATCTTTTAAGAAATGAACCTCTAACATGTTATTACAATTATTCCATGACAGAAAGGTAGAGAACAAGAGTCCTTACAAGGCTTTAAGGTGAAGAAGGAAGTAGATGATGATGATGACACTTGATGCTTGTTCTTGCTCTTGAAATGGAGATGATCAAGATGATGATGGTGGTGGTTTTTTTTTTAGGGATGATGATGGTGATTTCCTGCTGGAAATTTGTGGTAGAGAGGGGGATGGAATAGAGAGAAAATGGTGGAATGAAATGGTGAATGAAATGGTGAAATGATGAAATGTGTTTGTGTGTTCTACTAATCAAAGCAACAAGATATGGGGGTTTGGGCCAGATTTTTTTTTGTCAATAAAAGGGCATGGTTCCTACCAAGTTTTGTCCCCCCTTTAATTAGTAGCTAAGCACTAGATATTTTAGCCATTAACCGGTTAATCGCATTTAGTGTTTAATCTCGTTAAACGTTAGTTTTAGTTAACGGTAATTATACGTTAATTATCCTCGAAGTATTTCTCCAAATACTTAGTTTCGTGTTTTAAAAACATTCGTTACTTTTCGTTTAGTTGTCGAGTTTGATTTGTGGACTTTTGTCGCGTACGTTACGTTTTATATAGAACGTATAAGTGTTTATCGTAGAGACATTTCACGTATATGTTTATAACATAATAAATACTCGTAAATAACAACTATTTAATTAACAAGTAGTTTTTCGTTATTTATAAAATTTTGTATCACCAACGTTCGTATATTTTTATAGGATTTAATTTGATGGTTTTGTGCGTAATTATAAATAATTACGAAACTCGTAATACTTCTCGTATTAAAATCGTGGGCATGCTAGACTTATCTCATAAAAATAGTTTAGTTTATTTTTTTCATAGGGAATTAGCGTAAGCTAATACATGTGTTTAGTGGTAATTTTACCGTAATTGGAGGAGTGTCACAAATTTAGTGTTTGGGTGAGAAATATAAACGAGATAAGAGTTGAGGGGTTAAAAGTGTTAAGTGAGTAAATGGAGGGTAGGAAGTGAAAATGTTCACATATATCCCCATCCTTCTCCTAAATTCTGGAAATATACATTCATATAGGTGTGTATATATGTACGTATGAACAAGGAAGCCAAAGAAAAGAGAAATCGAAATTTGGAGCTAGGCTTGATAAATTTAGGGTTTTAAACTCTAATTTAACCCAACTAAGGTATGAATAACACCCTCAATCCTCTAATTTGTTTCCCTTAAATGATTTTGTATGAACCCTAGAATTAACTAGGGAGAAAGAGGTTAAGATAAGGTGGGTTTTGGGTGTGGGATACATAGGTAAGTGTTTTGAGTTATATGCAAGTATAGAAATGATGTTATGATGAAAAGAAATTTTATTAATAAATTGGTAGATGATGTCTAATTTTACAAGTGTGTATGTAAGTATGTGAATTATATGATGGTGATGATTATAAGTTGTTATTGTTGTCAAATAACAACTTAGTCACCTACATATATGTGTAATGTTATGAGTCAAGAGTATAAATATTTTAGTTAGAGATTTTGGGTGTGTGAAGTGGCACACTTAAATTCTAGCTAGTGAGATGTTAAAGAGTTAATATTGAGTTCATTGAGTTGTAAGTAACTCATGTATATGTATTGATATATTAAGTGAAACAAGAGTGGAGAAGTAATTGCTTGAACTAATTGATCTCTAAATTAAGATAAGTATTGGATGAGTATGATTTATGTGGCAATGCTTGGATTATATTGAGTAGTCGAGTATTTGCTCTTTGGTATGTTGTGGATGAAGTGTGATCATTGAGATACAAGAGTATTCAATGATCACACTAAATGGTGGAATTCAAGGGTGACTTTGAGACTTGAGAAACCTCAAATGTTATGCCTTGACACCATAGTATGGACTCTTTGAGTCAACATGTAAAGAATTGAGGATCCTTAATTCATGTTGTGTTGTAATGTTTATGTTAATATTGATGTTATACTTTCCCTTACTTACTAAGCATGTTGCTTATAGTTATGTTGTTAATGTATGTAGGTGAGCAAAGTGAGGCTAAGGGCGAATTGGGTAAAAAGCCCAAGCGGGAATAGAGGTGGATTTGATACAAGCTAGTAGTAAGTAATCCCTTATGATCATGCTCTCGATGTGTAGAAACGCTCATGTTGTGTATTTGTTGCTTTTTGTACACGGTCAACTTTTATAACGAAATATATATATATAAGATGTTTTGTAAGGAATGATGTTGGAAATTATGTTTGGGTTGAAATAACTCTTTTCTAAACGTTGATTATGTTAAATAGTTGAAAATCTTAAAAAGGGTCAAAATGGGTTTCCAATGGGTCAATTGGTTAAACTAATAAAAATGATGATTTGGACCTTTTGGCATGGATTGTTGAGTTGAACTATGTCAATAGAGTGGTTGAAAGGTGGTATGGAAAGTTGAATTTAGATGGTTGCAAGAATTGATTCAAAGAGTGTCCAAATAGCCATTTTTCGGATTTATGTCCAAAATCATCGTTTGAGTGAATTTTAGAAAAGTGCCAATTGGAAAACCTTTATTATGTCGTACGAAAGATGTCTCAAAATTTCGTGTCGTGATTTTAAACAAGTCAAAACTTATGCGCGTATCAAATTGGGTCAAAAGTTGAGTTGTGCAGAATGTACCTAGTAAAGAAAATGAAACAGAAACTTTTACGTTGTGGATACGCGATCGCGTACCCCTTACTCGATCGTGTAACTTGTACTAAAACTCGAACATGAACTTTTCAGGTATTGAGTACGCTATCGCGTACTCTTAGTTTGGGTCAATGTACGCAATCGCGTATGGTTACCAGGATCGCGTATGAGGTGTAAAAGATAAAAATAATAAATTTTAGGGCGTTTCAGAGTAGACGACTAGTTGTTTATTTATTTTCAATAAATGTATTTTTATTTTTTTAGGGATTGTAATTTTTTTTTTTTTAGGAAATGTAATTTTATTTTTATTTAATATAATGTTTTTAATTTTAATGAATATGTTTTATTTAAGTTTGTGTTTTAAATAAATAAAGAAATTAGTGTGTGGGGCCCAAAAAAAGAAGTGATGTTCACTGTAGGTAGTGAAGCGTCAGTTTGTGTCAGTTTTGAAAAAAGCTGACGTGGCTCTGACGTGACACCAACTGATGCGTCAGTTTGTGTCACGTGTTGGGGGAGTTGGTGACAACTGAATGACAACTTGACCTATATATATATACCAAACAAGAACACAATTTAGTTAAAATTACCTTTCAACAATATCTGCATTCTCTTGTATCAATTCTTAAGCTAACGTGGTCCCAAATCTAGTTATACTTCAGGTCTCTTTCATTCCAATATCAGGTCACTGATCACACCAAAGCTAGCTGTTAACTGAACACACAAATACAAGTAACACATTTCCCGTGATTGGAACGTACAAACAGGAGGTTAATTAAAAAGCACTCTTAATTGAAGATTAACAACTTAAAATACCACAACAGAAACATAGTACTAGTAAATTAATATATTTCTAGAGAAAAGATAAGTATTGAATTATGATATGATGATTTGGATTGTGATTTGTCATTTGTCATTTTCCTCTTTTTTAAATACACAAGTGTAGATATTTTAAAATAATTATGAATGATGGAGTAGTTTAATTTGTTATAGATATAACTAAAGGTTCATCATATCATATCAAAACCAACAATGGAAAGTTCCTGGCAAGGTTCATGAACCTAAACAACCCAAAAAGTGTTGTTTCACCCATTTTCACAAGATTCTTTGCGAAATAGAATAATATATGGTCAAATTTTGGTTTTTGGTTATAATCGTTAGATGTATATCTATCTATATTTGTATTATTATGTATATCTAAGTATTTTTCTCATTTATTATTCTAAGTTTTACATTATAATAGCTTATTTCTTTTATTATTTTGCAATTAAAAAGTAGAAAACCATCAACAAAAATGCAAAATAATATTATTCAGAAAAGAAAGAAAATTGTATATCAGTTCATGGCAACTCCATGCTTGAACCCATTGCAAAACTGCCACCTCAGCAAGTTGGGTTGAGCTTTCATGTTACAACCACCTTCCAACAGCCTTCACCGCCTTTCAGAGTAAGCAGAGATGAGACAACTATGGCAGCAAAAAACCAATCTCCAGGTAACAAATTTGATGCTGACAAATTAACCACAGTTTTATCGACGATGACAACAAAGAACAATCACGTCTACCAGACACATACACAACAATGGTGCATTTCATGACCAAGATTACCACCAATTCCTAAGAAGGCTAGTTCAAACTAACAAATGCCTGAGACTTTTTTTGTTACAAATAAGTTAGCCTACCATTCCCATCTACAATTTACAAATGACTAGACATAAGGAGGCTAATAATACTCTGAAAGATGATCAAATCTTTATTTTTCACGGGGTCATTTACATGAGCACGTCTATACAGACAGTTGTCCAATCATCCATGGGTCAGGTCAATCTCAGAATGGGAGTTCCTAAATTCACCCCGTGATTCTGTCGGCCATGCAATCGTCTGGCTAGGAGCAAAGCTGGGCTCATTGAGCTGAATACTTGGACTATTTTCATCTGCCGATGGTGCGTCAGTTTTGATCTTTCTGGGATTGTTAACACCGTGCACAAAACTGCATGCCACCACCTGAAAGGAAGGGATTACATTTTCAGTATACGAGTTTACAGGTCAGCAACAGTTGAAACTTTTAATGGGTGCTTCAAAGATAGAATATTGTATGGATTCTTCGAAGATTGAAAATTTAATTGGAATCTTTAGAGATCGAAACTTTTTTACGGGCTTTTTAAAGATAGAAACCCCTTACGACTTACGAACTCTTTATAGATTGTAACTTAAAATGGGATCTCCAAAGATGGAAACTTTATACAAATTTTTTGAAGATTGAAAATTAAACTGGCTTCTTTAGAGATTGTAACTTTTTTACGGACTCTTTAAAGATATATAAACTGGATTCCTTAAAGATTGAAAGTTCCAGTGGGCTCTTTAAAGATAGAAACTTTTTTCTAATATTTCAAGATTGAAAATTTTATTGGCTTCTTTAGAGATGGAAACCTTTTTTATGAGTTCACTAAAGAATGAGAGTTGAAGGGTGTTCAAGAAAGATACCTGGATCAGGCTGGATGCGATAATTCTACCACTTACTGTCCCTCCGATGATATGACCATCAGGGCTGCAGATCAATATGCTAAGACCCCCGGTTCGGTTGTTGAGTGCACCAGTTTCAGGGAGCAGATAAGAACCTGATAAGGATAGTATATCGAAATGTCCCTAAACATAAGTCAATTAAACCATATAAGATTCTTTCATGAGAGCAAAAGCACGAGACGACCGCAACTTAAAAAATCTTTTGACTATCAATTGGGACAAAGGTTTATTTAAGGTGTAGATAGGTGTGTGCGTCTTTGGCATTCAAAGAAAATGCACACCAGTTTGAAGGATTTCAAACCTCGTAAGTCACGATACGATCAGGAGAATCTTCCTTTATAAGGCGTACTTGCACTGCGGAGACAGCACCATTGCCTGACATTATGCATAGAGCCCTAGGCCTTTGCTGTGCAAATGATAGTATCTTCGCAGCAACATCCTGCAACAAATCACCTCAGATTTAGCTTTTACTGGAAGGCATAACAGAATGGTCAAATGTGCAGACTAACAATGCAATATAATCCATTTGTTCAGATGCAAGGACGATATCGACTATTAAGAATGAATTATTACTTTCTTTAAATAAAGATGACACTCATAACGAATTTAAATTGCATTCTTAAAAATGGGCAATCGAGTACCTCTCCTATCTCAACGTGAATGATGTGCGGTGTAAAAGCACCGCCTGCTGAAGTACTCATCCACTCACCTGATGAGAGAAAAAGAAATGTGAACTTGACAAGAAATGGGAAGTAGGTAAAATTAATGATTCAAGAAACAACATAGATTCTAAAAAATGGGTTAAAAAACACAATGCTTGATTATATTCCTAATAATAACTTAATAAAATGTGATCATTAACATTGATTTTCCTTTGAAATATCTTCTCATATCCATCATCTTTTTTCTAGATCTCATCTTTATTTCTAGCTGCATCAAATAGGTAAGAATGTGGGATCCACAATGAGACCGTGTGATTGGGTACGGGAAAAAGAAAGATTATTAACACAGTGAGATTCTCATATTTTCACTACGAATACCTCTGGATTAACTCGACAAATCAATAGCTATTTCCATATGTAGGCTTCTGGTCACTAATACTACAATATTTTATCATTATTTATTAACCAATTATACCTATCACTCAACACTTACACTTCCGAAAATGTTTTTTCATGATGAATGCTACTTGACAATTGGTGGACCGAATCAAGAATCACTATGTTAAAATCCAGCAATTATGATCAACATCATAGTTTGCTTCCTATTCTTTTGCAATAATCAGATCAAATGTAGACATACAAAACATGAAAACTAAGTAACTAACATCTAATGATATATATACACCAAAATATACTGAACTAATTCCATCAATAGTTCATTTGACTACCAAATACCAAATTCACAAACGAATAATTTTATTCAACTTTGATCCAGCAAATGAGATTCGTATGGTTCACTAAACGAATTGTGATGAATTGACAACTATGAGCAAATATAAAAACTATCATACAATAATATAAAAACTATCATACAATTAAAGCATGTGAATTTGGTAAGTAGACGTACCAACATTTGCAAGTCTTTGCTTCCTTCCACTACCAGGAGGCCTTCCCTTGTTCCTTTTAGGGGTCAGTGTACTCGAACCAGGAGAACCACCCACCGGTGATACCGGTATAAGCGAAAAGGACATATGTGAACCTGACCCATCTCCACTATATTTCCTAGGCCTCCCTCTCTTTTTTTTCACAATAGAATCAGACCCATTTCTAGGGGTGGTAATGGGTACTGCACCACCACCATCATCCATG
The DNA here is from genome assembly GCA_963930675.1 of Gnaphalium uliginosum. Classification (NCBI taxonomy): domain Eukaryota; kingdom Viridiplantae; phylum Streptophyta; class Magnoliopsida; order Asterales; family Asteraceae; genus Gnaphalium; species Gnaphalium uliginosum. Next base: position 44,448,258 of record OZ005685.1, on the reverse strand, counting down.
TTAAAGTCATGAGGAAAACTGTGTGATGGGTTGTGTTCCACTTGATATGATGAACCTGTGAAACCGGGTAGTGGGACTTGTGAACCCAACCCGGCATGTGAGCCGGTCCCACTAACCCCTCTGTTGAGATAAAATGATAGCATTCCTTCCCTTCCATCCATGCATTTACCACCTACTCTTTTACCCACCCAACCACAAAAAGAGTACAAACTTTTGACAATACACAGTACGCTATCTTTATATTCTTTTAGCTTATTTCAAGAAATCAAAATTGAGCATGAGAAAATAACATAACATAACAGTTTAAGAAAACCCCACAAAATTTTATGAAGGGTTTTATAAAGGTTTGTCAAGAAACATGTAAAAAATCAATTTAAACTATAAAAAAGCAATACATTTTGGCTAAAAATTGAACCTTTATGCTAAACTTCAAATTTTATGCTGCAAGATTACAGCATTGGTGTAAAGCTTGAAGCTTTACACGCCAACATACTCATTACACAAACAGGTGTTAAAAATTAAAACTCACATAAATGTAGTAAAAAGAATTAACCTACATGAACCTTAAAGGAGACTGCACTGACTTACGGAGTATATAGAAAGGGGATAAAATAAGAAGCCCTAGATTTGAAGTCGAAGATAAATTGAAGAGAAGTGAGTTTGGTTAAATGGAAAGAGTTGATAGAGTGGGAGAGGGTAAAGACAAAAGTGCAATTATACCATAGTAGAAAAATAGCCTCTCTTTTTCAAAAAATTAAAGTAAAGAGTGCAAGACATCTTTGTATTTGTATTAATAAAATAGCGTTGAAACCGTCCGTTTAACAGCTACAATTGATAACTATTACGATTAAATGGTCATTCACAAATCTCGAAGAATTCAGTTTGTTTTCAACTTCATTTGTTTGTTGTGTCATAAATATAAAGTTGAGAAAAATACCGGATTTAAGTCGTCTTTTAGAACCAAATCACCCATCTTATGATAATTTTCATCATGTAGCCTGTACACGTATGAACCACGGCCATTATTGATCTTATGATCGACATCACCAACCATTGAAGTGAACGCAAATACATTAATGTATCGACGAATGGTTTTTAATGGAGTATTTACTTTTTGAATGATTATATTTGAGCAAATTCATCATAAGATCAGGTAGGGGGTTTAGAAGTCAATAGAAGCCCGATTTTTCACCTAAAAGCATAGTAAGTATGACTCAGTCTTTCCGTTTGTTTGTCCCCTTAATGTCTCATAATATCACATAGTAGCACCACTTGAATGGCATGCAAACATCGGGTCACCGTTATCACTATACTCTATTTCATATAGCATGGTACCCGTTCTATGCAGCGGAATACGATATAGAGCCTCGATGTATACTATTTTTGTTATTCATCGATAGATTATCCATGATGGTGACTCAATATAACGGTAGCTTTGTTGTACGAAGAGTTAGTGATTAAAGATATGTTAGGTAAAGAGTGAAAACATATAAAAATGGACATTTTTATAAGATGGGATTTACATAAGTTAAATATAACAATGTTGAGTCTTAATTTTAAGAGTTACTATATATAAACTATCAAGATGCTTTATATAGAAAAATATATAGATAACATAACAAAAATTAACACGAATATCATAAATAAGTTAATCCATTAAGATAAATGCATGTTTTATAAAACATTCCTTACCTTCTGATATATTTTGTATGTATTTCTTTTATTATCACTTTGAAGTTGTAACTACTATTGTAATCCGTGAATTAATATTCCATTTGAATTCACCTCAGTTATGAGTAGTGATTACCGAAATAAATAAATGGCCTTTTGGTTCGAAAAAAAATAATAATAACTAAAAGGGTACTTCAGTCAATAGGTAGCAAAGGGATGAACTTTGAAAAAGTTTACAACCTTGAGGATGTTTACTACTATTATTTAAGTTCGGGGATGATCTCTGAGAAAGTAGACAACCACAAGGAAGTTTTTTGTAATTTACCCTATAAATTAGTATGATATTTATGATAATGAATTCATTTACAAAAGTTGACTCTTCCATAAATTGAATTCAATTTTCTATTTATATAAATTAGTATGATATTTATGAAAATGAATTCATTTGTAGGTTCCCAATACATGATCTAAGTCGAACCGTCACGTTCAATTGAGATGCGGAATTCAAACAATTGAATATAATACGTGAGACACAAATGACTGAACCACAAATCAACTTGTATATTGATAATATAATCAATTAGCTTAATACACAGAGTTGCCTTACAAATACTCTCAGTAATCACATATTCGTCAACCCTACAACTGAGCCCGAATGCATCTATTTATAACGAAACAAAACTGACCCTGCGACACAGCCTATGTGTCGCACAACCGACTCATGCGACACAAACCTTGTGTCGCATAAGCGACACAGGCTCTGTGTCGCCAAAACAAAATATGTAATTACTTATTTAAATCAAACGTCGTAATTACATAAACCAAACTATTACAGACTGAGACCAATCTGACTGACACACTAAATATGCACCAACAAACTCCCCCGTGTCTTCAGCTTGGTCTTCAAAAATCTTCAAATCAATTCCAGTCTACTGGGAAGTTTCCTCCTGCATGTATTCCCTTTGCTACACAGATATCAACAACCCTTTGAAACTGAAAAGCATCTTTCTTGAACTCTTTGATAACATAGATCTTGTTTAAATGCAGAGCTTCAAGATCAGACTTTGTCAAGTTGATTAGGCTTAACGGATCATAAACTCTTATCCTTTTAGATTTTGCTATCCATGCATCGTCAGGTTCACCTTCAGGAATAAACACAATCTCAGCTTCCCCAGTGATAGTATCATAATGCCAATATCTTAATCTTCTAAGAAAGTCCACAGGCAACTCCTCCAAATGTATTTTCTTTAACGTCTTAGGAGATTTGTATACAATCTTCACCCATGACTTGGATGTCACTGGATCAATTCTGTTCTTGTATATATATCGTGTTCCCAAGTTCGGTCTTATCAAATAGAAGATTTTGCTGTTAATCTCTTTTCTCACAATCCTTTGAATCTGATCTCCCATTTCATCTCCAGATCTATTTATGATATTGATTTGCGCCAGATGATTCATCTCACATATGGGAAGCGTACTCAGCTCCTTAAGATTCCTTCTGAAATACTGAAGACCATCTTTTCTTTTGACAATGATAAGCTTGTTGATCTCGTCGTATTTCCAGCTGATAATTTTACCTTTGCAAGTAGATTTAACTTTGTAGATCTTGCAGGTCTTTGACGGTTCAGCAGCAGTGGGAACAGTAGGAACCTCAGTTGATTCAGCAGCAGTAGACGACCTTGCTTCTTCAACTTCTTCCGTATCTGATACTTCCATTTCTGCACCCAACTCAACTTCATTTATATTTACTCCCTCTCCCTCAACAGTCTCCTGCTCAACCTCAATGTCATTATCATTCTCCACGTCATCATTCTCATAGACAGTTTCACGCACCGGAGACCCATTTCCAAATATCAAACTTTGCATATATGACAAATTAGCCTCAGAATAGTCAACATTCAATGGTACCGGTTGACCTGGAGTATAATCCGATGAAGCATAATAGTCCAAAGAAATATTTTCATTTACGTTCGAATCATTTACATTATCCGGATTTACATTCACATTTTCAGTTGAACCAGGGGCCGTAGATGTTGTTTCTAATTGGCCTAACTCCCCTGGAACAACAGCAAGGGCCTCTAATTCTAATAACCGGCTTTCCAACTGAGGAACCCTAGCCGCCGTCTGCTCTAATTCTGTAATTCTTGATGCTTGTACATGAATTAAAGCTGCTTGATCAGCAATCAGCGCTTGCATCTTCGATAAGTCTTCTAAAATCTTCTGAAGAACAGCCGGTTGTGGTGGAGTATCAGCAGAAACAAAAACCGGTGTACCACGAGAGCGAGGATGAGGACGGGGCTCATAAGTAGCATCCTCGGTATCTTGCACGTCCCGGGGCCTTTTTCCCCGGTTAGACGGTACATGCACCCGTCCTTGCCTAATCCGGCGTTGAATGCGCTCATACCGATGAGTGTTATGAACTCGGAGGCTCTTGATAACAGCCTGAGAAGGGACATCGCCATCCAAGTCTAATGGCGTGTCATTTGGATCGACAGAAGAATCAGAAGCCGTAGCCGAAGATTCTTGGACCACAGGGACAGGTTCTTCCTGTACTGGGACATCAGCAAAATTGTCGATTTCCATTAAGACCTCTACTAGAGCAGCGTCCTGTTGAACAGGAACGTTCACAAAATGCGCAGTATTTACAGGCAGATGCGGAGGAATAACCGGATCTATGAATCCATCATTTTCGGGAGGGACATAACCCTCATTAGTGATGTGCCAAAAAGAGGAACATCTGTAGGAGCTGCAACTCCTTTGCCATAGAAGCTACAGATAGCAAAAATCCTCAGATTCATCGGCGTCTGGCGGAATGTAGCATCTGGATTCGCCGGAAGTCCAAGTAATTGATCATTAATAAGGAGCTGGATAAACCGTGGGTACATGACCCATTTGTCATTACCAGCATTGGCGTTGTCCACCATTTCTCGAAACAGATATCTGGAAAAATTGTAGGGCTTGTTGTATACCAGAGCCAACATTGCGGATATTGTACGGTGACTCGCCCCGTCAAACCCTGCCTTCTGTAACAACCATCAAAAATATCAGGTTAATACTTAACTTAATCTCCACCTAAATCTGGACCTGACCTTCTTAAGATTTATGGTTAATACTGCTAAGCAAAAGTTAATACTGTTAGTTGTAGTTAGTACTGTTGGTGAGAAGTTTACACTGCTGACCTAATTAATACTGTTAGTACCATTCTTCAGTTGATACTGTTAGAGCAATTCTTCAGTTAATACTGCCAGTACAATCTTGAGTTAATACTGCTATGCAAAGTTCAGTTAATACTACTAGCACAATTCCTTAGTTTCCACTGCTAGCACATACTTCAGTTTCCACTGCTAGCACAAAGTTCCACTGTTAGCTCAATTATCACTGTTTCCACTGTTAGCACAAGTTTCAACTGTTAGCTCAATTACCACTGTTTGAGTTACCAATGTAGTCGAGTTACTACTGTTCATTATTACAACTGTTTATGTTACCACTGCTAGTTCAGTTTCTACTGCTAGTTCAGTTTCTACTGCTAGTTCAGTTACCACTGTAGTCGAGTTACTACTGCTCTCATTGTTACAACTGCTAGCTCAGTTTCTACTGTTAGTTCAGTTACCACTATAGTCGAGTTACTACTGCTCTCATTGTTACAACTGCTAGCTCAGTTTCCACTGTTAGCTCAGTTTCTACTGCTAGTTCAGTTATCACTGTAGTCGAATTACTACTGCTTTCATAGTTACCACTGCTAGTACAATTGTCCGTTTCCACTGCTAGCACATACTTCAGTTTCCACTGATTAGCTCAATTACCACTGTTTCTACTATTAGCACTGTACCCATTGGTTACCACTGTTTGAGTTTCTACTGGTAGTCGAGTTACTACTGCTTTCATTACTACCACTGTTAGCTCAGTTTCCACTGCTAGTTCAGTTTCCACTGTTAGCTCGATCACTACTGCTAGTCAGTCTCCACTGCTAGACCAAAGTTTATACAGTTGACACACTAATGTCACGAACAAATCATGAAATACTTAGTGTCAATCTACTGTTAGAGATATGCTTAAACGATTTTAAGACCAATCAAGTGTTACCCGCATACATAGTAAACCCTCCTGCCCGATTTAAAAGCTTTCTAAGTAGTTTAATAAGATAAGTAACCATTCATATTCTGTAAAAAGGAACATTAATATTTGAAATAGAGTTAACTGTACACGCAAAAAGGGTTATGATTACCTCTTTTCTCTCAAAATCGGCCAGCAAACCTATTTCCCATAAAACCCAATCAATTAACTTGCACTCCCCATAAAATCACCTCCACCTCCACCCAATCAAATTCCCAGATAATAAACTTATACACTCCACCTCTTATTCTTTTTGTTAACACCAGCAGAGATATTACATTCATACTCAAAACACACTCATCTATTTTCTCTCAAACACTCTCAACACTTGCACGGTTTTAACGAAAATACCCAGATCACTCATCATCTTCATCCAGTATCGATCACTCCAGAAAACCTGCTCAAACTCAACCATTCTGTGGATAGAACCTCATCAATCCAAACCTACATCCCTGGTCAAAGAGGTAATCATAAAGTGCAAGAATGTTTACATTCAATTCTGTACAACCCATTTATTTTATTTCTTACTACTGTTACATTAACTTGATAATATGTGTGCATTAGGGTTTTTGTACCAGAAATATTAATATGTTTTACAAATAAAACACACTTAAGGTTTGTTCAAGTCATTCACATACGGATTTTATCTCATGTTATGCACTTTTGGTAAAGTAAGAGAGTTGGACAACTTTCTGTCCAGATTTTTAGGCCAACTTTGGAAGGCTGTAACTCCATGAATACTTCACCAAAAGTGATGGGTTTTCTTCTAAAACTTACCTCTATATGTTATCTTCCAAACCCAATCGATTTCATGCAAAAACAGTAAGAATTGGGTCTTCAAATACGGGTTGAATGACAAAGAAGTGAGGCTGCCGTGCAGTGGCAGTTTTCCTCTCCTAACTTTGGACAACCGTATCCCCATCTATTCTTCATAAAAAAAAATAGTGACTTTAAACTGGGAATGACTTGCTTTTGAATCTTTCACACAAAACCTAAATCATACACCAATGACCTAGTATTTTGAGGTGTATCAAGAGATGCCCAGAAACTGTTTTAAGCTTTGCAAAAATAAGTCACAAAACCAACAACAAAACCTGGGCAGATTCATCATTTAAAAATAGTGGGTAACCAATTTGTATGAACTACTATATTAAAGCATTTCACTAGACATTAATGGACACCTTGTTATTGGACTAGATTCCGGTTAGAGAATCACTTTAGTTTACAACTTTCTCACAGCTTTATTCGTCATACTCAGCTCACAAAGGTGAGTTCATTGTCCCCTCTTTCTGATTTCTATTGTTGGGGCTGAAAGCATGCAATTACTTTAAACTTTTGGTTGAACTTTTACGTACTATCAACTACTTTTGAACTGTTTTTACGCAAACTGTGGTATGTCAACATGTTAAGCTTGGGTTTTTCTTATACTCAAAGTCCCCTGCAACTTATTCACTCTTAATTAACTCGTAGCGATGAGCCGTAGATATTATGGGTAGCATGCTATTTAGGGTAGGACCATCTCTCACTCACACTTCAACGTGGGTGCATAATATCGCCTTTTACTCATATTTGTTGAAGAACATGGAGCATTTTATTTTGGGGCAAGTTCGGTCAGATAACCGGATTAGTAGTGGTCTCAAGGCTTATACATCTCTCTCTTTATTACCACATGTTTATTTACAGCAACTTTACCAACCAAATGCTTATTATATTTATGTCCCCGATTGGACAAACTCAAGGATGATAGCGTCCCCGATTGGACGGCTATACCCATACTTATGTCCCCGATTGGACACATCTTTGGTTTAACAATTAGAAACTTTGAACTCACCAACTATGGCCATAGTTGACCTTTTATTTTGGCATGCTTTTCAGGAGAACGTCGGTAAGCACGGATCATATGTGGGCTAATGCATAGGATTATGTCGACCAAGCCATTTTAAATGGACTTTTGAACTAAATCTTTGAAATGTAATTGTAACAATGTCGTGTATCTTAAACAATGTTGGATGTACTTTTGATGCCTCTAAGGCTGTTATCTCTTAAATTATATGGTGTTGCTACTATATCTTTGTGTTGTGAAATCATTAGCTGTGACACCTCGTGTTTCCGCTTTAGCGGGGTGTGACACCTTCCTGGCTGATAAGCACACAATGATGATGTGCATTAAAAATCTCCAGACCTTAGTCAGGTGCCCCTTGCGATACTGGTCGGAGGGTACACCAGGGTAACCCATTCGTGCCATGCCGCCAGCAATAAATGCGTTCGAGAATTGGATGGGCATGTCCGGATGATCGTTAAAACGGAGGACATCACGAATCAGTTGTTCGGTGATGATAATATCGCGATTAAAGACGCTGGATATTATGCGGGTATGGTCTAATTCTGAATTTACAACCGCATTCCTCCAAAAGGGGCCAACATGATCTCTATAAATTGTTGGAGCAGCAGTAATAACATGAAAGATCCGGGACCGCCTGAGAAACTGGATCATAGGGCGAAACTGGATGGCCGAATTCCAATTATCTTCCAAAAAGGCAACGGTATCGGGGTTCGAGGAGTCTTAAGAAAGCGTCATGTCCTGCCATATCTAAAAATACACAAGAACATGTACTACCGAGACGTTAAAATTAATTACCCAATTTAAGCAATATGTAGGAAGCGACACAAGGATTATGTCGCAAAAGCAATGCGACATAGAGAGTTGTGTCGCAAAACATAATTTAACTAATTTGATCCAATTAGGCGACACAAACTCTTGTGTCGCAACCCAAAGGTGCGACAGAAAAGGGTTGTGTCGCATTTTGCAATAAATATGAAATTAATTAAATCAAGCAACATAAAGACTTGTGTCTCAAAATAATGGCGACACAAACAGTAGTGTCGCAACCAGAAACATGAAAATTGATTTGGACATGACTGCGCACAAAGACTTGTGTCGCAATCAATGTCGCAACTATGAACACGGATGCTGCCCAAATCCCGAATTGCAAAATGTTGGGGTTTTTCGTATTCCTCACAACCACAAGGTGTGTTTCAACACCAGAAACAACAAGTTAAAGGTTTTAACATGTTAATCACACATAAAGACACCTATTATGAGACATACCCGTAACCCTAAAACTCCCAAACTTTAATTTGCAATTTGAAGAGAAATACACGGTGAAAAAGGAAAAAGTTTATACCGATCGATCAAGTGAATGAACAAGAAGAAGAACATGTGGAATAAATTGAACAAAAGCCCCAGAAAACAAGGATCAAATCGGAAATATGCTCGGTTTGCTTGTGTCGCAAAGTCGAGAGCTTGTGTCGCAAAGTCGAGAGCTTGTGTCGCAGGTAATTTAGTGTGATGTCGCAAGAGATTAATAACAGTAAAAAGATTAAGGTCGCAGGTGATTTGCTTTTATACCCGAACCCTAAATAGAGACATAGGCTGCGACAGAGGCAGCGACACCAAGCTTGTGTCGCATAAAGACACTTGGTGAATTTTCAATTTGATTTCGATTTGCAAAGTTCGATATTCGATTTGATAGTAACTTAGAGACTTGGAGAAACTAAAGAACATACAGTAAAATTAAACTAAGAAATAAAAATAGACAAGATTTTAAAATAAAATAAACTCTTTTTGGTACCGGAATTGTTTGAGTCTGGTTAGGGATCATATCAGGCCAACATGCAAGTATTAGAAAATAGCAAGGGTTATTCCAATGATCAGTATATCTGTACTCGTAACATATTTAAAATAGTTTTTATAAAAATTAGTTCAAGATGATCATTGATATTGTTATCCACTTAAACAAGCTACAGTCGTATGTCTGAGCAAACCTTTTATTATTAGTATGTACATTGTGTTATAGTTCTCACCTATGGCATACCCCTAAAAGTTAGACATATACAGACTTTCATATTTGAAGAAATTATAGGAAGCTCATTTTTAAGAATCAAGACATTGGTAACAGGTCTGTACTTTCGTACAACAGAGTGACATATCTTGATTCAGGTTTAAGCAAAACAGTTTTAGTCAAACCATTGGTGACAGGTCTGTACTTCCGTACAACAGAGCGGCTTAGTTTGACTATATTAGTTAACTGAAGATTTAAGACTTTGCAAGTACATAGACTTATGTTTGCTTATTATTTAAGGCTATACTGACAGAGACTAGGTGTGTACTTTCATACAACAGAGGAAACAATCAGTATACCCCCAAAATGATTTCATATAAAATCTCAAAATATAGAAGTATGACATGCAACTTTTAGAAATTAAGACATTTAGTCGTACGTCATAGAGTGTTTACTATAAGAGAATACACAAGTTATTAGAGATACTTCTTAATAGCTCAGACATCTATGTAGCTTGCCTACCAACACATCATATGATGACGCTAATGTTAACAAAAAACTATTTCAAATATACTAGATAAACCTACTGATACATCATACATAAACCTTAAAATTTTCATTTTGTGCATGTTACCTGATGTACTATCATATCCCAAATTGTTTACAGACACAATTCAACGTCTATTTTAGAAATGTTGCAACCTCGCATTTCTTTGATACTAGTAAGTATAAATAGTGGCTGTTGCTTTTTTTTTTTTAAACACAAAAATATAAAACAAAGTTCCAAGTTCCCAAATTAATTATGATCAGAAATGGAAACTTACTTACCCCCAAACTAACCATTCCAATCATAGAGACTAGCATGAGACCAGACGGTTTCCAAAGAACTGACTTCCTCCAGTAGTTGACTTTTTGTCCACATTACAGCCACCATAATCAGAATCCGAGTAAGCTGTTAAGTCGAAATTGTCTTCATTTGAGTACCAGAGACCCAGAGATGGTCTCCATTTGAGGTAGCTGAATATTCGCTTAATCGCTTTCTCGTGAGAAGCTTTAGGCTTTGATTGAAATCTTGAACACAGAGATACAGCAAACATTATGTCCGGCCTTGATGCTGTAAGGTACATGAGCGATCCTATCATAGAGCGGTAGGTTACCTGATTTACATCGTCTTCTTCATCCGCAGGTCCAAGCTTATGATTCGTGTCAATGGGAGTTCCAAAGGTTTTACAGTCAAGCAGCTGATATTGTGAAGGAAGAATTTAAGCTCTCCCATGGCACTCATCTCAAACTTAGACTTCATGATATTCTCGAAGTCTTTGCATACCACCTCATTAGTCGAGCCAAAAATGATGTCGTCCACGTATACCTGCACAAGTAACAAATCGTTTCCAGCCTTCTTGATGAAAAGAGTTGAATATATCAGCCCGCGAGTAAATCCATTTTTCAGCAGATGTTGAGACAGCGTTTCATACCAAGCCCTTGGAGCTTGATGAAGTCCATACAGTGCCTTGTCGAGTTTATAGACATAATTAGGATGCACCGAGTCTTCAAAACCAGGAGGCTGTTTCACATAAACCTCTTCATTGACCTTTTCGTATAAAAACGCACTCTTCACATCCAGTTGATAAACACGAAATTTCTTGAATGAAGCATAGGCAAGAAACATTCGAATCGATTCCAGACGCGCAACTGGAGCAAATACCTCGTCATAATCCAGACCTTCAATTTGAGTAAATCCTTGTACAACCAGACGAGCTTTGTTCTTGACAACCACTCCACGATCATCTTTCTTTACACGATACACCCATCGCATTCCAATAGGATAAAATCCTTTAGGTAATTCCACAAGTTCCCATACATCTAATTTCTTAAACTGTTGAAGTTCCTCTTGCATGGCCTCCACTCAGTATGGGTCTTTCAATGCCTCATCAATCTTCTTCGGTTCAACTTGAGACAGAAAGCAGGATTCTATCTCAGCTAACAGGCATTCTTGTGAATTTGATGCAGATGCTTTCACCTGTCCTCTTGTTTTCACCCGATCATCCAGATTACCAATAATATTCGTAATTGGGTGATTCACATTCACACGTGAGCTTGGAATTTCATCAGGCACAATGACAGTATCTAAGTTTGTAGAATCTCCTCCGGAAACAAAAGTTTCTGCATTGTAATCCGTAACCAGTTCCTCGTCATCATCAGACTAATCAGGTATTTCATGTTGAGTAGATGATTCAGGTGCAGATTTAGTGGTTGAAGGAGGTGGTGGAGTTGTTATTGGAGCAGAGGGTGGTGTCGTTACAAATGTCATAGATACATCAGAAGATATATCCAGCCCATGTAAAAGAGTCACCACTTGTTCAACATCATCATCTTGTGGAAGATTGAATGAGTCAAACAAAGCGCCATAATCAAACAGATGTTCAGGTCCCTTTCCTTGTGGATTTTCAGTGTAACGTAGGCACGTTACTTCAAAGTGTTCTTCCACACGTTTAGCAGCAATATTATACACACGTTTGTTGGTAGAGTTGTTTGAAAAGCCCAAAAAGATACCTTCACTTGATTTCTCTCCAAATTTTGCAACCCTCTCCTTGGTGTACATGATGGTACAGGGACAACCGAACGGTTCAAGAAACTGTAAGTTGGGCTTACGGTTATTAATCAATTCATAAGATGTTTTGTTTCGCTTCTTAACCGTCAAAACCTGTTAAGAACATAACATGCTGTGTTGACTGCTTCTGCCCAGAAAATAATAGGCAGTTTAGAATCGGCTAACATGGTCCTCGCAGCCTCTATGAGAGTCCTGTTTTTGCGTTCAGCAACTCCATTCTGTTGTGGAGTCCTTGCAGCACTGAATTGATGTTCAATGGCGTTGTTCAGATAGTACATCTCAATAGTTGAGTTCTTAAACTCAGTACAATTGTCACTTCTACGTCTCTTGATCTTTAAGTCACATAGATTTTGCAGTTTATCGAATAAGTAGGTAAGAATCTCCGGTGCCTCATCCTTAGTAGCCAAGAAATAAACCCAAGAAAACCTCGAGTAGTCATCAGTAACTACCAGACACTACGATGCACCTCCAATACTCTTCTTCCATACTGGTCCAAATAAATCAATGTGTATTAATTCCAATGGTTTTTCAACAGAATTCACTAACTTTTGCTTATGAGCCTTCTTGTGTTGTTTCCCTTTTTGGCAGGAAACACAAAGATCATTCAGCCCGAAGGATTGCTTCGGTACTCCACGCACAAGATCATTTTTTACCAAATAATTCATCTTTCTGAAGTGTAAATGACCCATACGCCTGTGCCACGGTAGTGATTCTTTTTCAGGAGCTTTAGAAAGAAGACACGTGAGCTGCTTTGTTTCAACCGTGCTCATATCCAGAATATACGTGTCTCTCTCCCTTGGTGCTCTCAGTAGCACCCATTCCTCGGGAAAAACAAATCCAGGTTTCAAAATACAGCACTCAGTGTCTATAAAAATAGTAGTGTACTTTTTGTCGCACACTTGAGAGACACTGAGTAAGTTGTGGTTAAGTTGTTCCACAAAGTTTACTTTTTCAAAACTCACTTGTCCATTAGTGAGTGTACCTTGACCAGTAATAACACCTCCCTTATCACCAACAAATGCAACATATCCCCCATCATAATCGTGAACTTCAGACAAAAGAGATACATCGTCAGTCATGTGCCATGAGCAACCGCTATCAATATACCATTTACTATTCTTTATTGCTTCATGTTGCTGTGGCACCATAAACACAAAAATTAATTAGTAACGGAGACCCAAGCCTTTACAGACTTGGGCACTCCAGTGGAATCATCCACAATGATCACATCAGTCAGAATTTTATTCTTAAGTAAATCTGAGGTGTTAACTGATGTGTCACTGTTAGATGAAGAATGACATTTAGATTTTTTAATCTTCCAAACCTTTTGAGGTTTGGGTGGTTGCTTTTCAACAACTTTGAGCTTCAGATCAGTTGATTTGGTTGGCTCAATTTTGTTGAATTTCTTAGGGGTGGGGGAGATGGAGAACCTCTCATTAAAACATATTTATTTGAAAAGGTTCTATATTTAGAGGTTCTTGACACACCTCTCCCAAATCGCTTTTGTGCAAGCAACGGACAATCATTAATCAAATGACCTTGTTTCTTACAGTAGAAACAAGATCTGTACTCAGTAACCGGTTGAGAATGAGAAATAAACCTCTGAGGATGACCAAAGAAAGCATTTACCTGGCATGCACACTTATGTGGACATACAGAGGTTGATGCTTGAGAAGATGCATTAGAAGATTTGTGATTATTTTGCTTATTATCAATTGGTTTTAAAATCTTCATTTTAGGCTCAGCCTTAGCTTTGACCTTATTTAAAGAAATATCATTTCCTTCATTTGTGAAGATATGATTTTCAATTTTTACAGATTTCTTCTCTGATGATCCGTATTCCTCATCAGTTATATCTTCAATCTCAGTCTCCTCCTTAAAACTAACTGGGGGATCAGACCTAGCCTTACTAGATTCAGGTTTATCAACATTAGACTTAACAATCTCAGCCTTGACATTTAGAGTCGTAACAGACTCAACGTTCTTAACCTTTTGAACCTTGATAGTTTCAGGCTCACTAGTTGTTGCCTTAATTGACTCAGGCACACCAGTTTCAGGTTTCTTAAACACAGGTTTCACATTTTCAGCCTTAACTGACTCAGGCTTATTTATCTTTATGCTGACTGCAGGTTTAACATGTTTTATGTCTATCTTGGAGTAGATAGGCACAAAATTATTAATGACTTCCCTTACAGGCATAGGGAGATAATCATTAGGAGGCGGGACTTGATGATAACCAAGTTCAACTTTACTTTTGGTATGGCCCCTTTTGAGCATGAAGGATTTCATCAAAAACTAAAGAGGATGTTGAAAAGTTAGACAATTTTTGCTTTAAATCTAGAACTTCAGCCTGCGAATCAGCAAGTTCTTTCTTTACTAAAGTAAGCATATCAACATAACTTCCTATTTCATCTTGCTGTTCGAAAATTTTGACTTTTAGTTCTTTCTTTTCTTCAAAAATAGCTTTTAACTTTTTATCAGATGCCTTATCACTTTCTCTTAACATTTCGTTAGTTTCAGTTAATTGTGCTATGCTAGTGTTAAGGCGTGTAGTCTCCTCTCTATACCTATTAACCTGATTGGTTAGCTTAATACAAAAAATACAAGATAAAGGTTCATCATCTACCTCATGTACTTCTGCCATAAGGGCTTTACTCTCTTGATTATCATCTTCAGGATTAGACCATTCCCAAGCACTATTTGACAGCATCAAAGCGGCATAAACCATCGCCTTCTCTTCAGTCATAGTTTTCTCAGCTAATTTATTTTGAGAAGGTTTAGATAACCCAGAAGGTGGATTTTTATTTCTGTCACATTCACGAGCAAAGTGTCCATAGTCATGACACTTGTAGCATTTAACCTTGCTTTTGTTGAATCCCAAACCCTTGTCTTCTGGATCAGTCACCGACTTCCTGCCTGACTTCTTCAAAAAATTCTTTACTCTTCGTGTGAGCATAGCCATGCTCCACTTCAAGTCCATTCTTTCCAGCTCGTCTTGATCAATTTGACTGAAATCTTCTTCAGTCAAGTCCACTGTACTGTTCTTGTTAGAAAGAAAATCATCATATGCTGTAAGAAATGCTGAAAATACCGCAGCATGTTCTTCAGCTGCAGCAGAAGAAGTTCTTTGCAAATTAACATAAGTACCACCCGTAGTAGTACTTGGAGATCCACCAGTTCTGCCAACTAAAAAAAGCAGAACCAGTCGTGTCTGATTTGGACACTGGTACATCAACACCATACAGCTTAGGATTTTGGACGTTGACAGAAGCCTTCGTTTCCTTACGCTGCATGTCCAGCAAAGTAGCATCCAAATGTCCAATCAAATCTTCTAGGGCCATTTCCATGACATCAACATCATTTTCCATTAACAGTACTCGAGTATTCCACTTCTTAGGTAAGGAACCTAGAAGTTTCTTGTTGACATCAGTTCTCTCCAAAACAACCCCTTCCTCAGTTAACTCACTAACAAGCTGTGAGTATCTAGAGCACAAGTCTTCAAGTGATTCATTTGGCAACATGTCAAACACTTCATATTGTTTCTTTATTAGTTCCAACTTGTTTTGCCTATATTTTTCACTTCCACCACACCTTGTCTCAAAGGCTTCCCATAAATCATACACAAGGTCATGATGTCTAAGTTGTCTCATTAGTGTTTGTGGTAGTGCCATGGTGATCGCATCATGTGTTTTCCTTTCAGTATCATAAGCCTTGCGTTCTTCAGGAGTCATCGATTTTATAGTCTTAACTGGAGCTTCTCCGGGAAAAACACCAGTTCTAAGAGGACGTTCATATCTTTCTTCTAAATAAATTTGCATATCAAGATCATTGAATGCAATGAACGCCTCAAATCGTTGACGCCATGATAGATAATCCATCCCACTAGTGAACATGGGAGGCTTATTAGTACTCCCCACTTTACTATTATGTTTGAGCATAGCTCCGACTTGTTGAATTGAAGAAGATGTAGAAGCCATTGAGAATAACCTGCAAAAGAATAAACACAAAAGAAAAACACAAGTTCTGGTTATGCGACACAGAGGTTGTGTCGCAGAAGCAAATGGCGACACTAAGGTTATGTCGCAAACAAGTAATTTAACCACTTGTAGGTTGTGTCGCAACCTTATGTCACGACACTAGGATTGTGTCACAGACTGATGTCGCTAAAACCTTAAATACGACACAAGACTATGTCGCAGAAACCCTACAAGCGACACAAATGTTGTGTCGCAGCTTGTGTCGCAACTTCGAGGAGAGCAGCGGCTGTAAACCCTAAAATTCGTAAGGTTTCGAAACCCTAACAAAAATCCACGAACGATCGACGAATCCTAACACCCAGATCTTCAAGAAAACCCAGAATATAATCCTATAACACCTTCTATGAAGATCTAACACCAAAAACTATTCGATTTCAATCGAAAACACGTACTAAAGCGATCCGATAACACCAAATCCGAAGAATTTTGGCTCTGATACCACTTGTAGGTTCCCAATACCTGATCTAAGTCGAACCGTCACGTTCAATTGAGAGGCGGAATTCAAACAATTGAATATAATACGTAGAACACAAACGATTGAACCACAAATCAACTTGTATATTGATAATATAATCAATTAGCTTAATACACAGAGTTGCCTTACAAATACTCTCAGTAATCACATATTCGTCAACCCTGCAACTGAGCCCGAATGCATCTATTTATAACGAAACAAAACTGACCCTGCGACACAGCCTATGTGTCGCACAACCGACTCATGCGACACAGGCTCTATGTCGCCAAAACAAAATATGTAATTACTTATTTAAATCAAACATCGTAATTACATAAACAAAACTATTACAGACCAAGACCAATCTGACTGACTGATATCGCTCATTTTGTACATAATAATTTCATGCGATATCATTGTATTTGTACTTGTTTGAGTCAATTTAATGAACTTTCGATACTTATTTGGTTGAAAAATTAATTTCAGGTGCAAACGTTGAAGAAAATGTGCTGATGTTCAAAAATAAGCAAAACTACGCGATACCAGACGAAGTCTAGGATCGCGTAACAAGAGTGAAAAGATCACAGTTTGGAAGAAGCATAAATACGCGATCCCATGGAGGAGGTTGGACCGCGTAGTTTAACAGGAATTTGTCACAGAAGATCTCAAAGTATAAATACACGATCATAGAAGCTTTGCAGGATCGCGTATTAAGTCGTGATAATTGATCAGTGGGTTTGAAGAGTATTTACGCGATTCCAGTGTTTATGTTGGATCGCGTATTAAGCCTATGTACGCGATCCCAGTCTTCTTCTTGGATTGCGTATTTTCAAAGTAAAAAAAGGAGATTTTTGGATCGCGTATAGTTCTTGGGATCGCGACCCGAGCGTTTTCAGCAGTTCTAGGAAGAGTATAAATACGATTTTCTTGTAGGTTTAACCTAACTTTTGCAAAAAAAGAACGACCAAGGACGATTTTTTGGATTTCTTTGAAGGTTTTTCATCATTTGGGAGATCTTTCATTGTACTCAATCATTCGATTACGAGCAATCATCAACAATTAATTGTAATCACTCGGTTTGCACTATTTATCTATTAAATTATGTTTTCTTTGGGTTCAATTGTTTATTTTGTTTGTTCTTATTTGGTTATGAGTAGCTAAATCCTTAAACGCTTGCTTGGATGAAATAACTAGTGATTAAGGGTGTAATCTTAGAGTTATATGCAAATTAATTCACGTTTAATCGAAAACCTTGTGTAATTGAGTTTTTAACCATTGTTAAAGCTTATTGGTGATTTGATTATTGACTATAGCGAATGTTTGTCATTAAGTTAAATCATTTATCAATTATATGTCTATGTATGATTGAACCATTGATTGCGGACGCAAATTTGGTATAAGTTAGACAAATAAACTAAATTGTGCAAGTTAGTAATATTGGCGAACGTCTTTTGCTAGATTAAATTGTGGGTTAACGACTCAAGATTATGGTTTAGGTTATAGCGAACGTTAAGCCCAGGGTAATTGAGATGAACAAGTTTAGCTAAATAACGAGTTTTAATTACACACCCTGAAATCACTAGTGAAATAATCCAAGTAAGTGTCGTTTTATTATCTGAAAGTTAATTCAAACCAATTTGACTCTTCCTGAGTCCACTCATTTCATTAATTTCGTTAGTTTTAAGCAACGTGACAATTCGGTCACAAAAACCCCACATTTACTTATTTGTTTAGATTAATTTACACTCGAAAACAATTCTTGAATTCACATTCCCTGTGGAACGAACCTGAACTTATTGTAGCTATACTATACACGATAGGGTATACTTACCTAATTGTAGACTAGTTAACTGCAGTATTTTTAAGTTTAATTTTATAACTAGATTTTACACATCATTGACACACTAAATATGCACCAACATCATTTTCAAAAAAACTGTAAGAGTAGTTAGTTGACATTTTATTACTAAAACGATGATAATTTTTGTTGATCGTGAAATATTAGATCGGTGTATAAAATGTTTAAATAATGTGAAAATTGAACTCTCACAAAGAAAAAGACATTCATAGGATGCCAAAATTCATACAAAAACTTTTTGAAACTGACATATTAGGAACATATTGGCAACAATTATATATAATTTCATATGATTAAAATAAAACAATAAACGCAAATCATTTCTTCAATCGTATGAATATATATATATATGTATATATATATATATATATGTATATATATATATATGAAATAGTGTAAACCCCATGCGATGCACGATAACCTAATTGATAAACATTATAGTCATACATATGTAATTATCATAAACATAAAGCGGATAAAATATTGAAAACACGTAAGAATATCAAATGATAAAAAATATTAATTTTTTAGTGTGTTTGAATTCACGTTTTACATTTATCCAAACGTTTTATACAATATTCATTTGTATTCTTATAATGCTTAAGAATTTATCTTTCACATTTGCATAAATATGAATTATACATACTATACACTTTCAAATCACCCTCAAAAGAACATAAAATTGTTCATAGTGCACTTTGAGAATCTTGGAATTTAGTGATAATGCATAGGCTAGTAAAAAGTAAGAAACTCAAACAATACACATTCTAGCTCACTCTTCTATACTCCTACTAACACCGTTGAATTAGAATAAACGGATAAATTACCTTAACATCATACCGCAAATATGATGTTAGTATTAATCATCATATAAACTAACAAATGATATTTAGTACAATTAATGTACAATAACGTTAAACATAGAGTTTTTTAGTTTTAACAATGAACATGAAAACTACAATATAGAAATTGAGTTACAATTGGAAATGATTGAGAAATTATGCATGTCTTAAAACTCCATTTTGACAAGCTTAGAAAAATCAAAGGATGTAACCGACCATAGAAATACATGAGGTCCCAATTGTAAATGACATTGATACTACATTTATGCATACATGATTAAATGATTAAATAACATGCATTAATTGTAATAAGTTACGATAAATAACATGGCATTGATATTTTAAGATGAAATCATGAATTGCCACGTCAATATCTATACACCTTCTAAATTGTTTAGTAATTTTCTTTAGAATCTTAAAACTTTAAAAATCGAAAATGACGAAAGTACCCCTATCTATAATGAAAATTACAAAACTACCCATAACTAAATTAGGCAACATCTATAATATCTAACTATGATTCATTAATAAAGATATATAACTATGGATTCATAAATAAAGATATATAACTATGAAAATAACTAATTAGTCTATTAATAATTAAATAGATAATTACACACTATATATACTCTTATACACATAATGTCATTAAAAGTAAATTTTAGCCGGACACCCCCTGCTATGCGCGGACAACTGCTAGTTTAACTAATTTGTCTACTAAGAAATATGCCACCTAGACAATAGAAACTTTATAATGATGTCAAATAGGTCAGGCTAAAGCCTTTTAAAGTTATATTTAGCTATTGTTTACTTCGCATGAATCCATACTCCAACTTAGCACTACTTTTTTTTTAAAAAAAAAATTGTCTAAATGTGAGAGAAATAAAGTAACAAACTCAGACATGTAGATAGATTAAGTTTTTTATTCTACTAAATAGTTTTTCTTTGATCAATATAGAGTTTTAAAACCGGTGTATACATACGATTAATATAAAATGAAATTAAGCATAATTTTTCTCTTATTAATATAATGTTTAAACTTTATATCCGTGTATGCATACGGAAACTATTAAATGAATATGTCATCCGTTCATTGTGATTAATGTATAGAGTTTTAAACCCGTGTATATACATAACATAGTTAATGTATAATGAAACTTAAGCATATTTTTTTAATTATTTTTTAAACTCATGTATGCACACAATTATTATAAAATGTGTATTTCAATCTATTGTAAATACGTAACTAAAGTTTAATTATATTAAATAAATATTTTCGTTTGTTTCGTAGAGTTCTAGTGGTAATAATAACTATAATAATTAACTAACTAATTAATATTTAAGATATTAAATTAACTCATGAATACGTACTCACTTGCATTGCATGCTTCACCTGTTGTATAGCAAATAATAATTAATTAATATTTTATATTGTTTGATAAGATATATAAGCTTGTTATTTTTATGGGGAATTATTTTTGAGATGATTTTTTTAAAAAAATTATATTTTTTAGGAAGATTAACTGATTAGATTTTTTAAGAAAATTAATCGATTTGATTGGTCAATTGGATGTTTGATAAAATTAAAGGAATTTAATTGTTTAATAGGCTTCAATTTTGCATAGAAATTTTTTAGAAGAAATTTTATTTTATCAATATTTAGATTTAGATTTAGATTAGATTATATAGATTAGATTAGATTTAGATTACAATAGTCAATATATAAGAGAGAAGAGATATTAATTTACCAATCATGTAATACGCTGAAGCCACATGTCATGTATATGTTAATTTTTGTCTCTACCAGAAAGTCATAACTACTACGTAAAAATCCGTACACAAAGAAATGTAAAACTAATTCAATTACGTACCAAGTTAGATATGCGAGTAAATAAATGTGAAGAATTCAACAAATCAATAACAAAATAATGGATCATAAAGTAATACGAAGTATCAAGTTATAATGATGAGTGTTGTGATATACAATGTTTATAGTAAAACTGTTACACGTAACATCAAGAAAACATATAAAGAATCTTGATTAACACGTTTTGGTAAGATAAAAAACGTTATTACTAGTAAAACACCCGCGCATTATGCAACTAAATGTAAATGATGTATTGTAACCCATGATAAGAATGAGTATTCTTGTAGGTGGCTTTTGCTAATTAAGGTCGGTTAAACTTGTTTGACAATTTTATCGTATTTTATACTTTAATCATTGGAAGCTGAAATATAACGGTGTTAGTTTATTAATATTTCGAAACGTTACTGAAACAACCCACTTTATCAGAGTGCGTATCTACCATTTAACCTCGATTCAGCGGAAACGTCTACTCTCTAACCTTCTCCAATATCGTCATGAAATTATAGTCTACACTTTTATCCTTCATTACCTAACCTGAGTTGCAAAATTTTAAAAACATTTGGGTCAACTATAAAGCCTTGTAAGAATCACGGTTTTCGCAAAACATTTAGAGCTTTTCTAATAAAACATTTAAGCAACAATTTTCAAATACCAATTTGTCACATAAGCTATAAAGACCAATCTAACAATCCATTTTAATTTCAATTTTCACTTTTTTCTTTTATCCACAATTTGATGGCAAACCGTAGTTTTACACATCTCCCACTTTTTCCACTTTTCCACTTTTTGATGGCAAACCGTAGTTTGCTCTTACACATAGCCCACTATTTGTTTCTTCGTCCACTGTTTAGTCCACCGTTTATGCGATTTCATTATTATTCATATATTGGATAATCAATATGCTTAGTGACGATTTTTGTTTTTACATTATCAAGACATTTATCAAACAATAAACGATTTATAAACACATCATAACATAAATAATATTGAATAAACAATTTATAAAATAAGTGCAACCCAATTAAAAAAATCACGTGAAACTCACCTTATACGTTTTGAGACACCAATTTCTCTATCAACTTAATAGATATATTTTAACCCTTTTTTTTCATGCTCTCTCACGGCTTAAAACAACAACGACTTACCCCTTTTTTATTTTTTTATTTTCTCTTTTTGTAAGTACGTTGATGTGGATGTATATATATATATATATATATATAATGGTCTAGCATTTAGATTCCAATCACAATTCAATAACTACCTATTGCCAACAATTTCGGTCATGCATGTATCCATTTATTTAATATATTATTTAATTTGAAAATTATATCCAACCATATCAATGTATTTACATTTTAACCCATTAAGTTTAGTGTTTAATTTGAAGTATATAATTATAATTTCATTTATTAAAATTGGAGTGTTACGGTTACTTTAAATGTTGGTCGAATCATACTTGTACCTCATATAATATCACGTATCAAAATCTTGATTTCTTTTTAACAAGTATCAATATATCAATGAAATAAAGATGCCAGTCGAGTTCGAGTTTGATAGGATTTATGTTTGAACGAAAGTTATTGTTCAAGCCATGTGCCGAGCTTAATAAAAAGTAACATTTGACTCAGCTCGTTCGAATTCTTATTTATTTTCGAGCCTCTAGTTTATCTGAAGATCTCATACTTCGAAACATTATATAAATGTAAACAATTGAATATAACCCAAAACCCATACTGCCTTTCAAAAACAGATTTTATTTTCTTAACCCCAAACCAAGAGTATAAATAAGCTTACGAGTTCAAACCTGAGCTATCAAATGAGTTTTTCGAACTCGAATTCATATACGAATAAGATGAACTTAAACACTAGTTTATTCATATAATTTCAAATAGCTAAACAAGCATCGAACAATAACAAATTACCTGAATTCGAGATCGAACACATTTATTACAGTTCAAGTAGATCAAATAGTTAAACCACCCTATACATGAATATTAATATTTTTAAGTGATAAATAAAAAATAAAACTTTGAAATAAAAGAAGAAGAACAAGCACCATTCGGCCACTCGCGGTTCGTAATTTCTTGAAACCCAAGTTGCACGTGGAGCAAAGCAAAACAAATATCTATAAAAAACGGGTCCCAAATCCGACCCGACACGATTTAAGCAATACTCTCAAAACCTAGACGGTGCCCGTAAACTCGGACTCAAAACCGCCTCATCACTCCCGCTTCATATCATATCATCGTAATTATAATTTTTATATATATAATATATGCATCTCTGTATCTATATCTATCCTTGTTATTTTCTCTGAAAAAATTCATCATCGAATATCGCCGTTCAACAATTCTGTATCCAAACACTGGTACGTATTATCGTGTTTTTATTAATTAATTATAAATCTATTTATTCTCATTTGTTATTATTGTATTATTATATATTATATATTCTTTTGGTGTTCCATTTCATTCAGATGCAAACTAAAACCCTAGTTTTCACTCACCGTCATTTTTCTAGGGTTTCACAAGCGTAGTTTCGTTCAACGGAAACACGACATTGTTTCCGCAGATGTTTGTTGATTTCTAAGGTGTTTTATCAACTATTGCTTCTATATTGATGATTCTAGGGTTTACCAGTGTGTTAGGTTTATTGTACTTGATTGGCTGATTTGATTGATTTTGGTAATTGTAGGGTTGATTAGAGATGGCGAATTTGGGTGGTGGTGCTGAGGCACATGCTAGGTTTAAGCAGTATGAATACAGAGCTAACTCGAGTCTCGTGTTGACTACTGATTCTCGGCCACGAGATACACACGAGCCAACTGGAGAACCCGAGTCTTTGTATGGAAGGATTGATCCTAGAAGTTTTGGTGACCGTGCTTATAGAGGGAGGCCAGCGGAGTTGGATGAAAAATTGACGAAATCTAAGAAGAAAAAGGAGCGTGATCCGTCGCTTGATAATCCTGAAACTTCAAATAATAGACAGAGTAAAAGGCGGCGGTTGCAAGAAGAGAGTGTGCTTACTTCGACAGAAGAAGGGGTTTACCAGCCAAAGACGAAAGAAACTCGAGCTGCGTATGAGGCTATGCTTAGTGTGATACAGCAGCAGTTGGGTGGTCAGCCCTTGAATATTGTTAGTGGTGCTGCAGATGAGATTTTGGCTGTGCTTAAGAATGATACGTTGAAGAATCCTGACAAGAAGAAGGATATTGAGAAGCTGTTGAACCCGATTCCGAATCAAGTGTTTGATCAGTTGGTTTCTATTGGGAGGCTTATAACAGATTTTCAAGATGCTAGTGGTGATGGAACTGGGTCTAATGCTGCAAAGGGTGAAGACACTCTTGATGATGATGTAGGTGTAGCTGTTGAGTTTGAAGAGAATGAAGAGGATGATGATGAGAGTGATCTCGATATTGTGCAGGAAGATGATGAGGAGGATGAAGATGATGGTTTGGATAGAGATAGGAACAATGGTATGCAGATGGGTGGGGGTATGGATGACGATGACTCTCAAGAAGCTAGTGAGGGTATGACACTCAATGTACAAGACATTGATGCTTATTGGCTTCAGAGGAAGATCTCACACGCCTACGATCAGCAGATTGATCCACAACAGAGCCAGAAACTTGCTGAAGAGGTTCTAAAGATTCTTGAAGAAGGTGATGATCGTGAAGTTGAAAATAATCTACTGGTGCATCTCCAGTTCGAGCAGTTCAGTCTTGTAAAGTACCTTTTAAGGAACCGGCTGAAGATTGTGTGGTGTACACGTTTAGCAAGAGCTGAAGACCAAGAACAGAGGAAACAGATTGAAGAAAAGATGATGGAACTTGGGCCTCATTTGGTTGCAATATTGGAACAGTTGCATGCCACAAGGGCTACAGCAAAAGAGAGGCAGAAGAACTTGGAGAAAAGCATACGAGAAGAAGCAAGACGTTTGAAGGATGAGAGTGGTGGTGGATCTGGGGACCGAGATCAAAGAGATGTTGTTGACCGGGATGCTGAAAACGGTTGGTTAAAGGGTCAACGGCAGTTGCTTGATCTTGAGAGCATTTCGTTTCACCAAGGCGGTCTTTTGATGGCGAATAAGAAGTGTGAGCTTCCTGTAGGTTCTTATAGGAACCACAGCAAAGGATATGAAGAAGTTCATGTACCAGCTTTGAAGGCCAAGCCACTTGCCGAGGGTGAGACACTAGTAAAGATCTCTGCCATGCCGAGTTGGGCCCAACCGGCTTTCGAGGGAATGACGCAGTTAAACAGGGTTCAAAGTAAAGTTTATGAAACTGCTCTCTTTAAAGCAGACAATCTTTTACTGTGTGCTCCCACTGGAGCAGGAAAGACTAACGTTGCGATGCTCACTATACTTCAACAGATAGGTTTGCATATGAATGAAGATGGTTCGTTTAATCACAGTGACTACAAGATAGTCTATGTGGCACCAATGAAGGCCCTTGTTGCTGAAGTGGTTGGTAACCTGTCAAATCGTTTAAAGCAATATGGTGTCACTGTGATGGAGCTGAGTGGAGATCAGTCTTTGACCCGGCAACAGATTGAGGAAACACAAATCATCGTCACCACTCCCGAGAAGTGGGATATCATTACTAGAAAATCTGGAGACCGTACTTATACTCAACTTGTGAAGCTTCTAATTATTGATGAAGTCCATCTTCTGCATGATAACAGAGGGCCTGTACTTGAAAGTATCGTGGCAAGAACTGTTCGGCAAATTGAGACCACAAAGGAACATATTCGATTGGTTGGATTATCCGCTACCCTTCCAAACTACGAGGATGTAGCGTTATTTATGCGAGTCGACGTAAATAAAGGTCTCTTCCATTTTGACAATAGTTACAGACCTTGCCCTCTTGCTCAGCAATATATTGGAATCACAGTAAAGAAGCCATTGCAGAGATTTCAATTGATGAATGATATATGTTATGAAAAGGTGATAGGTGTGGCTGGAAAGCATCAGGTGCTTATATTTGTGCATTCGAGGAAGGAAACAACGAAGACTGCTCGTGCAATTAGGGACACTGCTCTTGCTAATGACACCTTGGGGATTTTCCTAAAAGAAGATAGTGCAAGCCGTGAAATTCTTCATGAACATACTGAGCTTGTGAAAAGCAATGATCTTAAGGATCTATTGCCATATGGGCTTGCAATTCATAACGCTGGGATGGCTAGGGCTGACCGGCAACTTGTTGAGGAATTATTTGCTGATGGACACATTCAAGTACTGGTTTCGACTGCCACTCTTGCTTGGGGTGTTAACTTACCAGCACACACTGTGATTATAAAAGGAACCCAGATTTATAATCCAGAAAAGGGAGCATGGACAGAGCTTAGTCCTCTGGATGTTATGCAGATGTTGGGTCGTGCAGGGAGGCCTCAGTTTGATACTTATGGTGAAGGGATCATTATAACTGGACACAGTGAGCTACAATACTACCTTTCATTAATGAATCAACAGCTTCCAATTGAAAGTCAGTTTGTGTCCAAATTGGCTGATCAACTGAATGCAGAAATAGTCCTTGGAACAGTTCAAAATGCAAAAGAAGCCCTCCAGTGGCTTAGCTACACTTACTTGTACATTCGTATGATTCGGAACCGTTCACTTTATGGTTTAGCAGCTGATGTTTTGGTCAGAGATCCTTTACTCGAGGAAAGGAGAGCTGATCTGGTAAGTTTCTGACTGATTCTTAATATACTCGGTTTTCGTTTCCATTCTGTGAATTGTTTGTCGCTTCATCATCGTTGTTAATCAACTATTGATACATGATTTCTTTAATGTGTTATTAGGTGATTTTTATGCAAAAAAAATAAGAAATTGTCCGGGGGTTTAATTTTAGTGCTTGAATTGCTATCTTACTTCAAAACCGAGTTGTACCATTATTACAAAGATTGTAGTTTTATTGCAGTTTAAGATATTAATGCTCATTACTTTATCTTGCAGATCCATTCTGCCGCCACAATACTGGACAAAAACAACTTGGTGAAGTATGATAGAAAAAGTGGTTACTTTCAGGTCACCGATTTGGGTCGAATTGCAAGTTACTATTACATAACCCATGGTACGATTGCCACTTACAATGAGCATTTGAAGCCTACTATGAGTGATATTGAGCTCTGCCGCTTGTTCTCACTCAGCGAGGAGTTCAAGTATGTAACAGTAAGACAAGATGAGAAGATGGAACTTGTAAAGCTTTTGGAGCGTGTTCCAATTCCCATCAAGGAAAACTTGGAAGAGCCTAGTGCAAAGATCAATGTCTTACTCCAAGCGTATATCTCTCAGCTAAAACTTGAAGGACTTTCTTTGACGTCTGATATGGTGTTCATAACACAGGTTTGTTTGGTCTTATAAACATTCGTCAACTTTCCCTTTTTTTTCATTTTCCCTGATATTTGTACTTGATATTTATAGTTGCAGGATATAGTTTATTAAGCAAACCTTTTTTTTTTCTTTCTTTTTTCTTTTTTTTGCAGAGTGCGGGGCGTCTTATGCGTGCTCTCTTTGAGATTGTATTGAAGAGAGGGTGGGCACAGTTGGCCGAAAAGGCTTTAAACTTGTGCAAAATGGTTAATAAGAGGATTTGGAGTGTCCAAACTCCTCTACGACAATTTCACGGGATTAAAAACGATATACTAATGAAACTTGAGAAAAAAGATCTGGCATGGGAAAGGTATTATGATCTCTCGTCGCAAGAGCTAGGAGAGCTTGTTCGTGCCCCGAAGTTAGGAAGAAACCTTCACAAGTGCATCCACCAGTTCCCAAAACTCAATTTAGCTGCGCATGTTCAACCAATCACCCGTACTATCTTGAAGGTTGAACTCACTATCACTCCAGATTTTCAATGGGAAGATAGAATTCACGGGTATGTGGAACCCTTTTGGGTGATTGTAGAAGATAATGATGGGGAATATATACTTCATAATGAGTATTTTCTGCTGAAAAAACAGTACATTGACGAGGACCACACTTTAAGTTTCACTGTCCCAATCTATGAACCTTTACCTCCTCAATACTTTATTAAGGTTGTGTCAGATAGATGGCTTGGGTCCTTGTCGGTCCTGCCCGTTTCGTTCCGTCACTTGATCTTACCTGAAAAGTATCCACCACCAACTGAGTTACTGGATTTGCAGCCGCTCCCTGTTACTGCTCTGAGAAACCCATTATACGAAGCACTTTATCAAGAATTCAAGCACTTCAATCCCGTTCAAACTCAAGTTTTCACGGTGTTGTATAACACTGACGACAACGTGTTGGTTGCTGCACCGACAGGAAGTGGGAAGACAATATGTGCAGAATTTGCAATTCTAAGGAACCATCAGAAAGTGCCTGATAGCGTCATGCGGGCTGTGTACATTGCTCCTGTTGAGGCGCTTGCTAAGGAGAGATATAACGAATGGAAAAAGAAATTTGGAGAGGGCCTCGGATTAAGAGTTTGTGAGTTGACGGGGGAAACTGCGACTGATTTGAAATTACTTGAAAAAGGACAGGTGATAATTAGTACTCCTGATAGGTGGGACGCATTGTCTCGTCGTTGGAAGCAGCGCAAGCATGTTCAGCAAGTAAGTCTTTTTATTGTTGATGAGTTGCATCTGATTGGTGGTCAAGGTGGCCCTGTTTTGGAGGTTATAGTCTCTAGGATGAGATACATTGCTAGTCAGGGTCATAATATTCGAATTGTAGCATTATCAACTTCTCTTGCAAATGCTAAAGATTTAGGTGAGTGGATAGGTGCTACATCACACGGTCTTTTCAATTTCCCGCCAGGTGTTCGTCCAGTGCCGCTTGAAATCCATATTCAAGGCATAGACATAGCTAATTTTGAAGCCAGAATGCAAGCAATGAGCAAACCGACTTACACTGCTATTGTACAACATGCTAAGAATAGAAAGCCTGCCATTGTGTATGTTCCTACAAGGAAGCATGCCCGCCTGACAGCTGTTGATCTCATGACATACTCGAGTGCTGAAATTACCCGTTCGAGTGCAGAGACTGGAGAAAACCAACCTTTGTTCTTACTTCAATCTGAAAACGAGTTGGTCCCGTTTATTGACAGAGTTCGAGAACCCATGTTGAAGGAGACTCTCAAATATGGGGTGGGGTACCTACACGAGGGTTTGACTACTACTGACCAAGATATAGTCAAGACTCTCTTTGAAACAGGGTGTATCCAAGTATGTGTAATGAGTGGTACAATGTGTTGGGGTGTTTCTCTTCGTGCGCATTTGGTGGTGGTTATGGGAACACAGTATTACGACGGTCGGGAAAATGCCCACACTGATTATCCCGTTTCTGATCTTCTTCAAATGATGGGCTCTGCGAGTCGGCCTCTTGTTGATAATTCCGGCAAGTGTGTTATCTTTTGTCATGCCCCACGTAAGGAGTACTATAAAAAGTTTTTGTTTGAAGCATTCCCAGTTGAAAGCCATTTGCATCATCACTTGCATGATAATCTGAATGCAGAGGTGGTTGTTGAAGTGATTGCGAATAAACAAGATGCTGTTGATTATCTCACCTGGACATTTATGTACAGGAGGCTTACCCAGAACCCTAATTACTACAATCTTCAAGGTGTTAGTCAAAGGCATTTATCAGACCACCTCTCAGAGCTTGTGGAGAACACCTTGAGTGATTTGGAATCGAGCAAGTGTGTTACAATTGAGGAGGATTTTGATCTTTCACCTCTCAATCTTGGTATGATTGCTTCATATTATTATATCAGCTATACGACGATCGAGCGGTTTAGCTCTTCGATAACTAGTAAGACAAAGCTGAAGGGTCTTTTGGAGATTTTAGCTTCAGCATCAGAGTATGAACTACTTCCTGTACGCCCCGGTGAAGAAGAATTGATACGGAAGTTGATTAATCATCAAAGATTCTCGTTCGAGAACCCGAAATATGCAGATCCACATGTTAAAGCCAATGCACTACTACAGGCTCACTTTTCTAGGCAGATAGTAAGTGGCAATCTTGGTTCTGACCAGCAAGAAGTGATTTTAAATGCTAGTAGGTTGCTTCAAGCTATGGTTGATGTTATTTCCAGCAATGGGTGGCTTAGTTTAGCTCTTCTTGCCATGGAGGTGAGCCAGATGGTGACACAAGGGATGTGGGAGCGAGATTCAGTGCTCTTGCAGCTGCCTCATTTTAACAAAGAAGTAGCCAAACGATGCCAGGAAAATCCTGGAAGGAGTATCGAGACCGTGTTTGATTTGGTGGAAATGGAGGATGACGAGAGACGGGAGTTATTGCAAATGTCAGATACACAGCTAATGGACATTGCAAAGTTTTGTAACCGTTTCCCTAATATTGATTTGTCGTACGACGTGTTAGATAGTGATAATGTTAGGGCTGGGGAAGATATTACTCTGGTGGTGACCCTTGAAAGGGACCTTGAGGGTAGGACTGAGGTCGGGCCTGTAGATGCTCCGAGGTATCCAAAAGCTAAAGAAGAGGGATGGTGGCTAGTTGTTGGTGATACGAAAAGTAATCAGTTGCTTGCAATCAAGAGGGTTTCGTTGCAAAGGAAGTCAAAGGTTAAACTTGATAATATCACGGCTCCAACTGAACCAGGGAAGAAAAGCTTCACTTTATACTTTATGTGTGATTCTTACATGGGATGCGATCAGGAGTATAGCTTCTCTGTTGATGTTAAACCAGCATCCCCCGATGATGACAGTGGAAGAGAATGAATTGTAAGCCTACCGTTTACGCTGTTTTTTTTTTGTATTGATTGAAATACTGATTTTTATTCTTTTTTCTGCGTGTGAAATTTTGCAGTCTGGTTTTGGGCCTTTTGGTAGTGGCTGTGGGGGATTCGATGAGATTTTATTAAATGAGGTATATTCTCCCTTCTATTTGGCAATGACGATCTGAGTGTAGTTTTTAGAAAGACAAAAAAAGTCATTATGAACTTTTGCAGTTTTGCTACTAGGTTGCTTCTCATGAGTCGAAAATGTTACTTTCCACAAAAAGAAGTGTCGTATCCCATTTTGGGTCGTTTCAAAAAATGCAACCATTTCTTCTTAGTAAGATCTTAATGTAATGTTTCCTTTTACAAAAAGAAGCATCGTATCCCATTTTGGGTCGTTTCAAGAAATACAACCGTTTTTTCTTAGTAAGATCTTAATGTGATTTACCTATTTGTGACGTTACCGGCCCACGAGTTCTATTAATTTGTTTTATCAAGGGCCATTTTTAGATTTTTGGCTTAGCTTATACACCAATTCATATGATGATGTTCTCTGCTCTTTTAAAATTCTGATTTCCGGAAGAGCTACTTTGTTCATTGATTGATTTGCTTCTCTCAATTCTCAGGCGTATGGATACTTGCCCTTTGAATTGTGAATCGTGATTATGGATGCAGAATGCCGACTTCTTGATTTGCCGCGGTTCGAATCATGTAGTTTTGATGTCAGTTGCTACACACGTTTTGCACCGCTTGTACTTTTGTTGCTTTAAAGCATCTGACTTTGCTGGTAGTGTAAGGATGTTATGGAACCTTAATTCTAGTTGCGAGATGCATCTCCATGGACATAATTTTGTTAGATAACATTTCCAGAGGTTTAAGATAAAAAAAAAAACTCCGCATGTTCATTGGTATTATTAAGTCTTCTTGTTTCATCCTCGCTGAACATTACTGTAAACAAGCAACAAAAACAAAAAAGTTTGTAGAGTTATATGCGATGATAATTGGTTATGTTATGCCTGAGCCATTATTGTTTGGCCAGACACCCGAACGCAGGTCTATAGAAGGCTCTTTCGCGAGTTTGGGAAGTATCAGATGCAGTGGCATGTCAATTACAATTTCGAATGTAGTCATGCGTATTCAAGCACAAACCCAAATATCAATCTTATACTTTTTCCCCTTTAAACTGTTTTAAAGATTAGGAAGATAGACAGCCTTATGCAAATGCAACTAATACCATGATGTGAAAGAGCACAAATCTGAATACTAAACCATAGTTTATATATTTCAACATAACAAAAGATGAGCATCATAAACAATAACAAAACCAATTTTAATCATTGGCCACATTGCGTGCATCAGTCATCACAAGACTTTCAATTCCAGGAGGAGGTTCAAGAACATCCTCATAGTCATCATCATCATCATCCATGGCAAGTTTTGTCAGAAATTCTGCACACTTGTTTTTTTCAAGGGTAACAAGACTCAGGGTGATTCCGTTTTTCTTGACTAGCTTCTGGCAATCCGATATCGTTGCTTTCAATTTAAGATTTTTGGTATACAAATCAGGTTTCTCGAGAATATCAAAAGCAGACAACGAATCAGTTTCCAACGTGACATTTTGCAACCGTAGGCGATCGATGAGCTCAACTCCTTTAAACATGGCCCAAAATTCAGCAACAATGGACTTTTGACCACTTCCAAGGTGACCCATGAATCCTCTGATCCAGCAAACTCTTTCATCCCTCAAGATTCCACCATAACCACACTGGTTCCCTCTTGTAACACCACTTGTATTTAGCTTGTATAAACCTGAAATTCATTAAAGGCACAATTTTAACTTACCCATAAATGAAAGATTGATCAACTTACTCGCTTTCGACCAAGACATATTAGCACATAATCTTGATACGATATGAACTTCAAGACAAAAATATGTGAAAATAACTTACGAAGAATACAACCATAATATTGCTATTATTATTCATACCTATCGAAGAACCCATATGTGGAAGTACATGAACATGAAGGTGATAAAACAACGAGGTACTTATAGGAACGGAAAAAGACTAATCATTTACCACGTTTTATCCTTTGATCTTCCTAGTAGGAAATAAGACAGAAAGACACTTAAAAATGTCTGTTGGTCAATTTGGACATTTACAAGCAGTTATATTACTTTGAAAATCCAACTAACAGTTCATTTTTTTCCTATAGCTTCTACCAAAATACAAAAAGTTCTCTTTACTTCTTGTAACGCTAAGCAAATGATCAAAGTCAAACATAAAGGTTTCATTGCGCTTAGTAGAAATTGGACCAACAACCAAAATTATAAATAGTTAAAACCAATAAGACCTCACATAACATGTCGTACCTAAACTATATAATTAACCAAAGACCACACCGCTAGAAGCTATGGGTGTGATATGAACTACATAAATTTCTAACCACATTACATTTCAAAAACAACAAACATCGTTTAAGAAAAGGAAAAAAGCTCTCGGCGACTTCGAAATCAACCCCATATATTCATAACAGTATCACTGCAGGATCTGTGTTTAGAATCAGAGCATAGTCCACGAGATGGATGTTTATTGACTTGGTTTTGTCACCACATTCCTGTTCATAAAATCCAGATACGCCTGCAAAAGACCAACAAATGATATGTTCATAAACTCACATTATCAATTCTTTTCATGAGTTTTAAAGCGAAGAAATAGTAAGAATTAAAAAGGCAGAACAGATGCAAAATACCTGCAGTATCCCAACAGCGGCAAATTTGTCACTTATTGTTTTTGCTTCATTCGGGTGGAATTTCAACGGCTTCATCAATAGGTCAACAGACTGTCACCAAATTAAGCACATCAACTAGCATCTAGCCGTAGTTACAACTTACAAAAAATGTGACTACTGGAATTATATTAATTTAAGTAACAAAGGTAATCATAAGGCTTGTATACTTTGATATCCTATATATTATTATATTATACAATTAAAAATACACCAAAAAGTCCACACCTTTGTTGTGAAGGATTCGTTCCAAAAGGTATACTGTACATCGTCAAGTTTCCCAGTTTTAGTAAGATCATCAACAAATACTTTCACTTGGGTAGCCTAAATGATATGGACAAATAAGATAATGAATTTCATAGTCAATAAATGAACAACTGAAGTTGCAACTTGAAATAACAACTTACATTAGGGCAGTTCTTTTGCATGTTAAACGGGTATCCAACAATAAAGGCCGACAGAGAAAGCTCTGATATCTGCACTCAAAAGAAGCGACCGAACTTTCAAGCACATGGTTCAAAATCAAATGTCAGCCTACTACTTGTTATAGATCAAGTACACATAGAAAGTTGTAGATCAGGAGATAATTGGAAAAAATACAAAAAATATATATAGAGAGAGAGAATTGAGGGTGCGTTAGGTGCAAAAAATGGAGGCGTATTCAAGGAAAACTCAATAAACAGGAAATGAGTTCAAATTGGACTTTTAAGGAAAATATCAACTGAAAAATCTTGTTTTCTAAACTGGAAAATGAAAGCAAATGAACACATTTTCAAATTTCAATAGTTTTTTAAGGGTACAAAACAAGTCTCATATATCTAGAAAAATGAAGATGAAAAATAAGAAACCATTTTCGGTAATTAAACGCACCCTTAAGTTTTTGCATCGCGAAAAAGTACAAGAAGGAAACTAACCAAATTCTGAAAATCAAGAGCCATTAAGTCAATATTAGTTTTCTTCCTAACAAGAACACTGCATCATATAAAAACACTAAAAATTATCCAAAGTACACTACAAGTACAGATAATTATTGCAACTACTTTTTACTTTTCGATCACCAAGATATCAAAGATGCTCTAAGTTCATTCTAGTAATTATTATTAACTTGCAACAAGTTAATACCTTAAAGGTGAGGCAATTGTATTATTAAAATCTGAAACCGCCAGACCCACATATTTATCGCCAACATCCAAACCAAGAAATCGACCCCGTTCCAAAGCATGCAGCTTCTGAAAGTCCTGGCACAACCTTAGTGGCTTCAAGAACTTCATCTATCAACCAATATTATCCAAAAATTAGTCCTCTAAATACAATCTTCCCAATACTTGCTACGGAGTATAATATTTTCTTATTTTATTTTTTAGAAAAAGATGCAATATTTTCATATAAAACATTCCTATCAATCAGTCCCATAAAATAAAATAAATTTACAAAGCAAATAAAGTAGCACATACCTTTTTATTGGAACCCAACAAACCAAATTAAAACTATCAAAATAACTAAGGAAACTGGGAGCTCGGGTGACCAGTTTGAAATCAAAATCTGACCCACAAAATTGAAATTAGAGACTACAAATGTGGGTTACAAACAGTTGGTGTGCACAAGTAGCAAACACAAGAAACGCATGTGGCCAATTATGGCATCATCGTGATTAGTATAAAAATAGCAAGAACAAAATTGAAAATGAAGGTTTTTCGGTGATGCGCTAAAATTGAGTTTGGCGACAAATTCTATCGGCCGCAAAGATTAGGGCGGAAGCAATTCAACGGAACTCAAGTGGGGAGTGGTGAAACTTGAAAGCAATAAGTATGTACGGGAGTTTATACTAAACTACGGAGTACTAATTTTTCATCATCAAAATTGTGAGTAGTATTTTTTTTTAGTATAATTGTAAATGATTTTCGATTTACTCCCACAAAAATTGCCCCGCAGTTGGAATTAAGATAAATTAAATAAATATTAGTTTTACTCTTGAAGTTTGACTGAATTTATTTAAAAAATTGAATGATTTAAATCTTAGAGTAATAAATGAAGGTAAAATAGAGAGTTTAATAATTTTTAATAGTTATTTTTTATAAGTCGACAAATATTTTGAGACATATATAAATATTAACGTGGACATTTATTTTTGAACGGAGGAAATGCTTCATCCGTTCCAAAATAAAAGTCCATATTACTATTTATATCTGTCCAAAAATAATTGTCCACTTGTAAAAAATAATTATTAAAAATCATTAAACTTCTCTTCTTATTTATTACTCTAAATTATTTTTCTTTTAAAAAACGTTACAATTACTCAACCTATCTTAATCCCAATAAAAAATGCCCGGGGACTTTTATTGTGGAACGGAGGAAGTACTAATTAATTTGGCTTTTTTCTTTTTATTGAAATTTTTATTCTTATTTTTAATATAGTGTAATTAATTAATGATTGAAAGTTGAATCCATGATAGTATACGTGTTTGTCTCTTTAAGCTGATTTGCAGCATCTAATTTAAGAATATTAATTGCGTTACCCATTTAAATTTTTATAGGCAGTGTAGGGATTTAAGGTTGATTCTCATTTTAATCTTTTCCATTTTTCTTTTCTAATTTTTCTTTTTTATTATTATTTCTTTTTAAAAAAAAACAAATAATCTTTATCAGTCAACCACCATTTACAAGTCACATTTAGATGTTGCTATGAGATGTCAAATAACCGATATCGAATCATAGAAAGCGTGATTTTACCAAAGAAAGCATGCACAGAATCGGATACACAGTCTTAAAATACCACTTCATAGTTTTTTTGTAACATATAAAGCAGATTATATAACTAACTTATATGCAGTTGGTTCAATATACTTGCCAGTAAACCAAAAAAGTTTTAACATTACAACTAAACTAGAACTAAAACTAAGACTAAAACTGTAACATGACAAATCTAGCTTGTCACGTGCTACCTACAGACGAGAAACACAAAAGAAGCTACATTGATATGTAAAACCTAGAATCAATTGAATGAATTAAATGATCAAATTTCCATTTAACTCGATACTAAACTTTATTAATGTACATGAAAAAATGGTGAAAAAACCTCAAGCTCTACACGTTTTTTAGCTGCTCTTCTGAAAGGTTTTCGGTTTCTCCATAAGAGGCGTTCAATGCCACTTCGACGCTTGGTACTAATGTCATTAATTTCTGCTATTTTTCGGGTTGTATTTGAATTGGATTTCTCCAATTCTCTTCTCAGTTCTACTGGTCTTGGAGACGGTGTTTGCGGCTCTTCACATTCACCATTCAACCTGTCAAACCATCTAACATGTAAGAGATGTATTCTGATTTTTTGAGGTCAAAAATACCAACTTTGAACATTAAAACTGATACAAATTTCTATGATTGAACTGTTCCTACGAAATGTTTATAGTATAATCAAGAACCCAGAGGTGGAATCTGCAACTCCCAAAGTAGTAGGGCTGGCAAAATGGGCAGATCAGGATTATGATTTTTAGAAAATTCTTAGCATGTCAAACATGATTATTTTAGTTCAATATTAATCTAATTTTTTGAATAAATGATTTAAAGATATTATGCATTATAAGTCATTTTCGGCGACTATCAACCCATTAAAAAGAACATAACTCATATCGACTTCCATGAGCACTTTTAAGTTAAAAAAGGGTATAACAATATCAGCATTAGTTAAAGAGTTCTGAAGAGTGCACATGCCTTTCTTGTTGAACTGATGACGAAGTGCATTTATCTTCATCTGCTATATCAATCTCACATGCTGGGCAAATGTAAGTTTTTGGTGCTGACGATAACTTGATACAATCAAAGTGATACCATTCATCACATTTATCACACGCAATCATTGGTCTCTGATCGTAGGGCTTCCTACAAATGCAGTAAAGCATACTACGTTCTCGTAATAACTGCAGTCACCCAAAAGCATAACAGAATTAAAATAATGTAACAGAATATCAATAAAATAAAGGATTCATGCCACAAGGAAATCATATTTTTCATCTTGTTACCTTGAGTTCCTTATCGAAGTGCACGGGAAAATTTTCTCCTTCTGCTATAAGTTCAAAAACTTTATGCAATTCAAGTGCACCAGAATCCGCCGAAACCTGCTCAGTAGTACGCAAAGATAATGTTTATTTATTTCAGTTTGGAAAAATATAATTTATTTATTTAATTTTTTGGCAAAGATTTTAGTTGACATGACATGGCCCATAAAGATGTTTGTTGAAGGCGAGAGAAACTATAAACCTTTTTGGCCTTCATCGCCCACTGCAAACCAGTGTGCTTAATTGTCTCAAGTCTGTGACAGAAATAATCTTCCAGCGGAACGTTTATAGCAAGACCCTGAAAATATTATCATATAAAAGAGTCAGTTGTCCAGAATCCTTCCATAGTATTATAGGCAAACAGCTAGTTCAAGACGTAACTATAAAAGCAGGACATTCAATTTTTTGTGGATAACATAGCATATGTTGTACATGTCAACTTCAACTTACAATCATATAACATTAAAAGGAAAATATGACATTACAGATATTAATTTCTCATAAATAAGTTAGGAGGGTCGCAGACCAGTGTCAGGGTTATGCAAACTAAACTCTACAATCAACAAGCCAGTACCTCTTTTAGTAGCCGCTGGATCTGTTGTATTGAAGGTTTTTGTGAACCATTTAATAACTTGGATGCTCGGACTCTCCATGAGTTTCTTGCTAATGCAAGTTCAAATTTGCAATTGGTTTCACGATCACAGACCTCAGCCACCTCTGCTGCCTGTGATAAATAAGATCATATACTCTATTACAGATGACTAACCAAACATGTGGTATTTAATATAACTTGAATATAGTTAGATTTGAAAAAATAAGATTATTAGCAGCAACAGGCAGATCATTCGTCACCTTTAAAGCAGTAGAGAGTCTACAGACAACCAAACTCGTGTCTTTGCCTAGAGAAGCCAAAGAAAGATCTATAACTTCAATTAAGCAAGCTTTGTACTCTAGGGCTTTCTCAATAACTTGACGTACAATAGCCTTTTCCTCAATCCTGCAAAGAGCAATAGAAGCAAAAACCAGGCTTAGATCTATATAGAGAGGCCGAACATAACACCTAGCTACTATATCAAACTCTTTTCTTTCACTTGGTTCTCGAGTAGGGGGAAAAAGTTCTCTCTTAATTGGGTAGATTGGAATTGTAACCCAAATTGTACTTGATTGTCTTCATTGTACTAGCTCCTTCCTACTAGTGTCTTGCTAGTATTTTAATGAAATATTGCCGAACATAACACATAGCTAGCGGTGACAATTTTGACGCATTTACTTTCGAAGGTTTATTTGGGTTATGTTGTATCCGTAACAGGCCAAACGGGTTAAGTCAAATTTGTGGCCAGGAAAGGGGTCAAGTGGGTTGTAAGTCGCCCAAAGTACAATATTAATGCATATAACACTGTTGATCATTCTAATAAAATGAAGTATCATTTTTGAAATACATGAATTAATAATCATATTTAACACATTAATTATATATCAAACAAAGTCATAAACTTTGGACAAAGAATGGTCCAGGTCAACCCAACCTGACCATTTTGGCACATGCAAAAAAATTACATATATTGACCTATAACTCAAACCGCTCGACCAGCTCCTTTTGCCACCTCTAAAATTAGCATATGGAGGTACTTATCAAAGACTGAGAAACGGATTATTGACAAGAGAAAAGGATGTGTGGATGTTATTGTATAAACTCCACATCTAACAACTGAGCAAAACAGCTATGGGAATGAAAGTAGATCTTGAATAAGTAAACTTAGATGAATGAAAGGCATCTAAGTTTGGGAAAAAGCAATCAAGTAGTATAAGATCACATGTATCACATGCTATATGTAGAATGAAATTGGACGAAGGAAGAGAAGGCACTTACTCGACGCACAACTTTTCCGCATCAGATATAAGCTCCATAAAAAGATTCAACTCTGGTCGTTTGGCATCGATTTTCTGAAAATAAAAAGGATGTCAAGCAAACAATAAAAGATTCCCAGTCTCAATGAACTTAACTAAATCATACCAGCCGAGAGATTTTGCCGCTCTCAATGATATGGCAATAAGGACATATGAGATCTGCAGAATTACTTGTACAGCCTAAAGTTGGTTTTATGCACTGTATGTGGTAGCTGCATGCAAATCAATACACAAAATAATAATTAATTTAATATTAATAATAATAAAAGAAGAAAAAAAAAAACAGGAAGCAAGGTTTAATATTATGAAAATCAAACACATCAACAAAATAATGATTAATGAAGTACAGGACAATGACAGTTTACCGGTCCGTGCACACAGAACAAGTAGAGAGTTCGTGATGCTGAGAGTCATTTGAGCAAAACATGCAAAACTTTCTTTCTTCACAGCCATCGGGCTTGTTATAGGCGTACAAAGATCTGTCTAGAGTATTTAATATCTGCAAAACATCAACAAAGATAGCATTATCAAGGTTAATATGGTACGGTAAGAGGCTCATCTGATGTAAAACTATATATGGGGAGTAAAATTATCTGTATAATGTTGAAAAACATTCCCATAACATTAATAATGACAACTACAACAAACTGAAGAGCACTGTACCCGAGATAGAGCATTGATTAGCAGATTATCATCACCACCTTTAACCCCAACAATGTCCCCGCCTCTCTGTTTCCACTCTTTGACCCTTTGCACTTCAGATATAACCAAGTCCATTTCCTGGCAACTGAAAGCATCATCGCTACCACCCTCCTGCATAGATCCAGTTATATTATTATAATGTGCTACTCACTGAATCATTTCGAGCAAAAGACAAAAAAGAGGGTGAATTCGAGAATATTATATCACCTCGAGCAGCAGTAAAAAAGACCATGATCGGTCTCTAGGGCTGCTGCTGAAAAATGCTTTCACTTCATTCACCCATACACTACAGAGAGTCCAAATTTTG
Source organism: Gnaphalium uliginosum (assembly GCA_963930675.1). Classification (NCBI taxonomy): domain Eukaryota; kingdom Viridiplantae; phylum Streptophyta; class Magnoliopsida; order Asterales; family Asteraceae; genus Gnaphalium; species Gnaphalium uliginosum. The sequence continues at coordinate 44,407,513 of OZ005685.1, read as the reverse complement.
ATTGAAAAAGATAATTAGCAATTAGTTATACTGAAAAAAATACATCTTACAAGATATATAAAGAAAGAATATAGGATGTTGATAATTTTATTTAATATAATTATTGACATATAAGTAGCGCCACATGATGAGTCAGACCTTCTTTGATTAGCTAGATGATAGGCAAAGCCTGCAGTAAACCTTCATGGGCTAGGCACCCACATGTAACATTGTTATCTTACCAATTTAAGCTTAGATGACAAACTGATAACATATAAAGAAGATATGCAACTTCATTCATAATGTACCAGCTATTGTTGATTATATATAACGGAATATATAATGTGTGTGTGGGGTGAGGGGTGGGGGTACAGAGATAGAGTAAGTATCAAATGATTAATAAAGAGACTTTCAATGAAGCATGTGGGGAAACTCACTTGTGTCTCTTGATAGCATCATGTAATTGACCAACGATCAGCGGGAAGGATACTTCAATCGTCTGCCATTAGAAAATGTCAGTAAGATACACGTAATGGAAAAAGAAAAAAAATGTGAAGTGGAAAGCTTGTCCACGTCTTATTTCTGCTTTCTTTTCTTTTTCACCTTTTTTTATAAAATTGAAGAAAGTAGGTAGTATTTCATCCACTAATTGCATAGTAGAAGTCAACAGGAAGAATACTGAGAGGAAATTACACCTTAGATTTTCTCAGGGCTTCTTCAACATCAATTAAATCAAATCTTTTAACATTGCATGGACCAAGAATCTCAACAGCTTGCTTAAGCCAATTAATCCCATCAACCAACGACCTCCGGAAAGGACGAGATGCATATGTAACATGATGGTTTTCTGAATCCTCCAACAACATTTCAACTTCCTGTAAAATGGGGTAAATTCTTAGACGATATCACTCAAACATACCCTCCAGGGAAAGAAACATATAATAAGATCGGTATAGAAACACACTTTAAGTGTGGGAACAACAGCTCGGAAGGTAAGCGCCTTGAAGCACCAGTGGAAAATTGCACAAGTATCTTGTAGTTTTGGAATCACATGGGAGTCAAAATGATGTGATAACTCCGCCTTCATAATAGACTCCATTGTAGCAACCTGATCTGCAATTTTGGGGATGAGATTGGAAGAAATCTCATCACCGACATCAAGAATATCCAACAGGGACTCTGCATCATTCAATGCAGAATATGCATTATACTCCCACTGAATATGATTCTGTAAGACATCTTCAAGCAAAGACCGCTCTTCCAAATATATCTTCAATAACTTAGATTCTGAAACCAACTCCTGCAAAATTGAATCATATTTTGAAAAGATCGACTCAGAAACCATTCATGCATAGCATCTAAATAACCATTATAATCAGACATAGTTAAAACCTTCAGCTCGTCAACTTTGAGAGAAGAACTTGCAACCGACATCACAGAGCATTCAGATGCCAAATATGGTTTAGACTTGAGTAACCACGACTTTGCCATTGACAAAGCTTTCTTGACACCATCGATTGAAGGCAAAAGTGCACAAAGGTCTTCTGACATCCTGAAAGGCTTTTTGGTTAGAAGATAAAAACCACATATATGTTGCTATCTACTAAAGGTGGGCACGGTAAGCAAGTCAGATAGTGGGTTACTGGGTCCTTTTCAGTACGGGTTAAAAACGAGCTAAGTTGACCCACTAACACTTTCTTAAAACAAATTCTAAATAATAAATCCGTTCATTATGATAAACAAAACAATATTGTTACAAGAGTAATCTAGATTTTTGAATAATATGATTAAGGAGGCTGCACACATTAAAACACACCATAGAAAAACCCACTCATAAGTAAACGTGTCAAAATGCCACCTCTATTAAATACAGAACCACAGCACCTACAGATGTACTTGTAACAAACCTTACGACATCCTCGAAATCAGACATCTGAACCTCACAAGCAAGAATATGTTTAGCTTTTTCTTCCAAACACACAGCTTGAGCAAGTACATCGGAAATGTTCTTGAACACCTTCTCATTCTCAATATGGAGTCTGAATGACATCAACATACATTTACTAATGATCATAGAAATGTAACAAAGATTAAGATATTCTACAAACATCAAGCCAAGAGTGCTTACTTGGTGGCCAAAGCCATTACTTGCTGAATAGGTTCCAAAGGCATTTTACTACGAAGCACCTGTGGAAGTGAAAAATGGAAAAGCTTAAATACCAAAAAAGGGTCAATCTCTGAATCTTAGTTAGAAAACTATCACACTACAACGCCTTCCATCTTTGTAACATGCATCAAATTCAACTTATGATAGTGCAGTATTTTGAACAGAACGTCCAATTTGAGGGACAGTGTCACCAGAAAATGATAAAATATAAGTGACATGCACCAGGTTACCTTCCAAGCTTCTACCCTGCAAGAAGCCTTCTTTAACTCCAAATCAACGAGAAGCAGCTCATCAACTACATCGATTAATGAAGCAAACAAAATGACCATATACTTAGAAATGTAAACAAACATAACAGCTATTTTTGTAATATGATTGATATGAAAATGCATGTGAATAGGCATGATATATACCTTGAACCTTCAACAGCCATCCGTTTTTCTCGAGGCAGATTAACTCATCAACAGCACTCTCTGGATCCTCCCGCTCATGAATAGTCTTCACAATGTTATTAAAACGTGAAATCCAGTGAACTGCATCTCTCTGATATTGCCTCAGAAGTTTTAACTCCGGAACATTAACAGTAAAACCATCATATTCTTGGATTAGCACTTCAAGGTTCTGCACATCATACATCATGTTGCATAAAATAGTACAATATACCATCCCAAACTTCTATTACATATATAACTAAATTACCAACCTTTAGCGTTATTGAACCTCTCAACATCTCAGCACATCGAGATTGACATATTTCAACTCGAGTTACAAGATCCAAAAAGACTGGGACTTCAGGAACTTGAAGTTGAAGTTCCACGATCTGATCAGAAGACATAATATGAAACGATGAGTACCTGTATTCTAAGATATAGAGACAATATAACAAAAGGTGGAAACACTTATCATAGTCACCTTCGATTTCAAGTTATTGACAATATCAACCTCGATTACACAAGGAGATGTCTCCGAGATGCAATTTCTTACAGTGTGTAGCCAGAGCTAAAGCGACAAAATAGTAAGAAAATATCAGAAAGTGATAGGAAAGATCTTGAACTGGGCATGAGATGAGACAATACACTTAATGACTTAAATCACCTTCACAGCTGATAGTTTGGTTAATAACTCCTCGCTTTCTTTAACATATATAGCGGAGTCACAAGCTTTGGAGTACAAAGCTTCCAAATCGGCAACCTGAGAACTTAACAGAGTATGATTAAACAGAAACAACAACAAAAAGGATCACTGAAATTTAATGTCTAAAAAACCTGGAGTGAAGCGGTATGAGAGATTTCCTACCGAAACATTGGAGGATGTTGATAGAACAGAACAGATTTCTTGAATCAGCTCTCTGGCTTCTTCTTCATACTCCTATGAAAGAAAACACACTTGTTCAGTGACTCAACAGACATTTTATCAAAATATTATAAACAAAAATTATTCACCTTTAACTTCAGATGTCCAGGTTCATTACAAGGTACAGGGCTGACATTAAGCAACCTTCTTACATCTTCCATCTTTACTCTTTCCATTTCACAGTTATGGTGGGATGCCCACAATTCAATTTTTGAAAGACAATCTCTTATGCCTTCTGCCCAATTCTGAGCTTCAGCCAAATTTTTTGCCAGTTCTCGAACCTATTTTCAATCCCATTGTGATATAAATGCAGACTCTTTGACCAAATATTTAAAATGGAAACATCTATGATCTATCAGAATTTAATCTTACTGGATCCATTTCTGAACCAGCCCAAAGAAACTGTTCAGCTTCTTTCATGGCAATTGCATAAGCATCGTTTGAATATGGCATCTGAAGAATTTTACAAGACCTCAGGAGCCATTCTTCAGCAAGTTGCGTAATTGCAACATGACCACCTTTAACCTATATATATTACAAATAAAACACTGTTAACAGGAATATACTTCTACCAATATTGATACATATACGGAAGTTAAATAAATATAACATTAAGCTAGAAAAATTGTTTTCACCCGGCAGAGTAGTAGGTTTTGTTGCAATTACTAAACAACCATTTAGCTAGAAAAATTATTTAAGTAGTTGCCAAATCAAGATTTCATGCTCGTACTTGTTCCCAGAGATTAGAACGTGCAAGAAGTTATTTACTATTTTGAAAGTTGTGGAGAATCCAAATGAAAACAGACAATGACATAGCCTCCATGGCCTTGTCCCCAAGTACTACATCCAAGAAAGAAGACAACAGTCCCACATCTCAACGTTATGGTAAACTGTTTGAGCCTTGAGGGTTATTACGATTCAGCTATACACACTATGTGCTAGGCTTTCTCCGGTCACTAATAGTTTTGATATCTAGAAGTGAAAGCATAATACGAAGACCACAAAATACAAAGTTTTATGTTTAGCAGTATGGACAGTCAAACTTGAGAAACCCCATGCAATAAATATTGTTTGTCGAAGTTCTGTCCAAGTTACAAAATGTAGCTATTACAAGCAAGATTTATGGGGTGAGCCTCCACAAATGAAACCTTCTCAAGCTAAGATATATGTAAATAGGGTTGGGTTCCAGTGAGAACAGTGAAAGTACCCTTATATTGTCTGAAAGTTTATCATGAAAACTATAAAGGTACCCTTATACCGTGGTGCTGGGTGAAAACATAGTATGTCAAAGTATGAAAGGACTGACGCTAGCAAACAAAAAGATATACAAACAAATAAGGATCCTTATCTTAATGATTTGGAAGACAGAGAATGGTGGTTGGAGTAATAACCTTCTTTGATAAAGAGGATAACTCATTGGAACAAGTCAACTGCTTTCTCTTGTTTCTCTTCTGGATCATATCCTCCAAACTATGTGTCTCCATCATCATGACCAAACCATATAGTTCTGCAAGTGTGTGTCGATAAAGAAAATGACGCTTGCGAGGCTTGCATTCGCACAGGTTTTCCCAGTGCTGCATGTATGATGGAAGCAGTTAGCAAACACGATAAAATTAAGGGTGGCCCACAATTAAACTCTAAAAGAGATGTGTCAATTTGCATTACATGGGAAAATAGGTAGACTATCTCAGTGGAAAACTCAAAATCCCTTACCTCTAGACAAACAAAAGCAGAAGGCCTGCAGGCGCAACCAACAGCTGATAGATACAAGAACTGCTGACATATGACGCATGCCGCATCCTACAAAATTATTGTCGCACAATTTCCATCAAGTACATATTTACCAGTATGTTGATGCTTCATAACATCAAATAAACAGCCAAATGGCTCCACTTACCTCTTCAACGCCAACATAATTTGGCTGCTTTCGAGGAGCCATGGGCGAAGAACGAATAATGCCATTCTTCCAAAGCCGTTCCCTCCAACTCTTTTCTTTATTGTATACCCGAAGCAACTCGTCCTTCAAGTAGGGTAGCGCATTGCTGTCTAGATCATTCTGTAATTTGATGGCATTGTCAAAGTATATCACAAGTATAGTCACATGATCTTGTAGAGATGTTGCTATTTAAACAAACAAAAATTTGCAAGAAAAAACATTTGTATGTGGATTTTATTGGATTAAACACCATCTAGCATTTCCACCGTCAATAATTACACAAAGTGTAAAAAAGCTATTAGATCACAAGTAGAACTTATAAACTCATGTAACAAACTACTGACCTTTGCTACCACACAAAGGAGCTCTTCATGAGACAAGACAGCAGCTTTGCGATAATGCTGATAAAGCTCAGCTCCAAAACCACCGTAAGGTAACCAATCAGCCGGTGCAAAGTTAACAGCTTCTGCACAATTTAAGCCTGACAAAACCAAGAGGTGATTAATGAAATACTAAGATCAATAGAAATCTACTTTCGAGTAAATATAGACTCACCAAAGTTGAAACCTCCATGATAAGATCTAGGGAAGGTAATGACGAAATTCCCAGGTTCCTGGAAGAAGCATAAAAAGAAAAGTTAGCTCACCATAATCAACAGGATAACTCTATGGTGTAAGACCATGTGGATGATCACTTAAACCCAGAATCCACACAGTGTAATAGTGAAAACAGCATGTTGCCGAAACATAATAGTATGGCATCTCTAAGATCACTTGAACCATTTTTCTTTCTCCCCGGACAAATTGAAACGCAGAATATATAAGGATTTAATAAGCACTACGCTTAACTAATCATCTACAAAACCATCACTATAACTTCATTTAACAACCTGATTATTTTTCCATTCTTCACACCATACTCGCTTTCACAAACTTCAGTTGAAACCAAATAAATAAAAGACGGCACACTATTATATATGACATTTTGTCAACAAAATCACCCTGATTAATATATATGTTCACCCTACTGGCAGTGAAGTTAACAAGTTTCAACATAAGTTTTCAATATGGTGAACAGGTAAAACAACCAGAGACTGTATCATATTAAAAATTATATAATGTCAGGAACGATCAGCCATATTTCCAGAAAGATAGAAGGCGGACATGTATATGCAAATAGATATCATGTTACACTACTTATCCCATGCAACTTGTCACTTCGTATGTTGCAAAGATGATACACAAGTCCGTGAAAAAAAGAAGAAGCTCACATCTGATAAGAAAAGGCTCCTATGATGTAGCAAAAATCAACGATTTTTTACAAAAACATACAATACAAAACACTTAGAAGGTATGATAATCAACCAGAAAACATAATTTACATGTGGACTCAGACTCCCTATCATTTGCATCTTTATGCTTTTTATTTAAGCCACCAACTCACCTAAAGCTTAAGCAGGTAGATAGAGAATTAGAGATCCCGACAATTTGGAAATAAAAAACCAGAAGCAGGGAGAAACAAGAAGCTAAGATCACAATTCCGGAATATATCATAATAATACTTGAAAGAGACATTCACAATGAATATAAAGTAATTATTTCGCTGATCAAACCTGCAAAACACTGTAAACTGGGACATTGTTTTCTTGCAAGACAGATGGATTCAGCATAGTGACCAGCTGAAAGAGTAAGTCAGGTTGAGCATCAAACAAATCAGGAAGGCTGTTCCGCATCACCTGCAGTATCACATCAGTCCTCAAGGTCAAACATACTCTTTGACTTGGACAAAACTTCTATGTCAAGTAAAAATTTCTTGGTCAAGCTACGTCTTCATTTTTATAATTACAATTAATTAATAGTAAAGGTACCTTCTCGAAAGCACTGGCTTCACTACCAGGAATGCTGTACCAACATTTGGGCTCTCCCCTGGAGTACATTAAAAGAACATACAAATTTAAGTCAGATATCAAGATAATATAAAGTTGGGCTATTTACGCCCACAAAGAAAGTGCATTGATGCTAATCAGATATAGGGGTGGTGCGTCCTTATTGGAGGAAATAGAACTAGTATTGGGTTCTGAAAATGAGACAGAGAATTCTTTCCCAGCTTGTTACACTTATGGGGATATATGACATGATCATACACCCACAATAGATGCCTTGAACACTCTAATACATACTCTTGAGACCACATGCTTTTCACAAGCAAACACAAAGAAAAAAGGTATTTCAGAACCTGCCAAGCATCCGTTTACGATCCTCTGCAACACATTAAGTGGTAACTGAACCTTGATGTAGTTCTTTTCCTTGTTCTTCCCTAATAGCATGTTTGTACTTGCATCTTTGATTCCAGTCTTTTAGTAGTTCATCTTTTACCCACATACTATAATGATAGAAATGTGCTGACGAAAGCAACAAGGTTCACACTGTTCTTTCTTTTTCTAACAAAACAATTAAGACAATATCTATGACCTTGAACATGCTGCACTAAGTACTATACGCATAGCAGTATGCATACATGACCGACGGTGACAACAATCTTGCATATGACAAGCATAAAGAAAACAACATAGTAAAGTAGTAACAGATTCTGAGACCAACAAGTTACATACCAATGGTGATAATTCATGGAGTAGAAGCAATGGTCTTCAAAGTGCCAGCAAAAAGATGAAAATAGCATCCCAATGTAAAGCCATGGCACCATAACACCAGCAATGTTATGATGGACAGCCTGAAGCATTGACCCTTGTAATTTGGGCAAGTTGTTAAGATTCCATGGGCTAGCACAGTATTCATCCCATCTATCAACCTCTATAAAGGATGGTCTTTGATCCTCTACACGGGGAAAGCCACTACCATAAACAGAAGTGTCCAGATCACTGCCATAAATAACTTCGACTTCACCGACAGATCCTTCCACTATTTCCCAAAACTTCTTTTCCAATTGAACCCTTGAAGCCGAAGTCGAACCAAACCATTTCTTCTTAGCTCGATCAGCCACACGCCTAAAAGCTTCCAATGACAACTGTTTACCAGGCACAAAACCGAAACTATCCTTCTCAGAGTTAAAGCACTCCGAGCAATACCAATTACCAGGTGGTATCCGTTTTAAAGGTGGCGACAAACAATAAATATGCCACCCCTTATTACACCTATCACACAAAAGCATTACTTCCGCATGCAACCCACTTCTGCATTGTTCACATATCTGATCATATACTTCATTCTCCACTTTATGTAGTTCAACTTTCTCACCTGCTTCACTAACTCGACTTCTCTTACAACTTTGCTGTCCACTTTTCTTCTCAACATCCATTCCTCTCTTACAACTCTTCTCTTTAATCCTATCCAACTTACTATAATAACTTTCGTAATCATACAAATGCTCTCTATATAACTGACACAAAACATACTTCGAACAATTAGAAATGTTTCCACCTGACCTGACAAAACGGAAAACCTCTCCCCACTTCTTTTCCTTCTCAACATTATCATAACCTCCATACCGTTTCACACCATTAAACAACTTGCACAAATCCAACTCCTTCCCTTCAAAAACCACCTTCTTCTTCACTGCCTTTTTACCACAATGTTCCTCCAAAAACCTATTATACTCCAACTCAAACGTCTTCGAGTTACACGCCGGAGGCCTTGCTTGCAACTGATGTATCGCCTGTGTTTTCGTCGGAAACGTAAAAGTATCCAAATCTAGGGCAAAAGGTGGTTTCCAATTCTGTGGAGGAATAATTTTGCAAATTCCATAAGTTTCGGCTTCTGGTCTAATTTTGTAAATATACGCTAACGGATCCTTAAATTCATCTTCAGTAGGGTAATAAACAGGTGCAGGTGGTATAGTTAATGATGAATTTGATGTTAATACAATTGAACCTTGCCCTAAAACTCTCTTTTCTGCAGCCCTAGGTCTACTTTTCCCCATTTATTAATCAATCTTCAAACGATACAAAATTCAAAAACCTAATAAGTCATTACAATAATTACAATGAGTAATAACATATAACAACATCAATATATCAACATATACAGCATATAACAGAATAAAAAACCTAAATAGTAATTGCAATAGAAGAAGAATGAACTCACCTTTGGTTTGTGGAACGCTATACACGCTTTGTGTATGTATATATGAATGATGATTTTGAGTGAGAGTGAGAAATTAGTTTAATTTTCCAGTTGATTTTATGTTTTTTTTTTTGTTTTAAAAAAAAAAAAGAAAAAAAGAAATGGTGTCGTGATCGGCAGTTTGCTTGTTGGGTTTAGGTTTGCGGTAAACTGAGAATTTGACTTTTAGACTTAAAGATGGAGTTATTTACGAAACAGCCATTGGGTGCCTTTGTTTTTGTTGGTTCCGTGGGCGCTATCGTTCTATGGTACTATCCGTCTTCTCTTCGTTTTCTTTTTCTATTTTATTTTTTATTTTTTATATTTGTATTATTATATTTATTCAAGATCTAGGTCGTGTACCAACGGTTGAACATTTATAATGATAGATTTTTTAGAAGTTTATTGACTAAAACGACTTCTTTGTGTTTATAGAAGAAAAAAACTTATTATTAATCGAAAGATATAATACTTTTAAAATAAGAAGAGTAAGAAACATATCAGTCTTACAAATATACTGAAAACAATGAATAGACTTAATGATTTATATTCATATATCTCGGATATCTAAGCGAATGTTCATTTATAGTTTAGGTTAATGACATCGAAATGTATTAAAGTTTACATTTTTACTATTGTATATATGATGTATCAATGCTTTAGATAATTTATTATGCGTATGGGAAAATGTGTAATGTATGTACGAAGCTTACTAAGAACCTTACACCATCCACAATGGTGTCCATTCACCAAGTCCATAGCCTATGTGGCATATTTATAGAGGATGTAACAACTTTCTCTATGGACAAGGATGTCAAAGTCTATGGAGATGGACACTCATGGACTCATTAAAAGAGAAATATTGATGAGTCCTATTGATGTGTCATGAGGTGGCATGCTATGAACTTTGTAAAGTCCATAGCACTGTGGATGCTCTTATACATTATGTGTATCGGCAACCGATATAAATACATACAATATGCATTTTAGAAAATTCCGGACATACAACAGAACTTCAAATACATAAAGATATGCAATAGCAAAAAGGATAAACTTTAATACATTCTGATACCATTATCATTTTATATTTAATGAAAATGCATAAAAATTGAAAAAATAAAAATAAACAATTTTGCATATTTCGTCTCAGATTTTAGATTTTGAATATATTATTCTATCCTTTAGTTATACTTACCTATAACACATTTCACACTTCTTTTCTTATAATTTAAAATTAAATTGATTACACATATACCTACATATAAAACATTTACCACTCTCTTTATTAAAACTTAAGATTAAATAGGGTTAATGCACTAGAGGGTCATTATACTCTTCAAAAAAAATTATTTGGGTCATTGTACTATTTTTGCGTCTATTCATATCATTGTACTAAAAAATTATACCCCTAAGTTATTATACTATATGAAAATATGTGTAACACCCCAAAATTTTTAAAAGTAAGTCTAAGTTCTCAGTTGATCGACACTAGGCTAGTGATGCAATGTTGAGTGAAATGTCGGCGATTAAGGGTTAATTATGTAATTATATGAGAAATTAAAATTGAGATTTCGCAAAATGGTTTTAAGTTCCAGAAAATAGAGTAAGAAGGAGAATTAATAACCTTAAACCTTATAAATTATATATATATTAACATTCACTGTACAAAACCCAGGAGGTTCTCAAACTTTCTTCAAGTATAGAGCAAGAAACTTGAAATCAAAATTGATAGCATTTGGTCGAAATTCTTGATTAGAAATCGAAATTCATATCGTCGTCATCCTATTTCAGTCCCTAAAAGTAAGTATTGTTGTTTATTTGTTAAGAACTTGTTTTAAGTTGAAATTGATAAGTTTATGAATTATTTGTGAAATTGAAGTTGGAAACATGTTATATGATGATATCTGATGTATATGAAGTGTTAGAAAAGTTGTTAGTAGGTTAGGAGGTCAAATTTTTTAGTTATGGTGAAAGAACGTTCGGACTTTCATGGTAACAGAATTTGGTTCGCAAGAAGGAGTAAGAGATGAAGTCAGTTCGCAGGTCCTGGTTGCGAAGCGAACTGAGTTCGCCCTGCGAACTGAGTTCTTCCCCTGCGAACTGAGTTGGGGTTGCGAACTGAGATTAAATTTTAAAGCGAACTGAGAATTTTTATAATATGATTAATTTAATAGTTGTAATTGTTATTTAATCAGAGTTAACTAATACGATCACCTCGATAGGTATTTCGAGTATCAAGTAATAAACATCTAAACGTGGTTCCCAAGGTAAGTAGTAGGAATGTAAAGAATCTTACATTTTGAGTTTATTTATAATGATGTTGTGTTGAGTGGCCAACTGTTGAGTGATCAATTGCGCCAAAGTGATGAGTTGAGTGGGCAACTGCTGAGTGATCAATTGTTCCCACGTGAGGGGCTGAGTGGCAAATTGCTGAGTGATCAATCGTGTCTATGTGATGAGTTGAATGGCCAATTGCTGAGTGATCAATTGTGCCCATGTGGTGAGTTGAGAGGCCAATTGCTGAGTGATCAATTGTGCCCATGTGATGAGTTGAGTGGCAAATTTCCGAGTGATCAATTAGGTCATATGATTTATGTTGAGTGCATTACTTAATTATATGATTCATTTTGTATTCCTTTACTTACTAAGCGATGTGCTTATGTGATTATTGTGTACTGTGTTAATAGGTACATTTAAAGGAATAAGAGGCGGGGATGCGGGTAAATAACCCGAGAGCTACTAGTGATGGACTTACTATGACAAGATAGTAAGGAGTTGATCTTGAAAAATCATGCTCTGTATAAACATATGATATTTTATGAAAATAATGTGTATTTCGTGTTAAACCATGTTATTATTACTTTATATTAATGTATAAAGTGTTTTTGAGAATTTAAATTGAGTATATATATAAAAAAAAAAAAAAAAAACTAGGACGTTTCAATATGCATTTATTTTATTATATTATTTTTTCCCTTTTAGATAACTAAACTTTTAAAGCTTGATATTCAAATCATTAAAAATTTTCAAAACAGCTATTCGAAAATATCATTATACGGTTCAGAAATACGTGTGTTAATTATGGTTGTGTATAAATGTTTTTCAACCTTTTAAATTAAATATTTTAAGTAATGGTGGTGGCTAAATATTTGACATTATGCGTGTGTAAAGTAGTAAACGAACCAAACAAGCTCAAGTGATGTTTATTTTTTACGTTTGTTCATTTATGTTGGTTTTTGTTTGTCGACTTAATACACGAACATCAACGAATTAATTTTTTAAGTACGAACGATCACAAAAAAAAAATTCATTTTGTTTTAAGCGTTCATGGTCATTTATTCGTTTATAAACATCATTTGAGTTTGTTTACAACTCTACACGCGCATAATATTCAAATATTTATTCACCACCATTCATTAAATTACTTGATATAAAATTAAAAATATTTATACACAAGCACAATTAATCTATACATGCATGAGGTGTATAATAATATTTTTGAAATGTTATTTTAAAAAGGTTGAATGACTTACATAACATATTTTAAAAGCTCAGCTGTCTAAATGAATCAAAAAATAATATAATGAAATAAATGAATAATTTATATAGTACAATAATTTAAAAGTATAAAATTTGTAGTACAATGATTTGAATAGAATCAAAAATTGTACAATAACCAAAATGATTTTTTTTGAAGAGTACAGTGACCCTTCGGTGCATTAACCCAATTAAATATGGTAAGTTATTAATGCACTCACACACGTTGTCTCTCTATTCTTAGTTTTTATAAACTTTTCTTTTTACAAATATAAAGCAAATTTTGACGAATATTTAAGTAGGCATTTTCATGGTCCGATTTGACCGTTTTGAGCATAAAATTTAGGCAGTAACTACGGTTTGACATTTTCTCAAACAGCTCAATTTAATGAGTCAAACCAAACCACCCAAAGCAATTGAAATCGGATTAGTTCGGCCAGTTTCACAGTTTGATTCAATTATTTTTGTATTTATTTTTTAAATGTTAACTACTGAGTATCATTCATCTTACATAAGATCGGCAAAAAATGCAATTATCATTATCTTACAAGCTTTCTAAAGATATAAATACATAATCTAATATTCGTAAAAAAGTGTTTATAAACTGACTTTTATAACATTGTTACACATATAATTGAAAGTTTTCTTTTACTATCTTTAATTTTTATCTAGTTGCATAAGTTGCCAAAATTTATAAATGAACACTTTGCATACCATAGAATAAGCAAATATGAAATTTGTTTGTTAAAATGATAATTTTTGGAATTAAATATAATATATCGAATGATTTTTATAAGAAAATATAACGTGGCCCGGTTTCGGCCAAACCATAAATATCTCTATATTTAACATTCCACTTCGGCCGAATTTGTTTTATGTTTATTGATTTCCCATTATATTATTATTGAAAACATCACTTTGTATTACTTTCGTTGCACATGACATGTATCCTACTATGCATTCTTATGAATAATGTTAAATCATTTTTCTTCACATTTTTTAGATTTATACGTGTGGATCTACTTACTATGTCGGCTATATAACATCCGGTGGTTGGTGCTTCTCGTTGAGTGTGGAGAAGAATCGGGAACTCCAAACTATTTCTTCATAGTCGTTTATTTTCTCGTTCCCTTCTCTGGCATAACGCTTCACTTCTAGTTCTTTAGAAGAATTGGGTGACTTCACCCCTTCTACATTGATAGAAAATAAGTTGTCCTCTATGAGAACCGGATGTTGCATATGTCGAAAAAGAGGAAGGAAGAACAACCGTTTTACTTTGGCACATGAGATGACGGGTTCGGATGTAAATATGAATCGTCTTATCATTTTTATTTTAAAGTGTTATTATTGTAACTTTATTCATAATTTCATTACATATGCATAAGTAACCTTTATATTTTTTATCCGATAGAACGCAAAATTGTGTTATTAATCATTTTTATTAAGCTTTATATAGATCACTAAAGATTAAAGAAGTACTACTAAATGATATGATACTTATATACAACTATATAGACGATAGATAGATGATATATAACCATCAAGAGTTGAGTTGAGTCGGTGGTAAATTAGAGTGGATGATAGCTCTTTTATATATATATATATATATATATATATATATATATATATATATATATGTGTGTGTGTGTGTGTGTGTGTGGAGAGTGGAGATTTGAGGTTCAAATCTCAACCGTTTCAAACAAATTGGAATATTTATTATTTATGTTTATGTTATTATTTTTCTTTAAAAGAAAAGCTTTATCGGCTTTTTGAATATGTATGAAAATACAAGTAACGTTGATAGTTGATACTGTATTTTTTTAAGCAAAGACTATTCGGCTTGACTTTTATTACTTAATATTAATTAACTGTTTAATTAATTATTAATTATTAATTATTAATTATTAATTACTAATATAAATGACTTTTCCAGTTTTAAAATTAAAATAAAAGTAAGTGGCATGTTAATTAAATTAAACTATTATAAAGGTATTATCATTATCATGTACACATAAGCATAAACCGTCAAAAAAACACAGGAAAGCACTTCCACTATTTTATGAAAGTACTAGAAGTATCCTAATGGTCAATGTTGTTTTCTTAAGCAGTGTTCATACAAGACAATTAAAAATAAAAAGATAAAAAAAATGATTATTGTCGGTTGAAAATGAGGAAAATCAAAAGTTAGTAATTGATTACAAACTTTGAAATCAAGTGGCAAAAGATTTTGCAAATCCAACAGTTGTACTCATTCCTATATCACCAACAATACACAAACTAAACTAAATATTTTTGAAGAAGAAAAAAACACCAAATTTCTGCTTCATCATACCTGATTCATTCAACAAGCATATACCTTTGAGAAAGACCCACTCTGTTGTCTTTTCGAGTCTTTTTACACTGGGTCCATGAACTGCAGGTGCTCCTCTAAAAACTGAAGTTAAAGAATTCAAAAAGTTTGTATCTTTTTCTCATTTTCTTGAATTTTTTATTATAACGCATATGTGTTTGATTTTGATTCAGCTAAAAGGAGCTACTTTTTGCTTTGTGATTGGATGATGAAGGTTTGCTGATTTGTGTTTTGGACTTTGAAGCCCTAATAAGGTGTTTCAATAGTTCCATTTGTTGTTTCTTGAATTCTTATAAAGGTTGTTGATATCATTTGATATTAATGCAAGTTATAGATATTAATGAATGTGAAATGGGTTTTGATTTTGGAAGTTTGAGGTGGGAATTTCTTTGGTTTTTGGAAACTCTAATCAACATGACAAAAAAACAAAAAGAATAATAATAAAAATATAATTATTTTAAAGAATTGTGTATTGATTAGTTTCTGAATCTGAATGGTTCTGTACAAACTGGTATTTTAAAAGAGTGCTATTGTCTTTTAAACACCGTACCTGTATTTTTGTTTGTTTCTGTAAGTAAAGTGAATATTTTAAAAAGTCAATATAGCCTGCAAGAACTAGTAAATTTGGGTAAATTGTGATTATGTGGATGCTTATGAAAAACCAAGTGTTATGGTTCGAAATTAAGTAACTATATATATTGTGATTTTGAAGCTTAAAAGAACTTGGAATGGGCTGTGAGTTTTCTAGACTCTGCTCGTGTTGCTGTGTTACAGAACAGAATGGAGTGATTGCGGAAGCCCGTGATGTTGGTATATAAGAATGCTTATTGTATCCCTTTTTGTTGCCATAGGTACTATTTAAGATTACATTTTTTTTTGTAACGCAAACAGAAGAGACAGGTGAGGCAAGTGATTTGCCTTCGTTCCGTGAATTCTCCATTGAGCAACTTAAGATTGCTACATCTGGGTTTGCTGCGGAGTATATTGTCTCTGAACACGGAGAGAAAGCCCCTAATGTGGTCTATAAAGGGAAATTGCAAAACCAGAAACGGGTTGCCATCAAACGGTTTAATAGATCTGCGTGGCCTGATCCGAGGCAGTTTTTGGTACGTATATCTCTGCATGCAATACAATATTCTATTTTGCATGCCTTTGTCCACGAATAGTCAACTTTTTTGACCATCATATCTAGTTTTTTGGTGCAAAGTGCAAACAAATACCCCATTGTTCTTGAAAGAAATAATGGGAATAAACACATTATAATTCATGGTAAGAATTTCAAACAAGCTGTATTTTACACATTATCATTGGGAACTAAAAGGGTGTGTTTCGTTATTGTGAAATGGAAATGTTTTCCAGAAGAAAAAAAAATTCATGAAAAGCTTGAAAATAGAATGTGTTCAAATATGACCTTCTCAGAAGAAAAAATATATATTGAAAAGAGAAAACTCACTCACTAATTTATAACTGTACTTAAATAGTTTTCAGTTATTAACCTTTCTAGAAACAGGGAACTTCTTTTGAGATTAAAAATTGTCGCAAATTTTTTCTTGACATAATAAGCACCTTTTATTTGAAATGAAAAATTAAGAAATCGTTTCTCCGACTGAATGCTCCCTTTACTCATTCTAGGTGGTCTTTATGATATAACTTGTGAACCACAAAATACTTGATGACCTCATGATTAAACAGTCACATTTTCCATCAACGAACTATCTTTTAATATTGTGTACTATCACAGGAAGAAGCAAGAGCAGTTGGTCAGCTCCGAAGTCCTAGATTGGCCAATCTAATTGGATGCTGCTGTGAAGGTGATGAAAGACTACTTGTTGCCGAATTTATGCCACATGAAACACTTGCAAAGAACTTGTTTCATTGTAAGTTCCGTATATCTCTGTAATTTAATTTTGAATTGTCCATTTAGTTTAATGAGAGTTATATTCTAAATATTGATTAAATTTTCATCTTATATTAGGGGAAACACAACCTATGAAATGGGCAATGCGATTAAGGGTGGCTTTATATCTTGCAGAGGCTCTAGAATATTGTACAAGTCGTGGGCGTGCTCTTTACCATGATCTCAATGCCTACAGAATAGTTTTCGATGATGTATGTTGTTACGCTTTCATTATTATATTTAGGGGGTGTTTGGATGTACATTATAAAACTGAATGTTGCAATTTGAAGTTGTAGTAGTCGGTTTTTAGTGTTTGGGTGAAGTGATTCTGACTATGAGCATCATATTATTTGTGGTGAAATAATCAGTTTTACACATGCTACAACAAAACTGATTAAATCAAACTGATATTACAACTTCAACCAGCAGAAGCGCCAAAACACTGTGTTTTATAACAGCTGATTATTTGACTGTGACTGTATAAAACTCATAATCAGTTTCAAAATGCGCATCCAAACACACCCTCTAAATCGGTTGTTGATATGTTGCAGGATGCTAATCCTAGACTCTCCTGCTTTGGATTGATGAAGAACAGTAGAGACGGAAAGAGTTACAGTACAAATTTGGCATTCACCCCTCCCGAGTATCTGAGGACTGGTATTGAAATTTCTACTTATGACGTGTATATGCATCACAAATTTAATTTGTCCACACATATAATAGTGTTTCCGGTAATGTTAATAAAAAAAATGTTGTAAACTTGTATAGCAACTATCACTTATACACATTGCAATATTCTTCACTAATAAAAGGTGAGAAATAGAAATAGGATATGAGCGATTTCATTTATTTTGTACAGAAAGATGCCTATTTACGATCCATGATGCTGCAAAAACTAGCACTCAAAAAGTCAAAATAGTATGAATTAATGTCTGACGTTATATATTTCGTTTATTGATATTTGACACTTGCTTTCCTTAAACTTGTAGGGAGGGTCACAGCAGAAAGTGTGATTTACAGTTTCGGGACCCTTTTGCTTGACCTTTTAAGTGGAAAGCACATTCCTCCTAGCCATGTATGTGTTTTACCAGTCAACTATGTGCCGCGATGATAGATTTGCATGTATGTTATTAAGTGCTTATTGCTTGTACATAGAGTTGGCAATTTTGACCCGTTCACTGATGAATATGTAGATGTGGCCTGTGGGTTATGTTTTATCTCTAATGGGTTAAAAGGGTAAATTAGAAAGTAACCCATAAAGGAATGGAAACTGGGTCCGAGTGGGTCGAACGGGTTAGAGGTTGAAGCTGCCCAGGGTGTTTTTTTAATGCACAAGACCTCCTAAATTATTTACTGGAGAGAACTAGAGCATCGTTGAAATAATATAATTTGCTTATTTGTACTTAACTCACTAATTGTTTATATCTAAGTTCAAAAGAATTGAACAAAAAGTCTCCTCCTACCTAAGATTGTCTGTTTTGACTAGAATCCGTTTTGACTAGAATCCGTTTTGACCCATGACACACCCACCCATTTTCCACCTTTATGTGTACCAAGACTTGGTTTGTATTAGTTTTTACTACATCTATCCTGTTTCAAGAATTTGTTAATTTTGGCTCAACATTACAGTTTTCTTCATACTGATACATCCACTAGTTATTTTTTAGTTTTCTGAAATTGTTACTGTCTAATAATCAATGTCGTGTGGGTTTATCAGGCTCTTGACCTAATAAGGGATAAGAACCTTCAAATGCTTACAGACTCTTGTTTGGAAGGACAGTTTTCTAATGATGATGGAACAGAATTAGTACGGTTGGCTTCAAGATGTTTACAATATGAGCCACGTGAGCGACCAAATCCAAGGTCATTGGTTACTGCTTTGATTCCTCTCCAAAAGCGAATGGAGGTAATGTGTTACTTTAACTCGAGTTTGAATATTTTATTCGAAGACTAAATAGACACTTTTAAGTTTCACCTATAGAATTCAAATTCTATAATACCCATACTCTTTGGGCTCAATTGCTATGCGTGTTACTATGATTTTCTCGTTTTAGCAGTCTTAAAGGCCACAAGATGTGTTTTTAGTGTTCATGATTAGAGGTGAAATTTCGACCCATCTACTTATTACCATGCCGATTTAGGTTGTGCATTATCTCAAACGAGTCAAATGGGTCCGATCAAAAACTTTAAGCTAAAAGAGGAACAAGTTGAAGTGGTTGAAAGTTGCTTAAAGTCTATTTTTTAAGCATATAATCTCCTAAATCATTTTATTCAAAGATTTTCAATATTATTGTTAAACATAATTAGCACATAGTGTAGTTATTATATGTATAATCTAAAATGGGCAAAAAAGTGTTTGGAGCTCAACCCGGCGCTCTTTGACCCGTGGATTGCGCATTTTGACCTGCTTGTTATTCCACCTCTATCATGATATATATGTTTTTTTCGACCTTTTCTTTTTGCTGTATTGAATCTTTTAGCATTTAAATATCACAGGAGCCTTCTCACGTATTAATGGGTATACCGCAAGGTGACCCTACTATGCCTTTAACCCCGCTCGGTGATGCCTGCTTAAGGATGGATTTAACAGCCATACATGAAATCTTGGAAAATTTAGCCTACAAAGATGATGAGGGAGCAGCAACCGAGGTTTGTTTGTGGGTTGACCTTTTCTTTTCAAAGTCGGCAGACGTAACACTTACGGGGTTTTTGATAATGTCTTGCAGCTGTCTTTCCATATGTGGACAAATCAGATGCAGGACACCTTGAACTCCAAGAAGAAAGGGGACATAGCTTTTCGCCATAAAGAATTCAAAGCCGCAATAGACTACTATACACAGGTTATTGCAAATGTTTTAAATTTCCTTCAAGGCTTTAACTATTCAAAAAATCATCTTAATTAGCTTTTTGTTGCCAACACATAATTTCTCTTGTAATTAATGCAAAAGTAAACACTACTAGTTTGCTACAAATGTCTTTCCAAAAAAAAAAAAAAAATTGCTACCGAAGTTCCAGTTTTGCAATATGCATATGTTTGTTTTCAAAATGCTGGTTCAAAAAAACAATTTTTAAAGGTTGCAATTTTGACCCATTTACTTATGAATGCATTAATGCGAAGTTTTTTTTATCTCTAATGTAACATGTCAAACGAATCAAGTGTGTTAGAAGTTGTCTGAAGTGTAATTTCTAATACATAAAATAAAACATTCTTAAACTTTTTTTTCTTTCAAATAGTTAGATTATTACTGAAATAATACAATAGTGTTAATCATATATGACACCACTAATTATTAAAAAAAATAAAGATAGTAGTAAACTTTAATAGTTCTGATCATGCAGTGTTTCGGTCTGTAAAGTGGTTTTCTTTTCAGTTCATTGATGTAGGAACCATGGTCTCACCGACAGTGTATGCACGTCGAAGTTTGTCATACCTCATGAACGATATGCCACAAGAGGCACTCAGTGATGCTGTACAAACACAAGTCATATCCCCAGTTTGGCATATAGCTTCCTACTTGCAAGCTGCTGCACTTTTTGCTTTAAAGAGGGAAAATGAAGCACACATTGCACTCAAAGAAGGCGTGGTTCTTGAAGTGAAAAAGAAAGTTACTTGATAGTTTCCAACAAAAAAAAACATTAACAGCATCCAAAACAGTAAAACACCACCAAAACTCAAAAGTGGCCAACAGAACCAGATTTTATAGAACAAGGTGCCATTATTATGTGGAAAATTGAAGCTTGATGACAGAAGATAGTGTAAATCTAATGTATGGCTTTGAGTTTCAAATTTTGTTGCATTTTTTGTGTTTGGTTTTTTGAAGCATTGTGTGGAGATAGTTTGATTGGTTGATCGTCACTCGGGATTCGCTTTACGAAGGTCGTGAAGGAGATTGCTCTTGATGTCAGGTGAGTATGTAATGTTAAAGTTCATGCTTAAATCTTGGGTTGATAAAGGGATACTTAATTCTAAATTCTATAAATGGTATCTGTGGATTACACACCGATTTACGAAAATCATCCATATACTTTATTTTTCACTTTTTAGTCCAATAAGTTTACGTTTTGCTCGAAAATAGTCCTTCATTCACCTAAAATGACTAAAATACCCTTTGACCATTTATATCTTTACTATCTGAAAATGACAAGAGAAAGGTTACTTTAGTAATTTTAGGTGGATGAGGGATCATTCTCGAGTAAAACATAAACTTATTAGACTAAAAAAGTGAAAAATAAAGTATAGGAATGATTTTCGTAAATCAATATAAATCACATTGACCATTTATAAAATTTACTCTAATTTTCAATTCACCTACTTCCTTATTGTAAATGTTTTGTGTCCAATGCTATAATAGTGTAATTATCTTAGAATTGCTTATATTGGCTTGTTCATATGCAACTACACTAAGTTCTTTTATTATACAGAGTTAATTTACTGTATATGATTATATCCAATTTAATATACTGATTATACTAGTGTAGATGTTTGAAGATATCAAAATGATATGTAACATAATTTTTTATTTATTTATGAATTTTGTTAAATGTAGCCTTAAAAATATGTTTAAGAATAAAAAGCATGAATAAAGTGGTGGTACATTAAGTTAGTTGAGAGAAGTTAAATTCACAGGCTGAGTTGTTATTATCAAAGTACAAATTTTATATACGTATCTGAATTTTTTAACTATAGCTCTAAGGGCTATTTTTATTTATTTATTTATTTATTTATTTATTTATTTTCATGTAAAGTGGTCAATGTCTTACCTCTCAAAAGTCCAAATTATACATATAGATAAAAAAAGTGGAATACTTTAATGTCAAGGAAGCAAAGGAATCATACAAGATAAAATTGGAAAATACCCAAAATACACACATAAATGAGCTCTTTCAAAATATTACACATCATTGACTTTAACTTCCATTTTATTGACTTTTTAATTTTCTTCAACTTCCTCATCATATTCATCTTCTTCAACATCATCATCAGCCACAGCATCTTGATATTGTTGATATTCAGACACCAAATCATTCATGTTACTTTCAGCTTCTGTGAATTCCATTTCATCCATTCCTTCCCCTGTATACCAATGCAAGAAAGCCTTCCTCCTAAACATCACTGTAAACTGCTCAGAAACTCGTCTAAACATTTCTTGAATCGATGTCGAATTTCCCATAAATGTTGATGACATTGAAAGCCCAGTAGGCGGGATGTCACAAACGCTTGATTTCACGTTGTTTGGGATCCACTCGACGAAATAAGAAGAGTTCTTGTTTTGTACATTGATCATTTGTTCATCGACTTCTTTAGTCGACATTTTGCCACGAAACATGGCGGATGCAGTGAGGTAACGTCCGTGACGTGGATCTGCTGCACACATCATGTTCTTCGAGTCCCACATTTGTTGAGTGAGTTCCGGGATCGTTAGAGCACGATATTGTTGTGATCCTCGAGATGTTAATGGTGCGAATCCGACCATGAAGAAGTGGAGACGGGGGAACGGGATGAGATTCACTGCGAGTTTTCTGAGGTCGGAGTTGAGTTGACCTGGGAATCGGAGGCAACACGTGACCCCACTCATAGTAGTTGAGATCAAGTGGTTTAAGTCCCCAACTGTAATGGCAGTTACACAAGTTAAAAAATACAATCCAAATAAAAAAAATTACAATTGTTCGTGTAACACTTACTTACACGAACAATTGTTAAAATTGAACAATTAAGATAACATGATTTAGTTGACTTACAACTCGGGTTTGTTAACTTGAGAGTACGGAAACAAATATCATACAAAGCTTCATTATCGAGAACCATGCACTCATCAGCGTTTTCCACAAGTTGGTGGACGGAAAGGGTGGCGTTGTAAGGCTCGACAACGGTATCCGACACTTTTGGTGAAGGGAAGACCGAAAAGGTCAACATCATTCGATCCGGATATTCTTCACGGATCTTGGATATCAATAGGGTACCCATACCCGATCCCGTCCCACCTCCAAGTGAGTGACATATTTGAAAACCTGTTACACAATAACATGTTACTATTGTTCATTTTTTATACTACAGTACTATTGTATGTAAAAGTTAAATCCATGATGTACCTTGCAAACAATCACAATTTTCGGCCTCTTTACGAACAACATCAAGGACTGAGTCGATTAACTCAGCACCTTCGGTGTAATGCCCTTTAGCCCAATTGTTTCCTGCTCCATTTTGGCCGAAAATAAAATTATCGGGCCTAAAAATGTTACCATATGGCCCGGTACGTAGACTATCCATTGTACCGGGTTCTAGGTCCACTAGCACGGCCCTAGGTACATATCTTCCACCACTAGCCTCGTTATAGTACACGTTTACTCTCTCTAATTGGACTGCACTAGTACCGACGTATTTTCCTGTTTCATCGATGCCATGCTCGTCACAAACGACCTCCCAAAACTTCCCTCCGATCTGGTTACCGCATTGTCCGGCTTGAACATGAAGAATTTCCCTCATTTTCTTAAAAATAAAATTAAGAAAATTATATTAAAAATTATATTTTGGGAAGTTAAGGAAAGGGAGAATGGAAATGAACAATGAAGGATGAAGGGAAAATGAGGCCTTTTGTAGCAAGAACGAGATATTATTGTGATGGAGACGGGGAATTTTTTTTTATTTTTTTTAGATTTTTAATTCATAAATCTATTATTTTTCAAAAAATAAAATAGTGATAATAATTTCGAGTAAGAAATAAAAATAATAATTTCCATGTGGGTATGGATTGTCGTGTGGGCCATAACCAAGCCCATCAGGATTTAATGAGCTGGACATGATAGGAGACAGAAGGGTGGAGTTGCCTTAATCATCTATATTTCCGGTTTTACCCTTTCTATTGCTAAACTTAAATATATTATAGTTTAAGGGTATAAACGACATTTGTGGAGTACGAGTATATGTTAGAGTAGAATATACTATACTACATCATGGAGCAAGAAATAATTGAGGTCACTTCAAGGGATCCAATGTTGCATTTTGCAAAGAGATCTTGTTTTATTTAGTTATTTATTGTTAATCACTATAAATATAATCACTTGTTCACCAATTTATGAACAATCCATAGTGACCAAAGTTGACTTTCATAATTCTCAATTTGATGCGAAGAATATGAGGACTAAGCAACATAATATCCTTCTAATTACAAAATAAACGAAACTAATTATCATAAGCTATTACTTGTTATTATCACATAACTAATTCTATTCATTAAATGTCTAACGTCTTAATCGTCTCACCGATTTTTCATAAAAAAATCCCAAAGTCTTTATCATTTCACTAATATTCTCACTCAAACTTCTAACGTCGTTGTCATTTCACTAATCGTTTCACCTAAATTTCAAACTTTTTTGTTAATGTACTATATCTTCATGTTCTTATGTCGTTCGCAAGGACAACTTACAGCCAAACAAATTAATATAGTAAGTTTCGACATGTTTGATCTATATGATAACTCTTATTGTAATCATGAGTTAAGCATAAATGGCTCTTAAACCTTTGCTATCCTAACCAATAAAACTAAGAACAAAACTCATATTGGGTCACATCATGATTCATGTACTTGAATTATATGCATTGTGGTTGCAATGGTATTGTCAAGTAATTAGTTTAGTTTATCAACATCTAAAGCAAAGTGTAGTTAAGAGGGTAAGTTGTCTTCCTCTTAATTATTAAACCAATTAATATTCCTTAGGTCATCCTTCACTTCATGTCCATCACTTTAATTAATATGTTTTTAAGTCGATAACCATAAGTCAACTATGTTATTCAGATGAATGTTGACTATTAATTAATTATGCACTTTCTGCTGAAAATATCTTGAAAGGAGATTGTAACTTCCAACTCATTTATAAACATGGGTAAATGTCATCAAAAGAAAAGAAAAAAGAAAAAAGAAAAAAAAGGTAACTGAACATCTGACGACCATTGACTAGTCCCACACCGCGTGACCACATGAAGGGGATAAATTATACTGGGTTACTATTTTCATTATGAGACTTTTGCTATCATATTCAAAACAGTAATTTAAAAATAAAACATGATGATGATGATGATGATGATAACTTTTTCACCTGCAAATGTAACCCACCAACACAAACACATCCACTAGTGTTCATTCATTGTATGAGATAGTTGCTAAAAGCTCATTTCTTAATTTCTCCAGTGCAAGTTTTTACTTGGGTACACATAATTACAAGAAAAAACGAACACCCCAAGGATAAATGTCACAAAAACAAACAAGAATATTGGTAAACAACTAACATGGTAGGTCACTAGAGAGCATGAGAGGCACATGGGTGCATGTCAGCTTACACATGGACATGAGTTGATGCACAATGCCTCCCAAAAAATATGTTAAAGAAAAGATTGATCTACTTAGGGACGAAAGTGACCAAGCTATACAACGAGAGTTGCTAATTTGCTACACTCAAAAGCTTCCATCATACCATAACCGCAGGGGCGTTCTAGTCACTGAAACTTACAACTTAACTATCTTAACATTATGTGATTACTAGAAATGAGAAGTTGAGAAAACCTAGATCTGAGAACACGTTATTATTGCTTTGCAATCCAAGTAATTGAATTGATATAGTTTAATAATTAACTGAAGAAAACACAAATACACAGATCAACTTAGTTATCCTGCAGGTTTACATAGGATCCTACGATTGTTGGAACATAGTAAACCTCAGACCTTAAATGGTATTGTTCTACTACGATTGCTGCATTTATGGTCACACAGGTACGCACCCCACGATCACTTCATGCATATGACATACAGCTTATTCCTACAAAAATATTGTGCACAATTCATTAGAGTGTAAAAAGAAGTGAAAGGAAACCTAAAGGTGTCAAGTGAAGATACATACAGAAATATGGACAAGAAGTCGAGCATCTTAGTAAAGTAGCTCCTCAAATACAGGATCCACATTTTGCCCCCACTTCCCATGGTACAAATCCAGGAGTTTCTCTGCTGGTGTTAAACCTGCACCAGAGATATACATACATCTCTGTCAAATTTTCTGGTTGAGGTGACACTAAACTATAGAAATGGCAATGTGGGTGGGTCGGGTTAGTTGGGTAACTAGTTGAAACATTCCAGGTTGACCCAGAAACACTTTTTGTCATTAGTACCTTAGTAGTCTTTTTTATGCATTAGACATACAATGTGGGTGACTTTTGAAAGGGTTGACTCTTTTGACCTATTCCAGTCGAAGCTAATCTTTTTAATTTACCGATTTGACCTGTTAGAGATAATACATAATACAAATCGACCGATATAAGAATATGAGTCACAACTGCCAAATCTACCACACATTGTGTACTTGCTGCCATAATATAAACCATTAACCTCCCATTACCTGTTCTAACAACCTCTGCCACTTCATTTAAGAATCCTGTTTCCTTATATCCTCTTCTCTCCAAGCCATCCTGAATAAAAGGTGATTGTTAAAAGGATTGACAATAGATTTACAAACATGAATATCAATCAAAGTTGCATAATAACCTTTGCGAACTTCAGAACGTCTTCGGCGACATGTTTCAGCAATCCATCACGGAATGGCGTTCTCAGACCAGTTACAGGCACCTGAATTTTAATTTACAAGTCAACAACATTCATGAAAGACTTAATTGTCCATATAATGAAAAAAATAAATCAAAAAGCAAGAAATTATTATAATACTCATCTTTATACTGTCATACTACCTTATTTCTCAACATTTCTCTTTCTTCTTTCGTCCAATCGGCTGTCATGTCCAAAACATTTTGCAGAGAAATATCATCATACAATATGCCCACCTGTAGTTCAGTTGCACTACGGTGAGATTTAAACGGAAAACGCTAAAAGGACGCCTTGAATATATAGACAAACTAGAAGCTTAAATACCGAAAATATACTAAATTTATTACTCGTATATATCTGCATATTCAATATATGATGATGAAATGAGCATACCCAAAACGCGGGCAATGCACACAACCTCCTCCATGGTCCTCCATCAGCACCCCTCATTTCCAAATATCTTTTAAGTCTCACCTGAATCAGCGAGAAATGACATAAAGTTTAAAAATCAAAGAACTAAAAAAGGATGTCCTTTTTCTCATGTTTGCAAGTAACATACCTCGGGAAATATTGTTGTGAGATGATTCTCCCAATCATTCAGAGTTGGATACTCTCCTGGGATAGGAGGAAGTTTTCCTGCGAGGAAGTCCTGTAAATAATGACAGTTAATTTCATAGATAACTTGATTACATAATTAATTAGACTTTCGGAATAGACTCAAACCCTGAAGGACAATCCCGAACAGTCGACATACTTTTTCTTCCGATACACAAAATACATCGGGACATCAAGAGCATATTCTACATATTGCTCAAATCTGAGCCCGTGAAAGAGAGGGAGAATCAGTATAAAATCAAATACAGATGCAAAAAATAACTTCATATAAATAAATAAAACATTTGTAACGTATCATTAAAAGATTATCAGAGCAAACTTACCCAAATGAATCATCAAAGACAAAAGGAAGCATCCCGGCACGATTATTATCGGTGTCCGTCCAAATTTGGCTGAGAGAGGAATATATAAATGTCACTATATCTTGTCATATGTATCACATTTATGATAATAGCAGGTAGCAGAAATAAACCTCCTCATGCTGAGGTAACCATTCGGCTTTCCTTCTGTAAATGGTGAATTAGCGAACAGTGCTGTCGCAATCTGATTCATGTTAAACAAGTGAGATCAGTATATGATTATAATTTCTGGAGGTGGTAAAAAGGGTGGGCCAGGTAACGATTCAAAACAGGCAACTTTGTAGCAAAAATAGAAAAATCTTTAATAAAAAATCAGTTTGTCAAGTATGATTACAAATGTTAAGCGACCTGACGTTCAAGAGATAACACAAATATATGTTTTTCAATACTAATCTAACTTATCGAACAAAATGATTTAGGAATCAGGAGGGTATATTCATTAAAAATGCACTTTTGGCGACTCTTGACCCGTTTCTTTTATAGTTATTATTTTATTTTATCATAACCATTTGATATGTTTGAAATAAAACGTATCCTGAACTTACTCACTGATAAATCACCAATGAAAGGGTCGAAACTGCCACCGGTAATAAATTCAGTGACAAGTGAACATAACAAAGCATACTCACAGGTTGTAAAGCAAGACCAGCGCGGAATTTTCTTATCATGTCAGCTTCAGAAGAGAAATCTAGATTAACCTGTCAATGAAATACACAAATCAACTTCAAAGTTTACACTAAGGAATTAATCCCGACAACCACAGAGCTTTTATTTAACTAAAAAAGGTGACATGTTAGTCTGAAAAAGCTCACCTGAACAGTACATGTCCGGAACATCATGTCAAGTCCAAGAGAACCAACTTTAGGCATGTAATTTCTCATAATTTCATATCTTCCCTGAGCCAAAATACCATTTACAAAGAAATTTGTTTTACTACTTACTGAGAAATTATACATTACCCACAAATTCATGATTCAATTTAACACACCAGAAGTCAACTCACTCCTATAGAGCCATCTTAAAAGGATAAAAGTAAAGATAGATTTTAAAATACATTCCATCACAATCTCCAGCTGAATCATAGACAGATGTAGTATATGAAAACGGTGGTCTACCTCAAGGCTTTCTATAATTTACACCGAACTATTGCTGGTTAACGCTGTTAAAGCAAATAGTAAATGAAATATGAAATTAGCATATCCTTTTACCTTGGGCATTATAGGTATATCTTTCCGTTCCCATTTTGGCTGGAATCCAAGTCCTATAAACCCAATTCCCATCTCTTCAGCAACAGCTTTTACCTGTAAATTTATAGACATGACAAAGGATACATGACTATGCATAAGGTGTAAATAACAAAATCAAGTATTACTAACAAATATTTTGGAAAATTACTTAATCATGCACACAGAAATTTCAGAAATCTAACAAATCATGGTACAAACCTGGTAAAGATGTGAATTGACTTCAGCACAAGTTTGATGAAGAGTTTCAAGAGGAGCACCACTAAGCTCAAACTGACCACCAGGTTCCAAAGATATACTTTGCTTTCCCTAATAGAAAGTAATTTAAATGGTTTAAATATTATGTTAAGTAGCAAAAAGGGGAAAGCTGTCTAAAAATAAAGATTAGCAGGGCGCATCAAAACCAAACAACTTAAATCATGTATGGCAAACACTTAAGTTTTTTGTTTTCTGCAAACATTTCTTGTAATATATATAAAGTTTGTTTGATAGTACAAATGAATTGTGTATGCAAAACTGTTCCCTTTTACAGCGAAGGAAAATTGAAACATTTAAGTAAAAAAATTCAAACCAAGCTCAACTTCATTGAAGTCAAAAGGTCAATGCAAGTTTTTTGTAAACAGGTAAATGGATGAAGATGAGGTTTTCCTTGTTCAGGTTACCAGGGAAGGGCGAGTAGTTTTACTCATATGTACACGGTATAACCGGGATATCTCGTGACCGTTTTTTGAATTATTTTCCGTTTACAAACTCACAGACTCACAGACAATATTTTCCGTTTACAAATTTTAGTGAATAGGTTTAGGAATTCTATAAACATAAACATTTGTCAACATCCTTTCCTCTATATCTTTCATGCAAAAACAAAAAACAAAAGGGAAAAAAAAGAAAAGAAAATAGAAAGAAAAAAGAAGAAGAAAATAACTAGGCCAAGCTATTTTAAAATTTCCAAAGAGAAAATCATTCCATTGAAATAAATTACAAACATATGCAGATTACCTGTTTAAGACCAATTATGTTGTCGCCTTCCATGATTTTTTCCCAGTCAAATCTCTCGGAAATAGCATTTAGCAGATGGGCAATTTGCTCGTAAGTCATAGGACGTAACGTTTTAAGATCAAAACCAAACTTTTCATGTTCTGTTCCTATTCTGCCAAATTAACACAGTAGGACCGATCATTGAGAATATGTATTTTTCAAAATTGATGATGCTAAGAAGACTATGCAAATCAATCAGGCAATATTTATAGAAAATAAAACAAATAAACGTTAAAATCAAGGCATATATGTGATTTTGAGCATAAACGATGACTAAGAACCAAGAAATAATTTAGAAATTAAACCTCCAATTTTCCTTAGGCTTGCACCCAGAAGCAAGGTAAGCCACAAGGTCTTCTTTTGTGAGTGGCTCTGTAGCAACCACCGCATCCTCTGTGGGAGGACTTGCAGCCACAATTAGTTTATTGCCCCTTTTAGATTTTACACTAATGGCGTCCACATGCATATTTTGTGTAGTCTTAGAGGAAGCCCACGGAAAGGCAACCGTAGAGGCCCGGTGTCTAAATGCATTTGTGCCGTTTGTTTCACTAAAAACTGAATTATAACCAGATTTACATTGTAAAATCTCAGTACGAATGCCTTGTGATGGACTCGTCTGAGACATTAATACCATTTTTTATCCCTGCAAAACACATCACCATTAACAAAAAGCACAAAAATATAGATACAACAAGTAACAACTATAATCCTGATGATACCGATTTCTAATCCTTCTACGGAAACCATGGACAGTCAAAATATCACCTATTTTGTCTTTTAAAATTGTAACTATATTTGATATCATAACCTTTTGTACATTACATAAGAACAAACGGCATTCAATGTTCTACCATATCGTCTATGGAAATGACATTAACTTCCATCTGCATACACTACTTTTAACACACATACGCACACAAGGCACTCAACTATTTCGGGATAACAATCTACAAAATTCCTATTCGTCCTACATAATTTACATACAAGCGTTTTCACTCCTTATGTCCCACTACAAACAAGCCCTTTTTCATATTCATAATAAGCACAAAATTTGTCAACCATGACTATTTCATGTATTTAGATTATTCGACTAATTATTATTACCAATAGAACATTATTATTTTCATAACTGCATCTTATCTTGACTGATAGTGAGTCACCTATCCAAATTCTACATTAAACACTAATCACATAATGAATTCACCACAAATTCAATGAATTCAACACAAATCCAATAATTTAAGAGAAAGATAGAAATGAAAAACCTATTTCCACTACTGAAGAGCAAAAAGTACAGAATAGCAATTGAATAACAATTATATGTGTATAATATATTATATATTTATATAGAGGGAATTTACCGGAGCTTACGGTGGCGGCAGCCGGCAGTGTGGAATCTTTGGTAATCTCCGTGAACAAATTGGTGACTATTTTAATGGAATGATGACAACAGTAGACATACAGTGAGTGGGAGAGAAATTAGGGTTCTTTATTGATTTGATTTGATTCTTGTGGGGGTTGTCGGGTTGGGGTTTTAATTAATTTAACCCATGACCCGACCGAAAGGAATGTAACGGGTAAGTAAAATCGTAACGACGTCAATTTTGACTTGAGCGGTGGCGGCTGCTTAAAAGTGACGCAAGGGTCCATGTCATCTTTCTTGTTTATAAAACATGGCACTCCAAAATTTTGACTTTGTGATGTATTAATTAATAAATTTTATTAATCTAAAAATCACTTCCATTTTATTTATAATCATTTTTATTATTCTTATAAAACTTATAACTCAAACAATATTATTTCTGAAGTCTTTTTTAGAAGTAATGGTATGGGGTTCTTTACTTTTACATGCATTAATTAATTTAAGTAATATAATAAAATGAACATATAATCAAACAGTACGATGCAATTGTTTTTTTTTAATGAGTTATAATACACGAGTATATTATATCAACCTAATATTTGACCTAACACATTCAACAATTAACATGTGTACAATCACTTTTTTTCATTATTAACCTTATCATGATCTTGTTATATGTGTTAATTATATATATATATATATATATATATATATATATATATATATATATATAGCTATTATATGTGAGAATCATGAGAACTATAAGCAAATACAAAATATAATAACATCTAACTATTTTATTTGAAATTATATGCATTTAGTATTTTACATCTAGTTCTCATGATTTTCACCAATTGTTAGTTCTCACAAAATTCTTATCATATTTATATAATATAATTAGGTTGACTATTAATATCCATTAGTAGGTTTACAAAAGTGTCAAAATTAGTTGTTTATATTAAACCGCATAAATTGACAAGTGCTTTTCTACAAACATAAAAAAATGAAAAGAAAAGTACATACTTATATGCGTTATAAATTGTTGGAAGGCAAGAATAATCTAGCTATGACCACGTAATAAAGCACAAATATTTAAAAATTGTATTTTATATGCTCTCATGATTATGTCTATGTGTTCTTTTAATATATTGAATAAACAATCAAAGCAAGTTTAATTATCAATTACTATCGTATATTTTAGTGTATCCATGAATTAATTGATACGTGATAGGTGATGCGAAATGTATATTCGACTAAGTTACTTTCTCCGTCCCAATTTTATAGTCCAATATTCCTTTTATGTATATCTCAAATTTATTCCACTTCCATAAATAGATAAGAATAATATTGTAAAGTTTTTTTATACCCCTAATATATGCATTTAAGATAAAAAAAAATAGGTAAAAAATAAAGGGTAAAACTACCATCTTATTAAAAAAAAAGTAAGTAGAATGATGATATTTTCTTAAAGTGTGTATTTTTTGTCTGTGGACAATAAAATTAGGACGGAAGGAGTACTAAATATCGAGCTCAACAAAAATTGCAAGGGTCAGGGGTTGTGCCCCATTGTGGAGTCATAGGGAAACGCCTCTAGCGGGATCCAAAGGGCAGAGTCCCTGACTGCGGTCCCGGTATAATGTACCCGGAATTAAGTGATGGATTGTCATAAGTCCAATAACTGCCGTCTTGGTTGGATATAACAAGCTCATAATGCAAACATACAAACAAAATGCTCTGTAATATGATTTTGTGCTAAACATATTGACTTTTATGGTTTTATCCCAAAGTGAATTTCGTGAACCCATGCACGTAAAGGTCGAAATATCTCTTTTGAAAAGTGATATGTACACGACTCACAAATTTTATTTGGTTGAAATTATACCTTGATTACACAAATTCTCCAAGAGTTACACGTTATTTATCGATGTTAAAAGACTTTGTTCTTTATTGTTAGTAAAATAATAACAAATATTAAAGGAACTCATGTTTATTTTTAGGTTATATTATAGATGTTTCATTTTCTTTTCTAAATAAACTAGTAAACAATTGTTATTGCTACACTAGAACTATTTTCTAGTACCTTGTTTCTCAACAACATTCAATTTCAATTTCATAGCAGATTTGTTATGTAACATATGGTTTAAAGGTTCTAGACCCATGATGATTTTGTATAAGTTTGATATGGGTCATTTTAGAGTAGTTGGACTTAAGTGTGTTTAATTGTTATGGATTTACGGTCACCTGTGTAATTAATTTACTATATACATATGTCATTTGAGTGTTATTATCTGATGCATTGTACAAATAATGAAACACAGATTAAACCTATTGATTCACATAATACTCAAGTTAACCTCTTACAACACACATTGATTCAAAGAATACCGCAGTTAGGATTGATTCAACTTAGTTGATGAACATAACTTAAGAGGAAATTCAACTTTCATAAAAACGACAACCAACCTTTCCATGTCCACAAAAGAACACTAAATAACAAACAGAAATTTGAATGGGCTTAAAAACAAAACGGGCCAAACACATGTCCAAAAACGAAAACCCAAAAATAAACATAAAAACATAAAAGTGTCCATAACTCCTTCCAGAACACGTTTTTGTGCTTCTCGCTCCAAGCTTTGATTTGATAGGTAATTTGCCTAAAACGGAGTCTTGTAGCCCATGTTATGGTCATTTGCGTGAAGTCTTTACCCGATCATGGGCCTCCAGAAATATAAATGTCCGATCCTCCACGTGAGGGCCCGCATCACTAATTTCGTGGTTACATGTTTAGATTAGTTACTTATACAAGGAGAAATATAAGGAGATGTACTCAGTATTGTATTTATGAATCATTTGTACAACCTAATGTCAATTGATAGTTATTCTGATACAAATTGTTAAAATTAGTTTACTATCACATGTGATACTACGCAGTATCACATGTGATATTCGTTGTTATCACACGTGATAGTCGTTGTTATCACACGTGATAGTTATTATCCCATGTTATATTTAGTTGTTATCATATGTGATACTAAATTGTGCAGTTTTCAAAATCCACCAAAAAAATGAAAAAAAAAAGTTTGTCGAGATTATACAACGTGAGATGTCAAATAGAAGAGAAAAAAACGATGATTTTTATGGTGAAATTTTTATAATTTTTTGACTAGCCATTTTTGAGATATCTAATTATAAAGAACGTGGGGGAAAATAATGTTTTGTTAAAATGAATTTTGTACCCCTGTAAATTGAGCTTTCTTATTGGTTTTTTTATTCTCACTAAATTTTCTGTACTCATTTAAACTCAACTCTATTTATATTATTTAGTTTTCAAACAATCCTAATAATTCTACATTCAAATTTTAAACCGATACATCTTATAATTCATAATGATTTTCAGATTTCAGCTTTCAGAGATCAGAAATAACAAACCCAAGACTAATGCACCCTTGGAGTGGGAGGGCAAAATCGTCGGCGTTCAACAAGTTGAACGCTGAAGCCCAACGTTCACCACTCCCCACCAATGTTCAACACCAGTGTTCAAGTTAATGTTTTAAGGGTTTAGTGTAGAGGAATGTACAAATATCTTTATTGTGTGTACCAAATTTCATTTTCGTCTATTGTATGTATCAACCTTTCAACTTTGGTCTATTGTGTGTATCCAATAACTAATTTGATAATGTGACAACCGTATAACGCACCACGTCATTGACACATCATCAAAAGCGGGTGCCACATCGGTCGGATACACACAATAGACCAAAATAGAAAGATTGATACACACAATAGCACAAAACGCAGTTGAGTACGCACTATAAAGTTCAGACTAAAGTTAAGTGCATTACCATGCACTAATCCCATGTTTTAAATCGAACGGTGTATGCAATTATTTTTTTCTTCTTCTTTTTTTTGATTGGTTAAAAACTATTTTTGTGAGACCATTTTGAACTTTGAGTTGAACATTGAACCACTCTCTCTAAAA
This sequence comes from Gnaphalium uliginosum, assembly GCA_963930675.1. Classification (NCBI taxonomy): domain Eukaryota; kingdom Viridiplantae; phylum Streptophyta; class Magnoliopsida; order Asterales; family Asteraceae; genus Gnaphalium; species Gnaphalium uliginosum. Next base: position 44,371,991 of record OZ005685.1, on the reverse strand, counting down.
TCGATTTTGTATTAAACTTTAGTGTTTAAAGTGTTTAATTAAACATCGAGTTGAAAGGGCTACCACTATACTCTATAGTTAAAAGATCGAATATTGAGCTAAACATCAAACTGAATATTAAGTTGACCATTGAGCTGAACATTGAGCTGAAAATTGAGTACAACGACAAAATTCGGCCCATTGTTTGAGTTCCATTGTGAACAAAACCCAACCCATCGTCAGCCCGTTTACAAGCGATAATTTGCCAAAGGTACTTTTACTTGCGTAAATTTGTAAAATTGCGGATCAATCTGGGTCGGGCCAAACCCGTATATTATGCAAGCAGTGTAGTGCACGCATCAAACGTCCTTCCGTCAAAATCCACCGTCTCCATCGTTTAACGTCGCCGTCACCGTCCAATTTTTCGGTAACTGTTAATAAAAAATCAAACTTACATATACAACGGTATTTCGTTTAAATATCCATCTCTGTATATTTGCAAACCCTAATTTCTACTTTTTTGTTTTCTTATCAATCAGTACAACAAAAAGCTACCTGGATTCTGATTAAATGGTAAGCATCACTTTAAACCCTAATTTATATTGATTTTTCTCACTAACTTTCACTGCTTTCATTTCTTCAATTTGTCGTTAGTCTATAAAATTGTATATATAAGTATATATATATCGTATGGGTTTATGCATGATGGTAGTTGGGGTTTCAGGGATTTGATATTCAAATAAAGGATTATTAGGTTTAGATACCTTGTATTGTAAGAGAATATGATACTAAACATAGAAACAGATATTTACGTTATATTATTGAAATGAAATGATATATTACCGAATTTATGATTCCGGTTGTGGATTTGCAGGGTACTAAAGTTGTGCAAATTGATGTATTGGCAATCACAGACAATGTAGTGGTGCCACTTAATGAAGTTTTGAATGTCGTAAGATTGGTAAAACAGTCGGCTGACGATATTAGTCCGTTGATCGTCACTCAAGCATCATCACTCGGTACGCTTCTTATCTATCAACGACCATTTTGTGAATGCTTAATTGTTATTTTAATGTAGTTGTCTCATATTATATGTTGACATGTGGTAGGTTCTTTGCCGGTGGATTCATTGTCGACTGATTTTGTTATATCCATTAGTAAGTCATCAGATTTTCCTGGTGATAAGTTGTTTGAGGAATTCTCGCGAGTCTTGAAGCCTGGTGGAGAGATCTTTATTCATCAAACTTCTGTGATTACCAAGGAGACGGTAGTACATTTGATATGTTAAATTACAATCATAATGGAGTTGGGTATTAATATACTAATCTCTAACGTCTGTTTTGCAGACAAAATCTTCTCTTGATCGCAAGCTATTGGTTCTAGGGTTTACGGATATACAGGTGGTTCAAATTGCAGACCTACAGTCTTTTGGGGTAAGTTCGTAATGTTTTACTGTTTTTCTGGTGTGCCATAGAGTAAAGGAGTTATGATTTCTTACTAAATACAGTGGACTTTATAATAATGTAAGAATCTCAATTTGGTTTGATTTTCTGTTAACAGATTAAGGCTAAGAAACCTACTTGGAAGATCGGGTCCTCGTTTTCCCTTAAAAAACCGGTGAAAAGCTTACCAAAAGTCCAGATTGATGATGACATGGATCTTATTGACGACGACAGTCTCTTATCCGAAGAGGACTTGAAGAAACCTCAGCCCCCACCTGGTAATGTCATAAATTTAGGGTTAGGGTTAGGATAGGGATGTAAATTGTCAAGTTGGACTGTTAATAGCTAAAAAGAGATGGGAATTTTTAAATTTTTTTTTTTTCTGGTTGCAACTCTAATGAGCTTTTGCAGTTGGTGATTGTGAGGTTGGAAGCACGAGGAAAGCATGCAAAAACTGCAGTTGTGGACGTGCAGAAGAAGAAGAAAAAGTGCAAAAGCTGGGAGTCACTATGGACCAGTTGGAAAACCCTCAGTCGGCCTGTGGCAGTGTAAGTCGTCTTGTACTCTTGTTCATGAACAACTATGTGAAGTTGTCATAATTGTAATCTGTTGTAGACAACCTAATGTAAGATAAAAAGCCACAAACTGACGATAAGTACATTTATATTATCTTCTTACTTTTCTCTTATCTAGATTTTATACTAATGTTTTCTCTCCTATGACCTGGCCCTAAAAATTATATTGTTGAAATGCAGTGTGGATTAGGTGATGCATTCAGGTGCGGCACGTGCCCTTACAAGGGTCTTCCTCCTTTCAAACTGGGCCAGAAGGTATGTTCAGGAAATGATCATTATCAAATTAATTTTGACCTCTTGTATGGTGAAGAGCTGAGGCGGTGTTTGGATTTGTGTTTTAAAACTAATTATCTGAATGTCGTTTTTTAGTGTTCAGATAAAAAGGTTCTACTTCTGCTTGTCTAATTATTCAAGGGCAAATAATCATTTTTGGATAATCAGTTTCGTATATGCTACAAGAAAACTGATTATCAAATGGTTAGAATGAAGTTACCTAATTTGAGAGACTTTTACTCCTGTCTCACAAGATCTGTTTCCTTTTCTCACTAGATTGTTTTTTTTTGGTCATTGTCTATAGTAATTTCTTAAATAACCCGTAACTGTTAAAACTCAAACAAATGATTATATGATTTTGCGGTTACAACTTGAAACAACAAAAACACTGTGGAGCATCATGTTTTATTGTCAATGATATCTAATTCTAAAATAACATAATCACTTACGGAACACACATCCAAACACCACTCAACTATCCAAGAAACATGAAAGTTTAACATGTGGTTGTTAGATAAAAATATTTGGGTGGATTATGTTTATGAAAGCACTATTAATCAATTTCAAACACCGTCTTTACTTCTTTGCGGTTACAAAAAGTGAATATTTCCTGCGACATCATAGATGAATAACTTGTTGAAAAGTAAATGTATCGATGTTTTTTGAACACTACAGAAGTACAGATTGTGATAGATAATAGAAACTTTTGATGTGTTTTGCAGGTGACGTTATCTGATAACTTCCTTGCTGCTGACATCTAGGAATGATAACGTGCAAACAAAATATGGTTGAAAGGCATAAGTTAGATCAGTTTGAAACCATGACGCATGTTATGTTGCCTTCTATTTTATGGAATTTACCTCCTTTTTGTGGTTCATACCCATAACGAGCTGCTCTGATGTGTTCTGGCGCCTTTTTCTTTTGCGCATATAGAACATACTATAAGAATGCTGTTTAGTGTTGATTTCTGAAGAGGTCTTCTGAATCTATAAACGTGTTTTATGAAATCGGTCAAGTGGTTTGATGTGATTGTTTGAACGAAAATGATAGACAACGTGAAAGCTTTACATTATTAAAGAGCATAAAGTGTCATCATGAGACATCATATGCTCAACAGAAGCAAATCAATAATGACTTGGGCATATGAAATAAACTTAAACCATCAACTTTAAGATGAAGTGGGAAAGAGTACTCAAGTATGTGAAAATAAATTAGTTCATAAAATCTAAGCTCGAAACTGAAGTAGAAACAGTATTTATTTAAATTAACAGACCAAGCAACAAATGGATGATAATGTTTATCCGATTTATAGGCAAATTATATGCTTTAAGTTGTTTTTTTTATCTAACTCCATCTATAAAAGGGCATCGACTTATGTTAAGTTGTTGAAGTTCATAGTTCATACCATGTCAATCTATCAAAAAATTACTATCATAAACATTAACATTGCATATATAAGCAAATGCAAATGCAGATGACGAAAAACTACAAAAGAGCTTTGATAATCCAAGTAACTTTCTATACATAGCAAATAACCCATGTAATAAATGATACATACACATCCTACAACTAGTAATCTATTGCAAGATCACTACTTTCCATCTCTTTTCTTTCTAAATTCAGGTTCCAATTCACATTTACACAAAAGGGTAACTTTGATTTTACATAAACTACTATACAAAGTTTCATAAAATTACCAGAATCCATCATCAACCGCGGTCGATGGAGCGGGGTGTCGATCATCTTCTTCCTCAACCTCCATTTCCAATTCGGGACTTGACCCAAATTCAGTCAACTCAATATCAGCAAGATTCTTTAAGTCAACAATCGAAAGCTCATCAAGCCACCTAACCACCAAATCAGCAGCAGTTAGCTCATAAACTGGATGTTTACTAGCCACAGCCACACACTTCATTTTAGCATCATGAGCTGCTTCTACCGTCAAATTTGAATTTCCAAACACAATACACCTTTCGGGTATAAACTGCAAAAGCTGACCCGCATAAACAAACATCTCCGGGTCGGGCTTCCCTCTATGAACATCTTCGGCCGTTACAACAACATTGAAAACACCTTCTATCCCAATTGCACCAATCGCTTCTTCAAGATTCTTCCGTGGGCGGGTCGACACCAAAGCCATTGGAATCTTGTGACGTGTTAAAACATTTACAAACTCACGGGACCCATCACGAAAACGGTAAACACCGCCTTGTAAAGCTTGATGAATCTCTTCTTTTCTTGAAGCCATTCGTTTCACTTGAGATGGATCTCTTGACCAACATAAAACTTCTGAAATCGCTTGCTCGTTTTTCATTCCTTCTATTCGTCTAAGCATAAAAGCAGGTGGCGTCGATTTGCCTTCTTCTTGAGAAAGGGCAAGCCATGATTGTTTTTCGTGATCAGGATTATCTTCTATCAACACTCCCTCCCACTCTAAAATCGCCCCTAACCAACCACAACCCATTCGTTCTTGTCGGGCCAACGGGTTATGTAATGAAGGGTTATCGGCCTTATTCTTAGGTGGCCATGACACCGGTTTTTGATCATCAAAATTATCCAAAAACCGATCTTTTTCTCTATACAAGTTTGGTTCTTTCGCTAATTCCATCGCTTGGGCCTTAACCACTTTTAATCTTGGAACTTTTTTACAAGAAACATTTCTTATATAATGCCCTAAAATTAAATTATGCCCTAAAAGGTATGATGCTGCAGCAATTGATTCAATCATCTTTCTACAACTATTAATTTCAAGAATTCACTCAAGATTTATAGCAAATCCAATAATTATGGAATTAACAAAACCCCTAACTTAAAAAGATTCGATTCCCACAACACAAAAATAAAAAAGAATAAATCTTTTTGTGGGAAAACTGTATCAATTATTCTAGACAGTCTTAAAAAGGGGGAAAAGCATAATAAAGAGAAACAAGCTTCCACAACAAAGATTCGAACTTTATTGTAAAATAATATAAACCGCCAAATTTATGACAATCCCAGAAACCCTAATTGATAAAATTTACACAAAATAGAAAAATATATAAGATTGCAGGTCAATAACAAACATCGAAATAAGGTGTAAGTATGGTTGTATGTGCTATTATATACAAAGTATATGTATGTATATCTTGTCTTGAGATTATATGTACATACAAGGAAGGAAAGATAATTAGAGTACCTGAATTGAATTAGTTGAAAATTGGAAAGAGAGATAAGAAGAAATAAAGGAGAGTGAATGTAGCTATTTGTGGAAGAGGGATTTATTATGTGGTTTATACGAAAGCCTTCCATCATTTTGCAATTAAATTATCAGGCTGAGTTCTCAAATGGGAATGAAAAAATGTTCGAGGAAAGAGGAATCAACAGTAACGTGTGTATATCACAAAATTCATGTTTTTAAAAATTAAATATTTCAAGAACGGCTCATTGAAAAATTATAAAAATTGCACCATGAGAATCAATATTTTTTTCTCTTCGATTAGACATCTCACATGATATACTTTCGACGACTTTTTTTATGATTATACAATATTAGTAACACATGTGGTACGCGCTGGTAACACATGTGTTACTCGTTTACAAAATCCAACGAAGACGAAAAAAATTCATCGAAAGTATACCTTGTGAGATCTCTAATCGAAGAGAAAAAAACGCTAATTTTTATGGTGCAATTTTTATGATTTTTCGACTTACCGTTTGGAAGATATTTAATTTTTAAAAACGTGGGGGAAAGTGAGTTTTGTGACATGTGGCGCGTTCTTATTGGTTCCTCCATTCTCAACTAAAGTTGTTGTACTCATTTGAACCTTACTCTAAATTATTACTCGTATTCAGGGTGTTATTATTATTATTTTTCAAAAGTCTAGACTTACACAACTACTACGAATATACACATTATTGTACCAATATTATATATATATATATATATATATATATATATATATATATAATTAGTCCAACCTAAGACTTGAACTACATACTTCACAGTTGCAAGGGCTACCTCAATAAGCGCTAGACCAATGACCATTTTTATATTAACGATATTATGTTATTGCTATATTTGTGAAAATTACTCCATTTTTGTACATGTATATAAAAATAAGAATTTAAGAGTTGAAAATTTTAAAAATAGCTTTTAAATACTTCATCCGTCGTGCTAGAAAGCGTCCACATTTTTATTTTGAGTTGTTTCAAAATAAATGTCCATTTAATACTTCAACCAATTAAATTTAGGTATCCGTTACAAAAAGTTAATGTCTCTAAAAAACCCTTAAAAGAAAACCGCCACCACCCACTTTTCCTCCCTCTCCGATCATCGGCTCTTGCGGCGGTCCGAGGGGCTTTCCCCTGTCACTATTTTTCGTATATACTTTCTCCAAAATCATTCTCATGGTAGTTTGCTCCGTTAAGGGTTTTCAGGTTCGGTTTCCGCCAAGGATTTAAGTAGTTGTCTAGACTTACATAACTACTACGAATATACACATTATTGTACCAATATTATATATATATATATATATATATATATATATACATATATATATATATATATATATAATTAGTCCAACCTAAGACTTGAACTATATACTTCACGGTTGCAAGGGCTACCTCAATAAGCGCTAGACCAATGACCATTTTTATATTATCGGTATTATGTTATTGCTATAATTGTGAAAATTACTCCATTTTTGTACATGTATATAAAAATAAGAATTTAAGAGTTGAAAATTTTAAAAATAGCTTTTAAATACTTCATCCGTCGTGCTATAAAGCGTCCACATTTTTATTTTGAGTTGTTTCAAAATAAATGTCCACTTAATACTTCAACCAATTAAATTTAGGTATTCGTTACAAAAAGTTATTGTCTCTAAAAAACCCTTAAAAGAAAACCGACACCACCCACTTTTCCTCCCTCTCCGGTCATCGGCTCTTGCGGCGGTCCAAGGGGCTTTCCCCTGTCACTATTTTTCGTATATACTTTCTCCAAAATCATTCTCATGGTAGTTTGCTCCGTTAAGGGTTTTAAGGTTCGGTTTCCGCCAAGGATTTAAGCTTAGTTTTTCGGCAACGTTTCCTATGAAGGTTCTATATATGGTTCGTCTCTTCGGCGATCAATAGGTTATTCAACAGGTATTTCTTTCGGGTTAGGGTCATTTTTCAGTAGGTTTTCGTTTTCAACATGTGGTCGTATTTCTGACAGGTGGTTTTCTATCATGTATTTTTGGTGCACTATCTTGCTACTTGTTCGAACAATTGATCATGGTTTGGTTGTGTCTCAGATCGGGGATAGTATTTCAGATCTGGTTAGGAACAAGGGTAAAAGGGTCAATAGTTAACATCTTGCTAGTTTTCATTTTAATATATGATACCATTAAAAAAATGTTTCAGCCAATTATAAGATACTTTAATAGGTAGAGATGATATTTAATTATTAAAGAATGTAGTTAATAGAAAATTCTAAATTCTGTTTATAGTCGAAATGGACAATTTAACTGTGACAGAGAGAGTAACTCATTGAGTTTAAAAATACAAGGGCGCAAAGTCGGCCCTAGGCACGGGTGGCATGGGCGACGGCCCAGGACACCACACAATTAGGGGCATCAAAATTTCGAGATGCGTTATGCTATATTAGGTTCATTTTTGAGTGATTTAGTTTAATTAGATGATGTTTATGATAAAAAGTGTAGATTTTATGTATTTAAAGCTAATTGTTAAACTACCATTAACGAATGAAGTTAGCTATGTTTTTAAATGTGAGAAAAAACTTACAGGTCATCTCGAGGAAGATGACAATTACTTTTCATATTTAACCCTTTTTATAAAGAGTATTTTATTCGAATCCTTTGACTAAACCTATATTTTCTTTTAAGCCCTTATTATTATTAATGTTTCAGTTTAACCCTTGCAGCGACATTTAATGTTCGTAGTCTGATATGCTAAAAGGACAAAATTACTTTTTACATAATACATGGGATATGGATTTTTAAAACTGTACCCTATTTTTTTAATGAAAAATGAATGTTTTAATTTGTGACGACCCCAAAATTTTGATAAATTTCGTACATCATATTACGTGCATATTAGACTAATTCCTTATCTAATTAATATGAATTCCCTTTGACAGGATCGATTGAACCTTTCGGGTCAATAATTATAGCGATTGAATATTTTATAGAAATACCGCGGAATAGTAATATATAATTAAGAAGTAAAATTAACTCTGATTCAAGCACAAATTAATAATAAGTAAAAGCAAAGGAATTATCAAAAAGCTTCAATATTATTTCTTTGAATAATACGAATACACTTAAGTATCAGGGTTATGATTAACCTTGAAGCTTACAAATGATAATTATACAGGCTTATCAATCTAATGAATACACTTATGAATTTGCACTTTTGCTTGTCTCAGATCTATATTTCTATTGAAGGTAAGGAGCTCTATTTATAGAATTATAGAGCTCCGTTTACACGCTACTGTCATTAATGAAAAGAAACTTTCTATCTAATCCTCCTATCGTCTTGAGCCATGCTCTGTTTTACTGAGCGCTTTTTGCTTTTGCAGAGAAGACTTTTGATTGGCCCACTTGGTTAGAAAGATGCTCTTAATCATAAATAGTAGAAACTTCTTGAGAATACACGGGCATTACTAACTTCTGAAGAACAGTAGTAACTCCAAGTAACAGTACTAACTAAAGCAGTAGTAAGTTATAAACAGTATTAACTTACCCACCCGTAGAAACTTTGTACTGGTAGTAGAAACTTTACCCGGCAGCACTAACTTTGTTCTACCAGCACTAACTTCATCTTTTCTACCAGTAGTAACTGTTTCTACTGGTAGTGTAAAACCCGGTAGCAGTAGTAACTTTTGCTCTAACAGTAGAAACTCCTCTTCACCAGTAGAAATTAGCAGTTGTAATCTAACCAGCAGTATTAATTTTCGATCAAGTTCTCAAGCCATCTTTAGACCCAACACGCTTTCATCAAATTAAGTCTAGTACAAAGCCCACGTTTGCATATAAGATGCACACTATTTTAATACGGAATGCATTCGTAATCATTGAGATTTACACAAACAATCGGTAGAGACCGACACCCACGAACGTTGTGATCAATTTTCATAAATAACATAAATCTATTCGAATATAAATAGTAGTTATTTATATTATGATAATTATGTTAATATATAAACATAATAACCTTTGAAAAACGATAAACGTTCACGAGAACTAAAAGACGTGCAACGACAAGATAAATTACGAAATTAATCGAACGAACTAACGATAAATATTCGAATATTATTAAAACCAACTAATAATATTCTAATACCATTAATTTACCCTAATTACCACTAAATCACCTTAATTACATGATTAGCACTTAACTAATCAAGATTAGTGCTTAATGACCTAAATATCTACACATAATCTAACTAGTTGAAAACAAAAAGCCCCCCCCCCCCTCACTCTCCAAAACCGGCCCCTAGGGCCCCCCCCATGACCACCTCTTTTCTTGAATTTATATGCACACTGTAACATCCACCCTAAGGGCCTAGTAATCCGGGTAAATTTCTAACTTTAAATTTATTATTTAATGTGTTAGGAATATTTGATATGTTATGTTTATTTGATAATATTAGTCAAGAGATTAATTGAGTTATTGTGACTAATAAATAATTCATTGTTTTAAACCGAATTAGTTGACGGTAAAGTAGAATAATTGGTTTTCACAAAATGGTTTTAGGTTCCCGATAATAGATTAAGAAGGGAACTAAAATTGTAATGGTATAGGGTTAGATTAATATATATATATACATACTTTCTCAATTCTTCTACACAAATATACACACTTCTTAAACATTCCTGCGAACCGACTTGAAATCCCAAAAAAAAATTGAAAGAAACCTTCTGTGAAATTTTAAAACAGTAGAATAATCACCCTCTTGTTACAAAAACGGATTCCAGTAACATCCTCATCATCACTCTGTTCCTGTAAGTATTTGATGTTTATAATTGTATTTTGATGAAATTAGCAAATTCTCGAATTGATATGAATTTTAAGTTTAAAAGATGTTATATGATGTTATTTGATGCATATAAGTTGTTCGAAAGTTTATTTGAATGATAGGAAGTCGAATTCGTGAGTTTTGAAAGAATTCAGTTCGAATTTTTGGGTTCAGTAGCGAACTTCGCAGCTTGAAGATGAACTCAGTTAGCAGAACTTGATCGTGAAGTAGTTTCCACTGTTTATGTAATTAACACTGTTAGTTAAGAATTGTAAGTAGTTTCCACTGTTTATGTAATTAACACTGTTAGTTAAGAATTGTAAGTAGTTTCCACTGTTTATGTAATTAACACTGTTAGTTGAGAATTGTAAGTAGTTTCCACTGTTTATGTAATTAACACTGTTAGTTAAGAATTGTAAGTAGTTTCCACTGTTTATGTAATTAACACTGTTAGTTAAGAATTGTAAGTAGTTTCCACTGTTTATGTAATTAACACTGTTAGTTAAGAATTGTAAGTAGTTTCCACTGTTTATGTAATTAACACTGTTAGTTAAGAATTGTAAGTAGTTTTCCACTGTTTATGTAATTAACACTGTTAGTTAAGAATTGTAAGTAGTTTCCACTGTTTATGTAATTAACACTGTTAGTTAAGAATTGTAAGTAGTTTCCACTGTTTATGTAATTAACACTGTTAGTTAAGAATTGTAAGTAGTTTCCACTGTTTATGTAATTAACACTGTTAGTTGAGAATTGTAAGTAGTTTCCACTGTTTATGTAATTAACACTGTTAGTTGAGAATTGTAAGTAGTTTCCACTGTTTATGTAATTAACACTGTTAGTTAAGAATTGTAAGTAGTTTCCACTGTTTATGTAATTAACACTGTTAGTTAAGAATTGTACGTAGTTTCCACTGTTTATGTAATTAACACTGTTAGTTAAGAATTGTAAGTAGTTTCCACTGTTTATGTAATTAACACTGTTAGTTAAGAATTGTAAGTAGTTTCCACTGTTTATGTAATTAACACTGTTAGTTAAGAATTGTAAGTAGTTTCCACTGTTTATGTAATTAACACTGTTAGTTAAGAATTGTAAGTAGTTTCCACTGTTTATGTAATTAACACTGTTAGTTAAGAATTGTAAGTAGTTTCCACTGTTTATGTAATTAACACTGTTAGTTAAGAATTGTAAGTAGTTTCCACTGTTTATGTAATTAACACTGTTAGTTAATAATTGTAAGTAGTTTCCACTGTTTATGACTTTGTGATAAGAATGAGTCTGTTATGGAAGTTATCTAACTCATTATTTGTTGTATTCTCAGATCAGCAGAAGACTCAGTGATATTAGATTTCTGAGTTGTGGGACTGAGACCAACAGGTGAGTGGATCTGTAATCCTTAGTGTGATTCAGTTGTAACATGTTTGGTTACAACGGGTAATGTAATACTACTGTTGATAGACTGTTTAGTCTGGGTTGTTTATATTATCCATGATGATTATGGATTATGTGATATTTAGCCATTGGGCATATGTGATATGTATATTCAAAGGTCAACACTGGTTGGGCTTAGTTACTATTGTTTGGCCAAACAGGGGTTCCTTATACACATAGTTGATAGGAACTGTTATTGGTGAAGATAGTAACAAGCTATCGGTTAATCAGTGTATTGGCCTACAGTTGATTTTACGTGTTCCTTGGAGGATACCTCAGGAACCACCGGTCCTCTTTGACGTTGTGTGTTTACGATTATTCGTTGTAAACAGATTTGTTATTTCTGAGTTAGACTGTTGGTTACAGTTCTTCTCACTTAGCCGTGTGCTAATCCCACCACCCTACTTCTTGCAGGTTAATGTTTGATTAATTGATGGGCAAGAAGCTTTTGGTTTAATGGGATGTTTGACGACCAGCTACCCTGATTTTGTTTTGATACATAATGATGGGATTTGTACTGTATAACACCCAAACTGATGTATGTTTTATGTTTTTAAACGATATAACTTTAGCATATATTGTAAAAGTATGTTTTGACCAGACGCTTCCGATATTTCGAATATAAAATGATATTTAGAAAGTGGGGGTGTTTCACACACCATATCTCCATAACCTTACTCTTTTACTTGATCAATTACACCTCAATCAACCCACATCTCCTCACACACAAACACACACACACTCTTCCCATCCCTAAGAATCAGAAAGTTCATGGACTTAGGACCTAAAAACAGTAACTTAAGTGTCCACAAGTGAAAATCCTAAGAAAAGAGATCGAGAATCTAACTTATACGGTAAAAATCGAAGAAACCGAACGATTCAACCTAAAATGACAAAATAGAAACTACAAGGACTAAAACCGTCATTTAGAAACTTTGAGGGCTGTTAAGGACCCTCTGTAAATCAGGGGACTTTTATTATAAAAATATACATTAAGTCATGATTAGTGTATAGACCGAGAAATCGTGAAATCCGAATTATAACAAGTTAAAACGTACGTTAACGATAAAGGTTATAAAATTAAGTTATAAAACTTATAACGTTAATAAAAATGTATATTATATCTAAGCAACATGGTTATATTATAATAACATACGACACACAATTAAATGTCGATTAAACGAAATCATGAACTTCAAATCGAATACGATCTAAACGATACACATAACGAATAAATAATCAACGCTATGAATATATTATGAATAATTGTATATTATAAGGATGACATAAACGATTGTGGTATTTTGAAAACTATAAACGATCAGAACGTGTCATATACGCCTATGAGGGCACATAAACCCCTAGTTGAGTGAACAACTAGCATAGACGGACTATTAAGACACCTACATTTATTAACTCGACCTCATGCGTTTAGGGCGCTAAGAGGCTTATTTGGGCTCGTTCACTTTAAACTCATTTTGCTAGCACGCTCGGACTCAGGTGAGTTCACAGCCCCTATTTTTACGGTTTTACTGCTTTTAAACTAGGGGTGGAAAACATATGAACTGCTTTTCATACGATGATTGAAAACTTGTTTACTTATGAACGGATTTCATACTACACTTGGTAACATGACAACGAATCATTGTACGAATCTATGTTTACAGTTGTAGTGCATAGAAGTCCAATTGCTTATAAACTATAACTATTAGCTAGGTGACTCTAGCCACTGAATATATACGGATAGTACTATCGAGATGACATCCCTCCCACTATTTGTTGGTCATGCCAACCCCCGACTTTATGTCACACAACGAGGAGCGTATATTTAACCGGTCCGAGGCAAACAACACAACAGGTCATGGTTTGGTTATAGGACTAGAGGTCGTACTTTAACTCATTAGGCCTAGCTAGCCTTTGGGGGATCACCGTCTTTGTTTCAAATTTTAAATAATCGTACCTTAGGCGTTCGATTGTGACACCCGGCAAATTAGGCCGTCATTTGTATTTAATCGTAGACCATTATTACTTGTATTAGGTACGAAATAGGACTAAGTGCAGTAACAGTTTGTATGTATGTAAATATATATATACGCGTACGTAATTAATTCTAATTACGCGATTTCAATCGGATGGAATCCGACACGATAAATACGGTCGTTGGTGAAAACTTTTATAAAGAACATGAACCTATTTTTAATTAAATAGGAGTTATTTACATTATATTATTATTGTACGATAACATACGAACATATCACGTTTTACATAAAACGTGCCATACGCGACGAAAACGCGCGAATCGAACCCGACATCGAACGAAACCCGTCAAATGTTTTGAAAAGGTTCAATAAAACATTTAAGAGTATTGGGTCAATTTAAAATAACAATTACGGGTCAAGAACAATACGCGAAAACTAAACGTTAACGATTAAATACTAAAACGCGCGATTTACGTTTAACCGACCGAGTAACGTAACACGAAATCGAGGAGCGAGTCACGAGCCCGTGATCACAATGGGCCAAGCCCACTTCGGCCAGCTCACCAGAAAAACCGGCCCACTCCCTTGGCCCATCCCTTCCCCTCTTTAACATTTACACTTTTCCTCCAACTTCATTTCTCATACAATCACTTACTCTTTCTTTTCATCTCTCCCCACTCTCTCTTTTAAGAATCTCAGCTATTACACCACCACCACCTCTCTCAACCTCCTCCAAGAGCCACCAAGCACTAACATCACCATCTTGCACCATCTTCGTTGTTTTTTTCGCAAGGAGAAGCAAGAAGGACGACAGCAGCCCTCTTCTTCCTTATCTCGACTCTAGATCGACTTTTCTTTGTAAGAACCTCTCCCAAACTCTTTTATTTTCCTTGGATGATGTCCATGTTCATGCTAGAGGTTCGTTTTTGCTAATTATGTCTTAGATCTAAACCGAAAACCATTGGATAATAAGAAAAACCGTCGGGTAATGACTTTAACCACTGGACAAAAACTTAACCCGACTTTGATCTATGATAACTAACTCGTTTCTTAACCAAATCGAGCGATTCTTGAGTCTAAAACCAAGTTCAAGGAGTCTACTTTAGAACCCAAGTGGTTTGGTATTTTTCTGAGGTCGTTTGGTATGGGAAAACGATTTTACAAAAGCAAGTGTCCGGACTGTCCTTTTTGACAGAAAAGTTAGTCAACTTTGTAAAAGCATATCTTGAGATCTACAAATCCAAATCGACTGAAACCACTTGAAAAAGTTCACATTTTCTGTTACCTTTAAAAGTTGTTCTTGCTCGTTTTCTGAAGTTTTGTAAATCTTGAGATATGGACTAAACACTGAACAAAGGTCTGAAAACCGACCTGCTGGACACTTGTTGGGTTTTCAAACGATTTCGTGATTTACACTTGACAAAAAATTATGAAAAATTTATTATAAGTAGCTAAGACATAGGAGAATCACTGTGATTTTTCTTGGATTTTATTTCGAAGCTTTGGCTAGTCGAAACGAGCGCCGAAAACGACTCCAAAAACTGAGGAAATAAACCCATGGACTGTTTTTGCCTAAACTTTGAAACGACACTTTCGGGCTAACCACAAAACGTAACGACAATTTTCCTAAGCTTTAAAAATATACTTAAGACTTCACTAAAAGTTTCGGGTCAAACCGAGTACGTTTGACCAAGTTCCCGAACAAGAAATCACAACAGGTCGCTAGTGTCGCAGGAGGCCCAAAACCCGCGACACTAATCCTAGTGTCGCAACTTTCAATCTAACAATATTAACTAGCGACACTAACCCTGTGTCGCTACTTTTAAAACCAAGTATTAACCTGTGACACTAAGCTTAGTGTTGTAACATTCAAACTAGCAGTAATAACACTCTGCGACACTAACCTTTGTGTCGCTAAACAATTCTAGTGTCACAACATGCAACACTAAACCTGGTGTCGCACATTTATTAAATTCTTCGACTGCGACACTAACTTTAGTGTAGTGTCGCAACTTAATTAAGTTCCTGACATCTGCGACACTAACGCCAGTGTCGCAACATCACAAATTTCCACATCTTGCGACACTAACCTCAGTGTCGCATCTCAGTGTCGCCAGCTAGTGTCGCTAAAAACAACAGATTGAAAACATGATTTACACTAAATGTCGAACTCGCGTATCAACCACTCAATCGTATACGACACTACACATATACGCAAACCATATACACCTATAAGTATACAACGGAACAAAACATAATAGTAATGTCTTCGGGAATTATTATTATAAAACATCACCAACGGGTCGTACACGTTTTCTAAACACAAATGATAAAGAAACTTTGGACATAGCTAGTTGAGTGGACGACAAGCACAAGTGGACATTAACCCTCCACTTGCATACATAAGTGGACATTAACCCACCACTTACATACAATCTTATGCGTTTAGGGCGCTAGAAGATTGCACCTTGGGACACGAACACCCACTATTTGATATACTTGCTTTCAAGACTCAGATGAGTCTCAAAGCCTTACTTTTACTGTTTTATACTATGGGGTGAGATTACATACACTGTTTTATAATCACAAGTACTGAAACAACTCTTATATGGATTACATGAGACCTTTAATCCACTCAAAGTCCTCACTTTATCATAGTTCGTTAATTGTATAAGCGCGAGTATTATTGGATAGATCTATCGGGGATTGACATCCCCGTCCGGGCTAGTCGCTCTATCCGATCCACGGACGCATTAATATTTGACTGTTACGGGTGTATTGGATTATGCACCTGCCCGAGGCACAAACCAGGTTAAACGTCGAACTGTGAGACTCATGGCAATAGGATATACTTATTTTTGCATTCGTGCAACCCTGATTAAATCTTGTGATTATTACCAACTTTTGATAGCTGTTTCAAACCTATGAACTCACCAACATTATGTTGACCGTTTTAGTATGTAATCTCAGGTTTGCAGACACAGTAGGATGGCCTACAGGGAACTCTAGCTCGAGTCGCATGCTTTACAAACAAACAGAGGGATTTTCCTGCATTACTATTTTTGTATTGGTAGTTATGTACTAAGATCTCTAGGCTTTGAAGCGAACTCACGGATAGAATAAACATGTATTTTTGGTGAACAACATATTTTTATAAAATGTAATTCTAAACGTCTCATTTAGAGGTCGTTTGTTATAACTTGTGTAATGATCCACGATTAGTCGCGCCCCGACCCGACTTCCGCTGCACAGTAAATTTGGGGGTGCGACATCGATGCCATACTTTGAATTACTAATGAACTTTACTAAATGATGGTTTATGATTGAGTCTTAAACCTGTGAATTCACTCAATAATTATGTTGACGTTTTAAATATGTTTTTCAGGGGATTAGCCATGCCGCAAGACCTCATGCATATTGGGACCATACTTGCCATGATAATTAGGATGCCATCTTTTGAACAATGTATCTTTTTTAAAACAATGTATTTGATAACATTGCTATTTTGACGGCTTGATAAGCCATAACGTTTGTAAAACCTATTATTGGCATCTTAATATTATAGATGTTCTGCGATAATCATATGTTCTCGATTTATTGTCGATTGATCGAGTCACACCCCGAGCTTCCGCCTTAATTATTATTATTCTAATTTTGGGGGTGTGACATATTTACAAATAGGATTCAAGATAAATTAGTGCTTATTTCTCAATACTAAGATTTAGATATTTATGATTACTATAAAAAAAATTGAACTTTTTGTGCCAAAACATACTATCATAATTGTCACAATTGTTTAATGAAAACTAAATTATAAAAATACAACCATAATTATTAAAACTATCATTTTTCTTATAACTAAATTATTTATATTTAAAGGCTTATGTTTTACTTATAGGCTATAGCACAAGACCTTCAAAATCCATGATAATGTCTTTCTCCAAATAATCAGCCCGGACACACTAGAAAAATTTTTCATGAAAAAAGTACAAACACTACTAAAAAAATTAGGTATACAAAATACGATATGGACATTTTCCGTTGAACTCGCCCGGGACATCAAGAACCTCAGGACCGACCCTGCAAGGGCGTATCTTATTTTATCTTATAACTCCATAATGATGTCCTCATTTGTCTTGAAATTTAATTTAATTTTGTTTAAAAACTAAATAAACATGATTATCTTTTTCATAAAGTTTGAAACAAATAAAATTATATTATGCATTACTATAAATTTGGGAATTTCTAAATATTTTCTCAAAAATTAAAAAATGATGTTTAACCTTTCCATAATATTAAATCGTTTATTAACATAACAAGTGATTTTAAAATTTTCTATTAATATTAAAAAATAAGTAAACACACATTCATGATATTAACAATTCCTTAAATGAACATGTGATATTAACAATTTCTTTTAGAGAATAGATCATTAGAGTACAACATTTTTTTAAAAAAAATGAAAGTATCAAGGAGAATGCTCTACGTGTACAAAAACTTAATTACCCCCAAAATCTTAAAAATTAATTATTTCACAAACGACAAATCGAAAAATTATAAAAATTACACCTTAAAATTCAGCTTTTTCTACTCTTCGATTAGATATCTCACAAGATATACTTTCGACAAGTTTTTTTTTTTTTTCATTTTTTGGTGGGTTTTACAAATTATGAACACATGTGTTAGTGTTTGGATGTACATTTGATTTAGCGTTACGGTTAGGGTTTAGGGTTTAGGATTTAGGCTATAGCAGGGTTTAGGGTTAGTAGGTTTTAGGGTTTAGAATTTTGTAAAGCGTTTAAGGTTTAGGGTTTAGGGTTTTGCAAAATCCTAAACGCTAAACCCTAAACTATCGCACCCCCAAATTTAATGTGCAGCGAAGTCGGGTCGGGGCGCGATTAATCAGAAATCGTCACATAAGATTACATTGAACGACCACTATATGCATCGTTTTGATAATAATATAAAATAATACATTGACATTCCAAGTGTTTACAATACCCTTCGAGTTCGCGAATAATCCTAGAGATTCTAATACATAACTAATGATACAAAATAGTAATGCAAGGAAAATCTCCGATGTTTGTAAATCATGCGACTCGAGCTAGTGTTCCCTGTAGGCCATCCTACTGTTGCTGTGAACCTGAGAATTCATACTAAAATGGTCAACAATAATGTTGGTGAGTTCATAGGTTTAGATATCAAAGTATAATTGTGAACCACGAGATTTAATTGTGTTGCACGCATGCAAAATAATGTATACTACTGTCATGAGCTCATAGTCCGAAGCTTAACCGATATGAGTTTGCCTCCTGCAGATACCTAATCCAGAACATCCGTATGAACAAATAATAATGCGTCCGTTTGACCGGTTAGCGCTACTAACCCGGACGGGGAGGGTCAATCCCAAATAGATCTATTCATTAATACTCGCGCTAAGATCCATACTAACGAAACTATGATGTAGAGGACTTCAGTGGATTAGTAAGTAAAACAACTCATGCAATCCGTATATGTGTTTCCGTACTCGTGTTCATGAAAAGCAGTGTATGTATTCTCACCTCAATAGTAAAAAACAGTAAAAGTGGGGCTATGAGACTCACCTGAGTCTTGTAAGCAAGTGTTTATATCAATAAACGTGTATCCGAAATGTAACCTTCTAGCGCCCTAAATGCATAAGGTTATGTGAATGTCTCAAAAGATCATTCATGCTAGTTGTCCACTCAACTAGTTATGTCCAAATGTTTGTTTATCGTTTGCGTTTAGAAAACGTGTACGGCCCGTTGGTGACGTTTTGTAATAATAATTCCCGAAGACATTATTATTATGTTTGTTTTGTTATATACTTATAAGAGTATATATATTGCGTGTACGAGTAGCGTCGTATATGGTTTAGTTGTTGTTTCGCGAAAACGATATTTGGTGACAAAGTATTTCCAATCTGACTGTAAATAGCGACACTAGCCTAGTGTCTCTTGTTGTGATTTTGAAATTGGAGGGCGACACTTGGCTAGTGTCTCTAGTTGATTTTGAAATTGGAGGGCGACACTTGTCTTAGTGTCTCTAGTTGATTTTGAAATTGAAGGGCGACACTTGTCTTAGTGTCTCTAGTTGATTTTGAAATTGATTAGACACTTGGCTAGTGTCGCTCCTAGCGACAATTGAAGTCTGTGATACTAACGTTATCATTGACTTGGACAAACGTGTTCGGTTTGACCCGGAACTTTTATACGACTCTTAAATATGTTTTTAGGGCTTATAAAAATTAGACTTACGTTTTGTGGTTAACCCGAAAGTGTCATTTTTAATTTAATACGAAAACAGTCCATGGAGCTTTGTTTCTTCAAAATTTATACGTTTTTCGTGGTTCGTTTTGACTAGTCAAAGTGTTGTGAAAAAATCCAAGAAAAATACCAGTTGTTCCCCTATGTCTTGGCTACTTTCAGTAATTTTTTTATAATTTTTGGATAAGTCTAAGTATTTTGAATAATTCCCTTTTATTTGTCCACCTTTTTATTTTGGTATGTTCCAAAATAATTGTCACATTTCAAATCAACTAATGGTAAATATGAAATTTTATTAATGGTCGACAGTAATAAATGCACTTTTCTTAAACTGTGCGTTTATTGTTTGGTGACAATAATTTTGAGACGGAGGAAGTACAAGTGATCGATTACTAAAGGGATGAATTTGCAAGCTTCTGATCGATTATCGCGAAAACGTAAACACCAAATTCGTTCTAGCAAATGTTTGATAAAACACAAATTGGGATACAATATTAATCCATTTATAATCCCTAGTATAATATAACGAAGCCTTAAAAACAGGCTACCAAAAGTACAAAATAAACTGAAATTATTAAATTCAGTATAATAAAAAACATTCAATTGAAGCAGATCTATATCATGCTACAAATAAGATTATTCTTGCGCCAGTTCCTCATTAGCTGCTGAATGATCTCGGCCTTCATCATTGTCATGATTGATTCCCAAACGTTGCATCGTTTTATTAATTAGTTGATCGATTTCATCCTGTAGATATTGTATATAGCTGTCGTCTTTCAGCTTCAAGAGCTTTTTAGAGTTGAGGTTATACAACTTTTGAACTATAAAACCTGGATATTGTCTACGATTTGGGATATCGACATCGGTAGGAATAAAGTGTACTACACACTTGTGCGCAATCCATTCAGCCGGAACTTCATTTTTGTGGAAACTATAGTATAGTTCCCTTGCACCAATTGTTTCCACTTTTTTTCCTTTAATGCCTACATCTTCTGGTCGATAAAACCATTGTGCGTTCAACCATAATTTACCATCTTCCATCTCATAAATATCCTGTCCACAAAATAAATGAAAAATGTATTAGTATGAACTATGAAGTTTGAAGGGAAATGTCACTTTCGAAACGATAATGCAAACAAATCTACCCGAATTATAGCCACAAAAGGCTTCACTTGCATTGATACGTTAATTATAAGTACAGTATCTTCCTGCATGTACCAAAAAGAAACAACAATGTGTTATATCTCGTACGCTAGATAAATCAGTTATGTTTGCTACAATTATAATGATATAAAGAACAACAACGAAACGAAAGATTCTAATACTTGTAAGAAACTCACAAGCTCGTAAGTCTTTTCAGAAAGGGTTAACGCCTTGTAATACTTTTTTTGCTCATTTCCCTCTCCGGAAGTCCTGTAAACATCACCAATGGGTGTTGCAATCGCGTTGTCGCTTGAGGAAGATGATTCATTTAGCATGTATATATACTTGTAGAATAAAGAGTTGCTACTAGCTTAAAATACAACGAAATCAAAGAGAACACGCACTTGATCTTGTTTAATGTGTAGTTATAGGAATTATATGTTTTAGAGATACCATAATACAAATTTATATACCATAATATGTTTTGCTTTTGCCTATATTATGCAAAATACACTCTCTTTTCTCAAGTTACAAACATGAAACATCGCGTATGTATTACATGTTTCATGTAAAGACATTATCTTTTATCACATGTCTTATACGCCAAAGTTATTCTCTCTCATCACAAGTTACATGCATAGAACATATCTCTCGCATGACATGTTGCATCAGATGTTTAACGGAGGCATTTTTACCTTCTCATTTTCTAGGTGATGTAAATATGGACAAGCAACAAATACCCATACAATTTATACGTAATATTTAATCCTGTAACTTAAACGATCAAGTAAAAATGCATGATCTACAAGTCTTATTCAATATACATTTACACCAATGGAATAATGGATCGTTAGTCTAACAGTATTTAAGAATACTATTAAGAAACTCATAAACTGAAAAGTTGTTCGTTCAAAACTCGTAAGAAACAATGTCTGTATATGTGACATGTCTGTATATGTGAAATGGTACACGTCAGCATCACATACATGATTTTGGGTCTAAGGTAGAGATGAGCATTAGTACCGAAATCTCAATACCGTACTCATACCATACCATTCCTGTACCCGTACCGGTACCATCCCACTTCAAATGGTACGGTATTCAGTACTTATATAAATGTTTTTCTTTATGCAGCACTTTCGGTATGGTATTGGTATTTTTCCGGTTTAGTATCCGGTCCCAATTTATATAAGATATTATTATTTATTAAGAAACTAGCTTCTAATCACGTGTGTACACATGAGCCGTTGAAAATTTGTATTTAATTGTTATAACTATCAATATAATGTGTCCGATAAAATTATAGAGTTTTACCTTATTTAAAAACTATGCAGTAACGTTTGCAATAAAATTATATAAGGTAGTATTTATATTAAGCATATAGTTGGGGTCATATTAATTTTACTTTTTGTATACAACTTTGAGTGTGTAAAGGGTAAATTTTTTCAACCGAAGGCAAGATAAATCAAACAACCTCCCACTATAAATGTATCTAATTATATTTAACAATCATAAACGCTAAAGTTGTAACACGAAAGAGCAACTATATTATTTATAAGACCTCTTTTGTAATAGGGGCATATAAAAATTTCAATTAAGGCTAACATATTATTTATATACTCAACTACCCAAGTGATATACACGGAGAATCACTTGGATGTATGAGAAATTGATTTTTAAATAATCATTATTTTTAACTTTTGTGTGTACATCGAAAACATAAGCATGTCGATTCTTTGTCATCTTTTTGTTTAAGTTGTCATATTTGGTTCAGTTTGGTATTGAGGTGGTGTTATGTTTTTGTATCGTACCATGCTTTATAATTGATCATTGTTCACTTTAGTATTGTTATACTTTCGGTACCAAGCGGGTATAATACCACATTTTACCGTACTAGTATCCGTACCGTACCGGTACCATACCACTTCAGTTGGTACGGTATTCGGTACTGACATTAGGGTAAAAAAGAAAAGCGGTACTAACCGGTTTGGTACGGTATAGTACCGGTTTCGTAACACGCTCATCCCTTGTCTAAAGTACTGGACTGTTGATTTTGGGCCTAAGGGACTGGACTAGAGTAAGGAGGTAAAAAAGCATAATTGGGTCCACTTGAATCGCGATTGACAAGACGACACATAATCGGAGAAAACCGAAAACCCACCATTGTGCGCCGTGCGCTTCCGTCGCCGGTGTACTCCGCCGTCGCTCGTCGCCAGGTAAAATCTTCGATTAAATTTTATGTAATCAATTAATTTTACTGTTTGTAATGTATCAGCGTTAAGTTTTCATTTTAGAGTTTTATGTTTACTCTGCAAAAGTTACAACCTTGTTGATCTGAAAACTTGAATTTAGGGTTTTTTAGTTCTTGATGAAAAACAGTTATGATCAAAGTTTTAAGATCTCACTGACCAATATTTCTAGTAATATTTTTTCAATAGCTATTTCATAGTTGTTTGCCCACTCGTATTCGATTGTTTGTAATTGTATTCGACATTACTATAAAGATCTCAAAATTTTGGACAAAAAGTATTTATGGGATCAACCCAATATGACCTGGCCCGTATAATTGCTTATTTTGACTCGTTACGTGACTCAGCCTACCCGTCCATTTTGCCACCTCTAGTATCATCTTTTACAAAGCATGCTTATTTGTTCTTTCTGCAGTGAGTTGTTGTCTGCAATAAAACTTCCAACACTATATCTGTCCGCTGTTTAAATTTTTGTAAACAAGTCAAAAGCTTTCTGCATTCGGCGTTCTTTGGTTATGTTTCCCACTTTTTACAATTTTATCTTTATGCATTTCTGATCCTTTATCGTCATACTAATGAGGAAGTAGTGGCAAAGCATCCCTAATAATTACACATTGCATTTGGTATGTAATTAAGTGGTTGCATAACATACTTTTTTTTCATTGAATGGTAGCTTCTGTTTTTTTTTCTTTTTTAATCTTTTTTAATATTTCAGGAACTTGTCTTGAAAGTTATGGATGATGCATTTACCATTCAAATAAGTGGCAACTTAGTTAAACAGTTAGCTGATGACAGCAACAAAGTCAGGAAAAAAACAAGGAAACCAAAACCAAAAACTACAAAAACCTCCCAACAAAACCACATTAAACCCACTAACCAAAAGGAGATCCATGATGACTCTCGAACCCTAAAAAGTGATCACCCTGCTACCGTATGGCCGCCAGTGTACCTCCCAATTCTGCCGCCTGCACCACTCGCTAATGCAGAGTTGGAAGGTATCTGTTCAGCCCTTGAAGACAGTGAAAGGGTTTTGAAAAAACTACAAAAGCAAGAAGATGAAATGGTTGTTGAAGTAACACAAAAAGCAAAGGAACTTCATGATAAGGAGTTTAAACTTCCACAGCCAAAACCTATGCCTTGTTTGGCTGATTTAACTGCTTGCTTGGATTGCTACAAAGAAAACACTACGGACCCGCTAAAGTGCAGTACACTAGTCAAGAATTATGCGGATTGTGCTCGTACCGTAAGGCAGCAAGTCAGTTCATCAAATCAATAAGGTGACATGATTTTGCTAGTTTTAATAACACAACAATCTGGAATAACTCAATATTGCTGAATCATCGCATGGTTGAGTCGAATTATTGAAACACAATCTGTGTTTTTTTTTTTTTTGCATGCATTTTTTGTGGGTCTTGTTTGAGATTTGTGGGTCATTTTGCGTAGTAAGCAACCGTGATGTTTGTAATATTTCTAGCGACCCTGGTGAAACCCTTGTCGGTAAGCTAGTATGAATTCTTAGAATCATAAACTTGAACTAGCTAGCAAACTTTTACGGAGTCCAAATCAGACTCCTGTACAATTTCAATATAGTTACTCGAATAAGCCTCTGAAGGGATAATATAAATGCAAAAATTTATGTTCCTTATCTGTAACAGAATTCCAAGTTATAGGTGTATCATGAAACACTGTCAATCCAATTAAAGATAAATCTATAAGTTGATAGGATCGATCTTCTTGGTAGCGGTATTTTGAATGCTGATATATGCTGTCTCTAGACGCATACCATATCTGGCCATTCTAGCTGCAGTCATGGTTTTATCTTTTAAGTACATATATGAGCAGAAAATGTTAAATGTACTCCACTTCAGATTTAGTTGCTACTTTCTCTTCTGTTAATCAAAGAGATATATAAGTGATCAAATACGAAAATGGTCAATATTTAAGAAATCTGTTCCATGGTAACTTTAAAATTATTGGTTGAGCTAATTCGGTAACATGGTCAATATTTTAAAGGTTCCAGTTCTCTCTTTAGTAGACGCCTGCCTGACTTTAGCTTTTATAAAAGAAAAAGCGCACAAGAGAGGTAAAGATATCGTTGCATGTACGACTATAACTACAGTATAATGATGAAACGGAAATTTAATTATATCATAAAGATCACACAATATAAATGAGTGATGCAGAAATATTAACTTTAAGATACAGGGGCTAGGGAAGTTTAATAAGTTCCTCTTTTTATCCATTTAACCAAGTCATGAAGATCATACCCAGGCTTGATCGATAGTAGTTACAGTTGCACAGTCGGACCTCATGTGGGAAGAACGTACGTTGGACCAAAATTATCAATAAGTAGGGCGCAATTCGAAGATGTAATGTGTACATTATGTTAAGAGTGATATGAACATAATACATGATGAATATCCAAGAGGGATAAAAATTATTTTTCATTGTCCAAGGTATAGAACCTCTTTGAAAAATATTCCAAGAAGTCCTCTTTGGAGGTTCTATTTCCCCATGGGCTAGATGTTGACACTAGTTCATTCTATCGAACCTTGATATCATAATAAGGTTATCAACCTTATAACCCTAATATTATGTCAAGGTTAGGTGATGGAATTAGCCTCTATCACCATCTATTCCATTGGGAAACATAAACTTCTCAGCGGACTTCCTAGAGCATTTTCCAAGATAGTGTATAAAATCGTCATCTTTGGAGACCTTGCACCATGGAAAATAGCTATATCAGCCATGTTTGTTAATTATATATGTTTAATGAACGACAAAATGAATTAGCTATAGACCAAAACGTTAAAAACTTAATTTCCTTGCGAGTTGGAGCGCTGTCTCAGTGTCATCTCGCTTTTCAGAAAATGAAAAAAAAAAGTTGTATAAAACTCGCAAGATGATCATAAGTATTTCCAAAAAGGATAAATGTGCGTCTCGTAGTGATTGACTTCTCTCTCCCGACGTCCTTTGGACATCGCCAATTGGCTTTTCGACTGGGTTGCTACTAAGGACATATATAACCTGTTAGAAAATCTAATTTTGCTTGTAACTATACTATAATACAAAAAAAGTGACTTCTGATTACCACGATAACATAAACGCTAAATATGTTACCAAAGGGTATATGGTCTAACTGTGTATTTGAGAAACCCATCAATCAACAAGTTGTGCGCTCAAGTCTCATGGGAGACAATTTGTATATATGTGTGATTGTATATAATATATGGGATAAATTGTAGGTTTGCCCTTAAAAAAAGAAAAAAAAAGAAGAAGAAAAGGATAAAAAGTAAACCGTACGACCTACGTGTTAACAAAAATGAAAATATAACATTCAGCGAAACCAAAAACATTAAATTCTAGCAGGTCTAAATCATACTGAAAAATAGATTATTATTTTGTCATTTCTCCATCAGCAGCTGATCAATTGTCACGAATGATTCCCAAGTGACACATCGTTTTATCAATTAGCTGATCAATTTCATCCTTTAGATACTGTATATAAATCTCGTCACTGAGCTTCAAGAGCCTTTTAGATTTGGGATCATACATCTTTTGAACTACAAAACCAGGATGTTGTTTACGATTTGGGATATCGTTTTCTGTAGGAATAAAGTATACTACACACTTGTGCGCAATCCATTCAGCTGGAACTTCATTTTTGTGGAAACTATAGTATAGTTCCCTTGCACCAATCGTTTCCACATTTTCCCCTTTATGGTCTACATCTTCCGGTCGATAAAACCGTTGTACACTCACCATCAATTTCCCATCTTCCATCGCAGTAATATCCTGTCCACAAAATGAAACAAATGTTTCACAATGAAGTTTGAACGTAATATTAATGTCACTTCGGAAACAATTATGCAAACAAATTAAATGTACCCGAATCATAGCTACATAAGGCTTCGCCGGTTTAGATACGTCACCTATAAGTACAGTATCTTCCTGCATATACCAGAAAGAAATAACAATATTCGTCAGATAGATCAGTTACATTTGTTACAAAGGTAACGATATAAAGAACAACAAACGAAATTTGTCATAGCCATAAAGAAAAATTATCAAAGACTCAATAGTTGTAAGAAACTCACAAGCTCATAAGTTTTTCCAAAAAGGGTCAACGCCTTGTAATGTTTATTAAACTGACTTCCCTCTCCGGAAGTCCTGTCAACAACTCCAATCGGCTTTGGGACTGCGTTGATACTTGAGGAAGATGACTCGTTAAGCATGCCTATTCACTTGCAAAATAAAGAGTTGCTACTAGCGTAAATACTATGAAATCAAAGAGAACGTTTAATCTTGTTGTAGTTATAGAACTTATATGTTTTAGGGACACCAAAATACAAATTTATATATCATCATATGTTTTACTCATGTTATTCATACGCTTTTTAATCACAAGTTCCATACATGAAACATCGCGCATGTGTCACATGTTATATACACATAAAACATTATCTTTTATCACATGTCTAATGCGCAAATATTATTCTCTCTCATCACACATGTTACATACACATATAACATATCTCTCACATGATATGTTGCATCATATGTTTATCGAATACATTTTTACTGTCTCATTGCCTAAGTGGTGTAAATTTGATAAACTGATAGTTGAAGGCTCAAGACGAGAAGCCTTGAAGTATCCCCTTGTAGCCTTTAGGCCATATGTCAAACAACCAAACTATTAGCCACTACTTTTATATGGGTTTATTATTAAAATCATATTTCTCAAACACACGACAAATCACGTTTTAAACATTGATTGGATTGTTGATATATGCTTTGTCTCTAAACGCATACCATATCTTACTACACGCGGTGCATTCTCGCTGCATATATAAACAAAAGTAGATGAGCACAAAATGTTAAAATGTACCGAGACATCCACTTCAGGTTTATTTCTTGCTATTTCCGCTGCTGTTAATCCTTCCTAAAGAGACCGTGCTGACTTAAATTTGAGTTACACAAGCCACGTGGAAAAGAAATAAACAAATATCTTGCATAAAACGTGCGATAATATAACAGGTTATACGCTCTAGTAGTATCATTAAACGAGCCTATTTCCGACAAAACTTAGAATCACTTTCTTTAGGTTTCTGAGCATTGCACGCGATAAATTACACGTATATTCTTCTTAATTTAATTTTGATATGAGAGTTAGGCTGATTTAAGAAATTCGTTCCATGAATTCTTTAGGATTTATACCTTAACCTCATTGGTAACATTGGTACTAATCGTTTGCTATATATAAACCCATGACCCAAACACCACAAATATATATGATCAATAAAGAAAACTGGCAATAAAAGGCAATTTAGTTAAAAGTCATAAATATCGCACAATATAAATGAGTGACACAAAAATGTTAATGGGAAGATAAAGGTAACAAGCTAACAAAATCTAATAAGTTCCTCTTTTGGTCCATTTAACCAAATCATGAAATTATGCATGACAAATAGCTGTTACAGTTGCACAGTGAAACCTCAGTAAGTATTATGAACTCCTATAAGCAAAAACCGATTACAGTTGCATCAATATTTGTTATTTCATACAAACCTTCCAGAGTTTCATGAGTTGACCATTCCCCTACCCCGCTCCCTCTGCTTAACAGTCGAGACTCAAGACACTCCCCGAGCTCTAAAATAAAGAAACTAACCTATGGAAAAAATTATTGAGATCGTCGTATGTATGCTCGACTTCGGGTGTCGGTGCTATAGTATAGGTAGGAGTACAGATCTATTTACTACTATTGACATTAATACACTTTTGCAGTTGGAAGGGGAATAGGTCACACAACATCACGACAAAGTATTTTTTATTTTAAGATTGAACAAAGGAATCCTTTTATTTAACTTTTGATTAGTGGATGCCTTTAACTGAAGCAGG
This sequence comes from Gnaphalium uliginosum, assembly GCA_963930675.1. NCBI lineage: Eukaryota > Viridiplantae > Streptophyta > Magnoliopsida > Asterales > Asteraceae > Gnaphalium > Gnaphalium uliginosum. The sequence goes on along the minus strand of OZ005685.1, from coordinate 44,342,742 downwards.
ACATTATTCACCACTTTGCATAAGATTTTGTTAGGTAAGTAGATAAATGGAGCTCCGTTTCACTTACTCACGAGACATGGAGGCCTCAAGATATTCTATGTGGCTTTCTGGGAAGTAGTAGACCCGTTCTCGTACACAAGGGGCACTAGCTGACTAACAGCTTTGCACATGATTACCATAGTCCATTATAAGGCTTCAGTGGGGGTCCAAATTGAGTTGCCCCACAATAGCAAGTAGAACCACTATTTGACATGGTAGAGCATAATTAGATGAACAGAGCACCACAAGAAATAAGTATAGAGCACAACTTGATCTAGCAAGCACATACTTGTTTTTTATGTGCTCTGATTATCTAATTATATTCCACAATGCCAAACAATGGTTCTACTTGCTACTGTAGGACGTCTCAATTTGGATGCCTAACTGAAGTCGTATATAATGAACTATGGCAATTCTGTGCGGGGCCATTAGTCAATGTCCGTTGTATACCAGAACGTGTCTACTACTTCCCTAAAGGCCACATAGAACAACTTGAGGCTTCCATGCCTCGCGCATCATCGAAGAAGCTCCCATTTATCTACTTACCTGACAAAATTTTAGAGACTTTATCGTCCCAAATGTTAGCGTGGTTCTTCACACAACTTGTATTTTGAGGTGTAAAGTTGTGGAGCTGGAAATGCTTATCTTGAGAAGATTGAAGCCTCTGTTTCCTCATTGTGAGTGTTGAGACGATTGAAGAATTGAAGAAACTAAGCAGCAAAACTGCCCTAAGTCGAGAATTGAGGCTAAGAATTGGATTTCAAACAACTATATAAAACCCTAATCTATTGCCTAATAGATATTAGCTTGAAATTAAAGAAATCAAAGAGAATACTTTATATTTTTATAAGTGAAATGTGTTGCAGAAATTTATGTTTCAGGAACAATATAACATGGATTTATATACTATCATATGTTTAGTCTATGCTATGCATATACTCTCTGGTCACATGTTAAATGCATGAAATATCTTATGTGTGTCACATGTTATACACTCTCTCGTCACATGTTAGATACATGAAACTTATTTTATGTGTCACATGTTATACTCTATCAATCTGGTCACATGTTAAATAGATGACACATCTTTTCTCTTTTATCACATGTCTCATACAAAATATTTATCCTTCATCACATATTACATACGTAAGATGTATCTCTCAAAGTATCACATGTTTATAGCATAGGAAGTTTAAACCCATTTCCTAAGTGGTGTAAATTATGAAAATTAACTATCATACTCCAATAATAAGAATCATTTTTCGTAACCAAACAAATAAAAAATGAAAGACGTACAAGTCCTTTTTTCTTATTATTACTCATCCCACTTACGCTCTCATCGACTCTATTCTTACACGGTTGTAGTAGATCGTCAAACATTGTTGCACGAAAATGACCGGCCAGTGAGCATGATATAAATTATACATTTGTTTAAAATATCTAGAAAATCCTTAATATTTTGTCTTTTCTATAAGTTTTTATTATAGAAATGTCCTAATCCAAATATAAATGCTATATTTTTGGCATTTTCTATAATAAACATTTCTATAGGTGGTTGTCATAAAATTGCATCAACATTTACATGTAAAAAGTTAACTAAATGGATGTTTAATTTACTGTTTATTTAAGAGTTATACATTTAGACACAAACTTTCATTTCTTATTATTTAAGTAAGAAATTTGTTAATTACGGTGATATTGATGCATTATTGAGATTGTAAAAATAGCTTATTTAAATGTGATTTTAAATGTAAATATTAGCACTAGCTTAGATTTAGGAATTCTATAAATAGGAAGTGCTAGTGAGGATTATGAAACTCTTGAGAACACTTGTATAGTATAGCTTTCATTTGATCAATAATAAAACACATAGTTAAAGGTGTGGGTTTGTGATTTGCTCTCAATCTTCATACACATTCAAACACAAACACTTACACATTATTGATTCGATTCGTTATTCGATATACGTTAAAGGATTAACGATCTTGCAGGTCCTTATGACTACGATTAATTAGCAACTAACTTGCGTATAGGTGGTTGGTGTATGGTTGTTAAAAAACTACTTGTAATAGATGATGATTTATACAATGCCATTCTTTATCCATCAATTAATAGTTTTTGACCATTTTACCCTTCACTGAAAATATAAACAATTTAACTGATAGAGGTAAAATTATCAAAGCAGATAAGAAAAGGTAACCATTCATCCTCTAATAGTGATACAGACGTACATAAAGGCAAAGAACTTTTATAAACTAATTTCAAACAAACCATCTTTCTCTACTTACATAAATGTACAACAACTTAAGAATAAAAATGCTTGATTAACAAGAAAATAATTTGAAGACTTTAGAGATCTTTCCCATCCCTTTATGTTTTATAGTCTGGGTATTATGGGTGGACCAGACATGCATGCAGATACGCATACGGTCTTCTCTTATTTTATAATCATGACTTGTATTGTGATATGAAATCATAAAGAAGAAACAATGTATCAGAGCACCCCCTTTTTCATCTTCAACTTTTTTCTTTGTTTTGTTTTTTTCTCTTTATAAAACCCTAATTTAGGGTTGAAAGTATGTTTTTTTTTAACTTTTACTCCCTCCGTGACAGGATCGAATTGAACCTTTCGGGTCAATAATTATTGCAATTGAATATTTATAGAAATACCGCGGAATAGTAATCTATAATTTTAGAAGTAAGATTAAATCTGTTTTAAAGCATAAATTAATAACAAGTAAAAGCGAAGTAATTATCAAAAGCTTCAATATTATTTCCTTGAATAATACGAATACACTTAAGTATCAGGGTTACAATTAACCTTGAAGCTTACAAATGACAATTATACAGGCTAGATATTGAGATGCTAAGATTCTGAGATATTTTCTATTGAAGGTAAGGAGCTCTATTTATAGAATTATAGAGCTCCAATTACACGCTACAGTAATTAATGCAAAGAACCTTTCTATCTAATCCTCCTATCGTCTTGAGCCATGCTCTGTTTTACTGAGCGCTTTTGCTTTTGCAGAGAAGACTTTTGATTGGCCCACTTGGTTAAAAAGATGCTCTAATCATAAACAGTAGAAACTACACGGGCAGTATAAACTTCTGAAGAATAGTAGAAACTTCCGAGAACAGTATAAACTCAACCAGTAGTAAGTTATAAACAGTATTAACTTACTCCACCCGTAGAAACTTTGTACTGGCAGTAGAAACTTCACCCGGCAGCACTAACTTTGTTCTACCAGTACTAACTCAATCTTTTCTACCAGTAGTAACTGTTTCTACTAGTAGTGTAAAACCCGGTAGCAGTAATAACTTTTGAACCAACAGTAGAAACTCCTCTTCACCAGTAGTAACTAGCAGTTGTAGTCTAACCAGCAGTGTTAATCTTCGATCAAGTTCTCTAGCCATCTTTAGACCCAACACTCCGTCCCATATTTATAGTCCACATTTTCTTTTTTTGATGTTCCAAATTAATTGTCCATGTCCAAAAGTAAGTGGTTATAATTAACTAAACTTCCTAAATTACCCCTACTTTATATGCATGTCATAAAAATATTGATGAAAAATAAGGGTAAAACTGTAATAGTACAAAAAAGTACAGTGTAATGTATGCATATTAATTGTTTGATGAAATGTCTTGGACAATAAATTTGGGACGAAAAGAATATCATTTTGTGTACTAATTACTGTCGAGAAACTTATATCTGATACGAATCTATTCTATAATAGGCCCATTGATACCAACCTAGCTCATACTAGGCTCATATCAATTCATAAGCCCAAGTCACTCTCAAAAGCTAGCTTGTAGGAGGAGGGGACATCTAGTCTTATAAGCCACAAACAAATCACATACTTGGCTGATGTAGGATTGTAACAGTATCTAGACTTCATTTCAATTTCTTTCATGGTTAATTCTTAAAGTTGATTAGTTTGCAAGGGATGTGTTTTATGGAACTCTATTATTGTTGCTAGCTTCTATGGTGTAGTTACTTCTAAAAAAAAATAAAAAGCATGGGGTTGGCCTTGTTGACAGATCAGTGTTTTACTTGGTAGATCAAGTTTAGAGTTTTTGATGTAACAAAATTCTCTGCTATATGTTGATTTTTATGAGTATGTGACAATGTTGAAATAAATTATGCTTTGTACAGTACAACTGTACAAGCACCTAGCTTGATGCATAATGAAGTGTTATAGTTCTTAGTATTGTCGATCTTTATGGTTATGCTTGTCCTGTAAAGGGCTTTAAAGTCGGGTATAATAATTTCTCTTTAAGTCGTCCTTGCCAATTTACCGTGGTAACTATGTTTCAATCATCTTCGACTTTATATAAATGTTTACATAAGCCTAAGATAGTGAAAGTTAGACGTAAGTTCGTCATCTTTAAAGGGTGGTTACTCTTAATAACTACCATTTACAGGTTAGTGATTCCCAGAATATATCTAAAAATGACAATACAAGTAATTAAAATGGTTACACTGCAGACTTGTGGTAAAGTCATCACATTCCTGATAAACATTTATACTTGAGCAAACTTAGCAATCTGTGTATGTCTATTAAGATATTGTTGTATCCCTCCATGGGTAAACATTTACCAGATGGTTAGAGGAAGGTTCGGAAACGGCCATGCCAACGGTTAGGTCGTGTACATCATGAGCATAAGTCCGGTCACCCCGGGGGAGCCTGTTATAAAGGGGATTACCCTTTTAAAAAAAATAAGGTTGTGATATAGTATAAAGATTCCGAGAAGGAATGTCAATACTCTGGATTCTGCTGTGAACAAAAGACTTCATATTTTGGTTGTCATTTCTAATATTTTCTGTACTTCTGGATTTTTGTAGTATGAAGACTGGTGTTCATAAGTTCTGTTTGTTTCACAATGGTGATCTTGAATTCAAAGAACTCACTAGAAACGCTTTTGAGGATATACTATTTACATGCCTTTTTTTTTCGTTCTGTAGTCTTCACTCATCATTTGTATGATTTAGATTCTCGTACTTTTATATTACCATGTTTTGCTGACATAAGTTTTGTTTTTGAGTAGGTTTACTGTTTTGACTTCATAAGCCACCTTAAATAGTGTTGCATCTAGAGTATATACAAGTTCACACAATGATCTGAATGAGTTTTAAGTCATAAGTTGTGCTTTAATTACTAACTATGATCTTATGTGTGGGGTTTGCGGTGTTAGTAGTCGTTGATTGGATATGGCTGCCATAGACATTCATTAGCTAATCAAGTGTGAAGTAATTCATATACTTCCCTTTTCGACACACATTCCTTTCATTCCTTATGAGATTTAACTGAAAGCACAAATACGCTATCTGAATCTCGGACAAAGAAAATATAAAACCAAAAGCATTAAAATAACAGTAACGGATCGTGAGTTTTGAAGTGCAATTTATTGACTAACTTTGTCCTGCACCAGGAAATGAATTCCTTGATGTATCGTAGTTGAAGAAAGAGTGTAATGTTGCTCAAGTGCGCAAGATGATGGAATTGAACAATTTGGAGGCATCTTCGTAGGTTCTTGTTCATCCCATTTCCATACACTGCAAAGTGTATATGTTACCCTGTTATAATAAACTTTGAGTGGTCCCCTTTGTATGTTTTGATCACCTTCCTAATTGAATAATGCATAAGGGAAAGTTCTGTTGAAGACACTAATAGAGAAAGGGTTGATCAAACAGTCTTCTGCATTGGGATAACTTCCTTTGAAGGTAGAATAATTATGCCAAACAATGTTTTATTTTGGATAGCTGAAATTCAAATGTGTCTCTTCAAATCGCAATTACGGCATATTAAGTTGTTATTAGATAGCGTCATCTGTGTCTGAACCAATAATAGTACTCACAGTTGTAATCGCGGGAAAAGAAGGTGAAAGAACTTGGATGATTCAGGAAATCTAAGATTCTGAGATGAGAAAAGATAGGGCATGACTTCAAGAGCTTTATAAATGATCAAAATGGGTCCTTAAAAGGTTCTATATATTGGTATAAGTTATTAGCAATTAACTTGATCTTTCTAAAATACTTGCATGTCATAGACATGTTCAAGTTAAACTCCTCGCTTTCAACAATCTCATATGCAAATGAGTTTCTCCTGATTGCATGGGGATAAAATAGAGGCTTGGTAGTTGTCCATTTCCTCTTGAGATGAGACATTTGTATCGGTCTACGAGAAAGTCACAAAATTGACGGAGGTATAGATCGACGGTTTAGTTACTAAATTGACAAATCAATGAGAAAGCATCTGACAAAGCACAAGCCAATAACTACTTGCATCATATACCAAAAACTTGCCATTTTGTACGTCTTTCCAGAGCTTACTTGACCATAAGCGAATATGTACTCGTTATATTCATCAAGCATCAACCAAGTCGAAGGTTTAAGATCAAGAAGTACTTCATTTGAACAAATATAACAAAAGTATGAGATCATAATCTTTAAAGTTTCTCTTTTAATTTGGTTATGTGAAAATGTAGAAGAAAAGCATTTGTGGTGCAGGGAAAAAATGGCACAAGTTTCATCCATGTGAAATGCCAAAAAATCGTATGAATATGTTTAATTCCCTTCAAGGAAATTCGTATCTGCCGACAAACTGCATCATTTTCTTCTTCAAGATTCTTAAAGGCTTCCTAATCTTCTACACGCTCATCAACTCTGTTATGGCGCCACAGATTACAGGTTTGCTACTTGCTAAAAACATTCGTAGGTTAAATTTCGGTGCTTATGGGCCTATTTATAGGGCAAACAATTTCATTTATAAGTTCAGCTAGATTAGATATTGCTCCGGTTACATTATGTATTCTTTGTTGAGATGCAACGTATCTTAGTTGTTTGGCTTTTATCCTGTCCCTTCCATTACGGTAGTTAATTTGTACAACATCAAAATTAATGTGTACACCATAATCATGCATATATATTGTTGTACCACATGCATTGAATAAGTAATATTGTGTTGTGCACGTCACGTTTTGTTGTGTACAAATCAATACCCTTCCATTACAATCGAATGAATCAGGAAAGGGAAGGTTTGGACCGAAAAGGTAACTATATGAATGACTTCATGCACAGACTTAGAAGTCAACAATGTGCTTATACGACACCCACATAAAAACTGGAGTATATGAATAACCTTACACATAAAAACTTGAAATTGTATGAATAACTCAGATCATCTTGTGAACTTGTATATGCTCGATCTGCATGCAACATTGCACAACTATTCTGGAACAGCGACTCAAGACTAGTTCAACAGAAGAATATTACAGGTTTGGCCCATCCTTATTATATCACAATGGCTTTAAAAATCACATATGTTTTGTGAAAGTTATGTAGGGTTTTATCATTTACTCCTGTTTTTTGAGATTTATGGATAGAGGTTACAAGCACATTCTGTTTGGCGCAAACGAAAGGGGGGCCTCGACCCGCTTCATTCCTAAATCCTAAGGAGGACCACAAACTCGGGGCGCCACAAAATACGATACATATCTGTCCTACCATTCTTAAATGTCTATTGTTTTAAGGCTACCGACGTATAAAACAATCTTTGTGACTGTTTTCATTTATACAGCCGAAAACCTTACGTCCTAGCTGGAATAGTAAAAAGACACAAATACCCCTATATGATAAGAAAAATAAGTAATACAGATAGTGATTGATTGTGAAATAGCAATGTTGCCTTTCAAGCATAGATGTAAACTTCTGTAAAGTTGTAACATCCTAAAATCAGATGATCTTAGGTTAGAAGATACAACTAGTGATGCATAAAATACAACCTATAAAGCACAAATTGGATGCGGGTTTATAATTTGGCAGACTGTTTTGTCATATAATGTTGGTTGATTTAAAAATAAAGCATTGGCGTCACATATCCACCTAAACCACTACTACTCTAACTACCCCCCAAATATGTGGACCAATTATATCCTCCGATTTACCAACTTCTTTCAATCTGACACCTTTTTGGAGTAACATTTAAGTCAACATTTTTTTTATTACTTTGTTCTTTTCAAATAAGTGTTTACATATTTATTTTATTTGTGTTAAAATAAATATCCATTCTCTATTTCAACCAATAAAAATAGAGTTTAATAGATAAGAATGATATTTGATTGGTGAAAAGTGGAGTTATTAGAGTTTTCTAACACTTTAGAGTAGACATTTATAATTAGACGGAGAGATCATATGATATGTTGATTTTTCATATAAAAAAATGCCATTGGGTAATCATACTTCATGAAATTATTCCATAACTCAAAGATTACCGGTGTCCTCTGTCCATGTATGCCATTCTTGGTATCCCTTGCCCCACGTAGAATTTTACTATCTTATTTCGACTCTAGATTCACCATTTTTTTATTTATTTTTTATTTATATTTATTAATATATATATATATATATATATATATATATACATAGTAGGGATCAAGAGGGAAGCAATTTTTCGAGGGAAGCTAACCATTCATTCGCGATTAATGATAATCAAACGTTAAAAAAAAGATAATTTTACCAAGAAGTATTAATCAAAACCGATATTATAACTACTAATATTCATATATAAACTATTTTTTATAACTTATAATATCATATATAAAGAGAATTTTTCTAATATTCATCATTAATGAATGTTAACCGAAGTGGATATTATCATTTTATTTGAAAAATTATTCTTTAACATTCGTCGACGATGAATGATAATCAAAACGTATAAAACCATATTTTACCAATAAATATTAATCAAAACCGATGTTATAACTACAACCATTCATCAATAAACTATTTTTTATAACTTATAATATCATATGATGAATATTAAGGGAATTCGCTAACATTCATCATTGATGAATGTGTAGTTTCCCTCTTTCACAGAAAATAGTGCTTCCCTCTGGATCATCCGGTCTTACATATATATTATATTTTTTTGTTGAATTCATGCCAATATTGAAAAAGAAGAAGAAAAATAATAATATCATTCTATAATAATCAATACATGTTTATTTCTATCCAAATCGGTATAAATGACACGATTTTTGAGGGGTGCTTCACTTATTTATAAGTGTTTATCTACTTAAAATAAGTAGTCGCTAATATGTTTAGTTTTATATAACTGATTATTTCTTCTAAAATAAAATAGGAAAACAGTTTTATAGTGTTAGGATATGCTTATGTATTAAATAGATTAGCGTTTAAATAAGTAATCGTAAACACCATCTTAGATGGATATACGAAACATTTAGTGCAGTTTAGCTGTACTGAAAAAGGTTCGGGTTGCTTCTACATAAATTATCCATAATAACAAAAATTGGTGTCTTTTTTCATGCAGTTGGCTGATTATAGATATTTAGGGAAATATTATCCCGTACGCAAGAATAAAAAATAAAAAAAGGAAAAAAGGAGACTTCACTTGTGATTGTTTGTAGTTTTATGAGTAGGACGTGTGATTATAATTTCGTAAACTGTCAATCTATACAATCGCTTTACTATATAGTCTACATCATTAGATTTGACTTGAATTTCAAATGATATTAATGTGATGATCAATAATTAGGAGTATTATTGTTGCCACTATTCAATTCTCTAAAATTGATAGCTTTTGAATGTTAAGTATATAATGAAAAAATGAAATCGTAGCATACTAAAGAGGCCACGCTCACTTTTCATTTTGTTATGAAAAAAAAAATGTAAATAAATAAATAATTCATGTGACTCTTTCTTTGTATTGTACAAGTTTCCATTGATCTGTTCCAAACTCCAAAGTAAATACTCCCATTCTTAAAAATCCCTCCGAACCTTTCTCTATATGCAATATATATGTTCACTGGATTATTTAGGTAATTTTCTCGTGCTAAAATATAAAAGGAAAATATTATGTATAATGAATAACACCTACTATTTGGTGCAAGGATTATTTGTGAACATAATAAAAATTAGAGGACAAATTGTAAACATCTTAAATAGAAATACATCTCCAAATGTGAGTGCTAAATTTTAAAAGTCAAAATTTTGAGTTGCTTCTGTGGTGTAATACAGTACTTGCGTATATACTTGATCATGGCTTGCTAATTTTTGTTGCCACCTGCTCAATTTTTTTCCTTTTCTCTCTCACTGTCACAAGTACACACACTTCAGCATTTAATTCTTTATATTCCATCCTTTTTATTTTTCATTCATTCCAGCATTAATGGAGACTTCCCAAAAAGCCCACCAATATCACATTTTGCTTCAACTACAAAACCTTCTAAAGAAAGATTATTTATTTATGTCTGCCATGTTTTCTTGATTATATTTTCAAGTTCTTGGTAGCAATGGAAAATTTGAGGCAGAAACTGGCTATGGCTGTCAAAAGCATTCAATGGAGCTATGCTATCTTCTGGTCATTTTCATCAACCGAACCAGGGTACGTACGCACCTCTTTATTCAAGTTAATTTTAATAACCATATACAAATTCAAGATACAAGCTTTTTAGCTCATAGTACAACTGTTAATGATGAAATCAAGTGAACAACTACGCATGATTTCATGTATATTAGCAGAAGTGTCATTGTTCATGGTCCAAGGCTATTATGTGGTGATCATATATGATTTGAGTGTGCTGATTTTGAGAAACCGGTAAAGAAATTTTTTCACTATTCCTTGCAGTTTTTACTCCAATTATTCCCGTTGACTTGATATTTGAGTAAAATTGTGCTTTCTAACTTACATGGGTTTAAACATAGTTGAATTTTTGAGGTGATCAAACATTGATTGTTGAAATCAAAAAGTGATTCAAGTGGATGAAGTTATAAAAGAGAAGCTGATAAGTGAGGATGATTGCCAATTTTTTTAATGTGTTTAATGTTCAGATTAATTTAAACTTTAAAATTTAATAAGTTTGACCTAAAAAAGTCAACATGCATCTTTTGTGATGATACAATGGAGTTCTTGAGCCTCTTTGACACTTCTTTTTCTTAATCTGCTTTATGGGTTGTATCTTTTGGCACAAAGGACAACCCCTAAAGCAGGAATTTTGCTTAGGGAGTGCATAATCAACTGTGAATAGAATTTGAAATAGGGTATTGACATGGTGTGATGGGTACTACAATGGAGACATTAAGACAAGAAAAACAGTACAAGCAGAGGAAATGATCGATGACGATGACGAATTGGGATTGCAAAGGACGGAACAATTAAGACAGCTTTATGAATCACTTTCAGCTACAGCTGAAACGCATAATTATGAACCACAAACAAGAAGGCCCTCAGCTGCATTATCGCCGGAAGATCTTACTGACACCGAGTGGTATTTCTTGGTTTGCATGACATTTGAATTTGGCAGTGGTCAAGGGTAAGCATAAATATATTCTTATAAATTTTTCAATGCCATCCTTCATATTTTCATGTGAAAACATACAATGGATTTGATTAGAATATAATCTGATCGCCACTACATGGAAGCCACATGATTAGTCTAGAGAATAATAGTGTTGATGTAAGCCGCATGATTAGTCTAGGGAATATTAGTGTTGATGTAAGCAGAACAAAAATACGTTAACTAAGTGGTGTTTATAGCTTAAAGAGAATAACATATAGATGTTCAAGTGTATTGTCTTTCCGGTATCCTACTAAAAAGATCTTTATTTTCCAAAAGATTTAACATCTATATGCTTGAAGGTTGAAAATGTGTTTTTTGACCTTCGAAAGTCAAAATCAAGAACATGATAGAATGTAGATGCAAAAACTTGTTAAACATTCAATGGTCAATAGAAAGACACAATGTGACTTGAAAAATCATAACTTGATCTGATTTAGATTGCCAGGAAGAACATTGACAAAGAATGCAACGAGTTGGTTATGCAATGCTCACCATGCAGATAGCAAAGTCTTCAGTCGCTCTCTTCTTGCAAAAGTAAGCAATTTTTTTGCATCAATTAACTTAACATACAGATTTAATCCGAAAGTATCCCAATCTAATCATCTCTCTTGCTTTTCCATTGCTACCTTTTACCTCAGAGTGCATCAATTCAGGTACGCCTATTTCTCGCTTCACTCCTTTAAGTAATGATAAAGAGGGCAACATTTTCATTAGTAGAATCCAAGATTCATATGTTTTATCTTTGAAATGTAGACTGTGGCATGCTTTCCATATTTCGAAGGTGTACTTGAGTTTGGCATAAATGAGCAGGTATAAAAGTAGAATGATAACTTCTTTATAATCTCGTTCTGGTCCTTTGTTTTTCTTCATTGCTAATTTTCTGAAACTTCTGCTAAATATTTTTTAAGGTTTTAGAAGAACTGAACATCATAAAACGGATTAAAGCTTGTATCTTTGATTCTCCACCACAAAAAAGTCTTGATATCCCTTTAGAAAGTTGTTCTGGCATGCTCGATCATGATTTTATCGGCAACAATCTTGAAAATTTGCTTGAATATGATCAAAACCTAATTACAAGGACTCGTAATTCCCCAAAAAACAGCTTTAGGGGGTTCCAAACTCAAGAACAAAGTTGGCAGTATGTAGATGATGAAGAAGAAGGAGAAGTTAGTGTCTACCATAATAATTCGATGGGTTCAAGTGATTGTATATCTCAAAATTTAGCCAGTGACATTTGGAGTGATGATGATAGTCGATATCAGTGTGTTCTTTCAAAGATATTCAGAAACACACAAAGTTTAATTTTGGGACCTCATTTTGGAAACTGTGATTATAAGGAATCCGCATTCATCAGGTGGAATAATTATGATAGAACGGAATGGAAAGCAAGTTCTTCACAAATGTTATTAAAGAATGTGCTTTTTGAAGTCCCAAAAATGCATGAGAATCGGATATTTCAGTCAAGTGACGAGAATGGAAGAGCATATGAGATGCGGAAACTTGAGGCTGATGATGTGAAGAACATCAACCATAGGTTTTCGGTTCTAAGCTCCTTGGTCCCTTCTAGAGGCAAGGTAAATCACATTCTTTGCGTAGGTGGCAAATTGGGCTGGTTGGTTAACGGGCTTGAGTCGTTCATCCAAACCTTTCCCAAATTCTTTATATTTTTTATCAATAAGTAGTGTGTTAAATATTATTATAAAACTACGTTACTTTTAGGCGTCATCTATCTTTGACTTTTGATGATGTCTTATTTTTTACTAGGTTGACAAAGTGTCTCTACTCGACGACACTATAAATTACTTAAAATCTCTAGAGAAAAAGGTGGAAGCGTTACAATCAATCAAGAAATCTCATGATGTGCGAGAAAGAATCTCTGATAACTACGCCAACAAAAGAAAAGCTTCTTGTGATCTTGAAGATTTACAAGAAGAAAGTTCATCAGATTGTATTGCTGTTAGTGCAATAGAAAAGGATGTTACAATTGAGATAAGATGTCGGTGGCGAGACAATATGATGGTACAAGTGTTTGATGCAATGAGCAGCCTTAACTTGGAATCTCACTCAGTTCATTCTTCTACTGTTGATGGGATTCTTACATTAAGCATTGAATCTAAGGTACGTGAATTCAGTCAAGAATCTGTCGTTTTACATATGATGTGTGTCATTTAACGCTTGGTACACTTGTATATTGCAGTTAAGGACTTGTACAGCGTCAACAGCAAAAATGATAAGGCAGGCACTTCAGAGAGTAATTCGTAGGTACTGAGTTGAATTCTTAGTTTCTAGTAGAACCATAGATTTTTTGTAATATAATTTGTATAATATATACAAACATTCTACGCCATTATGCTCTTAAACTACAGATTTGGTATTATAAAGTAACAATTTTTTCGTATAAGAAAAAGACTTATGCATACATTGGGCATACTTTAGTAGTCGAATAAAGCTAAGCATAGTACAGTTACTAGTTGTACATGTTATGAATATGAACAAAGTTCGGTGCTCTTGTGTGCGGTCTTTTCATGTCCTTTTCGTGTTAGCTTTGTGCACAAGTGGTTTAGTTTTAACTGCGAATTTGAATCAAATCCGGATTTAATAGCGGTGGTTGAGCTTTTCATCAAGTATTTACAAACTCATGTGAGTCATTCGTACTTAAAAGATGAGACAGATGACGATAGTACATGATCGCTGAAGTTATTTAGTGTTTTCACTTTTGTTTTTCCGATATACATCCATATACAACATATTAAAAGGATGAGACAGATGACGATAATACATGATCGTTGAAGTTATGTAGTGTTATCGTTGAAGTTATGTAGTGTTTTCGCTATTGTTTTCCGATATACATCCATATACAACATATCATAGTCTTGTCTTCATGTCATGTTATCCATTTATATTTCTGGCGAGGCAAACGTACACTGGACATTGACAACCCAAATACCATAACACCAATTCTACCAAAATCGGTACTTATAATTATAGGTGATTGTTAAAATTGTGAAACTGGTGTTCAAATCTTCCTTATCACACTTTAGACCTTATGTATAGTTAATTTATTGTAATATAATTAAATTTTATGTTTTGGCTGTCTTTTGAGGATAATTTTTATGCATCCTTGGTGGTATCTTAACAGCCAAATAATCACCCATATAGACATTACAACTATAAAATACAACAATTTTCATGCTGTATTATTGTTCTGTAAAGAACACTTGAAACCAAATATATTGCCCAGTTTGATTTGTTCCATTTTGGTTGCTCAAACTAACTATGGCAAAACATTAACAAAACACACCCATTATATTATTGGAACAGTAATGTTATAACTTATAAGTGACAAAATGCATTACCTGTAGCAACAATCTATATAAAAAAAAAATGCATAACGAATTGTGGGAATTCTTGCTTAAATTCCAGTTGTATAAAGCCAGCCCTTACTGGTCAGTTTTGGTAGCACCATTTGTTCATTCCCATTCAATTGTCGATGGAGGTTTGGATGTAATGTCCAGACACACTCGGTTCACCCCACGAACATTGTTGCAGATTTTTCTTGACACGTCATCTAGGAACTTATGCTCAAAGTAGTACCTGAAATATTGAAATATGAAAGAATAGTGAAACATACAACAGAGTCCCACTTTGACTTTTAAGATTTTCATGATAAATGCAAATATGCAATTTGGCACCATCCTAATTGATCTGTGATGTTTGACATTAAATTTTGGTCAACCACCACCATTTTCCATTAAAATTTGGTCAACCACCACCATCTTCTTGAAATTTCATGTCACGGTTAGGGGTTAAAAAAATATTCTGGTTGACCTAAAAAGTCAAAGATGAACCTCGAATTTTACTAAAAAGCTTTTCAATTTTCAAGAGTGGCAAGGTTACAACTATCATGTGTCGCAAAGAATATAATGTGCGGACAGTGTATGCTCGCTCACCAGTCTGCAGTCATGCCATCTTGACTTGTAACCGCTCTAAGTGCAACTGCATTAGAATGAGTCCTTTGGTCTCCTTGAACACCAGTTGTTTTTATCGGTAAAAATACAGCAAATGCTTGCCATATTTCATCATAGATACCGGCATCTTTTATTGACTGAATAAAGATTTCATCCACCTGCATTGTAAGTTGATTAGATACAAAAAGAGTAACCGCCAAATGAAAATTCATATGAAATAGAACAAATTTGAATAATTATTTTATGCTTTTATTAAAATTAAATTCAAGTCTTACCTGGCGAAGAATATCCAATGCATTTCCTTGAGTGACATCTCCAGGAATTCGTACAGCAAGCCCTGGCCCAGGAAATGGATGGCGTTTCAAAAACGACACTGGGACATTCAAAATTTTACCTAGTTCGCGAACCTTCAAAACAATAAGAAGACGTTCAATACATAGTAGCGTATACTGATCAAGGGAATATGTATAAAAAAAATTAAAAAGGAAAACATAAAACATCATATTTTGGAACTTTATGTCTACATTGACACTTGTTGCAAAGAGGTATGTCTTTTTTCGAATTTTTGCAGCGATGACTATTTGTTTCCAAATATAGCTAAACATAGAGGTGCCAATTTTGAATTTTGACCCATTTACGTCTACATGGGTCGACAGAGTATCTTTTGCCTCCACCGGGTTAAAAAGCTAAAATAGTAAAACAAGTATATAAGTATATATAAATATAAATTAAACAAAATTCAAATGAAACACGTGAAAAGCCGGCCAAAGATATATTTTTTTATGTTTAAAACCTGCTAAATCATGTTATCATAGGAAATTGATTGATAACGAAATTATATTATTTCTGAAGCATAATTGACACTAATGTTTATTATTAATAAATAAAATAAATAAAAAACTTTAGAGCTTCGGACAAAAAGCTTTTGAGGTCAACACAACCCGACCCGTACCACGAATTACCATTACCCAATCCACACAATCTGCCCAGTGTGCCAACTATAACAGAATTCTCAAATAATTAAAAACCTCATCTTTAAATAGAAGCTTAAGTGGTTCGATGAGCTTCAGTTTCATATCTTTAGGGAGCCCCCCGACATTGTGATGGCTCTTAATCGTGTGGGAGTGGGTCTTTCCACTTCCAGGCGGTGGGCAGGATTCAATTACATCTGGATACAAAGTTCCTTGAACCAAATATGTAGGCCTCCTTCCCAACTTTTTCTGTAAATCTTGAGCAAAAGCGTCAAATATTACAATAAACTCCTTCCCAATGATTTTCCTCTTCTTCTCGGGATCTGTAACGCCTTTCAACTCACTAAGAAATTGCACCGATGCATCAACACAAGTAACAGGCAAATGAAGATCTTTTTCAAAAGTTTCCATCACTCGCTCTTGTTCCTTGTACCTATACACAAATATATTCAACAAATAAATAAAACAATACGATGATGTGCCTGGCAAAATTTATCTTAAACAGAGGTAAATATTTCAACCCATTTATTTACAAGTGGGTTGAACCAGATTAAGTTATATCTGCGGGAAAAATAAAATTAACAAAGAAATTTTTAAATAATAACTAGCTTTAAATAGAACAGGTCAAAGGGTAGTTTTAATGGATAGAAACTCTTAAATGATTCTATCCAAATAATCAGCTTATCATTGAAATGACATGATGTACTTGATCATGTTTAACACACTAATTATTTTATTAAAAGAAATTTTTGGACAAAAGGGTTTTGGTCAACCATCCAAAAACAATTGCTACCAAACCCTCATATCTTACCACCACAAATGTTGAATTTTAATCAAAGAAAGCATAATAGAAAATCAAAAACTCACCTTAATAAACCATTATCAACAAAAATACAGTGAAGCCTATCTCCAATTGCTTTGTGAACAAGAGTGGCTGCAACAGTAGAATCCACACCTCCAGATAGCGCACATATAACATGATCTTGAGGTCCAACCATACCTCTTATCACCTTAATTTCTTCCTCCATTACATCTTCCATTTTCCAACCTGCTTCAACCTCACAAATATCAAGAAGAAAATGTCGCAATGTATCCATTCCCTCCGGCGAATGTGTAACCTTCATAAGATTAAGAAAAGTGTCTAGGTAATTGGTATTAACATGTACTAGAATGATAAATACAAGTCAATTGAAGTCAATTAAACCATAATTTAGTTTTAAAACCACTTAAATAATCACATAAGTGCCAATTCAAGCCATATACGTTACTATGATCAGTTCTCCACTAACCATAATTGAAATACTAACACTACAACCGATCAAACTAATCCCATTAACATAATAACATAGCATAAAATCTTACAAATGTGTCACCATAACAAGATTACAACAACAATAAGACAAAAGAAGTCTTGCAAACGATAACATGTACATATATGAAAACACTAATATGGACAGTTTACCACTACCCGTAATCGAAATTCTAATCTATACATGCTTGTTTAACCAATCAATCTAGCCCCATTAACATGGTAATAGTAACAACATAACATAACATTAAATATCATCAGTGTGTCACCTTCAAAAGCTTACAAACAAAAGTCTTTGGTATAGAAAACAAAAAAGTTAAAAACTTTACTATCATTCATTTTCCACTAACTGTAATCAGTATACCAAAACTATCAACCCTCGTCTAACCAATTAATCTGATCCCCATTAACATAACATAAATGAATACAAATCAGTAAACCAAATTAACTTCTACCTCAGGATGATACTGCAGTCCATAAAACCTCATCTGCCGATTCTCAACCGCCGCAACCGCACCTTGCTCGCTCCTCGCAACCACCTCAAACCCATCAGGCAACCGCACTGCCTCATCACCATGACTCATCCAAACAACCTGTTTATCACCAACAACCTTATCCTTAAACAACCCACCACAGTCTTTAACAACCTCAATCACCATTTTTCCATACTCTTGTTTTTCACCAATAACAACTTGCCCACCCAATTTCTGCACAATCAACTGCAGCCCATAACAAATACCCAACACAAAGATTCCATTTTTTTCAACATATTCAAGAAACCCATCTGGGAACGACGGCGCTTTTGGCGCGTGGACGGAGTGGGGGCCACCGGAAAGAATGATTACAGATGGGTTTAATTCGGTGATTGATTTGAGAGATGAAGTGCCGGAAATGCAGAGTGAGAAGATTGATAAGCTGCGAATTCGACGAGTGATTAAATGGGTGTATTGAGAACCGTAATCAAGAATCAAAACTATGTTTGATTTCACGGTTTGGGGTTCCATATTTTGGAGATGGTAAAATTGGATTGTTATCTTGGGTTTTAAGACGAGAGTGGTTGCTAGGGTTTTTGGAGGTTGGCGGGAAGCAATATGCCCTAAATGGGTTTCTTGATACATATACAATACAGCTATATTTTGTGCTAATTAAATACTTGTAACCTTTTTGTTCATTAATATTAATAGATTTATAAACGATGGATTAATTGTGTATATATGTAAAATTTGAGGATTAAAAATGGAAAATATAAAAAAAAATTCCTTGCATCACAATGTAAATATGTTGTCAACGTCACAAATGTCAACATACCCATGGATAAATTTACAACATTTAATTTCACTATTACACACATTAATCCTTTGTTACTTCACTAATTTTCTAAAATTTTATCGTGATACTTGTTAGATTAGAATAGAAATCAACCGTATGAAAAATAAAACTGTATAGAACTAGATGTAAGGTTTTGTTAATTGCACGATATTATCCTTATTTTTTCAACGACATAAATAATAGATTTTTGCAAAACATTCAAGATCAAAAATATTGATTCTATAATGTATCTGTTTTCCCGATCATATATAATGATTATATACGACTTCTCGATTTATGTAAGTAGCTAAGATATTATAATTCGAAATTTCACTTATTTTTTCTTTTATGTATTCACTAATTCTTGTTTAGTTATATTTTTCTTGAAAATTAGGATGAATGCGAAAGTTTTGACGTGAAATGTTTCACGCTATTGGAGAATCTGATCCTAAAATGGTGTTGTCTTTATTGGCACATTGTCTTTGATATTTCACTACTCAAAAACATAATTAAAAACGAACATATAATTCATATTCAATACTTTGTCCCAGTTATATGTGCAGACTTTTATCAAGTTTTTCTACTTAAGTTCGACCAGTTTACGCTAAAACATAAAATACAAGCTTGGGGCACGTAGCAAACCAAACTCGATGAGAGATATATAATATAGAAGCCACATGAATTCCTGGAGTGTACCACACACGTAACCATTATGTGTGTTGAATGCTGGTGCGTGTCGTGGTGAGCATAATATATGAAAGGTAAAAAAATGTGAATTCTTAGTGATAACAGATAAGTCATAACTATAGATGATATTGTAAATTTGTTTTGTGGGCAAGTGATACACATATAAGGTTAATGTAGCATCAAGCCGTGCTTATTATTCAGGCATCACTCTAAGTGCTCTTACGTGTGATAAATACAAACAAATTAATATGTTTAACACTTAATTATTTATATATTTTGTATATTTAGTAGTAGACTTAATTGTCGATGTATCGTTTAACAAATCTTTTGAACTTTGATATATTTATTTAGACCAGATAATTTAGACGCCATATGAGTTTCTAAATACTCTAACTATTGATATATTTTGCTTAACAAAGTTTTGTTGAGATGCACGAGTGATGTGAAATAATTGGATGTTCGTTGAGAGTTAAGACTAACGAAGGGGTAATACCCGCGCTTCGCTGCGAGGCCGTAAGTGTTGAAGTATTTGATGAAGTTGGTGAGAAATATATTTTTAGCAAACATTTTTAGTTGGTTTTGGATGGTATTGAGTTAAAAAATTTGTTATAACTGAAAGCATATATATCTCATGAAACAATAATGTTTTATTAATAGTAAATATTACAACTTCATATTAGTAATCAAAATTAAGAGTCTGTTTATCTGTATTTTAAAAATAGGCTAACCTAACTGTTAGGTAAAAAACAAACGATAATATATTAAATTTTTAAAGCTCTAAGCATAGGTATATCATGACATGACATTTATGTTTACATAAAACAACTTATATTAATGGATTTAAGAATAATGGGTGTCAAATGTAGCACCCAAAGTTAATATTTTATTTGTACATGCACCCAAATGGATTTATGAATAACGGGTGTCAAATGTAGCATCCAAGGTCACCACCATAATAATCAAGTTAAATAATAAATAATTTTTTAACTAACTTGAAAATCTATCTAAATACTTTTATTCAACGTATATATACACTTAAATACCTTTAATTACACGAATATAGCCACAATTATACTAACTTTATTAAATGTTTATAAATAAAAATAGTTCAACACATCGTCAATTAAAATTTGCATTTTAGAACTCACAATTTTAACCTCAAAAAACATAACTCATAAATTTAACCAAGACAAACATAGTTGTTGTTAAACACATGAACATACTCCCTCCGTCCTAATTTAATTGTCCTGTTTTGACTTTTGAAGTCTTTCTTTTCCAATTTTGACCTTGAATATATTTGTTTGTGCTACATAATATTTGATGTAAATTATACCAATGAAAATACATTTAAAACTCAATCCATTCATATATTTTACATCAAATATTATGTAACACAAACAAATATATTCAAGGTCAAAGTTGAAAAGAAAATACTCCAAAAGTCAAAACATGACAACTAAATTGGGACGAAGGGAGTATTATTTAAAAGTGTATGCCTATGATCATTGAACTTTGTATCTGCTACTTTGAGAGTATTCAAACACCTCTAGAAAATTTATATTTTTATTATGGCTAATTAAAATAATAATTTAAATGGTTTACTATATATTCTACATGTGGTCTTCCACCAATTCACTCATATGTCCTATGTATCTCTCTTTTATTTTACTATTTTTTGTTTCCAAATATATTCCTCTCTCATCTCAGTTGTCTTTCAAATCAGTGTTCATCTACAAAGAACCGCCGATAAAATGATATATGCCTGTTTAATTTATGAGTCCTGCCGAAAACGTTACGAAAA
Organism: Gnaphalium uliginosum; assembly: GCA_963930675.1. Lineage (NCBI taxonomy): Eukaryota > Viridiplantae > Streptophyta > Magnoliopsida > Asterales > Asteraceae > Gnaphalium > Gnaphalium uliginosum. The sequence continues at coordinate 44,321,300 of OZ005685.1, read as the reverse complement.
CTTCAATACACATACCTACACGCCACTGTACATGCTATAACCTACGTTTTTATTTCTCATATGTACTCTTGCAATTCCGGCAAGTCACCTATTTTTGACCACACACTTCACCACCATTGTCACTAGTACACTTCTACATGTGTAAAAAGAGGTTGGCCATCTTCGACGTCAGTGAACTCGCCGCACCTGTTATAACCCCATTTTTATATTTCTCATACCTACTCCGAGAAGTCACCCACGATCAACTACACACTTCACGGTCGTCGCTATGATATTTCATGTCTCAAAATATGTGGGCCATTTCCGCTACCGATGACTTTGCCGGAGAGATTCCGACGTATAAGTGGAGTATATAATTGTTATTTACAATTTTTTTTTGTTTTTTGAGAATTCATATTGTTATCACAGTATTATATTAGTTAGTCAAAGGTTAAATTTTGACTGATAGAGTTATTGTTCATTACAACATCATAAATGTTTACCCGACGTTGTTATCATTGTCACAGTCTTATATTGTGTAGAAGTATATCCGTCACTATCGACGTTGTTAACCTCTAGGCACGATTTCGGCTGGCCATATCCTAAAATACCCCTGACTCGTATCAAAATTTAAATGAAAGTGTTAATATTTTCTATCTCGTTCTAAATTGTTATTATAAATATAATATAATGCCACCACAAACGACGTCGTATGATATAGCAAAACCCCTTTCATATCCTTATCCCTTTCGTCTTGTTCAAAAATCATTAAACCCTCCACAGTCCACTATCTCCCTCCATTGATGTCATGTTCCTCTCTCTCTCCTCACCTTTCTCTATTTCTATCTCTAAACCCCACCACCACCAGCCACCGTTCCGCCATCACCTCGCACCCATCGTCACCCACCGCCGTAACAATCTGACCCTTTTTGCCATAAAACGTGATGGGAGCAAATACTATCCAAACCCAGGTGAAATTGACCCACCAGAAGCACCAGAAGATACAATGCACGGTGTATCCAAATTCAAACAGCTTGACTTAAGAATTGCACGTGCACGTAAAGCTCAAGAAGCTCAGTATGAAAAAGACCAATCTATTTTCTTGAAAGCAATTGAAAACGTTCAAGATGCACCGGATGATGATGATGATGATAAATCTCGGACTAATGATGACTCTGAAGGGGATTTGTATTCTGAAATTGACGATTCAATTGCTTTGAAAAGAAAAGAGTTTGTTAAAAAAGGGTTGTTGAAGCCTAACCCAAAGAAAGTTGAGGTAAAAAGATTGCATCCTAATTCTATTTGGATGCAAACCACTAGAAATTTGTTACTAAAAGTGTTTGGAAGTTACTTAGATGTTGACAAGATTGTTTTTTTAGTTGAATTACTTAAAATTTGTGGTTTTAAGTTATTGGAACTTGCTTAAATGTTAGAAAAATTCACTCTTTAGTTGAAGACACTTGAAAATTGTGGTTATAACCTATAAGTGATTGGAATCAGTTTAAACGTTAATAAGATTTAATATTTAGTTGAACGCACTTGAAGTTTTGTGGTTATAAGTGATTGGAACTTGTTTAAAAGTCATAACGATTGATTCTTTAGCTGATCCACTTGAAAACTGTGGTTTTAAGTGATATGAATTTGTTTAGATAATAGAAAGAAGATTGAATCATTTAGTTGGTTAGGAGGACTTTTTATTATGTAGTTTAACATGAGTTTGAATTTTGTATGATTTCTGTCAGTTATGTATGAAAAATTAGTTTTATTTGTGTGTCTAAGTGAAGCAAACTACATTAAGTTTTGTGATCATAGTTGTCATTTATGAAAGAAGAAACTTTGCTGTTGGTTGTAATTCTTCATTTCTTTGTAATAGATGAGTGGCAGGTGGAAATTTATATATGTATATATGCATGTGTGTGTATCTCTATGCTAATAATGTTTCTTGTTTTGGTTCGCTTATGAATGTTCGCTTATGTTACATTAGATCCATTTAGGTCTAATAACTAATTGTGGTCTCTTTTGGTCCATTTTAGGCCAATTAGGGGCCTTTAGCCCATTAGGTCGTTTTACCCCCAGTGAGGTGCATTCATCAACATTCTTAGATACTTGTACATATATAGTTTTCTGATTGCATACATTTTCACATAAGCTTTACAACCTCATATGTATAATCTCTCAATCATATGAGTTGCAGTATTAATCAATTTAACTAAATGGCCAATTTGGGGCAAGCAGAGGGGTGTTTGTCATCTCTACTGTTTTTGATAATCTATGAGGAGCAATTTGATTATAAGTTAGAGGATAATAGGTATGATTTTGAGAGTGTAAACATCCAACTAAGAAATCTTGTTGTACTATGCAATTTGAGGAAAAACCATGAACGTCGATTGCTATACTCTAAACACAAACTTCTTAATAACGTTATTTGAAAGTCTTAATTCTTTTTGAGAAAAATAAAAGCTAATTGTCTCAATAGATGATAAGAAATATTTGGATGAAAACAATCCAATTGAGAAACCCATTTTGCAATCAGTATAAAACGTTTGATCTTTATGTCTAAAACTCACCTTTGATATAGGACTAAGACTTCCTTAAAGTTTATTGATTGCAAAGACATAAACTATGCCATTTAACATGAAACATTAACAATTTTGGATGCAGACAAAGGAGGAGGAAAAAGATGAAGTAGTAGATGAATTGCAGTCACAAGAAGAAGATGATTTAGAGGAAATTGAGGAACTCGAAGAACTGAAAGTAACTGGTGAGGATTCAGAGGTGGAAAGTTCAGATATAGAAATAGATGATGATCTAGCAACTAGTGACTCATCATATAAATCTCCATTTGAAGCTGAATTTGATGCTTTCCGTAAAGGAGAAGTTCGAATTGTAGAACCCAAATGTAAAATGACATTAGCTGAGCTTCTAGACGAGAGTAAGGTCGTACCTGTTTCAGTTTTAGGTAATTTAGAGATAGATATTACGGGAATTCAACATGATTCTAGATTAGTTGAATCCGGTGACTTGTTTGTATGTTGTGTCGGAAAGAAAACCGATGGACATTTGTTTTTAACTGAGGCTGATAAAAGAGGGGCAGTTGCAGTTGTAGCTAGTAAAGAAATAGACATTGAAGAAACGTTAGGGTGTAAAGCATTGGTATTAGTTGAAGACACGAGTGCAGTTTTAGCCACTTTAGCAGCATCATTTTATAGGCACCCGTCAAAGAATGTAGCGGTGATCGGGATTACGGGAACAACTGGAAAAACGAGCACCGGGTACTTAATAAAAGGCATGTATGAGGTTATGGGATTAAGAACCGGGATGATAACTAACGTTGCTCATTACGTTCATGGAGAAAACCAATTGGAGACAAAAAATACGATCCCGGATGCCGTTTCCCGCCAAAAGTTGATGGCAAAAATGATTCATAACGGGACAGAAGCGCTCGTGATGGAAGTTTCATCCCACGAGCTTGCTTCGGGAAAATGTGACGAGGTTGATTTTGATATTGCAGTTTTCACGAACTTAAGTAGAGACCATTTAGATGTCCACGGGTCCGAGGAAGAGTATCGAAATGCTAAACTTAAGTTGTTTTCTAGAATGGTTGACCCCACACGACATCGTAAAGTTGTGAACATTGATGACGAAAATGCCCCTCTATTTATCGCACAAGGAAATCAAGATGTACCCGTTGTAACTTTTGCAATGGAGAATAAGAAGGCTGATGTACATCCATTACAGTTTGATCTTTCTCTATTTGAGACACAAGTTTTGGTGGATACGCCTCAGGGTATTCTTGAGATTTCATCTGGATTACTTGGTAGGCAGAATATCTATAATATTCTTGCAGCTGTAGCGGTTGGGATTGCGGTAGGGGCACCGTTGGAAGATATCGTTAGGGGGATCGAAGAGGTTGATGTCGTGCCTGGTAGATGTGAGTTGATCGACGAGGAACAAACGTACGGGGTGGTTGTTGATTATGCAAATACCCCCGATGGTTTATCACGACTTCTTGATAATGTTAGAGAACTCAATCCTAAAAGAATCATCACAGGTATGAAACATTGAAACGTACATTGCTTAAGTTCGACTAATTATGAAAGACCTAAACTACTGTTTTCGTGACTTTTAGTTATTGGTTGTCCGGGTGAGACGGATAGAGGGAAACGACCGGTGATGACAAAGATCGCAACAGACAAAAGTGACATTACTATGTTGACATCTGAAAATCCAAGAAACGAGGATCCACGTAAGTATCTTTGAACCATAGTTAGTCATAGAACCGGTATTTTTATAAACTAGAAAAATGCTCACAGGTAATGTGTCTACCAGTTGACATATTGGACGACATGTTAGCGGGCATAGGATGGACTATGCAGGATTACTTGAAGCATCAAGCAGACGATTACCACCCACCACTTCCAAATGGTCATAGAGTCTTCCTTCACGATATTAGAAGGGTAGCCGTTCGTTCTGCTGTTGCCATGGGCGAGGAGGGTGATATTGTTGTAAGTTATTTTTTTTCCTAAGCTTAATAATGGGGTCAGGCAGCATGCATGTACTTAAAATAAGGTTATGTTATAATTTTGGTGTAGGTGGTTACTGGGAAAGGCCATGAGACCTACGATACAGTAGGGGAGACAACTGAGTTTTTTGATGATCGAGAAGAATGTAGAGAAGCGTTGCAGTATGTCGACGAACTTCATCAATCGGGGATTGACACTAGTGAATTTCCATGGCGGTAATTTGGTTTTAAACTCAAAAGTTTTGTTTCTTTAGCTCATTGTGAAATGTCAAATGTACCCTTGTTAATCCTGTTTGTTCTCCATGTTACTGCAGGTTACCCGAGAGTTATTGAGCTAGTTTACAAACCAATTATATCAGATTTTATGAAGACAACAAGTTCAAGGATTCACCGTGTGAGAAAGGGGTATATGTCATTTACTCTTGGGCATCCGTATCTGCAGAAAGAGAAACTTGTTTTTGTGGTTATAACAAGATGCGATTTTTGCAATGTTGTGTGATCTATTTAAGGTACAGTTTTGTAGGAGTGAAACAGGGAAATTCTGAATATTCGGTTTGGTTAGAGATTAATGTACAAGTTTTTAAGTGATTAGCTTGAAGAGTAGTATCGGGATTTGCCCGTTGGGGGTAAGTTGATATCGCGAGATTAGGGTTCAAATGTAGATGAGAAGAAGTCCAAATTAGCTTTGTGTAGATTTCAATTTGAGACTGTCATGTTCCAAAGAGTTGAAGTATCAAGGAGGCAAATATTTTGTTCTTATGCAAATTGTAACTTGTGTTTTTGTCATAATTTTTCTGATGCATAACAATAGTGCACAATTATCCTTTTATTATATAGTCTTGCATAATATACCACTTCAAGTTGGCTACGGTTCCCCCCCCCCTAAATTATAAGCAAATTATTAAGTATCAGAAACGTTTATATACATGCCCATGCTCTTTAAAAAAATCTTTAATTACAACTTATATTATTGATGAAGTAAAACTCTAATTTATCATGATATTCTGACTGATTTATCATGATTTTATCATAATCTTAAATTTTCATGAGAAATTGAGTGTTTCAAGAGATTTATTTAAAAGGGTTAAACGGCGGTTGTAGATTCGACTTCCCCTCTCTCTATTTTTCTTTTTTACAAATTATTTAAAATTCATTATATTTTCTTTTACATACTATTCAAAATTAAAGTAGGAAATGGTTATGTTAGTTTATATTCTTTTTTTAGTATTATTCTTATTATATTAAAGGGTTATAGGTTAACTACCATTATTATCCATATAGTTTTGTTGATAAAAATAAAAGTTCAATTCTTTTATTGATTAAAATAATTGAACTTTAATTCCTTTTAGTTTTTATGAGTGAAACAACAATTTATTTGTTGGTAAAACTAAACTTTTAATTCTTTTGTTGATAAAACTTATCGAACTTCGGTTCTTTTTACGAGAAAAATGATAGACTACTTATTATATACTTTTGGAACTTAAATGACTTGATTAAATAACATTAATAAACAAACTATACGATTAATATACTGTAACCTTTTTATTTTATTTATACCTTATTTGTTAGATTGCCCGCTAGGGAGAGTGAAATTTCACTCTAGGTAAATTAAGAATAGATCGAGTAAGTACCCATTCAATTCAAATTAAAATTAAATTAAAAGGCAAATAAACACTATTCACATTAAATAATATATATATTGAAATGTATTAATATAATATATTGATTATAAATTGGTGATGAATATTTTTAAATTACTAAATATAATGTTTGATATCATGTTTATTAAAAGAACTCTATAACTTTTTAAAATTTTCATTTATATTTTTGAAATTACTAAATATAATAAGTTATTACATTTATTACGCTAATTTAATAGTTATATATAAATCTAATATTATTAAATTGTGTATCTATAATCAATTAAAAAAGATTTAGAGTGTGTTTGACAATAACGGGTTGAAATTGAAGTTTGTGACTGGAGCTTGTGGCTTGAAAAGAATTGAAAGGCTTATGAGGCTTATTTTTCAAGAAGTCTCATTTTTGTTACGTTGTCAAATAAGCCTTATCAATTTGAACTTATTAAAAATAGAAGCTCAAACCCTTAAAAGCTTTGTGTTAAACACACGCTTAATGTAAATATTTAGTACAACACATTGAATCATATGTTCTTATAAGATTATATTTTTACACTTGATAATTTTGAAACACTAAAAAAAATAACATATAATATATAATATAATATATTTCAACCACAATGAGGTAGTATTATTTGGTTTCTAATATAAACTTTACACTTTCATTATTTTAACAAATATAACATTTAACATTTATTTATTATCAGTATATATACATATATATATATATATATATATATATATATATATATATATATATTACTATTATTGTATATCAATTTATTTTCAAATATATTTTAATATTTATTGAGGTTAATTACTACATTTAAGAAAAAAAATATTGTGATATTAATTCTCTATCTATGAGTTTGTTTGGCATACTAATTTATACTAATTTATTGTAGCTTATAAGATCTTAAACTTATTTTTTTATAAGTTCAAGCTAGTAGTGTTATTTGGTCAATAAAAATTTAATAGCTTATTAAAAAAATGCTACATGAAGTAGCTTTTAAAAATAAGCTTGAATGTTATGAGTAGTGAAATTACATAAATACCCCTAATATGATTGTTTATTATGTATTTTTTATCCTTTTATATCATTTCACATCTTCCAGCTTCAACTAAACAAAGTAAACTTCAGCTATTGGCTTCAAATATAAGTTCCACCCGTAAGCTTTAAGCTAATTTTGACAAACACTCGGTATAAACTTTTGGCGACAATAAAGTAGTATTATTTACTACGTACATATAAACCTGTCCCGGTTGTTCCGGTTATAATCCGGCAGGATCCAAACAACAAGAGATCTTTCTTTCACAAACGTCGTCGTTTCATCTCATTTTCTACTCACTATTTTCGGATTTTGCTCTTCAAAACACACACAAACACCCAAAACCACACACTAATTAGCTATCTCATTTGCATATTTATGCTAAAGATTGTATGTTTTTCATGGGTTTCTTGAGATTTTGTTGGTTTATATCATTAATTATTGTTTTATATAATAACCCAACTCTGGTGACTGCCGGTGACATTGTTCATGATGACAAATTTGCCCCCAAGAAACCTGGTTGTGAGAATGACTTTGTGCTGGTAAAACCCTCTTTTTAATTTGCCTAAATTCTTCTTTCTTTTTTTGCTTCAATTTTGTTTCTTTCTCAAGTATCTAAACTGGGTACACTTCTTTTTTAGTAAAATGCTATATTTGTGAAGTGTAAATATGTTTTACCCAGTTAGGTTTTTGATCCATTTATTTCCTTTGATCTGAGATCATAGCTTAATTGCATGGTAACTTTCCAGATTTGAAGTGAATTTCAGCTGCATTATGCATAACGTTGTTATATTACAGTGACATTATAGTTTAATTGTATGTGCATATGCTACAAAAAAAAATTCGAAAGGCAAATCTAAACCACATATCCCACACATTATCTACATACATCCACACATATATTATATATATACACAAATTGCCACCCACGAAGCTTGAACCCACAACCTCTAGGTTGATGGGTTCCTCACACACCGCTAGGCTAAATGCTTTGTTGTGTGATACATTCAGGTTTCTGATTTCAGTGACATTATGGCTTGATTGTATGTGTATACAAAATTTATAGAAAGTTTTTATCTTCATTTTACACTATGTTTAGAGATTTGGAGTGAGTTTTAGCTTCATTGTATCTTATAGCATGATTATGCATTATAGTTAGAGACTCAAAATGATGTTATAGCTTGATTGTATGTTACATTTGGGTATTGAAAGTTATATCAGTTTCGAATTGCTTCATGTTATATTAAGTTGAAGTTACTTAGGGATAGGGCCTTTGTACACAAAAAATGAATGAAAAATGAAATAAATATTGAAGTTACTTATGACGTTTGCGTCAAGAAGCTCTACATATAAGTTGTACATAAGCAGCAAAATATAGTATAGAATGTATAATCATATGATTTTGATATAATTGAACTCTTATTTCCTGTTGGTTGCTTTTATTAGGTGAAAGTTCAAACTTGGGTTGATGGTGTAGAAGGTGCTGAATTCGTGGGTGTAGGTGCAAGATTTGGGACAACCATTGTATCTAAGGAGAAAAATGCAAACCAAACTAATCTTACTCAATCGGACCCTCGTGATTGTTGCAGTCCACCAAAGAAAAAGGTCTTTTTTTTAATAAATGATAAATGTTAGACAAAAACACGACACATTTGTCAAATGTTCGGTGACAAAATTGAAGTTCATTTCCTGTCACTAAGTGATCAATACTAACCTGTTTATCTTTGTCTTATGGTAGCTTACAGGAGATGTCATTATGGTGACCCGAGGTCACTGCAAATTCACAACAAAAGCAAACAATGCACAGGCTGCTGGTGCTTCGGCAGTCCTTATCATAAATAACCAAAGAGGTAAACAACAAATGATAATCGTATTTTGCCAAATGTTCAGAACTCAAGTCATAATATTCACTTAAATACACATCCAAATACCGCTTATCATATTGAATTGCTTCCACAAGCTTTTCATTAGGTTATTTTCTGACGAATAATCAAATAATCTACTTTAGCCATCCGCCACTAGCAAGTCAAAAGCTGCAATTTTCATTGGACGGAAGAAGTACTCTCTAGATACGAATAAATTCCAACATTTTTCTCTTCGTTTTTGTAACCCTGCAGAACTGTACAAGATGGTTTGTGAGCCCGATGAAACTGATCTAGACATACACATACCAACTGTCATGCTTCCACAAGATGCTGGAGTGGAGTTAGAGAGAATGTTGTCTAATCGTTCATCAAGTAAGACCTTTTTAGGGGTGGCAAAATGGTTGGCGGGTAAAGGGTCAAAAACGGGTAGTTTTTGGTACAGGTTGGGTCGACCCAAAATACTTTGTTGTCCAAATGTATTATTATTAAATAAGCGTGCCATATACAAATGTTATATTATTTCAATCAAACTCTAATTTTCTGTAATAAAATGTTTTAGTAGGTTGTATGATTTATAAATACACTTGAGCTGACTTTTAACCCGTTAGAGATAAAACATAGACCGTATTGACCCGTTCATAAGTAAATGGATCAAAATTGCCACCATTAGCTCACTTTGTATTATGATTCTACCTTCTACAACATACTTTACGTCATCATGCTACTCTTAATTGAAGGTTTCCAACCACACTTTAGTTTCCGTGCAGTTATACTCACCACGAAGACCAGTGGTAGACATAGCCGAAGTATTTCTATGGCTGATGGCAGTTGGTACCATTTTGTGTGCCTCTTATTGGTCTGCATGGAGTGCCAATGAAGCAGCTAAAGAACATGATAAGTTACTAGAGGTAAGTTCAGTATTCTTTCCTTTTTGAAGCTCAGATGGTACTTGGCGCTGACTTGGCATGCATTAACGTTTGAGGTGTCCCGGTTCTTGTAGGATTTTTCAGAGGATCTTTCAAACACAAAAGTTGTTGGTACAAGTGGTGTTGTGGAAGTCAATACAAAATCAGCAATCTTGTTTGTAATTGTTGCTTCTTGTTTCTTGGTTCTCCTTTACAAGTTGATGTCTGCGTGGTTTATTGAACTTTTGGTGGTCATCTTCTGCATAGGAGGCGTAGAGGTATGTTTGCCCTCTTGTTTATTACATATCTTTTAAGTTTAAACAATTATCTAAATTCTAAAACCAAATCAAGATATAAAAGAAAGCAATACTCAAAACAGATTTGATAAATAAAACCGGTTTAATACATGCAGGGATTGCAAACATGCATAGTTGCTTTGCTATCAAGGTGAAATATTCTTCTCCTAATATTCGTCTTTGCTCATCCTGTAAATCTTATTTAATATTGGACTGAACAAATAATTATCGAATAAGTTCAAACATCAGAGACTGATTTGTCTTGGAAAATGGAAACCCTGTTAGCTGAGACAGCTGAAAAATATCTATTTACATTTTCAGGTGGTTCAAACACGCTGCACAATCTTATATTAAATTACCGTTCTTTGGAGCTGTTTCATACCTTACCTTAGCCGTTCTGCCATTTTGCATAGTATTTGCTGTTGTTTGGGCAGTGTATCGCGAATCCAAATTTGCGTGGGTCGGTCAAGATATACTTGTAAGTCAACTTTACATCTAACGCATTCTTTAAAACTTAGAAAAGTTTTACTAATGATAATTTTGTTCGTTCACTCAGGGAATTGCGCTGATAATCACCGTGCTTCAGATTGTGCATGTACCTAATCTCAAGGTAGTTTTTTTGCTTATTCAAGAAATAGACATTCTTATTACTGATATTTTACAAATTCCATTTTAACAATGATAACTTCAAAATAACGACATTTGTGTCTTGTGGCTCAGGTTGGCACGGTTCTACTAGGATGTGCTTTCTTGTATGACATTTTTTGGGTTTTCATTTCCAAGAAATTGTTCCATGAAAGTGTAATGATTGTGGTATGTCAACCTTGATCTTACTTTTTCACTAATCAACTGCTTTTAGTGCTAATTGCTAAATTAATTAGTGGGGATTATTTGTTTTTAGGTGGCCCGTGGTGACAAAAGTGGGGAGGATGGTATCCCAATGCTACTGAAGATACCACGCATGTTTGACCCATGGGGCGGCTTTAGTATCATTGGCTTTGGTGACATTCTTTTACCTGGTTTACTTATCGCATTTTCTCTCAGGTTTGTAATCTTATTTAATATATATCATTGACCACAATCTTCATTAAGACTTTCCATGCTTATTTCATGATCATGTTGGATCATCTTCTCAAACCAATCATCCTCTATCACTTTATCCGCTTAGGTGTCCAAGGGGAGAATCAAGTTTAGGGATTATTGTATTTGAGCTTGACTATTATTTTCTTCACCTGAAATACTAAGATCATAAAAAAGTAGAACTAATATGCCCAAAAGTAGCTGCCTCTGAATTTGAAAACTTGAGCTTCATGGGGTTTTCAACATCAAACAAAATTTTCACGTTTGGAAAAGGCAAATCTTCCAAAACATCATTTGATGTTGCCGCTACGTTACAACTACCACTTACCTGTAAATGATCTATTGGAAGTCAAAACCATAGTTGTCGACTCGTGACTCGTATCGTGACTCGACTTGTAAGAGTCATAAAATACATAAATTTTATATATTTTTGTATATTGATGATAATATTATATATTTGTGTATATATATTATATATATATATTATATATATAATATATATATAACTCTTATATATTTTATTATAGGTGATGATATTATATTTTAATAACCTAATATATCATTATAAATAAAATAATAGCAATAATAATAACAATAATAATAATCATAATAATAATAACATTAATATTAATATTAATGATAATAATGTAAATCTAACGTTATCTATATGTTTATTAATAATGACCATTGCTATTTTTATAGGTCATAAGAAATTTACACAGCCCAAAAGCTGATGGCCCAATAGTGTAGAAAGTTATAAGTAGAGTTTGTTAGACCACTCCCAACAGTGAACACAAACTGACGCGTTAGTTTGTGCCAAATCAGCACCACTTCAGCATTTTTCAAAACTGACACTACACTGCCAACAATAACATCACTTCAATTTTTTCTTCTGGATCCCACACATTATTTACACTGCCAACAATAACATCACATTATTTAATTTTGTTGTTTAAATAATTAAAGTAAATAATGTGTAGGATCCAGAAAAAACTGAAGTGATGTTACTGTTAACAGTGTAGTGTCAGTTTTAAAAAGTGTTGACGTGGCGCTGATTTGGCACAAACTGACGCGTCAGTTTGTGTTCATTGTTGGAAGTGATCTTAGAACTAGGATTTCAAGGTTAACAACCATCATCTTCTTCTCTCTCATTCTTGTTCAAAGTTTACAGCCATATGCCCATATCTTCTTCATCTCTCTTAAAACGGGGCTTAAAAATCAGAGTGAATCCCTCCTCTATAGTATAACATGTTACCCCAATGTTCATTAAAATCTTTCAAATCCCATAATAGAAACAGAGGAACAAGCTGATGTATATAAGATGACAAAGACAAAATCGTGATTTCGCAAAGATGAAGATGAAAACGAGAATCGCCGAGTCATGAGTCTGAGTCGACTCGGAACTATTCACTGTATTTTTCCGAGTCAAAAAACGAGTAGTCTACGAGTCTAACAACTATGGTCAAAACAATTAAGTGGTGCCAGGGCTTCAATGAAATTGCCAACTATCCGGGGTGCTGGTGGTAGCAGTGTCATTGGAACCAGGAAACCGTTAATCGTTTATAGGAATTCCAATAGGTCGGTCATGGGTAACTAGTGCGTAGCGGCATCATCAAAGGATTTCTTGGAGATTTGAGTTTTTCAAACAAGGAAAAATTGTTTGATGTTGAGAACTCCCGTGAGCGTCAAGTTTTCAGCCACTTTTAAGCATGCGAGTCCTAATTTTTTAATTTTCTTGCTATGTCAGATGAAGAAAGTAATACTCAAGCTCAAATACAATCACCCAAAAACTCTATCTCCCCTTGAATACTTCAATGGATAAAGTTTAGAGGATGATTGGTTTTAGAAAATGATCCAACATGATCTTGAAATCTGTATCGGAAGTCTTGATCATGATTATGGTCACTTAGTTATGGAGAAGTAGGTCACGGTAAGGAGCCAACCCGTTTTGACCCTCCCCTAAGATTTACCTATTTCGACCTAAATCTATTTTGATTCGTGATCTAACATATTTATTCTCCAACTATAAACTTGAAGATTGGTTCCTTAAGGTGTATTATGATTGAACCTTTAGTTTTGCTTGAAAAACATGGTGCAGATACGATTGGTTGGCGAAAAAGCACATTCGAGCTGGATATTTCTTGTGGGCAATGTTTGCTTACGGATTAGGTAAGAAAGATTAAAAGAAGAAAACAAGGTTTTATTTTTCGGGTTTTCTTAGGACATTGATCCATTGAGATGTTCTCGAATGTTCTAATGGAAATCTTTTGGCATTATACACAGGTCTCCTCGTAACTTACATTGCGTTAAATCTGATGGATGGTCATGGTCAACCGGCATTGCTATACATCGTTCCTTTTACTCTAGGTAATATTTGATTTTGAATCCTATAGTCAAGTTAAAAGGAAGTCTCTTTTTTGAAAAAGAGAACAATACAGACCATGATTAATCGGGAAATGGGGGTGTGGCGCTGTGACTTGGGCTGGGGCCGCAAAAAAAAAGGGTCAAAGTCGGTCAAATCGGTCAAAGTCAAAATCGGTCAACTTTTCATATGATTTAAATTTAGGGTTTTGAGTCCATTGTAACAAATTATGTTTATGTTTATGTTTATGTTTATGGTTATTTTTATATTTTCTACATATAATTTTGAAATTATATTATTTAAATGTAAAAATAAATAAATCCGAGTACTCCCTGATTAATCCCTGACTTGGCCGAGTACTCCTTACAAGATTCCGACCGAGTACACCCCGTCTAGCACCTTCTACAACCTTGATACAGACACATCCATTACACATATTATATACACGTATATGTCTAAACTCAGACTTCAACTAAAAACCAAACCTATTGGCCGATGGACCACCCGGATACATCTAAGTATCTAACCCAATGGCCTATTAGTAATTATAAGATAGTCTTTTCAAGATGAAGAACACATTGTTACATGACGATTCTCGCGTATGTGATGCAGGAACTTTTTTGTCATTGGGAAAAAAGAGGGGAGATCTCAAGATTTTATGGTCGAGTGGTGAACCCGAAAGGGAATGTCCACATGTTCGCCTCGAACACTCTCATGCAGCAGATGAGTAGAATTGAGTTATGTTTATTATGTAATTACGGTGTATCATTGTCAAAATGTTCATCTACGTTGTAAAAAAGCCAATGGTGAAAAGATCATGGCTTGTTAAGTGTAGCAAAAAGTTAGGGTTGTTAATTGAGCCTAACTTTAATTATCAGGACATCTTGTGCATATGACGTTTAACTATACATTTCTTATCTTTCCACGTATGAGCAATGGACTTGACTCATTGAGTTAACTCGTTCAATTATAGATGTGATCATCGATTCACTGAGTCGACTCAGATTCCTGAATCGACTCAGAATGTTGATTCGACAAGTGATCGCTTAGTCATTGTGTTGACTCGTGGCAATATATTGCGGTATATTACATCGATGCATACTGTGTCAACTTGGAGTTCTTTGAATAAAAGGATACATCGTCTTCAATTGATTTTTTTTAATTATTTTGGTATTTATTAATGTTTTAGATTAGATTTTTAATGGTATTTTAAGATGATAAGCATTACATTAAAATAAACCAAGGATTATAAATTAAAATTATAAATACAGAATCTGACAAACAATCCATGAATTTTCTTATAATGATAAAATCAACATCGTAATCATTTTAAGTTATTATTTATTCATCCTAAACTTCTGTCATTAGCTTTGAATTCCATATAAAATTTGTGTTGATAATGTAGTAATATCCACCTCAATACATTATGTCGTTCAATTATTTAATGTTTAAGCCAACAGTTTACGAGTTATAGACATGTGTAACGCTTTTCATAAAAAAATGATATTGATAAAAAAATTGCTAAAGTTTACGGAAATTTATTGGTTTTAGAATGTTATCATGCGGTTGAATTCAGAAGAAAAAGAAAAAACCTTTCACAGTTATACTATTTTAAAAAAATTAAGCCGTTTAGATTTCGATTTTGATATTAAGATTTTACGATTTTACAATTTCGGTAGATAAAAACAAGACGCATGCATAAGATCATTGTAATAATCATAGGATGTATTAAGGATCCCGAACATGATGATAGGGATACGATTCGATCTTGCATGAGTAGAGTTAATGATCAAAAAATAATAGGTATCTAAATTTTGTTTAAAAATGAAAAATGCTAGGATCACAAATCTTTACATAAAAGTGTTACAAAATGACGAGGATTAATTTTGTGAGCAGTGAGTAAGTGATAAAACAAAAGAGAGAATGACATGAATAATTTTATTGGTCCACATGTCATGTCATATAATTTTGTGTTTATTGATTTGTGAAAATTTTATGATTCTAGCATTGTTCATCTGCTTTAATAGTCTATAAGGACTTCAAATCTAAATCCTTTACAACAATTTAGTTATCTAAATTCGTATAAGTCGTATTTAACTATTGCATTTACATATAAAATATGATCGTTTCACGAATTTGTCGTACATTTGATACTTCGCAAGTTAGCATATAAATAGACTAGAGCATTTAGCAGGATCTTTTAATTTCAATAATGATCAAGATGAAAATGGCACGGGGCAAGATCTCGATCTTAATAACCGCGTAAACTCTTTTTTTGTGTGTATCAAATGTTAAAATATGATGTATTATAACAGTGTCAAGATGAGATATCTTCTCTATAAATATATCCGATTATGCGTGTGGAAAAAAAATGGTGATGGTTTTTTTTGTTTGTCTGCACATATTTATTCCCACATGTTATAGGTCACATCCTATTTATGATGTTTTTGGATATGATTTATATCCTTATATCTATATCAAAAATGGATATAAGCTGTAAATTTAAAGTCATAACACTCATTCGGTATATGTAACTTTTTATGTTAAATTTTAAGTGGCGTGATAATCATGTTGAAATTTAAACTAAACTTAGATTGACATAAACATGATTTTATTTGGTTTAAGAAAATTAATTCTCCGTATTGAACTAGAACTCTTGAGCTAAAATTGACAAAACTTGACGTCGGGTAAATGCCACGTGGATGATTGTTTGTGGTATGGACGGTTGAATGATGTGTTTGGAGTTTGGTCGTAGAATCTTGGTTTCGATATTGAAATAAAATTTCGGACAAATATTTAGTTCTATATTATTATTATAATTATAATTATAACTATAATTATAATATAATAATTTTATTTTAATTTTATAGAAACCAACGAAGATAATAAGGATGACTATATAAGTGTGGGGGCACAAAGGTGCATGTGATGAGGTTAAGTTGGCCAATTCCAGATGGGCATCCATTGATCATTAGTTGTATATATTATTACAAGGGCTATAAAAAAATTAAGAAAAAAAAAAGATATTATTTAATGTGTTTTCGAAAGGTGATTATTTGTACAACACAATTTTTTTTATACACCACTAAATATGTTTTATATTGTTATATCGTACAACACTCTAAAATATAATTAGTGTTGTACGGAGAAAATATAGTGACGTACGAAGTACTCCACATTTTGGAACAATATATTTTGACTATTCTCTTACTTAATTAATTTTTTTTTTTTTTTGAAATTCTGTTTTACTAAAGAGATTAGCAACTTTCAAAGGTTAACTCAAATACTATGTGAATTTAATTAGCAGGTGTGTCGCACCCCCAAATTTGATGTGCAGCGGAAGTCGGGTCGGGACGCGACTAATCATGGATCATTACACAAGTTATAACAAACGACCTCTAAATGAGACGTTTAGAATTACATTCCATAAAAATACATTGTTCACCAAAAATACACGTTTGTTCCAATAATACTATAGATCTATCCAATAATACTCGCGCTTATACAATTAACGAACCATGATAAAGTGAGGACTTTTAGTGGATTAGGGTCTCATGCAATCCGTATAAAAGTTGTTCCAGTTACTTGTGATTATAAAATAGTGTATGTAATCTCACCCCAAAGTATAATACAGTAAAAGTGGGGCTATGAGACTCACCCGAGTCTTCTAAGCAAATATGGCAATTAGTGGGCGTTCGTGTCCCAAATGCAACCTTCTAGCGCCCTAAACGCATAAGATTGTAGGTAAGTGGGGGGTTAATGTCCACTTATGTATGCAAGTGGAGGGTTAATGTCCACTTGTACTAGTTGTCCATTCAACTAGTTATGTCCAAAGTTTGTTTATCGTTTGTGTTTAGAAAACATGTACGGCCCGTTGGTGACGTTTTGTAATAATAATTCTTAAAGACATGATTATTATGATTGTTTCGTTGTATACTTATAACAGTATATGTATTATATGTGTAAGTTATATCGTATGAAGTATAGTTGTCGTTACGCGAATTCGATGCTCGTTGGTCAGTTCGTACAGTCTCAAATCGCAAGTCAGAGGGTCAACTTGCAGGTCAAAAGTCAACTTGTAAGTCTCAGTTCGCAGGTCAAAAGTCAACTCGCAAGTCTCAGTTCGCAGGTCAAAAAGTCAACTCGCAAGTCTCGGTTCGCAGGTCAAAAAGTCAATTCGCAAGTCTCAGTTCGCGGCCAACAATTCAATTCGCAAGTCTCAGTTCGCGGTCAACAAGTCAACTCTCAAATCTCACTTCGCAGGTTTTCCAGAAAAATCATACATTTTGTCCACGCGATTTAGCTAAGTAAATATCCGAATTAAACTTCAAAAAAATTCATGGTTACTCTACTATTTCTTAGTTATTTTCAATAATTTTTTCGGAATTTTTAGAGATATTTAAGTTGGTCAAATAAAATGGTAAATCCCCTGAGGTCTAAAATCGACAAATCTGGATACATGTTCAAAGATTTAAATTCAGAGAAAAATCTACAAATTTTCAAAGAAAGTTATCTAAATGACATTTGTACCTAAAAAAATTTGTGAGATTTTGGCGGTATTTTCAAGTCATTTGGAGTCGTGTAGCTCAAGTTATGGACTCGAGAAGTTGAGTCAAAAATCTGTCAACCGAGGCAGAAATGCGACATGTTTTTGTAAAATTGTTTTCGAGTATCAAACGATGTTGAAAAATTATGAAACCACTTGGAGATGAAATCTAACTCTTTAAAATTAACTTTGGACTTTTAATTCGTCCATTTTGGTTGAGTTTTGAGCACGAAACTTTCCCTTGAAGTCGGGCCAAGTTTTTGCCCAGAAACTGTTAAGGTTTTTATGTTTTCAAAAACGATTTTCGACTTTGTTTTTTGACATAATCTTGTTATATGGACATTATAACATGAATATAAGTGTGTTTCAAGTAAAATAAAAGGGGGATAGAGTTTCTTACAAAGAATTTGATGAAAGCACGAAGAAGGAAGGTCGAAGGCTCGTTTTCTTGCTTTTTCTTGCAAACCGAAAGAGATGAAGTTATGGTGGTTTGTGGTGGTTCTTGTGGTGATTTTTGGTGGTCTTGGGGGTGGCTTGAGGCTGGTAAATCGTAGAGGTTCAAGAGAGAGAGATGAGAGAGTTGAGAGAAAGAGAAATGATGGTGTGAAGTTGAGTGTGTGTGAAGTGAATGAATGGGTATGGGGTATGGGAGGAGATATAGGTCTTGAGTGTGGGGGAGGGAAAGATGGCAGATTTGTGTGGGCCCCAAAGGGTGTGGGTGTGTTAAATATTGTTCCCCAAGTTTACGTTACCTGCGGTACCCGTTTACCCGTTCGTTTCGTCGTTCGTTAAACGTTAAACGTTTATTCGTTATGTTTTTCGTTAAAGTTTTATTCGCGTGAATTTTGGTTGAAGTTTTATTTAAAATGCTTCATTTTAAGTTATTGAAATATATTTCGGGCTTCGTTCGGTTGTCGGGCGTGATTCGTGCGTTTTTGTCGTGTACGGTGCGTTTTATACGAAACGTAAAACGTTTTAGATATTATTGTAACGATATAAGTTAAATAACGATTATTTATTATAATCACGTTATTTAATAAAATATTTTTCACCAACGTCCGTATGATTGTGTCGGATTCCATTCGATCGAATTTGTGTAATTAAAATTTAATTACGTATGTGTATATATATTTACATACATACAAACTGTTACTGCACTTAGTCCTATTTCATACTAAATACAAGTAATAATGATCTACGACTAAACACTAATGACGGCCTAATTCACCGGGTGTCACAGGGTGTCCACACAATATACCGGATAATTTTTAAAATTAACAAAAAAAAATTTAATTAGTTGGATTTTCGCACAATATACCGAATAAATTTTAAAATTAACAAAAGATAATGTGATTAACCATTGTAAAGTGGGTGTAAATAGATAGCTTACATCTTTAACTCATAAAGTGAATCAAGCCATAAATAATAAAATATAATAATAATAATAATAATAATAATAAGACATATGTCTTAATATTTTAAAGTGGAAGATATAATTTAGATAATCTTACGAGGTTTAAAAATAGATTTGTACTTACATATTATAAAATTAAAATATAAATATAAATAGAAATTTGAGTGAAGTTGAAACGAGTACAACAATTTTCTCTGAGAATAGAGGAACAATAAGAACGCGTTACGTGTCACAAGACTCATTTTTACCACGTTTTTAAAAATTAAATATTTCCCAAACGAAGTCGAAAAATCATAAAAATTAGCTTTTTTTCTCTTCGATTAGAGATCTAACACGATATACTTTCGACGAACTTTTTTTTTCATTTTTTGGTGAATTTTGTAATCGACTATCACATGTGATACCAACGAGTAACACATATGATACCAGCGGGTAACACATGTGATACCAGCGATTAACACATGTGATACCAGCGATTAACACATGTGATACCAACGAGTAAAACATGTGATACCAACGATTAACACATGTGATATCAACGAGTAACACATGTGATACCAACGATTAACACATGTGATACTAATATATGTACGATTTGTAAAACCCATAAAAAAAGTCGTCGGAAGTATACCATGTGAGATGTCTAATCGAAGAGAAAAAAATGCTGATTTTTATGATACAATTTTTATAATTTTTCAATGAGTTATTCTTGAAATATTTAATTTTTGAAAAAGTGAGAGAAAGTTTTGTGACACGTGGCACATTTCTATTGGTTTCTCCATTCTCACAAAAATTTTTATTCTCATTTGAACTTCACTTATAAAAATTATATAGATATGTGAAACTCGTGGATTCACTCAATAGTAAAATTTTAATTTATAATGAATTTTGGTAAGAAGCTTTCCATATTATCTTTTGATGAATTTATGTTTGTTTAGTTAAGTATTAAGTTGTTAAAAGGTTGTCATTTTATTTAGTCAATGATAATGGTATAAATGTGATTTTCGATCTTTGATTTGTAGCTTTAATTGGGAGTGTTCATTGGTTCGGTTTACGATTTACTCGGTGTATTCGGTTTGAGTTGTTTGGTTTTGAAATTTTCTAGAGCAAAACTGAAAACCGAATTCAAAGTTGTTTTTTTTTAATTTGAATTCGGTTCGGTTTCGATTAAAATCAAAAACTAAATTATTTTTTTGAATTAAACCAAATAACCATAAAAATTTGATTTCAGCTTGTAATTTAGTTATTGTGTTAAGATTTCAATAGTTTGAAAATTGAAAGACATGAGGTTAGATTAGAGTTAAACTATGAATAGACTTGTTTAGAAATTTAAATATCACATATATACTATATATATATTAATAATTTAATATATTATTAATTTGAATTCGGTTTTGAATTCGGCTTTCAGTTTAAAAAATTTAAAAATTCGAAATTGAAAATCAAATTCAAATGTCTAAACCGAATTGAAAATCGAATTTAAATCTGTGTTCCTTGTATATTTCTTATTATTATTATTATTATTATTATTATTATTATTATTATTATTATTATTATTATTATTATTATATTTTACTTTACATATTGTGAGGTTTCTTTATTTCCCATATGTAACCTTACACAATGAGATAGTGTTAGTGTATCTAAGTCTACGATTTTTAATAGATTTACAATTGCAAAAGAGTAAACTTGTGACACATAATAAGAGATTTAACTGTGAATATTTATGGTGAGAATTGTGAGGATTTTTAACTAAAAAATAGATAGTCACAATGGTTTTAGTTAAAGACTTTTACTGACACATAAGATTTTTTAAGAAACTATGGTAATAACATGTAGAATTTTTCCGCTTATTTGTCAAAAAGATAGAGCTTCCATCTAGGAAAGAGTCTATTCTCTATTAGTTTTATTATATATATATATATACTAGTTTTTTGGCCCGTGCGATGCACGCGAAAGCTTATATAAATACCAAATTCTTTAACTAAATTTGTAGAACATAGTTTTACTTGAAACATAAACTTAAGATAAAACGATTAAAACTATCATATTTAAATCAAGAAAATGAAACTTACGGTCAATCAACCTGTTTGCTTCCAACCTTTAACTCCTCTGCGGAATAAACCCCATTCACAAACGCCTTACACGCAACTTTTTAAAAGAAACCAATACATAATAATTAATAAAAACAAAAAATAAATAAATTAGATCAATTTCAGAAAAATAAGTAAAACTTTTAAACAAAATTAAAGTCACTCGTTACAATATTGTACTTCAAGAATCAAAATAGACAAATGGGTATTAGAGATAGAGATAGAATATAGTTAAAGTTGTAGGCTTCATGTGCAGATGATTATGTTAGTGTTGCGTTCTTGATCGGCAAAGATAAGCGGAAAAACTCAAAAGAGAATGTTAAAAAACATGTGAATTCAAACTTCTTTTTAAATGGGAATTTTTATTTTTTTCATAAATATTTTTTCAACTTATTTAATTAAAAAATTATAATTATCATTATTATATTAATATAATAATAGTCTAGTCACTAATCCTTCATGTAGATCGGATGTTTTTTATTAATTAATTTAAATATAGCAAGTTAGAATTATTATAATAAGTGATAATAACTAATAATAATATAATAATAATAATTAAAATCGTAATCATGTGCATTAAAACTTATTTTTAGATGAAAATTTATAGGTTTCAATGACATATAAGATTTTTTGAGAAGTTAGATTAATGACACGTAAGATTTTTGCTTATTTGTCAAAAGGATAAATGTGACACATAGGAAAGATGTTATCCTCTATTAGTTAGATAGGTAGATATATATTATACACACACACACACACACACACACACACACACACACACACACACACACACACACACACACACACACACGAGAAAATTACCTAAATGAACGACCAAAAGAATAGTTTTCACTAAATAGACCGTGTAGAAATTTTTTCAAAAATAAACGAGAATTACGCCGAAATTCAATTACCCTTTTGGCGATTCGACGAAATCCATATAGCACAATTAATGCTCGCCATGTGTCCCAAACTTTTTGCCGGTCAACCCTTTTTCGCCAGTCAACGAAATTTTCGCTTAACACAAAATTTCGCCACGTGTAAAAGATATTCGCCAAAATGAAATTTCGTTTAGGTGATTAGGCGATTTAAAAAAAAAAGGAAAAGATGCGTGCTAATTCGAAGTGCTATCACGGAATAAGGAGAAAATTACGAAGGTAGATAGTTGACCTTTAAACATCAAAATTACTTGTGGGTTACAACAAAACAATTAAACACAAATCACTTGTACTCTCTGTAGTGAAACTTGTACATTTCTTTTTATTTTATTTACAACAGTTGTACTTTGTATATAAAGTGTTGTACATTTCTTTTTAACTTCTCTCTCATTAACCTCAAAAGCAAATGTCCCAACCGTTCACCATTATTCTCTCCCATCTATCTCTCTCTCTCTCTCTATGTATATCACTCTATATCTATCTACATCTTCGATCTCTTTCTGTAAACTTCGCGGCTTTGCAGGGATATTTCGTCGAAAACTACCTTGCCACAAGAAAGGTGACAAAAGCAAGGCTTGACATGCAAAATGAAAGTTCAAAAAAATCGCCTAAATAAATTTCTATTTCGACGATTTTTTGTATTCACGTGGCTAGAATCTAGTAGTAGGTGAAAATTTCGTTGACCGGCGAAAAGTTTGTGACACGGGACGAGCATTTATTGGGCTATATGGATTTCGCCGAGTCGCCGAATGGGTATTTGAATTTCGGCGAAATTCTCATCTATTTTTGAAAAATTTGTCTGATACAGTCTATTTAGTGAAAAGCATTCGTTTGACCGTTCATTTAGGTAATTATATATATATATATATATATATATATATATATATATATATATATATATCAAAAATCTAACTTACAACAATCATAATTTTGTTAATACTCCGTATGATGACTATTGTTGATACGTTTTCCTATTGCTTTCGTTTTTTATTTGTAATGATGCATAATGATTGAGTAAATGTTTGGGCCCTCGATCCACACCAAACATAGAACAATTAAGTCCTAAAGACATCATAGTGCCTGTTAGTGGAAACATTTACTAATTTTAGGAAATAATCCTAATTAATGGTCTCAAATTGTTCTTCCAAATATAACCTTCATACGTCCTCTTAAGTGTAACTAATTTTTTCAAAAGCTATTTACATCAACGCATTATCAAAACTAATTCAAATCACCACTTACACCAATCAAATGTGGTAAAAGAAAGTATCACCTATTTGAAAGGATGCCATAAATGTTACTCGACTACTCCTCTCATTTATGACATTGATTTAACTTAGTGAAAAATAAATTGTTACTAAGTTGTAAAACTCACTAAAAAACGGAAAAAAAAACTCGTCGAAAGGATACCTTGTGAGATGTCTAATCGAAAAAAGAAAATGTTGAATTTTATGGTGCAATTTTCATAATTTTTTGATTTGACGTTTGTGAGATAATTAATTTTTAAAAAGATGGGGTAAATAAGTTTTTGTACAAATGATACAATCTATTTGGTTCTCATATACTTTAAAAAATTGTTGTACTCATCTCTAATATTGTAATTGAGATAGAATTTAAAAAGATTGAGATCCCCTCAAGTTGTAATCGATAATGTTTTGGGTTCTTTTTATGTGAGCTTGGTTTGGTGGCTGCCTTCTTGGGGTCTTGACGCTGATTTCCTAGATGTTTTTTTTGTTGCTTATGTTTTGTCATTGAGTGGGTCATAGTTATTGTAACATCTTGTAATTTTCTTGTTTTAGTTGTTGTAGTTGTTGTTAGGTAGGTTTTGCTTGGCCCCGATTACTCCTTGTGAGTTTTGGGGGTGCTATATGTCTGGTGCTGAATTTTTATTGCATTGTCCTCTTTTTGTATCTTTGTTTTTTGTTAATGGTAATTTTATCTGCTGCTTTAAAAAAAAGTTGTTATCGAGATCGTGTTACTTTTGACGAATAACATTAATAATAAATACAATGAATAAATTTCACAATAATTAGTCCAATGTACTTCTGTCACGCAAATCACGTACCATGACATTCATGTTGGAAAATAGTTGAAAGGATCTAAATTCATTTTTTTCGGTTATAAAGTTGTTATGATTAAGGGAACGTTGTAATTCATCTTGTTGCGAAGTTTTCTTCTTTTTTTGGCTATTTAAGATTTTAAGAAAATCATAAAATATTTCAATTATTACATTGTATTTGGGTATATGTGAAATTTTAATAAGTTTAGGGGAATACATGTAATAAAATAATCCCATCGGCCATTTCTATCTAATGTTTTTAATATTACTAGGCTTTTTATTTATAAAATTACCGATTCAAGTAAAGTTGAAACTTGAAACCGATGGCGGTCGCTTTCCACAACGGTCGGATTAAAAATGAAAACAAACCCGGCCACTTCTCTTCAGCCGCTCATTTTTTTCTTTTTGCGGTTGTGGGACCCATTACATCAACACGTCCAATTTTAAAGTACAAAAATTCAATAGTAAAATAAAAATACGTACTAAATTCGTTAATTATATATGAACGTTGATTATTTTCTTTTAATTGAATTAAAAAAAAATTCTGAAAGATATTAATTACTATAAGTACAACATTATGAAAATGATTCACGTGTACAAAAATCAATTTACCTTCAAAATCTTAAAAATTAATTATCACACAAACGTTAAATCGAAAAATTATGAAAACTGCACCATAAAATTCAGCGTTTTCCCCTTTTCGATTAGACATCTTACAAGGTACACTTTCGACGAGTTTTTTTTTCCGTTTTTTGGTGGATTTTAGAAATTATTAACACATGTGTTAGTTTTTAGTTGTACATTTAATTTAGGGTTATAGTTAGGGTTTAGGCTTTCGGCTTTAGATTTTAACGTGGTTTAGGGTTTAGTGTTTAACAGGGTTTAGGGTTTAGTAGGATTTAGGGTTTAGTGTTTATGGTTTTATAAACCGTTTAAGGTTTAGGGTTTAGGGTTTAGGGTTTGGGGTTAGGGTTTAGGGTTTTGCAAAAAACAAACCCTAAACCCTAAACCCTAAACTCTAAATTCTAAACGCAATAAGTTAACATATGAAACAGAAAAAAGCCTCGTCGAAGGTATACTTTGTGAAATGTCTAATCGTAGAGAAGAAAACGCTGAATTTTATGGTGCGATTTTTATAATTTATTAATTTGACGTTTGTGAGATAATTAATTTTCAAAAAGATTGGGTAAATGAATTTTTGTACAAATGATACAATCTCAATGGTTCTCCTATACTTTAAAAAATTGTTGTATTCTAATGATCTTAATTTTAATTAGTGTATACGTTTATTTGAAATGCATGATACATATTTAATCACAAAAAGTGTATAACTAATTGAAAAAATTATTAATTCAAATACATAATTAAGTGCCATCACATTAGGTTAATTAAACACCTCATCAAGTAGTAAAGATAACATTAACAATTGAAAAGCTATATTAACATATTAATATTAATTATTAATTAATTAATTATTAAAATATTTAATAAAATAATGTATCATTGTGACACTCTGTAGTAGATAAGAACACAAGATATAAACAAAAAAACATACATAAATCTGTCAACATCTTTCCAGACCACACACTTTTTTACCTTTTTAGCGGCTTAAACTCTTAACTTTTTAGGGTTTATTGTTTTGTTTAACTTTTAGGGTTTATTGTTTTGTTATGTATTAAACTTTACACGTTTTACTATTGTATGAGACGTGCTTTCATTTGTTCTATTGTATGTATTGAACTTGTAAATATTGTCTATTGTATGTAAATTTTCCTTTTTGAATAAGATCAAAGAAGGAAACTTTCTTATTTTGGCCATACCTAAAAAGGAGAGTTTACATACAATAAACGATATTTACAAGCTCAATACATACAATAGACGTTTTCAAAGTGCGACTCATAAAATAGTAAAAAGTGCAAAGTTTAATACATAACGATACAATAAACCCTAACTTTTATTTCATAGTTTTCTTCCAAAGAATTTTAGCGGCTTAAACGATCCATTCATTGTTTTTATGAAATACATGACTTGTAAATGTGAATGATAATAATTAATCAAAAATATATTAGATGAACGGGCGAATAACAAATTTTATCTTCTTCCATTTTAGGTTTTTGGCTAGGATCGCTTTTGTTTTAGTCATATTCGTTTTAGGTTAGTGTTAGTTTGAAGCAAGTTTTAGAGTAATTTGGATTGGAATTCATCTTTTAGAGTCGTGTTGGTTTGTCGAATTTATTATTTAGGATCGTTGCAGCTTCCTAACATATTGCTAGTTTTATTCATTGATGCCTTAGAAAAAAAGAAATAGTTTTCTATAAAACAAACATTTGATTTGATCTAAATTAACATAATAACATGTAAAATATAAGGATTTATCCAATGATAACCTTTAAGGCTATGTTTAGGAAAATATTTTGTGCATAAATAATGGTACATTAAGATTAGTGAGATAGTTATTAAAAAAATAATGAGGTGGTTATTTATATATTACAACAAAATAATACATGTCCGAATATCTTAAACATAGTCATAGGGTGTGTTTGGCGAAGAGCTTTTTGAAGCTTTAGCTTTTTGTTTTCAAATTGAAAAGCTTCTCATTTTTAAAAGCTTCGTTCGGATAAAAGAGCTTTGAGCTTTTATTTTTTTTAAAGCTCTAAAAAGCTTATAAATGAAAAGCTAATCCTACGAGCTTTGAAAATTGAAAAGAGCTTTTAGTGAATATATTTACATGATTGCCCTCGTTATTTATATTTACAATTTGAGACTAGTTAGTTTATCGGCACTAGTATTCCAAATGATTTTTCGAAGTTATTGTCCTTTTTGTTTTCAATAAATTAATAAGGAATTAAACCTAGATTATTAATAATACTGACGACCTGACGTCCCTCAAAATATTAGAAACACTTTTTAAAAATAACAGTTGACATATTCATATTAGTACTACACGAAATATAATATGTAATACATTAACTCATAATCATTTTTGTATCAAATCAAATATTTAATACATATACATAAATTTTGACATTAAGAGGTGATATTTGAATCATTATCATTTTTCTTACACTAAAATATTATTTGTCAAATTTATATTTAGTTATATTTATTATTATTTTTATATTCATATACACATATACTATACATATTATTTCATATTATTATTATAAAGTAGTTTCATATTATAAGTATTAACTATACATATTTTTGATAATGTTACCTTAAATATAAGAAAATGAATATGTTAACAAAAATATAAATAATTTAGTTATTTATATTATATTATTATGAGTTATATACGTTAAATATATATGTATATATATATCATTTAATTTTATTTTATTTTATCATTGTCCTTTATTGTCATTTTACTCATTTCAACTACAGCTACAGCTACTTTACCAAACACATTTAGAAAAATATATCTACAGCTTACAGTTTCAATTAAAAGCTACAACTACAACCTACAGCTCGTTTTGCCAAACATACCCATAATGACTGTCATTAGAAAAATTCATAATATAATTAAAGTATTTCGAAATTTGCCATACAACCTTAAAGTATTTAACAAAATGGTACTTCCTCAGTCCCATATTTATAGTCTGAAATATATATTTTTTTTTGATGTCTCAAATTAATTGTCCACTTATAAAAGTAGGAAAGTCTAATCAAACTTTTTATATTACTCCTTCTTTATATTTATGTCATAAAAAGTGTGTAAAAAGTAAGAGTAAAACTATCATACACTGTAATAATTATATTTTCTTAAACTATGTATTTTTTGTCTGTAACAATAAATTTGAAACGCAGGGAGTATTAGATAACTTTATTTATTTTCGTACAACTTTATTCTTAAATTTTGTAATGTATACAACCTAAAAGTAGTATAATATTTGCATTTAATCCATAATGAAAATAGATTTTAGAGACAGAGGAAGAGTGTAATATTCCCAAATGATACTCAAACCCCAATCATTAGACTAAAAATTAAGAAAAGAATAAACTTAAAAAAAAAGTAATTAAACACATTAAACTTTAATAGTTAAGTGAACACTTCCCCATTATAAAACCCCATCCACTCACCTCACAACCTCACTACCCCAAAAACAAAACAAAAAAAGTAGTTAAAAGGTTTTGAGAGCAACAAATTAAGATGGAGGGCAAGGAAGAAGATGTTAAGTTGGGAGCAAACAAGTTTTCAGAAAGACAACCAATTGGTACATCAGCTCAAACAGAAAGTAAAGATTACAAAGAACCACCACCAGCTCCTTTGTTTGAGCCTGGTGAGTTATCATCATGGTCTTTTTACAGAGCTGGTATTGCTGAGTTTATAGCAACTTTCTTGTTCTTGTATATCTCTGTGTTGACTGTTATGGGTGTGGTCAAATCACCCACAAAGTGTGGTACTGTTGGTATTCAAGGAATTGCTTGGGCTTTTGGTGGTATGATCTTTGCCCTTGTTTACTGCACTGCTGGTATTTCAGGTATACATTTCTTTTCTTGAACTTTTTTTTTGGCAAGTTTTTTGCCTAGTTTTGAGTTTATTTTAAAATTCTAGAAGATTTACTTAGTTTGCAACTTTCAAGGTTTAGTTACTTTAGATCTATGTGAAATGTTTACTCATATGGATGTGTATATGTATATATGTTGTAACACACCTTTCAGGGTTTAAATTCTCTTGATGTTGTGGACTTTTAACAAATTATTTGCATACGCTGTTCATATTTAGAGCTAAAGTTTCAATTTTTAGTAGGAAGTCGTACTGAGTTCATAAAATTACTCTTACAAGTGTGTTTTAGTAGTTTTTTCTAGTTGTGTTTAGGTTTCTTGAAATTTTACCTACTTTACCCCTTTTTAAAGGTTTAGTTCCTCTAGATCCATGTGAAACTCAGCAAGTTTATTGTTTAGCAAACCCTAATAGAGTAGAAATCATACTACTGGGGTATCAGGTAAGAGGTAGAAAGTAACTCTGTTTTTTTTCACTTTTAAATGTTTCCATTTTGGGCTAAAGTTTTAGTAGTGAACAGTAAATGCTTACCTCAAATGACATGTTTTTTTTTCTTCAAATTTTAGTCCAATATTTTTTAATTACTGTAATGAAATGGGTTCTTCAAGAATATTGTATTTTGTGGAATATATTAACTCTTGTTATGGTTTGATTTATAAAAACAGGAGGACACATCAACCCAGCTGTGACTTTTGGTTTATTACTAGCTAGAAAACTGTCTTTAACAAGGGCAGTGTTCTACATGGTGATGCAGTGTCTTGGAGCCATCTGTGGTGCAGGTGTGGTCAAGGGGTTCCAGGGCAAGCATCAATTCACCACTTTGGGCGGTGGTGCTAATGTTGTAGCCCATGGTTACACCAAAGGATCAGGTCTTGGTGCTGAGATTGTAGGGACCTTTGTGCTTGTCTACACTGTTTTCTCTGCTACTGATGCCAAAAGAAGTGCCAGAGACTCACATGTCCCTGTATGTGTACCCTATCTCTTGTCTATTCACTACTTATGCAGATTATTTAGTACATTTATTGTTATACCTCTTGTTAACTAGTAAATGTCTAAAATACCCTTACCACCTACACTTGTATAGTTGATATTAAAAATAAAAAAGAATCAGTTAGTTGCAAGCACTTAGTTACTAAACTACTTATTCGACCGCTAAATATTAGTTTCACTATATGCAAAAATGCTAGTAAGGGGGTGTTTGACTTTGCTTATTCAGCTTACTGAAAATTGAAAAGGCCGATAAGTTCATTTTTAACGGTATATGTTATGAGCTTATTGGCTTTTTGAAAATTTCTACAAGCGAAGCCGATAAACAAATAAAATAAGCTAATTCAAACACTTACAAAACTTAATAACATATAACACACAAAAGGAGACAACTAGGAATTATTATTTTTTTATACAATTGAATGTTGGGAATGATGGAAGAGTAGGTAGTGTAGGTTATATGTCTCTATCTCCTTTTGTGTTTGTGCATATGCATGTGAAGATGATTTACTTCCATGTGCAATGTATTTCCTAATGTTCGCTAGTGCTTTTTGTGGCCATGGTTTGTCAATTTATGATTGGGGCATGTTAGTAATTTCATATAAAGAATGTTACTTTTTTTACCAGAGCCAAGATTGCCAATGCCAAATCCATAGCCTTTTACAAGCTTGTACCATATGCATTCAAATTTTAAAGTTGTACCTTTCTTTATTGAAGTAAACTACCCTTTTCTAATGGCCAGAATTAGAGCTTTTGGTACTAGTAGATGGCATTTCATGCGGTAAAAGTAAAAGCTGTACATTGGATTCATATTCATATATAAATCACTTTACCTTATGTTTGACCAGCTTTAGTTGACTTTATCTTATGTTTGACCACCTTTAGTTACTTTGCTTTTGAATAATTTATGCAGATTTTGGCTCCTCTTCCAATCGGGTTTGCTGTGTTCTTGGTTCATTTGGCCACCATTCCCATCACCGGAACTGGTATCAACCCTGCAAGAAGTCTCGGGGCTGCAATCATCTACAACAAGGACCATGCATGGGATGACCACGTAAGTCATTGGTTGCCAATACCTTTATCTTTCAAAATACTAATCAAGATTAAATTTTGATTTGCTCGGTGTATTTATAAAGCGTGAGGGCTAAAAGGGTATGTTTGTTTTACGATCTTTTTGCAGTGGATTTTCTGGGTCGGTCCATTCATTGGAGCTGCACTCGCCGCTTTGTACCATGTGATTGTCATCAGGGCTATTCCTTTCAAGAGCAGATCTTAAAAACTTATTTTTCTTTGATTTGCTGTTGTCTACTATGGATTGTTGTTGTTCTCTACCCAAATGTGGATTTTAGTTGTTTCTTTATTAGTTTTCGGTTGATGAATGTGTGTAAATTACCTATCTACCCCTGAGTTGGTTATGTATTGAATTTTAAGTTAAGAACTCTTGTGGTTCACCTTTTTTCGGAATTAGCATGTTTGAGCTGAACAAAGGTCTTTCCTCTATTATGTGTTTTTCTTATTCAACCATTTGGTCATACTGTAAATGTTTTAGCCAGGCTCTCTAATAACTAATGGGCTTTTGAAGGGGTGACTGACCCAAACAAGCTGAGTTAAAAGTAAAGGGTTGAGACCATCCCAATAACTGGTCAGGTTTTTTATAGTCCAATGTAGGGGTGGCAATATTCGACTCGACACGGACCCACTCGAATATACTTAGGTTTGGGTCGGGATATTTGAGGCGTCAACCCGAAACCCGACAACCTGATATTTTTTCGGGTTGAACCCGACAATCCGAAATATTTTAATATTATTATCATCTTTATTTCAATTTAAATATAACACATAATTTGGAAATTTTCCTTTACTAATCTATGACTTTTTCTTTGATACCTTTATGTTTTGTCAGAAGAATTAATAATGTTTTGATGATGAATTCAAGTTAATATAATATGTATCGTGATGATTACTTTTGAAATTTTATAAGGATCTTTATACTTATCAATGATTATATATTATTTTTGAAAAGATTGACATGTACCCTATTTGACTAAGTGATCCAAAACCGATCTAAATACTCGAAAATCACTCAAAAATATGCTGATTAAATTAAAAATCGGGTTAGTCGGGTTGGGTCCGAGTTATTGGGTTTTGGATTGGGTTGAAATACTCAACCTGATTATAAAATCAAGTTGGATTCGGGTTGACCATTTCTGACCAGCCAACCCGAACCCATTAACACGACCCAACCCGAATTGCCACCCCTAGTCTAATGGCAACTTCACTCAACAATACGTTTAGTGTGAATCAGTCATTAATAAAGAGATTTCATATTAGAGGAAAATAATTTGCACTGTTGTCACTTAGCAGTATATAAGATGCATACTGTTAGGCACTGAACCACTTGCAGTTTTAAACATACAAACTTTGGTTCACAAATCACATGCGATCTAATCTAATGCCTAATAGTAAGCATCTTCGCATCTTTGTGTAGTAATAGCACTATATATTGTATGTCATATATACGAAACTCTTTGTAAAGCTTTTATAAAGTAAAAAACATCTAAATACCTTTTTAAAAATCTGCTAAAAATGGCCTATAAACTTTTTTATTATTTACAAAAATATTCAACAATCTTGCAAACAGTTGGTTGCGTAATAGGTGGGCCGGTTGCCAACAATTTTTCGTATTTTTTAGAAAATCAAACACTCCACGCGCATATCACGAGATGCCACTATCCCAACGTCCTTTAATGTAGCATCCTACAGCTTTATAGGCGCTCGTGCTTATTGGCTTCAACTGTCAATTGGGCTTTTGCTGTAATGTCATAAACATTTTGTTTGTGTTGCTTTATTTGATGATGATGATGATGATGATGATGATGATGATGATGATGATATGACCTTTCATGAAATATGTTACTCCTAGTCTCCTATATTCTTAAGAGCTTCTGTTAGCCTGTTAGGTATTTGCATGAAACACCCATATGTCTACGTCATGTGAACAGAACATTTGACGTAGATCAAGTACAGTAATTAGGTAAAAGTGAAAAAAAGACACATATACAAATCTGGGGTTAATGCTGATCCAGTTCTATCTTTTGTATTAATATTGATTTCGTACTCATATAGGAATAATCAAATCATTTGTTGCGTGCCGTTTTAGTTAAGTTTACTCACAATCATATAAATTGAACATTAGCTACATATGCATTATGTCAAATGTGATTAGTTTAGGCATGAATGTCAATGTTATTAACATAAACTTCCAATTTCGGCACGTAAAGCAAACGATACAAACTACGAAAACTAATAATGGTATATTTATAACATAAATATAAATAATGTTAAAAATGAAGCATAAATATGTAAATAAAAGTAAAACGCACCTCCAAAATAAGAAGAAAGAGAGCTTTCAAGTTAAATCACTCAGCACCCGATCGATAAAATCAACTAATCACAAATAACTTGGGATTTTATGGTTTAAATCGCATGCAAGTTTTTTGTATTTTGTTGACCGACGACTTAAAGGTCAACAAAATTACGGAAAGCGTCCATTCTAGCTTCTAGTCAATGGTCAACACATGTAATTGGGGAAAATATCTTCTTAGAATTGGTTTTTCCTTGCAAATTAGTCCCTCGTAATAGTAAGATTCACACTGATAATAAGAATAATCACAATGGTATGTATGATCCATCCAAGGTATTGCATTGTCCATTTTGGTCAAAATTGGCTACTTAATTAGTTTACAATTTTCCGGTACAAATATTCATAGTATAACCAGCCTACATATGCCCATATGACCACACAACACTTAATATAATAATTTTAATAAGACACCATGTGTTTTTTCTTTTCTTTTTTTTAATATAAGATTTAGCAAATACATTTCTAATTTATTTGCTTATAAAAAGTCAGAGTAATTTAACAAAAAATATTTCGAATTAATGTCTCATGATATTATAATTTATATCATAGCCAAAAATATCATCTTTTTTAAAAATGAATGTAAAATATAGTAAGCGGTTGAATGATATCATAAAAGATTTAGTTGACCAGTAAAATTATTATATTTTATTAAATTGACAAATTAAGTAGATATAACATCATAAATAATCATTTCAAAAATAATTAAATTAAAATAAATAACTTATATAGTTTAAGAATTGTATATCCAAATTAAATAGACATTTCTAATCTATTACGAATAACTTTAAACGGATCCGTATGTATACACGAATTTAAAAACTAGTAAATATAATATATGAAGCGAAGTTATTACATCATCAATTTAAAATGGGAGAATTACATATATCCCCAACTTAAACCACCTAAATATCAAATATAACCAACTCATCTTAATAATTACATATATATCCAAAATTACTAAATTAATTATATGTTGGTTCCCCTTGATCACGGATCTAGACTTGTCGTTTGACTCAATTGAAAGGCGGAAACAATCAATCAAGCAATTGAAACGTAAATACAAACACAACGATTTATAATCTTTTCGTATATATTAACAATTGAAGAATAAAGATTACAAACTCACTAACTCTCTCTTCCCACTCTCTCTGCCGTATCTCTCTCTCTAGGGTTTGATCAACCCAAAACATAAACTCTAACTCTCTATTTATACAAACCCTACTGGACCCTGCGACACAAGCCCTATGTCGCAGGCCCAGCCCATTGCGACACAGCCTTTGTGTCGCTATAGCGACACAGGCTCTGTGTCGCCTGAACAGTATATTGTGTATTTTCTATAATTACATTTCGTTTACAGACTCGAAAATACAAACTTAATACTTCACACACTCAGACTAATTAACTTTAACAGAACAAACGTTGACCAACTGACTGACACACATTTATGCAACAACAAACTCCCCCATGTCAGCAGCTTGGTCAAATAATCTTCAATTAGTCTTCACCAACAAACTCCCCCATTGAGATAGCTTGGTCTTCAAAAGTCTTGATGTTCAGTCTCATATGACTGATATCCAATTAGATCTTCAACTTCAGTGACCATCATCTCTTTCATCAATAGCTTCTCCAATAGTATTTATCTTCAAAGTCTTTAGAGAACTCTCATCAATTCTTGTCTTTTGAATATGAGCATGATATGTAACTTGAATAAAATAACTCAGAAATAAAATATTTTTGTAATTTTCTTTATAAGACAGAATTAAAATACTGAAAACAATAAATAAACAATCTTTTTGGGGACGGAATTGTTTTGGTCTGGTTAGGAATCATATCAGGATAACATGCAATTATTAGGAATAGTAAGTGTTATTTTGATTATCAGTATGTTTGTCCACTTTAAATTTACTTAGCATATTTAAATCACCTGTTATAAAGATTAGTTCAAGACGACTATTGATATTTTATCCATCTAGACATTTGAACTTAAGTATATATGATTTCAACTCATAATGAGATGAACCACTTGTGTTATTATTAGCATGCATATTATAGTATATAAATCACATTAAAATATACATTTGAACTCAAAACATGTTATTATTTTCTATATAGAAGGTGAAGGTATGGACGTATCTTTAGAACCAAGTTAGCGGTGACAGGTCTGTACTTGCGTACAACAAAGTCACATAAACAGTAGTTCTGGTTGAACTAACACCAGTCTGAACACTTTAAACTAGAGGGTACAGGTCTGTATTTTCGTACAACAAAGTACCATAGTTTAACACAAACCAGTACGAGGCAATCTTTTTATAACTTTTCTTGTACATTTGTATATTATATTTTAGAATTTTGAAATGCCACGGGTACGTAATAGTTGTCTATAACTTGATATAGACTACGTACCTAAATTCTTTTCAAGAATATATTAGATGAAACCAGGTCTGTATTTTTATACAACAGATGAGACAACTAATATATTCCCCCAGATAGCACCATACAAAGACCCTATATTTTAGATCATAACATGTTTCTTATCCAAATATTAAGACGAAGCGTTAAAATATTGCTGACATTTTTGCCTTTATTTTGACTTAATGTCATACATATTAATATGTCATTATATAAAATAATATGCATATTTGAACGTTAAGCTTCTTAGTAACTTTAGAACAAATGCCTACCAATACATCATTTGATGAAGCTAGAATTTATAAAAGGTATTTCAAGTATGCTAGATAAATCTACTGACACATCAAACATAAATCTTAAAATTCCATTTTATGCATGTCTCCTGATGTACTATCATTTCCCCAATTGTTTACAGACACAATTCAACGTCTATTTTTAGAAGTGTAGCAACTTTTGCATTTCTTTAATAATAACGAGTATAAAGAATGGCAGTTGCATTTATCAAGAATTTGCCTGTTCATATTTTTCTGACTTTTTAAATTATAATTTTTAAAATTTCTCCCCCTGAACAGCAAATTCTTTATTCAAGCACAGACAAATAAAAATCATTAAAGAAAAATTTCAAGTCACATATCAAGTCAAAAATCAAATTGTTTTGGCATTTTTAACCACATCTAATCACTTCATAAAATCATCCATTCACCCAAACATCATCACCACACATGACTACCTAGAAATCAACCTTTTTCGTCACATCCTTGCAGTCGTTAAAAGATTAGCTATCAAAGACCTGACTGCATCATCACAAACAAACATTAGTACTTATGAGACACCCAAGCCTTGATAGACTTGGGTTGTCCACTATCGTCCATAACCATCACATCAATGAGTTTATGATATTTTAAAAACTTTGTTGATTTCATTGATGTGTTGTTTGTGGATTTAGGTTTCCAAACCCGTTTAGGTTCAGATGATTTGTTTTCAACAATGTTGGGCTTTTGAACAGCAGGTCGACTAGGCCCAACTTTGTTTACTCTAGCCATAGGTTTTGGAGAGTTGGATGCACAACTAGATATAGGCGAAAATGAACCACTCCTTGAAAAAGATTTCTAAATAAGGAAGTTCTTGGCATCCCTCTACCAAACCTATCTAGGGATAATAACCGACAATCCCTAATGATGTGGCCCTGTTGACCACACCGAAAACACGAACGCCGTTCCACATACGGCCTTTTCCAATGACTACCCTCAAATTGTTTGGACGGAGGATTTACTGAGGAAGGCTTAGAGGTTGAGGCATTTACAGAACATGAACACTTATGTGTACATGTTGATGTAGAAGCCTTTAAAGTTGAACAGGTTGATGTTGAAGGTTGTTCTTTAACTGATTTATTAATTATTTTATTTTTCTTCAGATTAGTCACAGATGATTGTGAGATATGTGAAGATTTTCCTCTTGAATCCTTCTTTAAGATTTTAGCAGATTCGGATTCATTTACAACCTTAGTTTTGCCCTTATTATTTAAACTTGTTCAGTTTCATTAGTAAGTATATGATTTTCGGGCTTAACATTAACCTTTTCAACCTTGACCTCAGACTCTTCAGTTAAGTCTTCCATTTCAACAATCTCCTTAACACACACAAGAGATACAAATTTAGCCTTAACAAAATCAGGCTTTTTAACAGTTGGAGCTGTATCAAACACTGACTCAGCAACAGATTTTGTATCTACCTTTGAAAAGGTAGGTACAAAGTCTTTGGCTGCATCCTTTGAAGGCATTGACAGATAGTCAGAAGGAGGTGGTACAAAGTTGTAATCAAGACCAACCTTACTTTTCGTATCTGTCCTTTGCGATTGGAGGATCTCGTCAAAGACCAGTGAGGATGTTGAAAAATTTAAAAGCTTTCGATTTAAGTCATCTACTTGTGACTGTTTTTCAGCAAGATCATTTCTTAGTAAAGCAATCATTTTTATATAACTATCAATTTCATCTTGTTGACTGAAAATCTTAGCTTTTAATTCTTTCCGGTCAGAAAACGCAGCATCTAGTTTCTTGTCAAAAGCCTTTTCATTATCTTTCAAAATTTTGTTTGCCTGAGTAAGTTTTTCTAAATCAGAATTCAGGCGTTCAATATCCTCACTGTATCTGTTAACTTTGTTAGTCAATTTGATACAAGACACACAAGATAATGGCTCTTCAATGGGTACCTAAGATTTACTCGTGATGTGAGCCATGAGAACTTGATTATCGCCCAACTCATACTGTTTCTTCACTAGCTGCAATTTATTCTTCTCATATTGCTCACTTCCACCGCAACACTTTTCAATGGCTTGCCATAAATCATATGCAAGCTCATGATGTCTAAATTGCTTCATGAGTGGTTGTGATAGTGCCATGGTGATCGTAGTATATGTTTTCCTTTCAGTATCATAAGTCTTGCGTTCTTCAGGAGTCATGGATTTGATAGGCTTAATTTGAGATTTTCCGGGAAAAACACTAATGCTAAGAGGACGTTCATATCTTTTCTCTAAATAAATTTGCATATCAGGATCATTGACAGCGATGAATGCCTCAAACTGTATTCTCCATTCAACATAAGGAGTATTGGCAGTGAATAATGGAGGTTTATTAGTACTACCGATCTCATTGTTATGTTTTAGTAATTGGGAAAAGCTTTTAAGCGACATTTTTAATCCAGAAATGTACCAAAATTTTGTCCTTTTGAATTTTCCCTCCAAAATTTGATTCGAAAATATCGAAAACTGCCCGAGTAAAACGAAACTTTTTCAAAATAAAAATTAAGACCTTTTAAGCTTAAGAACAAAATTTGGTCATGCGAAAAATTTCCCGCCAAAAGACTTTTTTTTTTTTTTTTGTCTTCAGCGACACTAAATTAGTGTCGCACCTTAGTGTCGCAAGCTAGTGTTGCAAAATCCGATCTGGTGTCGCAAGCTTATGTCGCGAAATCCGATCTGGTGTCGCAAGCTTATGTCGCGAAAACCCTAAATACGACACAAAGGTTATGTCGCTGCTTGTGTCGCTAAGGCTGATTCTGTCGCTAAAGCTTGTGTCGCTAAAGATTGTGTCGCACCTAGTGTCGCACCTAGTGTCGCAATGTCGCGGCCAGCAGCTCCAAAAACCCTAAAAATCGAAAATTTTCGAAACCCTAACGAATTTCGAAC
Organism: Gnaphalium uliginosum; assembly: GCA_963930675.1. Taxonomy (NCBI): domain Eukaryota; kingdom Viridiplantae; phylum Streptophyta; class Magnoliopsida; order Asterales; family Asteraceae; genus Gnaphalium; species Gnaphalium uliginosum. The sequence goes on along the minus strand of OZ005685.1, from coordinate 44,282,048 downwards.
GATAATTGATGAACAAACCCAGAAATACACTTCCAGAAGCTAAATATTCAACTGATTGGACCCAAAATGTTGATCAAACCACCAAAAACACCACGAATCAAACCAAAAACATTTCAATTAACGATCAAATCTTTAAACAAACGCCCACTGGCTCTGATACCACTTGTTGGTTCCCCTTGATCACGGATCTAGACTTGTCGTTTGACTCAATTGAAAGGCGGAAACAATCAATCAAGCAATTGAAACGTAAATACAAACACAACGATTTATAATCTTTTCGTATATATTAACAATTGAAGAATAAAGATTACAAACTCACTAACTCTCTCTTCCCACTCTCTCTGCCGTATCTCTCTCTAGGGTTTGATCAACCCAAAACATAAACTCTAACTCTCTATTTATACAAACCCTACTGGACCCTGCGACACAAGCCCTATGTCGCAGGCCCAGCCCATTGCGACACAGCCTTTGTGTCGCTATAGCGACACAGGCTCTGTGTCGCCTGAACAGTATATTGTGTATTTTCTATAATTACATTTCGTTTACAGACTCGAAAATACAAACTTAATACTTCACACACTCAGACTAATTAACTTTAACAGAACAAACGTTGACCAACTGACTGACACACATTTATGCACCAACATTATATTAAAAATTCTAAAATCATTAGTAATTATCAGTAACTTTGTAGATGACTATTATACCCTCACTGTTCCTCCTCTTTCTTAAGATCTCACATGTTCCCAGAAATCACTTAACAACTTCAAATTCATATTTTCACATCGTTAAATTCGACGATCTGATTCATTTTCTTAACTCAAATAAAATATTGCTACTACCATCTTGATTATAATTCATTTTCTGATTACTTTTCTTTTATTAGGTTTATCTTTTATTTATTTTTGCAATTAAAGTTTATTGTTCATCAAACTTGAACTTAATATCTTATATATAATTCGTATGATTATGATTAACTCATCGAGTAGAAATATCTAAATGAATTGCCCACCTCCTTTTGATGTGAATCAAAAGAAAAATTTTGTTAAAGATTCTGATGTCAAAACATAAGGGGTATTTTTGATTTTATTAATTTATTTTTATTTTTGTAATTGTTCGATGAAATGAGAAAGAAATTATTAATGAAACTACAAAAGTCAAAGGTGTTGATATGTGTGAATCTTACATTGTTAGATTGTTGTAGAGAATTTTAAAAGAGAGGAAAAAGAAGAATAGACAAAGGGTATAATAGTCTTAAAGAGGTTTATTGATAATCGTTAGTAATTTTAGAGTTTTAATTATAATAAATTTAGTGATTTTGGATATATATGTAATTATTAAAATGAGTTGGGTATATATGATATTTAGGTAGGTTATGAAGGGGATATATGTAATTATCCCATTTAAAATTAAACATTTAGTGTTGAAAATTTAGTCAATTCGACCCCTTTATTTTAGTTAACTTTTTAAAAAAACAACCCATATAGTATAATCTTAATCTTCTTAGTACTTAACAAAAAAAAGAAAGACCTTAGTTTTATTTGATGAGCCATACTTTATAGTTTATCCTTAATCCATACAATTATTTCTCTACTTCGAAATAGATCCATATATAAAATCGACGGTAAGTAAAACTGATTTCGTAAAATCAATTACAAATGTAACAGAGTGTATATACTTACGGATTTGAAATCTAATATGGTTATATATACAACTAATTTATTTGATTATTTTGTTTTAACTCTGTAATTATAGTAACAAAACTCGTATATTAAAAACATAACTTGTACACCAAAACGTAGCTTATAGATAAAGACTAAAACACATATGATGGTGTCTATCGGTTCTCATCGCGGACCTTTGTTTCTAATTCAACTCCAATCAAAGGTTAGATACTTAAATTATTAATTGTGTTCAAGTCTTAAGTTATAATAACGAACATGTGTCACAGTTATTGGATAATATTATCACTCTTTTAAGATTGGCTCAATTGTAAATCAAAAGTGAAGGTTAGATACTTAAATTATTAATTGTGTTCAAGTCTCAAGTTATATAACGAACATGTGACACAGTTATTGGATAATATTAGCACGACTTTTAAGATTGGCTTAACAGATTGCCTACTCGTCCTAATCTCATATGTAGACATGTTGCTTTTTTAAACTCGGTCTCTGTAGAGAAATAGAATATCGCTGGTATTGATTATTATTGCATAAGTTTGATTGAAGGTCTAATTATAATAAAACATATCTTAAGGAATAAGAAACATAAACCCTAAAATAATGGACCTTAAACCCACAATTGGGTCGGGCCAACCTAATCATCAAATAGTCTCATGTGTCTTCGGTGATTGCGAGGAGGAATCGTTGGAGCATTGTATTTTTCAATGCCCAAAGGCAGAATCTGTAACATCCACCCTAAGGGCCTAATAATCCGGGTAAATTTCTAACTTTAAATTTATTATTTAATGTGTTAGGAATATTTGATATGTTATGTTTATTTGATAATATTAGTCAAGAGATTAATTGAGTTATTGTGACTAATAAATAATTCATTGTTTTAAACCGAATTAGTTGACGGTAAAGTAGAATAATTGGTTTTCACAAAATGGTTTTAGGTTCCCGATAATAGATTAAGAAGGGAACTAAAATTATAATGGTATTGAGTTAGATTAATATATATATATATATATATATATATATATATATATATATATATATATATATATATATATATATACATACATACTTTCTCAATTCTTCTACACAAATATACACACTTCTTAAACATTCCTGCGAATCGACTTGAAATCCCAAAAATTGAAAGAAACCTTCTGTGAAATCTTAAAACAGTAGAATAATCACCCTCTTGTTACAAAAACGAATTCCAGTAACATCCTCATCATCACTCTGTTCCTGTAAGTATTTGATGTTTATAATTGTATTTTGATGAAATTAGCAAATTCTCGAATTGATATGAATTTTAAGCTTAAAAGATGTTATATGATGTTATTTGATGCATATAAGTTGTTAGAAAGCTTATTTGAGTGATAGGAAGTCAAATTCGTGAGTTTTGAAAGAATTCAGTTCGAATTTCTGGGTTCAGCAGCGAACTTCGCAGCTTGAAGATGAACTCAGTTAGCAGAACTTGATTGTGAAGCAGTTACCACTGTTAGTTAAGAATTGTAAGTAGTTTCCACTGTTTATGTAATTAACACTGTTAGTTAAGAATTGTAAGTAGTTTCCACTGTTTATGTAATTAACACTGTTAGTTGAATTTATACTTAGACTTTCATAAATGAAGCAGTTACCACTGTTGGAAGTTAGTTTCCACTGAATGTTCAAATGTGGTAGCTAATACTGTTTATGACTTTGTGATAAGAATGAGTCTATTATGGAAGTTATCTAACTCATTATCTGTTGTATTCTCATATCAGCAGAAGACTCAGTGATATTAGATTTCTGAGTTGTGGGACTGAGACCAACAGGTGAGTGGATCTGTGATCCTCAGTGTGATTCAGTTATTAGATATTGATGCTGGGAAATGTTGATCAGATACTCCATTCAAATTACAAAAGTCGTTTCACGAAATTTTATACTCATACAGTCATACTCACTTTGCACTTTATTGCCGCTCATAAACCCTAACAAAATGAACTCAAAGTTGAATTCATTTGCTAATGCCTTCTCTCTTCGTCACAAATACCTTCTCTCCACTTCGGTTGATTCATACGGTACAAACCCTAAGTCTATTTGCTTCCTATTTTTCATCTTGCGTCTGCATTGATTTTGGCTTTCCTTATTAATCCTTGTTCTGTTTATTTGTACTTATGTGTCTCATATAAGGGGTGAATGGGCAGTTCAGTCAAAACACGCTGGTTGAAAGGCCACGTTGGATTGAATTGACTCGCAAAGATGTTTTGTCCATTAATATGTTAAGTATGAGTATTATAACAATATTATAACGGTAATAAACTAAATCTTTCAATAAAATGATTTAGAAGGTTGTATGCATTAAGAATAACTTTGGAAACTCTCCACCCCTTTTAGTGGTTCCGCTTTAAGCTAATTTTTTTGATTTGACCCATTTAAGATAAAAAAAAAAAATCAAGGTTGACTCATTCATTAGTGACTGGTTCAATAATTGTCACTTCTACTCACCATTATGAGTTTGATGAACTTCGGGCAATGCACATGAGTCATGTTGATGGTACCGTCATAAGAGTTGGCGAGCTGAAAGAAGGTGTTATGATCAAGCAAGTTAATGGGTTCCCCTATTTTGTATCTTCCCTTTTATGTGCAGGCTTATTGCTCCCACTTATGGTTGTTTATTTAATACCAATTTATTTGTGGTGAAAAGACAAATATACCTTTATTTATTTTGAAAAAAAGTCCTTAATGTTTGCTCCATTGGTTTAAATCAACCCTTAAACCATGCGTGCATTTCTTTTTTTTTTTTTTTGAACGACCAACACAAACAATTTCATTATAATTTGAGCCAACAAAATGTTGAACACTCAAAAAAATCACAAGTTACATACACCAGTCCCTTAAAAAGGGCACCGAAAGGTATAGCAAACTAGCTAAAACGAATGAAAGTTAAAATCACACCAATTTTCCCATGTCAAAGCTTTGTATGTCGACCGGCTCTTGATCCAAGTGAACGATAGAAACCAAATTTCATCTATAATTGAACTTACCGAGCCTCTTTTTGAATTAAAAATAGCCTCATTTCTATTCCTCCATAAACACCAAATCGATGTGGTAATGATTAGGTGAACCATATGTTTCCATCCCATATCCCCTCTCAAATGAAATGCTAAAGTCGGTAAGTCTCTTACCGAAAAGAAGAAGAAGGATGATATCCGACACCATTGTGAAACATACTCCCAAACCTGCACAGCTAGTACACGGGAACCGAAAATGCGTTCTACAGACTCGTCCTCCATACCACATACCCCGCACTCCATCGAAAGAAGATGTACGTTTCTCCTAAGTAAGTTGTCTTTTGTTGGCAGCCTATTCAACCATAACCGCCACGCCAAAAAATTAACTTTGATCGGTACCCATTTGATCCATACAAAACTGTTTTCCAATTGTATTTCATGAAGCTCTCGAATTTTGGACCTTATAGCCTTCACCGAAAACCTACCCAAATCACAATGATCATTTCTCCACACGTCGCCCTCTTCAGCCCAATACACAGATGCTATTAATTCTATCATTGTGAGTACATCAACATGTTCTACCTCGTTTAGTTGCCTAACCCAATGAAATTGCAATAATTAATCTCCATTATCAATACGAACCCTATCCTTTAACAGACACATTTTGACAGCATCTAATTGAAACAAACTAGGAAACCTAGTACGTAATGGTTCATCCGAAACCCACGAGTCATGCCAGAATAATAAATTAGAATTTATGCCTGGTACCACATGAAATGTCGTGTGTATGTCAAAGCCAATATCATCGAAGTAATCAGAGATCTTGCATATTTGTTTCCAAGGCCCCGATATAGACAACTTTCTGGGAATAAAATTCCAGGATCCTGAGGTATTATGGAAACACCAAATGACTTTTCTCCATAACTTATTCGGCTCAATTTTAAATCTCCACCACCACTTAGATAGCAAAGCCAAATTCATCTCTGCAAGAGACCCGAGACCAATCCCACCATTATCTTTAGAAGATATTACCTTAGACCAAGAAACCCAATTTATCTTCCTTGAATTATCGTCATATCCCCATAAAAACTCCCTCCTAACCCGCTCAAGAGTCTCAATAACCCCCGCCGGAGCTTTGAACAACGAGAAATAGTATGTGGGAAGGGCATTTAGTACTGAATTAATCAGTGTAATACGACCTCCAAATGATAATTTTTTAGCCTTCCAAGAAGAAAGCCGATTCTTGAAGACTTCAACTACCGGTTTCCAATTACGAGCCAAATTCATATTACCCCCAACAATCAATCCCAAGTGTTTAAACGGTAGAGTTCCCACTTTACATAAAAGAATCTCGGCCATTGATTGCACTTCTGAGTCATCCACACCGATACCATAAAGAAAGCTCTTTCCCAAATTAATGCCTAAACCAGAGGCAAGGAAAAAATATCGTAGCAATCTCTTAAGGTTGAACAAACTATCGGGGGACCAACCGCACAAGAATACCACATCATCCGCATACATAAAATGTGACAAAATTAACCCAGAACTTGAGCAGTTGAGGCCCTGAAGTATCTCACAATCACATGCTCTCTTGATAACCTGAGATAATGACTCCATAGCAAGTAAAAATAAAAAAGGGGATAAAGGATCGCCTTGCCTCAGGCCCCTTTGGCATTGAAATTTAGCGGTTGGAGACCCATTAATAAGAACCGAAGCCTGTCCAGAAGAAATAATAGCCCAAACCCATCTCCTCCATTTGCTCGGGAAGCCCATTTGTGCCATTATAGAATCAAGAAAACTCCAATTCAGAGAATCAAAAGCCTTATTTATATCGACTTTGAATAAATAACCAACTTTTTTGGATTTTTTCAGCCAACCAATTATCTCGTTGAGCACCAATGGACCATCAGTAATACTGCGATTAGCTATAAAAGCCATCTGCTCTTCGGATATTAGACCATCAATACAAACTTTCAGCCGGTTAGAAAGGACTTTTGAAATAACCTTGTTAATGCATTCGATTAAGCTAATAGGCATGTAGTCATCAAAGGTTTGTGGATCAGAAGACTTGGGGATCAACGAAATAAAGAATGAGCAGCATGCTGGATGAATCGTTTCGGACGTATAAAATTTCTCGAACAGGAGCATCAGATCTTGTTTCAACCATTCCCAATTCCGCTTAAGAAAGTGGAAATTAAAACCATCTGGTCCAGGGGCCCGGTCACCCTCACAAGCCCACACCGCTTCTTTAACTTCATTCAATGAGAAATTAGCAACTAAGACTTCCCCATCCTCCTGTGATACCCGTCCAAATTAGGATATACCAAAGCCGGTCTATACATCACTGGTTCTAAGAATTTCTCCGAGAAAAATTCAACCGCCTTATTTTTTATCATTGACGGATTAGTTACCCACACACCATCCACCATAATCCCATGTAACGGATTATTTGTGATGTTAGCATTCACAACATCATGAAAAAACGATGTGTTTTCGTCACCATCACAAGCCCATCTGACCCGAGATTTCTGTTTGATATCCATAGCTTGTTGATATTCAAAATCTTGAACAGCCGACTTGCACCCCACCCTCTCGGATAATTCTTCCGTTGTCAACACCCTTTCTTCAGCTAATAGATTGAATTCCTCCAACCTATTGAGTTTAGCCGGATAAATACCCATTTTAGATCTTTTGTGATTCGATACTCAAACACGAATCTTAGATTTCAACCATTTTAACTTCATGGCCATAGCAAGATCCACCTCCCCCTGAAACCTTGGAGTTTACTTTCTTGAATAGCTAAAAAATGAACGCCATGTGAGGTTACTAACCCTTTAACCTTGGAATTATTGGTCGGGCATCCGACCCCCCTTATATTTAAGGATAAGATATTCATTATGTCACCATAGCATCACCTTCCTCACGGATCAAACTTTCCAGCTGCTCCTGATGCTGATTTAATTGAAAACCAACAGCTTCGCCAACCCTAATCGTAGCCAACGTTTCATCAGATATTTCCCCAATCTGAGATCCTACAATAGCCTCATCATTGACCGCCTGGAATTGATCATTAAACGAACGTGGAGAATTGGTCACAATGGGAGTTGGATTAGAGACCATAGCAGGATTAGGTGCAAAATTTGGGAAAGAATTATTTAGATCAGGAACTGGAGTCGTAAAAGAGGGATTAGCCTCATTAACTGGCCGAAAGGAGAAGTTAACTAGGCTAACTGTAGATGGGCTTCGATTGGACCGGGCCCATTTCTTGGATCTAATTATAGGAGAAGCCCCGATACAAAATTGGGTTTCGTTAATCCCAGGGGAATTGTCATTAGACTGTGTATCTTGGGAAAACCAATTGGCATACACGTCTGTTCCAGCATGGGAGAAACAATTCAACTTTTCACCTTCCACTTTGTTTTTCAATTGACCGTCCGACTTCTCCGGTGAATGTCGTCGGAATTCGCCTTCCTCAGATGCTAAGGATGCCAAGGGAGATTTCCAAGTATTCATATCTTCGATAACCCAAACCTTAAATCTACTTCCACACCACCTGATTTCAATCTCCTCATCGATACGTTTACCTGAATCCGATAAAACAGTGCATGTACCATGAGAATTATCTTCATCACCCCAGGAGAAAGAGGAAGATAACAAACGAGTGCCAAATAGTCTGCCTATGGATTCATAAGTAGTCACATCTCGAAGATGGAATGGAACCCTCCAAACCTTGAAAGAGACCACCCGATCAAAAGGAAAAACACCACCGTTCCATATCGAGACCTCTGACAATATTTCTTTCCAGTGATTTTTTCCTGTTGTGATAAATTCTTTTGCTAGATCATTCGTTTTAAACACCAAAAGAACCTTTAAACCACCAACATATGATAATGCCACATTATGAAAACCCCCATTTGATAGCATTCGTGATAGCCCATTAAAAGCAATAATGCTAACCACCTCTCCCAACACCGACCGGCCAACACAGTGTCGAGGATATAGATTTGGATGATCATCGATGACCACAGATCTTGGAGATTGTTTTTTAACGAAAGAACCGGTAAATGCATCTTTATAAGACATTCCATCACGAGTGTTAAATGAGTAGGTATTCTACGGAGGGTTAGATTTCGGAGGTGATTGGTTAGGAATAGCCGTAGGCGGATGTTTATTACCATACTGAATCGGTTGACGATTTCGGTCGAACCGAGCAATGTTGACGCGGAGCATGGACCCATTCCATTTAACCGTATTTAGCTTAGCTTCCAAGGTGAAAGGTTCACTAACATTTTTAAACTTTATGAATCCGAACACATTATTCTGTTTATCCTTTTTTCTTGATACAAAGGAATCACATATGCTCCCAAATTTTTCAAAAAGGCGCCACAATCTATTGTTTGAACAATCTTCAGGAAGGTTAGATACATAATATGTGGTGACAGATGGATACTCCGAGAAGTGTTTATTACGTTACGAGACATGAGTCCAGCCGGATTTTTCTTCCGATACGAGACATGAGTCCAGCCAGATTCATTTCCATTCCGACCAGAACCGTTATGAGAAGTCCCTGCGACTCTTCATTTTCCATGCGTGCATTTCTTTAGGAGATGAATTTCCATTTGAGTTGTAACAAACCCATTTAATGTGTAAAAAAGACGTAACTAATAAATGTCCCTTTACCCGGAAAAAGAAGTAACTAATTAGCGGTTAGTTACATTGAAAACAGAACTTTGTTCGTACATACAAATGATGCAATATATAAAAAAAAATTCGTAGACGATTTTGAACTATTTATATATAAAATAAGATCATGTGATTTATATATTAAAATTTTATTAACTCTATTAGACAAAGAAGTAAAGAGTTAAAAATTTCCTACTAAACTAAGCGTAAACGTTAACGAATAGTCCAGAAATCGATTTTATAATTTACTCAATAATAATGTATTAAAATGTACATAAAAAAACATTTTATACCAACATCGTTTTTAAATTTTTGCTAGTATTAACCCAAGGGAGGTCAAGGCGTCAAGTAAGACTATGGACTAATTATTTAACCGAGTTGGTTTGACTTTATTAGTTTTATTTCCTTTTAAATTTTAGGTCCAAAAAGGGTAGAATACAGTAAAAAGTTTGAACAGAGTGAAAATTTTAAAAGTAAGATGCAGTATTGTTACAATGTAGTGAACGTTTATAATGCAGAGAACTTATGATGCAGTGAATCTAAACCGTAGATAAAAGATAAATCAAGGGCTAAAATTTTATGTCCATCATTCCCTCTTTAATTCACATGTACCGCTGATTCCAAGCCTTATTTTTATACTTAATAATTAAATAAATCATTTCAACATCTTACGAAAATTAATTATATGATTTGTTTTTTCTACAATTGGTGAGTCTCATAAACTTAAGTTCTCTCAACTACCGGTCGAGTATCGATCAAAATTCAAAAGGAAAAAAAACCCCGCAAAATAACTAGTTTGACCGGAGTTAGTGCTCAAATTTAGTTGACTTTTTTAATCACGGGACTAGCGTTTACCCGACGTATTTTCGTACCCACTAGTCAAATGTATGCTGAATCATCAATGGCGTATGCTAATCGACTCAATTTATACTTTTACCCCCTTAACAATCACCAACTGCTCACTTGTTTCTATATACTACTTGCGTTTCTCTATTTGGTCAATAAAGAAAAGAAAAACAAATAAAAAATTCTGTGTTTAACGAATTCACGTTGAAAACTTGAGATGATTAATTTCTCGTTAACACTTATGACTTACCTTGTAAATAACTTACAGAATTACAACTATAAAAGTGAATGTTTAACACAATTTTAGAGCACTATTAGCTATGCTTTAAATCGTGCACAAGTGATTCTCACATTGACACGACTGACTAATAACGACTAACTGGACTTTTCTACTATACTTTTCTAAAGAAACAAACATAATACTTATATTTGAAAACTACATTAAATTTAAGAAAATCAATACATAAAATAAAATAAATATGTATAAAACATAAGATACACAAATTAAGGTTATTATCTTCCTCTCAGGCCCGGCCTGCTGTTTTCGGGAGCCCTGTGCCACAACTGAAAACTAGGTCCTTTAGGCGAAAAGTTTGGCTAGTATAGAACTATAGAAATATGAATTTCGTAACAAATATATATTGTATAAGCTAAACTTTAAATGTGTGTTCTAGAAAAGGATTTGGAATTATGAAACTTTTATCAAACATTGGTATCGGTAATAGTCGATATAACTCGGACTTATGATTTTGAAAAATACAGTTATAGTGATACATGAGGTTATTTCAAGATATGACATTTTTTAGATATTTATAATTAGGATTGAAGAGAAAAACTAGTAAATTTATATGTTAAAATAAAACATTAAAAAATAGATGAGGTGCCTTAAATGAAAATAATAAAAAAGTTCATCTTTCTCACAAAATTAACATGCAAGTCGACACTATCTCCATTAAAACTATATTTAAACTTTGTTTTTAAATGGGTCTTCAATAGCTAATTTTATATTTCCATGATATCGTTTAACTTGATATAATTATTCTAAAATCGATTTATATTAAACCTAAAACTTTAAATTTTTTCAGATCCGGGCCTGCTTCCTCTTCTTTCATCAATTGCTACATGGCTCATCCAAGTTTAATAGACATAAAGAAAAATAAAACACAATCACATACCTTCGTTCCTCAAGAAAATCATGAAGAGGGCATCCCGTTCTCGACCTCGAGTTGTACCTGCTCGTGGTGAGATCGACAACGAGATACCCCACCTCACTACGAGAGCTCTTATGATATAAAAACTGATTATCCTAAACAAATCAAAGTAATTGCATAAACAAATATTTATACTTTATTCAGAATGATAACAAGTTAACAACTCTCAATATGGTAACATTATTGGTGATATATATGAAATACATACATATTGATAAATTAAAGATTGTATTGTGAAACCGTTTTAATGAATAATTAAGAATTAAGATAACACGGGTTTTATGGACATGTTACCAAAGTAGGGGACAAAGTGATAAGAAGTAAAAGTTGAAGGACATAAATAATAAATTTCATTCGTCTAGAATTCAAACAGTTGAAAGAATGAAATTAAGAAAGATTCCTGTCACATTTTCCTATGAATTTTCCTTTTTTTAATAAAGTAAAGACCAAGTATTCATTCACTCGTTTACACTATTATATTCAACAACACTTTATATATATAGTTGCTATTGATTCATGAAATTTCATCACAACTTACACTAAAATATTCTTTTTCCAATACTGCTAAAGCATCATATTCTTCCAAGTGTTTACTTTTTAAGTTTACTTCAATCTAAAAGAAGAAAAAAAAGCTAGAAAAATGACTTGGATTTCAATATTTACTGGGAAATCTGGATTTGCTGCTTCATCAACAGCTGAAGATGTTACTAAAGGAGTTGATGGAACTGGGCTCACTGCTATTGTTACTGGTAATCATTAGTTAATCTTAATTACTTGTATTAGCATATGCTTGTGTGTTTCTATGTTCTGTTTCTGCTTCATGTTAGTAACAGATCTTAGTCAACCATATGATGAAAATAGTCAACTATTTATGGATTTTTTTTCTACTATGAATTAATAACTTAAGAATTTCTTTTTTAACTTGGATTCATAATTTTTGCCTGAATATGTGAAACTGTGAATTAAAGTTGCAGCTTTTAGTGAGTCGCTTGATCGAATAGACTAATATTTAGTTTCTAATATGGATTCTAAGCTTAGTAAATGATTGTTCATCTTCTAGTCTTTCACAAAATACTAAAGAAAAGTGATATTAATGCTTATAGTTTTTTTTCTTTCTGTTAGCTTCAACTTTTAACATGATTCATATCGATCATGCTTTCATCGGTTGATTATATACAACTCTTTGACTTTTAGGATTTAGAAGTAAAATTTACAGTAAAAATATGATCAATGGATATATGAAATTCAGGAAGTTAGTTCTGATCTGTACATGTATTTGCTATATAAATGAATTATATGAACCATGTTTGTATTTTGTACTAGTTAACTATGCTACATGCTTAAAAGATGTTATGTAACTGACTTTCAGGAGCTACAAGTGGTATCGGATTAGAAACCGCACGTGTGCTTGCCTTACGTGGAGTTAGTGTCGTTATGCCAGTAAGAAATCTCGAATCTGGTAAAAAAGTGAAAGAAGGTATCGCTGAGAAAATCCCCAATGCGAAAATTGAAGTCATGGAGTTAGATGTTAGCTCATTAGACTCTGTACGAAAATTTGCATCTCAATATTGTTCAAAGGGACTTCCATTGAACATCTTGATGTAAGACACTCATTCAATCATATAAGAATAAAATTAAACGATTTGTTCATTGCATTTGGACTAATTTAATCGATGTTTTGTGTCGAAAGTCTGAATGCAGGGATAATGACTCCTCCTTTTGGTCTTAGCAAAGACGGCATAGAATTGCAATTTGCAACCAACCATGTTGGTATGTGATGTTTTACTAAGTTTATACAAGTGTTTTGTTTACTTTAAATGGACATTTTAATGAATAAATCGTTTTCTTATTTTAGGTAACTTTCTTTTGACAAACTTGTTGTTGGATACCATGAAAAAAACTGCTAGAGAAAGTGGTAAAGAAGGAAGGATTGTGATTCTTTCTTCTGAGGTTCACAGAGTGACATACAAAGGAGGAATTATGTTCGATAAAATCAATGATGAAAAGAGGTAACTTTTAATTTCTTCAACTAAACGTTCCATTATACGACGGTACTATGATCCACCTAATCGTGATCTGCGATATGGTTTTCAGCTATAACGCGTTGTATGCTTATGGGCAATCAAAACTTGCTAATGCATTGCACGCCAGTGAGCTCACAAGGCGATTACAGGTAAGCTTAATCAATCTTCTAACTGGTTCATGCGAAAGATTTTGACTCTTTGGACATTTCTAGAGCTCAATGATTTGTAACTTTTTATTCTTTTGGCAATTTGTAGGCAGAGGGAGTAAATATAACTGCAAATTCACTTCACCCAGGAGTCATTAAAACGAACCTAGCACGTCATGGTGGCTTTTTCTGTATGTCTCAACTCTTTAGCCTCCATTATCATATTTAATCATTTGTATGTGTTTTTTTACACGAAATTTCTTATCGTTTACAATGCTAATGAACTTGAACTTATGCTGAAACAGCTGTATTTATAAACACGGTCCAGAGTTTCTTGAAGAACGTCCCACAGGTTTGTGTAATTCTTTACTTCTCGACTTCTTTCATCTTTGAGTAATTATAGTAAAGTAAGGACTAATATATACTGTCGGTTTTTGTTAATTCAGGGAGCTGCAACTACATGTTATGTAGCTTTGAACCCACAACTTAAGGGTGTCAGTGGCCAGTATTTTGCTGACAGCAACTTATCAAAAGCGAGCGGCTATGCTAGGGATCCAGAATTGGCCAAGAAGCTTTGGGATTTCAGTGTGAAGTTGACCCAATCAAAGTAATCTGGTGGTGAACCTCATGGAAAACCGTTTTCTTAGTAATTTTTATGATACATAATAAGAATGTATGTTCCTGTAGTAACGATATTTGTTGTAACAAAAGTTTTATGTAATCGTTTAACACCTTTTATGATGAATGAACTTGTTTCTGTCAGATGTTATTTTTGTTAGTATGCCTATACTTTTATTCTGTGGTTAAATCATACTTTGAGCTAGCAATGGTACTTTTGAACATTGTTTTTCAGGAACCATTATCCTTTTAAGAATGCTATTTGTATAAACAGGCCCTCATAGATCTTATTTGACTATAGTTTGGTTTCTGATGATCAAAATCAAGGATCTTGGATTACAAAAGGCATGTGTTCATTGTCGTTGAAACGAAAGAAAACAACGAGATAATTTTCCTCCGTTTTTCTCCAAAATACATCAAGAAAACTAAATTGAGTGAGAGTTATTGTGTATTTGTTTGGTGCAACTGTATAAAAACTGATAAATCTCAAAACATACAGAGAAACTTGATGTACTACTCCTTTTACTGTCAATCGGTTTTAGAATGGAACCTCGTGCAAATCCACATTTTGTGATATCTGCTAGTCATGATTCTCACACGTATTACACTGTTCATGATGAATGGATATACGAGAAACTCTGAAGAACTCAAAGTCCGTAACTAAAAAACTCTCAAAATTCTGTTAAGTTTAATGGACTAACGGAAAGGTAAGCTTGAAGATCAATTTCACTTCCATTTGATTCGCTCGAATTCTTAACTACAGTGTTTCTCAGAACTTTTAAACCATTGTATACTAGCAATACATAAGGCAGTTTTTAACATTCTTGCGTGTAAATTTGAGCTAGTGGGATGATGATACAAGTAAAAGAGGGGGGAAAAAGCACGCCTTTATTATGACGAATTACAATCCGTAGCTTAAATATGACTAATATAGTTCTGAAGTCTTTTAACATACTTCACATAACAATGACCGTTTACACTCTCTCGTTACTACATACTCCCAACGAAAGAACTTATAGAGACGATGTGGTTAGCGCCCGATCAACCAACTCAACACTAAAATCCCAAAATTTCTTGCAGAATTCAGGATCGTTAACAAACCCGCTTGGACTTGATATGTTGTTATCAGCCCAGTATTCGCCACTAATCCCCTTTGCACCCGGATGCAATGCCAGATAGCATGTCGTTGATGCTCCCTAAACATACGGAAAAATAATCTTTAGCGACAGAACTTTTACAGTCACAAACAAATAAAAAATGACGGGTAACAGAACAAACCTGTTCCACATTCTTGAGGAAAAGTCGAACAACGTACCCAAAGACCACTGTTGAAATTAAGAAACAAATTCGTTCACAAAGAAGAAAAAATGGTATACAAAATTCACGTAAACGCTACCAACTATAAAATAAGTACCTCGCATCCAAGCAGTGTGACGTGCAAGATTAGTCGCTATAACTCCCGGATGAAGTGAATTCACAGTTATATTCACACCCTCTTCCTATAAATCCAAAGAAAATTGTAAATAAACTGAAGTTATGATCAATATGGACTCACATTATTTTTTTGAAAATTTGAAACTAAAAACCCACCTTGAATTGCCTAGCGAGCTCCTTTGCGTGCAATGCATTAGCAAGTTTAGATTGTCCGTACGCAAGTAAAGCATTGTAACTGTCATATTTATAAAATTGAACATTAGCGACCAAATAAAATGCGGTAACCTTTTGTAAGCAAGGACTATGATAACTTGAACAAACCTCTTTTCGTCGTTTATTTTATCGAACCTAACTCCTTCTTTATATCCCATCTTATGAAGCTCCGATGATAAAATGACGATCCTACCCTGGATTCCAGAGTTATTTGCAGTGTTCTTCATTGTTTCCAACAAACCATTTGTTAAGTGGAAGTGACCAATGTGATTCGTCGCTAATTGTAGCTCTATTTTGTCTTCTGAAAGTGAGAACGGCGGGGCCATCATCCCTGCATTCGCACTATAAACACCATATCGTTACATATTAAAGTTGCATAAAATTTATTAATTATTTATAAATTATAAATTTTTATCAAACATGAAGTATTATGTACAGCTAACGACATCTAAACTAAACTTGTGTGCTTTAAGCAGAAATTTTTATAAAGAGAGTTCAATTTTGCAGCCCTTTTAACTTTCGATAGTTAACTGCACGAATAATTTTCCTGGTATTAGGTATTAAAAAGATATTGGTTTACTTACATGAGGATATTCAGGGGAAACCCTGCCGCTTTAAATTCAGACACAAATTTACTAACTGATTTCAGTGAGGCAACATCAAGTTCCATAACGTCGATTTTGGCTTTTGGGACTTCGTCGATTATTTGTTGCTTGATTTTGTGACCAGCGGTGGTATTTCTGACCGCCATAACGACATGAACGCCACGTAACGCTAAAATCCGTGCAGTTTCAAGGCCGATACCACTTGTTGGACCTGTAATAATCGCGGTAAGGCCATAAGCTTCGATTCCTCGAGTAACTTCTTCGGCTGTAGATGAAGCTGAAAAACCAGTTGCTCCTTTCCATGAAAATATCCACATTTTTAGGGGTTTTTGTGTATTTTTATGTAACTTGAAGGGAGTAACAAGAAAATATTGGTTGAGAGTGATGATCAGATGGTGTAATGCAAGAATGTTGTTAAGTTGGGAGATATATAGTGGAGGTGAAAGTAGAGTTGGTAGGCTGACTTCTGGTCAACTATTGCATACTCTCTCTTTTTATTATTTGCCAACATAATATTATTATTGGATGAAATAATCGATAACTTTTTGCATCATTTTATTTAAGTAAATACAAGATAAACGAATTTAAATGATAATTTGTGTTGGTAACATATATATTTTCCCTTAATATTTGCATTACCTAACTCTCCTCATTACTCTTCTACTGCAAAGTGATTATTTTTGCATAATCTAAAACACTATTATGCAGTTAAGTTAGTAATAAATTGTGCACAACTAGCGTAGAATCCGCACGAAGGAGGAGATAATTATATAACTTTAATTAGTTTTGCTACAGATAAACACATTAAAGTCGATGTATAAACATTTATCATATCGGTAACGTATCATTCAAGGTTTTTTCTTCCATTTATACCTATATTAATTCTTACAAAATTATTTTAATTTATTTGTTATTTTGTACTAAACACTCTAATATTTGAAACTTTAATTTTAGTTGACTTATCTTATATGAGAAAATTTCATTATGGAATGTCAAGTTGTCAAGAGGGTATGTTAATAATCTTAATAATGTTTAAACATTTAAAATTAATAATGGAAATATCATAATTTTATTTTTTAAGAGCTTTAAGATTCAACAACGGACAAACTTTATATACACATCACACTCGCAATGCGACGGCATTAACTTGTTTATCAATTTTTATTACACGCGATAGTATGTTTGTTGAATAACATGTCATCCTTAATCAGTAATATATTTTTCTAATTTTATAGACAATATTTTAATATGTTAAACTAACAACTCATTTTCTAATTTTCTACGCACGATGAAAACTTTAAATAATTAGTGCTCAATTGAATTTCAAAAGGAATTGAAAATATATAAGCTAGATTAAATTCATAGTTATTAACTTCATTATAACAATACCAAATATACAAATAAGTAATTTTGGAGTAATAGTTTTATCGATATGTAATAGGGGTAGATGAGTAATCATAATTTTCTTTTAAAAGTTTAAGACTCAACGTGCAAGATGCATTATTAATAATATTAAATTAGTATAGATAGATACATATATTAGGTACTAGGAATAGGAATATTGAATTATTTATATTGAGAGTCCTTTGATTCTAATGTATGTATACCTTTAATTCGTCTTTTAAGATATCAAAGGTTTTTTTTTTATCTAGAATAGGAACTTTGATACATCACCAAGCATATGTAAAACTTAAAACCACACTTGGATATTAGAACTCATGTGCAAAATATAATTTAATTTAAGGTGAAGATCTAAGGGGAAGACCTCATTTGATGAGTAGGAGGAGAAGACCATTTTTTACTGCATTTTAGGATAATTTTTTTGTAATCTACGATAACTAATACATTTTAATAACAATGCATTTTATACCTATAAATTTCACTGTATTTTAACATTACTACATTTTAATCCTTACAATTTTATCCTAAAATGTAGTAAGAAAGGTTTTCTCCTCCTTCTTCACAAATAAGACATTCTCGTCAGAACTTTACCTTTAATTTAATATTTAAATATAAATATAAATATAGTTGTAAATAACTAATAAGAAGTTATAAACGGAGACGGATGAATATAATTATGTAAGGACAAAGAAGGTGCAGTTAGACCAATATAGCGACAAAATGCGATCGTTGAGAAATTGTCAAACCATGAAATAAGAGTCAATATGTGTGTACTTGTATAATGGGCTTTTTACTTTTTCGTGCTTAATATCAATACATTTAGCCCTCAACGTTTATAAATATACACAGATAACCCTCATATATAACTAATAGCACGAAAGTATCTATTCAGTTTGCTGCACGGAATATTTTTCCTACTTTTATACATATTTAAAAAAAAAAAAATACTAATTTATTTTTATTCACTCCGTCTTATAATTATTATTTATTCACGAGACGATACTTTTAAAATGTAGAAGAAATATATAATGAGGTTTAATATGAAATATGTGGGTTGAGATCGATGATATATACAATGAGGCTAAGTAAAGTGGGTTCTAAAGTCAAGTTTTTATTATCATAGCTCTACATTGTTTAATTATTTATTGGTATTAGAATTAGATATTAGATTATTTAGTGATAATGATGGGCCAAAGCATTGATAATGGTGTGATTATCAAAGCCGACTTGGTGGAAAAATATGTCAAACTCAATTAGAAATGATTGAGACATACTTAATAAACTGTTTAGAGTGCTAATAACTTAATTAAAAACATGATTGTAACTTGGTAAACTGTATTTGATATTACATTAACCTTGTACCGTTGAGACTTATCATGTATGTAGCTTTGTTATTCTATAATTTCTAGCTAGTATTTCTCTATACGATTCATCATTTTTTTTTTTTGGGATTATACTTGAATTTGGAGGCAATCGATCAAGAGAATTAAGAAAAAGGAATGGTATAAAACTCTCAACCCATTTTTTACCCATTTGGGTAATTTTTGTACATGCATTTAGTTTGGGTCTAATTTGTTGCAACACGAAAGTATATAAGCCGAAAGATAAGTTGATGAATATTTGGATCAGATATTATACTCATTATCACTTATATACAATCCGCAAACAAAACCGCTTAATTATCGTGATATATTAAACCAATTTGCCTTGACTTTTAATTGACCAAAGTTATAACTTTGATATTATCTTTCATTAATTTCTCTTGAGAAATTAAAATGTAGCATTTAGTATTCAAAGTCTCACACGTGTAAAATTACACATCCAAATGGCCATCCAAATTTCAAACACGTCAATAGTCTATAATGCATGCATATACCACTTTCTCCGTGTCAAAATTTTTATTCGTTGTCTACATTTGTGTAATAACTTTTGTTTTGATTCAAAATTTTTCACTATATACTATTTTTCACCTCATTGACTATTTCACAAAAAATGTCGTATTTTGCGCAATTTTTTTAAGATACGGTTTTTTTAAGTGTTGATATATTGCGAATAATTCATTGCATCACTTTCTTGATCATCTATCATCTCCAATTCCTCTTAAATCATGGCACCACTTTCTAAATTTCAGTACAATTTCACCTCATTCATATTATCTAGCATTAATGTATCATTTTTTGTGAAATTTTTTTGATGAGACCATGTTTTAGCCATTTTTTAGATTTGGTGTCAAAATTTCGTATTCGTTGTCTACATTTGTGTATTAACTTTTGTTTTGATGCAAAATTTTCCATTATATACTATTTTTTCACCTCATTGACTATTTCACAAAAAGGTATCATACTTTGCGCAATTTTTTAAGGATACGTTTTATTTTATTTTTTGTTTTAAGTGTTGATATATTGCTAAATAATTTATGGCATCACTTTCTTGATTATCTATCGACACAACAATCATGGCACCACTTTCCTAATTTAACTACAATTTTACCTCATTCATATTATCTAGCATTAATGTATTATTTTTTTGGCGAAATTTTTTTGATGAGACTACACTTTAGCCATTTTCAGATTTGTTGATAAAATTTTCTTACTCGTTGGCTACATTTATGTATTAACTTTTGTTTTGATTCAAAATTTTCCATTATACACTATTTTTTCACCTCATTCACTATTTCATAAAAAAAAATATCATATTTTGCGCAATTTTTTAAAGATACGTTTTTTTTTTTATTAAGTGTTGATGTATTTCGAAATAATTCATTGCATCACTTTCTTGATCATCTATCGTCTCCAATTCCTTCACAATCATGGAACCACTTTCCAAATTTCTCTCCAATTTCATCTTATTCATGTTATTTAACATTAAGGTATCATTTTTTGCGAATTCTTTTTGATGAGACCATATTTTAGCCATTTTTGAGATTTGGTGTCAAAATTTTTATTCGTTGTCTACATTTGTGTAATAACTTTTGTTTTGATTCAAAATTTTCCACTATATACTATTTTTCACCTCATTGACTATTTCACAAAAAAATGTAGTATTTTGTGCAGTTTTTTTAGGATACGGTTTTTTTTTAAGTGTTGATATATTGCGAATAATTCATTGCATCACTTTCTTTATCATCTATCGTCTCCAATTCCTCTTAAATCATGGCACCACTTTCTAAATTTTACTACAATTTCACCTCATTCATATTATCTAGCATTAATGTATCTCTTTTTTGCGAAATTTTTTTGATGAGACCATGATTTAGCCATTTTTGAGATTTGGTGCCAAATTTTCGTATTCGTTGTCAACATTTGTGTATTAACTTTTATTTCGATGCAATTTTTTCCATTATATATTATTTTTTCACCTCATTGACTATTTCACAAAAATATGTCGTATTTTGCGCAATTTTTTTTAAGATACGGTTTTTTTTCCAGTGTTGATGTATTTCGAAATAATTCATTGCATCAATTTTTTGATCATCTATCGTCTCCAATTCCTCTTCAATCATGACACCACTTTCCTAATTTCACTACAATTTCACCTCACTCATATTATCTAGCTTTATGTATCATTTTTTTGCGAAATTTTTTTGACGAGACCATGTTTTAACCATTTTTGAGATTTGGTGCCAAAATTTCTTATTCGTTGTCTACATTTGTGTATTAACTTTTGTTTTGATACAAAATTTTCCATTATATACTATTTTTTCACCTCATTGACTATTTCACAAATAAATATCGTATTTTGCGCAATTTTTTTAGGATACTTTTTTTATTTTATTTTTAAGTGTTGATATATTGATAAATAATTCATGACATCACTTTCTTGATCGTCTATCGTCTTCAATTCCTCCACAATCATGACTGCACTTTCTAAATTTCACTCCAATTTTACCTCATTCATATTATCTAGCATTAATGTATCAATTTCACCTCCACAATCATGACCCATGTGAGGATACTCAAAATTTTCAAAAGCAATCGTATGGTTCATCATTTGCCACGTTACGGGATCAACCCAATTTGCGGTAACACAAAGTTACGAACCGGGCAAACCATGAGGAGCCAATCAAACATCAGTTGTTAAGTTTACACTTGTAGTTAAGTTTTCAAAACCATTTACTAGTTGTATTTTAGCTTTTTTCATAATTTAATACAATCACGTCTAAAAGTAGCACGGCTTACTTGATTATATCGTAGTTGAAGAGTATTTAGAATCACCTTAGTAAGCCGAGGGTTTTCGAAGTAGTTGAACGACAAACCTTCTTGAATCACATAACTTTCAAATTGTTCTTGACACCGCTCCACCTCATATGTAAATATACCCCCATCTCGTGACATAGATGCTTGACCCACTTCCGGATTAGATTTGAGTGTAATCGTGTACCATATGGCAGGCCCAGTGCTTTGGACCTGCCATAGCTGAAACACTAACAAATTGGGCCTCATGGCCTAGGCCCAGACAAATAGCCCAATAGGGTTTTATGCCCTCTAGATACCAAACAATCTGGTACCAACGGGTATATGCAGATTGTATGCTCACACCATTAAGGATGTTCTCCAATAGCCAAACGCTACGTAGACAATAGGACCCCACCTGCAAGGATCACAAGCATAATCCTTGCTGTCACAATATGAGAGGTCCACACGTCGAGCAAATCCCCCGAACTTTCCGGGTACCGTAACCCCTATAAATACAAGGAATGAATTCATTTCATTCCTCAAGCAATTCACACAGAATTTACGCACACAGAACCCTAAAGATAATAGCTTATCTTTTCCATCGATTCATACCGCCCCCAGCGCCGTTCAACACGGGCTCTTGAGTTAACCACGTAATTCACGGAGTGTATCGAATCCGAACAAACCCAACCCTGCACTCAAGTATACCTCTTATGCTTGATCAAATGGCGCCATCCGTTTAAAACACCACTTTCTATTGAAATAATCGCCGGAATATTCAAGGATTCCGACATATAATCACCCCTACCTCTCACATCTCAAAGAAATCACCCTACATGGCGTCCAATACCGGAACTACACCTACCGGAGAGAATGTGTTGCATGTTTCTGCTCAGGCAGCGGCCGTGGAAAATGTCTCCGGTGAACAACAAGAATGGGAAAGGCGACAGATGTTGGAACAATCACGTCGTCAACTAGTGTTTTCAACTCCAGGAGGTCAGCACCAACAACAGCAGGTGCAGACTACGCCTCATTTCACCGAGTATCAGGCATCTGCTGGAATAGGGCCATCTGGGGGCCCACAAGTACTACAAAGTGGAGGGTAGCAGCCACTACAACACATTTTTCAGCAGACACCTCACGTAACATTCCAAAGTGCTTTCCAACAGCCGCTACAACAGATTCCTCAACAACAATTCCAACAGGCGTATCAGATACCTTTCCAACAAAGTATTCCGTACTATTTTCAACAACCTTTTCAGCAGGGAGTGCAACAACAAGTTCAGCAGCCGTTCCAGCAGGGCGTGCAACAGCCATTCCAACAACCTTTTACCCAACAAACAATGTAGAACCCCTCGCAGGGAACCACTAGCGGTCAGGGATCTGTGCAGGACACAGCTAATGCACTGGGGCAGCAATTGACGCAGTTAATGCAACCGCAGGTGGTCCCTCCTCCACCACCACCGTTGCCACCAATGTTGGCAAATCTACTTGCTGTCATGCAAGGTAAGACACCCACACCTCAAAATACTATCCCCGATTCAAATACTCAGTTCCACCCAGCCATCGCATGTATCCCATTGCCTCTGGGAACAACTGTGCCCCCTATGTTAGGGACATATGACGGAACCACTGATCCTGAGGATTTCATCCAGTCCTATGATCATGCAATAAGGACACGACACTAGGAGGATGCTGTCACCTGCCAAATGTTTCCATCGGTAATAAGAAAATATGCTAGGTCCTGGTTCTGGGACCTCCTTGAGTGTCGCACCCCCAAGACACGTGGCAGCGGAAGGTAGGGTGTTGCGTTGGGGGCGCCGACCAAATCAAATATCACAACACAAGAATTACAACAAACGACCTCTATATGAGACGTATCAAAAATCATTACATTTCCATAATTTCATTGTTTACAAAAGTCTACATAATCATCATGTTTCGAGTCAACATTCTACAGATTTCCACTACCATCCTAATCATAGTTACAAAATGTAGTAATGCATTCAAATCTCCGGTTTGATTGTGAAAACATGTGACTCGAGCTAATGCTTCCGAAAGCTTCTTACTGCGGCGGGTCCCCTGAGAAATACATACTAAAAGGGTCAACATAAAGTTGGTGAGTTCATAGGTTTGTAAACAATTGATATAACATCGTATGGAACACAAGATTTCCGTTTGTATCATTCAACAATGATAGGTAATGTATTACAAACATGTAAAGATAGTGTATATTGTTGCCATGAGCTCATAGTTCGAGCTTAACTGTGGTGTCGGGTCACAATCAAGTGCCACGATCGGGGTGCCTCCCAGCGAGTGCCTAACCCAACACTCGTAAGAACAAATGATAATGCGTCCGTTTGACAAGTTAGCGCTACTAACCCGGACGGGGGGAGTCAATCCCAAATAGTACTATTCATTAACATTCACGTTATAACGATACTAACAAACTATGATGTGGGGGACTTTCAGGATTAGTAAAATAACTCATGCAACCAATATATCGAGTTTAGTACTTGTGTTCACATAAAAACAGCGGTATGAAAGCAGTTGTATGTATTCTCACCCCAGTTAGAAACAGTAGAAATGGGCTATGAAACTCACCTGATATTAGCAAGCAAGTAGCAAATAGTAAGCAAAGCGTGTTTTCCGAATGCAACCTTCTAACGTCCTAAACGTATAAGGCTGTATAAGTAGATGTCTCAAAAGACCGTCTATAGTGATTGTATAAGTGGGGGTTAATGTCCACTTAAGCCAATCATGTAGGTGGAGGGTTAATGTCCACCTAAGTTAATCGTGTAGGTGGAGGGTTAATGTCCACCTAAATAAGTTCACACAATTAGAAATGTCCAATTGTTCAGTTATCGTTTGTGTTTAGAAAAACATGTACAGGCCGTTGGTGATATTTTGTGAAAACACAACTTTTGATTAATTATGTTACGCGTATTTCTACTTTCCAGTTATGGGTAATTAATCAGTGTGGCAAGGGCGAAGCCCATTAATGACGGGGGTTCGGGGGCAGCGCCCCTGGTAGCGGGGTCCAAGGGGTGGCAACCCCTGGCGGGGTCCAAGGGGCAGAGCCCCTGGCTGGGGTCGAGCTGGGTTAGTGTTTTTAGCTTTAACCAAAAACGTATGGATTTTGTGTTTTTAGCGACACTGGGTTAGTGTCGCTATATGCGACACTAAGGTATTATGCGACACTAAGGTATTATGCGACACTAAGGCTTGTGTCGCTAATGTGTCGATTCAGGTGTTATGGCGACACAAAAGGTTGTGTCGCTAATGTGTCGATTCGGGTGCAATAGCGACACAAAGGCTTGTGTCGCTAATGTGACGATTCTGGTACTATAGAGACACAAAAGCTTGTGTCGCTAATGTGACGATTCGGGTGCTATAGCGACACAAAGGCTTGTGTCGCTAATGTGACGATTCGGGTGCTATAGCGACACAAAGGCTTGTGTCGCAGACTACTGGGCTTCTGCGACACAGAGGCCTGTAACAGGTCAGTTTTGTGAATTTTATTTCGGGTTCCAAATGTTCAAATAAAAATTCAAGAAAAATATATGTTGTTCCTTAGTAAGTTAGATTTCTAAATTAATTTTTCCAGAATTTTTGGGTACTCCTAAGTATTTTTAAAAGTTCCGTTTGTTCCCTAAGGTCAGAAAGTGACCAATCCGGATACATGCAACAAGATCGGATTTCTGGGCAAAATCTACACATTTTCAGAAAAAGTTATCTAAACGACATTTGTACCTAACAAATTTTATGAACTTTTGGCGGTGGTTTCAAGTCATTTGGAGGTGTATATCTCGAGTTATGATTAAAACAAGAGAGGTGAAATTTCTGTCTTTATCGACAGCCCGGACACATGTTTTTGTAAAAATCATTTCGGGTATCAAACGGGCTCCAAAAATTATGAAACCACTTGAAAATGAAAGGTAACTTCTTAAACTTAATTTTTGCCTTTTGAATCGTCCATTTTGGTCAAGTTTTGAGGGAGAAACAGCCTCTCAAAGTCGAGCTATTTTTCTGCCCGAAAATGCATGTTTTGTTCTTGAACATTTTAAGCCATGAAAAACGTTTTTATGTTATATTTTGGACATTTCTTTGTTATATGAACCTTTTAACATGTTTTTAAAGATATTTGGATAGAGAATAATTTTTCTTACAAATAGGTTGGTGATTTTTGAAGAGAAATTGTTGGAAGAGCTTGAATCTTGAATCTTTAGCTTGATTTTCTTCTTGGAGATGTGATGAACACTATGGTGGTGATGGTGGCCGATTTTTGTGGTGGTGGTGGTGTTCTTGGGCAGGTTTTTGGGAGGGAGGAGGAGAGTAGAGAGAAGATGAGAGTGTTTGGAAGATTGTGTGTGTAAAAGTGTGGATGGAAATGAGAAAAGAAAGGGAAAGAAGGAATAAATAAGGTGGGCCTTTGGGCTAGTTTTTGGGCCTCTTGGGCCGGCCTTGGGCTCAAGTTGGGGCGGCCCAATTTGAGTCTTGGGCTTGTATAATAGTTTCTCAAGCCCGTGTTACGTTATTCGATCGGTTAAACGTTATTCGCGCGCGTAAACATAAAATCTTTAACGTTAAAATTTTGTGTTTTATTTTTGATACAAAATCACTATTTTTAACTTGACCAATATATTTAAAAATACTTTATTGATCCTTCTTAAAATATTTGTCGGTTTCGTTCGGGTGTCGGGCGCGATTCGCGCGTTTTCGTTGCGTTTGTTACGTTTTAAGCAAAACGTCTAGGTTTTTCGTATATTATTAATTAATAACAATAATATAGGGTAAATAATTACTATTTAATTTATAAAATAGGCTTACATTATTTATGAAAAGTTATCACCAACGCCGTATAGATTGTCGGACCTCGTCCGGTTGTTTCGCGTAATTAAAGATTAGCACATAATCACGTAAGTGTATATTCAAATATATAAGTAATTACAGATATTTAGCCTAATACCAACTAAATACAAGTATTTAGGGTTTCTAGCTAGGTTTAACAATTAACCTAAAGTGTCGGGTGTCACATTCAGCGTAGCATCACCTTCTTCAATGACATAAGGGTAAAATTTGTTAGCCAGTTCCACCAGAAAAAGAAACATGTGCGATCTCACGTTGAGGCACACATGATTAAACAACATCCTACTGAATCCCTGGCAGACTTCATTGATAGGTACACAGACGAATGCCTAAAAATACCAGGCCTCCCTGAGACTCGGCAGGTATCTGGCTTCATCTCCTGCATCGATGAAAATCGATTTCAAGTGTTAGTAGACAAGTTCATCGAGGAAACTCCCCCTACTTTCGCTGCCCAAGTGTCTCAGACTAGAGATTACATCCGAGCAATGGAAAAAAGATAGCTGAATAGGCAGTTGGCAAATCAGTCCAGGGGAGAGCAGCGCGGTTATTACCAAGGAAAAGGCAAAGCTCAGGGGACTAGTAGATTCAGCAGAGGGGTACGCCATGAGCCCTATAACAAGCATGCTGAGAAAAATGCCCTACTGGCCTCTTTGTCAAAAAACACCAAAGGAAATTTTACTCACCGAGCCTGCTGAGAAGAATTTCAAAAAGCCTCCTGCGATGACCTTTAAAGAAAGAGATAATGGAAAATATTGTAAATTCCATAAGGAAGCAGGGCGGCCTCCATCTCCTGAATCTGAAGGTTGAAAGTAGCAGCATTTTCTTATAACAATTTTGACTCTTCGGTCAGTTGCGTAACTTTCCCGACATTTTCAGCACTCTCTGCCTTAGCCTTTTCAAGATCAGAAGAGGCCGCTTTCAATAATCCCTCTGCTTTCATCAACTTAACCCTATCCTCCTGGTGCTTTTCAAGCTCACCATTAAGCTCATCTATCTATTTCTTGGTATCCTTCAGAGCAACTCCTAGCTGCCTATTTAAACGGTCCACATGACCAGTCACTGCCAGAGTATTATTCTTCCACATGAAGTCATCAAAGCAGGCCTTATAACCACGGTTGATACTCTGGCGCACAGATAGTTCCTTCAATTTTTTCGCGAATTGCAGGAGGCATCGCATGGTTAACATAATCCCGGCAAGACCGCAGGTCGTCGCCCATATTACTTACCTGGAACCCCCAGGAACAAGAACAGGAGAACCCTCCAAATTATCAGGAGGATTGTTGCGCAGATAACCTCGGGCCCCACCTAGGAAATCAGCCTCTTCATCCTCATTAAAATCACAATCACCCCATGATAGATGGCTTGAGCTTGCTTCATGAAGTGGTAGGTTTGAACCCTGGACTGCTGCATCCCTCCTGGTTAAAACCCGCTTGCTGATTTGCAAACCCATCTCCGTCCTGAAAGAAGTCACCTCAGCTCCAGAGGTCCTACCTCTCCTAACTTCCAATACATCCGAAGATTCATCATCACCTTCATTTTCCTCATCTGATAAAGAGTAAGAGATTAGAGTTATTCTTATTTTCCTATAAGTAATGATAATAATCCAAGAGTAAGAAGCTTACCTAACATCCCATAAGCAATCGTTTGCTCCTGACTCGAACCACCTAAATTTACTAACCTCCTGCTCATTCATGGCCACAAAAGTTGAGACATCCATATCCTTTAGCTCTTTAGCAGTTTTCTTGGACTTCTTCTTCACTGGCGGCGCCCCGGCGGCCATCCTCTTCTTTCCACCACCACCTAAACTATCTACCACCACGAAATCAGCAGGGACATCAGCGCCAGGAGGCAAGGTTTCAGCAATAGAGCCATCAGGGTTGACAGGAAGGTTGTCTACAGAAGTCTGTCCAACCTCAACCTCGATCAGATCCTAATCCGCTAAAGCGAAGTTAATATCCATCACTACAAAAGGAATAAAACATGTTAAACAAAAACATGGGGCAAAAGCCCATATAGCAATGACATCATCACCCCTGATCTTATACCTTTCTTATTCCTCTGGCACACGAGAACTTTGTCCTTTTTATTCCAGTTCCTAATTAAATTCGCAAGTTCAAGAACTGAATCAGGATAAGGCCTCATCACAACCTAAGCTCCCTGAAGTTGACGGGCAAAGTCCATGTCTACCCGCTGCAGTTTGAGCAGCAAATGGTGTCCCTCTTCTTGTACTCCGGAATCCACAAGTACCGGCGGAGGCCCAATAAACCACCCGACCACGCGATAGGTCAGCGAAGCGTGAGCGGGCCAGGGGCATTCAAAACAGGGGGCAAATTCTTTGTAGCCCCAACATCCTTCATCCAGGAAAGCGGGTCCACACACAGTAACAAATCTTCCTCACCTTCAAGGAGTACCTTGTCATCAACAAAGAAAAAATGATCTTTCCAGTTTTTCAGACTATCCGATCTTTTGCCGCAAAATTGGGAATTTGAGCGCTTGGCAACCGTAAACCAGCTTTCAGGAGAGCTGGATATCGTGAAATGGGCACTAAAAAGCGGGGGGGGGGGGGGGGGGGGGTTGCCTCTTTCTTATGCAGACGGCAATACATCTCGAACATCATAATTTTCTGTAAACCCAGGGGATGAATTTGGGAAAACCCAATACCATAGGTCTTTAGCAGGGACAAAAAAAGGGTGGGGGCTAGCCTAAAGTTACTTAATTCAAACCAGTGTGTATATACGGTGACCTTTCCCACAGGAGGCGCATGAGCGCGTTGGGAAGAGGTGGGAGCAATTGCATCAAAATGATCTAAACACAAAAATTTACCAGAAAGAAGGGCTATATCCTCTCTCCTAACTCTACTCTCGACATCAATAACACTGCCACCAGAAAACCGGGAGGTGTTGCCGGTCGAAATAGCCGCCGGAATTACAACAATTGCGGCAGAGGATGATGATGCCATTTATATAATCAGAAAATACAGATAAAATCAAGCAAAGAGTAAAAGGAGAGTAAACGAACCTATATTCAACGATTACGATAACCTTACGGGCGACGACGATGTGTATAACACCAGAAAAGAAGAAGAAAGTGGAGAGCGTTATATTTTGAAATTCAGAAACAATGAGTTGGCGTAAAAAGAAAAAGTGAAGAAATAGCCGCTATTTATAAAAGAAAAATAAACGTTACAGGCCTAATGGGCTCCCATCCAGACCTTACACGTGTAGAGCTCAAACAAAAACGAAAAAGAAAAAAGCGTGCCTAACTGTCAAATCAACCGCCGGCACGCGCCGCTTTAACAAGCTTACACGCCTCCCAAGGCACACGAAGGGTCAAGAGAATTTAATGCTTAACAGGGGTACTCAAGTGCCACGACAAAGCAGATGTGACACCATCAATCAAAACATCCCTGCCACCTTGAAAACAATGAACAAGTCCCATGGGAGATACTGTCTAAGTTTAGCCCCCTGCCACTTATGACAGCAAACTAAACTGGGGGGACTTAATCGTGTACCATATGGCAGGCCCAGTGCTTTGGACCTGCCATAGCTAAAACACTAACAAATTGGGCGTCATAGCCTCGGCCCAGACAAATAGCCCAATAGGGTTTTATGCCCTCTAGATACCAGACAATCTGGTACCAACGAATATATGCAGATTGTATGCTCACACCATTAAGGATGTTCTCCAATAGCCAAACGCCACGTAGACAATAGGACCCCACCTACAAGGATCACAACCATAATCCTTTCTGTTATAATATGAGAGGTCCACGCGTCGAGCAAATCCCCCGAACTTTCCGGGTACCGTAACCCCTATAAATACAAGGAATGAATTCATTTCATTCCTCAAGCAATTCACACAGAATTTACGCACACAGAACCCTAAAGATAATAGCTTATCTTTTCCATCGATTCATACCGCCCCCAGCGCCGTTCAACACGGGCTCTTGGGTTAACCACGTAATTCTCGGAGTGTATCGAATCCTATGTGACCACCACCCGTTTGCCCTCTACCTTCGACACAATGAGTTTAGTGTCGTTGATAGATTCGATTTTAGCGTGGTTCCAGAAGGAGTTGATATGCTTAAAGTAGACTGTTGGGTTTACAGTCAAAGCATAGTGGATGTGACTTTCCTTCAAGAAATCGATGATTTCATGAAAGTCCGTCGCATCCGGGGTTTTAACCAAATATGCGAGCATATTATGGTTATCTACAATCGAAAGAGTTGTAGATGAGGAGGATGAAGACGCCATTGATTTTGAAAGTTTGATTTGAAAGAGGTTGAGTTTGAAGGTGGTTGAGGTTTCTGCTGTTTTAGGTTTCTGCTGTTGAGAGAATGAAAGTGTTTTTGATACCTTGATACTGTTGTATAAGTAGTACTGCCAAGCCCTGGAAATCCGTAGAACTTTGAAAGCAGTATTAACTATGCTAACAGTAGTAAAGTAGCACATCTATTAAAAACAGTAGTAACTTTCAACCAGTAGTAAGATACACACTAGCAGTAGTAATTGATAACCAGTAGTAACTTGATGCCAGTAGTATTTATAAACGGTAGACAGTGTGAAGACAGTAGTAATACTCTTATAGTTCTATTTTGACAGTAGAAAGTGTATAAGCAGTATTGACAACCGGCAGTATTAACTCTCACACTGAGTTAAAGAGCAGTACTAATATTGCTAACAGTACTAACTGGTTATAAGCAGCACTAACCGACCAAGGCAGTAGAAACTTATTACAAGCAGTACTAAGAGGTTTAGCAGTACTAGTAGTTTTTTTTTTTTTTATCAATAACGAAAACAAATAGTATATATAAATAGGATAGAGTACTAATAAGTGAAGACAGTAGTAATAATACATAACAGTATTAATTGGTCTACCAGTACTTGATAAGTAGCAGTAGTAACTAATATTGACAGTATTAAAATTACTATAAGCAACATTAACTAGTGTATCAGTATTAATCCTTGTACAAGCACCATAGAGTTTTATGAGAAGAATCATTTACGAAAGATTAATCATTCCAATACTTGTAACCAAAAATGTAAATCTACCAACATCAAATGCTTTAGTGAATAGATCTGCAAATTGATTATCAGTATGAACTTTAAAAATTTAAATTAACTTTTTCTCATTACAATCTCTAATAAAATGATATCTGATTTCAATGTGCTTAGTTTTTGAATGTTTAACAGGATTATTAATAATACTGATTGCACTGTTATTGTCAATAAAAATAGAAGTATTTAAAAGAATCAAACCATAATCCATCAATTGATTTTGAATCCAAAGTACCTGTGCACAGCAACTTGATGCTGCTACATACTCTGCTTCTGCTGTTGATGTTGAGACAGTGGTTTGCTTTTTACATTGCCATGAAACCAATCTACTACCTAGAAATTGACATCCATCAGATGTTGATTTTCTGTCCATATTTGATCCTCCATAGTCACTGTCTGTATATGCAATAAGATCAAAAGATGACATCTTTGGATACCAAAGGCCCAATTTTGGTTGACCCTTTAAATATCTGAATATTCTTTTGACTGCATATAGATGAGATAATTTAGGATTTGCTTGAAACCTGACAAAAACACATACAGCAAACATAATATCTGGTCTTGAAGATGTTAGATGTAATAAAGATCCTATCATAGATCTGTACAGATGAATATCCACATCCTCCCCCTCAAGATCTGCATGTAAGTGCTTCTGTTTTTCCATTGGAGTGGTTGCAATCTTTGCGTCTTTGAACCCAAACTTTTCCAGAATATCATTTACATACTTTCCTTGACTTATAAATATACCATCCTGCTGCTGTTTAACTTGTAGTCCAAGAAAGAATGTTAATTCTCCCATGGAACTCATCTGGAACTTTTGATGCATGAGTTTTTCAAATTCTTTACAAAGAGAATCCCTTGTGGATCCAAAAATGATATCATCCACATAGATTTGAACAAGAAGAATATCATTATTGATTTTCTTTGTAAACAAGGTTTTGTCAATAGCTCCCCTATTGAACTCATTCTGCAGCAGGTAAATTGACAAAGTGTCATACCAGCTTGATGTAGACCATATAAAGCTTTGTTAAGCCTATAAACTTTGTCTGGATGTTTTGGATCTTCAAACCCTGGAGGTTGACAAACATACACTTCTTCTTCAGTTGTGCCATATAAAAATGCACTTTTAACATCCATCTGGTAAACTTTGAAATCTTTGAAATAAGCATAAGCTAAAAATAATCTTATAGCTTCAATTCTGGCAACAGGAGCAAAAACTTCATCATAATCAATTCCTTCTTCTTGAGTGTACCCCTGAGCCACCAATCTGGCTTTATTTTTTATCACTATGCCTCTCTCATCCTTTTTGTTTCTAAAGACCCGTTTAGTGCCAATAGGTCTTTTTTTCTGTGGGAAGATCTATTAATGACCAGACTTCCTATATTTTGAATTGAAGCAACTCCTCCTGCATAGCTTCAACCCAGCTTGGATCTTTTAGAGCCTCTACCACTTTCTTAAGCTCTGTTTGTGAAAGAAAAGCTGCAAA
Organism: Gnaphalium uliginosum; assembly: GCA_963930675.1. NCBI lineage: Eukaryota > Viridiplantae > Streptophyta > Magnoliopsida > Asterales > Asteraceae > Gnaphalium > Gnaphalium uliginosum. The sequence continues at coordinate 44,248,614 of OZ005685.1, read as the reverse complement.
TAAACATTCACTTATAAAACTTTTACTTTCTGAATCTTGGTGAACAACAGCTTTCCCTCTTGTTTGTATTACAGACCCTATATCCCCAATAACATTCTCTAGAGGATGATTGAGTTGAACCCTTGCAGATGGTTGAAAAGTTACAGAAATTTCAACTTCCAAATTTGTGAGATTCATGTCTGGACTTCCTATTTCTTCACTGTCTGCTTCATTTGAAGAAAAGATAGGTTCAGAAATCATTTCTTCACCTGCATTATCTTCTGAGGTTTTGGTATTGCTTCCCTGATCTTCTGCAGTATCAGATGTTTTAGATACTTCTTCTGTTTCTTCATCATCCTGTTGAGATGGTTGAGATATTTCTGGTGGATCAACAGACCAGATAGGAAAGATAATATATTCTGATTTATTCTCTTTCTTCTCTGCAGCTTCTGGTTCAGTTATTCATGCATTTGATGATCCACACATATATCTAAAAGATTCTGTTAGTGCATTAATATCAAACAACCATTCTGGACCTTTTCCTGCAGTATTAACAGTCTGTTCATTAAAGGTCACATTTAAGGTCTCTTCAACAATTCTGGTCTTATGATTGAATATTCTGTAAGCTTTACTTTGATTAGAATATCCAACAAAGACTCCTTCATCTACTTTGCTCTCAAACTTGCCTAAGTAATCTTTGGTATTCAGAATAGTGACAGGACATCCAAATGGTTTAAGAAAGCTGACCAATGGTATTCTATCAAAGAATAACTCATATGGTGTCCTATTGTGAGGCTTGACAACTAACACTCTGTTCTGAACATAGCAAGCAGTACTAACTGCTTCTGCCCAGAAGGTCATGGGTAGCTTAGCATCTGCTAACATAGCTCTAGCAGCCTCAATTAGTGTTCTATTTCTTCTTTCTACAACTCCATTTTGTTGTGGAGTTCTAGGAGCACTAAATTGTCTTTCTATTCCCTTGAATTTACAGAATTTATCCATCTCAAGATTTTTAAACTCTGTACTATTATCACTTCTAATGATTTTAACCTTTTTATTGGTTTGATTTTCTATCTTAGTAATAAATGATCTAAGTATTTCACCTGTCTCATCTTTAGTTCTAAGAAAGAAGACCCAACAAAATCTGCTAAAGTCATCAATGATCACTAAACAATATACTTTATGTCCTATGCTCCTTACATTTGTTGGTCCAAATAAATTCATATGAAGTAGATGTAAGGGAGAACAATTAGAATTCAAAATTTTGGATTTAAAAGAAGTTTTGTGTTGCTTGCCCTTTTGACATGCAATACAATGATTTTCACATGAATATGTCTTCTCAGGTAATCCCCTGACAAGTTTTCCTTTAACAAGTTTATTGATTGTTTTGTAATTCATGTGACACATCCTTCTATGCCAAAGATCAGATTCATCAACTGATAAAAGGCAGTGTATATTTTCTTGAGGATTCAATTTTGCCAAATCACAGCAATAGACATTATCTTTTCTGGGAGTTCTGAGTAAAATTTTACTTTCATCAAGTTTAAAATCTTCAGAAAGAATAAAGCATTCTGTATTTGTAAAAAGAACTGGGAACCTTTTATCTGTGATTTGGCTGACACTTAACAAATTGTATTTGAGTTCCTCAACAAAGTAAACATTATTAAAGTTCAGTCTTTCACCTTTTACCATACCTTTTCCTGTAATTTTTCCTCCTTTTGAATTACCTCTAAATGCTACATGTCCACCATTGATTGATTTGAAATTCTGTAGCTTGGACCTGTCTCCTGTCATGTGTCTAGAGCATCCACTGTCAATATGCCATAAGTTTCTTTTGCTCTGCACATTAAAAGAAAGAAAAATTAATTTCTTTTGGGAACCCAAACCAGAGAGGTTCTGGGCTTCCCAAGTGCATCAATGAAATCAACTCTGTTGAAGGTCATTGATTTTGATGCACTTTTGGTGTTTGAAATTTCTGTTGCCATTGGTTTCCAACACCAACTGGTTTTTGACACTATTTTCTTTAAAGCAGTAGTAGACTGATTTTCAGTATTAAAAAGTTTAGCAGTATTAATATGCCTAGCAGTATTAACTGTTCTTACAGTATTAACTGGTTTAGCAGTATTAACATGCATATTTGTTTTTGGTACTGTCTTCTTTGTTTTACTACTGTTTGCTTTCTTTGCTTTCATTTCTTTACCAGTACTAATAGAGTTTCTTTTAAACTTGTATCCTTGACTCTGTTAATTGATTTCCATGCTGAATGTACAATCCTTTGAGTATTCTTAGGATTATAAAAATAGTCATGTTGAAGATGATTAGATCTTCCACATATAAAGCAGTTCTTCCTTTTTATAATTGAAAAGTTTTGTCCCAATTTTTGTGAAACCATTTGGTTCCAGTTTCTTTAATTTCCTCTTGGGCTCAAAAAGTTTTGTGAAGAGAAGCTTGCTTTACATTTGCAATGAACACAATTATTATTAACAGTTTGCCTTTTATTCACTGCTTTTGTTTCCTTTTTCTCATATCCTAATCTATTTCTAGATTTTTGATTCATTTTTGCCTTTTTCTTCAAACATTTTCTTACTCTCTGCTAGTTTAGTTTTACCAATTTTAGATGATAGCTTAGTAAGTTCAGTATTCTCATTATTTTCAGTTTTCTCAACCACTTCTTTCTTTTCTCCAACCTTATCATGTTTTTCTAGACTTTTAACTGTTTTTGCCTCAACAACTTTAGTTTGGACTTCTTGTGTTAAGTCACTTGTATCTATTTTAGTCTTTTGAAAATAATTATTGTTATAAGGTGGTGGAACAATAGAGTAACCTAATCCTGTTTTAAGCTTATCATGAATTTGAACATTTAGAAGATTTTGAAGTTTAGAGGAAACATTATCTAAATCACTTGCTTTTAGCTTAATGCTATCCTTTTCAACTTTAACTTCTATCAGCTTTTTATTGAGCGCATCTATCTTATCTTGTAAGCAATCCCTTTCCCATCTAGCATATTTAAGATCATAATCATACTGTGTTTCATTTTCTTGATATGATTGGATCTCTTTTTCAAATTTTTCAATGGTGTTGATGTATGCTTTGTTCATGATTTCACTTTTGTCAAATTCCTTAAGTATTTTAGCATTATGATCTCTATAATGTGTAACAGGTTTCTTACAAATAGAAGAACATAATTTGCTTTGTACCTCATAAGGAATTTCAGAAGAAGGTTCTGATTCAGTGATTGCCATAAGAACTTTATTATGCAATTCTTTTCTGCATGGTCACTCCAATCAAACCCTAGTCCATCTTGTGATATAAGTGCAGTGGAGTTTTGAATTTGGATACTCCTGCTTTGAGTTCCATTTTCAGTTCTTTGACTGTTTCCTTCTGTGCTTCTGCATTCTCTAGCAAAGTGACCTAGTTTATGACAGTTAAAGCATTCAACTTTGCTTTTATCAAAACCTGCACCATCATCTCTTTTGTATGCAAAGTTGTTTCTACCAGTTCTTTGCATGAATCTTTTTGCTCTTAAGGTTAACATGGCCATTTGCCATTTTAAGTCCATTTCTTCTAAATCATCAGGATTTACTTGTTCTAGTTCCCCATTAGTTAGTGAGGAATTTACATGACTAGCATAAAACGCTTCCAGAACTGAGTCATTTGGTTTTTCATTGGAAGATGTTCCATAGGTAGTTCCATATTGATTTAGATTTTCAGTTGTTTGTTTATTTATGGACAAAAAAGCAGCATTATTTGAGAAAGTAGAGGTTTGTTTCTTGCCTTCAACCTCTGATTCAAATGATCTTAAATCATTATATAAGTCATCTAAATCCTTCTCATCAAGGTTTTTTCCTTGTCTCAAAGATACAGTGTACATGGTCCATTCTTCTCCTAAGGACCTTAAAAACTTTCTGTTTAAATCATCTTTGTCAATATTGACATAATGATTTTCTAAGTCTCCAACTAGTTTTGAAAATCTGTATAAAGTTTGAGTTAGAGTTTCAGTTTTTATACCCATAAAGTTTTCAAATTCCTGTTTCAAAATCGATCTTAGAGTTTTCTTTGTGCTTTCATTGCCACCAAAACGTTTTGCAATTGCTTTCCAAAGGTCTTGGGCATCATCACACTTTTCAAAACGTCTTTGGTACTCATATGGTATGGACATCAACAGAGTACTTAGAGATTTTAATTCTGTAGATCTTATTTTTCTTTCTGCATCATTTGTTGGTGGTGATCTAGGAATTCTAGAACCATCAGTATTTAATGCATATTTAGGTCCACATTCTATTACTTCCCATAAAGAATAATCAGTAAGAAGCATGTATTGCTTAATCCTGGTTTTTCATTTTTCATACTCATTTGGTTTGAGCATGGGAATTCTTGTGGCTTGGACTCCATCACTAGTTTCAGAAGTCATTTTTATAAAGAATATTTCAGAATTTAAAAGACTTCAATGGAACAGTGAATCTTTAAAACAAATTTAAAGAAAAACAGAGATTAATCAAAAATTAATGGAACAGTGATTTTTCAACTTTTTTAAAATTCAATGCTTTTGTGACAGCGTTCTGATATCAATTTATAAGTTGATATCAATTAACCATGCTCTGATACCAATTGACAGGATCGAATTGAACCTTTCGGGTCATTAATTATAGCAATTGAATATTTTATAGAAATACCGCGGAATAGTAATCTATAAATTTAGAAGTAAAATTAAATCTGTTTTAAAGCATAAATTAATAACAAGTAAAAGCAAAGTAATTATCAAAAAGCTTCAATATTATTTCTTTGAATAATACGAATACACTTAAGTATCATGGTTATGATTAACCTTGAAGCTTACAAATGACAATTATACAAGCTTATCAATCTATTGAATACACTTATAATATTTGCACTTCTACTCTTCTATGATCTGTTTTCTATTGAAGGTAAGGAGCTCTATTTATAGAATTATAGAGCTCCAAGTACACGCTACAGTAATTAATGAAAAGAATCTTTCTATCTAATCCTCCTATCGTCTTGAGCCATGCTCTGCTTTACTGAGCGCTTTTTGCTTTTGCAGAGAAGATATTTGATTAGCCCACATGGTTAGAAAAATGCTCTAATCATAAACAGTAGAAACTATACGGGCAGTAGAAACTCAAGTAGAACAGTAGAAACTACACAAGTAGTAGTAACTCAAGCAGTGGTAAGTTATAAACAGTATTAACTTAAGCAGTAGTAAGTTATAAACAGTATTAACTTACCCACCCGTAGAAACTTTATACTGCCAGTAGAAACTTTACCCGGCAGTACTAACTTTGTTCTATCAGTAGAAACTCAATCTTTTCTACCAGTAGTAACTGTTTCTACTGGTAGTGTAAAAACCCGGTAGCAGTAGTAACTTTTGTTCTAACAGTAGAAACTCCTCTTCACCAGTAGTAATTAGCAGTTGTAATCTAACCAGCAGTATTAATCTTCGATCAAGTTCTCTAGCCATCTTTAGACCCAACAAAGACGAACTATCACTGCGAGCCGAATCAACACGTTCTTCTTGTTGCAATTGACTATCTTGAAGAAGAAGCATTGTTTGTGTTGTTTCAAAAGTAGGGAGTGTCTCTTTTACAACAAATCTATCGTCATCATTTGACTATTACGTGGCTATGTCAAAAAGCTTCCATATACTCAAAAGATTTACATTTGGGCGATTTACACAAGGGATGCAAAACGATAATAGAAGAGAGAAAAGGCTTGCTAACTCACTATAAGCAAGCAATCCATGTTAGTTCTTCAGAGTGGCATTTCCTTCCCTACGCCCACCTTCACCTACAACATTCAATACTTAAAGAATAAGCATATTGCTTAGTGAGCACTTAACGAGTAATAATCATCAATCACTAGGAACAACAATAATTACCATATGGCGAAACTTCGGGCTAAGCCAAGAAGAGCATCTTGTACAGGTGACCCTAAATTCTTCAAACGATCGGTGAAATTTTGAATCTTTTGAAAGTAATCAGAAATTGAATCATTACCTTGAGATAGGTTCCACAATTCGTTATCAAGTTGAATAGCCCTGGTATCTTTGTTGTCATGAAACACCTGTTCAATATAATCCCATACATCTTTTGCACTACCGTCTTTAGTAGATACTTTTTCAAGAAGTTTGTCGGACAAAGTGCCAAAGATCCACATCTTCACCAAGGTGTCACGTTTCTTCCAATCGGGATCCGAGGCGTTTGTGCTTGAAGAAGCCTTGTCAAGATGTTTATCAAGGTCATACTGACCACAATATGTTTTAAACAATTTACTCCAAAAATTGTAGTCAAGTTTATCTAAACTTAATTTGACAGGAACAACGGTTAGTATACTTTGAATACTGAACGGAATAAGTTTTTCTGCATCAGATTTAGGTGGTGGTGTCGTGTCATCTCCAGCCATGTTGATTTAGATTTAGGGTTTATGTTTGTGTCGTGAAGACAGGAAGAGAAAAAAAAACACCGAAGGAGGAGGAGGAGAATTTTCAGGTTAGTAACGATACTTTACAAAGGGTTATTTTGGTATGGATCACTTTTGCTTTGATACCATATTCGATTGTAATTTTCCCATATCTCATTATCTCATTATTCATTAAAACATATCAGTATATAGTTACAGAAGATATCCATGGGCCAAAGTCTAACATAATAACGGTTAATATGCGTATATTGTGTTTTTGGTAAAGTTTGCTTAAACAATGGATTGGTCAATTATACCTCTAATCCTTAAAAAATGATGTTGGTAAAAGTTAGAACATGTGTTATAAGTGCTATAAAATATGTTTAGAAACCTAAATTAATGTTTCAAAAGTGTTAGAAATGAATTGGAATGGATTTGAGTGATTTTTGCGCAGAAAAAGAGAAAAAAAAAGGTGCAAGGTCTGCAAGAAGTCGCAGCCTGCGACGAGCTTGCGACACCATGGCAGAATGTTTTTTGTTTTGTAAAAATCGTAGCAAATCAACAATAGCACAGATAACTGCAAACTCCTTGCATCATGGTTCCGTTGCAACAGCTTTCTTGAGGGTAAAAATTGAATTTTTATCTAATATGTATATTATTACATTTACATAGTTTCTACTTTCCTTAATTTGATCTCGTATTGTTCTTCAATCAGGTCTGATGTCACATAATTTTGTAAAAACTTATTTATAAAAATGTATAAAGTGTGTAATTTCTCAATTATTTTTCACTGTGATAGTAAATTAAGAAATTCACAGAAACCAAGTATTAATTTAATCATTAATCATTAATATTAAATATATGGGTTTTAATCGGTGATTGCAGTGGATTCCAATGGTTGACCCACTACACAAACCGATAACTAAGATCTTAATTTAATACTTATTATATTAACTTAACTCTAAAGTAAACGCAGAATATCAAACTGCTGCATAATCTACATTGATTTCTTAACCCATTGTTTTTGGAGCAGAAAAATTTACATTAATATCTTAACCTTTGGAGCACTTAAAATCATAAATTTTTCTTCTTTTTTTAAAAAATAAAAACATGTGGATTTTTGGAAGTAAAGGGGAATCAGGATTTGGACCTTGTTCAACAGCTGAAGATGTTACTAAAGGAATCGATGGAAACGGTCTCACCGCCATCGTTACTGGTAAAAAATGTTGATCTTCAACTTAGTTTTCATTAGTATTCTTGGTTCTTTTAACTTTTTTGTTGAATGGTTTGACCTTTAATATCTGTTTTGGGCATATAATAAGTGTTTTGATTGATTCAGTGCACATAACTGAATACGAAAAAAAGTTGTTGAAGAACTTGTTTTTCGCATGCATTTACAATGTTTTGAAAATGTCTTGGCCAGTTCATCTGTTGCACATCAACTTCTGTGGCCTTTGACTAGTATTCTTGACTTTTAAGGTCAACCTAAGACCTTAAGCCATGAATAATTCAGATAAACATTTAGCAGAACACCAAATGATGTTCTTTATTTTGGAATTTGTTTTTTGTTTGGTATGATTATGACTTATGAGTACTGGGAAACTACTAGCTTGATCTATGTCAAATTGAAGGTTTAATTATCAAAATTTAAGTCAAAAGTCGAAAGTCAAAAACCAAAAGGTACATATGTTATTTTTTTAAATAAGATACTTATGCAATTCATCTTGTATCAAGAGATCTTACTATAAACTCATTTTGTAAGAGTTTGATATGAACCACTTAATTTTTATGAAGTATTGGAATATATTGATTTGGAAGTCAATGATTAGTTCGTTTGACCTAAGGTACCAAAGTGCAACTGTTTTAATATGTATTTGTGTCTGCATTTAGGAGCTTCAAGTGGTATTGGCTCAGAGACAGCACGAGTCCTTGCCTTGCACGGTGTACATGTGGTTATGGCAGTAAGAAATACAGAAACCGGTAAAAAGGTTAAAGAAACTATACTTGTTGAAAGCCCTAATGCTAGAGTTGATGTAATGGAGTTAGATCTCAGCTCTCTAGCATCCGTAAGGACTTTTGCAGCCGAGTATTGTTCATCGGGTCATCCCTTAAACATTCTCATGTGAGCTGCATTTATCGTTCTATTTTTGTGTATATTGTTTACACTTATTAATCTTTATATATCGATGTTGACAAATGAAAATAATATGATTCGTTTGTACTGTCAAAAGTAACAATGCAGGTGTCATGGCTCCACCATTCACACTTTCAAAAGACAAGATTGAACTACAGTTTGCCACAAATCATTTAGGTATATAAAATCAGAGTTAGGGGTGGCAACAAAAGCAGGTCATATGGGTTGGGTGATGAATTCATGTCAAACATGTAGTTTTTTGTATGCGTTGAATTTGGTTTGGGTCAGGTTGACCCAAAACATTTTTTCTCCAAGACTTTGAATTTTTATATAAATGGTTCGTGTGGCAACAAACGGGTCGCATGGGTTGGGTAACGGATTCAGGTAAAAGCATGTTAACTTTTTATATAGGTTGAAAGTTGAAACGAGTATGGGTCAGGTTGGCCCAAAGAAATTTCTCCAAGATTTTGAATTTTTTTAATCTACCTATTCATACGTTAGAAGCAGCAACAAGAGGTGTCGACTATTTTCAGGTCATTTTCTTTTGACGAATCTTCTACTTGAGACCATGAAGAATACTTCACGTGAACAAGAGAAAGAAGGAAGAATAGTTAATGTGTCATCTGTGGGTCATCAATTTGCAGACAAAGGAATCGACTTTGACAAAATAAGTGATGAATCAAGGTACACAACCAATGTTCATTGCAAATACGTGACACATTCTTTAGTTTATATATGTATGTGAAATAATTCATTTCATTCTATGATCCAGTTATGGGCCCATAAAGGCCTATGGAGTGTCAAAGCTGGCCAACATACTACACGCCAATGAGCTAACAAAGCTGTTTACAGTAATCTTATTTGATTTCCTAATACTTTATCAATATATATTGATATTTAGCTTTCTTTGCTCAATTCTTATGATATTTACATAACTGTCAAAAATCAGGAAGAAAAGGTAGATATAACTGCAAACTCTTTGCATCCTGGTGCCATTGCAACCAATCTTATACGTCATCACGCCTTTCTTGAGGGTAAATATTGAATCTTAATCTAACTATGTATATTACCTGGTATCCTTTTGATATCATGTTCTTGAATCAGGTGTACAGAATTGGGTCGCTAAATACTTTCTGAAAAACATCCCACAGGTTAGCGTTAGACCATTTGTTTTTTCAATTCTAAACCCGAATAACTTTTCCAGAAAATGACTCACATTCTACCCTTTTGAATTTTTGATTTTCAGGGGGCAGCAACTACGTGCTATGTGGCATTGCACCCACAAGTGAAAGGAGTTAGTGGTGAGTATTTTGCCGACTGTAACAAAGGGAAGATGAGTTCTTTTGCTAAAGATTCGGAATTGGCCAAGAAACTGTGGGATTTTAGCCTAAAGATGGTAAATTCATAACCAGACTGAATAATGTGTACCTGAATATGTATGATTTGTGTATGGGCTTGAGTGAGAGCTCTTAACTAGCATTTAAAAGATGTCAAGTTACAGCTGTTGTTGTTATCTGTGTTCTATACAAATATTTGTAAAATGTCATATTTGAACTATACTTGTAAAGTGCTGAATCATTTTTATTTTATTTTATTTCATTTTATTTCTTAGTTTTTTTCGCAAGGAAGTGGATGATCAAATACTACAGCCATTCTGCAGCTACCATGTGATTATATATTTAGTTTTTTTTAGAAATGACACACCTTGAAGCACTAGCCCAATAGCCCTTGGGTGTCATGTGATTATTCTTTAGAGTGAAAGAGATGCTGATATAGATATATAAGGTCTAGACCCAAGCCTGGCCTTAAAAAACTCGATTCTTAAAGGCATAGTCTTAACTCTCTAAGTTCTGTTAGGCCCCAACAACGCCTATCCGATGTTATATTCTTGCATCATATCCCGGTTATAAAAACGACCTGTAAGCCGACTTGAGACCCATGACCAATTGAGGTTTTAAATCTTAATAATTACTAATTGAAAGCTGCTAAGACTTGCAAAAAGGTTTTACAAAAACATGTGGCATTTGATAATTAAGAGAAAGGGTAAAAAGAGAAAAAGAAAAATACAATATATTTGATAATCTACAAGTCTAGCATAATCCACATTGATTTCTTAACCCATTGCTTTTGGTGCAGGAAACTCTTTTGTAAGAACTTTTTTGTTAGAAATTTACCAGCCTTCATATCCCAATTATTTTACTATATTTCAAATTTAATTCTTCACTATAATGATAAATTAAAGAAAATCACATGGGTCATTAAATATATGGGTTTGAATCTGTGATTGCATTTTTGAACCACTACACAAAGCAATATTTAAGAAATTAATTTAATAATTACTATATTAATAACTACGTATAATTGAAAGTAAACGTTGGTATCAATCAGAGTATCAAACAACTGCATAATCTACATTGATTTCTTAACCCATTGCTTTTGTAACAAAAATCTTTACATTTATTTCTTTACCCATTGTTTTTGGAGCAGAACTTTATAACAAAAACAAAACAAATTATTATTATAATTTTTTTAATGTGGATTTTTGGAAGGAAAGGGGAGTCTGGATTTGGAGCTTGTTCAACAGCTGAAGATGCTACAAAAGGAATCGACGGAACCAGTCTCACCGCCATTGTTACAGGTAAAAAAAATGTTATCTTCAACTTTCTTTCTCATTAGTACTCTTAATTCTTTTGATTTTTGGTTGAATGATTTGACCTTTAATATCTGTTTGACCTAAGTGTTAAAACCTTTATTGAGTTGGAAGTCAATGATTAGTCTTTTGACCTAAAATACCAAAGTATAACTGTGTTAATGTAATATTTGGTCTGCATTTAGGAGCTTCAAGTGGTATTGGCTTAGAGACAGCACGAGTCCTTGCTTTGCATGGTGTACATGTGGTTATGGCAGTAAGAAATACAGAAACCCGTAAAAAAGTTACAGAAACTATACTTGCTGAAACGCCTGATGCTAAAGTTGATGTAATGGAGTTAGATTTCAGCTCTCTAGCATCTGTAAGGACTTTTGCAGGAGAGTATTGTTCCTCGGGTCTTCCTCTGAATATTCTCGTGTTAGTTACATTTATCTTTCTTTTGTATGTTTTCTTACATTTATCGATCTCTATATATCGATGGTGACAAGCGCGAATCGAAAGTAACAATGCAGGGGTCATGGCTCCACCGTTCACACTTTCAAAATACATGATTGAACTACAGTTTGCCACAAACCATTTAGGTATGTCAAATCAGAGTAAAGGTGGCAAAAAGGGCAGGTCATAATTTCTTATGGCTGGGTAACGGATGTGGTTCCAACTGGTAGTGGTTGGTCTAGGTTGAAATTGGTTTGGGTCGGGGTTGAGCCAAAACATATCGTCTCCAATATTTTGAACTTTATAAATGGCTCATGTGGCAAAGAAAAAAACGGGTCATAGGTTGGTAATCGGTCAGGTAAAAACATGCAACTTACTATATGGGTTGAAACGTGTTTGGGTCAGGTTGACCCAAAGTAATTTTCTCAAAGATTTTGAATTTTTTTTTATATTACCTATTCATACTACGAAGCAGCAACTAAAGGTGTCATCTTTTTACAGGTCATTTTCTTTTGACGAATCTTCTACTTAAGACCATGAAGAAAACATCACGCGAACAGGAAAAAGAAGGAAGAATAGTTATTGTGTCATCTGCGGGTCATCAATTTGCAGACAAAGGAATCGACTTTGACAAAATAAGTGATCAAACAAGGTACACAACCGAAGTTCATTGCAAATAGGTGTATACATTGTTTAGCATATATATGTGTAACTAATTCATTTCATTATATGATTCAAACTAACGGATATATATAACCATTACTTTTTCTAATTTTTTTTTTAAAAAACCTCAACGGCTTTATTTTAAAAAAATAAAATAAAAAATAGCATGTGGGCCCCACCTGTCCCTTTTCGTCGCTTCACAGAAGAACCACAACCGACAAAACCGTGCCAACGGCGTCAGTTCGCTGGCATTCGTCGGTTCCAAACCGAAGAGACCCGATGGCATTGGTCTTACGGCCCCATAAAGGCCTATGGAATGTCAAAGCTGGCCAACATACTACACATGCCAATGAGTTAACAAGGCAATTTAAGGTAATCTTATTTAATTTTGTAATATTTATCAATAAATTGATATTTAGCTCTCTTTGCTCAATTCTTGTGATATTTACATAATTGTCGAAAACCAGGAAGAGTAGAAATAACTGCTGCAAACTCATTGTATCCTGGTGCCATTGCAACCAATCTTTTACGTCATCACGGCTTTTTTGAGGGTAAATAATTAATCTTTATATAACATGTATATTATATAGTATCCGATTGATCTTGTGTTCTTGAATCAGGTTTGCAGAATTGGGTCGGTAGATACCTAATGAACATCCGACAGGTTAGCATTAGACCGTTTGTTTTTGTAATTCTAAATCCAGGTTTGCAGAATTGAGTCACATTCTACCCTTTTGAATTATTGATTTTCAGGGGGCAGCAACTACATGCTATGTGGCATTGCATCCACAAGTGAAAGGAGTTAGTGGTGAATATTTTGCAGATAGCAACAAAGGAAATACAAGTTCTTTTGCTAAAGATTCAGAATTGGCCAAGAAACTGTGGAATTTTAGCTTAAAGATGGTGACTCCATAGCCAGACTGAGTAATGTGGGAACATGTATGATTTATTAATGAATATTTGTAATGTCTACAGCCATGTAATTGTTTATTTATTTATTTATAGAATGGCGACGACAAACCCACCCCCATATAATCATCAATTATATACATAGTGTCGAGTGAAACTTAAATCCATAACATTCTGATTGATGGATTACCCACATTGATCCGTTCAAGATTTAACAAACACGACGATCTTAAACGAATGCAATAAAATGAATAGAAATGAATAGATGAAAGACAAAATAATAATTGGAGGAATGATATCTTTTTTCTATTGATAATTTCTCTAGAGATTATATATAATTCCCATTGCTACCTCCTAATTCTCTTCCATTATCTTATATTTATAATCACATAAAAGACAAATGAAAGGCTTCTTTTTCTCTCCAAGTAACCCACGTAATTATCATGGGAACATGGGTTCATGTATGAAAGTCATTAGCCGACTAATCCATATTTGCATGAAACTAGGACTGTAAATCCATACATGATTGATTGACTTTGTCTTTCTTTTCTTCTGGTCAAAAGATCATAGTGGATCACACATACTACTAGATCAATGACTCTTTAGGTTGATTTTTATACCTACTAATCAAGTCCGCAATCATTTCATTTAATAAACTTTGGTGGTATTTGTACCAAGTTATCCTCAAAAAAAGATTTAAAAAATAAAAAAAGTCCCCTCTGTAAGTTGGAACAGATCCCAGACAGGCTGGGACAACTAGTCATACTTTGGACCTTTTCCGTTGGGGCTGGGCTGTAGCGATCCATGGCTGATATGCTAACATACAGGCCAGGCCTTAGAAAAACCGCTCGGGCCCAGTTGAGCCCAGTCATTCAATTGTTGTATAGAGAAACACAGACAACCAAAACATGATTCAGCTCATATGACAAAAAAAGGTTCCTCATTCATAAAGTTATTGTTGTGCACAAAATATGGTTAAACCAACTAAAATTCATTCCCAACTCTAGTTTTAACCAGGAATGAATAACAAACCATGTGCGACATCTTACACAACAACCTAACCTTTTTCACCAAAATCTGGATTCTAACATCTAACCTTCTTCCTGTACGGTGCTTGAACCATAACGAAAAACTAGCCCATGAGTCCCTGCCTGCTGCATAACAAATATGAGGTGTACGTACACTTCTTTACATATCCATCTGCATAACCGCAAAACGCCTAATCAGATTCTAAATCTTCATCACCTTCTTCTTCAACTTTAAACACTAAAATTAACTGTACCTATAAGTTAAAAAAGCATCCCTCCTTCCATTTCACCTTCCAAAAGGGATTATGAGCATAAAGCAAAATATAAATAAATATATTTAATATATATATAGATATAGATACTAATCATAATATGATCTTCTAGTCGGACTAAAATGATGGTCAACCAAAGTCAACTCCTTCCTCTTCGACTAACCACTGGCGATGTGGGCTTGAGGTCAATTGTTGGATATTGTTTGACAGGATCTCTCAAAAGCTGCTGAGAAACACGGTCAGCTAACACCGACTGCCCACCGTACTTTTCCTTTTGGTTCCCTAAAAAGTCATTGTCCGAGGGAACTATCTCTTGAAAAAAGGGAGACCCTTGAGGCATTGCTCGAAACATATCAGGCCTCAGGTCTTGAAAGTGAGGTCCACTACTAGGTGGGCCGAAGGATCTGGTGGGAGACCTTGAAGTCATATTCAAACCCGCATACTCATGAGTGTAAGTCTTCGGAACTTGCTGATAAAATGGTCCGCCGGCTCCAGTTAGAGGTGTGGATGAGCCTGAGATTGTTCGGGGGCTCGATATCGCAGAAGGAGATAGTCTTCCGGTCATATTTTGACCAGATCTTGGATGCAAAAGTGGGCTGCCCAAATGGGAAACTGGGCAAGATACATTATGAGGCATATGACCTCTGGACTGAAAACCCGGAGCTCCTTCAGAGCCATGTCCAATGCCCTGCAAACGTCGAAAATAAGTAATCACTTGAAAGTCGACATCAAACCAACGACTTGCATAAAAAGGACAACTTAATAAAAAAAATCATACCAAAGATCTCATTGAATTTGTGATCAGGCCAGGATTAGGTATCAATCTTTCGGATGACGCAATATTTCTAACAAAAGGGTGGTCAAGAAGCTGGGCGGCACTAGGGCGGCGACAAGGTTCCCTTTGCAAGCATTGCAAGATAAAGTCTTTTCCGTCTTCAGAAAGATGATCGGGAAGTACTGGAAGTTCTTTGCTGTTTCCAACCTTAAACAAAGCAGCAACCTAAAAAAGGTAATATAGAAAAACGGAACTGTTAATAAAAAAAGTACGAGTAATAGTGTAACGCATATTTTTCGGTTTGATAGTGTCTTGTACTTATGTATAATCAACTAACCCCTTCATACTGACTCCAAGGAGGTTTAGTGGTAGCCATTTCTAGCACCGTGCACCCAAGGCTCCATATATCCACCGCAAGATTGCAACCATTTGAATTATTGTTAATAACCTAAAAAAATTAAACAAAAATTGCTAATCATAGAATACTTTGAGGGGGGAAAAAAAAGAGGGATAATAAGTTTGGCAGGTATGCAAACCTCGGGTGCCATCCAGTAAGGACTTCCCTTGAACGATAATGGACACGACGGGCCTGAAATCTGCGAAATCCAATCAAGTTAATTATTAAATAAATAAATAAAAGTTTACACACTAAGATGCTATTAAGCCCATTAAATTTGTCTTACATGTTTTGCCATTCCAAAATCGGCTAATTTTACACGTCCATTAGGGTCAACCAGTATATTTGCTCCTTTAATGTCCCTAAGAAAAAACAATAAAAATTATTAGATACCGTGAACACTAAGTTACTTATAAACAAGATTTGACCAAGCTAAACTCACCTATGGACTGTATTTTTCGCATGCAAATATGCAAGTCCTGATAATATTTGATGAGTGTAACTCCGGATTGCAATTTCACCCAACTGTCCGTACTCTTGGAGAAGTTTATGAATAGAACCGCCCGACACATACTCCAAATAAATATAGAGTTTGTCATCCACCTGTAAGTTTATACCATATCTTCAAAATATATTCCTAAAACATTCAAAAATATAAGTAAACAAGGAACAGGATTGCATGATATTCTTACTGTTTCGGATCCGTAGTATTGCACAATGTTTGGATGTCTCAAACGGCTTAAAAGTGCAACTTCCTGCCAAAAATATTAAGAACACTTGTTAAGTTTCTACTTTATAATTATAAAAAATATAAAATAAAAAGTAACAATGATTTTTTTTTCCACCAAGACTTACTTGCCCCAACTGTTGAGCACTTTCTTTCGACTTTGCATCATCTGCAAACAAAGTCACTTCCTTCATTGCACACATTTCTCCACTCTCGCTACAGTTCAAGTCAAAAAGTCAGGAATCAAAAAAGTCAAACAGTGAATGAAAAAAGAAATACTTGATCACAAACCTGTTGAAACCGAGATAAACATGTCCAAATGTGCCTCTACCAAGCAACCGTCCCTTCTTCCAACGCGAACCATGGCTAGCCAAAAGCTCAGCTCTACCGGGACTTCTTGGAACAGTTGGTGTAGTTCCCGTTGAATACGAGGGTGAATAAGGACCAGCGTTTGAAATGTTTAACGGTGGAAGGGGCAATCGGTGTGCAGGTCCATCCAGGTTCGACCCGCTAGCTCGTGGATGCAACGGGGTGACGGACCCACTTTGTATTCTCGAGCCGGGACCAGGGCTAGTCATCCTAGGACTGGGTATGGGTGAACACTCGGGGCTACATCTACTGTGCTGCCAAAATAATTGAGCACCCATGTCTCCACCAACTGAATTATGACTCGAGTTGTGACCCGACCCTGGACTAGAACATTGGCCCGATCCAAGAAAACCCGCATCAGCATAGGGCCTTCCGGCCCAGAAACCAGATGTCACGGTCGGTTCAGGCCCGTAAACCCTCATTGGACTTCTAGAGGGACTGGACATGGAACTATCAGGTGCACTATAGAAAGCACCAGCTTGTGGTATTTGCAATTTAGCCATATGACGATTTGGTCGTCTTTTTGGTGATGTTGGCACCGTTTGGTTGTTCACACATACTTTCACCGGCTTTACCTTCTCTCTGTTCTTTTGTGTTATAAATGTAACACGGCTAAGGATATAAAAATGTCGGTTAGTTAGCAAAAAAGGCATTTAAAACTTTAGCCAAATGGCATATATATTCATCTTCATTTTCCAATTAATATTAATTATATTAATATTAATAATAATAATAATAATAATAACAACAACAACAACAACAACAACAACAACAACAACAACAATAATAACAATAATATAATAATAATAATAATATGTATACTAAATTCGAAATGATATCAAAATATATATATATATATATATATATATATATATATATATATATATATATATATATATATATATATGAAAACTCACCTAGAAGGACTGTTTGTGTAATTTTTATTCCCGGTTTCAAAGTCGGAAGCTTGGGGGCTTATAAGCCGGGAATCGGACGGGTCGTCACTATCGGTTTCACTATCAGTAAAAACTGAATCTGTCGCCACATCACCTTCCACATCAGCGTGACCATGTGCATTTTGGGCATGATTGGGTTTTGGAAGTGGAAAAAGCAACAACGGTGACGAGCCTTTAGCAATTCCTACCTTTCTCGATGCCTGTTTTCCCAAATCAGCCCGCCCAGTATCGGATAAGTTTCCAGGAAGCGGGAGCGGATGGGCATGAGGTCTCTCTGCAAAACTTATGGATCGGGTCACAAGGGTCGATGGAGAACACGATCGAGAACACGCACGAGAATGAGATCCCATTTCAGAAGCAATTTCACTATGTCTTCTAGATGAGTTTTGTTTCGATTCGGATGGACTCCTGAGCTTTCTTTGAATTGTACCAAAAATACCGCCCCCATTTGCTTTCTTTTTAGCTTCTTTTGATGATGACTTGTTCCACCATGGAGACATGATTACGATAATTGACTATTAGAGAACACAAATCGCCTCCCTGACTGTAAAAATCGGTGATTTGCAGATCACATTTCAATTGAAAGCATGATCGGTTCTACAATTTCTAGGTTAAATGAGAGAATACTGGTAACAATTTGCTATGAAAATTTTGCCAAACGTCAACATGCCAAAATAGGACTATTTCTGGCTCTGCTTCCGTAATCATGAAATAAATAGCAATTACTTGAATGACCGGTGCACCGATAACTGCATTTAAGAATCATATATTAAATTCGAGAAGATGAGTATCAATTAGGCATAGAGTTCAAGTTCATAAATCAATTCGCTTCATCGACTCAACAAACAGAGCATCTAATGCTTAAAAGTCAAGCTAGAAACGTGTGTGGTTTCAATTTTTATTAATTTTTAGCAATTCTTCTCTGACTAGTTTGTGATAAAAAGCTTGTTGTTAATAGTATTGCTTCTCTTACATTAACACCTTCGTTCCAAATATAGTAGAAACCGACAAAAATCCTCACATGAAAGTCATTTACTTCAAAATAAAACAAATGAGACGGGCAAAGGAGAATCATTAATGTTTTAGGTGAGTCTAAGCCTAGATGGCTCGCACTCATGGCCCCGTGTGCGCCATGATGTGTTGTGTATCTACTTAGTCCACTAGCTTTAGCATCTTGGAGACATGTAAAAAAAATGGAATGATTTAAACACAATTATGTTAAGGAATAACTTGTAAATATGTACAAGGTCATACTAACTATAAATCAAATTCAGACAATCCTATAGGAGGCTACAGAAATAGTAACTTCTATTTAGAAGCCGAGCTAAGGTTGAAGCTTTATACCAACTCATAGAAAAGAGCCGATTCAAGGCTCGCGCCTAGGATATCCAAGCCAGAAGCCAAGCCAATAACTCCCCATTTCAATCCTTATTTTCCTTTTTCGAATAAATTAGGCTCATACCTAAAGCAGTGAAAAATCAGGACTACACGTGTGAAGGGTCCTATATGTGCCACGTCTTCACAAATATATGATTTTTTTTACCTTTTCCAATTGACAAATATTCCCCATTGTTACCAAATAAAATAAACGTTATTCGTATATAGATAAAGACCAAAAATTTCAAAATCATTTAGTTTGAAAAAACATGAATTGACAAAAACAAAATATATCAAACAGTGTTTCATCCATGTCTAGTCACTAAAATTTAAAACTAAAATTGACAAAATGAAATTTCAAGAAAATAATCATTTAATATGTGGTTTCTTTAATGATTTGATATTCAAGTATAAAGATACAAAAAAATAAGTAAATCAATTAATCTTCCATTCTTTTTAGCAAAGCATGGAATGGGATTTCCTTATGACGATCCCTAAATAATCACTTAACCCTTTACCGTGGATCCTTTAATTATGAATTTGATGAAAATATTATCCTTCCAATTAACTCACAAAACCCAAATCTCTATAGAACTTACATAAGGTTATAACTTTATACATACTATAATTTTTATACATTTTGATATCCTTGTTCAGTGTATCTAATCAAGCTACCTTTTATGAAGTGCATTCGGGAAGGCAACTGGGAATAGGATGGAAACAACGCAACTTTTTTATCGTTGTAACATGATACTTAAATTCGCCAAACCCTGAACGGGTGAAAGACATAAATTTACAGCTTCATCCTACTAAATAAACAACTCCTACTTTACCTTTTAGCCTAACATATACCAAAAGGAAAAATATAAATATAAAATAAAAAAATTTCCCATAACATTTTATATGCTTGAGTGACTACATATACTTGTGATCATAAGTTACTTAGGATAAATGACGGAGAACTGTGGTGTTAAGGGAAAACCCATTATCGTCTTGTTTATTAACTGGATATATCTATGCTCTATCCTCATTCATACACCATACCTATTGCATAAGAGGTTGTGTTACAAGTTAGCCCCATTACATCGCCCTCCTTTGATACCAACACTGTCATCAAAAGGGATTGCATACCTAAATATTTGGTTAAATGTAGAAAATCTTGTATGGCCAGTGTTGTTACCGGAATTTCAAAAGATCGACTAGTCTCAAAGATTTGACTTATAATGATAAAAAATGATACTATTTCACTTTAAACTTTATTAAAAAGAAAACAGTTGACTTGTGAGAATAAAACACCCACTCGTGCGCAGGGTAAATTACTGAAATCTCCTTTTTCAAAAAAAAAAAACAGTTGACTTGCGAAGAATAAACTCCCACATGTGGCCAACGGCTTCAAACCTTTCTATATATCGCAACTTATACAACATAAATAAGCCTGTTTTGACCTATGTCTAACTTCCTTGAATTCCAACTGATTGCTGCTACTCTGCTACTACTAACCCTAATTTCACAAATCAATGTTTTTATGAACAATCATTGGTTCAAATAAGCATACCCCCTAAAAAGCATATCAAATTCAGTAAATGACATCTTGATCATAAAATCAAACAAGAATGATTAACATTATCTCTACAAACTTTAACAAGATTCCCTATCTAACACATTTGCTAACATAATTGTTAATGACCAAAAAAGGGCTCAATAATCACACTTAAATTCCTTTTACATTCATATATCCTCTACAGAAAAAATTAACCCAACTCAACATTCAGATAGATTTGATTCTCAAACATTTATCATCTAAAACACAAACACACCTTCAGGGCATACTAAATAATTAAACAATACCATCATCAAAACCACTAATTCTTGTAAATACCCACCTTATGAACACCACCTGCTACAAACTTTAAAAATCTTTCCACCATCATGATTAGCAAAATTCAACACATACCCACAACCAAACACCCGAAAGGGTGTCTGAAAAATACAAACTTTTGTTAAAATTCACCTGAAAAAATAAAATATAAATAAACTTTATCCAACCCGATAAACTTACAACCTCAACCTAAAACGGAAAATAAAACCCTAAATCAGTAATTCACCAAAAAAGAAAATGGTGGGGTTTTGCCCTCATATCTAACCATGTATCTAAAATTCATGAAACATACAATAGAAAGGCCTAAAATCAAGTTCCTTTATAAAGTAATGGTTACAGGGGTATAAAAGAAAAGAAAGACTTACCGGAGCAAAAAGTGCTCAACACCGGCGGGAAATTTTACAGCCTTTTACAGAGAAGTGTCAGTTACCGAAGAGACGCTGAAGAAAAGAAGCAGAAGAAAGAAACAAAGATAGAGAGAGGAAGTAAGGGGAGGTATAGAGAGAGAATGAAAGTGATTTTGTAATTTATTATTTATTTATTTAATTAAAGTTATTATTAAGGGCCCTATTATTAACCCCTTTTTGGCTTTTAATATATTTTTTATTTGAGAGTATACACAGTGTGAAAAGGGGGATTGTCCAAGGATTTATTATATTTCCTTTTGTCAACTACAGTCAACTCCACCAGACTTGTTTGTAAATTGCAATCATACTCCCTGCTTTGGTTTAAAACACTACGTCTAACATTTGAATATCAATTCAGAAGTGTCAAAATGGGTAAGTTGATCCATGAAATAGTCAAATAGAAGGTTAGGAAAGAACATCTTTTCTTCTGTATTATTTATATAGTGCCTTCGGTTGGATCGAATAGAATTGCTATACTGATTTTCAGAAGAAATGATAGGTATGTTCAAAATTCATGTATAAAAGTGAGTCAAATTACGAGATGAAAGAAGATACATAGAAAAATCGAATCGAATGTGTAGATAATTAGAAAACATTTATATGACATATGTTAAATAAAGAGATTATATATTTAGGCATGTTTATTAACCACATATACAATTACTCTAATTTAATAAAAAAAATATAGTATAAGATTGCATTAAAGGGAGATTTTGGTTGACTTCGGCATTGACTTTGATGTTTACTTCGACTCATTTGACCTATTTATCATAATTTTAATGTTATTTATTTGACCATTATAATACCTTATAATATAACATGGGTAGAGAAACTCGAGTAGTATATAAGTAGTTGAAATTGGAACCATACCAAAACAATGATAATAAAACGGGCTAGCTCGATATTAATTATAAAGAAAAAAATAGATTTATAAAATACGTCTATTTTGAAACTCCTACCTTTTATAAAGCTAACACAAATCCATAAAAATCATATTGCTCATAACTAGAATACGTAAAGGTTCCTTGCATCTCATTCATCTAGGATTTTTATTTTATTTTTTGTCTAAAATGAAGTTAGTAATAATAAATGTGAGTTCAAATCGATAAGTCTTACCTATATATTAAGTAACTAGTCCTCTAATAATATAATATGTCTATATTTTATGATGACACATATACCAAATGTCACATGTCAAAAAAAAAAAATCCTATACGTCAAGCTCTTGAACATTTTCATCATATTAAAGTTAATGTGATTGAAGATGACTTTTTATTATCTATACATTAGTTTCGTAAGTTAGAAAATCATAATTTCTTAAAAGACATTCATATTAGTAATTACTTTCACTTTTATTTATTTGGATAAAAGTGTAGGGTTTCTTCATAATGTATTAGGAAAAAACTAGTATGACGATTGTGATTGCTAATATGAAGACTGTTGCTCTAATAATTTATACATTTCACTGAGCTTCTTTATTTTATCTTTAAATTTAAAGATTCAATGTTACAATTTATCTAAACTTGAAGGTCATTCCCCACACACATTACTTTTGGTGAATTTGATTTCGTAATTATCATTCAAGTTGCTCATCATTTTGTTAATGGTTATCGTAACAACACGAATAAGTCACGCACTTATTTTTTATTTAGTTATCCTAACATCATTTTGTTGAGGTTTTCTTTTATTTTTGTTGTCTATATATTACTACTAATTTACACGTGTAAAAATTTATATTACATACATCAAGAACAAATATTTATATATGCATTTTTATTAGAATATCAATAAATCCCTCTTTCACTTCACCAACTCTTACGTGTCATACAACTTCCTATATAATATTATTACTTACATACACTAATATAAGTAGTAAACTAAAAAAATATTGAAAAGCATTGCCATAGACTTGAACATGCAACCTCCTTTATAAAACTCTAATTCATTAACCACTTAACTATACCCCTTCAATGTGAATAAGTTATGAGTAATACATATACCTTTGATAAAGGTGGTGGATAAAATAGGTCAATTATTGTAACAGGTATTGGGTAACATTTTGGTTACATTAGTAGCTCCATCATCACAATCTATTGGCCACGAGTTTAAATATAGTTGTAGAAATAACTTCAGTTATCTATAATGTGTTTTTTGTTTGCTAAAAGAATTTACTAGTAACGAATATAAATTTTGAGACTTCAAAAATTCGTAGGCCCTTTATAATTGTACTACTTACATACTCTCTAAGACGGTCACGATAGACTCTATCATCTTTTTTAATTTAATTTCTCCGAACGTCAACCCTTCAAACTAACTCATATATCATATACAACCACAAATACATACACGACCTCAAGTGATGCTAAAACACCAACCTCTTAATTAATCGGTCACTCTCGTACTACTAGGCAAAAGCCCTTACATATCTCACTAAAGAAAAAGGTAAACCAAAATGAAGCTATAAACAATTTCCAATTATAATGAAGAGTTTGAATTACATGTTCGATCAGTAATTAATAGCCAAAGGTTCAAATAATAATCACAAAAAGGTACAGAATTGCGAGAACTTTTAAATTATATGGATTTTAACAAGTTTAATGATTCAATCAAATGTGAACATTGACGTAGATTGAGGTTAAAAACAAAATAATTTGAGAAAACATCAAAATAACCTTTAAAACCAAATTTATATTTTCCGTTCACATGTGAACATTTGATATGTGTACTTGAGAACACTTCATATATTTTATAGTTTAACATGTATTTTGTTATTTTTAACTTTTGTTTGTCAATAATATGAACATTAAATAACATTTCTATTTAATTTGTTGTGTTTACATGTATAAAAACAATGTAATTTAAAAGTTCTTGCAATTCTGTATCTTTTGTGATTTTCGTTTAAACCTAATCCGTAATTAATATGCAACATATATAAGATGAAGTGGCCGTTCACACAACATATATTAATAATAAACACTTTATGTAAAATTATATTTTATAACACTAATACACAAATATTTTTGTTAACAATAATTTTTAAAACTGTCATTAACCATGAACACAATGCAGTAGTGGTGATAAACTAATGACTAACCTTTCGACAATTTAAAATATATAATTATAAAATACAACTATATAATATCAAACATAAACCTACTTTTATAGATAGTACTTATTGGTGTTGTTATCATTTTTCCAAAAACAAAAGTACTATGTTATGTTTATAGGTTTCAACCCGTGTGAGATCCGAATGTTTTGATTCCGGTAGCACTAAAAATTTGAAGCTCAATTGTACTCATACTTAATTGAGACAAAGTTAGATCATAATGGTTAACAGTAAAAATTTTACTCAAACAAACTAAAAGTTTATTGCTACGACTTTCAATTTCAAGTATGTGTTCCGACTGACTGATCTTATAGAGTTTTAGATAAATTTTCAACAATAGTGTCTTGCATCACATAAAACGATTGGTCACACTCTTATGTAATAAAAAAATTTACACTATAGCGGGATAATTTAACTGTAGCACGGATTAACCTTGACTATATCGGCTTAATGTACTTCATGTTTGAGTGTTGTAAAGCATGTATTTCGGTGTTCAACCGACCATTTCATATTTTCAAGGGATCAAATATATCACTTAGGCCACTCCCAACGGCCCGTCGTTGGGAGCTTCTTCCATGTCAAGCAATGGGACAACCTAGTGCCTGTGTGTCTTTCTAAAAGAAGTGTCTTTATGGAGGCGGAGGAACACGTCGAGGGACAAATTCTCTTGTAACAAGGGGTTCCATTGCAACAACTTGAATTTTAATTTTTTTTTTACAAAGTCTTATACACTTGAAAAATTACTTGGACCCCATTTTGGTCTGAAAAAAAAAAAGAAAACCTTAATTATTACTTCAAATATTAATTTCATTATTTTCAAGTCCTAACCTTAGCTCAATTGTTGCTATTAATGATCGATCAATTGCCATTTGTTTCAATGTATTTAGTTCTCATTTAATTTATACAAAATTATAAGCATCAAAGCAACAGTAGCGAGTCTCTGACCCTTCTATTCTATCGATTCATCTATTCGACTATCCAATTGCCATTTGTTTTTGTCTCTTTATATTGGTGAGTAATTCAATTATAATTCACTCTTTTTTATTCATTATCTCAATCATAATCACTTATGTAATTGTTTTGAACTATTTATGTTTTGTTATCAATGATTCGTGTATGTTAAATGGTATTTTTAGCGATCTGACTCGTATTAAATAAATACCCCTTTTAATTTGTTTTTCAACTGGACATGAATTTAAAAAGATTGGACCACAATACGTGTAATTTCTAGATTCACCATTGAACACGTCTCACTGTGGTGCCAACCTTTTTTTGTAGGGTTATAATAAATATATTATTGGTAAATATAATGTTTAAAAAATTCAGTTTTATATTTTATCATTGACAATATTCAGTCGTTGTTCACTCTTTTTAAAAAAGTACTGATGTAACGCTAAACTGCCGGTTTATTTCGTCAATTTTTCAATCCATCGTCGAGAATGCTCTTATCAACTAAAAAGACATTAAAAAGAAGGAAGAAAGAATAAAGAAGAAAAAAGAAACACAATTTTTAGAAATTATAATATAAATTAAGGTTAAAATAAGGAGACAGATTATGCATGATAAAACTGTGACTAAATCTTTACCTATGATATTTTGTGATGTCATTTTTCATTAAGCGGACAATGTACTATTTTACAATTCTGCCCTCCCTAATCATTATTTTATTCTTGTACCTTTTTTGTTTCAGATTAAATATTATTTTTAGGTTCAAATTTTGTACTAAAGTTTTAATTACTTTGGTCAACAAACTCAAATCAGCTTTTAATTAGTTTGATCAACAAACTCAAATCAGCGGGCAAAGCCACTTTGCAAAGCCACGTTAAAGGTAGGGATATCAATTGTTACGGGTTCATTTGATATACGCAATGTAATTTCTTATAAAAAATTACATATTTTGATGTATTCCTTGTTTGTGTTGTCTATTCACAAAAATTAAGATATTCGTGTTACGGGTCACCTCAAATTCTAAATCCGCTACTAACTCAAATGTTGGTGCAACATTCAAAAGCACCCAGGCAATATTCAAATTGGAAAATAAAGTTTCATTTGTTTACTTATTTTTAATATAATTTTTAGATTGAGATTATTATACCATTTAATAAAATTATATCTGTATAAACAATTTTTAAATTATTTCTACTTCTGTACAAGTTACTTCAAATATTTTTAAAATTAAATTAAATTGGCGAACACACACCTTAAGAAAAAAACTATATGATGAGTTTCATCCAAAATGGGCTGAAATGTACAGGAATATATAAGCCCACTACATGGAAAAGCCTATTGAACGATAAATCATTTGCACATATCCTCATGATTTATTCATAATAATAATAATACGGTATTTCTGTTTCTAAATGAAGATGTTTTAATCTATCTGTTAGGTTGTGGCAGCTGGTGCAAACCCTGTCCTTATTACCAGAGGCATTGAGAAGACAACTAAAGCTTTGGTGGCTGAGCTCAAGTCGATCTCAAAATTTTTTTTCACAATCTATGTTAAAGTAGTTTCCTTTTATAAAGCTTATTTTTACAGCGAGTTTCGAAAATTGTTGGTATTGGTTAAAGAATGCTGATAACTCGAGCTTTTAAAAAACTAAAACTTAAAAGACATAAATTTTACACTTCAAACGTACACGTATAAATGAAAAATAAATAAATATCATCTTCTAGATCTATTTTATTCTTCCTAAAATCGATAGATTGTGAGAAGGAAATTATTACTTTTTATTTTTATTTTTTTAAAGAAAAAGTAAAATCAAAATAGAACGTGTTATACACTTATACTTGCATGTTAAGTGGTTGGCTCACCAAACCCGAATCAGTAAACACTCCTGCAAGTAATTACAATGTGTTAAAATCTAAAACGTATATAAGTTTTTTTGTAAAGGGTTAAACTTCAACAATTTGCAACTAAACTCACACAATATATATACATATACATATATATATATACATACATATATATTAATATAAAGGGATAATTACCTATACATACAAAATGAGTTAAGTATTTTACGAATTACTCTGTATCAACTTCAATTTTTTCCCCACAAAATATCACTTCATTTCGCAATAAACATGAGTATCAATTTTGTGACGACCGCAACATTAGTTTCGCGACATCAATTTCACAATTTCAGTTTATCAATTCATAATATTTTAACTTTAAATATATATGATTTTCGAAATGGATATTGCAACTTGAAATTTCGTTTTTGCGAATTTCTGAATGCTTGTGAGATGAGGCGATATCATGTGAAAGTTTTGAGTTTAAATGATTTTTTCTTCCCCTCTTGAGCATTGTCTTAGTTAAATATATGTTTACTAGTACGTACTTTAGATATTTTTGCCAAAATAGGGAAAGTTCTTCTGCAAAAGTAACTCAAAGTAATAGAAAATGATGATTTATATCATATTAATATGGCTCCCCACTGCATTAAAAATGCTTAAGCAAAAAGGCAAATATATATATTGAAAGGATTACGTGAGAACCGAAGAATCTGGGCCGGCCCAATATCTATTTACGTTTTTGCTAATCTAAACCCTTATTTTCTCATTCTCAACGTCTTATCTCTCCCAAATTCATTTTCCACCGGCTTTCTTTTATGCACTGTCGAACACAAATTCTCACTTACGAAAACGTTGAATGTCGGTGAGCAACAAAACACCGTTGAATAAGACCTCACTGACACCTACGAAAAAGCGATTCCAATATAGAATACAACCACCGCAACCGCCGTTGTTGATTGCAGGTCTGTCGCAAACGTCGGGAATCATAATTCGAGTGCAGTTCTAGTATGCAGTTGATCGATTAATTTTGTTATTGAATTAATCATTATCATCATTGCAAGAGATCGAGTTGCTATTACGTGTTAGCTCAAGTTTATTCAAATTAATTGATGATTTGCCGTCTTCAATTTTCCCCTAATTAAATTAGTATATTATGGATCTGAATAGTTAGGTGAAAAACGTCAATATCGTTTTGCATCCAATTTATTTTGAAAAAAAAAAAATTATTTCGAAAAACGTCAATATGATTTTGCACCTACCTGCGTTTTGCACCACCTACTTTTTGTACCTAACTACAATTTTGCACCTAACTACGCTTTTGCATCTAACTACGCTTCTGCACCTAACTACGCCACCAAATTAACAAATGCAAAACAGAATATTGTTTTGCATCCAATTTATTTTGAAAAAAAAAAATAATGTTTGACCGACACCAAATTAAAGAGAATAAAAAACTGAGTTAAAGATTTAATTTGTTTGATTAATTTTTTTTCATATTAAAGTAATTTTGATTTAAAAGATTTGGGGTAATTTTAAATTGGCGGTCAGGCAAAGAAAGCACGCAAGGAATTAGGTAGTTCTGACAGTTCTTACTAACAATTGGTTCTCACGGGATCCTCACCCTATATATATATATATATATATTGGAAGGTTCAAACGAGAATCACTATCAAATTGAGAACATGTTACAACTATAAAAATACATGATTGTTCACATTTGATAATGTAAAAATATTTATAATAATGTTAATTAGAATGAATAAAACCTTGAAAACTGAAAAATTATGTGTTAAAACTTAAATTAACTAACTTTAACCGATTTGTTCAAATGTGAACGTATGTGTTTTTACATATTTTAATACGTAATTATATTTTTTTGACGATTTTTTGTTTCTCATTTGAACAAATATATTAATCACATGTGAACAATTACGTATTCTTGTGATTATCAAAAGTTCTCAACTTTTATAATGGTTCTATACGTGTGTGTAACATTTAAAGTACAAAGATGCATATGCAACACTTAAAACACTATTTGGACAATATGATTATTCCATTGTTCCATAAATATAAAAGGGAATTAAGTGTTAAACGCAGTCTAATAAAAGTAGTTTTTCAGAGTTTGTTTCTCTAGTTGAAATACATATATATATATATATATATATATATATATATATATATATATATATATATAGGGTGAGGATCCTGTGAGAACTAATACATTGTGAGAAATGCCCTCTTTTTCCTTCAGACTTGCCCGCTTCCTCCTGTACACATTCATTTTTGAAAGAAACCCAATTTTTTCAATTCAAAATTACTTTTATATAAATACCTTTAAATCAAAAAAAATTCATCATTGAATTCAGTTTTTCATCCTCTTTGTAAATTAAGTAGAAATAGTTAGGTGCAAAACGTAACTAGGTGCAGAATGCAACCAGGTGCGGAACGCAAAAATTGGATCATTTATGTTTTTTCCTTCGTTTTTATCTTCTTATTCCAATATATAGACACAATTAGGTGCAAAATGTAACTACGTGCAAAAGTAACTAGGTGCATAACGCAATCATGTACATAACGCAACTAGGTACATAACCAACCATGTGCATAACCCAAATAGGTGCATAATGCAAACCAGGTGCAGAACGCAAAGCTTGGATCAGTTATGTTTTTTCCTTTTCCAATATATAGACACAATTAGGTGCAAAATGTAACTACGTGCAAAGATAACTAGGTGCATAACGCAATCAAGTACATAACGCAACTAGCTACTAAGCGACACTAAATCTGCACAGATCCCGGGACCTTGTTAAACAAGATAAGTTCGTAGACTTAGCAAACTTAGCAAACAAGTTCGCAGGAACAAATTCACACTTTATTACGTGTGCAAAACCAACCAGGAGCATAATCAACCAAGTGCATAACCGCAACCAGGTGCAGAACCCAAACAGGTGCAGAACGCAAATTCAATCAAAAATTGCAATCGTAAGTTACAAAATTTGATTGCTCCTTTTTTTTTTCTTCGACAGCCACCATTGATACAAAAAATCACCTGTCTTCTTCATTGTGAGATTCCGACGACAATCGTTGTTATCATGTTAATTTCAAGATTTTGACGCTATCAAATGTAAATCTAGATATTTTGCCTCCAGTAAATCGCAATTGAAACTAGCTAGAAGAACTCCGGCATTATCACCGATGACGATTGCAAAACGAAACAGATGGCGGTGCCGCCGTGAACGCCGGTGTCACACCCCCAAAATTAACACGATGATAATTAAGGCGGAAGCTCGGGGCGTGACGTTAATCGACTGATAATAGATCAAGAGCATATGATTACAGCAGAACATCTAATTCATTAAGATGCCAAATAAAGTTTTACAAGTTTACGGCATGTAAAGCCATCAAAATGGAAATGTTATCAACCACATTGTTTTACAAATATTACATTTGTCAAAAGAATGGCATCCTAATAGTCCTGGAAAGTACGGTCTCAAAATGCGTGTGTCCTGCGGCATGGCTAATTCCCTGAAAAACATATTTAAAAATGTCAACATAATTGTTGAGTGAATCCACAGGTTTAAGACTCCATCAAAAACCGTTGTTCAGTACAGTTCATCAGTAAATTTAAAAGTGGCATCGAAGGCCTACATTACGATTATTTAAATGTTGAAACATAGACTGTGATCCCCCAAAGGCTAGCTAAGCCTATGAGTTAATATACCGAAACTAAGCCTATAACCAAACCACAACGTAACAATAGTTGCCTTGGACAAAGTAAATATACGATCCTTGTTGCGAACAATGTCGCTAGTTAGCGCGACTAACTAAAATAATCAGTGGGGGGAATGTTGTGACACCCGACAAATTAGGCCGTCATTAGTGATTAATCATAGATCATTATTACATGTAATTAGTGTGAAATGGGACTAATTACTATAGGACTTTGTATATTGTATTATACGCACGTACGTAATAAACTGTAAATTACGCAAATTCGATCGGATGGAGTCCGACACAATAAATATGGACGTTGGTGAAAAACATTTTTATTAAATAACATAATTATGACAATTAATTGTTAGTTAACTTATATTATCACGAAAATATCTAAAACGTTTCACGTTTCCTTCAAAACACATCATACGCGACGAAAACGCACGAATCGAATCCGACACCGAACGAAACCCGGCAAATGTGTGGAAGAGATCCACTAAAGTGTTTAAGAACATCCCACCAATTTAAAATAACACTTTTGTGCCATGAACAAAACACGAAAACTAAATAATTACGATTAAATTCCAAAACGCGCGATTAACGTTTAACCGACCGAGGAACGCAACACGAAATCAAGAAGCAAGTCACGAGCCCGAGGACCAACATTGGGCCAAGCCCAAAGCCGGCCCAGCCAGGCCCAAATTGGCCCAACACCCCCTTAACCCATTACTTGTCTTAAAATATCCCCACACCCTTTCAAACTTGATTTTTCACACTCATTTGTTCTTGTTCCCTCATTCTCTCTCCATTCTCTACTCTTTTTCTCTAACTCAGCCCTAAACCACCAACACCACCACACACCCCAGCCCCTTCCAGGAGCTCTAGTCACTACCAACACCATTCACACCACTACGAAGAAGAAGAACAAGCAAAAGAACCCGGACCAAGTCGCGGCAGCCCTTTCTCCTCCATTTCGACTTTAGATCGACTTTTCCTTGTAAGAATCTCTTCAAATCTTGTTCATTTTCCTTGGATGATGTTAATAAACATGTTAGGAGTTCGTTTATGCTAATTATGTCTAAGATCTAAACCGAAAACCAAAAGATAAAGCTAAAAACTTTCGGGTAAAGCTATTAACCTTCGGACAAAAACTTAATCCGACTTTGACACAAGATATCTAACTCGTTTCTTAACCAAATCGAACGATTCTTGAGTCTAAAATCAAGTTCAAGGAGTCTACTTTCGAACCCAAGTGGTTTGACGATTTTCTGAGGTCATTTGATACACGAGAACGATTTTACAAAAATATATGTCTGGACTGTCGTTTTGGACAGAAAAATCGACCAACTTTGGGAAAGCATATCTCGAGATCTACAACTCCAAAAAGACTGAAACCACTTGGAAAAGTTTTCTTTTTCTGTTACCTTTCAAAATTGTACTCGCACTTTTTCTGAAGCTTTGTAAATCGTGAGATATGAACCAAACACTGAGCAAAGGTCCAAAAATCGACCTGCTGGACCTTTGCCTAATCCTTGGACGATTTCGTGAGCTATACTTGACCAAAAGTTATGAAATTTTTACTGGAGGTAGCTAAGATATGTAGGAACAACTATGATTTTTCTTGGAGCTCACTTTGAAACTTTGGTTAGTCAAAACGAACCCCGAAAACAACCCAAAACTAAGAAAACAAACTCATGGACTGTTTTTGCAATAAATATGAAACGACACTTTCGGGTCAACCACGGAACGTAACGATGACTTTTCTAAGCTCTAATAACATATTTAAGACTTCCCTAAAAGTTTCGGGTCAAACCGAGCACATTTGAGCAAGTTCCCGAAAAATCAAAAACATCACAGCCCGTTTGTGTCGCAGAAGGCCCAAAGTTATTGCGACACAACGCTTGTGTCGCTAAATCGTAATGACAGCAGTACTAACCTGCGACACAAAGCTTGTGTCGTTAAAATCATAAAGCAGTACTAACTTGCGACACTAAGTTAGTGTCGCAATAATTCAACTAACCGTATTAACGTTTGTGTCGCTAAATTTCAAACAGTACTAACTTAATGTCGCAATATGCCTTGTGTCGCCAACTAATTTCGATGTCGCTGAAACTAGCTGTTGGGTCACAAGGTTCCCAAAAACTTAGATACAGATTAAATAACAGTTATCTCAACGTCTTAGTTTATATCCAAGTTTTATATCAATCAAGTTTAAATTAATCTAGGCGGAAAACAAGATTAATTTTAACACAGAATTTATTATGAATCAAAGTATTATTCATAATAAAGTGTTTGTCTCACAAAGATGACAAGGTATTCAAACCCACACAGATGGTTTGAATACGATCCAAGTAGTATACAAAGATACAGTTATCACTACAAACTTCACTGTAAGTGTGGTAATGCTTTAGCCTAAGCTCAAAGGTCTAGTATACTAATTCTCTTGAATTTCTTGGATGATAGCAGTGCTTTTTGGACTGCTATTTATAGAGTTGGATGTAACTCTATATTATCCACCTTACATAGTTGTCCAAGGGATAACAGATGCATCTTGGGCAACTTTGCACGCCTTCCTTTTTGCTTTTCTTGAAAATAGAAAAAGCAAAAAAGGTAAAAGGTTTCTTTGCTGAGAAGAGAACCTTTATATGATGTTTGACCTTTCTCAAACATCTTATCAGTTGTATCTAGCCTAAGGAAAGAAGAATATCTCTTGTACATTTGTACTTTCATTCTTCAATCTGTGCTCTTCAGTCTGTGCTCATCAGTCTGTGATCTTCAGTCTGTGAACTTCAGTCTGTGAAGCCTTCTGTATTCAATCTTCATTCTTCAGATGATGAATTCATAAGTCTTCAGAAAGAGCATGGCTTTCAGTCTGTGAGGATCTTCAGTCTGTGCAGCACAGACTCAGAAACCATTCTTCAGTCTGTGTAGCACAGACTCAGAAACACAGACTCAGGAATTTCACTAAGTTTCCTGAATACAACTGAGTTAGATTTTGACTCTTCAGATTTATAACTTAGGTTTGATCATTGTTTTTCCCAACAATCTCCCCCTATCTGATGATGTCAAAATCTATTTACAAAAGATAATAGAGAAATAATAAATATTAAGGTGAATCATAACATATGGATCAAGACTTATATATATAAAGTCAGAATCACAGTTAGTTCACAAAAATATTACAATTATTACATAAGATTGTAAATCAAAAATTTAACAATCTTCAATCCTTTCTCTAAGCCCTGATCTCTTTCATCTTTTCCACTTTCCTCTTCAACAGTTCTTCCATTTCCTTATCAGATTTGTCTTCAAATTCTTGATACTCTAGGATGATCTTCTTGCAGATATCTTCAAGTCCAGTCATCAACCTAAGTTGGGAAAGGTTGTTGAATAACCAGCTGATCAGTCTTCTTCTGAATGGTCTGGCTTGAGAATGTTTGCATTCCTTCAGCAGGGCAATGCAGTGCAGCAGAGACTCTCCATATAATCTATTCTGATCCTGGAAGCACTCCATCCCGTTGATATCTCTATAGCACAGACCTTCAATGCTGTCAGTCTGTACATATGATCTATCAATGAAAATGATACCTTTGGGTAGATGATGCTCCCTTCTCTGCTCATTCTCTGTGGATAACCCAGCTGACTTCTTCTTGATTACAAAATTGTTTGCTATGCAAAACAACTTGTACTCTTCTTCTGAGATGAGCCCCAGACTGAGAACTAGCTCAATCAGGTAAGATAGCTCATCCAGAACTTCTTTCTTCAGATCCTTGTCAGCTGCACTCTTCAAAAGATTGGCAATGGATTGCCATTCCTTAAGCCCTAAAGTGTACAGTTCATCCACCCATACCATCTTCTTGCTCTTGGTCAAAGTCAGCTCCAGCTTTAATTTCTGTCCAATCTTGTTCAGATGACATTCTCTGATCTTCTGCTTGAGCTTTGACTTTTGGAAAGTGGCTTGTAGCTTTGGTTTCAGGCTCTCTATCTTCTGTAATCTTATTGACAGCTCTTCATCTTCTTTGATCTGTTGCTCAACTTGACTCATTCTGATCTGAGTCTGTGAACAACTTTCATCTTCTAACTCTTTGGAGAGCATGTCAACAAATCTTGCTTCCTTCAGCTTCTACTCTTCAATTGATAATACATTTAAGTATTCGGTTAAGGTCATACCTTGAGCAGTAGCTTCTTGTTGCAAGAGCTCATCTTGTAGATTTGACAGTTCAGGATTTTTAGTTCCAGCAGCATGATCATCCACCATCTTCTTGATCTTGCTTAATCTTTCCTGCTTGGATAAGGCAATCTCCTTGCCCTTACCCTTATCCATTACTTCTTCCATGGTAGAGTTTGACCCAGGATAAGTGCTTATCAGATGAGCACTTCTCCATTGCATTCTGTCTTCAATCTCACTTCTACCTAGAGGCAGTGTTCTGGTTGATGTGGTTGGTCTAGCAGGATAGGCTTCAGCTTGAATGGCTTCAGCACTGATAATTAGAACATCAGTGCTTGCTGCTGGTTGCTCTGAGCTCTGAGTCTGTGATTGATGCTGTGTCTCAGTTTGTGCAGGTTCAGAAGGCACAGACTGAGACTCTCCAGTCTTGACTTTTGAGGCTCCTTCACCTACACCTCCAAAAGTAGCATCATCTTCATCATCATCTGATCTTCTGAAAACTTCAGACTCAGAACTGCAGTCAGGATTGATGGCATCATCATCATCACCATCATTGTCCTGTTCTTCTGCCAGCTTTAAGAACTGGTCCCAGGTTTTGATCCCCTTCATTTTTGGTTGGGAATCAAAGATATCCCTTTCAGGAATCCTCCTGGCCATTCTTTTCATTTTCCTGGCTTTCTTGATTAACAGAGGTTGAACATCTTCTTCTTCTTCTTCCCTTGGTCTTTTCAACTCCAGCTGACCTTGGGTTGAGATAGTTGCAATTGGGTCTATGTGTAAGACAATGGATGACTCCCCCTGAGTCTGTGCAACCATCTCAGCATGTTCACCTAACTGCAATCTCTCTTGCTCCCCCTCAGTCTGTGCACTCATATCTTCAGTCTGTGGCACAGACTGAGCTTCTGTCTGAGACTTCACCCTAGCACCTTCGGGTCCATCATCTCCATCATCTCCCTCACTGCTATCTCCCCTTAAATATAAGGATTTATTATTTAAATCTTTATCTTTTGAGGTTTTAGCTTCTGCAGACCCATGCTTCATCTTCTCCCCCTTTTTGACATCATCTACCAAGTTTAAGAGGGTGGTCTGCATTTCATCTAACCTATTGGATACCTTTTCCTCCAGCATATCCACTTTATCCACCATAGTAGAGACTAGATGCTTCATCTTCTCTAGCTCTTTCTTATTATTATTGAACTCAGTCTGTACCCATTCAGACAACCTGTTGATGGCAGAAAGCACATCATTAAGTGTACTAGAAGGCACAGACTGGGTCTGGTTGGAGGGGTTAGAATTGGGTGATGGTATGTGTTCCTCACTTGACTCATGTTGAAACTGAGCAAGATCACTGGAATCTTTTGGTGTTGCACTCTTTGCCTCACTTTGTGTCCTGTGCATGAAAAGCGATCATAGGCATTGAGTGGTGTAGTTGTTCCCTCAGATCTAATCCGGTGATAGGATAAGATATCACGGGGAAATGATTGTGTTGCACCTGTTGCCTCAAACAGTTCCTGGTGTAATGGAGCAGTATCATTGGCAACTGATGTTGAAGTTTGTATGCCCTCACTAACCATCTGGTGATAAGATGGTAGATCATGGAGCAAAGAAGGTGAGATCTGTACCTCAGTCTGTGACATGACTGGGGCATTGTCGATCTGTGAAGAGGGGTGTAAGAAAAGACTCACTGGAGTGTGAACTAGTGCAGGACTAGTGGTCAATATGGGTCCAGCCATTGTGAGTGGGGTAAAGAGGGGGTTGGTAGTGCTCAGGATTGGAGCATCTTCTTCAATACTTACTACAGGGGTCAGTGTAGCAGCAGCAATGTGGGTATCCAAGCTGACTAAACTAGGTGTAGGTTGGGTCAGTTGGGTAGCCATTGGCACCACAGACTCTAGCAGAGCTGTAATGGAATGGTCTACAGCACTGGAAGGTGTTCTGTTGACATCCAGTTCCATGGATGATGATTCCATTTGTGCTATACTTTTGGGGGTTGAGTCTGGTGATTCCTCCAGAGTGAGTGGTGACTCATCTGGGTTGGTTTGTTTGTGACTCTCTTTTGTGGGTGAGGATGGGCTAGGATAAGAAGGTTGATCTGTATCCATGTCCTCAGAAGAAGAAGAAGTACTACCTGCATCTTCTGTTGAAGATGGAACAGACCCAGGAATGTTTGAGTCTGACTCCAAGTGCACAGACTGAGTTGAGTCTGTATTCCTGGAGTCTGTGTGCTCTGCTTCAGCCACACGTTCTTCAACAGTTTGGGTCTTATTACCCATACTATCACTTGAGTCATCACCCTCCATGGATGCAGAAGCAACATATGGGTGATCAATCCAGTGCTGCATAGCAGCAGTGATAGGTGCTCCAGAAAGTGGAACCGGATGGTTAAACACTTTATATGTGAGCACAGGAACAGGTATATCTGCCACTTTATTATTAAAGGACATATATACAGACCCAGTTAACCTGGATTGGATGCACAGGGAGAGTAGCCTTATAAAAGGTACATTAAAAATTCTGTTTGACTCATTCACCAGTTTTAAAATTTCTTGAAAATACAACTCTGCAAAGTTGATGTTTAAACCAGTGATGAATGAGCTCAACAGTTGAGTTTCAAACTCATTTAGCTCCCCTGTGCTACCAGATTTACCTCCTGGACTTCTAATGATGCCAGAAATTAAAAATTTCCATTTGGGGGTGAATCCCGACATCAAAATTGTGCCTTTTTCTTTGGTATATCCAACCAAAGTAAGAGAAGCCCTTGCTGCTTCTTTGGTTGGAATAGGTTCAAAATTATTTTCCAAAGGCAGGTCTAAGACATTCCTAACTAACTCCTGATCAATGGTAACTGTCCGTTTACCATGATCAATAGTACCAGTAATTGCAGTATTGGTACTATTTGAGGAGCAAGTATACCACCATTCCATTAAAAAATGTGGGTATATTTGAGGAACTGTGTTAAAGAATGCTCCCCTTAATGGATGAGCAGACATAAAAGCAGTTAGTTCCTCAAACCCTTTATTCTTTTTCGAATCAGGGATGGAAATGGTAGCTACTTGATTGTTGATACAGAGTTTTACCTGTTTCCCTTGTTTGAAGGGTTTAGCCGCAGCGATGTTGGCAGCTGCCGTGTAAACCCATTGATCAGCCATTGAAGAAATTTTAGAAATTGATTTTGAAAATGGTTGAGCGATTTAGGGTTTAGAAACTCTGTTTGTTTTTGGTGTGCAAGTACGAATGAAGAAGAAAGGGAGAAAACATAAATGGGTATTTGTAGAAATTAAATTTCCGTTAAATGGGACCCACTTGGACGGTTTATCCCTGTTTCTGCAACAGTAGCGCTGAGGCACGTGCACTTTTTGTATTGAGTAGATAAAAAGACAACAAGCGCCAAAACTTTTAATGATTATTACCATAAAGATGGTTAAAGCATTAAATGCAAGGATATTGTTGTTTATTTATGTAAAAAAAATAGAATAAATAAATAAATATATTAAAATTAAAAAACATTTAGTCTGAGTATATAAAATCAGTCTGTGCAATGAGTCTGGGTGACGTCACACAGACTGAGCCATATAACAGACAGACTAAGAGAAAATAACAGAATTTTTTTTAAACATAAATAAATGAACATCAGACTGACAAATGAACATCAGACTGGGATTTGAGATTCAGATCCCACAACAGATAAATCTTCTAACAAATGAACATCAGACTGAGAAACATGTTCATCATTAGCAGAGGAAGCATCAAAGGTGACATTGATGGTTTCTTCAATTTTATTCCTTCTGTTGTTGTAGACTCTGTAGGCCTTTGAGATAGATGAATAGCCAACAAAAATTCCTTCATCAGATTTAGGTTCCATTTTAGCTAATTGATCTCTTTGATTGAGAATATAGCATTTACTACCAAAGGTCTGGAAGTAATGGATGGTTGGAACCTTCTTATGATACAACTCATATGCAGTTTTGCCATGCCTTTTGACCAAAATAGATCTATTTTGGGTATAACAGGCAGTGTTAACTGCTTCTGCCCAAAAATAAACCTTCATCTGACCATGGCATAACATGGTTCTTGCAGCTTCTACGAGTGTACGATTTCTTCTCTCAGCAACACCATTTTGTTGAGGAGTTCTGACAGAGGCAAAGTTTTGAATAATGCCTTTGTCAGTACAGAATTCAATGAGAGTAGAATTCTTAAATTCTGTACCATGGTCACTCCTGAGTTGCTTGACAGGTGCATCTTTCTGCAATTCTTCTCTCTTGATTAGATTAATAATCTCTTCAGGAGCATCACTTTTAGCTTTAAGAAAGATGACCCAAGTATACCTTATGTATTCATCCACAACCACAAGTGTATACTTCTTTCCACTCAAACTGCTAATGCTCATGGGTCCAAACAGATCCATATGGAGCATATGCAGTGGTTGTTCAATTGTAGCTAACAATTTGGATGGAAAATGGTTCTTGGTCTGTTTCCCTAGTGTACATGCAGGACAAAGTTTGTCTTTTGCAAATGTAACATCAGGCAGACCTCTAACCAGTTTCTTCTTTGACAGGAGGTTAATATTTTTGAAGTTCAGGTGGGATAACCTCCTATGCCATAGCCAGCTTAGTTCTGGCACAGACTGAGTATAGAGACAGGTCTCTACATTGTTGTCTGCAGAAGAAAGATCCAAGAGATAGATATCTCTTTCTCTTTTGGCAACTAATATAGGTTTGCCTTTGGAATTATAGATAACAGCAGCCTTCTTTCTGATTCTGATTTCACCATCATCATCACAAATCTGGCTAGCACTAAGCAGGTTATGCTTTAATCCCTCAACATAGGCCACCTTTGTTATTCTGATGTTGCCAGCCTTCACCACACCATAACCTTTTATCTTGGCAACAGAGTTGTCACCATATTTGACAGAAGGTCCTTCTTCTTCTACAAACTCTGACAGATTCTTCAAGTAACCTGTCATGTGTCTTGAGCATCCACTGTCTAGGTACCATTTGCTGTTACCCTGCACAGGACAAACAAAATCAATTAGTTACTTTTGGGAACCCATCTTTTGATGGGTTCTTTAGAGTTGGTTGAAGTCAATTCTTTAGCAGTTTTGGTGCTAAGTCTGTGAAGTTGACTTTTAACCTCTCTATTTTTGATTTTGTTGTTTGTAG
Source organism: Gnaphalium uliginosum (assembly GCA_963930675.1). NCBI lineage: Eukaryota > Viridiplantae > Streptophyta > Magnoliopsida > Asterales > Asteraceae > Gnaphalium > Gnaphalium uliginosum. The sequence continues at coordinate 44,208,303 of OZ005685.1, read as the reverse complement.
AAGACATTTGTTTGATCAAAGCAGCCTTTGGCCGTTTAAGAATGGACTTTGTGCATTTAATACCTTCATGTCCCAGATTTCCACAGTTGTAACATTTTCTGTTCAACATAATGGTCCTTTTGGATTTTGGGTTATTATTTGCACTAGATCCTCTGTTAAACTCTTGTTTTGACTCAACAAATGTTTTAAAATCTGTGGTTAACTTCATTAAGTTTTCACTAAGCAGCTTAATGGTCTCAGTCTGGTTGTTAAGATTTGACTTTTGAGAGTCAGACTGAGTGTTAACACAAACAGATTTAGAGTTAAGTTTGCCAGACTGAAAATTTATTTTTCCAGACTGACAGTTAGATCTCACAGACTGAGATCTTTTTAACTCCTTTGTTACTGGTTTTATGCCTTTAGATTTATCATTTGGCATATTATTGTCTGGACCAGTTACAGACTGAGATGTGGAAGGTTCAAACACATTGTAACCTTTCTGTTTATTCTTGATTCCTTTTACCTCTTTTTGTCTTTTTAAAGATGGTACTGTGGGAATATTAACTTTGCCTTTTATAAATCTTTTCTTTTCAAGTTCTATAGTTTCTAAAGATTCATTAGTGATTATAAGTTCAGGCTGTTCAGATTGAGAAGTTTCACAGACTGAGATTTCTGAGTCTGTGTCTTCAGAGTCTGGCTCTGTCTCATATACTAGTTCTTTAGTAACTATTTTTGGTCTAACAAAAGCATTTGTCAATATAACTTTGTTTCCCACAGTATGACTAAAAGTATGAGGTAAAATCTCAGGTACAAATATAGTAGGTTTTGAGTTTATTTCTGAATTTATGTGACTTTTAAGATCAAACTCATCACCTATGACCGCTTGTATCTGAGCTGTAATCTGTTTGGATAAACAGTCCACATTTTTAAGTGATGAAATACACCAAGATTTACAGATCCTTTCATAATGATCAGCTTTGTTTTTATAAGCTTCCTTTTCGAGCTTGATCTTTTTGAGAAGGTCATATTGAGCATCAAGCTCAAGTTTGTACTGTTTATTTTGGTTTATTTCATTCACTTTTGATTGTAGATCTTTTTGAACTTGACTGAGTTTGGTTTTTAAATCTTGTATTTCCTGCAGTCTTTTCAAAAAATCTACATAGATGTGTTCAAACATTTTCTGTTTTTCTGCATCACTATAGTAAAGTTTAAAATGATTTACATTGTAAGCAGATCCTCTGTCCCAGTCTGGATGAACACATGCCTTTTCTGCAAATTTGACATCTTTGTCAAACTGGCTCTTTGTGATAGCTATTAAGCACATATCTTCATCATCCTCAGATGATGAAGATTCTTCATCTATCCATTGTTCAACAACCAAAGCTTTCTCTAGTTTCTTTGGTTGTTGTTTCTCTCCAATTTTCTTGGAGTTGAAGTACTTTTTCTTGTACTTCTTGGCCTTTTCTTCCCACTTATCAGAACTTGAAGATTCTGCAATCTTCACTCTGCAGTCAGAAGAAATATGACCAACTTGCCCACATTTATAGCAAGTAGCTTTCTTAGGATCAAAAGTTGGCCTTCCTTTTGAACCTTTGAATCTTGCTTTTTCTAACCTTTGGGCTAGCAATGCCATTTCAGCTTCTAGAGACTCAGTTTCATCATCTGATTCTGAGTCTGTAAGAGTAAGATGGTAATCTGCTCTAGAGAAAAGTTCTCTATTTTTCCTTGTTGTTGCAACAAGGTCAGCAGATGGATCTTTTGCAATCCTTTTGGCATTTAGATCCTTTCTGGCTTTGGTTTCTTCAAAATTTAGTAAAAGTCCAAACAAGCCAGAGAGATCATATGTCTCCAATTTTTCACTTACAATTAATGAAGTGATAACTTCAGAAAAAGTGTTTGGAATGACATCAACAAATTTTGCACAGATTTCAAACTGTCCTTTGATGATATTATACCTTTCAAGATCATTGATTAAGATCTGAAATCTGGTATGAATATCAGTTAATGACTCTCCTTGACCAGCAGAGAAGTTCTCATAATTTCTTATGAGATTCTTCTTCTTTTGGGATTGTACTAAACTTACACCATCATATTGGTCAGTTAGCATATCCCATATGGCTTTAGCAGTTTTGCAGCCAGATATCTTAGCAAAGATAGGCTCAGTAACTGCATTGCCCAGTATGGACTTGGCCTTAAAATCTAATGCATATAGTTGCCTGTCTAGATCAGTCCAGGTACTTTAGGCAGCCTCAACAAATTTTTCAGGTGTCAAAATAGTACCATTTGCATCTAAAGTAGCAGGAACTATTCTGCCAGGAATAATGGGTCCTTCCTGAATGACTCTAAGCATTTCATCATGAATGCTAGCAAGAAACCATTCAGCTTTCAATTTCCAGTGGGTAAAATTTACACCATTGAAGATTGGAATTCCCTTCCCAGCCATAGCAATAGAGGAAGTCATTTTTCAAAGTAGAAAATGTAGAGAAAAATGGGTTTAGATGATTGTTTGATAAACTGGGTTCCTTTGATCGTTAAAGATTAAATCTTTATTTGCTCTGATACCAGTTGTTGGGTCACAAGGTTCCCAAAAACTTAGATACAGATTAAATAACAGTTATCTCAACGTGTTAGTTTATATCCAAGTTTTATATCAATCAAGTTTAAATTAATCTAGGCGGAAAACAAGATTAATTTTAACAAAGAGTTTATTATGAATCAAAGTATTATTCACAATAAAGTATTTGTCTCACAAAGATGACAAGGTATTCAAACCCACACAGATGGTTTGAATACGATCCAAGTAGTATACAAAGATACAGTTATCACTACAAACTTCACAGTAAGTGTGGTAATGCTTTAGCCTAAGCTCAAAGGTCTAGTATACTAATTCTCTTGAATTTCTTGGATGATAGCAGTGCTTTTTGGACTGCTATTTATAGAGTTGGATGTAACTCTATATTATCCAGCTTACATAGTTGTCCAAGGGATAACAGATGCATCTTGGGCAACTTTGCACGCCTTCCTTTTTGCTTTTCTTGAAAATAGAAAAAGCAAAAAAGGTAAAAGGTTTCTTTGCTGAGAAGAGAACCTTTATATGATGTTTGACCTTTCTCAAACATCTTATCAGTTGTATCTAGCCTAAGGAAAGAAGAATATCTCCTGTACATTTGTACTTTCATTCTTCAATCTGTGCTCTTCAGTCTGTGCTCATCAGTCTGTGATCTTCAGTCTGTGAACTTCAGTCTGTGAAGCCTTCTGTATTCAATCTTCATTCTTCAGATGATGAATTCATAAGTCTTCAGAAAGAGCATGGCTTTCAGTCTGTGAGGATCTTCAGTCTGTGCAGCACAGACTCAGAAACCATTCTTCAGTCTGTGTAGCACAGACTCAGAAACACAGACTCAGGAATTTCACTAAGTTTCCTGAATACAACTGAGTTAGATTTTGACTCTTCAGATTTATAACTTAGGTTTGATCATTGTTTTTCCCGACACTAGCGACACAATGACTTGTGTCGCATACTTATGAAAAATCATGACCTGCGACACTAATGCTTATGTCGCAAAAATTATCTTAAAATTTACAATCAGCGACACTACCCTCATGTCGCAACAACCTATAGCGACACAACCATTGTGTCGCATAACACAGACTTATTCTAAATATGTTTTCACAAAGTACCGTACATGCGTAATAACGGACTTTCACATATAACTTATTACGTATATGAAACCCATATACTCTATTAAGTATAAAATGAAACAAACATAATAATAATGTCTTCGAGAATTATTATTACAAAACATCACCAACGGGTCATACATATTTTCTAAACGCAAACAATGAACAAACACTTGGACATAACTAGTTGAGTGGACAACTAGCATGAATGATCTTTTGAGACATTCACTCATGCATAACCTTGTGCGTTTAGGGCGCCAGAAGGTTACACTTTGGACAAACGTTTATTAACTTAAACGCACGCTTACAAGACTCAGGTGAGTCTCATAGCCCCACTTTTACTGTTTTATACTATGGGGTGAGATTACATACACTGTTTTATAATCACAAGTACTGAAACAACTCTTATACGGATTGCATGAGACCTTTAATCCACTAAAAGTCCTCACTTTATCATAGTTCGTTAATTGTATAAGCGCGAGTATTATTGGATAGATCTATCGGGGATTGACATCCCCGTCCGGGCTAGTCGCTCTAGCCGACCCACGGACGCATTAATATTTGACTGTTACAGGTGTATTGGATTACACGTCTGCCCGAGGCAACAACTAGGTTAAGCGTCGAACTGTGAGACTCATGGCAATAGTATACTCTTATTTTGCATTCGTGCAACACTGATTAAATCTTGTGATTATTACCAACTTTTGGTAACTGTTTCAAACCTATGAACTCACCAACATTACGTTGACCGTTTTAGTACCCGATAGTACTATCCGTATATTCAGTGGCTAGCGTCATCTAGCTAATGGTTATAGTCATTGTAAGCAAAAGGACTTCTATGCTACAACTTGCGAACTTAGGCTCCCATAAAGATACGTTGTCGAGTTTCAATAATCGCGTAAAACAGTTATATGTTTTTCACCCCAATTTTTGAAAGCATTAAAACAGTAAAATAGGGGTTGTGACTCACCTGAGTCCGAGCGTGCTAGCAAGATACGTTTAAGTAAATAAGCCCAAATGAGCCTCTTAGCGCCCTAAACGCATAAGGTCGAATCAATAAATGTAGACGACTTAATAGTCCGTCTATGCTAGTTGTTCACTTAACTAGGGTTTTATGTGTAATTAAAATCGTTTATGTAATCCTTTTAATATATTATTATTCATAATATACTCATACCGTCGATCTTTGATTCGGTATATATTTATTGTCTCGGTCGTATTTGATTCAAAGTTCGTAATTTCGTTTAATCGACATATAATTGTGTTCCGTACGTTATTATAATATAAACATGTCGTGTAGGTATAACTTACATTTCTTTGTACGTTATAAGTTTTATAATTCATTTTTGTACCCTTTATCGTTAATGTACGTTTTAATTTGTTATATTTTGGTTTTCACAATTTCTGGGTCTATATATCAATAACGACTTAATGTATATTTTATAAATAAGTCCCCTGATTTACAGAGTGTCCTTAACAGCCCTTCAAGTTTTCTAAGTGACGGTTTTAGTCCTTGTAATTTATATTTTGTCATTTTTACTAAAAACGTTCGGTTTCTTCGATTTGTAGGTTGGATTTTCGACACCTTTTCTTGGAGTTTCCTTTGTGGACCCTTAAGTTACTGTTTTTAGGTCTTAAGCCCCTGAACTTTCTGATTTTACACTATTAATCCTTAAAGTTTCATTTATTGCATTTTTAACTTAAACTTTTGGTTTGTCGAATTTTAACCACACAACTCTTGATTTTAACACTCTAAACTATAGATTAGTCTTTAATGTCATTTCACTTACTGAATTTACCACCTCAGTCCATAACTTTCTTTTTTTACATCTTTAGTCCCTCTAGTTTCATTTATTCCATTTCTTGCACAATACTTTAGTTTGTTAGGGTTTAACCACTTGGATATTGTTTTAAATCATAGTTTACACTATAATACCCTTAACTTACTGATTTTCGCAGCCCAGGTCCCTGAGTTTCTGTTTTTACATGTTTGGTCCTTCTAGTTCCCATTTTACCACTTTTAACCCCGTAGTTTAGTTTTCTTGGTTTTTAACCACAAGGGTTTGGTCTTTAACACTTTAACCCATAGATTTACATTATAGACCCTAACTAAACTGTTTTTAGCATTTTGGTCCTTACAATTTCGGATTTTACATGTTTAGTCCCTTAAGTCTTCCTTTTGACATTTTTCACCCAAAAGTGTGTTTAGTTAGATTTTAAACTACAAAGTTTATGTCATTACAAGTTTATTGTGTTATCTAGTTTAAAATAACTATTTTAACATAAACAAAAGTTTATTACATCTAAATGAAGTGTTTAAAGTGTAGAACATATATTTTGCATTTTTAAAGTCTCCTAACTTGTTTATAGACTTTTTATTTGTTAATCTTAAAAGTTAATGTTTTTAAAGAAGAAAGTATCTACTTTAAAAGTACATTTTAGTATAAGTGAACATATCTAGCATAAACATATATATAAATTTAAAAACTAAAGAAAAGGTTTCCTTACAAAGCTTTTAGAAGGAGGTTTGAGTGAGATGAGAACTTTGTTTCTTGATGTAGATTTCCTAGCTCCAACTCCTTGTATTTAGCTTGTTCTACCCATGGTAATGTAGTGGTTTAAAGGTTTGTAGGTGTTTCTTTGTTAAAAGGAGTTAACTTTGTGTTTTGTAAGTGGTGATTTAGGGTGGTCTTGAGTGGTTTAGGATGGTGAAACTTGAATAACAAAGTGAGGAAGGGGGTGGGTTGGTCTTGGCCGTAGGTTGTAAGGGAGAAAGAGAGCAAAAGTGTGTGTTTGAAAGTGTGTGGAGTGTGGGTTGAGTGAAGTGCACAAGTGACCAAGTAAAGGTGGAGGTATGGAAGCAAGTATGGCATGCAAGTTCTAGGAAATCAAAGAAAAGAGAGGGGCCAAGGGTGGCCGGCCATGGGGAGGTCAAAAGGGGGGGCCTTTGTGGTTTTCATTTGCTAGATTAAGTGTAGTTAATTAGGTCATTAGGCACTAATCTTGATTAGTTAAGTGCTAATTATATGATTATGGTGATTTAGTGGTAATTAAGGTAAATTAATGGCATTAGAATATTACTAGTTGGTTTTAATAATATTCAAATATTTATTGTTAATTCGTTCGGTTAATTACGTAATATATCTCGTCGTTGTACGTCTTTCTAGTTCGCGAGAACGTTTATCGTTCGCTCAAGGTTGTTATGCTTACATATTAGCTTAATTATCACATTATAATTAACTACTATTTTATTCAAATAGGTTTATGTTATTCATGAAATTTGATCACAACGTTCGTGGGTCTCGGTCTCTACCGATTGTTTGTATAATTCTCAATAATTTCGAATGCGTTCCGCATTAAAATAGTGTGCATCACATGAAATGTGGGCTTGTGCTAGACTTTATTTCAATGAAAACAATTTCATATTGATTACATAGGGAATTAGCCTAATATGCACATGATACAATGTACGGAAAAATATCGAAATTTCAGGGTTGCCACAGCCGGAGAAGATGATCTAGCGCCGATGTTACGACTACTCACCAGAAACATTTTTATCATGTCGTTCGTCAAAAAGTGGTGGTACGCCTTCTTAATTATCGCCACCGGTAGTTTGAACATATTAGAAAATTAGAGAGGCTTTTGATGAAATGAGAATGTAAAAAAAATTTGATGAGAGAAAATTAGGGCAGATATCTCGGTCAGCAGTAGTAAGAAAAAGATGGCCGTGGGTTAATTGATCTAAAGATTAACGGGCTAAATTGTAAGTTCTCACGGTTCTCATTATGTTGGAGTTCTCACCGGATCCATATATATATATATATATATATATATATATATATATATATATATATATATATATATATATAAACAAAAATCATTTACATGACCTTTTGGAAATACTATTTCTTTTGTGAATGAAATACATATGTTATAATTTGAACAAAATCTTAATAAAGTATATATAGAAAACCCTATTATGATGTCATCAATTAAAACTTTTAATTAATCAATTTAGTCCCTTAATTTTACTAAAATTTTAAAATAAACCTCCTTAAATTACTCAAAATCGCTTTTTCTTTTCAATTTTGATACCTAAGTTCGGATAGATACAACAATAATTAAATTAAATTATATGTTATAAATAGATTTGAATTCAATATAATCGTACAATTCAAAAGTCCAATCGTAAATTACATGTAGATCAATGTTATCAACTAATTAAAATTTGATTTTAAGTTTGAGTTCTCGATCCAATTCCTCCTTTAGGGATGGAGTAGATCTATTTAATTCTTGAATATTATTTAGAACAGAATATACTAAATAATATTATTCTTTCGACGATCAATCCAATTCCTCCTTCAGGGATGAAGTAGATCTATTTAATTTTTGACTATTATTTAAAACATATTATACTAATTAATACTATTCTTTCGACGATCCATGTTAATCCTTAAAAATATCGATATATAATATTAAATTGAATTTGAATCACCATATAATACAGAATTGCTTATTATTTATGTTTATCATCTTCTTTCACCTTTTCATTTAGGGAAAATAGCTCAAAAATGTAATGTAAAGTCTAAAATTTCTCAATCAAGGGAATATCACTTTCTCCATCGCCCAAAAAGGACTCTTATTTTTAATTTTTGTCAAGGATTGTTTTTGTTGAAAATCTTAAATTCGGGGAATATCGCTTGATCAAAAAAAATTTATTTGCAAACTTCAGGCTGGTTAAAGGTGATACGCATCATTTATAAACACTTTATACTGCAAATTAGGGTTTAAAACCTTTGGATTAATGAGTATAGCCACTTAGGGTTCCAAAATTGATGTGACAAATTCGTATCTAAAAGATAACGAAGCGTGAAATTGAAGGTTCTTGTGTGTTGATAATGCAAGAATGTGAACCTCTTGGACACATAGGAACCCTAACAAGTCGTTTTAAGAGTCAATTTTGTATTTAAAAAAATTTGATTGGGTGATATTCCCCTTAATTTAAGATTTACAAAATAATCATTTTTAGACAAAAGTTGAAATTGGTGGTTCTTTTTGGGCGATGTAAAAAGTAATATTCCCTTAATTGAGAAATTTTGGACTTTACATTATCTTTTTGGGCTATTTTCCCTTTTGTTTAAAGCCTCAACCAGCAATCAAAGCTCTTCGCTAACGGTAGATTCTTAAGGAGAAAATTAAACATCATCTAAAAAAACCCTTAATTATATGATTGATTTTGTAGGTGTTTCTTTTTAAGTTATTTTTGTTTGGTTATTCTTTAATACATGTGTAATTATGTCATATTATTTTTTTAGTATATACGTACTTTTTTATGCTTTTTTAGTATATATTGTGAATTGTGAATGTGAATTGATCGAAGGATCCGGGTGAAGATTGCCTATCGAAACTACACATAATGTGAAATTATCGTACAAAATTAAATAATGGTACAAATTATATAAAAAATTATATTTAATTACTTATCGTACACATTATATGATTATTTTGTTCTATTCGTAAGTAGAGCTGACAATTTGAACCCAGAATAATAAAAAATGAATTATTCTAGGCGATTTTAGAAAGCAGCGATGCTCTTTCAAAACATTAATCAACAGAACAAGGTTACAAACTAAAAGGCTCGATGAAGATGTTATTAACATGGTTGTAAAACTCAGCCAACTCGGCTAACTCGGCTGAGTACTCGTGAATCGGGGGTGGTCCGAGGCGAGTCGGTCTAACTCGGACTGAAAACTAGGTCAACTTCGGTCAACGCAAAAAACTCAGAAAAACTCGAAAAAATTCGGTCAAACTCGGGCAAAGTCAAACTTGGTCAACTTTAAAAAAAACTTTAAATTATAGTTTTTGATCCAATTAAATGTTTGGTTCAATATATTTTCCTCCGGTCTCACTCTTTAATGTTTTTCACCATTAATCTTCACTCTCTAATCTATATTTCAACATATAATTTTAAAATTTATCATTTAAATGTAAAAAAAGTCAATCTGAGTACTCCCCGCTTAGGCCGAGTACTCACTACAAGGTCCGGACCGAGTACTCCCCGCCTAGCGAATTAAAGAACCTTGGTTATTAAAACAAAGATCAGTTTAGGTAGTCACACAAGTAACACAACTTATATTACAATGCACTTAATATTCTATGATAAAACAATACCATTCCAGTTTAATCGAAGACAATAGCATTTCGTGATCTTTTATAATTGCTAGCTTCTATAATTATTTTATATTTTTGATTTGCTTATGTAAAATGAAATTCCTTTTATAATTCTATATGTTGTTTGACTTATCTTAAATATCACGGGTTAACAAATTACCGTCTACACACTCGAATTCGCATACAAAAAATAAAAATAATATGACACCAATTATATGTTTAATATACATACTACTTTAAATAATCAAATTTCAAACTTCATTGCATATTTTTTAACTTATATAAATTATAGATTTTTATCATATACAATATTTATATACTTATAAAAAGCAAATACGAATTCAACGATCCGTGTATATACACGGGTTTGAAATCTAAGTAAATAAATAAACAAGTCTTTGTAAGAGAACTGATGACGAGGTACCAAGCTAAAGCCCAAATCGACTAAGTTGGTTAAAGCCCAAGCTGAAACCCATACCATATAACTCGTGAATGAATGACTTTAAGACACCAGCAGGCCAACAAATGACACCAAAAATTAGTCAATATCATCTGAGCGACATTAGGCTAATAGACAAAAACATGATCAGATATATCAGCACGATAGAAGGGTACATGATGGATACATGTCACTCACATTGACTAACGTCATATACGACCAATAAAAGCGGTAAAGAGAAAGCAAGCAGACGATATACAAGTAATACAACACTTCATTATGAAAGATTGAAGCTAGCTAGTTGAACGACGAAACCATAATAGTCCAATTTACAACCAATATAAATACATTCCTCCAAACACAATGCAAAGGTACGTGAAATATAACTCATAACTCTGTCAACAACTCTTATACTCAAATAATACATAATACTTACTTTCACACCGGAAGTTGGTCAAATGAGGATCCTTCCTCCACTCGACGAGTCTACGGTGCATTGTTTTGCAGTATAACATACGTTAGGGATCGATTGACAGCTGAATGTTACCTTTTATCCTTACAGCACCACAAAGACACCGTAGTAACTCTCTTGCTGCAACAAGGACCAAATATAACATTTTACATTTCATAATTTTCATATGTTTTTACACAAGAATAGAATTTTAATAATGCAGACGGTAAATTTGCAATGGAATAACTATGCACAACACTATTTTAAAAGATGTATGTAGCATTATAGTTAGCAGTTAATGATGATGTACAACATAGAACAAAAATGTACTAATAAATATGAATTTTTTATGTGTAAATTTGTTATGGAAAACTTGTGTAACAACACATAATTTATGTCACACATATTTAAAGTCATTATGAGAAAAACAAAGTAGTTGAATTAGTGAAAATGCATATCGTGGGTGAGTGGGTTTGGGGCTGGGAGGTGGGGTTGGAAAGAAAATATATATTATCAAATTTTATCTATATCTATATATATTATTATTATATTATTTAGTATTTATCCTAATTCTATTACTATTATTATTTATATTTTTAACTTATATCTTGATTGAAGAAGTCACATTTTAAAATAAATTAATATTCTTTTATGAAGACTGAATCAATAATTTTGATCTGTGATTGTGGTTGTTCTCGTTGCATTTCAATTCAATTCAAATTAATATGTTTCCAACAATATCTGGTGGCATTTATTGCCAATTGATTTACAGATTTTTAGTCCATATATAAAGTTTTTTTATTTTATAAATACATTTTTTATTATTTTATTTAAATACCTATAAACACAAAAACAACATATAACATGCATGTATCAACATATACATATACATATGAAATATTATAATGACGGTATACTTATTTAATTGTAAGATGGTCCAAGAGGTATTCCTACATGCAATACGTAATGCTACTGTTTAATTAGACCGGACATACAAAAAATATTTCCATTTCAAATTTATGAAAAATACAATATTTAGTTTGTGTGTTAAATTAAATGTATCTAATCAATTATTGACACATTTTATAATCATTATTCTATAATTTAAATTATTATTATTATGATATCTAATAATTTTAATTTATTACTATATATACACACCTTAATTTAAACATACATATAAATATTAACCACAAATATCATTATTCTAAATTTATTACCATGTGATTCTTTTACACCTAATGTAAATGTAAATACGATCTCAATGCTAACTTATATCAAAATTCATAGCATTTAATGTATTACAACTTGAAATTGAATTAATACCACCAAGTCAAATAGTATGGGATTACTATTATCATGTAATATCTTATCAATATTACAACTATTTGTGAATTTTATTTTATAACTATGAATATGAATATTTAAGTAATGTATATATGTTATGATATGATATGATTTATGCTAAATATATAGACATGACGATATAATCTTAGTTTTGTAGGAAGGAAGTTTTGGCTACCTCATTAATAGCCTCCTTCCTTTTTCATATCATATCTTGTTCCCTTGTTCCTTATATAAATCACTCTTCTTCTTCTTCATCTCACTCTATATTCTTACCAAATACATTTTTCTAAACTACCCTCTTCCTTCAACCATCCAACACCACCACTCGATCGTCGATCGTCGGTAAGCATACAAATACGATCTCTCATTTTCTTATCTACATGATCAACAATAATAAGGATAATAAGTACGTAACAACACTTATTATTGAACGGTCTTTGACATAATAGACGGTTCGATAATACTTTTAACGAAAAATGTTGCAAAGGAACATTTATTTTGTTACTCTTTATAAGAAATTAAGTTTAGTAGTTTAGTGATCTTAATTTGGTGTATGTTAAGGTTGTGAAGTTGCATGATTTTTCAGGTGGTGGTTTGATAAGGTGTGAGAAGGACTATTGAAGTGTTGTGTTGCCTAATTGGATCTAATGGAATCATCTACTTGGTGGTTGATTTTGTCACTACTTTTAACGTACATGATGTGGTTCAAATCAATCACACGATCATTAACGGGTCCACGTGTATGGCCAGTATTGGGTAGCTTACCGGGTTTAATACAAAACGCTAATCGCATGCATGATTGGATCGCAGACAATCTTCGCACGTGTGGTGGCACGTACCAAACTTGTATCTCACCTATCCCATTTTTAGCACGAAAACAGGGCCTTGTGACTGTCACGTGCGATCCCAAAAACCTCGAACATATTCTCAAAGTTAAATTTGACAATTACCCGAAGGGTCCCACTTGGCAAGCTGTGTTTCATGATTTACTTGGAGAAGGCATTTTTAACTCGGATGGTGACACGTGGCTGTTCCAGCGTAAGACGGCCGCACTGGAATTTACTACGCGAACACTTAGACAAGCCATGGCTCGGTGGGTGAGCCGAGCCATCAAGCTGAGGTTTGTCCCGATTTTGAAAACGGCTCAGCTTGAGGGCAAGCCGGTTGATCTACAAGATCTCTTGCTTCGACTAACTTTCGACAACATTTGCGGTTTGGCTTTCGGGAAAGATCCGCAAACTTTGGCCCCAAGTTTACCCGAAAATAGCTTCGCGTCGGCTTTTGACCGAGCCACTGAAGCCACACTACAACGCTTTATTTTACCCGAGAGTATATGGAAGCTGAAGAAATGGCTTGGGCTTGGGATGGAAGTTGAGCTGAGCCAGAGCTTGGACCATGTGGACAAGTATTTGACAGCTGTCATCAATACACGCAAGCTAGAATTGCTTAATAAGGCGGACGGTGGAACCCCACACGATGACTTGTTATCTCGGTTCATGAAGAAAAAAGAGTCATATTCAGATACGTTCCTACAACACGTTGCACTTAATTTTATCTTAGCTGGACGCGACACGTCATCGGTCGCGCTTAGCTGGTTTTTCTATCTGGTAATTAAAAACCCTAGGGTAGAATTAAAAATTCTTACAGAACTTTGTACAGTTCTATCAGAGTCACGTGGCATTGACACATGCAAATGGTTCGAAGACCCTCTGGTCTTTGAAGAGGTTGACAAACTCACATATCTAAAGGCAGCACTATCAGAAACACTTCGGCTATACCCTTCGGTCCCGGAGGACTCCAAACATGTCATTGCCGATGACGTCCTACCGGACGGCACATTTGTTCCAGCCGGTTCAGCTATCACTTATTCGATCTACTCCACCGGTCGGATGAAATTTATCTGGGGCGACGACGTTCTAGAGTTTCGTCCCGAGAGATGGTTATCTGACGACGGAAAAAAGTTTGAGGTCAAGGATCAATTCCGTTTCGTATCGTTCAATGCTGGCCCGAGAGTTTGCTTAGGGAAAGATTTGGCGTACTTACAAATGAAGTCGATTGTGGCGGCGGTTTTGCTCCGGCACCGCCTTTCGGTGGTGGCCGGTCACCGTGTTGAACAAAAAATGTCATTAACATTGTTTATGAAGTATGGTCTTAAGGTGGACCTCCATCCAAGGGACTTGGCACCCATAGTGGCAAATATTGGTAGCACGGGGATGGCACGTGATGGGGGAGTATATTAATTATTACTTAATTGTGTATAGTTGGAAAATATATATGAATTAAAGTACACTATTGTTATAGTTTATGGTATATCACAGACGGTTTATAGCCACACGATCAAAAGGACATAAGTGAAGAGGTTTTCACTAGGTGGACTGTGACTGTTACCTGAATGCCAGTAAGGAAAATGGCAATTTAGATTGTGACTATACCAAGTGTTTCACAAGTTATTACTTTTTTTTTTTTCACTTTTCTTTTGAGAATAAATAATCCACACATGTAATGAATATTATATAATATATATATATATATATATATATATATATATATATATATATATATATATATATATATATATATATTTTCTATTTTAATGAAGGGTGATTAATGTCTACATGTTTGGTTTTTCCTTTTTCTTGAAGTTTTTTATTTTATTTGTAATTTTTATGTTTGTGTTTTAATGAGTCAAAAGTTTCATTTGGTAATGATATAATTCATGTTGCTTATTTTAAACTTAATCAAACATATGTTTAATAAATAAGACATTAGATTAATAATTATGCAACGAAAAACTTTTTTTATGAAACATAAGTGATCCCAAGTATAGGGTGTGTTTGACGTAGAAGAATTCTAGAGAATTATAAGGGATTGATATACTAGTTTTAATAATCTACAGTCTTTATAAATTTAGAAGCGTTGTTTGGTAATATGAAAAAGATGAGAATTGGTGGAACATAATCGGCTACAATCCCTTTTTATAAAAGCTTTTTCAAGTAGATTATAAAAGAATTTTCAGGTACAATTTCCAGTTTCAGTTAAAACTTCAACCACAAACTCCAATTCTCACTAGTTTATTGTCAAACACACTCTAACTTGTGAACAAACATCATCTATACGACCATATAAACATCATCTATACGACCATATAAACATCATCTATACGACCATATAGATTAGATACTATGTATTCACTTTAATTATTAAATTATTAATTAACTACAACTTTTGGTTTAAAAAAAGTTAGTTAACTTAGGACCATTAATAATGAGGATGATGACATGTGGACTTAAAAGTTACCTATAATTCAGAAAAAAAGGTTGAATTATTGTGATTGAGTAAATACATTGCGGAATTTTACATAAATAAATGTAAAATATGAAATAATTAAAATGGAAATATGTAGGTGAGTTGTAGGTTTGTTAATAGTTAGTACCTACCATAGAGGCCATTTATTGTGTATGATAAATGCTCTCTACAATAAATTGTTCATGTGCCTGCCTACTTTTTTAGATATTAAAAGATAATTTTTTTGAACAAAAATGATTTTCTTTTGTTTAAAATACTATAAATATTATTTCTTGGATTTTATTTATTTTCAATTAAATAAATGAACAAATAATTTATACCATATGGCTTCTCTGCTCCTCTTCTTCTTTATAAATTTTTTTTGGTATGTCTCCCAAAGATAGATATATGGTATGTTTGATAATAATGGTTGTAAGATGAAGTTGAAAATTGTAACTTGTGTTTGTAGCTGTGAGCTGTAGTTTTTACTTAAAGTTGTGACTTTTAATTATGTAATAGTGTTTGCTAAAGTAAATATAATTATAATTATGCAAATGACATAATTGGAGATAATGAATAATTTAAATGGTGATGATGTAAATAATACATTATATAAGTAACCATAGTAACATACGAAATATTGATGTTGTGGAGTTTGTATGGAAGTAGCATTGTCGATTATCACTATTAACTCCTTTATATCTTAAAAGTTCTTCACCAAACAGACCCATGACTATTTAGTTTACTAAAATTTCAACAACTAGAAAATTATTAATTCCGCTAATGATAAATAATAAATAATAAATAATAATAATAATAAGTAAATATAAATGAAAATCAATATTAGATGATCATTGTGAGTACATATTAAATCGATGAATATATATCCCGACTCATCAATACGATCTTTAATGTCAATCTATCGATATCACCTTTCTTACAAGCAACTACATATAAAACATGCACACTATGAGACTAATTTAATTTCGTGTATGCTTCAACTTAACATTGATATTATTAAAATATGTGTATTGATATTTTTTTAAAATTGTTTATTCTTAGGATAATACACTCATGATCTCCTTGACAAATCCTATAGAAATCATTTAGGTAACCAATTTTCACAAATTTAAAAATCATTAAAACTAAGTTTACAATGTATTAATTAATTGTTTACAAAATCATGTAAAATGATTTACAATTTATGCAAAAAAGTTATAATACAACAAGTTAATTATAGACCACACATTATTGGACACTTAAGTACTTAACCATATTTGTAGAATAGAATTATAGAGCATAACAAGTATGTTGTTGACAACACATCATAAACCCTTATAACCCTTATAAATTGTTTACAATGTATATTTAGAGTCTTACAACTTTAAAGATAAAAAAGACAAAATTACCCCTAGCTAGATCGGAAATAACGAAACTACCCCAAACTAAATCAATTAACATTAATAAATTTGGAATAACTTAAACCATTCAAAGTGAGATTTATAAATTAAATAACATCTAAATAGGGAAGTAATAAATACAACAAGTAACTTGATTCAAACACCAAAGTCATGTTATCGTATACTTGTACTGTGAGCTTTAACTGTTGTATCAACTCCCTATCTAAATATGGTCAATAATAACAAGATTCAAAATGGCTATTGAGTTTGTTAATATGATCATATTTTATGTTATGTTTGATCTAAGACATACTCCATACTATTATTCTCACCAACTATACAACAACTAATCATAACATATATTGATCATTTTTAAAAAATTTACCCGACGCATTGCGCGGACCGTCTTCTAGTTTGACTAATACTCTAAAGAAATTTATAAAATTTACATTTTAACCTTCAAACTTTTGCGTGTACATATAATACATTATGATTCAACATAAGGCATTTTAACAACACGGATCATTTTTCTTTCTTTTTATAATATCTGAATTTATTTATTTAGAGTGATTATTGGTATGTATGATAACTATTATTATACTCTCTTTGAACTTAATTAAGATCATTAATATGATGTAGCTACAGAATTTTATAGTCCCTATCTTCTGAAATATTGTACAAAATATCATTTCGATAGTGAACGATTAAAAGAAAGTACATCATTTTACGATTTTGGATGAACTAGTTAGGGGTGAGCGAAAAATCGAACGTAACCGAATAATCAAAATAACCGACCGAAAAAACCGAATTGACGGTAAAACCGAACCGTTAATAACCGAACCGTTAATAACCGAACCTTTAATAACCGAAATATTTCGATTCGATTTGGGTTTATACGTAAAGATCGAACCGTTATTTTTTTTCAATTAATTTAAATATTTATAGTTATTTAGTATTTTATATACAATATTGGTAATATTACTATACATCTATAATTCTATAATTGTAGTAATAACAAGAAGTAATAAATTAGTCAAGATATATATATATATATATATATATATATATATATATATTATGTAATAGACTATATAACAATATCATTTATCAAATACTCCATCAACTAATTTTGATGCTCTAGTTTTATCTATAGTTCCTAATTAACTAAATTAAAACTCACTTCACATTGGAGATATCTTTTTAAAAATAAGATAATAATGATAATGATTTTGGATCCGACAAACATGCTAAACATGCTAAAAGAGAACAAACAAATTACACGACGGATATTAAAAAATTAATATTTCCTTCAAAGTTTTATTTTGATCAAAGTTTAGAATTAGATTATTAACCTAAAATAACTGAATTGAAAATGAAAAATCGAAAGACCGAATCGTAGAGAAACCAAAACCGAACGACTTTTTAAAACGTCGAACTATTCGATTCGATTCGATTTTTCGGAGACGCTGCTCTCGAACAAAGTCACACGTGATGGCCACATCTAAACTTGTAATTACAAAATAAAGGCTTAAAATTTATATATTGAAGTATGCTTTCTTATC
The DNA here is from genome assembly GCA_963930675.1 of Gnaphalium uliginosum. Lineage (NCBI taxonomy): Eukaryota > Viridiplantae > Streptophyta > Magnoliopsida > Asterales > Asteraceae > Gnaphalium > Gnaphalium uliginosum. The sequence goes on along the minus strand of OZ005685.1, from coordinate 44,189,988 downwards.
TAGTTTTAGAAAAGAATGTCTACAAAACAATAACTACAAAATATTAATCGATTTGAGAGGTTTATACGACAAAAAAAAACAGAGTTATTTATTCAAACACAAACCACAATCACAATATAAATAAATAAATAAATAAATATAGTGGCTCTAATGTTTGACTAAAAGATATAAGTTAGAAAAAGTGACTAAAAATGTGACCGTAATTGTATATGTGTACAATTCAATGACTTCTCGATGGTTCACAATGTGTAGATCCCTAAAAAATAACATACACTTACCAAAATATTTGTAAGGATTAGGTGCACTAAAATAAAATATATGTAGTAGATAGATTATACATTGACTAATATGTATGTGACAAACTAAAAGACATATAATTGTAATAAAATTTCAATTATTGTTAGTTAATTATTTGATAACTTTTTTCGTTTCAATTATCAAGTATTTTTTGCTGACGCTGAAACTATATACCTTTTTTCCCGCTAGCATAGTTGTCGGTTAGAGTGAAAGGAGCGGAGACCTTCTCACCATCTTTCAAGATCGAGAACGTCATTAGACGGTGTTCTGTCATTCCGCGGTGGCGTTTTAGACAATGATCTAGATCAACGTCAGGGCGCGACGATGTGCTCTAACTTTTTCTGTCTTTTACCTTTTGTTTGATTGGTTGTAAACGTTTTTGTGGGCTCAATTTAACTCCGAGAACACTTAACGAGAACACTGGACCACTCCCCACAAAAATTGTACCCGGTGTCCTCGTTCAGAATACCGCTTCCCGTACTCTTAAAGAGGGTTTGGCAAGTGGCTGTCTGATTGATGTTAGGTGGAGAAGATGATCGCTGGAATTTTAGACAGAGTGTGTATGAGGTTCCAAGTGTTTTAGGTGGAGGAGATGAGTAAAATAAAAAGTAAAAAATAAATTATAATTTATTTTTTCTATTTTTTCTATTTTTTCTTTCTGTAAATATTACACATCATTTTTCATATTGAATTAACATAAAAGTTAGATTATAACTAGAAATTAGGGGTGTTCAAACATATCCGAAAACAGAAAACCGAACCGATAAATGGATGAACTGTATCGTAATTCCGGTTAACCGAATCGGTTTTTCTATTTTTTCAGTTTGCTTAAACGAAGCGATATATTTTAGATTTTTCGGTTTCGATTTCAGTTCATCGTTTTGATGGCAACGGTTAACTGAAAAACCTAAATTCAAAATACTAATTTCTTATTACATGCTTTACACATGACTACATGAGATTAAATCAAAATATTACTTATGCTTAAAAGGTCCAAATATATTTTTCACTCCTATGAGTGTTTGTGTACAATCTTCACGATTTTACATTTATATTGAGACACGATTACATTTCAAATTCACATCATACTTCTTGTTAAATAATCTGTAGATCGATCTTCAACTAGTTAAATGTAAGCTATTTTTAACACCAATCATTTAATCATACAATTTGGTGAATGATTCCAACTATCTTTCATGATTTTAGAAAATTATTATATATTATCTACTCTAAAAATTACGTTTAATGTATTAGAAATGGATTGGATGGTTAACCGAATCGCAAATAACTGAAAGATTGGTTAACCGAAATTCATTAATTGGTTATTTCGGTTTCGGTTTAAGAAATGGTCGAATTGATACATCAGGTTAACCAAATGTCGGTTAATCGAACTACCGGTTAACCTTTCATGAACATCCCTACTAGACATGTTACCGGTTGTAGGTCACTTTTTGCATTAAAAGGTTAGTTTAGAAACACCATAACATAATAATAGAGGTCATATTTTCCATTACACAAACTCAACATATAGATTAATACATTTTAATGTTGACAAAAGTTGATCCCTCACTTTGGTATTTGATATTCAGCCTCTTTGTGTCATATGAAATCCATTTCAATCTTGAAGTTTTTGGTTGTGTGAAAAACAAACCTCATTTAAAGATCACATGGCCATTTGGCCCATTTATATGGTTTCATATGGTAACTTATGGGCCATTTGTTTGACAGCCAAAAAAGTTGATTTTAACTAATGGCCATAACTAATGGTTCCATATACTGCAAATCGACCCCTTAATTACCAAATAAGTCAAGATTCTCTATATAATGTTTTGTTGGAAAAATTGGGTCAAATGTGTTTTTTTTTTCAAACCCTTGGTCTTTGGACCCATATATATATAGTCATGTATAATGTTCACAAGTAATATTTATGTAGTTCCGTAGAACTTGACTAGGGCTTCGTTTTGACATATCGTATGTTCAAATTTGGATGAGGTGAATAAGATATCGAATCTAAAAAAAAAAGGTGCACGGAACAAAGGGCGTTGATCATTATGGATCTTTAAACCTTAAGAGGATGCTATCGAATGTGCTTTTGGCGCACGTGAGGGATGTGACCTATGTTAGGTCCATAAGATAGCACAACTTTTGGTGTTCTATGATTCACCTCCGAATAATGAGTAGATAGGGAAGAGCTTTTTATTTTTCTCTTCATAGAAGACTGATGAGTGGAGCAAGAGGTCAAATTAATATAGAAAGAAGAGTTGTAAACTATAGGACTTCTTTTTCTAGTAGTAAGATTTAGGGTTTTTTCATTTCTTCTCTTCGATAAGAATATCGATTTGAAATGATAAAAATTCCTCTTTATTCTCTTGTGTTCAGCGAAAGAACCATTTCTCCAGCTTGAATCTCGTTCAACAAAAAAACTTGAGCCTTTTTACAAACTTCTTAAAGAGGGAGAGCGACAGGACGCCTTCAAGGAGAACGTCGAGACGCCATCAGTTTGGAGTGCGAGGCCAGCAGAGCTTGATGCAGAGGAGATCCGGTAACTGTTATGAATGTGGAGGAGTGGGGCATACTACACACAAGGCTATACTGCAGACAATGCCATAATGCACACAAGGTCCATACATACCATACTGCAGACAAGACCCGTACAACAGACAAAGGGCTATACTCCAGTCTGCATACGACACCCAATGACCCAACTAGCAAACGGGCCGGGTAGAAATGTTGACTCACTTAGACAGCAGTTGGGTTGGGTGACAATTCTGACCCATTTGACCCGACAGAGTGATCCATAACAGCTAAGAGTTTGAATTCAAAGAATTTGTAGCTGATGGAGCTTAAGTGATTATCAAACATAAATAATCATCGAGTTTAATGAGGTTAATGGTCTAGATAATGGTTCAGTTTTGTCTTTTCCATATATATACAACACCACCTCACCAAGTTAGAAAAGAGCACCAACGTTGCTGTCATACACATGAATTATACACTATAATTTTAGGCAAGTGATCATCGACTCCGGCAGTACGCTCCTCCAGGCGCCAAACCTTGGGTAACCGACTTTTAAAGGAGTCGGGTTCAACACAAGCTCCAGCCACTCGTTCTAATTTCTGCTTCATCTTGTCTATTTCTGTTTTATTTCCATTATAGTACTTTACGTGTTTGCAACTGTAATTCTGTTTCGCATATGTAACATACTCCAACAATGTTTACAATGGGTAAACAAGATTCAGGAATTTGAATTACAGAAAGCTTCAGAAAGAAACATTATTCCGACCAGTTAGGCAATTAGGTAATTGAACAAAATCAGTAGACATGAACTGCATGTACAAAATATCAACAAACACCAATGTACTCAGTATATGTTATTAGACAGATCTTGGAGGACTATACAACCCTGTTTACCACAAGCAACGCAGAGTTCGACAACTTGTATAAAGCTCCCACGAGCACGACTACACAAGCTTGACTCATAAGCAATATATAGTATGGAGAAACTTAGCAGTTAGAACCTCAACTGTATCAACAAGGTACAAAGACCATTGAACGCTTTCTAGAGTAAAAATATATACAAATAAGACTTGATTAGTTAGTGGGGAAAAAGCGGGCGGGGATTCAAAAGATTTAGGCGAAGTGCATAGCCGAGCGGTCATCGCCTGCACAAGCAAGCAGATTAGCTCTTGACTTAAGAATGCTATATTGCTAAGCGTTAATATGTAGAATAGTGATTTATGATTCTATCAATTGGGACTATCATGCTACCAAGAGTGTATAACTGAATTCATCAAACACATTATAAGAATTTCAACAATGAGCGTAAACATATACAAATTACTCATCTGTAGATATTGTGTACAAACTTTTGTTGCTAAGCGTTAATATGTAGAATAGAGTGATTTATGATTCTATCAATTGGGACTATCATGCTACCAAGAGTGTATAACTGAATTCATCAAACACATTATAAGAATTTCAACAATGAGCGTAAACATATACAAATTACTCATCTGTAGATATTGTGTACAAACTTTTGTTTCCGACAACTATTATAACAGTATATGTATACTTATCATTCCTAACAGATCCAAGACTATGTGTTATGAGCTAAAACATTGATATCACGCCCACAATTCTACACATTTAAGAACAAATCAATAAAGTATTTGAAGAAGTGGATAATGTACACAAACAACAATCAATAGCTTAGCGGCATTAAAATCAAAATGATCAAAATCTTCTTACAGAGCTTTGCCAAACCTCGACGACTTGCTGATCTTTCCTAGTAACAAACATCTTGTTTCCGCCAAACCCTAGATTTGTGATCCTATTTCCTCCAATGTCTTTCGACCTACCCAAAACGTTCTTCTTAAAGACTCTATCTTCTTTCACATTTTTACCCGTTGTTGATGAACCCATCAAAACCTCAGACCACAGCTCCAATTCACCTTCTTTACTACTAAACACTTGATTCCCATGATTTTCAATCTTGCAACCAAACCCTTCTCTCTTCACATTTGTCAATTTTCTAGGATCACCAAGACAATTCCAAGATAAGTTAGACGAAATGTTCCTAAGATCAAAGTAAGAAACCTCCCCTGAGTTTATACCAATCTTGAAGACAGCTGAAAGGGTGTCTGAAGCTGTAATATCCGAAAAGCAATCGGCTTTTTCTTTGATTTCCGAAACAAGATTCCCGGACCTTATATCCCAAAACTTGATGTTTCCAGAAATCCCAGATGGTCCACTGTGAGACCCAGAAGCCATTATAAGATTGAGACTTGGAATCCAATTCAGTTTTGTCGATGGAATTGCGGAATCAAGATCAGCTCCAAAGATTTCATTATGCCCGATTTCTCTTACAACTTTAAAGCTATCATTGAGATCATATACCAAAATGGAGTTCGAATTTCTACGACTTGATTCAAAACTAGTGAATAATAGCTCAGGGGAAGTTCCAATTGCTTGAACAGTTGAACCAGATTTCGTCACATTCTCCCAATTTAAAGTCTGTCTAACAGAACCCAAATCAAGATCAATAATTTGCAACCCACAGAAATCAGTGGCACCAGCTGCAACAACATTAGGTGATAGCGCTAATAACGAATCAATAGCTGTAAATTGGGTCAAAGTAGTTGACTTTCTTTGTAAAGACCAATCAAAAGATGTAATTTTGCTTCCATGAGAAACATGAACTGACCCATTCGGTGTTGTAGCAATTGCAGAAGGCGAGTCTCTACCACTTAGAGGCAAAATCATCGACTTTTCAAGGTCAAAAGGTTCAAATTGAGATGGGTTTGATTGAGATTGAACAAGAAGACTTTCGACGCCATAAAATTTTGCTTCAAAAACAATATCTTGAATTTCAAAGGTTTTAGCTTTTGATGGCAGATTCCCAGTTCTTAAAAGAGATAAAAGAATTGAAAACAAATCAGGGTCTCTGTCAATAAAAGGGATATTGTTTTGTTCAGAAGAAGAATTGAAAAGATTTGAGAAAAGGGTATTTGAGCCAGCTAGGGTTAGGGTTTGTATGGTGGTTTGAAACAGTTGACCACCCACATCAATGGTGACTATGTTTAGTTTGTTGAAATCTTGATTATTGGGGAACCCAAAAGGTGGCATCTTTATCAAGAATTCTAAGGAATTAGTGAGAAAGATTGAAGCTTTTTGAATAATATGATGGTTTTGAAGGGGGGGCTTAAATGGTGGGTCAACGATGGTGGGTAGTTGGTTGGTTTTCCTCTAGGGTTTTGAAGGAGGCCAAGCTGGCTTAATTGGGGGGTGGGTGTTTTAACTTTTTTTTGTTTCAACGCAAGAGGAATCAGGAGATGTGGAATAACTTCAGCTGTGACACCCAACATACTAGGGGTTAGGTACTGCTGTCCGGGTTGGCTTCACTGCTGTACATATTCAAGTTGGGGACCCTCAAAAAAGAATATGCTAATTGAACAGATTTAGACCGGTTACAAAAACCAATATTTATTTTCGAATAGAAAATTTGAAGTTTAAAATATCTGAATCGATATATAAGCTTGCCGTTCAAAAAATATACGTATATTATTAAGTTTGAAGAATAAATAATCAGGCTGGTTTCGGTCAAGGTCACGGTCTGGTCTCACAGGAATTTCATAATGGAGAACTTAAATTTATATAACTGGTGATAATGTGATTGATCGATCTCTCATGGCGTTGTACCTGGATCCAAATAAGACATATACATATAATCAGATTCCAAGCACACTTACATCTCCAAACTAGTTTAAACTTTAAATGCTTTGGTGCCACACTAAGCTGCGAAACTGTTTTAAGCTTCAAAACTATTTTAAGCTCAAGGCACTTTATACTTCGGAGTAAAGGCAGTTACGACAGTATATGCAAGGGAATTGTGGTACTGTCATTGGCTATGATGTGTGATGTCCCGTCTACCACAACAAAAATATTGTCCACTTAGCCTCACTAGCGTAGGGCTTTGTTCTTAGCGATCATGAGAGGACTTCCTAGAAGGTCATCCATCTTGGAATATCTTATGCTTGTTGCCTTGACTCATAGAATGACAGAGGTAAATACAGCTTTTGCACATTTGGTTAATCCATGAACATGATCTATACATCTAGACTGGAAAAACGCATTGTACCTTGTAAGTCCCAAGATATGCTTATGAACTCGTCCAAACATGTCAGTTGCAAAACCAATCTTTTTTGGCCATACTTAAATATTAACTCTTTATATAATAATAGAAAACGGGAAAAAAATATTGACAGGTCAACCCATCTTGACTCGTTGACCAACTAAACCAAACCAAACCAATCCAACCCCTCGCCTATTGTGCCCCTTACAATTGAAGTCACCAATACCCTACTTCTATAATCTGCAACAACATAAAATGACGTTTCATTCCCAAATTGTTCACTTCTTTTGCACTAAATCCCTGTTTTCTTTATTTATCAAGATAAATGCAACAAACCGTCTAATATTGGTAGAGAATAAGAAGTGCATGTGACCCCGTTATAAATCTAAAGTTTTAAGCTTAAAAATAAGCTTTACAGTGGTTTTAGGTTGAGATATGACATTATTGGACCAGACTATGACTGAGTTGCCCCTTGGAGAGTAGGGGATGTGTAGACAGTTTGACTCATTCATCTACTAGGGTATTAATTATGGGTGTGTAAACCTGACGAGGACGTTAAGAGCTTAGGTGAGGAATTTTGTAACCAAACTGTCCTACAAAGTTTGAGAATGAGAAGTGACACCCTTACAAACCTATTAGTAAAGTTGTAACCTACTAATAATTTCCTCTATGCCTCTAAGTTGAGATCTAAAGTCACTGGGCTACACTAAGGCTTTAGAATTAGGCAATGCAGGCAAACCCAATTTTCATGCCAAATCATTTCGCAGAAACACACCATAACATTTTATACGAAACTTTTAGTAAATCGGATATAAACAACAAAGGTTACAGAAGAAACAAGTCTTTACAAGAATTATTAGAGCACATGTCCCTTTGAAACGGGCTAAATATTTTAACTTAAAAGACTAGTTATGATGTACATACGGACATTGATACGATTGCACTCAAGGGTCAGCTTTTCCAGCCACTTCTTCATCACTAGAAGCGTATTCGGCTTCACTCAGTTCCTCATCACTGGATTTTTCTTCGGGCACGGCCCCAGCATCCTCTGGCTTTGCATATCTCTCACAATACTCTAAGACGGAATAAAAAAAAATACCATATAAAAAGAGAGGAAAACAAAAGAGGAACCGTTTTTATGCACATGCTGACATGGCTTTACAGAATATGTTTATAATAATATTCTGAAATGTTTTTTTTTAAGTTAAAGGAATGCATTTTCTTACATAATGAGATATTATGAGAATACGTCTAATCATGGATCATCTGAATAGATTTGTTTGATCACCACTTCTGCGGAACTCAGTGGTACTTATAAATTATGCTACAAGTGTTACATGTATAATCAGTAGTGGTCTTCTACCGATAAGATGCAAACCCATATTACTTTTAAACGACTGCAATTACATAGCTTGACCATTCTTAGATACAAAACCAATATGTTTGAGCACATGATAAAGCCAAATAGGAGAATTAGGTATATTCAAGACTTGCACATTGTATAACGTTGGTCTATTAGTAAAAACGGTAGCAATAATACTATACACTTGGTTATTGTTATGAACTCTTTTGAGAAGTTAGGAACGGTGAAAGCTGAAAGGAGACCATAACTCCACAAGATAATAATAGCCGGTGCATTGTTGACTTGTCTTACATATAGGACTGTAAATTACCCCTAAAACAACTACATAGCTTATCCAAACTTATTTCTAATAATCAGATAGATATCAATTTCAAATTTACCTTTAACTTTTTGTTCATATGCAGTTCGGTCTCGCATCATCAGTGCTGCAGCATCTCCATTCAAGGGATCAGATGGGTTTGGATACAAAAGAAGCTGCGGAAGAAAAACTTCAAACACATTCACCAGATCTGCAAATCAGACATAAACTTCATTAGTCACGAAGAAGGCAAGAATGCATAAAAACATTACACTATACTACGAAATTGATAAATATGACGATGGTAATAAGATGAACAACCGAACATTGGACTCCATGTCTGATTTATAACATCCAAACAAACCGATCCTGACCTGCAAAGAACTCGTATTTGTTTGTGATGAGTATGAACGTTCAAAAAACAGAGACTGGTCTATTGTATGTAAAGTTAAAGCTCACATTTCATCAACATTTGGATGGTAAATTTTGTTGATAAATCCAATTGAAGGAGATTTATATGGATAAGCATCGGGAAGTTCCACCCTTATTCTCCAAACACCTCCGTGATACGGGCCTGCAACACCAAATTTTAGACACATATAGTGATGATAACAATTCCCACCGTCAACACAAATATACTTATCTATATCAACCACAACTACACATTTCTTATGGGAGTGTCTAGCATTGCATTTTGCAAGTGATTATATGATACATAATTTTCATAATAAAACAATCAGCTGTAACAAAATGGGCTGCAGGAGTTGGTGTTTAGTTGTGACAGTCACATAGTCAGTCATCTGATTGTTTAGCAAATTCTTATTTAACGATTTGCATGTACAATGACCGTAAAATAATCTAGATAGTTAGAATGAACATTATTTGACCCGTAAATAATGAGATTATGAGAACGAGTTTCACTATATCCAGATACTAGAAATTGAAGATCTATGACTTGAAAATGCAATAATCCGATAATCATACAAAACGCAAGGTCAAGTTGTCAACCACTCCCTTAATCATGAACTCCAAAGTTGACTAGTCAAGTAACAAATGCACACAAGAAAAATCGTACCATGCCAACTGAAAACAATCACGAACTAAGATTGATAAGCACACGTAATTGTCACATGAATCAACAAAAACACACAATATTTACATGATCCACCAATTTGCCTACATTCACCTTTGTTGCTAAGAGAAGGGCAAAAGTGTCACCTTTGTTGCCTACATTCACCTTTTTTTGTTCACAGAAATACTTCTCCAATTGACTAAATCAAACTCTGTATCCAACAATTGAAATCCATTTTCCATAAACAAAAAAATTGTACCAAACAACAGTAATGTGAAGTATAAAATGACTCAAAAGGACCTCAATTTACAATCCGAAATCATTGTGAATTTCGATAAGTGAACTCAAAATGTGGAACAAATGTGACACAATGTAAACCCTAAACGAAGAACAGAAAACCCATAAATTCCTAAATTTAAGTTCAACTTAATCATACACCAAGAACACAAATTTGTGGGTTTTAGGCTATATGAACTATATGTCAACAAAACGTAAAAACAAATCAAATGCAACATGATTGCACAAAAAGATCACATTTTTATAATCTAATTTATGTTCAGACAAATACCCACAAACTTAATCATCAAATTAACAGAAAATTAGAGAAATTTACTTTCATAAATATCTAAAAGGATATAAAAATTAGAAAGGAAATGAAACATTGAAACGTACTGTCTTTGGGTCCATGAAACTGGACATAAAACTCTTGCATACCATCATTGATCATCTCCACTTTATAATCACCCATCATCCTATATCACAAAATTAATCACCCAAAAAAAAAAAAGTTACTGTAATATTCTTGAAATCTTGAACAAATCTTTAAAAACCCACCAAAACATAAAATTAAAATTGAAGTAATTTAAGAATAATTACAGCTTCATCAAATCCATTTCCCTACGTTTGCTTGGAGAAGACATGATTTCTTTTTTGAAGTTAATTAATAAATTAATGAAATTGTTGAAGGTTTTTGGGGAGATTGAAAGGTTATAATTAGAGAGTGAGTTTTATGGGTGGTGGGTGGCGTGCGGGTAAAGGAGATAGAAATCAGGATTCTTTGATTGATTTGATAAAAATGAAAAGAGAAATACAGAGGCGGTTCAGACAATCAGAGTTAAACGAGGACTCGTACTTAAGATTCTGATTTAATTTTCAATAAAATAAAATAATAAGATTATAAGATATAACAAGATACTAGAAAAATGACTACGCAATGCGGCGGATGAAAAAAAATTAAGCTTCATGTTCATCGTAATATGTGAATTACAATTAAAATTTATATAACAGTACACTATGATATGATGATTTTAAAAAGAAAAAGATTACCTCTTTACCCTTTTTTTATAAAAAAATATCAAATAAAAAAATATCCTCCAAAAAAATATATAAGAAATATCGTTGCAAACTCGATGCTCGAGTTGCGAGCTAGAGTTACGACTGTCAGATTGCATATTCATATGGCCATGTACAAGTTGGGATATGTAAAGCATTATGTATGTGAAACTGAAATCGTAAAATTTGATCAAAAAATTGAAACTTTCGAATATAAGTGACAACATAAATTCGAAATTAAAAATGTAAATAAACGCGTGAATTTATAATATCTAAAATTGGGAGAACATTAATTTTGGAGGCTTTAGAGATTGAATTTGACTACAAACAGTGGACAAACCGCCTATGGCAGTTTGCTAACATGTTTGTCTCGCTCCGACTTTTCTGTCCATAATTGACACGTCCCTTAACTCCTTATGGTTAAAAAGTTATGTCATATGTTTATTAGTTTAAGTTTCAATGATAGTAGTATAAATGACTATTTAATATATATGTAGGGTTATGTTAGTAATTTCAAGTATATTTTTTAATATTAATAATAATGAATAATGATAGGGGTAAATTAGTAAATTCTATCTTTAAAAAAATCACAAATGTATGATATATTTAATTAATGAATTAAAATTTAATGTCATATGTTTATTACTTTTAAAGTTTAATAATTATAGTATTAATGAAATATTAACTTTTGCAATTAATTGTATTAAATTATATATATGTGTTGAATATTGAATAAGATAATAGAAGTATAAATTAGTCATTTACTACTTCTCTCTTTAAGACTTTTGTTCAAATGCTTTATATAGTAGTATATATATGATATAATAAGATATATGATATTATATTGTTCGGGGAAAGTTATCGTAGAATAATTCCTTATGGTAGAAATCCTACGAATAATCTTTTCATTTTTAATTTTATCATATTTATACTTTTTACAAAATAAATAATATCAATATTGTTAGAATTTTATTCTCTTAAATATGAAATTGATTTATATATAAAAAATATATATATGATACACAACTCATAACTTTTTAATGTGATACACACTAAATTTTTTATAATGTGTATCACATTTTTAAAAAAAATTATCTCATCTTAAACAGTATAAAATTCTAATATTTTGATATAATTTTTTTATAAAAAAAATTAAGTAATCTTAAAAAAAAAAACATTTAATTAATGATGTAAGGTTTAAACTGTCGGTTAAAGCTACAACTAATATACTTTTTGTAAAAATGTGTATTTTCAACTTGCACACAAATAATTTGGATCGGATGAAATAATATTTACTGAACGTTTTTTTTTTCTTTCAATCTTGCCAAAAACACATACAAAGTGTATAACAACAAGTTTGGACACGTTGTAAACTTAATTATAAGGTTATGCGGTACCATTAATTTTGATCTATCGTTTAAAAACAAATCTAAAATTATTTGAGTCGTAATATACACGAGTTTTGAAGTGTAATGTATTTGTAACATTTTAGACGGAACACACATCAATCATGGATAGCAGAGGTGTTAAACTCGTAAGTCTTAATTTCACTAGATACAAGAATTTTATTGTGGCCACTAACACATCAAATCTCGATGAACTCAACTACGGAAATTCATCGGTGCGGTTTATGATTTTCTCGGTTTATTCAATTCAGGTTGTTTGGTTTTGAAAACTTTGAGATTAAAACCGAAAATCGAACTCAAAGTTGTAAATCAAACCGAAACCGAACCGAAAACCGAATTCGAACTCGGTTCGGTTTCGGTTAAAATGAACGTAACCAAATAATCATAAAAAATCGATTTCGGCTTGTAACTGTTAGTGTGTTTGAGTTTCACTAGTGTGGAAAGTGAAAGATGTGAAGTTAATGTATTGTTGAAATGTGAATAGACTTGTTTAAGAAATTTAAATATCACATATATACTACATATATTAATAATTTAATATATTATTAATTTGAATTCGGTTTTCAGTTTAACCGAAATCAAAATTTTAAAATTTAAAACCGAATTCAGATTTGTAAAACGACCCAAAATCGAATCGAAAATCGAATTCAAATTCGGTCTAGATTTTTTTTCAGTTTTAATTTGATTCGGTTTGCCGTTTAACGCTTTCAAACCAAATATTGAACACCCCTAAATTAATTTACTAGTGTTAGATGACCCGTACGGTGCATGTCATCGTACATATCAACATACAATATAATTAAATATAATAGGTTTTATCTTTACCTTTTTTTTACATCAGCAAATTAAGAGTTTGGATAAGTAATCTCAGACACGCTTTAATACAACTTACATAAATAACATATACAAATAACTTGATTTGCAAGTGTTGTAATAAACGAATACTAAGAATTTAGTGTGCAAGTATTCAAACAGAATAACACGTGTGACTTTAAATGTGTACATAACAAAAACAATACAATGACACTATAATTAAGTACAACAAATCATCAACCTAATGATTCATGATAACATATATAATAACGTTGTTAGTTTTATACAGTGCAAAAGTAAGTATTGAATTCTAATGAGTAGTAAGTCAATTGCAGAAAGATGTATAATTTTAATGATGAATCATTCATATACCATACCATACCTATATTAACTTGTATTAATGAATCATTCTTAGTACATTTTGACTTGATTAATTAAATTGATGCTTAATGATTGATTGATATAAAACAATAAGAATTAACAAATAATTGACACATAGATTCTAGATTACGAGAGCTTGTCACGTAAATTAGCGAATAATTAGTTAGTATACATGTAAAGAATGTAGCTTTTCGTATTCTCTAGTTTTTATTGAGTAGGAAGTAAATAAACTTTCTTTTTACCTTTTTCTTTCTTTATACTTTTTTACTAGTGAGGTCCATTGGTTTTGTTCTGTATTTTTGTTGTTTATAAAGTTGCTGTTATAAACTTTATAATAATAATAATAATATGTTTGTAGGCATTTAGACTAGACGCGTTTAGCATTGTATAATTTGTATTGGATTATTTGATTTTACATGTATGTTTTATATTTACAAGAGAAATGCTGATAAACTAACTTTTTCCTTTTGTAAACTATTTTTAAATAAAAAGACAATCTTACAATTAGCCTACCCCACATAATACATGTACGTCGAACATATATATCTTTCAGGAGATTCGAACCTATAACCTTCTTGTTGATGTACTCCTCACTATCACTGGGCCATATGCCCTTTAGTCTTCTAGGTTTTACCTTAACATGACGCAAAAGACATATTTAATTAAAAGAAGAAAAATGATAGATAGACCTATTTGAATAGACTTAAAGTAGGTCTAACAACGTAAAAATAATATGCGTCAAATTAAACTAATAAGATTATCATAGAAAAATTATATCAACCAATAAATTAATTAGACTTAATTTTAAGTTTATATCATTGCTCTTGAAAGAAATTATATACAAACTGAATATAAATAAAATATAAATTAAACTTGAAATTGCATATTTTTTGAGACCATTTTTTTAATTTTATTGTGGGCATGTGGTTTGTTTCGGGAGGCAAAATTTATAGAAACAAGTAAAAGAATTAGGCATCTTTCCTCACTTTTTTCAAGATGATATGCATCATTCATATTACATATTTTAACCATAATATTTTTAATGTATCAAATTAGGGTCAAGCTCATGTACATTGCTATATATATTGTACGATAAGATGTATCTACTTTTCGGTGTATAAGATAGTCATTTTAATGTGTTGGTAGGCTACTCGCACAATGCAATGGTACATAAAATATAAATGACAGTTTTAATAGTAATAAAAGTTTTTTCAACCTTTATAGTTGAAATGGCTTTATTTATTTAAAGTATTAAGTGTATAATAGGTATTAGGTACGTAGTATATTTGGCTATACATTGTATTTCTAAAAAAAAGTATTATTATATACGTTTATTTCCACTTTTATGGTTGTTGTTTAAATTAGCTAAGTGTAATTTAGTCATTTGCAATTTTTAATTTTCTAAAGTCACAAAGAAAATGTGTAAACAATTTATAAGGTGTATAGATAAAAACATCTTTAATATATAATGCATGAATTTTATGAATTAAGGAAAAACTTAATGAAAAAGATTAGGGCGATGATTCTTACAAGAAATATTTTACTTCTTACAAAAAAAATAAACAATTTCACGTGATAACAAAAATAACTTCTTTCATTGTAATAAGAAGTAAACAATTACTTGTAAAAATCATCACCAAAAAAAAAAAAATAACTTCTTACAATTGTAAGAAGTAAACATTTACTTGTAAAATTTATCACCTAAAAATTATTATCCATATAACTTTTAAAGAAATAACATTTTTTTTTTAATGTATTGAACATTGTTTTGACCTTCACATTAGCAGTCATTGCAGGACTGTGACAAACCCAACATATCTATATACCTAGAAGACCTATAATAGTTAACTGTACATTTTCTATCTATAGTATTATATAATAAATTTGAGCAAAAGTCTTGAAGTAAATGGCTCAAAAAGTTAATTACTTTATCAAAATTTAACAATAAAGGTAATATGATTTTCGTTGATGCCCTAAAAGGACCAACATTTTGAAATTGTGTTATAAAAGGATTTAAGTTCTTACAAAAGGTTCAATTACAGTTAAAATTACCGTTTCATCGTGAAAACGTCTCATAAAAAGATTTAATATTTTAAAATCATGCCATAAAATGATTTAACATTTTGAAATCGTATCATAAAATGATTTAACACTCAAAATGAAATTAGTTTTTTAAACATTCAAAAAGTAAAATTAGTATTTATACAGTACATTTCTTTGTCAACAATGTTACGTATTAATTGAATATATGATTATTAAGTTCCACATCAGCTAAAACTGATCAAAAATTGAAAGAGAAAAAAAATGAAACGGTAAGTTAACCTTTAACTGAATTTTTTGACAACTTAAATCATTTTATGACACAATTTTAAAATTTGGGTCCTTTTAAGGCACCGACAAAAGTTATATTCCATTTATCGTCAAATTTTGACAAATGCATTACCTTTTCGTGTAATTTGCCCAAGGTCTTAAAATGGAGAAGTAGTAAATAACTAATTTACCCTTTTATTATCTTATTCAATATTAAACACCTATGTTAATACATTTGATTACAAAAGTTAATATATCATAAATACTTTTTCAGTTACAAAATATGTAACCCTATAATTACTAATTTTATTCTATAACTTATGCAAATTACATAGCATATTGATGGATATTGAACTGTCGGTTACACGTATTTAAATATAAATATGGTGAAAATTTAGATATTTTTAACAAATTATAACTATCTTCCATCATCTATACTAATACTATAGAGTTTTGCACAACTTTTTAAACTCCTACAAAATATGAGTGATCGAATTTTCTATATAACCATTTTAAAAAAATGGTAACCGACCATCTGACGGTCACACATCCAACTGTCCGGTCAACCTATTGATCCAAGCCTTAACTCAAACCAAACTTGAATAATTACAATGGTTGACATGTGTCATGTTAGCAGACTAATTGGTTGAAAGTTCAACTCTAACTGGTCCATTTAATTTCATATTATTATGATACGTGTTTTGAATGCGTCGAGAATTGTGATTGTTAATTCTAATATTTCAAAGTATAATGTATAAAATAAAGTAAATGGTGTATCGCTATTTTTTAATTCTCGTTCAAGGATAACATATCGTTAATTGAAAATATTTGTGGAACTAAAATATTTATTTGTGATCGCATCGCACGGGTAAAGTGTGTATAAGTCAATTTTAATAAAAAGGTAACCTTAATGGAATTGATAAAACAATTAGAAGAAGGTCTCACATAGAGTATCCTATGATGTACAGAATTTATCAACAAAATGCAGGACTGTGACAAAACCATCATATCATATAAAAATATATGGAGTTTTATTCTAGAAGTTGATTAACACCGCACAACATTTTGACCAAACTTTGAAAAGATAACCATTAACCCAAAGAAAAGAAACAAAAGTTGCAAAGTTTTTCATCCATCAACAACACACAAAAAAACCCACTCATCAATGTATCAAAGCCTTATGATTAGCATTGTACAAGTATGTCAATGCACCTTCCCAAGAACATTCAACTGAGCCCAAATTTCAACAGGAGTCATAACAACAAACCAGAAAACACAAATTTTAAAAAGAAAACATCTTTATAACATGAACCAAAATAATCAAATAACTACCCTAGTTTGATATAACTTGGAGCAACTAAACAGAACAACTGTTGACACACACTTCATGGTACCTAATACCACAATCTTTATATAATAGTCACAAAATTTTGATTTTACACACTCCAAAATGGTTAATGTAGGTTAGTAAACATAGGCGCATAACGACCCTATCAAGACTCAAGATCAAAGCATTGCTTATTCCCCGAGCATTTGACAGATAAAGCAGATATTTTTTCATACCCAAATACATCTCCAACAGACCCCACATCATGTTCATACCCCATCAAGATTCAATATTTAAGATCATGGATAGATATAGCATTGATATTATCATGCCCCACCTCGTGTTCATCATCATCACTGTCTATATTCTCAGGCATGATGCGATTTTGGTAACTTCTTCGTCTAAGGACAAAAATGTTGTAGTAATAGCTCACTAACATGTCTTTTGTTTTAGAAGGAATTGACTCAGAAGCTCTTCTCCAAAAATTGCTCATGATTTCATGTCTTGATTTGCTTCTATCTGCCAATTCTTGTCTTGCTTTACTAACCAAAGTTTTGAATTTGGTTTCCTCTTCTAGACTCCACAATGAAACCGAAGCTTCTTCACCCATATGGTCAAACTTCCATTTATAGAAAAGTGGGCCGAGAGTGTCTTTAACTTTCATCCTATTCTCACTAATATGAAACCTTACACAATCAGAAGACCCGGGAATTGGACATGTACACGAGCTTTGTCTTCCTTCCCCGATAACTAAAAGATCCATTTCACGTTTTCCAGTATCGCCCTCTGGTGGGGGCCACATCCGAGTACCAAGCCACTTAGGATCACTCTCAGAAACAACACCTGTCCATTCAGGTACTTCAGCTCCTACACTAACACTTTCTTTTTCTAGATCTTCACACATGTCATCTTGCATCTTGATAGGCTCCAAGATATGCAGGCTCTTTTTAAGACGTTTGTTCTGAGAGGATGAACAAGATGTACAGCCTGGACATGAGCATGCTTTTACGGAACTGACCCTTTGACTGCACCTTTTTCTTTTAGAAGATAGGTGAATGGGAATTTTATCGTCTTCGTACATTGAAGGATGCATCATGTGTCTTCTCTTCTGCATGTTTCAAAAGCACCAGATTTTTCCATGAATTTATTATGTCATAATTGAATACTAGTGTTATGTATATGCTTTCTTTCGGAAAACTCATAATGACACTATTATGGTGAGATACAGCTTATATGAATCAAAATAAGCAACATTTTAAAATCTCTAGATTTTAACAAAGTTGTTCTGTTTATATGTCTAAGAAAATTAGAGCTAAGATCCTACGCGCCTCATTTAGTAAAATTTAATATGGGCATACCACAAAAAAAGGGAATAACGAAACATTCAAATTAATGTATTTCTCTTCTGTTGGAATAAATACTGTAATATAAGAGAGGGTTGAGTTATACCTGAGAGCCATAGAATTTACTGTCGGAATCAACATTTCGCTTTACAGAAAGCATCTCTTTTACCAACAAAACTTGCTTCCATATTCCATTTCCCTTATATTTCTTCCACTTGGAGCTATTTGGTACTCTTCCGATGTCGTCATCATGTGGATTTCTTGCAGCATTTGCTACCCAATCTAGCATTTTCGACAACGAGAAAGATTCCTCCTTTTTCATCTTATGAGAACTACAAGATTCTTTTCTCCTCTTCTGAGAACCAACTACATTATTAACAATAGTCTTGGCAATGATCAGCGTATTATCGTCATTATTATCATTGAGATCATTATTGTCAGAATGAAAACCAAGTACATTCATCGGACATAACACATCTCTATTGTTGTCATCTTTGATTCTTGAAACATCCACTTTCTTGTCAAAAATCTCATTCGATAACTTTAGTCTTCTGTCATCCAAGCCACCAAATTCTTCATTTTTTACACTGACATTATTGATTCTCGGATACAACATTTCAATTTTAGCCAAACCAAGATCCAAACCACCAGTTTCTTCATTGTTCTCATCGAAAACATCATGGATTCTTGAAAATCCCATTTCATTTTTCGACAACGACAAAGATTCCCCTTTTTTCATCCTGTTAGAACTAAAAGATTCCTCCTTTATCCTCTTCTGAGAACCAACTACATTATTAACAATAGTCTTGGCAAAAACCACCGTTTTATCGTCAATATCACTTGTATCTTTGATATCATTATAGTCAGAATGAATACTATGTACATTCACCGGACATAACACATCTCTTTTATCACTGTAATTTATTGGACATACCTCTAATCTTCCCTCAGCCAAACCACCACATTCTTCATTGTTTACATTAATATTATTGATTCCTGGAAACTCCATTTCAGTTATAGCCAAATTAAGATCCAAACCAGCAAATTCTTCATTGTTTTCATCAACATTATTGATTCTTGATAATCTCATTTCATGTTTGGCCATATCAAAATCCAATTTTTCGTTGAACTCCAGCGCACTTTTACCATCATCACTGGACTCTATAATAATACGCTTCTTACCGGTTTCAAATCTGACACTAGATAAAGAATAATTACACCCTCTCAACTCGTACAGCAACGATTTTAATTTTTCGAGAGCACCGAACTCTGCACTCTTCAGGTTCGTATCCTTGAAACCACCATGAGTTAACCACTGATCTAACTCTTTCAAATACTTGATATATATCAATTTCAAAGCTCCCACATGTATAGTATCTAGCCCACATTCCGTAGCAACGAATTCCCACAATTCATTCTTCGAAACCGACTCATAACCTCCTATGTTTCTCACCGCCCAAAACAATGTGAACAAATCAGCTTCCACACCATCACACAGTTTAGGTGGAAAAGCCCTAATTATATCCTTATTGAAATATAAAAGAACTTGCTCAAACAAACACCTCAATCTATCGAAACCTCTAAGTTCAACATACAAATCAGTCTTCACAGGGAATTCATCATTTCTACAGGCTTGAGAAACCTTAACCTTACTTACATCTATGTCATTATTCAATTCAGAAAAATGGGCCATATTGTACATTCAAGATTCCACCTTTTTATCTTATTTTTACAAACTACAAACAGAAGATACAAAATGGTTCATACCCTTACAGAAAAGTACATAAGGGTGATCAAAATTGAATCTTGAATTGTTACAGGCAACAAACAGATAGCCATAGCCTCTATTAATGTAAATATTTTACCTTTGTACAAGTTATTGTGTCAAGCCCTTGAATTTTTTTGTCATTTATTTCCTGCAAAAGAAAATAGTCAACACAAATTGATGAGTGAGTAAAAGGGGTGTTGTGAAATTAAGGGTTTGATTGATGCATTTTGAGCGTTAATTATTTTTTCATTAAAGAATATAAAAATGGGGTAGACAAGTGTTAGAATAACAAACAGCCATGTAAACATTCTTGGAAATAAATAAAAACAAAAATAAAATAAAAAATGGTTAATTTGCTTTAATTGATTAGTAGAGTAATTAAAAAGCAATAGATTATAGATACTCACCGACTATAATTTCACTAGATGTATAACCAGAGAGAAGTATGCAGAGTGAAGAGAGAGAGAGAGAGATGAGTTTTGTTTTGTGTATTAGATTTGTGATGTGATGATGTGGGTGTGTATAAAATGTCCCACGTTATAAAACCTAATTTAAGGGTAATTTAGTCATTGTACTATATTTTATAAAATAAACTTATGCTATAATAATAAGCTAAGTATCTATATTCATTCATGAGTTTACTTTGAATAAAAACATTAAATAGTACAAAAGGGTAGCAAAAGTGGAGACACAAAATAACAAATTTTATGGTGGTTGGATTCGGTCAAATCAATACTTCAAGAGAAAGGAAAGTGGGCAATAGTTATAATTAATTACTACAAATATAATATAATATCGATATAAGATGGTTAAATACTGTTGTTAATTTGTTATTAACATTTATAGTTTATTATTATATTTATATTTATATTTATATAGCATATATGTATACTATGTTATGTTATGATGCGTTGAAATGATTAATTTGTAAAGGTAGAACATAAGAAACATAATTTTACCTGACAACGAGCTCAATAGGTATAATAGTACTTATTTAAGTGTAGCATCTCTCATGTTTATTTTTATTGTGTCCAAAGAAGCCGAGAAATGAGGTTTCAAAAAATGTAGAGTAAATTATTTAAATCATTGTTAAAATAACATTTAAATTATTCATGTACCTTTCACTTTGTCTTATCGTTGATCCATTACTTTCAAAAAGTATATGAATAGTCTATTTTCTAAAAATTTTATTTATCGGTAGTCCAAAATTGACTATTAAATAATTTATTTTTTTGAAACTTTTGAGTTTGGATCAGCGGTGAACAAAAGTTTCAGAAAATAGAAAATTCAAATACTTTTTGAAGTCAGGTCTGACTACCGGGACAAAGTGAAAAGCATCGGAATGATTTAAATAATTTATTAAAAAATGCAAGGACCGAGAACAAATTAATACGTACTTGGTAACTGTGAGCTTTGGTTCGGTTGCATCCCAGTTCCTCAGTTCATATTTTGAACCAACAAAAAATAAGACCGTATAAATCATAATCCTACAAATGAACCTATTTATCAGGTTTATATAACTAGTACAGAAAAAC
This sequence comes from Gnaphalium uliginosum, assembly GCA_963930675.1. Lineage (NCBI taxonomy): Eukaryota > Viridiplantae > Streptophyta > Magnoliopsida > Asterales > Asteraceae > Gnaphalium > Gnaphalium uliginosum. The sequence continues at coordinate 44,168,112 of OZ005685.1, read as the reverse complement.
CAAAATCAAGGAAAAAGGGATAACATCCATACAGTTTATGAAGCCATGTCTAACCATTACTAACATCAATCCTGACCATCTACAACTACCTATTTTCTAGCTTCATAACACAACCCTGCAGATTCTCAAATGAATTTGAGAAAGATATTTTATGCATATTTGGAGCATCATGCTGATGATCCTGAAGAATCCAAACCAGAAAAAATGTCAAGTATGATCTCTATTTGCAGTATCGCGTTTCTCTCAAGTTCGATTTTTGTATATGTATTTGTATTTTTATATTCAATGGAATGATCAAAGACACTACACATTCGTAAAAGCAAATGATAAGAAATTATGAGAAGCCTAACTATATATGCTTGATACTAATGCTAGCAGCCATTCCGTTTGATAGTTCCACGGCTAGTTGTCAATTGGAAAGTTGACTTCCATATTCTGAATAGTAGATAAACCCAAATTAGTAAGAATAAAAACAGTAGAAAAATGTTTTCACTTCGCAAGAAGATGAAAAATTGCAAATAAAGGGTGCAAAATACCATCATGTCAAGGACCAGGACTAATGCCAAAAACAGGAAGATCAATGAGGAGTAAAATATAAGGAAAAATAGATGAATATATTCATGTAATTAGAAAAGAAATCGATCACAAACTCCGCTAAATTCCTTTTATCAAACACGTACACGTTACATAACTACCAACGAACGTCAATCAAATTTATAACATTGATCATTATTAAGTTGTTAAGATGATTAATATTTAATAATGAGTTTAAAATGTGTACCATATATATGTATGAGAATTTTCCTTTTGCAAGTTTTTTGGCTAGATTATCTATTCACCCATTACATCATCTCATTATTACAATTAAATCAGTATTAATTTGGATCTTCAAATTTCGCTTATTTGGTGCTGCGTAAGGATATTATAGATGTTTTTCATACAGTCAAGCAATGGTCTTAAACTAATTCTAAATGTAAAGTTGCAATTTTCATACCATGGGACAGTACATTGAAAAGACATGTTTTCATTTTCATATGGAATTGTACAAACCGAATTTAAGACGAACCTGATCACACACAGGGCAAGTATCACTTCTTTCCATCCATTCAAGAATGCACGCCAGGTGAAAATGATGCTCGCATTTGGTCATTATTTTCGGATTTTCTTCATCGTATTCTGCACAGTAGGAAAGTTTTACGTATTTCCATCATCTCAAAGCAACCAATAAGATAAACAAAACCTTATTTTTAAGGACTAAACTAACCAACGTTGCAAAGATTTCTCAATAAACTAAGTTTCAAAATTTCATCAAAGATGATAAGTGGTTTTCAGGTGCCACAACAGTGCCACATGCAAAAACAATTATTATGGTCAAAAGTTACCAACATGTCAGCTTCCACGTCATCATTTTGACTGGTTACTGGGTTTATTACCTTTTATTGAAGTATTTTTAATTTTATATTTTTGAAATTTTGATTGTTTCCCAGTTATAGAAAAAGATTGTTTATACCTAAACAATAATTTGACCAAAGATACGTTGTCAGTTTGTGCAATTAGCCCACTATTTCACCCTTTCTAAGAGAAAAAAAATGGAACAAAAAGTTATTGAATTAGCCTGACCAAGTAGTACTAAAGTTATTGATTATCTGACTAACCTTCAAGACAAGTAGGGCACTCCTCTGGGGCTACAAAAGGCGTGTTTGACTTCTTGAGTTCATCAGACTCGTCGAGCTTAGTATCAACTTCTTCTATTGCAACAGATTCCATGGCCTCCTTAGTCACCACATTTTCGCTACTATTACTAACTTTTATTTCTCCAATGGGTTCAGAATTATTAGTTTGCACAGGTAGATGATTCTTATTGGCAGGTTCTTGATTGTCTGGTTGACCTTGAGGATGCACATCATATGGTATAGGTGCTGGCGGGTGCCTGAATGTGTCGGGTATAGAAGTATCTAAATTTGTATCAACTAAAAGCGATGTAGGGATAACAGAAGCTGCACCACTGCGGGATGCTAATGGCTGGCGCACCTCAGATACTACTGGATACTGCATAGAGAGTGAATAATTCACAAATTAAAATGGATAATATCAATAACAATACCCAAGGGACCAAGGAGCAAGATAAAAGACTTCACTAACATTATGCAATGGGGATGAATCGTTCCATTCTACTCGGTTTGAAGAACAGCAACAGCCCATTTTTACTGACTTTTATATTTAATCCAACTATGATCTCATGCTTTCTGTTGTCAATCAAATCATATATGGATCACAATGGGATTATAATGATCCCCAGAAGTGGAATGTTAAAGAATAGTAGCATGAAACTACAAGAAAGACCATGACAATCAACTGAGACATCATGAACAAAACAACAGGCAGAACCAGAATTTCTATTCTTTTTCTTTAAAAGCAGCAGAATCAGAAATTACGTGGCGTACACCAAATTACAAACATTTAATTGTACAAAGAAAAACATAAAAGATGACCCTGTCGCACCAGCACTCCTTTGCCTTGGTGAGAGGAAGCTTATTGAATGCATTCTTCGCATAGCATTGCAAAGATGCTGACTTGGACCCATGACCTTCCAGAGACAAAGGATTAACCTTATGGGATGCAAAAGAAAAGATAGCATACTACTTAGAGTGGTGAAGGCTTGAAATCGAGTAAAAATATGAGTACATGAAATCTAACCAAGTAAAAGTTCATTCAATGTAGCATTGACTTTATCCTAAAAGTCTAGTAGATCATGAAACTTGATACAACAAAACATTAGTGTTCCACAGGAAAAATGTAGGAATGCAGATAACATCATGACACCAATCTCCAAGATCATGCTCAGGAGATCGCATCTCAAAACTCTGACACTTTTGGAAAAAAATTGGCCATATCTACAGCAGGTTCTATGTTTCCAAACGATAGTGACTCACTGACTCATCTAAGGACTTCGTGAAGTAGATGACAAATTACGACTTATTCTACTCACTTTCGCATCAGTTGTGTTCTCTCGACTATTTTCAAACATTAGCATTAGCAGGGCGTTTCATTTTCTACAAACAAGTCTGTTATTAGAGAGAACATAAGAATCCTTTTATTCTGGTCAATACGCTGTTGTAATCATATGTACCATTTATTTTCCGATACAACTTTGAATCAAAGTCATCAACTCATTATATATAGCTGATTAACCTCATGATAATTCCCCAAAACTACTCATTTATCAACTAGGTTCAATAAACCATTCTACTCATAAATCATGATAATAACTTGTAAATGAATGAATATATGTAAAGACAAGACAGATATATGTATCAACTTTCATGAATCTAATTTCCTGATCACTCTATCAGCATAAAATTTTCAAGACTAATAACCTGTAGTATATCGCCTACATATACATATATACGTATACGTGTATATATATTTATATTTATATATTTGTCCCAGTTAGCCTAGTGGTGAAGGACATGAAGCATAAAAGGGAGGTCACAGGTTCACAATATTCCTTTAACCGGGGTTACACGATTTACCTCCTTTTTTATATTATTATTTATATATTTACACATGTTCACACTGCTTCAATGCAAAATTCTGAATCCTCAACAATTGTAAACGATATATGAACACAATCAACAATCAAAACCTAGAATAAACACACAGCTCAAAATCAAAGAGATTAACCAGAATTACACACCGTGAAAAGTATACGATACAAATCGAAATTACGCAATTAAGCTAAAACAGAAACACAGAGTAAATAAAACTTTTTATGTGTGTGCGCGCAGGTACCTTTTTAGGGATTGGAATTGGGAATTGGGAATTGAGTGGAGTCGTGTAGTTTCAGTTCAGCGGGAGAGACGATTGGTGTTTGTTTGGAATCCGTCATGTGTGATCAACCAATTTTATTTTTAATATTATTATTTAATTATTATATAATTATAATAATGACAATAATTGCAAAATAAAGAGGAAATATAATATTTTAATTACGAAATTTGTATGGTACTCTTAGGACTTGGGAGTATAGATACCTGGACACTAGTCTCTTGTGATAATGACACGTGTGAATTCTTTTATTTTAACTTTATTGTAGCACCGATTTAAAAAAATAATAATAATTATATATTTTATAAGTCTTCAATTATATTTTTATTCTCTCTCTGTAAATTTATAATTGAAAATCAAACCGTTATTGAAACTTTTATGATAAAGTAACAACGAATTGAGTTATAGTAGATGGTTGAGACGTTTACATATATTAAAATACGTGTTGTGCTATATGTGTACATAATAATATTAATTTTAAGTAATACTCCGTATTTAAATACTATAATTATTACTAAAATAAAATAATAATACTTATATTGAAAATTGAAAATTATATGAAAGGTTGTAATTTGATGTCATGTCAGATTTTAAAGTAAATACAATAAAATAAGGATGCCACAAATGTATATAGATAGATAGACTACTCCTAAATGCGATTAAAAAAATATTATTTTAGTATAACCTTAATTTTTTTTAATTATAATTACTCAGTATTACTCTGTAAATAATAAAAATAAGAGTAAATTGCACGAATCATTCACGTGTTTTGTTAAAAATATACAGATCGTCCTTCAAAAATTCAAATAGCAGTGAATATCCTTATGTTATATATATTTGATCGGTTGACATCCTTATTCACATAAAATGACACTATCCTCACTGTTATTTCTCTTAATATAAAAAATAGATTTCCTATTATATTATTAGTATTATTTTTTTCATTTCTAGTTCACTTTTTTTCCTTTTTAATTTATGAACCTAATCTAACCACAAACTGGTCAGCACCATTTCGGTCAGAATTAGATTGTTTTTACGTTTTATATAATAAGTTTCCTTATCATTTGCTGTTTTTTAAAATCAACTGCTTTTACTCTTACTTTGGGTATGATTTTTCCTACATATATGTTGATTGATCGAATTTTGCAGAATTTTCTTCATGGTACTTAATTCGCTCATGTACAGCTAATCATGAGTTATGTAAATGAGTAAATTATAGTGTAATTGTAATTTGTTGCTAGCAAACTTTATGCACGTTTTTTTAGTGAATCCCAAAGTGAATAATGATGATTTATTGTAATTGTTTGACTTTTAAAATTAAAAATTGAATAAGAAAAATGTTAAATACAAACAAAATAGAAAAATAATTAAAGAAATAAAAGAAAATTGAGAATAAAGGTATATATGTCTTTTAGATATGTAAAAGGATGTCAATTGATCAATATATAATATAAGGATGTACATTGATATTTCATTTTTTTCAAGGACAATTTATGCATTTTTAATAAAATAGAGAGACTCCGCGTAATTAGCTCTAAAGAAAAACCATTCAAAGGTGTATATGTAATATGCTGGTGACTGACTTTTTTAACAACCTCAATGTCCACGAACTTCTCTTGGCGGGGTCCCACTTTAAGTTGATCCTTCTGTCATTTTATTTGTAACTATTATAGTTTGATGCCGTTGGTATCTATTTTTTTATTTTTTATTTCATTCTTAAACTTTAGTTACATTGAGATCTTGAAAGAAAATAGAAATAAGGATAAAAAAAATATATATAGTTATAAAAAATCATGTGTTTTTCTTAAAAGTAAAAGAAATCAAGAGTAAAATTTTCGAAGTGAATTGAATATTCAACTTTTTGTCATTTTATACTCAAATTCAAATTATAAATCCTCTAACACGTTGAACTTGTTCATGGCCAATAGTAAAGAATGGACCAAGTAGCTTTGACCTTGTATAACTAATTTTACGTAGCTTTTTCTCGTTAATTGCATTGACGTGGACGTGAACAAACTTTAAAATTGTGTACGTGCTGCGTGAAGTATTCAACCCAACCCATCTATGTTTAAGCATTCGGCCCAACCCATCTAAGTTCATGCATTCAGCCCAACCCAAAATCGTCTGAAAAATAAAAAAGAAATAACAATCGTCTTAAAAGTATTTCAATAAATCTAAGGAATTTCATCGAATTAATAGTGTCATTAGAGCTTTTAAGAATTAAGAAATTCATATAACAAAAACAAGACCATTATTAGGTTGTACAGTACAATCTGTTAATGCATACTTGTAGTGAATTTATCAAATTGGATGGTGTAAATATCACCTCCTTAGTTTCATTTTTAGTATTCTCATAACATTTCAAATCATGACGTTACCACGTTCTTCACCTTCGATTATCACCACCTCGCCATCTCACCTCTTCGTTTCTTACTTGTAAGGGTTTTCCTTAGGTTTTTAATTGTGGGGTTTTGGTTTAAACAAACTTATTTGCTATTAAATTGTTAATTTTTGATTCGATGAGCATGAATGACAAGTTTTTATTGTTTATGGTTGTTGGATTATATTGTATTATTAAATTGTTTATTATTTGTTAACATGATTTTTATACAATCGGGTGTGTCATTATAGAAAAAGTAAATAATTATTTAGATTAGGGGTAAAACAATCATTATTATCATTCAGACCGTTTCTTAAGCACAATAAGTAAACATCATTATTCATTCAGTAATTACTGCATATAGTGAAATTATATCAATACGTGTACACATAATGAGAAAAAAAGTAAACAATCCCTTATTCTTTCTTAAAAATGAAGACGTACACAATCTCGATATGTGTAGAGATAACTCAAGATGCATCTCATCACTTCTTTGTTCTTTTCGCTACCCGTAAACCAAAATCAAAACGCATTCGAAAACATCTACATGTTCGAGTTCATAGGCTCAAAAGGTACATGATATTGTCGTCTTATTAATTTTATTTCTAGCTGTATGTTCATTTTCTTTTTCTGTACTTGGAAATGGACAAAAAAAATGAACTTTCTAACTTGCGACTTCTTCTGTTTCTTAGGACGAAAAGATTTACCAAAGAAAAGATCAAACGAGGGATGGAACTCGAGAACTTGAAGTTGTACATGGTGAATATGAACATCTTTACAGAGAATGAAATATTAATTAAGGAAGAAAGCATCACAACTACATCAAGAAAACCTCTTGTTTTGTTATCCGAGCTCGAGAGTAAACGAATTATTTTATCAAGAAAACCAAGGAAGCACTAAACCTTAATTAATATCCAATATATTTGGTAGCGTTCTTATTATTAGTAACTATTTTATCAAATTACTAAGTTTGTTTTCTTGCATAGTGATCAAAACTAACTATTTTATTTGCGGTCTATTTTAATTGGAGATGTATTCAACCAACAAATGATGTGAAGGTTGCAATGGATAAAGAGGAGTACTGATCACCCATCACTGCCTTCACCCTTAAAATATATTTTAAATAAATATATTTAAAACGTATTATACTACATATAACGTTAAATAGTTAAATGACCCATGTATAGGCACGAGTTTAAAAACTAATATAAACATAAACAAATGGCTATATATTTATACTTTAGATGCTTTGATATATATACTACAAATTAAAATGTCAACTAATGATTACATGTTTAATTTTTTTTATAACAGTCGATCTAAAAAAGCAATATAACATATTATATGCCTTATTGTTGAATTATTATTCAATAAGATGTGGGATCCTTTCTCTCTGTTATTCTTTACTTTATAATACGCTATTAGCACGAGTTTCTCCTTTTGAGATTAGAGTTTATAGCTTCGGCATTTTTTTGTGAGGTACGACACTAATTTTTCCCGTTCGCTCAATATGCCTTCTTTTATAATTTGTTCTGAATAGCATGTGATATATGAGTTATGATCTGCATGTATATATCTTAATAAGTATTCTAAAAAACAAATGAATCTGACATCACACGTAGACTATATATTTAACGGTGAATTGTTTAATTATTTTTATTTGATTCCTTCGTATTTATGATTAAAAACTTTTTAAACCAAGTGATTTGTTGGTAATATAGTTTTGTGATCTTTGATATCTAACGGATTATTTCAATTGTATTAAGTGATCAATAAGTTTTGATATTAAACTTATATGATTTTGATAAAATCATTATTATCTTAAACCTATATATGTTTTATTATTTATTTAGTTAATATGAATATGATGTATGATATATATGTGCCACGAATCACATTAGTATCCCATACGTATCAACTTGTTATAAACAATAAATTAACATGGAACATACACACACATATGTAGCTGTAGATCCAAATATTTTTAATTGCTTATTATTTATTTGATTATTATATAGTATTAATATTAAAGCCTAATTGAATGTTATTAATTGAGTATTAATATTAAAGACTAATTGAATGTTATTAATAGAGTATATCATTGATCTATTAATTGATTTGTGGATTACGTTCAAATATTGTTATTAATTGAGAGCTTGAAAACAATACATATGGCTGCGCAGTAGGAAATTTAGATAAAATTTGACTTCTTTTCAAAGTTCAACGCATCGTCTCGATAAATTATAAATTTAGACGTGCTTATATGAATATAATTTAGACATCCATTCCATATTGAGACTACAAGTGAAGGACATGATGAATATCTTCACATTACAAATATGATTTCGGGTAAAAAACATGTATTTGAGAAATTACCCGCATTTTCCTCCGGTTTGTACTATACTATTATTAGTGCAATTGAATCAGATGTGGTCATAAATCATAAGTTTATGGACCGAGATAATTTTGTGTTGTGACATGACCGGTTGGACCATCCCGGGTCAACGATGATGCGAAAAATAATTGAACAATCATGTGGGCATAATTTGAAGAACTAAAAAGTTCCCGAATCTAAAAATATTACATGTGTTGCTTGCTCAAAAGGAAAATTAATTACTCGCCCATCACCAGCTAAAGTAGGGAATGAATCCCTTAATTTTCTGGAAAGGATACAGGGAGATATATGTGGGCCTATACATCCTTTTTGTGGACCATTTAGGTATTTTATGGTTTTAATTGATGTATCTACTAGATGGTCACATGTGTGCTTATTGTCTAGTCGTAATCTGGCGTTTGCGCGATTATTTGCCCAATTAATAAGATTGAGAGCACATTTTCCAGATTATCCTATTAAGACAATTCGTCTAGACAACGCTGGTGAATTTACATCCGAAACATTTAATGATTATTGTATGTCAATTGGGATCCTTTCTCTCTATTATTCTTTAAGTTATAACATTTGTTGGGTCACAAGGTTTCCAAAACTTAGATACAGATTAAATAACAGTTATCTCAACGTGTTAGTTTATATCCAAGTTTTATATCAAACAAGTTTAAATTAATCTAGGCGGAAAACAAGATTAATTTTAACACAGAGTTTATTATGAATCAAAGTATTATTCACAATAAAGTGTTTGTCTCACAAAGATGACAAGGTATTCAAACCCACACAGATGGTTTGAATACGATCCAAGTAGTATACAAAGATACAGTTATCACTACAAACTTCACAGTAAGTGTGGTAATGCTTTAGCCTAAGCTCAAAGGTCTAGTATACTAATTCTCTTGAATTTCTTGGATGATAGCAGTGCTTTTTGGACTGCTATTTATAGAGTTGGATGTAACTCTATATTATCCAGCTTACATAGTTGTCCAAGGGATAACAGATGCATCTTGGGCAACTTTGCACGCCTTCCTTTTTGCTTTTCTTGGAAATAGAAAAAGCAAAAAGGTAAAAGGTTTTTTTGCTGAGAAGAGAACCTTTATATGATGTTTGACCTTTCTCAAACATCTTATCAGTTGTATCTAGCCTAAGGAAAGAAGAATATCTCCTGTACATTTATACTTTCATTCTTCAATCTGTGCTCTTCAGTCTGTGCTCATCAGTCTGTGATCTTCAGTCTGTGAACTTCAGTCTGTGAAGCCTTCTGTATTCAATCTTCATTCTTCAGATGATGAATTCATAAGTCTTCAGAAAGAGCATGGCTTTCAGTCTGTGAGGATCTTCAGTCTGTGCAGCACAGACTCAGAAACAATTCTTCAGTCTGTGTAGCACAGACTCAGAAACACAAACTCAGGAATTTCACTAAGTTTCCTGAATACAACTGAGTTAGATTTTGACTCTTCGGATTTATAACTTAGGTTTGATCATTGTTTTTCCCAACAATCTCCCCCTATCTGATGATGTCAAAATCTATTTACAAAAGATAATATAGAAATAATAAATACTAAGGTGAATCATAACATATGGATCAAGACTTATATATATAAAGTCAGAATCACAGTTAGTTCACAAAAATATTACAATTATTACATAAGATTGTAAATCAAAAATCTAACAATCTTCAATCCTTTCTCTGAGCCCTGATCTCTTTCATCTTTTCCACTTTCCTCTTCAACAGTTCTTCCATTTCCTTATCAGATTTGTCTTCAAATTCTTGATACTCTAGGATGATCTTCTTGCAGATATCTTCAAGTCCAATCATCATCCTGAGTTGGGAAAGGTTGTTGAATAACCAGCTGATCAGTCTTCTTCTGAATGGTCTGGCTTGAGAATGTTTGCATTCCTTCAGCAGGGCAATGCAGTGCAGCAGAGACTCTCCATATAACCTATTCTGATCCTGGAAGCACTCTATCCCGTTGATATCTCTATAGCACAGACCTTCAATGCTGTCAGTCTGTACATATGATCTATCAATGAAAACAATACCTTTGGGTAGAGGATGCTCCCTTCTCTGCTCATTCTCTGTGGATAACCCAGCTGACTTCTTCTTGATTACAAAATTGTTTGCTATGCAAAACAACTTGTACTCTTCTTCTGAGATGAGCCCCAGACTGAGAACTAGCTCAATCAGGTAAGATAGCTCATCCATAACTTCTTTCTTCAGATCCTTGTCAGCTGCACTTTTCAAAAGATTGGCAATGGATTGCCATTCCTTAAGCCCTAGAGTGTACAGTTCATCCACCCATACCATCTTCTTGCTCTTGGTCAAAGTCAGCTCCAGCTTTAATTTCTGTCCAATCTTGTTCAGATGACATTCTCTGATCTTCTGCTTGAGCTTTGACTTTTGGAAAGTGGCTTGTAGCTTTGGTTTCAGGCTCTCTATCTTCTGTAATCTTATTGACAGCTCTTCATCTTCTTTGATCTGTTGCTCAACTTGACTCATTCTGATCTGAGTCTGTGAACAATTTTCATCTTCTAACTCTTTGGAGAGCATGTCAACAAATCTTGCTTCCTTCAGCTTCTGCTCTTCAATTGATAATACATTTAAGTATTCGGTTAAGGTCATACCTTGAGCAGTAGCTTCTTGTTGCAAGAGCTCATCCTGTAGATTTGACAGTTCAGGATTTCTTGTTCCAGCAGCATGATCATCCACCATCTTCTTGATCTTGCTTAATCTTTCCTGCTTGGATAAGGCAATCTCCTTGCCCTTACCCTTATCCATTACTTCTTCCATGGTAGAGCTTGACCCAGGATAAGTGCTTATCAGATGAGCACTTCTCCATTGCATTCTGTCTTCAATCTCACTTCTACCTGGAGGCAGTGTTCTGGTTGATGTGGTTGGTCTAGCAGGATAGACTTCAGCTTGAATGGCTTCAGCACTGATAAATAGAACATCAGTGCTTGCTGCTGGTTGCTCTGAGCTCTGAGTCTGTGATTGATGCTGTGTCTCAGTTTGTGCAGGTTCAGAAGGCACAGACTGAGACTCTCCAGTCTTGACTTTTGAGGCTCCTTCACCTACACCTCCAAAAGTAGCATCATCTTCATCATCATCTGATCTTCTGAAAACTTCAGACTCAGAACTGCAGTCAGGATTGATGGCATCATCATCATCACCGTCATTGTCTTGTTCTTCTGCCAGCTTTAAGAAATGGTCCCAGGTTTTGATCCCCTTCATTTTTGGTTGGAAATCAAAGATATCCCTTTCAGGAATCCTCCTGGCCATTCTTTTCATTTTCCTGGCTTTCTTGATTAACAGAGGTTGAACATCTTCTTCTTCTTCTTCTTCCCTTGGTCTTTTCAACTCCAGCTGACCTTGGGTTGAGATAGTTGCAATTGGGTCTATGTGTAAGACAATGGATGACTCCCCCTGAGTCTGTGCAACCATCTCAGCATGTTCACCTAACTGCAATCTCTCTTGCTCCCCCTCAGTCTGTGCACTCATATCTTCAGTCTGTGGCACAGACTGAGCTTCAATCTGAGACTTCACCCTAGCACCTTTGGGTCCATCATCTCCATCATCTCCCTCACTGCTATCTCCCCCTAAATCTTAGGATTTATTATTTAAATCCTTATCTTTTGAGGTTTTAGCTTCTGCAGACCCATGCTTCATCTTCTCCCCCTTTTTGACATCATCTACCAAGTTTGAGAGGGTGGTCTGCATTTCATCTAACCTATTGGATACCTTTTCCTCCAGCATATCCACTTTATCCACCATAGTAGAGACTAGATGCTTCATCTTCTCTAGCTCTTTCTTATTATTATTGAACTCAGTCTGTACCCATTCAGACAACATGTTGATGGCAGAAAGCACATCATTAAGTGTACTAGAAGGCACAGACTGGGTCTGGTTGGAGGGGTTAGAATTGGGTGATGGTATGTGTTCCTCACTTGACTCATGTTGAAACTGAGCAAGATCACTGGAATCTTTTGGTGTTGCACTCTTTGCCTCACTCTGTGTCCTGTGCATGGAAAAGCGATCATAGGCATTGAGTGGTGTAGTTGTTCCCTCAGATCTAATCCGGTGATAGGATAAGATATCACGGGGAAATGATTGTGTTGCACCTGTTGCCTCAAACAGTTCCTGGTGTAATGGAGCAGTATCACTGGCAACTGATGTTGAAGTTTGTATGCCCTCACTAACCATCTGGTGATAAGATGGTAGATCATGGAGCAAAGAAGAGGAGATCTGTACCTCAGTCTGTGACATGACTGGGGCATTGACAATCTGTGCAAAGGGGTGTAAGAAAAGACTCACTGGAGTGTGAACTAGTGCAGGACTAGTGGTCAATATGGGTCCAGCCATTGTGAGTGGGGTAAAGAGGGGGTTGGTAGTGCTCAGGATTGGAGCATCTTCTTCAATGCTTACTACAGGGGTCAGTGTAGCAGCAGTAATGTGGGTATCCAAGCTGACTAAACTAGGTGTAGGTTGGGTCAGTTGGGTAGCCATTGGCACCACAGACTCTAGCAGAGCTGTAATGGAATGGTCTACAGCACTGGAAGGTGTTCTGTTGACATCCAGTTCCATGGATGATGATTCCATTTGTGCTATACTTTTGGGGGTTGAGTCTGGTGATTCCTCCAGAGTGAGTGGTGACTCATCTGGGTTGGTTTGTTTGGGACTCTTTTTTGTGGGTGAGGATGGGTTAGGATAAGAAGGTTGATCTATATCCATGTCCTCAGATGAAGAAGAAGTACTACCTGCATCTTCTGTTGAAGATGGAACAGACTCAGGAATGTTTGAGTCTGACTCCAAGTGCACAGACTGAGTTGAGTCTGTATCCCCGGAGTCTGTGTGCTCTGCTTCAGCCACACGATCTTCAACAGCCTGGGTCTTATTACCCATACTATCACTTGAATCATCACCCTCCATGGATGCAGAAGCAACATATGGGTGATCAATCAAGTGCTGCATAGCAGCAGTGATAGGTGCTCCAGAAAGTGGAACCGGATGGTTAAACACTTTATATGTGAGCATGGGAACATGTATATCTGCCACTTTATTATTAAAGGACATATATACAGACCCAGTTAACCTGGATTGGATGCACAGGGAGAGTAGCCTTATAAAAGGTACATTAAAAATTCTGTTTGACTCATTCACCAGTTTTAAAATTTCTTGAAAATACAACTCTGCAAAGTTGATGTTTAAACCAGTGATGAATGAGCTCAACAGCTGAGTTTCAAACTCATTTAGCTCCCCTGTGCTACCAGATTTACCTCCTAGACTCCTAATGATGCCAGAAATTAAAAATTTCCATTTGGGGGTGAATCCTGACATCAAAATTGTGCCTTTTTCTTTGGTATATCCAACCAAAGTAAGAGAAGCCCTTGCTGCTTCTTTGGTTGGAATAGGTTCAAAATTATTTCCCAAAGGCAGGTCTAAGACATTCCTAATTAACTCCTGATCAATGGTAACTGCCCGTTTACCATGATCAATAGTACCAGTAATTGCAGTATTGGTACTATTTGAGGAGCAAGTATACCACCATTCCATTAAAAAATGTGGGTATATTTGAGGAACTGTGTTAAAGAATGCTCCCCTTAATGGATGAGCAGACATAAAAGCAGTTAGTTCCTCAAACCCTTTATTCTTTTTCGAATCAGGGTTGGAAATGGTAGCTACTTGATTGTTAATACAGAGTTTTACCTGTTTCCCTTGTTTGAAGGGTTTAGCCGCAGCGATGTTGGCAGGTGCCGTGTAAACCCATTGATCAGCCATTGAAGAAATTTTAGAAATTTGATTTTGAAAATGGTTGAGCGATTTAGGGTTTAGAAACTCTGTTTGTTTTTGGTGTGCAAGTACGAATGAAGAAGAAAGGGGGAAAACATAAATGGGTATTTGTAGAAATTAAATTTCCGTTAAATGGGACCCACTTGGACGGTTTATCCCTGTTTCTGCAACAGTAGCGCTGAGGCACGTGCACTTTTTGTATTGAGCAGATAAATAGACAACAAGCGCCAAAACTTTTAATGATTATTACCATAAAGATGGTTAAAGCATTAAATGCAAAGATATTGTTGTTTATTTATGTAAAAAAAATAGAATAAATAAATAAATATATTAAAATTAAAAAGCATTTAGTCTGAGTGTATAAAATCAGTCTGTGCAATGAGTCTGGGTGACGTCACACAGACTGAGCCATATAGCAGACAGACTAAGAGAAAATAACAGAATTTTTTTTAAAAAAAAAAAAAAAACTTTTGTGCCAGCAGTGGTAACAGATTGATATTGCTAACAGTACTAACTTGTGCAAGCAGTACTAAAATTAACTAACAGTGGTAACTTTCGAAGGCAGTACTAAAGTTAACTATCAGTGGTAACTTGCCAAAGCAGTACTAAAATCAACTAACAGTAGTAACTGCGAAAGCAGTACTAACATCAATTAACAGTGGTAACTTGCGAAAGCAGTACTAAAGTTAACTAACAGCGGTAACTGATGTGAGCAGTACTAAAGTTAACTAACAGTAGTAACTTGCTACATTAACAATGTTAATTGTACCAATCTTTACCAGCAGTGCTAAAATACGAATTCATGGGGGCAGTGTTAAAAAGTCTTATCAGTATTAACCAGCAGTACTAAAAGTAACTAGCAGTACTAATACTAATAGTACTAAAATACTAACCTTATGAATTAATAAAGCACAAAAATAGAGGGTCTAGTCTGAATGAATATGGTCAGTCTGTGTAGCTAATCTGGAAGAAGTTACACAGACTGAAACATATAATCAGTCAGACTGAGAGAAAATAACAGAAAGTATAAAATCTTTTTGGTATTTTCTTAGAAAGTATGTACAAAAACATCTCTTTGTCTGTGCTTTTTGATTGTATGTAGCTGAGAATACAGTTATACAGATTGAAAAGCAGACACAGACTGAGAATTGAATCATACAGATTCAAGGTTTTACTAGGGGTTGAGCATTCCTAGTTGACCAAGCAGATACAAAAATCTATCTTCATTTAAAGGTTTAGTAAAGATATCTGCTAATTGGTCATTTGTGGGCACATATTTGAGAATCACTTTACCTTTCTCAGCACAATCTCTGATAAAGTGATGTCTGATCTCAATATGCTTTGTCCTGGAGTGAAACACAGGATTCTCAGTGATGGCAATGGCACTTTGGTTATCACACATGATTGGAGTTTTTGTAAACACAAAATCATAGTGTGCTAGTTGATGTTGCATCCATAGCAATTGAGCACAACAACTACCAGCAGCCACATATTCTGCTTCTGCAGTGGATGTAGCAACAGAATTCTGTTTCTTGCTTGACCAACTGACTAGTTTGCCACCTAGCAGTTGACATCCACCAGAAGTGCTTTTCCTGTCTAATTTACAACCTGCATAATCTGCATCTGTATATCCAATTAGATCAAAACCAGAGTCTTTGGGATACCAAAGACCCAGGTTGGGAGTACCTTTTAGGTACCTAAAAATCCTTTTTACAGCTTTTAGATGCGATTCTTTAGGTTCAGATTGATATCTAGCACACAAACATGTTGAGAACATGATATCTGGTCTACTTGCAGTGAGGTATAGTAGAGATCCTATCATACCTCTATAAGTGGTTTGACAGACTGACTTGCCAGACTGATCCTTATCCAACTTATCTGCAGTGCTCATTGGTGTTTTCATAATTGAACAGTCCTTTAAAGAATATTTAGCAAGTAGGTCATTGACATATTTACCTTGGTTGATGAAGATACCATCAGGTTTCTGATGTACTTGTAGACCAAGAAAATATGTTAATTCACCCATCATACTCATTTGATACTGTTTTGACATTAAGTTTGAAAACCATTTACACAATTTTTCATCAGTAGACCCAAATATAATATCATCAACATAGATTTGGACTAGTATGACATCTGCCTTGTTCCTTTTGAAGAACAAAGTTTTATCAATTGATCCTCTAGTAAAATCATTACTAAGAAGATAGGATGATAAGGTGTCATACCAAGCTCTTGGAGCTTGTTTTAGCCCATATAGTGCTTTCTGCAATTTATAGACATGATTTGGAAAAGTGGAACTTACAAAACCTGGAGGTTGTTTCACATAGACTTCCTCCTGTAAGTTGCCATTCAGAAATGCACTATTGACATCCATTTGATAGACTTTGAAGTCCTTGAATGCAACATATGCTAAGAATAACCTTATTGCTTCAATTCTGGCTACAGGGGCAAATGTTTCATCATAATCAATGCCTTCTTCCTGCTTGTAGCCTTGAGCAACTAGCCTTGCCTTGTTTCTGATTATCACTCCATCCTTGTCCATTTTGTTTCTGTAAACCCATTTTGTTCCAATAATGGTTTTCCCTTTGGGAGCAGGAACTAGGGTCCAAACATTGTTTCTGTCAAATTCTGTTAACTCTTCCTGCATTGCTTCAACCCAATCATCATCTTTCAAGGCTTCTTCAGCTTTCTTTGGTTCAATGATTGACAGGAAGTTTGTATAGAAACAGAAATTTGCAGTAGATAAGTTTGACACTTTAGCTCGTGTTTGTACACCAGAAACATAATCTCCAATTATTTCTGTAATTGGATGATACTTGTGTTCTTTGACTCCTAGAAGTGATTCATCATTGCATGATAAATCATTCTCATTTGGTGGAAGAATAGCAGGACTGAGTTCTGCATCATCTTCTACACAGGGCAAGTCTGAGTATGTAGAGTTCACAGACTGAAAACTACCAGACTGAACACATGTATCAGAAGAATTTGAATCTCTGGACATAGATTCATCTTCTGTTGATGAAGGTATTGTCATAGAATGAGCAGGTTGATCATCTTCATTATCACTTTCAGAGTCCTGTTGTTGGTTAACAACAACTGGGATTTGAGATTCAGATCCCACAACAGATAAATCTTCTAACAAATGAACATCAGACTGAGAAACATGTTCATCATTAGCAGAGGAAGCATCAAAGGTGACATTGATGGTTTCTTCAATTTTATTCCTTCTGTTGTTGTAGACTCTGTAGGCCTTTGAGATAGATGAATAGCCAACAAAAATTCCTTCATCAGATTTAGGTTCCATCTTAGCTAATTGATCTCTTTGATTGAGAATATAGCATTTACTACCAAAGGTCCGGAAGTAATGGATGGTTGGAACCTTCTTATGATACAACTCATATGCAGTTTTGCCATGCCTTTTGACCAAAATAGATCTATTTTGGGTATAACAGGCAGTGTTAACTGCTTCTGCCCAAAAATAAACCTTCATTTGACCATGGCATAACATGGTTCTTGCAGCTTCTATGAGTGTACGATTTCTTCTCTCAGCAACACCATTTTGTTGAGGAGTTCTGACAGAGGCAAAGTTTTGAATAATGCCTTTGTCAGTACGGAATTCAATGAGAGTAGAATTCTTAAATTCTGTACCATGGTCACTCCTGAGTTGCTTGACAGGTGCATCTTTCTGCAATTCTTCTCTCTTGATTAGATTAATAATCTCTTCAGGAGCATCACTTTTAGCTTTAAGAAAGATGACCTAAGTATACCTTGTGTATTCATCCACAACCACAAGTGTATACTTCTTTCCACCCAAACTGCTAATGCTCATGGGTCCAAACAGATCCATATGGAGCATATGCAGTGGTTGTTCAATTGTAGCTAACAATTTGGATGGAAAATGGTTCTTGGTCTGTTTCCCTAGTGTACATGCAGGACAAAGTTTGTCTTTTGCAAATGTAACATCAGGCAGACCTCTAACCAGTTTCTTCTTTGACAGGAGGTTAATATTTTTGAAGTTCAGGTGGGATAACCTCCTATGCCATAGCCAGCTTAGTTCTGGCACAGACTGAGTATAGAGACAGGTCTCTACATTATTGTCTGCAGAAGAAATATCCAAGAGATAGATATCTCTTTCTCTTTTGGCAACTAATATAGGTTTGCCTTTGGAATTATAGATAACAGCAGCCTTCTTTCTGATTCTGATTTCACCATCATCATCACAAATCTGGCTAGCACTAAGCAGGTTATGCGTTAATCCCTCAACATAGGCCACCTTTGTTATTCTGATGTTGCCAGCCTTCACCACACCATAACCTTTTATCTTGGCAACAGAGTTGTCACCATATTTGACAGAAGGTCCTTCTTCTTCTACAAACTCTGACAGATTCTTCAAGGAACCTGTCATGTGTCTTGAGCATCCACTGTCTAGGTACCATTTGCTGTTACCATTGTAAGCAGATCCTCTGTCCCAATCTGGATGAACACATGCCTTTTCTGCAAATTTGACATCTTTGTCAAACTGGCTCTCTGTGATAGCCATTAAGCACATATCTTCATCATCCTCAGATGATGAAGATTCTTCATCTATCCATTGTTCAACAACCAAAGCTTTCTCTAGTTTCTTTGGTTGTTGTTTCTCTCCAATTTTCTTGGAGTTGAAGTACTTTTTCTTGTACTTCTTGGCCTTTTCTTCCCACTTATCAGAACTTGAAGATTCTGCAATCTTCACTCTGCAGTCAGAAGAAATATGACCAACTTGCCCACATTTATAGCAAGTAGCTTTCTTAGGATCAAAAGTTGGCCTTCCTTTTGAACCTTTGAATCTTGCTTTTTCTAACCTTTGGGCTAGCAATGCCATTTCAGCTTCTAGAGACTCAGTTTCATTATCTGATTCTGAGTCTGTAAGAGTAAGATGGTAATCTGCTCTAGAGAAAAGTTCTCTATTTTTCCTTGTTGTTGCAACAAGAGCAGCAGATGGATCTTTTGCAATCCTTTTGGCATTTAGATCCTTTCTGGCTTTGGTTTCTTCAAAATTTAACAAAAGTCCAAACAAGCCAGATAGATCATATGTCTCCAATTTTTCACTTACAATTAATGAAGTGATAACTTCAGAAAAAGTGTTTGGAATGACATCAACAAATTTTGTACAGATTTCAAACTGTCCTTTGATGATATTATACCTTTCAAGATCATTGATTAAGATATGAAATCTGGTATGAATATCAGTTAATGACTCTCCTTGACCAGCAGAGAAGTTCTCATAATTTCTTATGAGATTCTTCTTCTTTTGGGATTGTACTAAACTTACACCATCATATTGGTCAGTTAGCATATCCCATATGGCTTTAGCAGTTTTGCAGCCAGATATCTTAGCAAAGATAGGCTCAGTAACTGCATTGCCCAGTATGGACTTGGCCTTAAAATCTAATGCATATAGTTGCCTGTCTAGATCAGTCCAGGTACTTTTGGCAGCCTCAACAAATTTTTCAGGTGTCAAAATAGTACCATTTGCATCTAAAGTAGCAGGAACTATTCTGCCAAGAATAATGGGTCCTTCCTGAATGACTCTAAGCATTTCATCATGAATGCTAGCAAGAAACCATTCAGCTTTCAATTTCCAGTGGGTAAAATTTACACCATTGAAGATTGGAATTCCCTTCCCAGCCATAGCAATAGAGGAAGTCATTTTTCAAAGTAGAAAATGTAGAGAAAAATGGGTTTAGATGATTGTTTGATAAACTGGGTTCCTTTGATCGTTAAAGATTAAATCTTTATTTGCTCTGATACCAGTTGTTGGGTCACAAGGTTCCCAAAACTTAGATACAGATTAAATAACAGTTATCTCAACGTGTTAGTTTATATCCAAGTTTTATATCAAACAAGTTTAAATTAATCTAGGCGGAAAACAAGATTAATTTTAACACAGAGTTTATTATGAATCAAAGTATTATTCACAATAAAGTGTTTGTCTCACAAAGATGACAAGGTATTCAAACCCACACAGATGGTTTGAATACGATCCAAGTAGTATACAAAGATACAGTTATCACTACAAACTTCACAGTAAGTGTGGTAATGCTTTAGCCTAAGCTCAAAGGTCTAGTATACTAATTCTCTTGAATTTCTTGGATGATAGCAGTGCTTTTTGGACTGCTATTTATAGAGTTGGATGTAACTCTATATTATCCAGCTTACATAGTTGTCCAAGGGATAACAGATGCATCTTGGGCAACTTTGCACGCCTTCCTTTTTGCTTTTCTTGGAAATAGAAAAAGCAAAAAGGTAAAAGGTTTTTTTGCTGAGAAGAGAACCTTTATATGATGTTTGACCTTTCTCAAACATCTTATCAGTTGTATCTAGCCTAAGGAAAGAAGAATATCTCCTGTACATTTATACTTTCATTCTTCAATCTGTGCTCTTCAGTCTGTGCTCATCAGTCTGTGATCTTCAGTCTGTGAACTTCAGTCTGTGAAGCCTTCTGTATTCAATCTTCATTCTTCAGATGATGAATTCATAAGTCTTCAGAAAGAGCATGGCTTTCAGTCTGTGAGGATCTTCAGTCTGTGCAGCACAGACTCAGAAACAATTCTTCAGTCTGTGTAGCACAGACTCAGAAACACAGACTCAGGAATTTCACTAAGTTTCCTGAATACAACTGAGT
The DNA here is from genome assembly GCA_963930675.1 of Gnaphalium uliginosum. Taxonomy (NCBI): domain Eukaryota; kingdom Viridiplantae; phylum Streptophyta; class Magnoliopsida; order Asterales; family Asteraceae; genus Gnaphalium; species Gnaphalium uliginosum. Next base: position 44,147,069 of record OZ005685.1, on the reverse strand, counting down.
TAGATTTTGACTCTTCAGATTTATAACTTAGGTTTGATCATTGTTTTTCCCAACAACATTTACAAAATTATTTATATTATTTATGTACACATTTATGAAATAATTAGGATATAACTCTTATTTGTTTTTCTTTAGCAATTGTGTAAACATATCATCCATTTTTCATGGCATAAATCTCTCCCAAAAAATCCGAAAGTCTAGTTATATTCAAGCGTTTTTTATTGAGTAGATAATTGATTAATTAATAAAGAAATTAGAGTAATAACTTTTTCCCAAAAAAAAAAATAACACAGGTAATTAATTTGAAATTGTAAGGGGAAATTAGTCTTAATGCAAACCATGGATTGTTAATTAAGTAATTAGATTTTATTTTAAGTAAGGATTTTCTTTTTAATATATAACATAGATAGATAGAAGAGATATTGTGTTTCTTCGTGTTCAAGTTTGACTATAAATAAAAATTGATTCAAGTTTTACTTAAGGTGAAGCTTAGGCCAACAGATCAGAGATCCATCGACTTCAATTTTCCGATGACAAGTGAGGGAGAAGATGCCGTCCGCCGCCGTTACCGACTACCGGAAAAAAAAGGCTTCAACATAAAGAGCTTCGAGGATGTAAATTTATAAAACGTAATTTCTTATGTATCCCTAGTTATACCTAATTCTGTTCAGTAGCTTTTAGGTTTGTTTAGATTTAGAGATTTATACCCGTTGATGATATATATCTGTTAATTTGCGTGTATCTATAGATAAGGTTTTGAAGCCATGAAACTACACTGCATTCTGAGTTCTTTATGCAGGTTAATGTGTTGTAGCTGAGTTAACTTGTGGCACTACTAATGGCGGAGCTAGTACGGGGTGCCTGGCCCCCTGACTACCGGTGCTTTAATGGCGAAAAAAAGAATTACAGCTTGGAAATTTTGAAGTTATTTGGTGACTTGTGGGGAAGATGACTTCTTAAGTCATCCTTTTTCTTTTAAGGTCCCTGAATTATTATCATATACTTTATTTTATATTTTGGCCCCTCAAGTTTAAAGTTATTAATTAAACCCCCAATCTTCTTGAATATATAAATAAATATTAAAATTCAAAATTTCAATATATTTTTAAAAATAGCTACGTCTCAAATACTAAAATAACATATCAAACCTTTTTTTTTTCTTCTAGAAAAAGTAGAAGATACATTTATCGTTTGAATAAGAAATTACACAAGTTACTATTGAATTTATATCTATAGGAAACTTTAAAGTTGACTTCTAGCCACTTGTTTAACATGCAAGTCTTGTGTGCAATCACAGTAATTTTTTACTTTTCAATTTTCTTTTACGTAATGAAACATTTCTTATGTTGTTTCAATATATTATTTATTTATGGTTCTACTTCACAATAAATTTGAGCCCCCTCAATCGTAATTTCTTGCTCCCCCGAGTAATGTGTTCAAACAGTTTCAATAAGGATCACGGCTGTATTTAGTCTGTTGCATTGATTACCTGTGGAATTAGAGGCTGATCATTGAGTTTATCTAAGGGAACCATTTATTATCTTTTAGTTATCTGGTTCGTTACTTTGTTGGGTTATATATGTAGTTATCTACTATCACCCATTTATCATTGAGTTGTTTTCATTCAAAGTTTTTGGGCTTACGGCTAACCTGACCAAATTTATACTTGCAGTACGAGAGAGTGTACGGAAAGATTACGCCAAAACGGAAGATGATTTGCAGTCTCTCCAAAGTGTTGGACAGATCATAGGCGAAGTTCTCAGGCCTCTGGACAGTGAAAGATGTATCTATCTAATAGACTAATACTTTCATTATTCTCTTTGATTATCATTAGAACTTTATAGTTATCTTCTACTTGCACCGAGCTTATTGACCATGACTCAGAGCATGTACTCTTGACCATTTAGACTTGATTACTTTGTGATGTGATTGTGTCTCTCTACTAATTAAGCCCATTTATAATGTTACAGTGATAGTCAAAGCCAGTAGTGGTCCAAGGTATGTAGTTGGGTGCCGCAGTAAAGTGGACAAGGAAAAACTAACAGCTGGGACTAGAGTGGTTCTTGATATGACTACTCTAACAATTATGCGAGCACTCCCCCGTGAAGTTAGTATATGTGCCTAATATTCTGTTCCAATCAGTTCTCCTGGCTATTAGTTGTTTGTCCACTTGTTTGGACCAACATATTCACGCAACTGTCATTGCAGGTTGATCCAGTTGTTTACAAAATGCTTCATGAAGATGATCCTGGGAATGTTGGCTATTCTGCAGTTGGAGGGCTATCAGATCAGATTCGGGAACTTAGGGAATCTATAGAATTGCCTCTGACGAATCCCGAGCTCTTCCTGAGAGTGGGCATCAAACCTCCCAAGGTACCTATCGACTACTTTCCAGTATTTAGCTAAAAAGATTATATAAACGTGTTGGCCTATGCTAGAGTTATAAGAAACTTGACCGAAGTGATGTTTTTAGGGTGTTCTCCTCTACGGACCTCCTGGTACAGGGAAGACGTTACTAGCTAGAGCAATTGCTAGCAACATAGATGCTAATATCTTAATGGTACCTTGGTTTGTGTAATACATTAATTAATATTTCCATAAATAATATGGCTATTATTGGCTCGTGTTCTATTCTAACGTTTGGGAAATCGTTTGTAGGTCGTATCAAGTGCCATTGTTGGCAAGTACATAGGAGAGAGTGGAAGATTGATCAGGGAAATGTTCATTTATGCACGTGATCACCAAGTATTGCTTCTACCCTTAAATCTCTCTACTAATTGACTGACATTTTCAGGGCTACAATTCTTTCAAGTTCCTTTTGCTGGCAATTTTGATCCATTTTATCTATGAACCGATTGGTTAAGGTTATGCCTTATGTATACCGGGTCAAAACTCAAAAGGTTTACGTAAAATAAAAGACCAGCTTAGAGGGAAATGGATAAAATGGGTCAAAAGGCACCCTATAAATATATTAGTTTATGGATGGATAAACTCATCTAAATCGATGTTTAATAAAATTAGATTTAAAAAAACTATTAGGGTATACTTTATGTACTTACATCTGATCTAATTATCTCTAAAAAAAACGTAAAATTTATGGACAATAGGTGTTTCCGGTCAACCAATTGGTTACAACCCATAAAAAAAGTTACCCGTCTTGATCCGAACCTGTTTTTACCCATTACCCAACTTACCCATTTATCTATCTATACTTTGCTTTAACTGGTAGTGGGTAGTTTTCGGAAAACAAAGTAGTATATATATTCTTCAAGTTCACATTTAATAAGTGTTCTTATGTTTGCTTGTTAATATTTCCAGCCCTGCATCATATTTATGGACGAAATTGATGCCATTGGTGGACGACGTTTTAGTGAGGGAACTAGTGCTGACCGTGAAATTCAAAGAACAGTCATGGAGTTTCTTAATCAGCTGGATGGATTTGATCAGCTTGGCAAGGTTTGGGAATTATTATTATTATTTATTCTGTTTTCATTTTTGATTTCTTTCGTAAGCCTGTATCCTCTTGCGTTACTTATATAGAGTTATAGGGATGATGATCTTATTTGGTTCTTGCTTGTAGGTAAAAATAATCATGGCAACCAACAGACCTGACGTTCTGGATCCAGCTCTTCTTCGTCCAGGTCGCTTGGACAGAAAAATTGAGATCCCACTGCCAAATGAGCAATCAAGAATGGAAATTCTCAAAATTCATGCTGCAGGAATTGCTAAATGTGGTGAAATTGATTACGAGGCTGTTGTGAAACTTGCTGAGGTAAGCTATCAGCTATGACATTAGGTCGACATCTGTAGTTATCTGTACGTAGTTGACTATGAATAAAAAAAAGTTGATCATCGGCATTTTTTCTTTAGGGTTTTAACGGAGCTGATCTTCGTAATGTATGCACTGAAGCTGGTATGTCAGCAATCCGTGCAGAACGTGATTATGTTATCCATGAAGATTTCATAAAGGTAACTGTGATCATTGACTTTTTGTGTCATATAACAACATATGATATGATTGAAAGATGTTAAACTGAAACTCCTTTCATTTCCATCACTTTTTAGTTTCACTTTTCAAGTGTTATTGGGGTTAATATTCCTGATATTGTTTTGTGTTTGGAAAATGTTGCAGGCTGTTGGTAAACTAAATGAAGCAAAGAAGCTTGAATCTAGCGCTCATTACAATGCAGATTTTGGTAAAGAGTAAGAACTGCTGCGTTGAATTAGCTTGTCAAATGGACAGTTGCAATGTACACACTATGAAAGAGGATTATTTATTACTTGTCCTGTAAAAGATTCAACTGTCCTCTTTTATCAATTCAGTTGGTCTATTTATGATCTTTACACCTGTTTTCATTAGTCATCTTGTTGTTTTTCGTAAGTCATCTTTGCTAGTTTGCTCTACTCATGTCATGGTTTTCTGAAAGGGGATGATGCAATTAAAAAAAGGGAGTAGGAATATATAACTTGTTGTTTGTTGTTTGTCGAAAGTATACCTTGTGAGATCTCTAATCGAAGAGAAAAAAACATTGATTTTTATGGTGTAAATTTTATGATTTTTCGACTTACCGTTTGTGAGATATTTAATTTTTAAAAACGTGAGGGAAAGTGAGTTTTGCATTCTTATTGGTTTCTCCATTCTTTATTCTCACCTAAAGTTGATATACTCATATAACAAACAAGGCTGTTACTATGTTTGTATATAAGATCTTATATCGATTGAAGCCATATTGGAGGTGTAAGTACGCTAAGTGATTCTCCACCGTAGTGACGCTCGATGGTTCTATCAGACATATGATAAATCCCCATATCCCTCCCACGTCCAAGACCATCATCCGTGTAGCATATGCAATTCCTCTTTATCACTCCGGTTGTGTCCTCTATCCAAAACGATGTGTTGGTGCATAAATGTGTGTCAGTCAGTTGGTCAACGTTTGTTCTGTTAAAGTTAATTAGTCTAAGTGTGTGAAGTATTAAGTTTGTATTTTCGAGTCTGTAAACGAAATGTAATTATAGAAAATACACAATATATTGTTCAGGCGACACAGAGCCTGTGTCGCTATAGCGACACAAAGGTTGTGTCGCAATGGGCTGGGCCTGCGACATTGGGCTTATGTCGCAGGGTCCAGTATGGTTAGTATATATATTTCGTTAGGGTTTCGTGTGTTTTTGGTTGGTTGTGTTGGATCTGGTCAGACGAGTCAGAGAGAGAGGCAGAGAGTGAAAGTGATTGTAAACGTTTATACTTCAATTGTTAATACAAAGAAAACGTTATAGATAATTGTGTGATTCGATTAAACGTTCAATACTCGTTTGTTTGTATTCCGCGCTTACATTCGAGGTCAACGATCTGATTTAGATCCGACAACAAGGGTCCAACAAGTGGTATCAGAGCCAGGATCTTTGGATTGTGTGGTATTAGGTCGTTTTTGTACATTTTCAGTTTGAGTTGTGAAGGTATTTGGTGATTGATCGTGATTTTCAGGTCTATTAGATTGCATATTGTGTTTCTGGAAGTGTATTTTTGGGTTTGTTCGTCGATTACCTTTCGAAATTCGTTAGGATTTTCAAAATTTTCGATTTTTAGGGTTTTTGGAGCTGCTAGCCGCGACATTGCGACACTAGCTGCGACACTAACTTTTGTGTCGCTATTAGGGTTCCTGTTTTGTATTTGTGCGACACAAGCTTTTGCGACACAACATTTTGCGACACAGCCTGCGACACTAGTGTGCGACACAGCCTGCGACACCAGGGTGCGACTCAGCCTGCGACACCAGTGTGCGACACAGCCTGCGACACCAGCCTGCGACACAGCCTGCGACACCAGCCTGCGACACAGCCTGCGACACCAGTGTGCGACACATCCTGCGACACCAGTGTGCGACACAAGCCTTTGCGACACTAACTTAGTGTCGCTTAGATAAAAAAAAAAAAAGAAAAAAAAAGAAAAAAAAGTCTTTTGGCGGGAAATTTTTCGCATTACCAAATTTTGTTTTTAAGCTTAAAAGTTCTTAATTTTGGTTTTGAAAAAGTTTCATTTTATTCGGGCAGTTTTCGATATTTTCGAATCAAATTTTGGAGGGTAAAGTCGAAAAAAGGCTAAATTTGACAATTCACCATTCAACATCAGGGTAGTTGTGATTTACAAAAAAAAATTGCAGGCATCACAATGTCTCTCCGAACCTTTACTCAACTATTAACACATGATAATGAGATCGGTAGTATTAATAAAGCTCTCATATCTCATCTTACTAGTAAACCTGAGGTACCTATTGAAGAGCCATTATCTTGTGTGTCATGTATCAAATTAACTAACAAAGTTAACAGATACAGTGAGGATACTGAACGCTTGAATTCTGATTTAGAAAAACTTACTCAGGCAAATAAAATTTTGAAAGATAATGAAAAGGCTTTTGATAAGAAACTAGATGCTGCGTTTTCTGACCGGAAGGAACTAAAAGCTAAAATTTTTAGTCAACAAGATGCTATTGATAGTTATCTTAAATTACTAGCTGATCTTAGAAAGGAACTTGCTGACTCACAGTCAGAAATAATTAACCTTAAGAGAAAACTTTCAAATTTTTCAACATCCACACTGGTCTTTGACGAGATCCTCCAATCGCAAAGGACAGATACGAAAAGTAAGGCTGGTCTCGGTTATCACTTTGTACCACCTCCTTCTGACTATCTGCCAATGCCTTCAAAGGATGCAGCCAAAGACTTTGTACCTACCTTTTCAAAGGTAGATACACAATCTGTTACTGAGTCAGTGTTTGATACAGCATCGACTGTCAAAAGGCCTGAGTTTGTTAAGGCTAAAGGTGTATCTCCTGTGTGTGTTGAGGAGATTGTTGAAATGGAAGACTTAACTGAAGAGTCTGAGGTCAAAGTTGAAAAGGTTAATGTTAAACCCGAAAATCATATAATTACAAATGAATCTAAAAAGGTTTTTAATAATAAGGGTAAAAACAAGGTTGACAATGAATCCAAAAAGATGAAAACTCAAAAGAAGGATTCCAATGAAAAGTCTAAGAATGACCAACCTTCAACATCTAATGGTTCAACTTTAGAGGCATCTACATCAACATGTACACATAAGTGTTCATGTTCTGTAAATGCCTCATCTGCTAAGCTTCCCTCAATAAATACTCCGTCGAAACAATTTGAGGGTAGTCATTGGAAAAGGCCGTATGTGGAACGGCGTTCGTGTTTTCGGTGTGGTCAACAGGGCCACATCATTAGGGATTGTCGGTTATTATACCTAGATAGGTTTGGAAGAGGGATGCCAAGAACTTCCTTATTTAGAAATTCTTTTCAAAAATCATTTTCAAGGCGTGGATTGTTTTCGCCCGTATCTAGTTGTGCATCCAACTCTCCAAAACCTATGGCTAGAGTAAACAAAGTTGTGCCTAGTAGACCTGCTGTTCAAAAGCCCAACATTGTTGAAAACAAATCATCTGAACCTAAAGGGGTTTGGAAACCTAAATCCACAAACAACACATCAATGAAATCAACTGAGTTTTTAAAATATCATAAACTCATTGATGTGATGGTTATGGACGATAGTGGACAACCCAAGTCTATCAAGGTTTGGGTGTCTCATAAGTACTAATGTTTGTTTGTGGTGATGCAGTCAGGTTTTTGATCGCTAATACTTTTAGTGACTGCAAGGATATGAAGAAGGTTGATTTCAAGGTGCTTATGTGTGGTGCTTATGTTTGAGTGAATGGATGAAATTCTGAAGTGATACGAGGTGGTTAAAAAGTGATAAAAGTATTTGAGTTTGACTTGATATGTGACTTGAAATTTTTGTTTCTTTCATGATTATTTATTTGTTTGTTTTTGAGTAAAGAATTTGCTGTTCTGGGGGAGTAATTTTAAAATTCCGATTTAAAAAGTCTGAAGAATATGAACAGACAAATTCTTGAAAAACGCAACTGCCACTCTTTATACTTGTTAGTATAAAAGAAACGCAATAGTTGCAACATTGTTAAAAATAGACGTTGAATTGTGTCTGTAAACAATTTGGGAAATGATAGTACATCAGGAGACATGCATAAAATGGAATTTTAAGGTTTATGTTTGATGTGTCAGTAGATTTATCTAGCATACTTGAAATATCTTTTATAAATATTAGATTCATCAAATGATGTATTGATAGGCATTTGTTCTAAAGTTACTAAGAAGCTTAACTTTCAAATATGCATGTTATTTTATATAAAGACATATTAAAATGTATGACACTAAGTTAAAATAAGGGCCGATTTGTCCGAAATATTTTGACGTTTCGTCTTAATATTTGGATGATGAACATGTTATGATATAAAAATATAAGGTCTTTGTATGGTGTTATCTGGGGGAATATATTAGGTGTCTCCTCTGTTGTATGAAAATACAGACCTGGTTTCATCTAATATATTCTTCAAAAGAACTTAGATGCGTAGTCTATGTTAACCTATAGACAACTATTACGTACCCGTGGCATTCCTCAAATTCTCAAAATAAAATGTACAAAAGTGCAGAAAAGTTATAAAAAGTTTGCCTCGTACTGGTTTGTGTTAAACTATAGTACTCTGTTGTACGAAAGTACAGACCTGTACCCTCTAGTTTAATTGTTCAGACTGGTGTTTGTTCAACCCGAACTATTGATTATGTGACTCTGTTGTACGAAAGTACAGACCTGTCACCGCTAACTTAGTTCTAAAGATACGCTCATACCCTCACCTTCTATAAAGAAAATACTAACATGTTTTGATTTCAAATGTATATTTTAATGTGACTTATATAATATAATATGCATGCTAATAATAACACAAGTGGTTCATCTCACTATGAGTTGAAATCATATACTTAAGGACAAATGTTTAGATGGATAAAATATCAATATTCGTCTTGAACTAATCTTTATAACAGATGATTTAAATATGCTAAGTAAATTTAAAGTGGACAAACATACTGATAATCGAAATAACACTTACTATTTCCTAATAATTGCATGTTATCTTGATATGATCCCTAACCAGACCAAAACAATTCCGTCCCCAAAAAGATTGTTTATTTATTGCTTTCAGTATTTTAATTCTGTCTTATAAAGAAAATTACAAAAATATTTTATTTCTGAGTTATTTTATTCAAGTTACATATCATGCTCATATTCAAAAGACAAGAATTGATGAGAGTTCTCCAAAGACTTTGAAGATAAATACTATTGGAGAAGCTATTGATGAAAGAGATGATGGTCACTGAAGTTGAAGATCTAATTGGATATCAGTCATATGAGACTGAACATCAAGACTTTTGAAGACCAAGCTATCTCAATGGGGAGTTTGTTGGTGAAGACTAATTGAAGATTATTTGACCAAGCTGCTGACATGGGGGAGTTTGTTGGTGCATAAATGTGTGTCAGTCAGTAAGTCAACGTTTGTTCTGTTAAAGTTAATTAGTCTAAGTGTGTGAAGTATTAAGTTTGTATTTTCGAGTCTGTAAATGAAATGTAATTATAGAAAATACACAATATACTGTTCAGGCGACACAGAGCCTGTGTCGCTATAGCGACACAAAGGTTGTGTCGCAATGGGCTGGGCCTGCGACATTGGGCTTATGTCGCAGGGTCCAGTATGGTTAGTATATATATTTCGTTAGGGTTTCGTGTGTTTTTGGTTGGTTGTGTTGGAGCTGGTCAGACGAGTCAGAGAGAGAGGCAGAGAGTGAAAGTGATTGTAAACGTTTATACTTCAATTGTTAATACAAAGAAAACGTTATAGATAATTGTGTGATTCGATTAAACGTTCAATACTCGTTTGTTTGTATTCCGCGCTTACATTCGAGGTCAACGATCTGATTTAGATCCGGCAACAAGGGTCCAACACGATGAATTATACCCCACAAACAAGGTTTTCTTACCTAAGTCCTTCACTTCCGACCATGTTTCACTTTGTAAATCATAACCAAGAACTTGAAAACGCTCTGTCATATAAGTCTTCTTACATAACTCATCTTCAACATCATCATCATCAAACGTGGTTTCTTTTATAATTACCAATAACCTCTTTTTACTTTCATCACCATCCCATCCAAGAATATACACTCCGAACCAATCTTCATTATAAAGATTCCACGACAAAGTTGAAACGTTAGCCATAATTGTGGGATCGTCACCATAAATGTCACATATTTGAATATGACGATTGATATTAAAAGTATAAACTCGGTTATTGTAATAAGTCATATCTTCTATCCGTCCACACCAACCATTTAAAACAGGTGTCCACTTGTTATCTCCAGGTTGGCAAAACCCAAGCTTCCCTGAACTTCCCCACACTACAACCACTATTTCTAATGATGGGACGAGTAGCTTCCAAATGCCTTTTTCTATTGTCTCTAAGGATGCATGAGGAAGGGTGGCGATACTTGGAAGATTGATGATTTCACGCAATAATGGATTAACAAGTTGAACCGCATAATCATGTCCCTCAGTTGCGAGCCACCCTCTAGAAGACGTACAAAACTTACCATATGCTTCTGGCAATCGTATCTTGCGGGTTCTCTCGTTTGAGAGAAGGAACAATTCACGAAACTCCCGATCTTCTATTCTCTCTGCAAGCAACAAAGACGGAAGCCCGGAAGGAGGTCCATTTGATTTTGGGACTTTAGCTGCTGCCTGTACAGCTGCAGAACGCCAAGACTTGCACACGCCTGCAAACGAGGGATAATCTTCGTACAAAACAATATGTTTATGTGCTATTACAACGAGTAATTCAGGCAACATCTCAGACCATTCCATTGTGTGGAATAATGATTTTTTAACTCACCTACAAACGATAATTAAAGACTAATTAGAAGTCGATTTAGGTTAATGTTGTTGTTGTTTGTGAAACTTATATGTTGGCTTTGTTTGTATTTATACTTATTTAGAGACGATCACAAATCACAATGGGTTTAGCCGAAAATCCAGACAAGTTCCAAAAATAAATTACGCTTCAAATTTGAAATATATTATCAATTATTAATTATCAAATATTTGAGATTTAATTTTGTAATAAATTTCCCATTATCACATTTGGAATGTAATAAATTACGAGTTTGTGTAATATATTTAAAATTTATGAGAACTTTTATTGGCTCTTACACATTATGGTGACTTGAATACACGTTATTCTTATTCTTAGAGATACAAAGATACAAGTAAAAATGAGATTTAATTTAGGATGTTGTTTTTACTTCTAGTTTGATTTAATTCCCCTTATATTAATATAAGCAAACAAGGTTGAAGTGTATAACTGTATAAGCCACCCCTATAAAATATTGAATGTTTTTTTGTCTACTGCAAAACCTCTTGTAAAATATAGAGTTAATTGTATAGTTCGTCCTCGTAGTTTACACACAATTACACCGTTAGTTCGTATATTTCACTTTTTACACCAACAGTCTAAAAAGACAAAAGTTGTTGCACGTCTAATTTCTCCTCCAACTAAAATGACTAAGTAACCCTCACTTAAATTATTACAAACTATGATATTAAGTGTATGATAGTCATTTTAGTTGGTGGAGGAACTGAACGCACGACAACTTTCATGTTTTTGAACTACCGGTGCAAAGAATAAAGTATAGAAACTCACGGTGCAATTATGTGTAAACCAGAGGGACGAGCATGCAATAAACTCAAAAATATATATAGCATAGTCACATAATAATAGTTATTCCACCAACAAATCACTTTTTTGAGCCAATAACAAACCCAAGTTACATAATACCAAGTAGTCAAGTGCATACATACATGTACCCAAAAATAGTACTCACTCTAGCCATATATGCCATCTCTCTAAATAACTAAAAAGCCTCCGTAATGTTATTAAGTACTGTATGTATATAATGATATAATGACTCCCAAACATCAAAGGAAAACTTGTCAACAATTTACTTACCTTCTACCAACACATAATACAAATTAAAAGAAGAAACATAAGTCCATAAACCAATAAGCTACAGCGTTTTAACTGAAATACCGATTACATAATGAATATACCAAGAGTAACCAACAAACGCATTAGATGCTAACATAAAGCGATATTCCATGACCAACAAACATAGAGGTGAGATTTGAAGTTACAAAATTTCCCACATTGGTATGGTAAGTATCGTATATATAATATATATTCTTAACAAAGACTGCATATGTCAACATATAGAGGGCGTGTTTACTTTATGGGGAGATTGAGCTTTACTGAACTCATGATAGATCATTTCGTTAGCTCCTGACATGGCACTCATAGATCCCACAACACGACAAGCACGAGCTTTTTGAAGGGTGGTGTCTTCTGTATCATTGTCGCACCCCCAAATTATGATGCAGCAGAAGTCGGGTCGGGGCGTGACTAATTAGGAAATCATTACACAAAGTTACATCGAACGACCACTATATGCGTCGTTTTGAAAATAGTACAAAATATTACATTAAAAATCAAATTGTTTACATCTATTTCTGAGTTCGCGAATAATCGTAGTCGCACCCCCAAATTATGATGCAGCGGAAATCGGGTCGGGGCGCGACTAATTAGGAAATCATTACACAAAGTTACATCGAACGACCACTATATGCGTCGTTTTGAAAATAGTACAAAATATTACATTAAAAATCAAATTGTTTACATCTATTTATGAGTTCGCGAATAATCGTAGAGATTTTAATACATAACTAATGATACAAAATAGTAATGCAATGAAATCTCCAATGTTTGTAAATCATGCGACTCGAGCTATGGTATCCTGGAGTAATCCTACTCCTGTTGTGAACCTGAGAATACATACTAAAATGGTCAACAATGATGTTGGTGAGTTCATAGGTTTAGATATCAAAATGTAAATGTGAACCACGAGATTTCATATGAGTTGCACGCATGCAAAATAATGTATACTATTGCCATGAGCTCATAGTCCGAAGCTTAACCAAATGAGTTTGCCTCCTGCAGATACCTAATCCAGAACATCCGTATGAACAAATAATAAAGCGCCCGTTTGACCAGTTAAAGCTACTAACCCGGACGAGGATGGTCAATCCCAAATAGATCTATTCTTTAAAACTCGCGCTAAGATCCATACTAACGAAACTATGATGTGCAGAGGACTTTTGTGTGGATTATGAAAGCGAAACTCATGCAATCCGTATATGTGTTTTCTGTACTCGTGTTCATGAAAAGTTGTGTACGTATTCTCACCCCAATAGTTAAAACAGTAAAAGAGGGGCTATGAGACTCACCTGAGTCTTGAAAGCGTGCGTTTAAATCAATAAACGTATATCCAAAGATGTAACCTTCTGGCGCCCTAAACGCACAAGGTTATATATGAGTGAATGTCTCAAAAGATCATTCATGCTAGTTGTCCACTCAACTAGTTATGTTCGATGTTATTTGTTCCATGATTACGTTTAGAAAAACATGTACGGCCCATTGGTGAAGGGTTTGAAATGATATTAATTCTCAACTAATATTATCATGATTGTTTTGTGTTTCAAGTTGATAAGGTTAATATGCCTTAGGTGTTTTCAAGTTGTCTCTGTAAGTATTTAACTTTGATTATTACGGATAATAAAATAAAGTAGTGAGTTGGTTGATTATTCGGGTTCCAAGTTAATACTGTTGGTTTGGTGTTCAATGATTAATACTGTTGATTAATGTGTCACTAGAGTTTATACTGTTTGGCTAGTGCGACACTAAGGTTAATGCGACACTAAGGCTAATGTCGTTAGTTAATACTGTTGGTCTTTGTGTCGCTGGTTAATACTGTTCGTTATAAATGTTGCGACACAAGAGTTATGTCGCGGGTTAATACTGTTGGGTTAATACTGTTGGTTTCAAAGTTAGCGACACAAGGGTTGGGTCGCTAACTCCACAGACTGAAGGTTTTACATAGTTTCTAGTGCTTGTTTAGTTTCTACTGTTCTCTTAGTTTTTACTGTTCTCTTAGTTTCTACTGGTTTCTTAGTTTCTACTGCTCGCTTAGTTTCTACTGTTCTCTTAGTTTCTACTGCTCGCTTAGTTTCTACTTTTCCCTTAGTTTCTACTGTTGGTTCTTTTCTTTTATTACTACTGCTAGTTCATTTCCATTATTAGTACTGCTAAGTCGTTTACATTATTAGTACTGCTAGTTCATTTTACTCGGTTACTACTGTTAGTGTATTTCCTTAGTTTCCACTGCTAGTTCATGTCGATCCGTCCAAGATTGAGGCTATCAAGTGCTGGCAAGCACCTGCATCCCCAACCGAAGTGCGCCAATTCTTAGGACTCGCTGGATACTATCGGCGATTTATTGAAAATTTCTCAAAAATAGCCCAACCATTAACCACTCTGACCCAAAAGGAAAAGAAATTCAACTGGACTGACAAACAAGAGTCAACCGTTTGGCTTAACCAACGCACCGGCCGTATTCATGGATCTTATGAATCGGGTGTGCAAACCATATCTAGACAAATTCGTAATCGTATTCATCGACGATATTTTGATCTACTCTCGTAACAAACAAGAACACGCACAACACCAGAAAACCATCCTAGAGCTACCCAAACACGAGGAGTTGTATGCCAAATTCTCCAAATGCGAATTTTGGATTCGAACTGTACAATTCCTAGGTCACGTCATCGACAGTCAAGGAATACATGTCGATCCGTCCAAGATTGAGGCTATCAAGTGCTGGCAAGCACCTGCATCCCCAACCGAAGTGCGCCAATTCTTAGGACTCGCTGGATACTATCGGCGATTTATTGAAAATTTCTCAAAAATAGCCTAACCATTAACCACTATGACCCAAAAGGAAAAGAAATTCAACTGGACTGACAAACAAGAGTCAACTTTTCAGCTATTGAAACAGAAACTTTGCAGTGCACCAATTTTGTCCCTACCCGAAGGCAACGATGACTTCGTGGTTTACTGTGACGCCTCACACCAAGGACTTGGTTGTGTGTTAATGCAACGAGAAAAAGTCATAGCATACGCCTCCCGACAACTCAAAGTCCACGAGAAAAACTACACAACTCACGATTTGGAATTTGGAGCCGTAGTGTTCGCGCTTAAAATCTGGAGACACTACCTATACGGTACCAAGTGTACAGTCTTCACCGATCACAAAAGTCTCCAACATATCTTCGATCAAAAAGATCTGAACATGAGACAACGTCGTTGGGTCATATTACTTAGTGATTACGATTGCGAAATTCGCTACCACCCAAGCAAGGCAAATGTTGTTGCAGATGCCTTGAGTCGAAAAGAACGAACGAAACCACTCCGAGTTCGAGCCCTTGGTTTAACCATACATAACAACCTCACCACTCACATCCACACCGCACAACTTGAGGCACTCAAGATAGAAAACGTGAAAAACGAAGCGTTAAGAGGCATGGAGAAACAATTCGAAATCAAACCCGATGGGAACCATTACTTCTCTAACCGAATTTGGTTACCGAACTTTGGGAACCTACGAGAATTGGTGATGGATGAAGCCCATAAATCACGATACTCTATACATCCTGGATCTGACAAGATGTATCATGGCATCAGAGTCGTACTGGTGGCCCAACATGAAAGCTGATATAGCTACGTACGTAGTAAATGTCTCACCTGCTAGAAAGTTAAAGCCGAGTACCAGAAACCCTCAGGATTGCTTCAACAACCAGAAATGCCCCTATGGAAATGGGAACAGATTTCCATGGATTTCATCACTAAACTCCCAAAAACACCAAGCGGTTGTGATACCATTTGGGTGATCGTCGACCGGCTTACCAAATCCGCTCACTTTCTAGCTATCAAGGAAACTGACAAGATGGAACGTCTTACGCGACTCTATCTGAAAGAGGTTGTGTCAAGGCACGGCGTACCCATCTCAATCATCTCTGACAGAGATAGTCGATTTACCTCTCGCTTTTGGCAATCACTACAGAAATCTCTAGGTACCCGTCTAGATATGAGTACGGCTTACCACCCACAAACCGACGGCCAAAGCGAACGAACTATACAAACACTGGAGGATATGCTACGAGCTTGCGTAGTTGACTTCGGTAACTCTTGGAAAAATCACTTGCCTCTGTGCGAATTTTCGTACAACAACAGCTATCACACCAGCCTAAAGGCTGCACCTTTTGAGGCACTCTACGGACGAAAATGTCGTTCACCTATTTGTTGGACTGAGGTGGGAGATAGCCAACTCACCGGTCCTGAAATCATTCATGAAACAACCGAGAAAATCGTAAGTATCCAAAACCGGCTGAAAGCCGCACGTGACCGTCAGAAGAGTTATGCTGACGTGAGACGCAAACACCTCGAATTTCAAGTCGGGGACCATGTTCTTTTGAAAGTGGCGCCATGGAAAGGCGTCATTCGTTTTGGTAAACGCGGAAAGTTAAACCCCAAATACATTGGACCGTTTGAAATTTTTGAAAAAATTGGTCCGGTGGCATATCGACTGCAGCTACCTCTAGAACTCAGTAGCCTGCACAACACTTTTCACATTTCTAACTTGAAGAAATGTCTGTCTGATGAGACACTTATCATTCCTCTTGACGAGATTCAAATCGATGACAAACTTCATTTCGTCGAGGAACCCGTTGAAATCATGGACCGAGAGGTCAAACGCTTAAAACAGAGTCGTATTCCCATCGTTAAAGTCCGGTGGAATTCCAGGCGTGGTCCTGAATTCACTTGGGAACGGGAAGACCAAATGCGACAGAAATACCCACATCTATTCTTAGATGCCACACAACCCACGGCAACAAGCTAATTTCGGGACGAAATTCTTCTAACAAGGGGAGAATGTGACACCCGGCGAATTAGGCCGTCATTAGTAATTAATCGTTGGTTATTACTACTTGTAATTAGTGTGAAATAGGACTAATTACGGAACATTTTGTATATTGTATTATACACTCGTACGTAATTAAATTTTAATTACGCAATTTCAATCGGATGGAATCCGACTCAGTAAATACGGACGTTGGTGAAAACCCTTTTTCATAAATAACGTAAATCTATTTCATAATTAAATAGTAGTTATTTACATTATATTATTATTATATAATAATATACGAACACTTTACGTTTTATACAAAACGTACAATACGTAACGCAAACCCGCTCGAAAACATAAAGGAAACACAAATTAAAATGTAACAATTTTAATTAAACAAACAATCAATTAAATTAATGGACAAATGAGAAATCAGGTGGGAGCCCACACAAGATAAAAGTCTGCAAAGTCTAGGACCCCTAGACCGGCTCCATACACTTCCCCAGAGAATATCATCATTTTAGTTACTTACACACACAACCCAACTTTTCACTTATCAAAATCTTCAGAAAACTTACACAAAACTCTCTCTCATTTCTCTCCTCACGGCATACACAATCAGAAAACATTTTTCACTTTCACTCTCTAAAACTCTCTCAAAAATTCACAAGAAAGCTAACTGGGAACCGGAAGTCAAGCTACAGCACCTTCATTCACACCTTGTTCGTCACACCTTTTCGAGTAAGGACACACTTCTCTCAACCTCCCTTTGTTATTCGTAAGATTTTGTTTATTTAACATGCTAGTAAGTTCACTCACAAAGTATAAACTGAAAACCCACTTGAAAGAATCTTAAAACAAACTTCTTAAAGAAACTTACCTGAAAACCATTTATAACTTCTTACCGAAAATCGGCTTACTTTTACGTGTGTAAAAATAATAAGATTTAACGTGTAAAAGCCTCGGGTCCAAAGCGAAATTTCTAAATCTAAACCCGTGAACGAAAATGATTTCCTAATTAGTCGCGCCCCGACCCGACTTCCGCTGCATCATAATTTGGGGGTGCGACAATCATCTTCCAGTATTTCCAAGCCTAACACCTATCATAGAAAAAGAAATCAAGTAACCAAATACTAGAGCAGGAAATTGTAACCCATTCAAATTTAGTTGAAAGGGCCACAGGGAATGGGTAATATGGTAAAACTTAAGAGTAACTGAATGTCTATATTAAATCCATAGAAAATTACAACTTTTAAATCCTTCTTATTAATTACGAATTAAGAATGTAGATTATAATAATAAGAATATTCATTCATAACTATATAGAATAGAATTGGACAAGAGAGTGTTTGCGGGTCAGGTTTCGGGTCAACCTAGTAAAACAGATAAAAAAAGAATATCAGCTTGACTTACCTAAAAAATAAAAGTAAAAAAGTAGACATGTGCAGACCTGATCAGCAACCAATTCAACAAGCTCCAACTCATGAACATGCCACTGCCTTGCACTATCCGACGGAAGCATCAAAACCATTGACAAATAACATTTTGTTTTAAGATCCGGCCAATCATAGATCTGAAAATTGCTGAGACTTAAAAGTGGGACCCTCAAATTTAGCCCATTATTGCTAAGATTTTTGTCCCAAATAGGTTCAGAATTATTTGTTGGCACAAGTGGATGATTCTTTTTGGCAGAGCCTTCTTGATTGTTTGATTGACCTTGAAGACTTGTATCATATGGTATAGATGTTGGCGAGTGCCTGAATCTTACGGGTATACAAGTATCTAAATTTGTATCAACCAAACGCCCTGTCAGAATAATAGAAGCGCCAATGCGGGATGATAATGGCTGGCGCACATCAGAGACTACTGGATACTGCATAGGAAGTCAATAATTCAAAATTTTAACATTCAAAACAGTACCCAAGGAATCAAGGTGCAAGACAGAAGACTTAACTAACATGAACAACAGTCGTAAACTATTTCTAAAGTGAAAACTTCAGTTTTCATATCATGGAAGCTACACATAATAAGACTAAGTTTTTCTTTCTAAATGAAATTCAAATTCTACACACTGAAATTTAGGCCAACCTGATCACACACAGGGAAAGTATCACTTCTTTCCATCCATTCATCACTTAACAATCTCTTCAATACCTGCACATAAGCATCCAGTAAGGGACTGCAAATTAAATATGAGCCTTGTAGAGGGGAAAAGGATGAGTAATATTACCTCTAGAAAAAGAGATTCAACCATGTACCGATTGTTCTTCAGTATAAGCTTTCCTTTACTGTGATTGGCTGTGAAAGCATGAATGAAACAAATCATCTACTTGGTCTTTGAAAGCTTATTCAAAACATCAATAATTGTCTCAATTTCTACACCCACTGACACAGCCACGTAACGTGAGTGAGGAGTGAGGTTGTATTCATGCATTGATTCCGGCCTACAAGTACAAAAACCACAGGCTCCTTAAGATACCAAAATTATACACACAAAATTATATGAACCATTAGTAGAGAAGCAGACATATACTACCTGAAAACAGGTTCCGTAATAGCAATTAAGAAATCATAAGCTTGCTTATACAACGGTGAGAAGGTCTCAAGAAAGATTCGGCCATCTGCACTAGCCCATAACTGGCGATTGGCATGATCTGCTTTAAGTTCCAATTTGGTAAAATCTCTCTTACTACCCTCTCCATCACCACCTTAAACACATACGAAAATATTATTCATACAGTTCAATTCAATCAATTCAAAACTAAGAAACAAATACAGTCACAAGTCACACTACTTATTAATATTATAAAAATACCATCGCAATCGTCATCACCACCAAATTCTTCATAATATGCCTCTTCCTCTTTAACTGCAGCTCTATAGTCCCCCTGCACGATAACACACACCCTCATATGGTCAAGTCCACTACACTCTCAATACCCTCATCTATGAATCCTAATGGAATATCAAACTTGTCCAACATTCACTTCCATTACAAGTTATATACTACTAAATACTCACACACATTCATGTTCTCACTATTAAATCATTAATATGTAATAAACAACATTACAGCCAATGTAAACTCTTCATTAAATCATTTATATGATTTGCACAAGCATAAAAAGTTGAAAGTACAATCATATACTAACAAATTACACATGTAAATATTATTAATTATTTAAGTTTTTGTGTGTGAATATATGATAATAACCTTGGATGAGGATGAGGATTTGTGCTTCTTGCTAGGTTTTTCACCTGTTAACATAAATACAGATAGTTAGATCGAAAATCTTTACAAAAAAAAAGTCAAAATTAGGGTTTATTTATCTGAAATTGAATTACCATTTCTTCGAAAACCCCCAAATTAGGGTTGGATCGAATTTCTTTACTAAAAATCGTCAAAATTAGTTTTTTTTAAAAATAAAATAAAATACCATCTTCGAATCGAATTTCTTCACTGAAAATTATCAAAATTAGGTGGGGTTTTTTCTTTGAAATTGAGTTACCATTTTATTCGAAACCCCCATCGAATTTCTTTACTAAAAATTGTCAAAATTAGAGATTTTTTATTTAAAATTGAATTACCACTCTTTTCGAAAACCCCTTAATAAAACGGGGCATACCGGATGAAAATGAAGCTGAAGTCGGGTTTTTATCCGGGTTGCTAATGATGGATCCGGTCGGGTCAATTCCCAGCCATTTAATAAAACGGGGCCTACGGGATGATATGGCGCCATCTTCCACACCATCATACTCATGCATGCATGAGTGAGTGTATCCATCTTTTATTTTTTTAATTAAAATACACAAATCAAGAAATTGATAATAATATAAACTAACCTCCATTTCTTGATGACTTCTTCACCATCAATTTCATGATCGCATCCAAACCTTTTTCAGTACTTAACAAGATCATCCTAATTAACCCTAAAATGTAACAGACTAATAAAAGAGAAAATATCTTATACCTACACTACACCAAGTGAACGGATTCGACTTTAGTTACTAAGGACTAGCGGACTACTCTACACGACACTAAGTGAACGGATTAAACTTTTATTACTAAGGGCTAGTGGACTACACTACACTTAGTGAACGGATTCGACTTTAGTTACTTAGGACTAGCGGACTACTCTACACGACACTAAGTGAACGGATTAGACTTATATTACGAAGGTCGTGGACGTGGTGGTGGGTTCGGGAGGGGATGTTGGTGAGCCATGAAATCTTGTGCGGTTGCAAACAACGAATTACACTTGTTGCATTGATAACGAAGTTTGGGATGGTTTGTTTCATTATGTTTTATGCTTAATGATTTATGTGTGAAGTAAGCGTCACAAACTGCACAATAATACTTCATTACATCCATGGTGATTGTTTTTTTTTTTTCAAAGAGAAATGTGAGGGTTAAAGAAAGACTTACGAAGTGATATCCTAATATCCTAATATTTATATAAGAAAGATATCATTAACTTGTAAACATTAGTAAGCTAAGTGTGACGTACGTACATCTCTTTTTTATTTTTCATGTTATTTACTTTTTAACATATTTAGTATATTGAAGAAAAAGTTTATTTTTCTATGTATAACGAATTACCACGTAATTTAAATAATTTTACGTCAATACACAAATTAGTTGTTGTCGTTTACGAAATCTTCAATTTCAATATCGAACTGTCATTTTATTTAATCATCACTTTGTTGTAGATTGATGTCGTAGTTTTTTGTTCCACTAGATTACTTATCTTTTCTTGAGCATGCCTCAAATTTGAGTGAAGCTAATGCATCTTTTATTGGTACCATCAATTTGAGAATTCAACATCCAACCACTTAAAATAGTTACGATTGTTTATTGGATCCTAGATAATAAACAAACAGTTATAAAAACACGAGGCCTACCAAACGAATTTAACCACATTACCTTTGTAAATATTATGATGAAATTCGGGCATCAAATTAGAAAACATCCGTTAGGGTTGTTAAATGTCCAAAACGTTCGACATCTAGCCATTTGACCAAACATACAAGCAATTCAGGATTCGCATCCATGGGATATTTGTTTCTTCTCTATGTTGAAATACATAAAAAAAAAGGATGTATTATATCCATTCGAATTTGAAGAATGCTTAAGAAAAGATCATTCATATGATAGAAACAAAAAGAATATGATATCGTTTTTCAAAAGTGAAAGTTTGGTAACGAAATTGAACATTTTCGTAAAGTACATTAACTAGTCTGTGTATTGGCGTATTACGATGGCATTACGTGTACGAGTGTGGTGACGTAAACATGAACAACCGGATAACAAAGGGTAACTGGTCGCCTAATTTCTCTAATTACACGTGATAAGAAACTTAAGTAATAATTTAATCAAGCATTTAGATGTACAGTAATTCAATTGAACAAATTGAAAGTTCGATGACAAAATAAAACATTATTATCAAATACAGTAACCAATCTGTGTTAACCCTTTATAATATACTCCTATTGAAACTCTTATGATTAAATGTTAAATCACAACCTTTTAATTGAGAGGAGAATACCTGACGTATGCTTAGCTCAAAATTCATCTCTTTTTTGAAATTCAGGATTCAACTCTTTTTCTTTTTGTAATTTCTATATTTAAATAATCTTTTAAAAGTTGAACTTGCTCATAACACTCAATGTCACGTGGAACTAATTTTGAGAGCACCACAATACAACAAATTAAGTCGACCATTTTTCTTGGGTGATTACGACAGGATTCTCTCAATTAATAGCGCTAACGTCACATTTTACAAACGGGGATCATAATTTTTCAAGCACTGTGGTGATTAATTTCAAACTAATGGCACGTCAAAGATAACGTCTAAGATTAGACAAATGAAAACCAGGAGCATATGACATAATTACCATAATCATATTTCCAAATTTGTGCATGTTTGAGGTTAGAGTTGCTTACTTGCCTGAATTGAATTACCAAATATGGAAATACATGAACCATCTTTCCCTACATATATTTGATTCTTGGATAGTTTTGTACACTTTTGAAATTTTTCAAGCTAATGGCACGTCATATAAGCTTAGACAAAAGAAAACCAGGAGCATATGACATAATTACCATAATCATATTTCCAAATTTGTACATGTTTGAGGTTAGAGTTAGGGGTGTACGTGTTCCAAGAACCGTACCGTACCGAACCAGAACCGAACCGTACTGTGAACCATTAACTGAAAAATCAAGGACCATGAATCGTACCATATAATTTGGTTTTGGTCCGGTATGGTACTGGTTCGGTTCTTGCGGTTCTGGTTCAAAACCGCGAACCAAATAATATATGCACATTAGCACATATAGGTCATGAAGAAGAAGATATCTAAAAGTATGTAGTTATCAAAATAATTACAAGGTTTAGAAAATCGTGAATAATTAAAAATAAAACGTTGCGACAACTCAAAATAAAACGTCAAATAATCCACTTGTTTACGTTTTCTTAAGCAAAATCAAAAGTGTATTAAAAAAAAACTACAGATGTTCAATATCATAATATAATTCGCCGCACATTCTCTTGCTTGGATTATATTGATGAATCTACAAAAAAAAAGGAATTATTAAATAACGATACATAAAGTTAATTTTAACTTCTATTAAATATAATCACCTCTAGAAATTTATTCAAGTTCATCCAAATCTTTATCATATGTATAGTCGCGTTTTCGCTTCCTGATCCAATCTTGAGTGCATATTAAAGCTTCAACCGAAATCAAATTATCACTCAATCTCTCTCTCAAATATGCTACAGCAATATCATTTGTGGATGCATTATCTACAGTTACTACCATTACGTTCTCAATGCCCCAATCACGTAAACATTCTAAAATTGCAGCTCCAATATCCTTTCCTTTATGACTAGTAATAGATTGAAAACTTATTATTATTTTAATCAACTTTCAGTTTTCATCTATACAATGAGCTGTTAGGCACATATAGTTTTCTCGTTGAATTGACGTCCACGTATCTGTAGTTAAGCTCACTCTTTGTTTAATTTGGCTAAAAATAGTCTTCAACTTCATTTTCAAGTTACACATTACCCGTCTCACTATCTAACTTCATTTATAATGAAATTTATAATAAAAAAAAATATTGTGGTTCTAATGGTCCAAGCGGTTTTAACGGTTCTAGTACCGAACCGTACCACGAACCATTAAGGCTAAAAATTATGACCGAGAACCGGACCATTGTGCATGGTATAGTACGGCTCTGATCCGGTTCTGGTTCGGTTTACCGGTTATGACGGTTCCGAACCATACATGTACACCCCTAGTTAGAGTTGCTTACTTGCCTGAATTGAATTACTAAATATGGAAATACATGAACCATCTTTCCCTACATATTTGATATTCAACTATCCCAATTAAAATGACCCACATACTTGGATAGTTTTGTACACTTTTCAAATTATTTCTATCTACGTTATCAAAATGTGTAACCCAAATAATGACATTCAAAACAATACTATTCTTAACCTATTCAAACTCACAAATACACTATATCAACTTATTAATAACAAATAAATAAATAAATAACTTATACCCTCATTTCTTTTAATTCTTAACCATTTATTCACTTCAAATCTAATTTCGAGTTTCATATTTTAACTATATAACAAATCTTGGACTTAGTGTCTGATAATGCATCTAACTTGTACCCGATGTCTATTGTGTGTACCCAACTTAAGTTTGCTACTTTCAATGCATCAAACTTTAAAAAGTGTGTTTTAGTGAATTTTGATGATGTTTTGATGATGTGTCAAACTCTCCGAATGTCACATGGCACCCTTAAACTAGTGACACGTCAATAAAGTACATTAGAATGCTCTTTTTGAAAGCTTAATGCATTAAAAATAGTATATATAAGTAGGGTACACACAATAGACATCGGGTGCAAGTTAAATGCATTACGAGATACTAGCCCCACAAATCTTACATTTTGTATATTAGTTCACATTTTTTTTATCCCATAAAAAATTATAATTTTATAAATTGATCAAAATTTAAACTATTTATGAAGTTTAAATCATATAAGCTACATAAAAAAAATTAAAAGTGTTAAAATAACTAATATAAATCTTAAAGTGAAATATATTTCATTGTCATTTATCTATAAATAAATAAGGTGTTACATTAAATAAACACACATTATTTGTATATATTAATCATTTGTTGTTGTATAATATATTACATAAGAATTGAAGATAGTAATCAAAGAAATAAATAATTTTTACTATTACTTTTTTATGTTATTATTTTACATATAAGCTGTAGCTATTACCTAAAAAAACTATCATAACTAAACTTACTAATTAATGTTATAGTTGTTATACTTATACAAGTATTGTGATTAATATAAATAAGATTGTTATAAAATTATTTTTATACTCCGTGAAATTTGTTTTACACATTTTTGCAATGTGATCCATCATTTTTAATAGATTATACTTAAGATAAATTAAATCAAACCTCATAAAATACTCTTTTTTCAATTATATTTTTTTCTGATCTTACCAAAATTCAATTCAAGTGTCTAATTTAAATATGTAATTTTCAGTGTCACATCGAACTTGCATAAATTTCCATTTTAAATATTAACCTTAATGTGTTATGTTATACTACATATATTATATATGTCATTAAAATGGATATGCATTATATCATTCATGGTAGTTGAAACTTAATGATAATTTCTAACGAGCAATATATTGCATGACTTTTATATTTTGACCCTTTTTTAGTTTACTAATTTAAAAATATGTAACAAAACAGTTCCGAGCGCGGGGGTTAAAAATTCTCCTTGTATACATGAACCAAACATTACTAAAGAATGACATGGCATACTTTTAATGGCACTGTTGTATCTCATAACACTGTGGTATAGAATTGATGGTGGACCTTAAATTTAAACTAACAATAAAAATTGGAGTTGTACGGACTACACACATTATATGATAGGGTTGTATAGAAAAAAAAATAAAGATGGTGACGTGTCATTCTATACAACTCTAAAGAGTTGTATGGATTACTAGTGCTTTCGGAGTCAGAAATCTCTTTTGTTGCTTAAAGAGTACGAAATTGCGAGAGCGTGGTCTGAATCTTTCAAGTTGGAGTTTTCATATTCACGTCTCATTTAAAAAAACATAATTTTAAAGAGTTCAAAATGTTCTTTCTTTAATGATAACAAAACTACATCACCATTTAGTAGTCATTACAATTCGTGTTAACTATCACTATTAAGAAGGTACTCAATCTTATGTTATGTTTTGAGTAGAGGAAGTATTTAGACAATTATTAATTAACTCGTAAAACATCTATTCCATTTTAAAGTTTAGTTAGAGGTTTACCATTAGAATGCAATCCTTATAATCATTAAAAGCATTTATGTGGAATATTATGTGTACATTCAAGTATTTTAAAGCGTTATCCAATTTTGTACGGGTACAAAAGAGAAACAGTATAGATGACCCAAACCCATCTAACCTGACCCATTATGTCTCGGGCTTACATATGGATCCGATCCATACGATCAACATGTAGATCCACTACATGTCCTTTTGATAGACAATATTATTTGTCATTAATTTTGATTCTTTGTTAAGCCACTAGTTGAATTTTAAATAGAAGAGATGAAGTCAGCCCCTTAGCCTAATCTATATCTACAACTGACGCGACTCCGTAACGACGTCGCTGTCAATATATCTTGTGGTAACAAAAATGTATTGTTCTGGGTTTTTTATTGATCTTCGACTACTTTGGGGAAAAAGCTCTCTATATCTGTGCACGGAAAAGGCGGCGGCCGCTTAACTGTTCGAGCGCAATGCAGTGATATTGGTTCCGATTCGACAAAGGTAGAATGCATGGTCGAAGGTCCAGTCGAAGAGCAAAGAAAAAAAATCACTCGAAGCTCAGCCCTTTGCTTTGCCACGTATGGTCTGAGCTATTCAGAGCTAATAGAATATGTATTCCATTTGAAATAAGGGGGTTAAATTTCATGGTTTTGAAGCTCTCACGGTTTCTGTCTTTTTTCCTTGCCTAAAACAACTATTATTTGAGAATCAAAATGCCCGCGAAGATGAAAATTGTAATTTTCCAAAATTTAAAGTGCATATGACCATTAGTTAATTTTTCAACTTTAAACAAGATTATTAATTGAAAAGTTACATTTAAATTAGAAACATGGAATTGAATAAAAAGTAAATTCCATAGATGGTCCCTGTGGTTTACACTGATTTACGGAACTTGTCCCTAAACTTTTTTTTTCAGGTTTTCAGTCCAATAACTTTAACTTGCGATAAAAAATGGTCCCTCCGTCTAACTTCGTTAATTTTTGCCCGTTAAGTGGCATCACGTGAGCTGCACACGAGGGTAAATTTGTCCATTCTACTTTCCCCCCACCCAATATTACCCCTTGGACGGTTCATTACTCTCACACACCAACTTTTTTCAAAACAAAAACCTAAACTCTTTTTCCATTTCCGATCAAAATCATAGCTACTAATCGACGATAATCAATACGATCATGGTTCAAGCAGCGTGGCGTGTTCGCCATAAAAGCATTACCATCAATGAACCGGAATTTTATGGTACGGTTAATTGCTATTCTCGTAATTAACGGGCATGGTTTTTTAAAAAATGAGCAATTTCAGCTAAAGATGGTGAATATATGGTCTAACTTGTTTTTTGCTTGAAACAGATAAAATGCCTAATTTTTTCTCACTGAAGATTTATCATGGTGGTGTATTTGCAAAGAATCCCCGTTTGATTTACGAAGGAGGTAAAGTGAGCTATATTGATATGATTGACTGTGACTTGTTTAGTGTACTTGAACTAGATGATATGTTAGAAAGCTTAGTTGTTTAGTGTACTTGAACTAGATGATATGTTAGAAAGCTTAGGTTATGTAGATAATCAACCAAATTGGGTCCATTTTCGAAAGCCAAATAGTTGTCTAGATGATGGTCTTGGGGATCTAGCTTGTCAATGATGAAGATATAAGATTATTGATCATGTTTGTGTCTGATGTCAAAGTTATTGAAGTGTATGTTGAGCATTGTTGGTCAAATTTGAGCACATTTCAAAATAAGTCTAATGATAATGAGATAGGTGACTTAACTGAAACTAGTAACCAGGAAAACATAGCTAAAAGGAGCTTAGAATTTGAAAACAATGAGGCTGAAAACAATGATGGCAGTGAGGAAGGATCACAAGACACAAATAGCTCATCATTGGACTAGATCTCATTTCACATGCACGTTGTTTATTTATTCATATGCATATGCTACTGAATTTGTTGATATACTGATAATAAATTGATCTATTGTTTTATGCAGGAAGAGCCCTTTGTGATATACTTTTGAATAATTTATGTGAAGTGTTCAATAGAAGATTGGTGGATGGTAGGGACAAACCTATAATTAGTTGTTTAGTTTATAAGGGAGTACTTGATGAAGAGGATAGTGACTGTTCAAACAGAGATTGAGAAGCATGATGGGCATTTGACTCCAAATGCTACCAATTTGTTTGATATTGTCAAGAGAGAACCAGGTCAATTGAAGGTAAAATGGAATGTGGAGAATCAGTTTCAGGTTAATGATAGCTCAGGTCATCAGTGTCTAGTGGATATGAATGCAAGGACTTGCACATGTAGGAAATGGGAATTAACAGGGATTCCATGCAAGCATGCAGTAGCTTCTATGTGGGACATGACAATAAATGAAATTGAGGTGGGCATTCCTGAATCATATGTAAATCCCTGTTATTGGTTGACAACTTGGAAGACTATGTATGGATTCAAAATTGGTGCACTCAATGGTATGGCTTTTTGGCCCATATCTACCTCTACTTTGACCATAGTGCCACCAAAAGTCCGTGTGCAAATAGGCAGACCTTCAAAGAAGAGGAAAAAGAGTGCTGATGAGTTGAGTCAAAAAATGATTCATGGAGGTAAGTTGTCAAGGGCTAATGGAACCACAACTTGTTCAAATTGCAAAGAAACTGGCCATAATAAGAGGGGATGCAAAAATGTTCATGGAACCTCACAAGCAGCTGAGAAAAAAACAAGTTCAAAAAAGGGGGCCAAAGCTGAGAAAGGTAAAAAGGAAGCAGCTGCAAAAAAAGGGTAAGAAGAAAGTTGAAGATTAGAAGATGTTTGGTTGTGCTCTTAGTATGTTTAATTTATGTGCAGTTCTTTACTAGAAGATGTTTGATTGTAATGACTTGGGTATATTTTGTGGAATGACTTGCTTATTTTGGTTTGTTTTGCTTCAAATTTATGTGTTTGCAGTTTGTGTTTGTAGTCTTGAAACCAACTTCATTTAATACAAAACAGGTGCTACCAACAACCACATTCATTCATTCAAAAGATTACATTCATACCATCAGACTACATGAGTGGATAACATAACTATCACTAGCAACAACTACATTCATACATTCATTCAAACTACTTCAAAAGAAAACCAAATAAAAGCCCATTTAACACCAAGATAACTGTTAGTGCTATTTTGTATCTTCTTATTTCACCTTGTAGTTGTGTTACTTGTTCTTGCAGAGAATTCATCGACCGCAACAAACCAGGTATAAGCTCAACAATCCTTTCACACATTTTTGAATCATACCACCTAACAAAACCACAATTCGAACCCTGTAAACCAAAAACACATAAAATCATCAAACCCATCAAAAACTGAAAATTAGGTCATCGATTTTGATTTTAAAGATAACGGCTTATGGTTCGAGCGCAGCAATAATATCGACGTCCTGGGTTTGCTTTTGTCCAAGAAGTGCGTATTGTAGTAGAGGCTCCACACTCACATCTCACCATTATCGGATTTTGCTTTTTACGGATTAGAATTTTTTTGCAGAAAACTAATGAGAACGACGACGGGTTGTTTATAAATAGGGAAAAAGGGGTAATATTGGGTGGGGGGGGGGGGGAAGTGGAATGGACAAATTTACCCTCGTGTGCAGCTCACGTGATGCCATTTAACGGGCAAAAATTAACGAAGGTAGACGGAGGGACCATTTTTTTATCGCAAGTTAAAGTTATTGGACTGAAAACCTGAAAAAAAAGTTTAGGGACGAGTTCCGTAAATCAATGTAAACCACAGGGACCATCTATGGACTTTATTCTAAAATAAAACTTTGAAGAAACAAAAAATAATCTATGCAGAATGAAAAGTGTAAGTCGTGAAATTATTTCAAAAATAATTTAAAAATATTCAAAGCATATTATTTTTCAAATATTTTGGAGATTTTTATTGAAAGTGTACTTGGTATTAATTGTCTAGTCATAGCTTCCATATACAAATGTCCCAAGAAAGATCCGGCCATGAATATGCATCACTTGGATGTTATGCATCCCCTAACTGAAGGCTACATTACACATGTTCTTAATTGGATGTGTTTTACAGATTTATTAATCAAAATCATAAGTAATTTCTCCATAGATGATTAAGGATAAAGATATAATTAAGCATAATTTTACATTCGACTCGGCCATAAGTTCTTTTTATTGGTGATTAGTTTACACACATCTAAACGACATTTTAGTCAAAGATTTAGTGAACAAGCATACAACAACTTCTCTTCACAAATCACAATGTTGCGACAGTAGTTTGCGATGAATTTTCGAGGCAATAAATTGCGACCAACTCTTCGTGCTCACTATTTTGCGTCATATATCAAACTAAAGTTCTATGGCAAATTTCCGATAATCATAAAAACCTAATTTCTGATTTTCCTATTTTTCCAGTTTTCAATAAAAAAACCCCTAAATTTTAAAAGCTCAACGAAACAAACTCAAAGAAATTATAAAATTTCATATATATTACAAATTATTATCCAGAACATGCATAAATATGTAATGATATTCGATCGGTGTGATACTTTGAAAGTTACAATATCAAGTCAGTGTGATAATGAGTGTTCTTCCTTTGCCATGTGCTCTCTTTCTCTCTTTTCTCATTCTCTCGCTCATTCATGTTCCAAAGACGGTATTTCTTTCATTCTCTCGTTCTTGTTCAGCCTCTCATTGTTCGACAACAAGGTTTTCCCATACATTCCCATCATCAACCTTTTGATACGTTTTCTGTGATAAATTGTATCAAAAGTAAGCTACGCTATGCATAAAATTCTCAAGCAAGGAATCGTATATGAATAAATTTATAGGTAGGTATGGATATCATTCAATTAAACTACAACGTTTCTATTGTGTCCTTAAGACTTGCTATGATTGTAAGGGACACACAAAATTCTTCATTACTGTCACCATAAATTAAGAAAAATGAGCCAATCGTTACGATGATCATGAGAAAGCTATATTTGCTAACATTAAAAAAATTGAATAAGCTTGGGAAACAGATTTATAAGATCAACAAAACAGGGACATGAATCAGCTTTCTTTACACTAATGATTGTTTGCTAGACTAGTTACCTCTGCCTTGAAGAAACCGCACATTCTCAAGTAGCTACAAATTAATATGCATACATGACACTTTGAACCAGAATGTTGACAACACATGTGCTCAAATTTGGCATGACAAATAATTGTTTCACAAACAACTTAAAACTGACCATAGTTTGAATTCTGAAAGTGTAAACTGTTAAACCTAAAATGCAGGGGGGCATTACAAACCATATAATACATACATGTGAGCAATGAATATATAATTTTCAATTTGCTAGACTAAATTTTGTCCTATCACAATTAACCAACTATCAAGCAAGTTCTTACTGATATAAAAAATCAGATTTGATTTAATTAAACAAATAAGCAAAAACTATAGGATTATAAAACCCCCTGCAAATTGAAACTAGCTGACAAATAGATTAAAATTCCATGTTAAATCATTCGCTTGATTTGGCTGCATCAATACATCAATTTTTTCTTGCATTTTTATGGAAACCAAATATCAGCAATTTACAGTATTAAAGATTAATTAAAGACTGACTTGAGCAAAACCCCACATTATATATGCTCACAAAGTCACAAAGACCATTTAGTATACACACACACACACCGATGTTGACCGGCGGCTGCAACGACGGTGACACCAGCGGTGATTACTGCTGGAGATAGCAGCGGTGGCGACAGGCGACTGCTATTGTGTGGACTTAACTAGGGTTGTTTGGGATGGGGGTGTGGTTTTGGCTTTGTGGGGTTAGATCCGAGAGAGATTCAAAATAGGTGTGAATGTTCAAATAAGAACGCTTCTTATGGTAGGAACGAACGTTTTAATTTTTAATTTTAAGATTAACTTATTTTTTTTGATATAAAAATTATTAGAATTTTATGCTCTAGAATATGAGATATTTTTTTTTAAAAATATGTAATACACATTATAAAAAATTAGTGTGTATCACAGTATCATATATAAAAGTTGTGATACACAATTTTAAATTGTGTATCATATATTTTTATTTTTATTTTAAATCAATCTCATATTAAAGAGAATAAAATTATATTAACCATTGTATTATTAGTTTTGCAAAAAGTGTGCATATGTTAAAATTAATAATGAAAAAGATCGTTCCTACGGTTCCCACAATAATAAGTGATTCTACGATGACTCTACCCATCGTAAAGAAGTGATCAAGCAGCTTTCACGTGAAGAATATTAATATTAATTATGTTTATTTTAAAGCGTTATACCCAATTGTACAGGTACAAATGGATAGGCCGAAACAATCGTGTACATAAAGTATTCAGCCCAACCCATCTAAATCCATGCAGTCAGCCCAACCCATAATCGTTCACAAATAATAGAAAAAAAAAAAAAAAAAAAAAAGAATCGCCTACATGAAACACGATGAAAGTATGAAACTTATCAAGGCAAAGAAATTTCATAACATAACAAAAAAGTTGAACCGCAGTACCAAATAATATGTCCCTTAATACATCCTCCATTAAATACTGTCATTAGAGCTTTTAAAAAAAAATAAGAAATGCATATTACAAACAAGACCATTACTAGGTTGTATATATATCGAACTTATATTGATTGAAGCCATATTGGAGGTGTAAGTTTGCTAATTGATTCACCGTCATAGTGAGGCTCGATGGTTCCATCAGACATATGATAAATCCCCATATCTCTCCCATGCTCAAGACCATCGTCCGTGTAGTATATGCAGTTCCCCTTTATCACTCTGGTTGTGTCCTCTATCCAAAACGATGAATTATAACCCACAAACAAGGTTTTCTTACCTAAGTCCTTCACTTCCGACCATGTTTCACTTTGTAAATCATAACCAAGAACTTGAAAACGCTCTGTCATATAAGTCTTCTTACGTAACTCATCTTCAACATCATCATCATCAAACGTGCTTTTTCTTATTATTACCAATAACCTCTTTCTACCATCGTCATCATCCAACCCAAGAATATACACATTCATCCAACCATCATTATAAGAATCTTGCGACAAAGTTGAAACGTTAACCATAACTGTGGGATCGTCACCATAAATGTCACATGTTTGGATATGACGAATGCTATTAAAAGTATAAACTCGATTGTTGTAATAAGTCATATCGTATATCGCCCCACTGCGACCACTTAAAACAGGTGTCCACTCATTAACTCCAGGTCTGCAAAACCCTAGCTTCGCTGAATTTCCCCACACTACAACCACTATTTCCAATGATGGGACGAGTAGCTTCCAAATGCCTTTTTCCATTTTCTCTAAGGATGTATGAGGAAGGGTGTCGATACTTGGAAGATTGATGGTTTCACGCGATAATGGATTAACAAGTTTAACAGCATAATCATCTCCCGCGGTTGCGAGCCACCCGCTAGAAGACGTACACAACTTACCATATGCTTCAGGCAGTCGTATCTTGTGGATGCTC
Source organism: Gnaphalium uliginosum (assembly GCA_963930675.1). Lineage (NCBI taxonomy): Eukaryota > Viridiplantae > Streptophyta > Magnoliopsida > Asterales > Asteraceae > Gnaphalium > Gnaphalium uliginosum. The sequence goes on along the minus strand of OZ005685.1, from coordinate 44,113,412 downwards.
TCATTTGAAAGAAGGAACAATTCATGAAACTCATCATCTCCTGTTTTCTCTGCAAGCAACAAAGACGGCAACCGGGAAGGAAGTCCATTGGATTTTCGGACTTTAGTTGCAACCTCTACGGCCGCAGAATGCCAAGACTTGCACACGCCTGCAAACGAGGGATAATCTTTGTAGAAAACGATATGTTTCTGTGCTATTTTAACGAGTAATTCGGGCAACATCTCAGACCATTCCATTTTTAATTCACGTCATGTCAGCACCTACAAACGATAAAGACTAATTGGAAGTCGATTTAGGTTAATGTTGTTGTTTGTGAAACATGTTGGCTTTGTTTGCATTTATACTTGTTTAGAGACGATCACAAATCACAATGGGTTTGGCTGAAAATCCAGACGTACAACTTCCAAAAATCAATTACGCTTCAAATTTGGAATATATTATCAATTAATTATCAAATTAAAAATATTTGAGATTTAATTTTGTAATAACTTTTCTATTATCAAATTTGGAATGTAATAAATTACGAGTTGGTGTAATATATTTAAAATTTATGAGGACTTTTATTGACTTAAATTAACACGTTATTCTTATTCTTACAGATATAAGTAAATGGGGATTTAATTTGGAATGTATTATAATTACTCCGGTTTGATTTCATTCCCCTTATGTAAGCATAGGATAAAAAGAATGGGTATTTCACTCCCCTTATGTTGATATATATATTAAAATATTAATATTAATATTAATTATAAACAAAATAAGCTTGAAATATAAGCCACCCAAAACACCCCTGTAAAACATTGAATGCTTTTTTGTATATAGCATAATAATAATAATTAGAGTAAATTACATTCCCCGTCCCACAACTATATCCTTAATTTCACTCCTCGTATCCGGGTCCAACTTTCGACCCCTACTAGAATCAACACGTTATCCATACTTTCGAACCCACCCTTCTGTCCACATCTGTTTAAGATACTCATACTGCAAGTTCGAAGAGCATCAGTATAACAATAGAGAAAGAAGTAAAAACCTTTCCAAGAAGAGAAAGTTGATCTTCCAGACGATGAACTTGTTATCACCTATTGATTAGATAAAAAATAATGCAACAGAATCAGAAACCTATCAATGTCCGATTCATTTTATTGTAAACTGTGTGTCCCCTTAAAATAATATGTGACGTCAAGCTCCCATTAAAAGTAACAAAGTTACCTTAAAACTATAACCTTGATCGATTAGAAATTGCTGTTTCTTAGTTGAGTAGTACATTTCCTGCATTACATAAGAACTAACTCAGCCTACAGCTTTGCCAATCACAAACACCAAGTTTATGGGTTGCAAAGTTCATTCAAAATAGGGTTAACTATCAAAAAGACATACCATAGGCCATTAAACAATTTACAATTATAATTAACTTGATCATCGTAAAAAAGTCAGACAATGCTAGTATACTTAATCATAAGCAATCAGGCATTGGAATATTTTTTTCCTCTTTTCGTTGACAACTTTGAAGTAAATAGCTGTCAATCTGAAGAATCATCAATGTGTTAACCCTTTAATATTACCTGTGTATCTGTAGATGCTAGGGAATAGAAGAAAGCATTGAATTCTTCTCTTCCTCCAGCCATTCTATCTTGAAAACGGCCCTATATTTGATCATTGATTCACAAAACACAAAAGAATCAGTTAGCAACTTGTAGATCATCATAACAAAGTCCGGTCAACTTTAGGCACCATTTAAAAGAACAAAGCCAAAAATACCTTTGCCCTGAGAATACGTCTAAGACGCAGATCTTCTTTACGTCTTGAACCAGCATTTGATGATATTTGAATAATCACATTTACCTCAGGAATATCCATGGAGTTATCACCCACCTACAAGAAACAGCAATAATGAAACAACCATATAATATACAACCAAAAAAAAGTAAAGGTAGGGGAATTATTGGGAATATAGGGAATATACTTTTGAAAGGAAAAACAGTATTGACTTCCTTGCTAGTTTTGAAAGCCTCTAGAATCTTTGTCCTTTCAATATGGCTGCACATGATGTATAAATGATTTATTTTCCAATTGGATCAAGACAAAGATAAAAAAAAGTTGTTGCAAGAACCGTAAGTCATAACAAACCTGGTAGCACCATAGATCATCAGTTTTCGAAGTTTCATTGCATGTTCAGTGAGTGCAAAAAGGTTGTCAGCAAAAACAATTATCTTATCTCCACACTGCCGTTCATGGAATCGAATAAGAAACTCGCAAGCCCTAAAGTTGTTAGGGTTCATCACATATAGCGCCTGCAATTTTAAACAAAACATTTTTAATTTTCAGTTACGGGTCTAATTAGAACAGTCACCAAAAAACTCTTTTGTCATTGGACACCACACTTCGGCACATTGTACATTTGCAATGAATCCTCCTTTAACCAAATCCAACCAATTTGCCTCATACAACTTCGGATCAATAAGAAAATTTAGATCTGCAATCCTTTCATCCTCTCTAACAAGTGTAGCTGCAAAATTAAGAATTGCCACCTCAGACAAAAAATAGAATAAGAGAATTTACCACATACATCTTTAATTATTAGAAGCGTACCAGTAAGCCCAAGCTTGCAGTGAGATTTAGCGATGCTAATGACTTTACGAAACATGTGTGCAGTAACCACGTGCACCTGAACAAGCACCAGTAACTGTGAACAAGGTCCATTTCACATAACTAAAATGAAAACTCACAAACTAAAATTTAGTTTTACCCCGTCCATGAGTAACAAACCCCATTCTCTATTTCTGATCTCCTCAATAATCTTTTTAGATTCCTCAGATCTCTTACCACCAAAAGCAACCATGTTATATGTGGTCACAACAACTCCAGCATTTCCACGAAATCTCTCTTTGCTGTCAGATGTAAACCGACATATATGTTCATCCCGAATATTTGACCACAACTTGAACTGAAAAGCCCATTGATCCACCGATGCTAAACACAGACAACTTTTCTTTATTCGGCAGGCAGCAGAAACACCGACTAATGACTTTCCAGCACCACAGGGTAAAACAATGATGCCACACCTTGCTCTACCTGTAAAAGAGGTAAAGGTAAAAAAGTTGCACATTTTGAAGTCTTCCAGAGTCTGATATAAATGCATACAACATCCCAAACAATCTTTATTTAAGGATTTAGGTTCTGATTAAGTAATATGGTTTTTGTAATATAAGATAGAAGCAGACTTTGCAGATTTCACAGATCTTGACAGTGTCATTACCATTTCCAAATATCTTGCTAAGACTCTTCTCTTGACAGTGTCATTACCATTTCCAAATACCTTTTTATTATCAAAGTTGACAACGTATTTTCAAAACTTATATATGTACATTGGTGACACCAGGACAAAAACGTAAGTATGAAGGTGATCTGTACCATAAATCCTAAAAAATAATGTATAAGTTAGAGTTTAACAAATCGTAACATAAACATGATATATTGATTTTAGATAAAATGACTTCCAGCTTACACTTAAGTTATAATAGAGATTAATTTGTTTTAACTTTCGAAACTATTATTATTAAGAAAGAAAAGTTGAAAATTATGGTAGTAATAATGCTAATATAGTTTATGTTAAAATCATAGATTTTAAAGAAAGTATAAAAATGATTAAAAATTCTTGAAGATGTGTTAAAATAAAAGATAACTACAAATTAAAAATGGATTATATATTTTTGTTTTAGTGGTGGATAACAATCAAGTGATGTAAAAGACTAAAGTACCTTTCAAAATATCATGAGATAGTAAGTTATCATGGTTTAATATTAGAATTACCTTTTCAACCATCAATATTTCATGATATTATGTCATTCTAGTTTGTGGATCGATTATAATGCAAAGCTCATGAGGTTTAATTACCCAAATAGTTTGTGGATTGATTATATATATGTGTGTATATATATATATATATATATAACACAAACAATCTACATAATACTACACACTAATTGTTTCATTTCACATAACACATTCATTAATTGTAGATATAGTGTATACTCCAAAGTATCCCTTAGTATCAATCTAGAAAGTAAGTGGCAAATTTCTCATGATGGTTATCACCATAATATTATGAAAAACGTAAATGATATTTCATGAGTTTTTCAAGGATTTCCTGATATTTTTAATAGTAATATTATAAATTCTCGTTGAATCATGAATCATATCACTCATCAATGTATGGACGTAGTCAATAGATGAGGAGATCGAGGCACCATCAAGGGCCTAGCACACGATCAAAATATTGTTACATATATCGATTCCCATCGTATATAAGTGGAGAATATTATTGGCAAGTGCGGTGAGGGTCACCGAGTTTTGAACACCTGCAATTTTTAAAGACACATGCATTACTATAATTTCAATGTCAAAATATACAAAAAATATACTACGATAAAACCTCAAACTATAAGTCTATAACCAATTGTTAATGTGGTGACTAATTAAGAATTTTGAAAGACTATCAGGACCCAGAACTTTTGTTGCTTAAAGAGTGTGAAATTGCGAGAGCATGCATTTTGAATCTTTCAAGTTGGAGGTTTCAAAATCTGCTATTTCATATTCACGTCTCACTAAAAGCATTAAAAGCATTTATGTGGAATATTATGTGTACATGCATTCAAGTATTTTAAAGCGTTATCCAATTGACAACTACACATGGATAACCCAAAACGAGTACAAAAGAGAAACGGTATTGATGACCCAAACCCATCTAACCTGACCCATTATGTCTCGGGCTTACATATGGATCCGATTCATACGATCAACATGTAGATCCACTACATGTCCTTTTGATAGACAATAATATAATTTGTCATTAGTTTTGATTCTTTGTTAAGGAAAAATGACACGACCCTAGAAGTTTCTATGTAGTTAAAAGGATATTATGGAATTGTAGACATCTTAGTCGAATATTATATTATTATTATCTATAAATATAAATATAAATATAACTATTATAGGACATGAATGTAAGTAATGTGAAAATGTACAAAACATTCAAGATCTCATGATCCATGCATATAAATAGCATGAGCCCTTAGGTGTTATGCATCCCCTAACTGAAGCTACATTACACATGTTGGATGTGTTCTTAAAAAACATTTTTACAGATTTAATAATCAAAATCATAAGTAATTTCTCCATAGGTGATTAATTATTTTTATTTTTAATACTTGGTTGAGGATTTCTTTATTTGAAATTAAAATGGAAAAAATGGTATTGTAATGTTCATCTATTTCGATTTAAGGTACTTATCTTTAATATATTCAATTTAAGGTATCGAACTTTCAATTTTTACTCAAGTTAGGGACATGTTTTACGTGAAATTTACAAATGACGAGTTATCACCGAATTTCTTCGTTACAAGTAACATATCTACTTAATTGATTAATATTTCTCGACTAATTTAAAAAAAATGAGCGATAAGAGAGAATTTAACAAAAAGTCGTTAACTTAAATTACTTTCTTCTCACTTAATATTTTTCAAAATTGAATGAGGAATATTAATTACTTTTCCCAAATAAAATTGAATTAACATTTGCAAAGACAAGAACTATATAGATCCTCTACTAAAAATCGTCACAATTAGGGGGTTTTTATTTGAGATTATTGATTCAAATTTTCATTCAGGTTGTGAATCAATTATGGATGGGGTCGGGTCACTCCGCACCAATTTTAATAACATGGGTCATAGGGGATGATGTTGCATCATCTTCCACATCATCACACTCATGGATACGTATGTGTCACCATGTTTTGTTCTTCTATTTCAATATAAAATTCAAAAAAATCTCAAATGATTTCTTTACCACAATGTGCGTCAGGATTGTTCCAATTAACCCTTGAATGTAACAAATAACACATTCAAAAAAATTCTACATCTAGTTATCTATCTACACTACATAACTCGACAAGATTTTCGTACCACAATGAGTCTATAGACGTGGTGGTGGATTTTGGAGTGGACGTTGGAGGTCCATGGCACCTCTCGCACTTTCAGAAGCTAAGTAACACTTTCCGCATTGGTAACAAGGTTCGGGATGCTTTTTGTAATTGTGATGTTTACTTGAAGATTTATTAGTGAAAAAATTATAACATGTAGCACAATAACCTTTCAATGGGCGTTCCTTGTATAATCTCTCCTTTTCCTTTTCTTTAGAAAAATGTTAAAGGTTAAACAAAAACTTATGGACCATCGAAAATAGATGTAACAAATAGAAAAGTTAATACATTTTGACTGGCAATTTTTCTTACTATGTGGCTAGCGAATTAACCACATTCATTAGGTGGATTATGGATATGGATTTAATTTTACTTTAGATAAATAAAAAAAACTTAAATGGATATTTAATACTATAAATATGGCATCACTTGCTCCATAGTTGATCCATTGCCTTTTATAACGAAGCTGATACAAAGATCGAGTTCCCGTATGATCCATTGCATATGGTGCTCGTCGTTTACATGTTTGTTTCATGTTGAGTTTCTAATATACTCATATTGAAAATGCTTACAATTCCAAACTTTGCAAAACTACATCATCTTATTTTACTCCCATATGCGTTACTTTCTATTTTTGTTCAAATTAAAAGTTAATCAACACCAATTGATTGATAATACCTTAATTACACAAGATATACATCTATTAGTTGACCTAAAAAGAGGTAGAGAAAATTTCTTATTAGTTAATGTTCTTTTAAGAGCTCAATTATAAAAACTCTCTAAAAATTGAAGATTCATCATTTATGTGAGTTTTCTCATTTGTAATCGTTTTAAAAAAAAATTACGTTTTTAAATTTTAGCTAATTTGTCAAACATTAAAATATATATATATATATATATATATATATATATATATATATATATATATATATAAGCTTCAAGCTTCAACTTTTAACTCTAAACGTAATAGTTTCAGCTACTGGTAGCTAATTTGATTATTACTAAAAAAGGAAAAGATATTCTTTGATTCTTTATTAGAATTCTAAAAGATTTCTTCTTATCAGCCCTAGCCATGCAACAGGCCCAACCCACAATCGCTATCGCAAAAACCTCTGTGTACACCGAAAACTCGCACCATCATTTTCAACAAGCTAGTAATTCGTACGTCACCAAAAGTTTGTGTACGACACTAATTATGCTTATGATGTTTGTTTTTTCTTTTTATTGGGTAAAAGGAATACCCCGCAAACTTTGTAAAACACAATTAATGGTGTAAATATAAACTTTTAGTGGTGCACGAATTATCAGTCATTTCAATATATTTGGATTGTTATAGCATTGCCACTATCTCGGTCAAATCCAGTGAAAAATGTCCACCACATGTCATGTCCAAAACATCATATTTGGTGTTTGATTGTAAAAATCTATTTTGTGTTTGATTGTAAAAAAACTATGTAGAGCATACTCACCAAAATTTGTGCAAAACTTTAGGATTTTATATCAAATTTGAAGCAACGTTATCTACAATTACACATATACACATCATATTCAATGATACTCGAACTCACAACATCTTAATCAATTAGTTACGATCATATCACTTGATCAAATCCTTCTTGATGAAATAACTAAAGACGTAATATTCATCATTAATTTTCAATAAATTTACGTTTGTAATGATAATATTTATTAAACTTGAAAATAAACATGCACTATCGTAGGTTTTAATAACCTTTATCGTTACAAAGTTATCACTTAATTATGTTTAAAATATTATTAAATTAATTGATTTTAAATATATAAACTAACTAATCGAAGTAAGTTATAATATAAAAATAGTTTAGCAATGATATATAAATATTATTATCAGTTTGATGTGACGCATACATTGAAAATGAATCATATCTTAATCTCGGGCAATACAAAAGACATATTTGCATGAAATTTGATGCACCATTTTGTGTATAAGTTGAGATGATCAAGGAATATAGATATTATTAAATTTTATCAGAGAGTTGTTTTCCTCAACCTATTATTAAGATATAAATAATCTTCAACTATAGTAATGTAAATGTCATTATGTAACTTCGGAGTATGATTTCATCAATCTATGCGAGTGTAAATTTACTAGCAAATACTCCAAATAGAGTCGTTAGCAATAACCCGATTTTGACAATTTTTTTGTCAAAATGAAAAGAAATATGCTATGCACTTTACCATTTAGCATTTGGGATGATCTGTGACGCTGCTATTCAGTTTTTTGAACCCGTAACACAAAAAAAAACTGAAACAAAATATGTAATTTTTTATAATAAATTTACACTTTATATATCGAATGGACTTGTAGCTATAGTTACCCTTATCTTGAACGTGTCTCCGGCCCTGCACTTCAGTGGTGAAAAAACATTCCAAAGGGATTTCTGTTTTTATAATGAAAACATAATTTTCTTGTTAGATCATCGTTAGGTTGACATTTAACATTGTAACTCGATAGTGTATGAATACGATTATATGAACTAAATTTGAATTTATTGACATCACTATCAAACATGTAGAACTTTACATATTAATCTTGTCAAGACGATTTAAATGAGTCAAACATATTGAAAATTATCAATAACTTATTTAAATGAATACGGTAAATCATTTGTGTATGTGAAAGTGAATCATTATTAGAAAAAAACTCAAGTATGCATGGATATTTTAAAGTTAATTGCATGGTTGGCTTGTGTTTTATATGCAGTAACATTTATTACATGTATTTCATTTTTTTATTAAAAATTCAAAAACATAAAAATCGTTACAAAGAGGGTCTCTCCCTCGTTCAATTTAATATTACAGCCGTTAAGTGCATTAAGATAACTATTTTAGCCCTTATCAAAATCGAACACTTTTTCAATCATCTTTCACCTCGACGGTATCTCCTCTTAAATCTCCCTAAAAATTGAGGGCTAAACTAGTCACTTTATGGGACCATTGTTTGCTACATGTTTGATATCCAACTCTCGCAATTAAAAATGACCCATATACCTTGAGAACACCAAAGGTAGACACGGTACTTAGATATATATTTATATTTATTTTTGTTTAAATGTTTTTGTACCCCAAACAATTTGTTATGGGGCAACAACTTCTTGTACATGATACCATCATTACAACACACGAGTTGTTTTTGCTCACGTACCATACTGTATATATATTGGATTTTGGATTTTCAGAATAACGTACAACACTCATGGAACGTATGTAAACGAGGAGAGTCACAGTCGAGGAGAGTCAGATGAATGTGCGAAAAATGAAAACCTGAACTATAACTAATTGTTAATCTGGTGGCTAATTTAGAATGACCAAAAGTTATGATAATTAATTGTGGATTTATGTGCAATGCATAATTAGACCACTTGCAACGCGCCCCTTTTGTGCGTCGTTAACGACTCACAACGCTCAGAACGCCTACAGTGAACTTTGTGCTCATGGGCATTGTGTGAGGAAACGGGCAAAAATTGGGCCTTTTTGTGGGAGCCACGGCGGCATGAGGGAAACCACCTGCAATCGGCTTCGTGCTCCGGTTTAATTGAAAACAAGAAGAAAAAAAACGTTTTTAAAAAATTTGACTGTTAAAAAAAATCTTTTTTTTAACAGTTCAACAGTTATATTTTGAAGAAAAAAATTATTCATCCCAATTATTATCTATAAATACCTCACAATTCCAACTTCTAGAAACACACAACAATTCATACAATTCATCTATATACAAACACATGAGGATAACGGATTCGCAATAACTTCTCTCGAGGAAGAGATGATCGATGACCCGGCTAACCGGCCTCGTCGGGATTTAGGACTCGTGTAAAAGACCCTGAATCAAGAATAAAAGAAATACGCGGTAAAGATGTGCATGACCAACTACGGGACGATCTCACCGAGGACATTTGGACGCTTCCACCAAACTTCGCACCTTAAATGCATAGTTAATTGTAATGTTTTTATTTTGAAGTATTGTATTTAAGTACTTTTAATTTTATTAAGTGTATCTTATTTAATTATTGTATTGTATTGTAATTACTTAATTAAATGTATTAGTTTTTGTTAAATAAATGAAAATTAAGTTAGTAGGGCTTAGGTGGTAGAAATGGGCGTTCTAATATTACCATTGATAGTGGTTAACATGATGTTGTACTGTTATACTGACGTGACGTTCAGAACGCGCACAACACTATATTACCGTTGCGAGTGGTCTTAAGAATTATTTAGTGTCAAGAATCACACATTGAATCAGTTTCACTTATTATAAGAAAAAACACAGTATAATTATAGAAAATAATGGTGACAGAATAGTAATTTGATCGATAGATTATGTATTACATATTAAAATTTAATTGATCCAGTTTAACTAAATAATTGAAATTTATTTATAATTTATGTGAAATATAAATTAGAACTAATGTGCGGTGTGTAAGTTAAAAAAAGCAAGTAGCTATTAAATTAACTGATTCAAATTATTAATTATTAACTTATATATTCATGTGTTTAGTGAGAAGGGTAGAAATGCGATTTTATTTATTAAGACTTGCACAGGCCCGCAAACGAGAGAGAATCTTCGTAGAAAACAATATGTTTCTGTGCTATTGTAACAAGTAATTCGGGCAACATCTCCGACTTTTCCATTGTATCAACTCAAATACTAACGAAACAGATTATTGAATAAACACTAAATTAAAACCAAAGCCAATTTGAAAATCGTACCTCAATCCTGTGAAAACTCGAAACGTGGGTATAAATCTATAATTGTAGTTATTTTCCATTTGACTCTGCAATTGTTGTTGGGTTTTGTTTTTTAAGGAAAACAAACACAGATGGGTTGGGATTGCCCTGTTTTTACTTTGGTTATACGGTTAATACTATAACGGAAAAGGATCTCGGGTTTAATTATCATAATTATTGTCCACTTGGCAAAACAAGCCCTTCTATTTTTGGGTTTCCATACTTTTGCCCCTAAACCAAACCAAACGTTTTTTTGTTTTTGTTTTTTCGGTCACTACTCGTTAGCGGATACAGATAGTCAGATACTCCATTTTAAGAGAGTTACGCCTTGTGTAACTAATTTTAAGAGCACCGTCAATAATATGCATAAGCCTCAACCCATTTAAGTTAATTCAATGCATTCAACCCAAACCCTTATATATTATTACATAAAAATAAAACTTAGAAGTATCTAAATAAGTCTAAGAAATTTCATAACATAACAACATACCCAACTTGAAAGTTGAACCACACAATATCCCCCTTAATACGTCGATTTAATAGTGTCATTAAAGTTTTAAATTAAGAACTATAAGAAATGCATAAAACAAACAAGACTATTATTACTACGTTGTATATAGAACTTATATCGAGTGAAGCCATATTGGAGGTGTGAGTTTGTTAAGCGATTCTCCGCCGTAGTGAGGCTCGATGGTTCCATCAAATATATGATAAATCCCCATATCTCTTCCATGCTCAAGACCATCATCCGTGTAGTATATGCAATTCCCCTGTATCACTCCGGTCATGTCCTCTATCCAAAACGATGAATTATATCCCACAAAAAAAGTTTTCCCACCTAAATCCTTCACTTTCGACCATGCTTCACTTTCTAAATCATAACCAAAAACTTGAAAACCCTCTGTCATATAAGTCGTCTTCTCGCCTAACTCATTTTCATCTTCGTCACCAAGAACAATAAGATTATCATCACCAAACGTGGTTTCTTTAATAATTATGAATAACCTACTTCTACCATCGGCATCATCACATCCAAGAATATATGCTTCCAACTTACCCTCATCATCATAAAGATCTCGCGGTAACCATGAAATGTTAACCATAACTGTGGGATTGTCACCATAAATGTCACATGTTTGGATACGATAATTGCAGTTAAAAGTATAAACTCTGTTGTTGTAGTACGTGATATCGTGTATCCGCCCACACCAACCATTTAAAACAGGTGTCCACTTGTTATCTCCAGGTCGGCAAAACCCTAGCTTCCCTGAACTTCCCCACACTACAACCACTATTCCCAACGACCGTATCATTGATGGGACGAGTAGCTTACAAATGCCTCTTTCCCAATCTAATGTCTCTAGGGATTCTGGAAAGGTGTCAATACTTGGAAGATTGATGGTTTCACGCGAGAATGGATTAATAAGTTTAATATCATAATCATCTCCTGCAGTTGTGAGCCACCCTCTAGAAGACATACACAACTTACCATATGCTTCTGGCAATCGTATCTTGCGGGTGCTATCGTTGGAGAGAAGGAACAATTCACGAAACTCATCATCTTCTGTTTTCTCTGCAAGCAAAAAAGATGGAAACGCCGAAGGAGGTCCATTATTGGAGTTTCGGACTTCAGTTACGGACGCAGAATGCCAAGACTAACACACGCTCGCAAAAGAGAGATAATCTTCTTACAAAACAATATGCTGTTGTGCTATTTTAACAAGTAATTCAGGCAACATCTCCGACCATTTCATTGTGTCGAATAATATTTTTTTTTTAAGTAAAGTCAGCACCTAATAAAGACAAATTATATCGAACGTCGATTTGGTGTGGAATATTGTGTTACTCCGTAATATATTTAATTTATGAGAACATTTATTGGCTCTTATTACGCATCATGCTGACTTAAATACGCGTTATTTATTATTTATTATAGATATAGAAATAAATGGGAATTTAATTTGGAATGCATTAGGAATTTGGGATTGCCGTTTTTACTTCCGGTTTCATTTCTTTTCCACTCAAGTAAGCATGGGATAAATAATTGGGATTTCTATTATTTTTTATAATAGTTTAAGACCCGCGACAACGCGGAAAATTTAAATTGAATTTATAAAATGAGTTGTTTTTTTAATATATGTTAATGTTAACATTAAGCTATTATTAATAAAAATTCATTAAATTAGTCAATGATAATTTAGATATTTTCTTGTGAATTTGATTTTTTATTTTACGTGGTGAGATATTTTAGGGATATTTTCTTACTTTTAGGAAACAAAATATTATGATTAGTTATGAAAAAAAAAATTCTTTTTAATTATATCCAAATTTTTTAATTTTAATTAAAATAATTAAGTATTATGAATTAATTTAGGTGGTCGGATCGATTTGAGAAAGTACAATTAATGGTTAAGATTTCTCCATTGTATTCTGGTTTAAGTATATATTAAAGATATATAATAAAAAATAAAATTAGATAAGCATAGTATAAAATGTTTTAATTTATAAAATTCTTAAGTTAAGCATCACAAACGCTTTAGATGCTAATATTAAAGGCAATCTCCCATGACCAACAAGCATATAGGTGAGATTTGATATTACAAAATTCCCCACATTGGTATGGTAAGCATCGTATATTGTGTGTGTGTGTGTATATATATATATATATATATATATAGGGTGAGGATCCAGTGAGAACTTCAAATTAGTGAGAACCGTGAGAACTATGTACGCGCTTCTTCTTCTTCTTCTCTGTAATCTGAGTGTTTCTTCTTCCTCGAATACCTACTGCTCTTTTAATTTAAAATTAGATTAATATGAAAATAATTGGACATAATCATACGCATATACAATCATTTTGCAAACCAAACTTTTAATTTTCTGTTTATAAATTAGGTGCAGAACGCATATAGGTGCAGAACGCAGTTGCAGGTAGGTGCTACGCATATAGGTGCAGAACGCAATTGCAGTTAGGTGCAGAACGCAGGTAGGTGCAGAACGTTAGTGTAAATGTTGCTTGCAATTAATTGTAGAAACGGATTTAATGAACTCATCTTCCAATTAATTGTAGAAACAAATTTAATCCTTTCTTCTTCTTTTTAAGATTTCGGGGAGCCGATCACCATTGCTACCCATCGTATTTCATATCAATTTCACAACTGATGCACTTTGCCGCAAGTAAATCGCAAATGAAAACAAGATGAAAAGAACTCCGGTGTGTTGTTACGATTACAGTGACGTCGTGAACGCTGGAGAAGATGATGTATCATCGATGTTGCCTGTAACGTTTTGATTTAGTAATTAGTGAGAGAGAATGTTTGATTTGATCGATTGAAATAGAGAGATCCGATGGTCTGAATTTTGGGGATACAATGATAGAAGTAATAACGCGAGTGAATTTGCTTTTGATGGGTTTGGGCTTTGATGATGTTAAATTGATAAAGGCCAGATAAGTTTTTAAGTTAAGATATTGGTTCTCACGGTTCTCACCATAGTTTAGTTCTCACCCGATCCTTTTGTTGGTGCATAAATGTGTGTCAGTCAGTTGGTCAACGTTTGTGCCTGTCAAAGTTAATTAGTCTAAGTATGTGAAGTGTTGAGTTTGTATGTTCGAGTCTGTAAACGAAGTGTAAGTATACTGTTCGTGCGACACAAAGCCTGTGTCGTTATAGCGACACAAAGGGTAGTGTCGCAATGGGCTGAGCCTGCGACATAGTGCTTGTGTCGCAGGGTCCAGTAGGGTTAGTATATATAGAGAGTTAGAATTTCGTTTTAGGTTGAAAAAACCCTAGAGAGAGATAGAGATACGACAGAGTGTGAGAAGAGGAGAGTGTGTGAATTGTAATCTTTATTCTTCAAGTGTTAATATATACGAAAAGATTATAAAGTCGTTGTGTTTGTGTTTACATTTCAATTGCTTGATTGATTATTTTCGCCTTTCAATTGAGTCAAAACGACAAGTCTAGATCCCAGAACAAGGGAACCAACACCTTTCACTATATATATATGTGTGTGTGTGTGTGTGTGTGTGTGTGTGTGTAGAGTTCTAATGAGAACACTTTTAAAATAAAACGGCTAAGAACACCTCAAATGCACACATATATAAAATAAAATCATTAGATTCATACTCATACATCTCAAATATGCAAAGAAAAATTGATGCACATTTCTAAAAATGCACAAAATTCGAAAAAACGCGTGATGAACAATTATCTCTATAGATGTGCATCAATCGTTTTTTCGATTTTTGTGCAGTTTTAGAAATGTGCATCAATTTTTCTTTGCATATTTGAGATGTATGAGTGTGAATCTAATGATTTTATTTTATATATATGTGCATTTGAGGTGTTTTTAAACGTTCTTATTTTAGAAGTGTTCTTATTTGATCCAAACTCCGTATATGTATATATATATATACATATACATATATGTATACATATACATATACATATATGTATATGTGTATACATGTACATATATGTATATGTATATGTATACATATATGTATACCTATACATATATGTATATGTATACATTTACATATATGTATATGTATATATTTACATATATGTATATACATATATATATATATATACTAAATGAGTATAAAAGAAAGCTCTAGAATTTGCAACGTAATCATGAATGTCACGTGTCAATCTTTTAACTTAGTTAACAAATTATTTAATTAATATTATTTTATTATTTTATTATTTTATAATAATAAATATAAATGTTACATATATTATAATAATATGGAAAGAGGAAACCAAAGTCCTATAAATTATTTAATTCATATTATTTTATAAATTATTTTATAAAATATGTACTACAATTATCATTTAATCACTTAATATATAAAATAATTCTAATAAATTACCATGCATTGCACAGGTCTTCCACCTAGTAATGGGACTGGATCAGAAGTACTATTTTCTGGGAAGAGAGAAGCTACACATTCATCATCGATGAATGTTAACTAATTCCCTTAATATTCAGCATATGATGTTATAGCTTATAAAAAATAGTTTATTGATTAATATTAGTAATTATAACATCGGTTTTAATTAATATTTATTGGTAAAAATATGTTTTTATACGTTTTGATTATCATTCATTAACAATGAATGTTAACCAATAGTTTTTCAAAGAAAATGATATTATCCAATTCGGTTAACATTCATTAATGATGAATATTAGAAAACTCTCTTAATATTCATCATATGATATTATAAGTTATAAAAAGTAGTTTATATATGGATATTAGTAGTTATAATATCGATTTTGATTAATATTTCTTGATAAAAATATTATTATTTTTACGTTTGATTATCATTCATCGCGAATGAATGTTTAACTTTCATCGTTCCCTCAAAAAATTACATCCCTCTTTATTTTTACCCTATATAAATTATATATATTCT
Source organism: Gnaphalium uliginosum (assembly GCA_963930675.1). NCBI lineage: Eukaryota > Viridiplantae > Streptophyta > Magnoliopsida > Asterales > Asteraceae > Gnaphalium > Gnaphalium uliginosum. The sequence goes on along the minus strand of OZ005685.1, from coordinate 44,097,249 downwards.
TATAACAAAGACCACATATGTCGAAATATAGAGGGTGTGTTTAGTTTATGGAGATTAAGCTTTACTGAACTCATGATAGATCATTATGTTAGCTCCTGACATGGCACTCATAGATCCACAACACGACAAGCACGAGCTTTTTGAAGGGTGATGTCTTGTGTATCATCTTTTAGTACAAGTACTTTTTACCCGCGCGTTACACATGTAATTTTAAAAAAGCAATAGACTTTAATATGAAATAAAATCTTTAAGAGTTACAATATATAATAAATTGTGAATCGTAACTTACCTTAATAGTAACATGTTGCATTTCTTCTAACAATTTAAGAAATGATTAAATTAATTAGTAAATTTTTCTTCAACTTATATTTCATATTTTAATATGTTTGTTTTTCATCGTCAAATAATATTTTTTCTTTACGTAAAATTTATGACATAAACAAAAAAAGATATAATATTTAAGGTAAAATTTGATTTAATATTATCAATATCGCACTTAATAACAACACATCTTTAATTTGTAAAAAATTGATAAAATAATAACGACACTTATAATCTTAAGAAAAATCTATCGATATTATGTTTATTATCTTTTTTACACCGAATGAAGTATTTAAAATGCTAAAACAACATATTATTAATAAGTTGTTTAGAACTTTATATAAGATAAATGTATATGAATTTTCAAGAATATATAATTCTATAACAATAACTAAAATATATTGACCTACAATACCTAACTTTAAATACATATTTAATTGAAATGATTTTTTTTTATGTATATAAATTTTATTTATAATGAAACACACTTGAAAAAAAAATTAGACAAACTTTTAAATCCTTCCGGTTAAGAATCTAGATTACTATAATAGAGTAACAGTTTTTCTACATAATTACGTAAAATAAAATTAGACAAGAGTGAAAGAGAGTCTATGCGGGTTATAAGGTTTCGGGTCAACCTAGTGAAACAGATTAAAAAGGAATATCAGCTTGATTTACCTGAAAAAAGGAGTATCACTTTTTTCCATCCATTCATCACTAAACAATCTCTTCAATACCTGCACATAAGCATCCAGTAAGGAACTACTCCAATTAAATAAATGAGCCTTGTAGAGGGGGAAAATATGAGTAATATTACCTCTGGAAGAGGAGATTCAACCATGTACCGATTGTTCTTCAGTGTAAACTTTACTTTACTGTGATTGGCTGTAAAAGCATGAATGAAACAAATCATCTCCTTGGTCTTTGAAAGCTTATTCAAAATAGCAATAATTGTCTCAGTTTCCGCACCACTGACACAGCCACGTAAAGTGAGTGAGGAGTGAAGTTGTATTCATGCATTGACTCCGGCCTACAAGTACAAAACCACAGGCCCTTAAGATCCCAAAACTATACACACAAAATTATATGAACCCCATTGCTACCTGCAAACATATACTACCTGCAAACAGGTTCCGCGATTGCAATTATTGAATATATTATTGAATTGGCTATATAGGAAAAGGCGAACCCCATTGCTATTCAGAATGATATAGCAAATCTCCTGAATATATATTTAAAACAGAAAGCTATAGAAGCAAGAGCATTGATTCTTTGTGAATGGTTCAAGGCCCATTCAGTTGGTGGTAAGAATAAGTTTCTATTAATACTAGATGACGTATAAGTCACAAACCCAAATATAAGCATATGCTCCAAACTTCAAACTTCAAGTTTCTATTAAATTTTATATATGTTTATAAAATAAGAAGTTTTAAAAGAAGGACCAAGTGATAAAGATGTATGAAAAGAGGATGGCAAATGAGGTTTTTTCACTGTTAGCAAAATCCATATCGTAATGAGAAGATACATCTCAAACTACGTTATCAGTTCAACAAGTATAATTCTTTGTTTGGAAGTGCAAGATATTTAATGGCTCACCAATACCCACTCCCAAACCCATCACTACACGATGTTTTGAAAATTGAACCGGTCAATGAACATGTAGATTAATGGTTTGCTGTTTCTCTGTCCGACCGGTTGAACTGAATAATGTTATATTTGTGTAAAACTATCAATCAAATATACACATGTTGAGAAGCCTTAATTAAGTAATTTTGATTGAGGAGAGAATACCTAACCAATTATTATTTAGTGTAAGTCGCTCAAATTAACCTGATTAATGTCGATCTCGTGTAAGTAATTTTAAGAGCACCACAATATATAAAGTCTGAAACCTCCATTTTTCTTATTCAATAGTGAAATGATTTATACAATTATTCACTCTACTACATCTATACCATTAGTATTTTAAAGTTAAGTTAAGGTCTTGCTCTTCTAATATCTCCAATTAAGGCTTTTTCTAAAGCTTTTGTGGACAAAAGAGTTTTAGAAAAGTTCTTTTTCAGTATATGAAAAACTTTTTCTATCAAAGGATTACGATTTCTCAAGTCTTTACCTAAAAGCTTTTTTAAATTGTGTGTGTGTGATTTTTTAAAATAAAAGTTATAAAAGCTTTTTGCTATTGGAGACAAAACTTTTTATACAAGCTTTTTTTTTTGTAAAATGTGACGTGGATACCAAATAGGCTTTTAATTAATAGCTTTTGTTCCTTGAAAATGTTGTTAGCTTTTTCTAAATTTGCGTTCTAGAGCACATGAAAATAGGGAATGGTTGCCTTTGTGCTCAGTAGTTTTCAATTGAACATCGAAAAAAACACTAATGTTGAAATGTATTAGAGAACACTAAGTTTTCAGTGTTCTTCAGTTTATTAAAACAATAATTTTAAATAATTTAATATTAGTTCCAATAAAGAACACTACAAATAAATTAAAATAAAATACATTAATAATTATAAAGTACATTAAATTAAATTTCCAAAAAATGAAAAAGTACATTAAACAAATGATAAATCGAAAGTGACATATGTACTACAAACAATGGACGATTCCTCCTAAAAATTAATGAGTACATCACAGAGTGTTTTTGAAGGAATTGAAATCTATCAAAGTAATGAAATATGTAGGAATTAAATCTTAAGGAAATAAAATATGGTGGAATTAGATAGTGAATGAGCTGGAATCATTCACGTTTAGTTAACAGAAATTTGAATGGTGTTCAAATTAATAATAATAATAAATTTGAATTCTTTGTTTGATGGAATTTGAAGGATTCCAATTTCTAACAATTCTGAGAAACAAACACGGTGTACTAGAATCTTAATTCCCTTCTTCTAACCAAACAACGTATATAATGGAATTTAGATTTAAATTCTAATTTTATCATATTTCTACGAATTCTGCAAATCAAACAGGACAAGTTAGCTTAATTGAATTACCACAATTGGAAATGCGTGGACCATCTTTCCTTCATTTGATATCCGACTATCCCAATTAAAGTGACCCCTATACTTGGATAGTTTCGTGGTCGTAGACTTATAAAATTATTTCTACGTATATTGTTCTAAATACCAAAGCTCATAAATTTGAGATTTATTTATCAAACAACGTGTAACCCAAATAACGACATTCAAAACCAATATCTAACAAGGTTTAATACGCAAGTTTACAATATAACACAAACAATCTACCTAATGCTACACATTAATTGTTTTTTCCCACATAACACATTGTAGATATAGGGCATTTCGGTGCACGTATATAGTACGAATTGAATCGTGCCACTCCTCATTGTATGTACGTAATGTATGTCCGAACTGAATCATGTCAAGATCAAAATATTGTTACATTGATTTCTATCCGAATTGAATCCGTGGAGAATATTCACAAGTGCAATATGTGTCAGGGGTCACCGAGTTTTGAGGTCCTACGGTTATTAAGGACACTTACTTACATTAAGTAGTATAGCTTCAAAGTCGAAATATACCAACAAATTAAGTAATATGAAAAACCTCAACTATAAGTCTATAACTAATTGTTAATATAGTGACTAATTAAGAATTTTGAAGCGCCATATTGAATCTTTCAAGTTGGAGTTTTCGACATCCACTCTTTCATATTTACGTCCCATTAAAAAACTTATTTGAGAATAATTAACAAATATTTCAAACTGTTTTTCTGTAAATAGTTAACAAAACTACATCGTTATTGAGTAGTAGATCATTTAAAATTCGTGTTAACTATCGGTATTAAGAAAAGGTACTCAATAGTACTTTTTGAACGAAACTCATATTCCAAAAAACAAGAATGTAAACAAAAAGTTTGTTTCAAAACCATTTTATAGACGGGTATTGATATGGACGTCAAGTCGTGGATAAAATAAATAATATCTTTTAGTACATAAAGTATTATGTGTACATCGAAGTGTTTTAAAGCGTTACCCAATTGTACAAGTACACATGAATAAAATAAAACGAGTCGAAAAGAGAAACGGTATTGATGACCCATCTAACTTGACCCATCATATCTCGGGCTTACATATGGATCCGATCCATACTATATCAACATGTAGATGATCCAATACATGTCCTTTTGATAGACAATATTAATCTTGCTTCCTAAAAATATAATCCGTGCATAATAAAAATTGTAAATTATGTGAGAATAATGTTAAAAGTAGTTTATAAATATCCGGGACATATTATTTTTCAAATATTTTTTTGGAATTTTTTTTTTAAATGTACTGATAAAATGAGAGAGCAAACAAGTTGGAACATGCATGGAAGGGGCAATGAAGATTATTTTTTCTTTCGTATATTTTTCACAGAGCACAACTTTTAAAATATCATTAATAATTTAAAAAACCTTTTTTTTGTATACTTTGAAGTTTCTTGAAGGGTCAACTTACCGTCATGCAATAGGCCCGACCCATGATGACCGTGATGTTTAAATGTAATGAACTAAGTGAAAATGTCATGCTTCATTGTGGTAAGTAGATTTCAAATATTAATCTTCCTGCATATTTTGCAAATTACATAGAATATAAACGAACTATTAACAGATTCTAGATTTTGTAAATCAACTACGAAAATGCTAAAATTTGGAACCAACCTCATTTTTCTTCCCATTTTGTTCCAATTTCTAGATAACATGTTGCTAGAATTGTAAACAAATTGTTAGTTGATTTCTGTTTTTGAAACTTTTCATAGTTGATTTATAGAATCTAAAATTTGTCAATAGTTTTTTATTTTAGGTAATTTGTCATTTCACATATTAATTAACGTGTCTTTTATTATTTCATTGATATTCTAGTTACTTTTACTTATTTATTTATATCACCATCATTTGTACAGTACAACATTGTAAACACAATCAATGTTGTACATAATTATAACAAAAATTTTGTAGTCTACGAATCATCACTCATTTCAATATTTTTGAATTGTTATAACATCACCACTATCTCGGTAATCTCAGTGAAAAATGTCCACTAAGTGTTATGTTCAAAACATCAAACTTAATGTTGTAAAAATCTATTTTGTGTTTGATTGTAAAAAACTATATAGAGTATACTCACCAAATTTAGTGTAAAATTTTGGAATTTGGTGCAATACCAAATAAATTAGAATTTTGTATCAAATTTGAATCTAACACAGAATCATACTAAAATTTTCACTTATTATCTACAATTACACACATATACACATCATGTCCAATGATACTCAAACTTACAACCTCTTAATCAATTAGTTACACTCATATCATTTGATCAAATTTCATTTGATGAAATAACTAAAGACGTAATATTTATCATTGGTTTTCAACGTTGTAATGATATTAGTTATTAAACTAAAAATAAACATGTACCATCATAGGTTTTGATAACCTTTATCGTTACAAAAATGGCATTTAATTATGTTTGATATTAATTTAATTGATTTTATGAATCACATCTTATACAATAAAAAAAACATATTTGCATGATATTTGATGCATTATTTTGTGTATAAGTTGAGATGATCAAGGAATATAGATAGTAACAACTTTTTTTATTTAACTTCGGAGTATGATTTCATCAATCTATGCAAGTGTTTCTTGAAAATTTATTAGCAGATACTCCAAATAGATTCGTTAGCAATAACTCGATTTTGACAATTTTTTTTGTCAAAAAGAAAAGAAAAATGATATTCACTTCACTAGAACGGATTAGCATTTGAGATGACCCATAGCGTTGTTATTTCAACTTTTGTGAACTCGTAACACAAACAAATAATACAATAAAATATTTAATTATTTATAATAAATTTATACTTCATATAGCGAATGGACTTATAGTTACAGTTACCACTATCTTCAATGTGGCTCCTGCGCTTTATTGGTGTAAAAACGTTCGATTGGGATTTCTGTTTTTATAATAAAAACATATCTTCTCGTTAGATCATCGTTAGGGTTGACGTTTAACTAGTAGTATTAGTATTAGTATATGAATATTACATGTATTTTACTTTTTGTATCAAAAGTTCGAAAACACAAAAATCGTTGCATAAATGGTTACTCCCTCGTTCAGTTTAAAATTAAAGTCGTTAAGTGCACTAAGATAACCATTTTAGCCCTTGATCAAAATTGACTATTCTTTCAATAACATTCCACCATTAGCATAAATGGTCTCCCTAAAAAAGAGGGTTAAAATGGTTATTTTACTGTATTAACGATTGAAATGTTAAACCTAACGAGGGATGAACTCTTTATGCAACAAGTTTTGTGATCTTGGACTTTCGATACAAAAACTGAAATACATGAACCAAGTGTGTTACTATGAGTAAATCACAAAGACCAACTATACAATTATCTCTTCTATTTATAAACTTAGGCGTCAGACCAAAGAAAACAGGGACCATTTATGCAATTTAATTACCACAATTATTTTTCCTAATTTGTGTATTTTATAGTTGCTTGAAATACCAAATATGGAAATATATGGGACCAATTTTTGGTACATGTTTATATCCAACTCTCGCAAATAAAATGACCCGTATACCTAGAGAACAACAACGGTAGCAGAGCACTTAGATCACTCCCAAGATTTGTTTTGTCATTTTTGTTAACTCAGTATCACATGTGCACTTTTAAACTAACACACTACTGAGATCGGTGTTAATCACTTTCATCAGTTTCAACCGATGAAGCATTGGCAAACTGACACCGATGGCACCCTTTCATCGGTTGCTTCATCGGTTTTCATTCTTCGATTTTTCGAAAGGGAGGGGGTTCGGTGGGGCCCATATATTTTTTTCAAAACTAGTTATTGTACATTTTAAAAATAATAATAATAATAATTTTTTAACCCTTTTATCCAATTTCAAACACACTATAAATAAATACACAAATAAACTTCGATTCACACATAATTAGTTTATTTTATTGTTTACAATAAATAAAATTTTTTTAATTATTATATTATTTTATTTTAATTATTGTAATGTTTTGATTTTAATTAATGTAATATTTTTTAAATTTTTAATAAAAGAGTTTTAATTTAATTTGTGTTTAAAAAATTAAATTAATAGTCAGTGGGTCCCATAAATCAAATTGAAGAAAGGATTGTTGGCAGTGTTTAATCAGTCTTTCATCAGTTTTGGATGTGCTGACGTGGCGCTGAGCTGTCAAATTTGAAGAAGCAACTGAAGAAACAATGATTGTGAGTGGTCTGATACATCTCCGTCAATAGTTGTTTCGTCACTTGGATTATGGGACCCACATCATTTTACTTTTCTTTTTTCAATTAACACAAATACATTTATATTTTTAAAACATAAATTTAAATAAGACACATTAATTAAAAATAAATACAAATTAAGCATACTATAAAGTTAAACAAAATGCAATCTTTTTCTAATTAGATTGTACTAAAAAATCTTAAATTATATATAAAAAATTCATTGATGATATCATCAATTAAAAATTTTCAATTTGTCAATTAGGTCCTCAAATTTTACAAAACTTTATAAATAAAACCCCTTAAATTTTCAATTTTAATTTAAATAACAATAATTGTTATTATTATATTAGAGTGAGGTTCAAACGAGTACATCAACTTTCTGTGAGAATGTATGAACCAATAAGAACGCGTCACGTGTCACAAAACCCACTTTCTCCCACGTTTTTAAAAATTAAATATCTCTCAAACGGTAAGTCGAAAAATCATAAAAATTGCACCATAAAAATCAGCGTTTTTTCTCTTCGATTAGAGATCTCACAAGGTATACTTTCGACAATATTTGATACCAGCAGGTAACACATATGATACCAACGGTTAACACATGTGTTACTAATATTGTACAATCATAACAAAAAAAGTCACCGAAAGTATATCATGTGAGATGTCTAATCGAAGAGAAAAAATGCTGATTTTTATGGTGGAATTTTTATAATTTTTCAAATAGTCATTCTTGAGATATTTAATTTTTAAAAACGTAGGAAAAGTAGATTTTTGTGACACGTGGCGCATTCCTATTGGTTCCTCCATTCTCACAAAAATTTTCCATTCTCATTTGAACCTCACTCTATTATATTAAATAAATTAAAACAAACAAAAAGTAACATAAAAACAAAAAGTGATTGATAGAAATTAACAATCATACTAAATTAACGTTTTGAATTATTTTATTTTTTCTTTTAGTTACTAAATAATAATATTTAAATATTACTTTCCCATATAATTTAAAAAACGTCGCTTGCTACTTACAATTCGAATACAATCACAATCACAATAAGATTTAAACGAAAGAAAATAACATTTAAATAAATTAAACTACAACTACACAATTTAATTTATGAAAACTTATATAACTAAAAATGTTCTAATTTATCACATTCATACAAGGATTATGCCAATTTTTATGAAAAAAAAAAATACAAATCCATCGTGCCGTATGTATACACGGGTTTTAGGATTATTAAATATAATATAGTAACACCTTTGTGATGTCATCCATTTATAAATTTTCAATTATTCAATTGAGTTCCTCAATTTCACCTAATTTTTAAAATAAAATCCTTTAAACTTATCAATTTTTAATATAAGAATTTAAAGTTTAAAAATATACAGAGTATAATAACATATGTTGACACTTTGTACAATTGATTTTAAATATAAAGTAAAATTGATGATCTAATATGTTTTCATGTCGACATCTTAACTTGAAAAATAAGTAATTTCAACATTAAACCAACGACAACTATATGGTTTGGCCAAAATCTTTTATTATATAGTTGGAATTATTCACTTTATTAAACACCTTAATAAGACTTGCACTCGAATATAAAAACAATCGGCTGATTCACGAAATTTACTTGATAAATTGTGTTTTTTCCTTAACTCTGTTATAGAACTTAACTCGATATAATCTTAAATTATTTTCTTGAAAATGTTAATTATTTGACAACTCAATCAAATAACACCACATCAGTTCAGGTTCACAACATACACAATGACTTTTTTTTCTTTTCAAAGGAGGTTCCTTTCTTAGAGTGAAAATTGAAACACATATTTCAAACGCATTAAATAATTTCTTTGTGACAAGGATAATTACCAAACAAATAAGACGACAAATGTGGTGTATAAATAGATTTTATAAAGGAATATTAATCAAACAAAGGTGTTTACTATATTATATTTAAGATTTTTTTATATAATATTTACCAGTAAATGCTTAACGCCGTTGAAAATTTACGATCTACACTAACAATTTCAATATAGACTACCTAAAAATATTTTAATTCCAAACATTATTGAATATCTCTTTAACTCATAAAAACGTTCTAATATATCACATAGCATATAAGAATTCTTTCAGTATTTTGAAAAATAATTACAAATTTATCAGACCGTGTATATACACGGGTTTTAGGGCTAGTGTATTAATATAAGCTTCACAACTTTAATTGTTTTTGGGCCAAAATATTAACTACAAACAAGCCCAATTAATAAGCCCTAACTATTAAACCCATTCACTACCCAAAACCCTAATTATCATCATCTTCTTCCCTTCCACAATTCCACTCACCGAGTCACCGTAACAAAAAAAGAAGGCCCCCCTTTTTTCCGACTGATTCACTTGTTTGAATAAAAAGCAAAAAAAATAAAATAAAAATATTGTCGTTGACCCCACCTCCGCGAGTTCTATATTTGTTAATGAAAATAAATCATTTAACCATGTTTGAAATTGGAACATATTAATCTACCTTGCTTAATTCACCATCAAGTTATGATAATCAATTGTGGATTAACGTGCAATGCATATTTAAGGATTATTTAGCATCAAGAATCACACATGGAATTAGTTTCATTTATTTTTTTATTTTATTATAAAAAGAAAAAGAAAAAGAAATTATAAAAAGATTTCTATAACCAATTATGAGGTCAAGAACCAATCAATTGTCCTCAAAATCATGACGTACACAAACATGAAGTTTGATATAACTAAATTTAATATTTATTTATACTGTTAGTATAATAAATTTAAAATATCGATCGATTGATATGTGACGACTTTGTTTTTATATTGCAACCTAAAATTGGCGCCAAAACGAATCATATTTTTGGAGGGAAAAAAAGAGAGAAGAAGGAAAATGGGACAAGTGTTTTTATTTTTAATAGGGAGAAAGAAAGAAAGAGTGGAGAATTTGTGAAAGCAAGTACCGAGTTTGGGAATGGGCCCCACGTTACTTACTTGAATCCCCTAAAAATCTTGAATCTCGGACCTTTCGTTTCTTTATTTTTAACACCTTAACGTTTCTTCAATTTACTCTTTGAACTTTTATGTTTCTAATTCATGGCTAATTAGTCCTTGCAAAATAAATAATTCACACATACCACTACCACAAAGATCTATATTTATTTCATTCTCAGTGTTGAACTTCCAACCGTAAAGTTACCATAATACCAGACCAATAACCCTTTAGTAATACTTGGAACATAACAATGAAATGTAAAAAGTTAATTTGTTTATTGACAATCGAGGATTGTATGTTTCAAACTCAAGGTATTCGAGTTACACAAAATACGTCTTAAAAATTTGATATATAGTTTAGGTCACTTAGTTTGTCTAACTTATTATGTAAAGAAAATTACTTGCTCATCAACATATATGTACACATTCGAAAAATAAACAATATATATTGGTTATACCTTAAAAACTATAACTTCCAAAAGCTACACATAAGTACATAACAATTACAACATAAACATATCAAATTCTATAAAATATATCTTAATATTTTTAAAATTTAGCAGGATCCGTCATTTTTCTTTAAGTGTTTATTAAAAAAGTTGTTTATCCAATATATAACTTAAACTGATATGCTAGACTAATAGTTACATGTGAGTTTTGTAAAACCGCTTTGATAATTTTTGTAGATATTATCAAATTAATGTAACTAAAAACAAATGTTATGGTATGAATCGACAAACATGAAAAGAAAGGGGTAAAAAATAACAAATGGTAATAGTTAAGGGGTATATTGTCATGGTATGGAGGCATACTATAAGTGTGCGGTCCAGCTGAAGCGGATTCCAAATCAAAATTCAAAATTATGAAAATAATATACTCGAGCTGCTTATTGCCCCCACAGTACCAAACAGTTTTCTTCTGCGCTGTATGTATAGAGTGAGAAAGAGTGATGATGTATACGTATAGAGAGAGAAAGTGACGGGCTATGTAAATTGCCCGGATAAGATCCAACAGCTGTGTTTATCACTCCTTAAACTGACACGTGTCCAATCATCTATTCTCTCTCCTCCTCATATTTTTACCGGCTCACTTATTTGGCTCGGCTCGGCTTATCTACTCCAACTAAATTAATAAAATTAAGTCTCGTGTGTATGTATACTAGACTTCAAATTCGTGTATACACACGTGCCCTTGAATATGTAATTAATTTTTATAAGTATGAATGATAAATTGTATTGTTTTATATTAGGTAAAAAAGATATGCAGATTGTAAATTAAATCAAGTGGTACTTATTTGAGTGAGTAGAGAATATGTTTGTTTCCAAATAGCATTCATGATAAGTTAAAAAATATTGAATTGTAAAGAAATCTACTTATAAGTAATAAAATTGAAAATATAAAGGAAAAATTAGAAGTTAACAATCATAAAGGTAAAGTTGTAGTACAAAGTAGTAATTATATCCTTTGTAAGTCCTCTTTCTACACCACATTTGTCCAAGAGACCGCTACATACAGTTGTCCATGAAAGAAGATCGATCACCATAAAAACAATCCTACGCTTTGTAATGATTGTCATTGGCTTTTGTTTATTGTCATCGCGAAATATACAGCCAACGGATATTGTTTTCGATTAAATTTGAAAGATATGGGTTTATTAGACAACGTTAATCGCATCCTAGGAGTATAAGTTATGTGCCTGATGTGGTTCCCTGAAATGATCATCGCTTCGATAACATGTTCACCTAGCCTTTTTAATTTAATCTTGTTCCCTTGCATAAGCCGTTGGAGTGATCAATTTTCAGAAGTAATATTATTGGCGCACTTTTTGTGAGTGTGAGCTTGTGGTTTAGTGATCAGGTGCTTTCAGTCTATTTAGTATCTCGGGCGAATATAAAGATTGTTAAGTTTATCAGCAATTTCTCACAAATACTATATGAACTAAAGTATATTTTCTCCTTCTCTATAATTTTGGAGAGCATGAAGTCGTTTAAAGAATCGACCTCCTCATTTGTTAGATCGCTTTGTCTTAAAAGTAGCATGTCTAATTTAAATGTAACATGTGTTGTCCAGCATAGTTTAACATTGAATATAACTCATATTTTTATTCACCATTTCCTTTTCATCATAATTTAATTTAACATAAAGTAAAATCCAACAGTAGTTATATATGTATATATATAGTAGGAGGATCAAAAAAGAAGAAAATTTAGAAAGAGAAGAGGAAAAAATAATATGATTTAGTATTTTATTACTATGATTCAAAATTTTATTACTATAATTCTACTGTAACTACTTTGGTTCAATATTTCATTAAAATTTAATCTTTTCTTTTTTTGATTCAAAAGATATGGGTAATAAAAATTTAAATTAAAGTAATAAAATACTGAATCTGATTGTTCCTCTAGCTTCTCTTCCTATATTTCATTTTCTCTGGAACCAACTCCTATATATATATAAAAAAAATTTATAACTTATATAACGTATTAATATTTAAATATAAATGATAGTTTTTACACTCGTATTTACACATGTGTCATTGAATTCACTTTGATTTTTATTTGTATCCCTAATGTAAATGATAAACGTTTACATTATATACATCAAGAATATATCTATCTATATAAAATAAAGTTTTTGTTTGTCGATTGGCAACCTAAGATTTTATCAAATATGACATGTCTTTAGTATAATTGTTTTTAAAATTTTCACCAAATTATAGGAATGCCACATGGCTTTCCATTTTTATTGATTTGAATATCATAAACCATTTTATTTAATCATGATAATTAGCAAATTACACATATCTCTTTCTGAAATTAAATTGCCAAGTAATATAGGTTAAATGTCAGTGCTATTTATATTCATTTAAAAATTTTAAATTACACTTTATATTGCATCAACTTTGATTAACGTAGGGAATAAGGTTTAAATTTTACATAAGATATAAGTGTTAAAATTAATCAGAACGTTTGAATATATTTTAGGCACAAATTTGAGAGGTTGCAAGACTATAAGAATTTTACAATGTTTCTATTAAAGGTATGTTTTGCATTAAGTAACCCATGTTAGTTTATTTCATCAAGAGTCGAATTGCACTAATGACCAAGTATATGTTGACATTTACAAATTAACAACAACATTAATATTGCATATTAAAGTTATATAAAATTTGTAATTGTAATATTTTACGTTAGCATTTGTGAATATGTTATTTTTGTTTTATCATGTTGTCATTAACAAAAAAAAAAAAAACCTTTGGAATTTTTGTTTCATATATGTTTTGGTTGTTTTATATTATTTTTCTTTTATTTCCAATGTCAATTTTATAGTTTTCAATTAACAGTACTAATATTAGTATTAGTATAATTAAAAGATTTCAATTATTGAACCCTTATTAATAGTAAGTGATTTGTCTTATTATTAAACACTTTTATTATCCTTTAATATCAATTATTGAACAATTATGAATAGTAAGTGATTTGTCTTAGTCTTAAACATTTTTAGTGACACACATAAATATAATAATGTGCTAAGAATGAACAAGTATATTTGTCTAGCTTGGTAGTGTTCAGTTGTTTCTTAACTTTTGATATAGTTCACAAGTACAACTCCTACTTGCAACTTGATTTTTGATTTGGTTCTAGTTATTATGAATCACAAGCTGTTTGAAAAGTTAATCACGTATTTTAAGTTTGTTTTTTTTTTCTTAAGATTTTTTAACATAATGATTTTTTATAATTTAAATAAAAAACATAAACTAATAAATTAATTAACAAATTGTTGATATCCTTAAGTTAATAGGAATGATACAACTTTTTCAAACAAAATTAATAAGACACCTCGATTTAATGTAACTCTTAGTTGTTGTAATCAAAATCTAAAATTAAATAAAGGGATCTAATTATTAAATTAAAAATTGTAATTAGATTATAATGAAATAAAGGGATCTAATTGTCAAATTGAAATTTCTAATTAAATTGATGACATCGTAAAGGTGATTCATATATTATATGTAAGATATATATACTTTTATTAAATTAAATTAAAAAAAGATAGTTGACAAATTTTAAGGACAATTTGAAATTACTTATTACGGAGTATTTATAAGTAAACTCAAACTCTTTATAAAATTGTTTAGTCGTGTTTTGTTACGGAAATTTTTTTTTTTCAGAAAATTTTCTAAGAAAATCAAAAATTATAAAACTAAGATTTTTCGAGTTGTAGTTTTCTAGAGGAGTTTTCCAAGAAAATGAAATCTTTGACTTAAAGGTTTCTATCTTTCTTATTTTGCAAAATGAAAACTTTATCACTTACATTAAAACGTATTCACTAAAATTCTATGTTTTCCAAGGGACAAAAGATTCTAGAATAATACAGTTAAAGACGCCTTTATATACTTACTCTGTCTGAAATAGAAAATATTCCAATAAAACAAAACGAATTTATATAAGAGATAAAATGAATAAGCATGAAGTGGGTGAAATGGCCGTAGGATTGAAATTGCATGGAATATGAATATTTTGGGTAGTATGAATACGTACTCTTAAATTTTTTATTTTTTTTATAATCATGGTGTTTGGATTTTATTACAATATGGTTCCAAACTTATTTAATGTTTCCTATATGTAATGTAACACATGGCAAATATATTTGATGTGAAAGGTGCATTAGTGTTTTATCAAATGGCCCGGGTTCATTTGTTGACCCGAGTTGTCGTTTGGAATGGTCCTAATGTATGAAGTTGCACATGATAGTATGACTTAAGTTTGAACCATCAAACCGTATAGTTTGTCTTTACACAACATATCCCTTCGGGTTTTAGCTTTTATCCACCGGATAAAAGGTCAAATCCATGAATCTTTTTTTGGATCTCTTCATGATTCTACTTATTTGATACTACGTATAATAATCTTTTCTACTACGATTAATAACTATGGAATGACTACAACTATTATGTAACTAATTATTTACGAGTAATTTGTTAAGTAGAATAATCTATAAACTAGTTTATGACCCGCAAATTTGCGAATTCTTCTGTTTTTTTCTTTTATAAATGGTGAATGATAAGATCATTTTTCTAACGGATTTTATAATAATTGTACGTTTTATGTGAGTCAATTTTTATTGTATAAAATTATGCTCTCCAAAAAATGTTGAAGTCACAAAAAGTGAAAAAATATATAAAACATCATACAAAGCATATAATATATAAATCGCCTTTAAATAATGACATCGCCAAATAATATATGGTCCAGATACATACAATATAAGCTTATTCTCTAATCGTGAATGTAAAAATACTAATTGATTTATTCAATTCGTGGTAAGTTTCATATCTCTCTCTCGGGTAGTAAATTATGATTATGCAACCTATTTACTTAAGTATACTTTTCAGTAAATATATATTACATTTAGTATCGTATTCGAAATTGAATCTAATTAATAGTTACACATGTAAATATAATCTATCTTTTTTTATTATTATACACTAGGTTAAAAACCCGTGATTACACGGACATTTTAAGAGGATTTTGTACTTCAAATATAGATAAATTTGTCGTTGTTAATATGTGAATGTTATTTAATTAAGCATTAATAATGTTAAGTGTTAAACCCCTTAATATACACGGTTGTTTAAGAAAAATTAATATTTGTCACTGTTAAAGTGTAATTGTCAATTAACTAAACATTAATGGTTAAATTGTTTAATTTTATACTATTTGATTTTAAACTCATGTATACACACGGATTGTGTAAGAAAAAATAAATATTTGTCGACATTAAAATGTAATCGTAGTTAAATAAACATTAAGGGTTAACTTGTTTAATTATATACGATTTGATTTTAAACTCGTGTATAGACACGAATTGTGTAAGAAAAAATAATTATTCAAATATAGATAACCATTAATATGTAATCATTAGTTAAATAAGCAATAAATAATGTTAAGAGTTAAATTGTGTAATTATTATACAATAACATTGATGTTCTTTTCACTAGAGAACATGTATAAATGTCTTCGTATTTAATAAAAAGGGTAAGGAAAAACATAATTTGTGAAACCAATTATTATATTGATATATTTGGAACCCTTAGAACCTTATTTTTTAAATGACAAAAGCACCAATATAATATAGTGGAGCAAAAAATTGGGTATATAGTGCTTAAATGCATGATGAAAAAGATCACAATGCTATTTAATGTAAAACTATCCACACTCATTCGTGTATGACTTTGAGAAAGGGGATGAAAACACATTAGCTATTGTAACAACATAATCGGATAAAGACTCACCAAATCAAATTTTATCATATATGTATAAAAAATATATAAATATTAATGAAAAGTACATGTCTATAAAATTTGAAGTAACGAAAAATAATCAAAAGATATTTTTAAGGTAAATTAATGCATTTGATTGGATAATTGAGAGTTTTATGAAATTAAAGCATTTAATTGGTTAATAGCTCTCAATTTTTACAAATTTAATTGACGTCTCCTATGAATAATTTTACAAATTTAAGTGTCAGTTAAATAACCATTAATCATCTATGTGTGACAAATTTAGAATTGTTCACAATTGTAAATGTGAAAATTATTTGTTACTCCTAATTATTTAGAAGTTTTCGCTTTACTAATTATTTGTTACTGTTTATAAGTGTGAAAACATACTTTTTAAACTATGATGAGTGCTCAAAAAGTCACGTATTACACTTATCCATATTATTATTATTTTTAACAAAACACACATAAAAGATTAAAAACTCATCAGCTTAATATTTAGAGAAGATAAAGTTAAAAGATAAACGCAAAAACAAAAACACAATCTAAAAGAACATCTCCACCTATTATTTCTACGTAAGTTTTATTTCTTAAAAGTTAATTAACTAAATAGATCTTTTAAATATGTTCACGATAAACTAAAAAAATATAATTTGTTAACCATTACAAATCCTATAAACTATCATTAAGTTGTTAATTCTATAGTAAAATTTTCATAATACAACCTTCTTTTCGATTTTTTTATACCAAAAACACATTCATATTTAAATCATCTTATGACACGTAGTATTCATCCTAATCTTTATTTTTCTATTTAAAAGGAGCATGTGTACTCAGTGGTGGATCCAAAAATTTTGATCACAGTGGGGCATAAATTTTCTTCGATTTTTTTTTCAAATCATGCATGTCAAAACAACACATTACAGTGGGACAAATAAATCCAGTCAATTTTATAACGACTTAAAAACAACTTATATAAATTAGAAATCTTCGATAAACTTGTGAAATAACGTAATACAATTTATTATCAAAACATATATGCATAAACGTTTTATTATGATAAATTTTTACGCCGCTACAAAAAGACAACAAATTCGAATAAGTTTACATATTTCTTAGAAGACTCGCATGGATATCAAAGTATCAATCTGTGACTTTTATTTGAATATCCATGTATTATTCCCACATCGCTCAGCCTTATAATATTTTCAAGGGTAAGACCCTAATAACCCAAAGTTTATTTGGGAGTTTAGTTTTATTTGTTTTACTTGCACAAGGGCCTGATTAGTTTTGGGCTGGGGCCTAATTTATTTTGGGCTGAAGGCAGTGTTAAATTAACCCCAAGAAATTGGCTAATATGCACTAATAATCCGTGGGTCGTTTGGGGCAACTGACCCCCCTTGTATGTGCATGATCCGCCCCTGTGTGTACTACCTCAACTGTAACACATAATTTAACGTTAATAAAATTGGATTACTTACCATGAGTTATTAATTTGTCAACCATAAGACCGTTAAAAGCCTTGTATATGCATGTAAAGATTCGAATCAAACTATTTTTTACTTATTTGAATGTTAAACTCGTATATACACATGGATGTCGAATCAAACTATTTTTAATTATTTGAATTTTAAACTCGCATATACACACGAAGTTTTTTATGAGATCATATCCAGATTTAAATTTAAGTTTGACATTTTTTAAATAGAGTTGCTTTAGGTGATAATTGTCTTTGTTTAACACTTTATAAAAGCCTTTTAGTGAATAATTAAGTACTTTTAAATTATTTTTGACGAGAAAATAAGTAAAAAGACGGGAAAATTATACTAAAAAATATATGTTGTCGAATCAAACTATTTTTAATTTATTTGAATTTTAAACCCGTATTTACACACGAAGTTTTTTATGAGATCATATCGATATTTATAGTTAAGTTTAACATTTTTTAAATAGAGTTGCTTTAAGTAACAATTGTCATTGTTTAAAACTTATAAAAGCCTTTTAGTGAATAATTAAATACTTATAAAAGCCTTTTAGTGAATAATTAAGTACTTTTAAATTATTTTTGATGAGAAAATAAGTAAAAGACACGAAATTATACTAAATAAATGTATGTCCCTCTACCTAACCATTTCATACAGTTTAACCTTAAATTGAATAATAATTTTAGTTAGTTGTATTTTATTTAAATGAAATTGATTGCTGATAGGAGTTGAGGGTAGGAGCTTTTTATTTTTATTTAATTTTAAGGTAATTAAATGCATTATTTCTAAAAGAGAATTTTTAGGTAAATAAATGTATTTAATTGGTTAATTGAAAGATATATGTAACATAAACATTTGATTGGTTAATATTGGCCAATTTTTAAACATAATTAGCTTATCTAAGTTTTCTTTTATTAATATTTAGATCAGATTAGATTAGACATTGATTTTAATATTTTATTACGCTAACCTAAATATACTCTTACGTAACTTTTAACATCATATAAATGTATTACAATTGAAAAAAATCTAATTGTAAATATGTTAAATAATTTTTTTAAGTGTAATTTTGAATTTAATTTAAATCAATTGGATCACCATAATCCCTACATTAAATGAGCCTTAATCCTATAAGATAAAGATCGTAATTAAACTAATAAATTAATTAAATTTAAATACTAATATTGCTAAACATCGGTAATTATGGTTAAACTTCAAGGGCATTAACGTATTTTGACTTGGGTCCAATTTTCTATTTAGGTAGTTAAAGTTAGAAGATAAGATTTATGGTTCTAATTATTTGTCATTGGGTAATTAATGGCCAATATTATTTTACATTGATCTATTTTTAATAGTAATGGAGATTTTGTACTTTAATTGTTATTAATATATAACGATATCAGTTTTATATAATCCCAATGGCCAATGGCCATTTTGTAATTTAAATTATATCTCAATGACCCAATGTTCTTGACTAAACTTAGGGTATTAGTCCAAATGGCCCTAGGTTAACGACTAAACTTAGGGTATTAGTCTTATGAATATTTAGAATTAGCTCAATGGGGCATTGTTTTTACTAAAGTAAAATCAAAGTCATCCTGATAAGCACTATGTTTTTTAAAAAATAAACCAAAGTCCTTCTACTAAGCAGAAAAGCGAGAAAAATATCCAATCTACCTATTAGAACCCACACCTTTGATGCAAACATAGTTATTTGATGAAAACGTACAATTTTCATCTTGAAAAAAGAAAAATTGTCGAACGCGTGGTACTTATAGGTAGTTCGTACACACAAATAACTTCAAATTCATTTAAACGTTGTGGATAGATTCTAATCGTTCGTTGGAATTTATACTCAAGTCTAAAGAATCGACTCGTGACGCGTCAGAGTTGACAACTATGGCTATATTAAGAAGCAATTTATACAACATAAGTCGTTTTTTTTAAATGTAATAAAATTAAAAAATTTAAGATTAAGTATTTATATTTCTTTAATTTTGTTAGAATGCCCCTTAGCAATATTATCAATTTTGTGTAGCCAATTATGTGTTAAACTATTAGTGTCTTAGGAAAACAAAAAAACCTTTTTTCTATGCAACATACTTTTGATTCATAATGTAGTTAAATGATGGTATAGAACTTCTATTTAAAAAGGTATTGTGATATGATACATATAAATTAAGAAGTCAAAATCTTTTGAATTAAATATCATACTTATACTTAAATATTTATATTGTTAATGTTAGTTATAGTTATAACATTGATATCTTTCTAAATGTGATGACGTTTTGATGAATATCATTTAACAATTTAAAATTAATAATAAAAATATAGTTAATTATTAATGAATTTTTAGTTAATGTTAATATAGTTAAATTTAAAGTAATTAAATAAGAAGTAAGGCTAATCAAGAGTAATTAGGCATAAACTTCATGGACATTAAGGTCTTTTGCTTTGCGTTGACTTTGCTATTTAGGTAGACATAATTAGAAGAAGAGATTAAGGGTTCTAATTATTTGCCCTTAATCATTAGAAGGTCAATATTACTTTAAATTAAGTTATTTTTAGTATGCCAACTTGATTATACCTTTTTTTTTAAGTAATTAAATTAAAATAATAAAAAGAGAAGAGAGATGTTGTTGGTACGTGACTAGAATAAAGAGTATTGCATTTATAATTTAGTCTACCAAAAAGAATTCAATTTAAATATTAAGTTCATGCTCAGTAATATTATTTCAAAACCTTCTCTTTTCGTATCCTTCGAACATATATTCAAAGAAGTGAACTTAGCTCTTGCTATTGGAAATCGAAGTGTAATTAAATATATTTTTAATTAACAAACGCAGCGGAAACATAATAATAAATATAAACATAAAAAAACGATTTCCGTTGGATCCAATTATATCCTCATATTGAATCAATAATAATAAAAAGGATGAATACGAATTATACCTTATTTGATGAAACTATAATCAATAATATGATTATCTCTATGGTTGATCCACATAACACCTTATTGATCACCACCCGAATGCTAGTTCACAAGGCCAAATTAAACTACTCATTTTCTCTTTTGCTCGAGACAAAAAGTGACAACCTTTTGGGACTTTGGCTGTCACGGCCGAAAACCACAGAGGAAGCAAAAAAAGGTCTTGGTTTTGAATCGTGGATTAGGGTTATTATAATAATTAATATATATAATAACTTCTTATTATAAATTAATTATTTAACCTTAAAAATAACAATTTAATCCTAATAACTAATACCTTTTATATTGAACCCTTCAATTTAATAACATTTATTAAATGAACACAAAGTAATTAAATAACTCAAATAGTTATTATAATTAATTTAATTTGACCATATGAGTGGTATCTAAGTGTTATTGTGTGTGACCCCATAGGCCCAATCGTAATTAGCAATACAGTTGTTTATTGTTCCAGTGCACATTAAACCTACAGACTCCCACTTGTGCATGACACAATACTCAGTAACTATATAGACAATGGTTAGCGTCTAGTAACACGCCACTGCCCCTAAAAACGAATGAGTTTAGTTTCAGTAAACGATCCAATAGTTTGCAGTCTATCGTCCCTTTGTTTGGATACCATGTTGAACATGAGACATGAATCAAGTCATTCTCATTTATTCAACGATTCTGTTTCTCGATCTAGAAGTCGAATAAGATTACCAAGCTAAATTGATCAACTATCAATCTTAGGTTGGGCATGGCCATGCAAACATCTATTCATTCCATCGAGGGCCCCAGCAGTATCACACTCTTACAATAAGAGAAACAAATCCCGTATTGACTATATGCGTCTATCATGCGCTTCCCATTATACCGGATGATGGCTTTTATAACTGTCTTATTCAGAACAACGTTTAACCATATCAACGTATGACAAGTCCTGCAATCGAGAACCAAGATATATCTCAGGTATAAGGACACAAAGACTTAACCATTTTCGAGAATCACTATTGATGACGATCCATGCAGTGACATCTCGGGGTTGGGTCATTCCAATATTCATATACAACGAATACATGTGAATTTGGTCTCAACAAGTTACATATTCATCTACAATGAATATTACCAAATGATATCAATTTAAACCCCAAGATTACAGAATAAGTCATAATAATCAATCAAGAATTAAGACTTATAAAGTCCTACACCAATTTGTGTTTTACATAAAATTATTTTCATGTTAAATTATTATTTCTTAATATTCAAAAACTTTTGTATAGAAAGCCTATCAATATATCATATAATGAATATGTCTAACATTTATGTGTTAAATTAGAAAAATTGGATCTAAAAATGTTAGTTAGGCCTATCAACACATCAATAATTAGACTTTAAAAATTTTTGTAATATGATAAAAACTAGTTTTTTAGAGAACCATTAAACTTAATTTCTTTTGGACTCCCATCCCCACACTTAAGTTGTACAATGCCCTCATTGTACAGAAAATATAGAAAGTGAAAAAGAATGAGAAAAGAAATTAAAACGGAAAACTCCCCTGATTTATGAAGTAAATGTTTCCTCGATTTGATTTGCAATATACAACAGCTCACTTCCGTAGGCGATCACGATTGTATTTAGCATATGCAATAAGCCTTTAAAACCCTCGGTATCCCGAGTGGACGAGTTATAGTCTCGTGAGGGTTTCCATGGAACACACCCACAAAGTTCAAAAACCTGCAAAAATAAAACACAAGAAAAACACGCGTTGTCTCCCAAGAAGCGCTTTTATTTTAACCGTTAGTCGTTAAGCTCGACTCTGGTACTCTGTTAGTCTTCACCCTCAAAGTGGATGGTACCTTCACCATCATCTTCCTTAGTGTCTTTGTGATATTTCTTCAATCGGTGACCATTAACTTTAAACAAAATTCCCTCATTATTAATTAATTCTACTGTCCCATAAGGAAATATCTGCGTAACCTTATATGGGCCATTCCATCTCGACTTCAATTTTCCCGGAAACAAACGTAACCGAGAATTATACAGAAGTACTAGATCTCCTTCAACAAACGTTTTTATTAAATTTGATCTTCTTATCATGCCAAATCTTCGTACGTTCTTTATAAATCCGTGAATTTTCGTATGCACTCCAGCGTAATTCGTCCAATTCGTGCAACTGCAAAAACCTATGTTTTTCGGCATCATCCAAATCCATATTGCAACTCTTTAACGCCCAATATGGTTTATGTTCTAATTCAACTGGCAAATGACAAGCTTTCCCATAAATAAAACGAAAAGGTGTACATTCAATAAGTGTCTTGAAAGCAGTACGAAAAGCCCATAATGCATCATCAAGTTTTATTGACCAATCCTTGCGATTATTACTCACCGAACGTTCCAGAATACGTTTTAAACCTCTGTTCGTAACTTCAACCTGACCACTTGTTTACGGATGATAAGGTGTAGAAAATCGATGAGTAACGCCATACCTTTTCAAAACTTTCTCCATCAAAATATTACAAAAATGAGTCCCACGATCACTGATTAATGCTTTAGGTATTCCAAATCATGAAAACGGTTGTTTCAAAAATTTCACAACAACTCTGGCGTCATTTGTTGGTAACGCTTTTGCTTCCGCCCATTTAGACACGTAATCTACTGCAACCAAAATGTACTTATTCCCGTGGCTTGTCGGAAATGGTCCCATAAAATCAATACCCCATATATCAAATATTTCGCAAGCTTGTATTCCTGTTTGAGGCATTTCGTCCCGTCTAGATATATTTCCAGCGCGTTGGCAACATCACACTTCCGTATAAACTCATGAGCAACCTTGAAAATTGTTGACCAATAGAAACCTGCATCAAACACTTTCTTAGCTATATAAGTGGCTCCATGATGTCAGCCAACTGGTCCTTTATGACAATGTGCTAAGATCTTATCACTCTCTTCACCATGCACACATCTCCTGCTTATGCCATCTGCACAAAATCGAAACAGAAAAGGGTCCTCCCAAAAATAATGCTTTAAGTCAGCAAAGAATTTCTTCTTTTGTTGATAAAGCATATCTTTAGGCAAAGTATTGGTGATCAAATAATTAGCAAAATCGGCAAACCATGGTATATCAGTGTGCACTCTAATAGCCATTAATTGCTCATCAAGAAATGTGTCTTGAATTAGTGACTCATCCAGTTTCTCTAATTCAGGGTTCTCCAATCTTGATAGGTGATCTGCCGCCAAATTCTCTGCCCCTTTTTTTATTTTGAATCTCTATATCAAACTCCTGCAGTAAAAGAATCCACCGCAACAAACGAGGTCTTGCATCCTGTTTATTAAACAAATACTTTAAAGCAGAATGGTTAGTAAACACAATAGTTTTAGATAAAACCAAATAAGAACGAAATTTATCAAAGGCAAAGACTACGGCTAGAAGTTCCTTCTCTGTGGTTGTATAATTTTCCTGAGCGTCTGTTAAGGTCTTGCTTGCATAATAAATTGGTTTAAATCGCTTTTCGATCCGTTGACCCAGAACCGCTCTGACTGAGTAATCACTGGTATCACACATTAATTCAAACGGAAAATTCCAATCTGGACTGGTCATAATAGGGGCTGAAATTAATGCCCTTCAGACAAGCATTCGTAAAAATAAACTTAGCATCTTTTTCTAATAATTGATTCATTGGTCGCACAATTTTAGAAAAGTCTTCAATAAAACGCCTATAAAACCCTGCATGCCCCAAGAAACTGCGCACTCCCTTAACATTCGTTGGAGGAGGCAATTTAGAGATTGCATCTATTTTAGCTGGATCCACTTCCATCCCCAATCATGAGATTTTGTGTCCAAGCACTATGTCCTCATGAACCATGAAATGACATTTTTTCCAATTGAGTGCTAGATTAGACATTTCACATCGTTGCAACATCTTCTTCAGATGATTTAAACATTCCTCAAATGAGTCACCAAAGACAGAAAAATCATGCATAAAGATTTCCATGAAATCTTCTACCATATCATGAAAAATCGCCATCATGCATCGTTGAAAAGTTGCTGGGGCGTTGCATAGTCCAAAATGCATTCTTCTGTATGCAAATGTACCGAATGGACAAGTGAAAGTTGTCTTATCTTGATCTTCTGCTGCAATGGGAATCTGAAAGTATCCTGAAAATCCATCTAGAAAACAATAAAACTTTTTACCTGCCAAACGTTCTATCATTTGATCAATAAATGGTAGTGGAAAATAATCTTTTCTCGTGGCATCATTAAGTTTACGGTAATCGATACATACTCTCCATCCTGTTACCGTTCTAGTGGGAATTAATTCATTTTTATCATTAGCCACGACTGTCATACCTCCATTCTATGGTACAACATGGACAGGACTTACCCAAGGACTATCTGAAATAGGATAAATTAAACCGGCATCCATCAATTTGATTATCTCCTTCCGCACAACATCTTTTACTTTAGGATTTAATCTTCGGAGAGGTTGCACAACAGGTTTTAAAATCAGCCTCCATTAAAATCTTATGAGTGCAGTATGAAGGGATGATACCCTTTATATCAGTAATCTTCCAAGCAATAGCTCTTTTATGCTCTTTAAGAACCTGCAATAAACTTTCCTTTTCTATAGAGGTTAGTTTAGAGGAAATAATGACAGGTAACTCAGACGTACCTTGAAGATAAGCATATTCTAAATGAGACGGCAACTCTTTCAGTTCCAATTGAGGTGGTTCTTCATAAGAAGTCTTAACTTCCAGAATCTCTGATTTAGAACAAGGAATTCCGCAAAATGCAATAGGCGTATGTTCTGTACTTGCTGATTCAGTTGCTAATTGGTCAATCCAGCCATTGGTTCGATGCTGCTCCTTGCTTACTTCTTTCGTTGTAAACATTGCATTGACTTCTTCCAAAAGTCTATCAAATTCGGCTAAATCTTTAGTGGTGTCGAATTCTCCTGACCAGCTTTCCAGTAGTTGTGGCTCCTCCTGGTTATTTTCTAACAAATTCTGAAAAAATTCGTTATCCAAGTATTCAAAAGAATTTAAATAATAGCAAGTATCGTCTACATAATCCGGAAATTGCATAGACTGGTTTACATTAAAAACCACTTTTTCGTTTCCTACACGCATAGTGATTTTTCGATCGAAAACATCTATTAAAGCGTGTGATGTGGCTAAAAATGGTCTGCCTAAAATAATAGGGACTTTAGGATCTTCAATCATATCGAGAATGACAAAATCGCAGGGAAACACAAATTTATCAACCTTTACTAAAACATTTTCAACCATTCCTTTTGGGTATTGGACTGATCGGTCCGCTAATTCAATACACATACGAATTGGTTTTGGTTCCCTTAATCCTAATCGAGTGTACATGGTATATGGCATAAGAGAAATACTTGCTCCTAGATCAGCTAATGCATTTTTAATGGACAAGTTTCCAATTAAACAAGGGATAGTAATAATTCCTGGATCTTTTAATTTTGGTTGTAGCTTGTTTTGCATTACGGCTGAGCATCTGGCATTCATTGTTACTTTAGTCAAACGACTCAGGGCCGATTGATTTCAAAAGTCCATCAGTTTGGAGTTTTGATATGCGTTTCTTGTTTATGTGTCCAAAACGACAATGTCATATACAGGTTTGGTTCAAGTCTTGCTTGACCCTTTTAGCGCTACAGGTATAAACAGAATTATCATGCATTGCAATTTCATAAATACCATCACGAGGAATAGCATTAAAATAAAATAAATTATCCTTAGAAAATGAAATTCCATAATCTGTAAAAAAGGGTTTGAAACCAACATCCCTCAAACGGAAAACTGAAATAATTCCCCTAGTTATACTAGGTGCATAATGACAATTGTCTAAACAAATGACAAGACCACTTGGTAAAATAAGCTCATAGCTACCAATAGCTAGTACTACTACTCGAGCTCCATTGCCAACATGCAAGTCCAAGTCGCCTTTATTCAACTTCCTACTTCTCTTCAATCCCTACACATTATTACAAATGTGAGTTCCACAACCAGTATCAAGTACCCAGGAATTAGGAGAGAATGTATACAGTTCAATCATGTATGTACCCGAATCACTAGTCGTACTAGCGTCGCTATCATCAGCTAGAAGTGAAAGACCAGACAGCTCCTCTATCAAGCTAGCAATCTCTTTGTCTTTGCTCTTTCTTTTACTTCGCGACTTTCTTTTACTTCGCGACTTTCTTTTCTTGATCCCCTTTCCCCCGACTTTCAAGGATGATGAAGCCTTGGGACGAATATCCTTTTCGGTAGTCATAAGAAAGTTATGAAGTTCCGAGATTGATTTCTTATCTCCTTGCATATAAAATTCTGTAATGAAATTATTATATGATATGGGTAATGAGTTTAACATGAAACTCACACCCATGTCATTAGATATAGGATATCTAAGCCTTTGTAGTTCATCAAAATAGCTCCTCATCTTAAGAACATGAGTACTGACCAACTCCCCTTCTTCCATCTTGCATGCAGTGAGCTTTTTAACAACATTAAAAATCTCTAGACGTGCTTGTTGCTGAAAAAGACTTTTCAGCTCAACAAGCATATCATATACTTTGCGACCCTCCATAAGCTTCTACAAGCTTGGATGCAAAATCGAAAGAATTAGCCACGCAACCTCTCCCTGCTCATTGTTATGCTTATTCCAAGCATCATGATTTGCAGGAGAGTCAGTGGAGGTGGGAGATGGAGCTAGTAGGGTATCAAGAATGTACGACTTCCCTTGATTATTGAGGACCGTCCTCAATTTTTGATACCAGTCTAGGAAGCGCGTACCCTGTAGATTCTCTTTCTCCAACAAGGAAGAGAGAGTTAAATTGTTCACGGTTTGAGTTGACATCTACAAAATCAAAATAAAGTTCATTTTAGTATTTTCGATAATAAATCCTTTTATAAATTAACTACCCAAGTTTTATAACAAAATAATTAATCTATGAAAGGCTAAGATCCACATTGAGCTTCTATCATCATAACGATTGATCACGAATATAATGATAGATTCGAACGGTAGGTAGCAGGTACCAATTACATTACAAGTGCAACTCTTAGATCTTTTATGGGATTGAGATCTAGTTAAGAGGGTGTTTGTATGGTCTAATGTTTATGGGGGAGTATTTGGTAACAAGGAAATTGGTGATCATGTGATATTTGTAGTGGCAAGGCTTTTGGTACATCGAACACTTCAGGGTGTTTAACCAATATAGTTTGGATTTGAGGATCAATCTGTGTATAGTGCACGCGTTGTCATTTGTTCTGGCGGTTGTTCTTCGGGTTCCTTCTCAGGTACCACTTCTCCCGATGGTTCGTCTTTCAACAGCTCCGTATCGTTATCTAGATCGAGTAAGTACGGGAAGATCATCTGTTCCTCACGGAGTTGGTCGTTGTTCAATAGGTGGCTGTTAATAGGGGACTTTGTCATTTCCTACGATGCAAACGTTTTATGAGTTAATGTTTTGCAGTTAATAACATGTATCAATTTCCAGCACAATTATTTAATTATATCTATCTCAAGTTTTTAATGCATGTTTATCGATACTATTGTTCGCAGGGCTTGAGGTTCCATTCGAGATGGTAGGAAGACGGACGGTTTTCTCAGAACAGGCGATCTCGGCACGGTGTTTGGACCGTCGATACGTACCGACGATGATATCGAGGTGCTTGATCTCGACAGGACCAATCTGTCACACCCCCTGATTTGTACAGCGGAAGCGGTTCGTTTGCAAGTTTTATTGTGTACTTAAATTCTTAGGGAGTGAGGAAAAGCGTTAAGTATATAAAACCTTATTTAAGGAAAGTAACACAATGTTGTTCAACGGTGCGAGAATAAACGTACCCGTGACCGTATCCGGGTCCTGACGAGCATTCCCAGCATTCAGCACATAAGCTCTACCTCGAGCCTCGTTGTTGTTATTCTTTAGCTTGGGACAGTCGTTCCGGAAATGTCCCGTGTTCCCACATTCGTAACAGGCTTTCGTTCGACAATCATTTGCTAGGTGACCATAACGCTTGCACTTGTCGCAAGGAGTGCCACAAAGTCCGTCATGGTGGCGACTGCATTTAGAACAGAAGGGTTTGGTTCCAATGTACCCTTTTCTCTCTCCAGATCTTGATGCATATGCCTTAAGGGTCTCCTGCCTTTTGTTTTGTTGTTGTTGTTGGGTTCGGTTGGTCCCATGCCACTTTCGCTTGTTGTCCCCGGTAGTTTTCTCAGCGGGTGCCTCTCGGCGAACAATTTGAGCCATAAGCTCGTGTGCCATGCGAACGGCACTTTGGATGGTTCCGGGCTTGGAAGAGGTTACATTCCCCACGATTAAGTCGTCCAAATTTGAGACTGTGAAAATTTGCATAGGTCTAACCAGTGACAAGTAATCACCTCAGCATCAAATTTGACCTAGGTCTGACCATGGTCAAAAGGGACAACCAAGTGTTTCAAGCTAATTGGATGGCATGATTTAAGTTTGGCGAGTATGTTATCTAATCTTTATTAAATCTATGTGTCAAAAGGTATGTGACAAAATAATTCATGCACATTAGTTTGCCACACGATTTGTTAAAACCAATTTTAACTTATCGCTTAGTTTTACGATTTTCATGTTTGCGCGTCAAGTGTTATTTCATTACTAATAAATACCTACATGGGATTGTTATAGTTTTATAAAATCAACAAGCACAAACTTGAATCATTTAAACCATTTTAAATGTCACCATAAAACACATATATATATTATACCGAGTTAAAATCACCAATTTTCAACTCTATTAGAGTTTTAACTTAAAATCATCAATTTTAGTTTTAAACTCCACTTTTGTGTTTTATAATATTGTTTTCAATAAAACAAGTTTGCATACAAATAAGATCAATAATAATATTTATCATGCAATAAATAAAACACACACACACATATATGCATAGCCAAGTCCAAAATCCTATGTTTAGTTTCATGAGCCAACATGAAAACCGAACGGTCAATCTAAGGACAATCTATAATCATCTTTAGAAAATATGTGTTTTCAGCTCCCACTTGAGTCATCATCCCATGGTGATCAAAATTGACTTCACGTGACTTGGTCTCCATCTTCGTGTATCCTTCATGCTCTAAATCTTCATCTTGTTACAATTTTAAATAAATTTACAATAACCTACTCTAGGTACTTACAAATTAAAATAAAATACAACAATGTAACATGAATAAAAATTAAAATATACATCAAAAGGGACCAAAATTCCCAAAATAAATTATTACAAGAAGCGGCCCAAAATTCCCGTAAAACAAAAAACACACATACAAACACAATCACAACCACAAGGTTAGGGCAAGAATGACTATGTATAATAAACATGTTATTTTAATAACTACATTATTAAAATTAAATTAATGGCTTGCCATGGTTAATTATGCATGTTAATAACCATGGTAACAAATATAACATATTAAAATTAAACAAGCCACTAACTTAATATTTAAATATCAACAATATTAAATAAAACTACTTGTTACTAACACATGACAAATCGATTTCTTAGATCTACAATCCAAAAGTTGATTTTCATCATTAGTAATACAAGATGATTATTTTGATATTAAACATGCGTCATAAGATGTGCTTAAGTGATGATCCAAAAATCAATTATAAACAAAACACAAACTTTACACCATGAGTCCATATCAAACTAATCATTATGATCAATACAGGATATAAAAGTGGCTCTGATACTACTGTTGGAAATCGAAGTCTAATTAAATATATTTTTAATTAACAATTAATTAACAAACGCAACGGAAACATAATAATAAATATAAACATAAAAAAACGATTTCCGTTGGATCCAATTATATCCTCATATTGAATCAATAATAATAAAAAGGATGAATACGAATTATACCTTATTTGATGAAACTATAATCAATAATATAATTATCTCTATGGTTGATCCACGTAAATGCTAGTTTCAGAAGGCCAAATTAAACTACTCATTTTCTCTTTTGCTCGAGACAAAAAGTGACAACCTTTTGGGACTTTGGCTGTCACGGCCGAAAACCACAGAGGAAGCAAAAAAAGGTCTTGGTTTTGAATCGTGGATTAGGGTTATTATAATAATTAATATATATAATAACTTTTTATTATAAATTAATTATTTAACCTTTTAAGTATTAGAAATAACAATTTAATCCTAATAATTAATAACTTTTATATTGAAACCATCAATTTAATAACATTTATTAAATGAACACAAAGTAATTAAATAACTCAAATAGTTATTATAATTAACTTAATTTGGCCATATGAGTGGTATCTAAGTGTTATTGTGCGTGACCACATAGGCCCAATCGTAATTAGCAATATAGTTGTTTATTGTTCCAGTGAGCATTAAACTTACATTTGCAAACGTCCATGTGGGGCCACGATGAAAGTGTTTCTCTTGTGAAATAGGTTATTGTGACTTTAATCCAATATCTTCACGTTTTGATTAAAAACAACTTGATCGTTGCAATTCAAAAAGGGGTGTCTCATTAGATAGATACGATCTCGGATCAAGATTGCCCATTTAAATATTCAACTTTTTATTTTATTTTTTGTTAAGATACGTCGAATCAAGAAATGTTTATATATTTTGATTAAGGGAATAACTAGTTTGAGTTTGTCTTCACAAATACTTAATTCGTAAAATATAACATGTTCGAATAAAACGAATAAGCTGATATAATGTAGTCATTATATCACATAATAAACTCAAAACTATTCGATCCAAATACCATTAAAGTACAATAAGTTATAAATGTTCAAACTTATTAAAAACATCTCTAAAATATATACTTTCGGTTAAGAAACCGTAAATTTACATACAAAATGAAGGTTATAGAAAAAATCCTTCGGTATTTATCAAAAACAATTTCAAGAACAGAGCTCCATGCCATAGCCACCGGGTCGGGTCAATGGAGCTTGCAACATTTCAAATTCA
Organism: Gnaphalium uliginosum; assembly: GCA_963930675.1. Classification (NCBI taxonomy): domain Eukaryota; kingdom Viridiplantae; phylum Streptophyta; class Magnoliopsida; order Asterales; family Asteraceae; genus Gnaphalium; species Gnaphalium uliginosum. Next base: position 44,064,912 of record OZ005685.1, on the reverse strand, counting down.
AAACTTAACAAGAAGACAAAAGGACAGCCGACCCCACCCAAGCCGAGCTCCAAGATGAAACAACCGGTAATAGCCGGTGAGGCAAAAAAGCAAGATTATGTGTGATTGACAAAAGGACAGCCGCCCCACCCAAGCCGAGCTCCAAGATGAAACAACCGGTAATAGCCGGTGAAGCAAAAAAGCCAAGATTATGTGTGATTGACCGTACACAGTGTGCGTGTGTCTTATTCATTTGCAGGTCGTTTCCAATGGCAGTTGGTAAGCATTTAGTGTGTGTATATATGTATATGTACACACTCTCTCTCTCTTCATATCTTTTGTGCTCTGTTTATTCCAACAAATCAAGAATCTTGATTGATTAACAATTTCCTCATCAAACCCACAAAATATCTCTCAAATTTCTTACATTTCTCTCCAAGAAAACAAATTCCCATTTAAAAAGTTCCAATTTTTAACTCAAATTTGAATATTTAGTATATCTTGAAACCCTGTTTCACACTCTTCATTTCTTGCTTTTTATGGTTCTGCTGAAATTCAGTGATGTATGAGGTAATGAGTATGGATGATTTTAATGTTTTATTTTCAATTCACTTTACATTAGTCTTAAGCTTTGTGTGGCTAGTTGATTATGTATTGCATACAATTTGGAAAATTTTGATTGATAATAGTGTGTTTATAATTACCCAAATGGGTTTTGTGTAATTTTGTTTTTTAAGATTAAATACATATTTTTTTTTTTCTGAATTGATTTTAAAATGCCTTTTACATTACCCATTAAGCTTAATCATTGATCTTCTGAATCAAGTTTGGATTTTTATGATTTTTTTTTAAATAATGTATTAAAGCATATGTTTATTGTTTAATCTGTGTTTTAGAGAAATTTGGTTGATTGCAAACATGGGTCAGATTGTTTACTCATCGATAATCAAAAATCAGTTGAATGTAATAATAATCTGATTTTTAAATGGTTAAAATGGGATTCAAACTGCAAATTGGTCATATTTAAATTTAAATTATTATTATACAGTATATCCATTCATTTGATGCATTTATTGTTTTCAAACTGAATCCGTGATGGGTAAGAGTAGAGAGATCCAATGCCTTTGTGGGTCATTTTGCATTCAACATTCTCTTAAAAGTTTCGTGTCAGATTTTAAAGAATCATTTTTTGAAGCTCAGATAGATAAGAACTATCTCTCTCTCTCTCCTCTTTCTCTCTCATCATTTCAAATTCAATTTCCTAAAAAAGGTTTTGCTTGTTGCTGGATATGCATTCAATCTGGTAAACCCATATGCAGTTATACAAAAAGTGTAAATTTCATCATAAAGTTGGAAACTTGAGCTGATCACTGTAGTCTTTTAGGGTTTCTAATAACAATTTCTTGATTTTTGATCAGGAATTTGGAGTTGGTGAATGTCTACTTACGTAATTGAGGAGTTAACCTTTTTGGGTACATTTAGCTTCTTGCTTAATGTTATGGATTAGATAGGGGAATTGGTTAAGTATTGAGATAATCAAAGATTGTTATAAGGCTTTACGTTTGTCGGAAATTAAGAGAAATGCTGGAACCCGAGCTATATTCGTCTAGAGTATTCTCCCCTTTTCGCGATGAAAGTGGGGACGAAGAGCTTTCTGTTCTTCCCAGGCATACCAAAGTAATTGTGACTGGAAATAACCGAACAAAATCAGTTTTGGTGGGACTTCAAGGCGTCGTGAAGAAGGCTGTTGGTCTTGGTGGTTGGCATTGGCTGGTATTCCCTTGATCTTTTTCTTGCTTTTTGATTCAATTTCATATACACCCCTTTGTTACTTTGAATCTTTTGGTCACACTAATTAAGGAGAATAAAGGGGAAAATGGCATGCCAAAATGATTAAAATTGTACATGGGACCATTGTTGGATTTTGTTCAAATAGTGTTGTTACTAGTAGTGGTGACAGTAGATGTAATCAAATGTGGCATAATGAAAATTAAAGTGAAATGCTTTTTCTTGAGATTTTGGGTTCTATGCTACATTTTTTTTCTCTTCATAAATAGGTGATCATTTTCATTTTTGTAAATTGCAGCGAATCCTGTTAATGGTGTTGCGAAAATTGCAACGTTTCCTTTACCTTTTTCAAGCTAAAATGACTTATTTGGCTGTTTTCATCACTACAATTTAGTGATTGTATAATTTGTTGTCAACAAGAATCTTTTGTTTTGTCACCATTGAGGGGTATAATTGATATTTTTAAGGGGTATCAAGAAAGTGATGTGCTTTTTCTTCAGATTTTGGTTATATGCTTCTTTCATTATACACAAATTAGATAAGATGATTATTTTACCCCCACATATTTTAAGCATTAAAAGTTGCAACAACTTCTGTTTTGGTTGTCATGAAAATCCTAACTTTTCCCCTTTTCCTGTTTCAAGCTGCAGTAGCTGATTTGCTGGTATCATGAAAGTAAAATGATAATATTAATTTAAAGTTTTGGTCAAATTATTAGTTTGTATATAGAGTGCCGTTGTAGCTTAAATAATTTTGTTTATACCCGTTAGCCCATTAATATTCTGTTATGAGATTCATTATTTGGTATCGAATTGGCATAAAACGTGAACCTTCTCACTTTCTGGTAAAATGTCCAAACTAAAAGCCTAAAATGACTTATTCCTCAACATTTATCACTTAATGTCACATTGCGAGTTCATTACACTTTCTCTAACGGGTGTTATAAAATTGGAAATTTTTCCTTTTTTTGCAAAGTTTGCTTGGATGCCTAATTTGCCCATTCTTGTTATTACGAGCTATTGATAGTACTGATTGTAGTTCACAAGATGCCTCTATTTTGTGATTAAACATTTGACTAAATAGTCTAACTTTCACCAGGTTTTGAAAAATGGAGTTGAAGTGAAGCTGCAAAGGAATGCTTTGAGTGTTCTTGAACCACCAACTGGTCATGAAGAAGATGATGAGTATGAGTTCGATATTTCAAGCAGTGGCTCAGATGTTAACGAGTTTCGTAAGTTTATACAATCTCAAAACTTGTCAAATTTTCCAAAATATCCCTAAAAGGCTAAAACTTCTATCCTGGTCATGCATTCCAAAATCCTTAAAACATCTCATTTGGAAACCATTGGCAATTTAAGTTGATTTGTTTTTCATTGGCAGCCACTGCTACAGAATTCAGCAAACTGAACAAGCCCAGAGTTCGCTACACCAAACCGTGGGGTCCATCACCATCAATCAAGTCTGCTAGCCGTAATGGTTGCAGGGAAGCTCAATCAAATGTTCACGCTTGTTATCCTGTAAGTTGGAACAAATTTGGCTTGAAAGACTTTTTTACTAGATTGTAGATACTCCCTTGTATGCCCTTATATGAAACATGAATCAAGAGGCAGTAATTTGACTTTTTTGGTCAAAATATACATATTTGCATTTCCAAATTTAGTTGGATGAATTAACCTTTTGAAAAACCTATCAAACTTTGTTACATATAGTGCAAAAGTAGTCTGTTTGATTAGTTGACTTGCATATGTAATGAACCAAGATCTTAAATTTATTTAAAATCTTGATTTATTTGTTCTTTAATCTAAAATCTTTGATTCTTTCCTGTGGATGATCAGAAGGTCAACTTCTCAAAGCTAGGAACCAACACTCTATGGCGATATTACAGTACCTTTAACCTCGTGAGTCTCGTATACAAAACCATCTACACATGCATTTCTTGTTTTCCACAAATCATTTTAATTTGTGATTCTTTTCTTTCTTATAGGGTAACATTCACTCTAATCCAACAAAGGAACAGCTAGTTAACGCGGTTCACAAACATTTTGCCTCCCAGGTATTTCTTGTGTTTTTTTTGCTTTTTCCAAGTTATATACAAATGGGCGTATACAAAATGGCTGGAAGTCTTCGAAAATGTATTTTTAATGCTTACAACTTCCAAAATACCTTGATCAAAATATTAGATTATTATGATAACAATGTAGCTTTTGTAATCACGTTTAACACAATAATTGTTGTTTATGATAAACTAAAAGAAATTGGCAAAAAGGGCTTCAGGTTAACTTGATCTGCCTTATAGCTACCTACCGTTGACTTTTGTTTTTTCTTTGACACAGAAAGTAAGTGAAATGGAAGCGATAATGGAGTTCATCAATGCAGCAAAGAGGCGAAAATCTGGAAGAAACCATAGGGATCGAAGTTGATAGAGGATTTTCAACTCTTGTAGTTGTGTGAGCGCGTGCGTGTTGTTTGTGTATACATACTATTATCCTAACCGATTAGCGCAACTCTTAATTTTAGACGAATTAACCAGAGGTAGAAAAGCTCGTTTCTTGACTTTAAGATGCTCTGTCAGTCATCTTTAACCTTGTAATATCTAGCGAAGATCTAGTTTAATATATATCTAATCGTTTCTTAATCTTGTTGATCTGTAAATGAGCTCAATTTTCATTTACAACATGAACTATAGTTTGTAGTAACATAATGCATCCAAGAAGATATAACATTATCTATTTATGAGGTTACAACAAAGTTAATACAAAATATACTCTTATACTTACTATCATTATTATTACAGTATATAACTATAGTTCAATACTTGGGTCCAAACTCCAAATGTTACCTTTTGTCGACCAAGTAGTTTGGGGACATTAAAATATATTTTTGCATTAAAAATGAGTTTTCTAAAAATATCTTATCATTATTTGAGGTGGACCACCTTGTTCCCCAAGGCAACAAACAATTATTGGAAATTATGATATAAATACTTAAGAATTGAGTAATTATAGAGAAATAATAATAAATTAATTAAATAACAATAAAAGAGGAAAGGAAAAGTTAGTTGTCTGCCTAATTGAAAGTGACTTCTTATAGGCTTCAAGACATAAATTTTCATATTCCAAATGGTTGCAAATTTAACGAAAGAACATTATTATGTTGTTTGGTGTTTGTGTGTGTATATACATGTAACATTGTAACTTACTTGTCATACGAAATTGTTCTATAGATGCAATAACCAACAATTAAATATAATAACTCAAGAGTAGTTTGATTAGAGATCGGAAGATATTTCACTTCATCTTTCAAAATTAACTTTAAAAGAAAAAAACTAATATATCGATTTGCCCCCGAAAAAAAAAAACTTGACGATTTGTCCTACCCGGTCACAAGTTGTAAACTTGTGACTTGCGACCTGTGGTTTGTGATTTGCGACTGGACACAGTGACCAGCAAATCAGGCCACGACACCGCGTATTTAAACACGTTCTCGGACACGTAGCCGGGTCGCAAGTCACAAGTCGCAAATTTGTGACTTGCTTCCGGATCCAGACACAATCACGTTCTCGGTCATGACTAATTTCGACTCGTTCACGGTGTCCGGTCACAAGTCACAAACCACGGGTCGCAAGTGACAAGAAGACGGTCACAAGACACAAATTTGCTACTTGCTTCCGGACGCGGACACAATCACGTTCTCGTTCATGGCTAGTTCCGACTAGTTCACGGTGTCCGGTGGCAAGTCACAAATCACGGGTCACAAGTCGCAAGAAGCCGATCACAAGTCGCAAATTTGCGACTTGCTTCCGGACGCGGACACAATCACGTTCTCGGTCATGGCTAGTTTTGACTCGTTCACGGTGTCCGGTCGCAAGTCACAAACCACGGGTCGCAAGAAGCCGGTCACAAGTCGCAAATTTGCGACTTGCTTCCGGACGTGGATACAATCACGTTCTTGGTCATGGCTAGTTCCAACTCATTCACGGTGTCCGGTCGCAAGTCGCAAACCACGGGTCGCAAGTCGCAAGTTTGCGACTTGTGACCGGGTAGGGCAAATCGTTAAGTTTTTATTTTCGAGAACAAATCGATATATTAGTTTTTCTGGCGGGGCAAATCGATCAATTTTCCAACTTTATTTGGGGCTTGATTCCCACAAATTATCATATTTTTTTGAAGTTAAAAGTCAGTGTTATTTCTTGCGTAAAGGAATCACAACAATTTAACTCGTGTTTAACCCACACTGGCGATCACACTGTGACCGGTATGGTCACGCCAACGTGGTAGACAGACTTGTTGGATATAGTGTCCAAGTTCATAACTAATTGGTAAGTATATCATTAAAAGTAGGGTCCTTTTTGGGTCGCCCTCGTTCGAACATTTAAGAGAAATAAATGAGAAATAATATTAATTGGAATTAATATTATGGTTAACTATTTGGTTTATTAATTATCATAGTTGATGAATTAATGAGAAACTAAAAGAAATTCTGGAAACCGAATCCAACCGCCGGTTGCAATGTTCAACCGGCGGCTGGAGTAAGGCGGTGGAGCACGCGGGTCGTGGCTCGGGTATTCGGGCAGAAAGCAAGCCCAACCGCCGGCTGGATATTCCAACCTGTGTTTGGAAGGGCGAATCTGGTTGTCCCACATAGGCCAGGGATAAACCCTAGCTTCCCTCTCCCTATATAAATATGGGGCATGCCATGGTTTCAAGGTACACAATTCTCTCTTTCTCATTCCTCTCCTTGTAAGAGTTTACACGATTATATTCGAGATCTTAGGAGTTGGAATTTTCTCTTTGTTTCGTGGGTGTGAACTATTAGAGGTGCTCTAGTTTGAGTACTCGTCTCCAAATCAAGAAGGTTGTGTGTGAGAAATCCGATTTTTTCAAAGGTTAGTATTTTGTTCTCTATTTATTTTGTTTTGTTGTTTATTGTTATTAAGTTAAGATCCTTTAGGGTTTAGTTTCCTTCATACCCTAGATTAGTTGTTATTTCCGTATTGTATGTTAATCTAGTAGGGGAATAGAAAACCCATCAAGACTACGTCAACCACCTCATCTCATACCGTTTGCTCACGAACGAGAAAAACAAACATCACAATAATTTTGTCATCATAACCTAATGTAAATGAAGGATATCATGCGAGCTGAGTTCTACAGCAATACTAGTTAAAATCGTAATTAACTTTTCATCTTTGACCCAACTACTTACTTGAATTCATACGTAACAACTTCCATAAGAACAAGCCCAACTTTAGGATTCTGAAAGCACCATAACCCAAAAAAACTAATAGTTTGCTGCATAACTCAAACCTCAAACCCAAGATGATTTTAAATGACTGGGTAGAGTAAATTGTTTCTTATTGCAATTATATGCAACAATTGGGTACCAATCAGTATGTTAAAACTCGTTTCAAACAACAGCACCACCTATAATGGGCTTGTGGCAACAACACACTATATCTACTAAAGAAGTAGCAATATGTACAAGTACAACCCCAAAAATCATCCATTTTGGTGTGAAAAATTCAAGGTTATTATGCTTCAAGTAAGAGAACCTTCTTATGTTCTATAAGCTCAGATAAAGCAACTCTCATCTTCTCCACGGAAACGGGTTTGAGTACAACTCCATCCATTCCAACTCTCAATAAAGATTCCTTCGCTGCCTTATCGGTGTTGCCAGTAAGAGCTACTATGAGCGGCTTTTCGTGGCGTTTTGGGAACTTATCATGTACAAGTCTTGCAACATTGTAACTGTCTGAACCAGGTAACGAGACATCCATGAAAATGACCTTGTGGTCTTTGGTGATGGCTTGTAAGCATTCTTCACCTGAGCTAACTGTGGTCACATCACAACCAAGGTGTACCAGGAGCCCCTTGGTTGCTATTCTGCTAACCCTGCATTATATTGATGAAATGAATGGCTGGTTAAAGTTCAAAGTACACCATGCATGTAACATATATGTGTGTATATGTGTGTCTACAGACACATGTTATTTGTTTTGAAAAACTTAGCCGTTTCATCAAAATCAGAGGTGGCAATTTTGACACATTTACTTGCAAACACTAGAACGGTCAGCTCATTTAAGTTGTGCTAAAAGGTAACCGGGTGAAAGTTGCCTATGCATACTTCCAAAAGTAGTTAACATTCAAAGATGCAGATAACTATTGCAGCGATATTGGTTTTGTAATCAAAATTAGCCAAACCCATCTTGCTATCTCTAATCAGAAATAAAGGGTCTTACCCGTTATCATCAATGACTAGAACTTTGAGTCCTGGAAAACTTGTCTGACCAAGTTTAGGTGGAAGTCTCATATGAGGGAGCCGGGAATTATTTGAACGAGCAGGAAAGCCAAGTTTGACATAAAAAATTGCAGTAGATCCCTTGCCAACACCTTCACTTTCAACCCATATATTACCTTCCATAAGATTCACAAATCTGCACAACACAAGACAGATGGTTATAACCAAAGACTACAGAGATCCAGAATTATAGCTAGTGGCTGGTTTGCCATTATGAATGGTGGAATGGAATGGACCATTATAGGAGATGATAAAATCATAAAAGCCTGTTTGTTTACCATGTAGAAAATAACTCCGCCACTACTTAAAATATGAGATTCCTTATACTTAATTGATTTTCATTTGTGTTTGTGAAGGCCTAATAACATTAATTTTCATTAATTACTTTAGAGGTTCAATTACATTATTTATTTGTTCTTGTAACTAAGATAAAACAAACATCTATATTTCTATCGCATTTATTTGTGGATTTTTCAAACTATGTAATAACTAGGATAAAACTAAATTACTAACAAAAACATGAAATCTACTTTTAAGTCATTTATTATTATTAAAATCTGAGTACATGACTTTACTAGTTTTGAAACAACTAAAACATATTTTTAATTTGGATAAAAGTTTATTTACATTTAAGAACAGTTTTGTCTTAATCTAGTAATCATCCCTACAATATCCATAAAACGAGGAAAAATTCGCAATATGACTTTTTTGGTTAGTTTCACAGTGTTTTTTGTTTATTTTGCTAAAGAGAGTCGATTCACAAAAACTTAAAAAGATGGGTTTTTGCTTTTGCAAATCCAGTTTTAAAAAAGAAAGTAACCAAAGGAAAACCGTTTCTATGAAATTCCCCTGCTCAATTCAATTTAGTTGTGCAAAGCAAACATGATAACAGAATGTACCATACATGTGCAACCAAACGGAAAATTTAATGAAAACAACAGACATAAAAGTAGCACAATCACCTTTTACAAATGGCAAGGCCAAGTCCACTGCCACCTGGATTCTTAGATGCTGGTGATTGGCTTTCTGCAAATTTGGTGAACAGCTTAGGAATGTCTTGTTGACTGATCCCAATCCCCGAGTCTTTTACCTACATCAGATGAGTGTGGTTAACAACTGAACTGTAACTGAAGAATTAAGTAGCAAATAAAAGCTCACAAAGTGATGGAAAGCAAACCTGAACACGCATATAGAAACTACTATCACCAGGGATTGGGAAAAAGTCGGGAGACCGGGGATCCCTCAAAGAATCTGGTTTTGCCATTATGGCAGAAATCGAAATGCTGCCCTCTTTTGAGAATTTCACAGCATTCCCGACAATATTTAATATTATTTGCATAAGTCTCTTCTCATCACCAACAACATTCTCTGGCAAATCTGAAGCAAGGCTTAGTGTAACATACAATCGTTTGACTGATGCAACAGGCCTTATCAAATTTAAAACCTGTAGAAAGAAGCACAAATCCATCAGCAAAAAACTATGTAAATAGGTGTGCGTATGTGCCTTTTGAAGGAGATTCTGCTATCAAACAGATAAATAGAGACAATTTGTGAAATGGGAAACAAGTCTAAAACTTTTGTGGCTGGTATTAAATTGATTATCTAAATTTGATATTTGACACCCACTAAAATAATCAGAAGCAGTATCAGTTTATCCGAACATGAAATTAAAGTTTTGTGATTTTTAGTTGCAATAATCAGGTAATCGTTACAAAATGTAAATTCAAACATCCCTAACAAGAATGACCATACAATCAACATACCTCCTTGAAGAGAGCATGAAGGTTGAAAGTTGCAGTATCAAGTTCAAGGCTACCATCTTCCAACTTCGAAAGATCTAATACGTCATTTATTAGTGTGGCAAGCAAGTTACTGCTCTTGAGAATGGTCTCAACCATGAGGCGCTGTTCTGGTGTCAAATCAGTTTCTTGTAGTAATGACGAAAGAGCAATAATCGCATGCATAGGAGTACGCATTTCATGGTTCATAACCGCAAGGAAATCGTTACGAGCACGAACAGCAGTTTCAGCTTCTCTTCTTGCAAGATCAAGTGCCACATTTTGCTCCATAAGCAAATCCCGGGCCCTCATAGACTCCTCTAAGATCGCAGCATGTGATAGAGCAACAGCAACCTAAAGAACAAGAAGATGAAACCAAAAATCACCTCATTAATGTGTCCACATAACATTAGTAAATCTTAACAGCTAGAGGTGGCAAGATGGGTGGGTCATGATGGATAGGTAATGGGTCAAACAATAAGTTATGGTTTATTGGTATTGGTCATGCGGGCAAAGTCGAGGTGGGTTGACCCACAAATACCTTTTTGTCCTTATCTGAAAATTTTGTTCATAGGTGATGAATGTATAATTATAATTTATAATTACAATTTACAAAACAACCTTATTACAATGATAATCTATATCTCCGAGTAAAAACGATGCACGAGGATGTATGCATTAAAATTAGACTTCAGGTGACATTCAACACATTCCCGGTTTTGTTAAGTAATTTGATTTGACCCATTTGAGATAGCAGACAATGTCGAAATTGCCACCATTACTAAAAAACAGATTGGAAAGGACATAGGATAAATAGATATGTGCAGACCTGATCAGCAACCACTTCAACTAGCTCCAACTCATGAACATGCCACTGCCTTGCACTATCCGAAGGAAGCATCAAAACCATTAACGCATAACGCTTTGTTGTAAGTTCAGGCCAATCATAGATTTGAAAATTGTTTAGATGTAAAAGGGGGACCCTTACAGCAACAACCTCCCCAAGCATATATTTACCAGAAGCTGGGCGTAATCTAGCAACAGGACTATTAGGGGATATCTTAACCGCACGATTGGTGCTAAAAACTTGATTAATCGCAGGAGATTGAATCGGAACGGTAAAGCCAACAGGATTTTGATGGCGAAGAGTATAAGAAAGCTGAAGTTCTAAACCACTACGCGTCGGCATCCAAAGAGCACATTCTTCTAACCCTAATGTTCTTCCCAGTTCCACGAGTGTGGTCTTTAAAATTGTATGTCTGTTAAGGGTGCTTCTGATTTCATGAGTTAGCATCCTAACATGTCGACCCGTCTCTTCTTGGGTACGAATAAGACCCATTTCACGATCAAGCTCGGCAGCCTTGTTTTTCAAGAACAATTCTCGAGTTTTCACACTAAGTAAATCAGGAATTATGTGTACTAACATAAGTGCAGTTGCACATGACACTGCAGCAGTCAAGACTTTAGCAGTGGTCATAACAATAGCTACTGTTCTTGTATGCACATTGAATGTCCATAAGTTAATTAAATGTGTCATTCCACAAAGTACAATGAAAGCACCAAACTGAACAAGCACCCATTTATACGGAAAAACTGCTGATTTTTTAACAAAGTATATCAACTCCAATGGAATGGAGAAATAAGCAAGAGCAATAAAGAAATCAGATATGTACTGATATTTCATCAGGAGGTCATCTGGTGGCCATATTGGCTCTACACAACAAGGTTCCATTGTCAGTTTACTTGTATAAAAACACCAGAACCACTTCTCTAGACGTAAACTAGTTACAACATCTGCAAGAAAAACAAACATTTTAAGTTAACCAGTAAATTAACCACAAAAAGTGCACTTCATAAACAATAAAACAAACAAACAAAATTGACCTAATGAAACAACCAATAGGAGATCACATACTGATTTACTTAGCATAAAAAAAACAGCTAAAAAAGCTAAATATTCAGTACAAATAACATGACATCCATCCATACCTATAATCATCGACTTCCATTTCTATTGAAACTTCAACCAGAGTCAACATTTAGGGCACCATATCAATTAAGAACTCAATAATAAGTATAAATTGCAAGAAATGATATGGAAAAATCATTTTCAGTACATCTGAATTAAATACTTACGAATTCTTTAAGCTCTTTACACACTAATTACAGCACAATGATCTATAAAGTGGAAGTCAATGCAAATTCAAACAAAAAAACCCCTAAAACAGCAAATAATCAACAAACACATATATACTAAACCATAATTAAATTCAATACAGCGAGAAGAGAAGTGTTATACCTTGAGAAGTAAGGTTTGTTAATCAATCATCAATCATGAATCGTTAATTTGAGGTAAAAACATGAAAGTAGTTGAGTGAAGAAAGACGACTTTAGAAGCCGACAATTGAATTGAATATAGATACAGAGATATATATATATATATATAGAAAGAGAAACTATCTGATTTGGAGAAGAGAGAGAAAGTGTGGACTGAAGATGATGGTGGATTGGTGGTGGGGTTTTTGATTTCTTTCAATTTTCAACAATAGCAAATTACAGGCAAATAGCCTAAACTTGTTATCGCACGTTCTGTTGTTGTTTGTTGTTTAAATTTTACTTTCTACAAAAATATCTTTTTGGAAAATGATGTTTTTCACACCTAAAATAGAACTGTATCATGCTGATCCCGTCATCTTTCACCTTTTTATCATTTTCTTAATCTTTATGGATACTATTCGGCCGTGGTTGCAGATAAACGAAGAAGTTAATTAGAAATATAGGATATCAATGACTAAGTGTATCATATTTAAAAGTCATGTTGCATCATAGTTAAAAGTCAGTTACATCAAATTTAAAAATCAAGTGAGCATTAATAATATATTTTCCAGCCGCCATAATCCGACAACGACTGTGCCAGCCATCATCGTAGCTAAAAGTCATGTGCATCGTAGTTACTTCATTTCTCTTTCTACCTTCCTCCCTAGAACCTCTTTTGCATTATATCCAATTCCGTATTATCCGGAACATATAATATACGACCAGCAAAATGCCCAACAAAATTTATTAGTTTAGTAATGATATATCTATGAACCTATGTACTAATCATTCTAACTATAAAAATGTTGACACATGAAAATATCCAAGGTATTAGGATGATTATTATAAAGAATTGGTAGGATAAAATAATTGTTTAATTTTGGAGATAGGAAGAGAAATATTAGAAAGAAGTATACTCATGTTGCCATGAAATATTTTGTGGTTAAATTCTTGGAACATTATAAAAACAAAATTGTATTGAAATAGAAGAAAACAAATTCTCTCCAACCTTCATTAATCAATAACTCTTTATTCAAAGAAATAATTGTTTAAGTAGATTAAAAAAAAGACATCCCAATTGGCATGCCATCTCTATATTAAAAAAAAAATAGAACTTAAAAGGAAAAAAAAAAATAATAATAACGATCAGCCAAAAACTATAGCTGGCAGTGACATAAAAAAATAGCAAAAAGTTCACTTTCTGGAATCAGGATGACCAAGGGTCCACTATGGACGGTCAGGATCTTCTCAATCGAATGAGACATATCGTCAAGATTTGAGCGTTTATCTTGCTATAAAATGCAGCCGTAAGACAACAAAGAAAATGTCAACAGACTAAAACTGCGGGTCAACTCCCCAGGAGACTTTCAAGAGCTTCAAAGAATAACGGGGCCATTTCGGGCTTGGGAGTCTTAATGGCACATTTAAGGCCAGGAGACTCGACAAATGTCGTAAGTTCAATTAAGAACAGGATGCTTCTCGGGATTTTAGCAGAGAAATACAGAATCTGCTGGTTTTCTTTTTTACGCTTGGCGATGAAGAACATGTTTGAAGAAGCTAACCGCTCTATGGTTGCATCCACAGTATTTATCACAATGTCAGAAAAGTCCCTTGAGACCTCATTAGAATCCGGCAATGACATCCATCTCTGCAATCACAATTGCAAAAAAATTATTCAAGTTTTTTCTCATTAGAATCGCAAATTATATAAATGTTTAAAAAAATTAAGCTACCTCTAGGAAAGTACCACGTTCCATTTTTCCATTTTCCATGAACAATAAAAGCAGTGAGATTTTATCATTGATGTACCATATCGGCTGTTGATTGTTCTTTATTGCAACCTGTAAAAGTGAGCTTGGAGGACCTGGCGCCATATTCTGGAACAGAACCATAGGAACAAGAGTCTTCTCCGTTGTTCCAGGTTGCATTTGCGAGACCTGGTCGAAAATTAAGGTTATTTTTTGGTACGTGGATGGGTTAAATCGAAAATACCTTTTTATCGTTAATTTATCAAAAAAAACATTTTAATAATTTGTGCCAAACATGACACAATATTTATGTTATATTAGTGATGATATATAATTTATGTGGGATTTAACAGTTTCTGAGTTTTTATGCATTTAAAACTACATTTTGGTGACTTTAGGCCCATTTGACCAATTTAACTCATTTGACCCGTTAGAGACACATAATGTAGATCGACTACTTATAAGCAAAAGATATTGCTAACCAGTAACGGGTACCTGAAGGGGTCCACCAGCAGCAAGCCCAAAAGTATTCTTGTTGAACTGGATCATAAATCCATCGAGTGGAGTCTCTGTGTTGTTCTCAAGCATTAGGCTGTAGAATATCTTACCTTCTCTTCGTACTAGCTGTGCGCTAATTTGTAAACCTTGGCCACTAGCAGATGGTAATAAAACAGGCAGAGGAGGCCTGCAACAGTAGAAACAGTCAGTGATTTTGTTCGCTGCAATCCATAACATTATACTCCGTATTAATTTTACGTAGGGGCAGAAGTAAGAAAATGTAGACCCAAAGCACTTTTTTTCTATATTAAAAGTTTATAAATATTTAGCGGGTCTAATTAAATTACAAAAACTAGATTAATTCTAATAAAAATCTAATTGTTAAATAACCTTTTTAAAATTATTTAACAAAAAACTTTGGGTGACTTTCAAATGCTTAACCCACTTGACCCATTTCGTTCCTCTTAAGCTGTTTTTTGTATTTTTCTCATTTGAGATAAGCATAACCTGAATCAACTTATTTGTAAGTAAATGGGTCAAAATTACAACCCTTGTACACTTACCCTGTGGGTGTTGCAGGCAGATCAACGGGCACCATAGCATTATTGTCATCACCATCAAGACCCAGATCAAGTAAATCTGGGACAGGAGCAGGTGCAGGAGATTCTTGCATTTCTATAGCAATTATAGTAGGTGATGGTGCACCATCGATAACATGTACAGTTGGTATCTCAGCATCTGGAAACTCTTCTTCCGCTTTCTGAATAGTTCTCATGCGGGTAACGAATGTTTCAGGAGGTTTATGATATACAGAAGATAATGTAGCGATATTAGCAAGAAGTTCATCGAGGAGGGATGACTCAATTTGATTTGAATTGTCACCGATCACTGGCTTCTCAGCCAAAACAACATCTTTAGCAGCCTGAAAATTGAAATGTGAGTTGTTATCACATAATTGGTATACCTTTTTAGTACGAGAACCAAAAAACATAAAGTTTCCAGAAAAAACAAACAACGCACAAACACTTATTGTTCAACATTTGTGTGAAAATAATTACTCCAATAATCTGACTTTTTCATTAAAATGATTTATGAGATTTTATACCTTAAATACACTTTAGGCAACTTATGACCTGTTTCCTTTAAAGTTTTTTATTTGATTTCCCATTTGACCCATTAGAGACAAATAACCGAATCGACCCACTTATAAGCACATGTGTAAACAGTGCCACATCTAACAAAGATCATCTTCAATCAAACGATACACAAATTGTAGGTTTTGGAGTGTGTTGTTTTTTAAGGTTTTTTTCTTTAGAAGGCAAACCAACATCCTAATGGACCTAATGCGTTGTGGTTTATAAAACAATAGAGATAAATGTATTTAACTGCAGAAAATATTTAGACATGTAGGAGAATGTTAAATATGTATATCAAGAAATTGAGTGTTATGCATCATATATGACGAATTTTAATATTTTTATAGGGATAGGGATGGAGATACAAGCTCAAGTAGAAGACTGTAACCTCACCGATTCATGAGTTGGTAATCATTAACATCAGAATATAACACCAAGCAGCTCACGGAAGACAAACCTCGGGATCTGTTGAAAGAAGACGCCAATATATGTAAGCACGATCTCTCAGATCTGGATTGCCAGTCTCCAACGTCGCACTATTCAAAACAGCCTAAAGAGAGAAAAGCATATCTTAAAACCAGTTACACATAAAAGTAAAGAAACTTTAAGATATAGTCAATAAATGAACCTGGATCATCTGTTGGGGTCCTTCAGTTGGCTTTTTAAGAAAAAGTTTAACTGTTGCTGTCAATAACTGCAATTGGACTTGTGCAGGTTCTTCCGTGAAACTCTCCAGAAAGCTTTCAAGAAGTTCATCAGCATTTTCGATTCTTTCAGCATATTCACCAATTATCCATATCATTGATGCCTGTGCGAAAACATTTAAAGTTTCCACATGAAGCAGAACATATAGCATTCATTTACTCATTTAGACATGCACGATTGCACCATACCTTCGCCTCTGGCTCATCCAAATTGTCCAAACTCTCACAAAGTGTGGCAATGATAGATTCATAACTGAGATAAATAATAAACAAGGAGACAAGTTTAACAAAAGTGAATTTATAAGATATCAGGATTAAAAAAAGAGCCTTACGTATTCGGATATCTTCTAAAAATATCTTTAATGACTATAATAGCTTCTTGAACTACGTAATTTACTTTAATTTTGATCAGATCAAGAAGCACGCTAATGCAACGCTCAGCAGCTCTCTCTAACTTGATAGCACAATGCCCAATGGCACGAACAGACTTTCTGACAAAATCTACGTCTACTTCCGTAGCATACTCTTTAAACTCCAACAAAACCTGGTCAATATTTCTTTCTGAAGCAAGCTTTATCATGATCTCTAACTTTTCCATCTTCACGTATATTGGATCGTTGTACTTGCAAAAAAATACCTGAAAAGTAGGTTGACCGTTGACTTTCATGTTATATCTTTCTGCTACTAATATCAGCTTAAAAAAAGACTGAATTATTATACCTTGATTTCATGAGCAAGGATTGTAGGCCGTCGTTGTACAATAAGGTTAATGTTCCTCAATGCAACATATTGAATTTCGGGTTCTGAAGATAGTAATGTTACAAGAGGAGGAGCCATTTTTTTGCATAGATTTCGAATCACATCAAGACTAGTGATCACTTCCATTTGTTGAAGGATCATCTATAAAGGCAATAATGATGATGTTTTAGGCTGCTTAAAATACCAAACTCGACAAACAGAAATACTAAAAGAAATAAAAAATACGGAGTAATACCTTAACGGCTGAAAGAACGACAGCAGAATTTGCATGTTGTAGTCTTGGAGTAACTCTCTCTACAATATTCTCCGCTTCGCGTATATCAGCTGCTTTGTACTTGGAAAGAGCATCTAATATGAACACTTGACCCCACCTGAATTGAAAAGATAGAAACCGCATTATATTAAATAGTTCGTGGCAACAAGAAAGCATTTATAACAGAATGTCACTCACTCGGTGCATTCATTAAGAGCAGTAAGGAGCTTTGAAAGTGTAGGACTAGTGACCTCGAAAACAAGTTTAGTGCTCGTATCTTGTATTTCAGCAAGAGCTGCAACAGCATTCGCTACAACCATAGGGTTGTTGTCAGATATTAAATCCTTGAGACAATCCAAAAAGCCCCTATCTTCAACCAACTCAGCATTTATGTCGTACAGTTTAGCAACACATATTGCTGCTGTCTTTCGAACATAAGGATCACCATCCTTAAAAAAAAAGCAATAAAAACACTGACAGCTGAATAAAGGTAAATAATCTTAAAGATAACATCGTAACATTTATAACACCAACCTTAAGACACCTCTGGAGTGGATCACAAAGATATTCTGTAATTTTATCAACTCGGATACATCCCATCGTCCGTACAGCTAAAGCACGGATTAAAGGATTTGGGTCTTGTGTATCCTGTAACACTAATTTAACGTCAGTTATGCCACCTCAGCACTTCCGAAACTAACACACAACTGATACAACAATGCCAAAAATGACTATGTCACTTCATTTTTTGGGTCCTCTAATAACAAATAAAATACCTTCATTTACACTAAAAAGAAAAAAAAAAAAAGAAAAAAAAATTACCGATGTGTACACCGATACAAAGCAAACTGACACACAAAGTGACACGGCCGTGCCAACCATGTCACTTTTATAATGCACCTCGGTTTATACCGACACACACCAATGCGAGAGGTTCTTACCTTGACAAAAGTATTGACAGCAAGTATGGCCAAGTCAGGTTGGCTTTTAGCATAATTGATGAGATACAAGTAAACAAGCTTTTTAAGCTCCAAATTTTCTGTTTGCATGCAATTCACGACGTCTGTGAAAAGTGACGAAACATCCTTCCCAACTGTCATTGCAGCGATCACCTTTTTCACTGCATCTTTTCTCTTATCCTGAACCCGACACGTACGTTCCCATAATGTAACGAATTAAATAATCATTGAACATATAGATCACGAAATTATTATATTTAAATCATTTACCTTGTACTGAGAATTGAGCTCTTCTTTGAGCTCTGGAATTTCTCCTTTTTTGGTTGTTGAAAAGTATTTGGAATCATGGCCGCTCATTTCTTATTATCTCAACTCCGGCGACGGAGAAGACGACGGTTTTCAGGGGCAGGGCAGGGCAGGGCAGGTGGTCCGGTTAATATCTTAAACGGGCTCAAACTGATCCGGCTGCATCGGCCCATACTTCTCGGATGTCCGTTAACCCAAATGAATGAATCCATTTTGGTTAATGAAAGTAATCATTAGTTACACTAGAGATATAGACGAGTAAATTACATTCCCCGTCGTTCAGGTTCATTCTTCGTTCTCAGGTTGAATTTTTTGCGGTCTTAGTCCCTTAGTTCGGTTTTACGTTTCATTCCTCATCCCTCAAAGGGTAAAAGTGTCTTAAATTTTAAAGGTATTTTAGTCATTACATGATGGATGAGGGACGGGGAGTGAAATGAAAAACCGAGTCAAAGACTGAACCCGAAAAAATTCGACCCGAACACTGGGAGTAAAATTAAGGGCTTAGTGTCTGGGAATGCAACTAACTTATGTCCGATATCTATTGTGTGTACTCAACTTAGGTTTGTTATTTTTAATGTATCAAACTTTCAAAAAGTGTGTTTTAATGTATTTGCTGATGTGTCGTTCGTTTAAAGTGCCACGTGGCATCTGGAGAGTTTGATACATCATCAAAACAACACCAAAGTACACTAAAACACACTTTTTGAAAATTTGATTCATTAAAAATAGCAAACTTAAGTTGGGTACACATAATAAATATTCGACCTTAGTTAGTTGCATTTTCAAGACACTAAACTTTAAAATTAAAGACATATTTGAGAGATGGGAAATGTAATTTACTCGATATAGACATATTTAATTGTAATAAAAAAGTGACAGTTAATTGTTACTTTGACCCAAAAAAAAGTTGATGAATTATTGTGTAGAATTGTGTTTATTGTAAATTAAATACCATGTTTAAGTAAGAGGAAAATCACAAATTACATCATTTGACCAATAAAGTTTAATAAAGCAATTCTTGACTAAGTATTTCAACAAACTAATTCACTTATCAGCATTATGGCATATAAGAAAACAAGGAGTGGTTGCCTTTGTGTTTGGTGTTCAACTCGATATTCAATTGAACACTGAAGTTTAACACGTATACGATTTTTAAGAGAGTGATTCAATGTTCAATTCAAAGTTCAAATGGTCTCACAAAAATAATTTCGAACAAATAAAAAAAGGAAAATAAATAAAATAAAATAGCAAAACTTTTGAATGCATCGTTCAAGAGTGAACATCGAAAATGAACGCCGACTCCCAGCGTTCAAAACGTTGAACTTTGTCATCTTCACTCTATGTGCTCTATCATGTATGTGTTGACATTATTATGATAGTCAATCAATGGAACTGTGACAGTTATTAGTACCAATCATTTAAACACATGTAAATTATTAACCATTAGCGCTCCATTAAAGATGAGGGGGAATTTCGTTTTATAATTTACCGTGAAAAGAGATATGAGAATATTCAATAGTATTGAGATGAGCATTCATTTATATAATATTTGTCATATATAGTAAATGTTAAGTGAGCTACATGTCATGTGATTTTTACTTTCGCTTGAAAAAAAATCACGTAAAATTTGTGTATGTTTACTTTTCATGTTTCATGCATTTGTTTATTATTAGCTTATACGTGGTTGTGTGATTTATTGTGATGGTGATCGATATTAATAAGTGGTATCAGAGCATGATCGATCCCAACAAGATTTAGAGTTGTGATCGGAATACTCACATTTAATTTTCGTTAATGGGTGATCGATATTAATATGTGATCGAAATAAAAAAATGATACAAATGTATACTCACATTTCATTTTCGTTATTAAATTAGAGGATATATAATGTATTGTTGACGGCACAATTCATTTCTGGTGTTGACCAATTCACTTGCAACAAATTTATTAATATTTTTCACTTTTTACCCTCTAACCTTTTAATTTATAACATCATTTAAACCAATTATTTTTCCTTAAATTAGTTTATCTTAAATTAGAAGAACTTTACCTTATAAATCAAACAGTTTGGTACAATGGTGTAATATTATATATTTGACCCGGTTATATAAAGATATAATCTAGTCGATAAATAGTAAATGTGATAATCCTCATTAACTCCAACGTACGCATCAAAGATAAATCACTCAATCAATTGATGTATAAGTTTGTCATTATTTCTAGAGCATCAAGATTCAAGACCCTTTTTATACAATATACGTCCATAACTATAACAAGAACAACACCAGTACACCACAAAACTCGGCAGAAGCTCTAAATTAAAAAATTCAATAACTAATGATTCGTTTAGAGAATATCCTAAAAGGTCATCGTTAAATATAAACTAGTCATAAAATTCGTGTGTATATATGACCCTATGAATTTTAATTGTTATTGATAAATATCGATAGAACCAATATATGATAATTTAGAACGCTTTTATGAGTTAAGGGATATATATGCAATATTTTCTGGAACTAAAATACGAAATCCAGGGGTGTAGAAAGTAAATATTCAACGAACATTTAATGTAAGTCAAAATACATTGAATTGTAAGGTATCTAATTAGAAGACATAAGCAAATTAATAGTTTGAAGAAAAATAGAAAGTTGCAAGTATAAGCTATTAAGTTGAAATACGGAGCATAAATTATATTATATGTATGAGTAAATTACATTGCCCGTCCCTGTGGTTTACCCTATGTTACAGACCCCGTCCCCGGGTCGGGTATTGTACGGGTCCAGTCCCTTGACCCGGAAATCTGTATCGCTGCCAGTTCCTACTCTTAACGGGTGTTAAAAAAACCTCGTTATCTCACAACACGTGCAACGCACGTGAGGGCAAAATTGGCTTCTCCTTTCCCCTGCCTTTGAGTAAATTACATTGTCCATCCCTGTGGTTTACCCTATGAGTCAATTTTGCCCTCACGTGCGTTGCACGTGTTGTGAGATAACGAGGTTTTTTAACACTCGTTAAGAGTAGGGATTTGATAGACTAAATATTTTACAATTTGAAGAATTAATTTTTTCATTAATCATCTTGACTCTTGAGGGTATCCTTGTCATTTTACATTCATAGAAAAGATCCATGAATCCATATATAATACGTCAATAACGTTATGATCGATTCGTGGTGATTCCTGAGAGCATCATAACTACATTTTATCACTTTCTTTTTCCCCTTGTGTTTATAATTGCTTTACAAACTGTGAATTCATAACCACACGAGTCTAGATTAATTGAAGTCCAAAATTCATATTCATAAAGATATCGAATCAAAAGAATAAAATATATACTCTCAACTATGAGAAGTCAATCATTCGATCATAAAATAAACTGAACCGCCTCTTAATCGAAATCAAATTGAATCAAAAACTTCGTAAACATGAAGATCGATTTTCATTGGAATAAAAAATATTTGTTTATTATTTTGGGTATAAATGTATAAATCTTTTTAGGTTTAATTTTATTTGTTTATTTTTTAGGGTATAAATGTATAAATCTTTTTTAGGTTTAATTTTTAAAATTTGATAAAATAAAAGGACCTAATTTCTCAATTGCAAGTCTAATTTAATTAATGACATCACAAATATGTTTCTTATATTATCTTACTAGTTTTAAGACCCGTGTATAAACACAGGTTAATATTAAAATAAAATATATTTCAATTGATTGTACTAAACATAGTTTTTCTTTGATCAATATAGAGTTTTAAACCCGTGTATATACACAGTTAACGTAAAATGAAACTAAGTATAATTTTTTTTATTAATATAGTGTTTGAACTTTAAACCCGTTTATGCACACGAAAACTGTTTATAAAGACTTTATCCGTTCATTGTGATTAATATATAGCGTTTTAATTTAAACCCGTGCTTACACATAACACATTTAATGTAAAATGAAACTTAAGCATTGTTTTTTTTTAAATTATTATTAATATATAGTTTTAAACCCGTATATGTACACGAAAACTGTTAAATGAATACTTCATCCATTCATTGTGATTAATATATAGAGTTTTAATTCAAACCCGTGTATACATATGACACATTTAATGTAAATGAAACTTAAGCATAGTTTTTTTAATTATTATTAATATAGAATTTTAAACCCATGTATCCACACGATTATTGTAAAATGAATACGTAATTCGTTCATTGTAAATATGTAATGTATTAAGTAAATATTTTTGTTTGTTTCATAGAGTTCTAATGATAATAATAATAAGTAATTAAGTAATATTTAAAATATTAAATTAACTCATTAATACGTACTCACTTGCATTTTCGCTGATGTGTAGCAAATAATGTTTAATTAATATTTATATTGTTTGCTCAAATATAAGCTTGTTATTGCTAATATATATAATAGATTATAAAGATAAGGTTTATGGGGAATTATTTTTGACATGATTTTTTTTTCTAAATTATATTTTTTTAGAAAAAATAAATTGATTAGATTTTTTTAAAAAATTAAGTGATTTGATTGGTCAATTGGATGTTTGATGAAATTAAAGAATTTTGTTGGTTAATAAGGTTCAATTTTGCATATAAATTTTTTAGGAGTGGTTTTCTTTTATTAATATTTAGATCTTACAAATTTTAAATATATGATGCGTGTTAAGTAGTAATTAAAAATAACAAGTTTTAATTGATAGGAAATATCAAAGTTAACTTAAACATAACCAGGCAAGAATACATGTTTGTATTATAGTATAGCTTTGGTAAGACCGAGTCGAACACAGGGAATCGGTGTAAATTAAAATAATTAATTAAACCTAAAATTACAAATTACAAATAGATAAGGGGTGCGTTTTAGTTCCGTACGAATGATTTTTAAATAAGAAAACTAATTAAAATATAAACAATTAAAAAGATAGAAAATAACTTGAAAGTAATCAGATAGATAAGCATGTATTTACTTAGAATAGTGATTATTCGATTCAGGTTTCAGATATGTTTATTGAATTGTTGATCGTTTATTATGGTGATTTCAAACTAATATGGATAGCCTCCTGTTAAGGTTAACTAATCCCTAATAAACCTTACCTTAATACTAGATTCTCTTGAATACACTAGAATTTCTTCTACGTGTTATTAACATGAACTTTATGCTTTTAATACTATCAACAGATTGTTAAGATTTATTCAGCAACCTCGTGTTAACGCAAGTCTATAATTATTGATTAAATAATTATCATATCAATTAGGTTATATTAATTTCTATTCTCTTAACCTATTACCGGTTAGAGTCTCAAGCCACAATTAACTAATAAATTACTTAATTGCAAATAATCAATGAACTTATACAAACGTTAGTTATAGCATAAATCTTTTGATCACGTTAAGTAACAATCAATTAACACACAATTAATATGGATCTTTCGAATAAACTTAATTACCATTCATAATTTGAATCAACATAAACATATCATAAAACCTTCATCTAATAATCATTTATCTAAGTAAATACAATAAAAGAATTAGCTCATGTTCAAAGTAAACCTAATCAAATCTAGAAACATGTAATAAAACATAGTAAATAGAAAAGAAAAAGAATCAAACCAAAGAAACCAAACCAAATCTTCGTTAGGGTTGAAAACCTTCAAACCCTAGCTTCCTAGCCTCCAAATATCTCCTTAAGTCGAATTCTAAACCCTAAAACCGAATTAAGAGTTACTTAATTCGTATGTTAATTGTATGGTATAAAGGTTGGTAATGGCCTCTATTTATAGATTTCAGGTTCCCGAATCCAACCGCTGGTTGGATTTTTCAACCGCCGGCTGGATTGGATTTTTACCCGATAACCCGAATTTTGACCCGCGCGCTCGACCGCCTTCCATATTTAGGTTCAACTGCCGGCTGAATGTCAATTCCAGAATGTTCTGCTGACGGGCTGGGCTTCTTCTTACAAATCCGATTTATATCTTCATCTTTGGCCCAACAACTTATTCTTCTTGGGTTCAATCTTTTCTCTAAGCCCAGTCTTCATGGTCTTAAATCTTTTTTTCATTTTCTTCATTTTCTGAGTCCGTTTTCGTTCATTTTCTCTATTTCTTTAATTTAAACACCTTTTTGCAAATATAAACGAAATCAGTAATATATATAATTAATCTGCAATAAAAATGCCTAAAAGTAAGGGAATATTGTTATATAAATAAGATATTATTTGACGTTATCAATATAATATAACAAACACCTTTATGATGTCATCAATTATCTAATTTTTAATAAATCAATTTAGTCCCTCATTTTTACTTAATTTATAAATAAACCCCTAAAATAAACCTCTAAAATATCTCAAATTTGATGATAGAATATAAACAACAATACTACGAGTCATTTGTAAAAAATATAGAACGACTTGTGTGCTAAAGATTCTCACACTAAACAACCCCTACATTGTCAAGAATAACTATCAAATTAGGTAGCTAGATGTTTAGGACACATACATACTACTACAATATTTATAGAAAACACCTATATGATCTCATCAATTGAATTAAACTTTCAATTGATCAATCAGGTCCATCTATTTAATATAACTATAAAAAGAAACATTACCACCGTTATTTCCATCCCTTGAATCAACTGCTAAAATATGATCATGAATACTGCACAACACAACTCACCTGTCATTGCCTGGCACAACAACCGAACAACAAAATTGATGGATCACCTATGGATCGGTAGCTTTTTAAGTCTTTAACCATTGGTATTGGTGATATATACGAATATAAGTTAACTGAAATACACTGTTTCTTTTTATAATTATATTAATATTAAAATTAAATAGAGGAACCTAATTGATCAATTGAAAGTTTAATTCAATTGATGACATCATATATGTTTTCCCTAATTATATTTACTAGATTTCAAACCTGCGTATTCACACGAAATGGGTCAGAAGTGTTGAAAGCCCGCAAAACTGCATTCAAGTGTGTTACAACAACTTAAAGCATTTCAATTAGAATAAGCTTACATGAATAATGTTATTCTTGAAGCAATACTGAATACTAATGCATTACATGGTTTAACGGTTGATATTATCATTAATTTTCAAAGTTTGAAGTTTCCTTAATTGAGTTAGTAATTTCTGACTTAAAGTTGGTCATACAAGAATTACTGAATGTAAGTACGGTTTTGGGTACAGGAGGGCACAAAAAAATATAATGAAAGATGCTAGAGACTCAGAGAGTCTATGCGGGCTGCTGCAGAACAAAAGAGGGAGGAGAAACATTGATGAATGGTTTCGAAACTATCAAAGGTACCTCATTTCCATATAACTAAATAAATAAGCGATTATAGTTGTAGGGAGTTAGATGGTGCAAGACTTAACTGGAACATGTAATCATTTAGTAGCGGGGCGGGGTGGGGGAGGTTTTACAATCATATTCTTGCAGTCCATTTGTTATTTATTTTTAATAAAGAAAAAGAGCCTTAATTATGATTACAAAAACAATATTATTACCAAAATAATATCTATCATTGATTACAACTTATGCGTTTATTTGGTACAAACGTTTTTCTTTGATTCTGATGTGACATATTGTGGATTCTAAACTCAAGTGATGAGAGGGGTTTTGTCCTTATTTTAAAGCCATTGATCCTTAATACATCTTCACCATACGTAAGGAATTCAATGTGAGTATGCGACCATGTGTGATGACTGCCAGAGTAAGGGTAGGTTTGCCCTGTAGCTTATGCATACACATGCATACTATGTACACAGTTAGTATTGTATATGCATCAAACAAGCAAGGTTGGGTAATGTGTCAAATTGGGTCACCCTTAGTCCTACTTATTTAAATTTTTATGAAGGATTTATCGAGTTGAATATAATATCACAAAAACTAGAATATCTCAATCAATTGATATTGGAAGCAACTGTCCTATTAATTTTGTATATATGTATGGATGTGGCTAGGCTGGCTATATAGTCTCATAACCCATGGTCAACACTTTCTTAACACCACGCCACGTTAAGTGATAGTAGTTCAATGAAACTTGGGAAAGCCCATGGTTGGTTTAGGTGAAACCTATATTTACGCTTAAAATCATTAGCTTTTGACTAATTTTCAAATAACATCATCATGACCAAATCTTGAAAGGGTTACTATTTTCAGAGGAACTGATTTTTGACAACATATATCAATTTGTTGTGTAGGTTGGAGTCTCCAAGCTATAAGCTTTTAGGCATTATGTCGACAATAGATGTAGGGGTTTTATTAACAGGTATGATATTTTATCTGGGAATACAACTGCTGTTGTTATGTATGATTTGAGTAGCTTGAAATCGAATGATACGTTATTCATCGAGGTTGTTAGTTTGCCAAGGTCATGATGATGAAGTTCTTTTGTCTTAGTGTCTATGCTATAGTTGTTTTCGACAAAACCGACAATTAGTCCATGGTAATACTTTGTATGACTTTTATAACGTGTTATACCTTGCTTGAATGGTTGTTTCACACTCAGATTTTCGCGTATTACTTGGCATCATTAACTTACCTATTTGGAACGGCCATCAGATCATTATTGCATATTAGTTATTACTCGATAGTTATTTATTACACGCCTAATTGTAAATGTATTTGAAAATTGTAATTTCAGAAGATCAACGGTTTTGGTGCTCAACTAAATAAGCTCACTATCTCAAGGAGTCGTCAACTGAGTTTTGAGGTAATAAGGTTCAACTTCACTAAGTAAATTGCTACTGCCTTTAAGATTCTTCATCATGTTAATTCAGGTTGATTTAGGTTTATGCTCTCATGCAGGTAAATTTGAAGTTTAAAGTGATTTTTGAGTTGCAATGGTGTATAACAACCATTACAAGCTTGATAACCTTACGCAACAGTTAAACGGTCCGATTAAATATGTAGTGACTTGGGTAACCGTAAGCAACAGTTAAACAATGTGATTAAATATAGTCCACTGAGGCTTGAAATTAGGTACGCAGTTTTGTTTATTAATTGTGATGTTTTACTTTTTCATCTGGCAGCTGATATAAAGCTTCTTGCATATGTTGATAGAGATGATATAATGAAACTTTGTGGCAATTTTTATGCTGACTGGATATCATTCCCTGTTAATTATCAGGTTACAGCACAAAAAGTTTCAAAATAGAGGTGAAAAATTATGAGGTCGGGTCAAAATGGTATTTTTTGTTATTATGTATTAAAAATACATACAAACTATCTAACCATTTATCTTTTGAGCTAATTTTTTTTTTTATATTCTACTGAATCACCCAGCCAGTCGAAATGCCGCATATAGAGCATTAAGTACACAGTATCTTCGTTATATGAAAGAGGTATAATTGTAATTAATGTTAATAGCCTTTGCATATGTATTTTGTAATTAATGGTACAATTCTGTGTTGACACCAACTAAAATCGTTTTTATCCAATCTTTCTTCTTATGTTAGTTGGAAAATCGGATAAATCATGATATTCAGAATTTCGAAGCAAGTTCTCATCATGGGGCTTATTGAGCAACTGTTGCGGAAATTACAGGTATATTTCTTTTTTATTTAGTAGGGGGTCTTCTCATGTTAAGGAATGTGCAGAATCTGTAATCTCTATCTTGGTACAATGGCAGTCCACTTTTTCCCCTTCAAGATCAGTTTACTCGGAATCTTAGTCTGCAACAAATGCTCCAAATGTACCTGTCGCTGAAGAAAAGGTATGCAAATCTTGGCCTTTTCTCAATGGATTTTCTATAACCTAAAAAAGAAGAGGAGACAAATATTATTTTTATGTCCTTTTGAAACTGCAAGTTTAATCTCATATTACATATATCCAACTGCAAAATTTCTATACAACACTTGTAGGAGTATTTTCATAATGGCATATCTAGAGAAGGATACTATCTAATTTTAAATGCTTAGTAGTGTGAATGTTATATGATGGTACATAGGCATCTATCTTCTGAGCTAGTGGTTATATAATTGTATGTTAAATGTTAAATGTTAAATGTTAAATGCTTATACTATCGTTCGACAATATTTCAAATGCATTACCATCTTACGTCATTACATAAAAAGATTACATGCTACATATGGCTGTGATGGGAAGTGGACTAGCATTTGGGTTCCTCGTGCTAAGATTATAGCATATGATTATACCATGTTAGACTGTTTCGTTATCTATACAATTTTCTACATTCAATTTGTTATATTAGCCCACAATTTAGTAAGTGAAATCATTCTCTTGTTAAAAATATCTAAATAAAAACATATAAAATTTTTATTATTCTTTTAATTAGGATTTTTATTTGGCAGGGAGATTGAATGACGTTACCTCGGTCGTGTGATGAACCTAAGGGATTGAAACTGAGTATGTCCATGCCTCCATGGTAAGTTTTATAAGCTGGTGATTGTGACTCATGTGCGTTCGTATTGCTCACTTAGAATTATATTTATTTGGTAGGGAGAATGACGTTACCTTGCTCAAGTCGGAGGGCTTATAATTAGTGTATATAATAGCAAGTCTTTTCCTCCTAACTACACTGGCAACATATGGTTTGAGGAGCTAACACAATGCAAGGTATGCTCCCTCTTCATCTTTTGCTTATTCATTGTCACATGTAAACTTATGTGGTTATAAATAAATGGATCTATCTATACAATCCTCGGGCTTTAATATGACCGGTACATAAACAAGTTTTGTTCATTGTAGGGATCCTGGATGTTTTGATGATGAGGGGAAATCCTTGATATAAATCAAATGACTTGTTATGTACCCGGGCATTTTTAATAAGAACTCATTTCATGTGCTTTTAAAACAAATGTTTCTTTTGCTCAATATATGTGCTTTGCAGGACCACCGAGCACAACTGAAAGGATACTTTACAAAAATGAAACATTAGAGGTTTCAATGGGAACTTGGCACTAATCTATGTGATGTTGACTTTACGATTTGAAGATTTAACAAATCTTATTTCTCTGTCATCAGAAATTGTGGAAGCGGGTTTTCGACTCATTTTGTCCGCACTCTCACAAGACTGCTTGATGGCATAATGTTAGCCGAGGACTTATTTGTATTAACTTTCATTGGGTAACACGGGTCATGGGTTATTTGCTTCCTAAAAGGTAATTGTGTTCCCTAGAGAGCATGCATGATCCTCTCTCGACTCGGTTAGACTTGTGAAATTTTTATTGGTTGTGGTCTTGCACACATCCTATATAATTAAGTTGATCGATCTTGGTCGGATAGGCAACAATGATTTTGGCAAGTTGACAATGGGGCATTGCTTATTGAGAAACTAAAACAGGGTAAATTTCTGCCTAAAAAGTCAAAATCATTTGGACATGTTTGCTGATGTTTAAGGTTCAATAACTATAACAAGAACATCACACAAAACTCCGCAGAAGCTCTAAATTAAAATTTTCAATAATTAATAATCCATTTTGAGGAAATTTTAAAAAGTTATCGTTACAGTATAAATACAAGTAATTTTATTCTACCCCAACTTACAAATGTCCTTAACCTTATTCTGATCTAATTATTTAAGACATTAGTTACTTAAAAGTATTTGAGGCATACATTCTAAGTTTAACAGTGACAATTACATGCGTATATATTGTGAAGTAAACGTAATTTTTTGATTATTGATTTATATTTATATTTATATTTTGACTGATGATAAATCAATTTAGCCATTAGTAAAATTTAAATTTAAATTTAAATAATAACAATCGGTTTTTTGCCGAAAAATGAATCAATAGTTCTATTCTTCGCATTTTCGGGTATCAACTAATTTTGTTTTTTAAAAATGAATCCTTAATTTAAAATCGAACATTTTCGGGTATATTGATTCATTTTTAAATTAGTGGTTCATTTTTAATACCCGAAAATGTTCGATTTTAAGGTACTGATACCCGAAAATGTTCGATTTTAAGGTACTAATACCCGAAAATTTCGATTTTTAAATTAGTAGTTCATTTTTTAAAAAAAGAAATTAGTTGATACACGAAAATGCAAAAACATAAACTATTGATTCATTTTTCGAAAAAAAAAACCCTAATAAATAATACTACTAGTCTTCTAAGAGAGCCCACGGGTGAAAAGCCCATTATCAAACCGACATGTTTGGTAGACATTTAAAAACAGGACAACCCTATTTCCAATCCAATTGTGATTGTTTTTCTTATAAACCAAACCCCACAATAAAAACAACGTTTGTAGCCTCCAACTTCTTGGGTTGGACGGGATTCAATTCACATGTACGCTTCTGGTGCTCAATTATTTATTAATTGTAATTGTAATTAATATTAAACGATAGATGAGGAGTAGATTCGATTCACGTCGTTACAATCTATACTAATTCACTTATTAATAATTGTAAAACATTCGAACTGCAGGTGTTGTTAAAAACATTCGATAGTTAATTGCGATAGCTATGGAATGGTCTGAGATGTTGCCAGAATTACTCGTTAAAATAGCACAGAAACATATCGTTTTCTACGAAGATTATCACTCGTTTGCAGGCGTGTGCAAGTCTTGGCATTCTGCGGCCGTAGAGGTTGCAACTAAAGTCCGAAAATCCAATGGACTTCCTTCACGGTTGCCGTCTTTGTTGCTTGCAGAGAGAATAGAAGATCGGGAGTTTCGTGAATTGTTCCTTCTCTCAAACGAGAGAACCCGCAAGATACGATTGCCAGAAGCATATGGAAAGTTTTGTACCTCTTCTAGAGGGTGGCTCGCAACTGAGGGACATGATTATGCTGTTAAACTTGTTCATCCATTATCGCATGAAACCATCAATCTTCCAAGTATCGACACCCTTCCACATGTATCCTTAGAGGCAATAGAAAAAGATATTTCGAAGCTACTCGTCCCATCATTGGAAATAGTGGTTGTAGTGTGGGGAAGTTTAGGGAAGCTAGGGTTTTGCCGACCTGGAGATAACAAGTGGACACCTGTTTTAAATGGTTGGCGTGGGGCGATAGAAGACATGACTTACTACAACGACCGAGTTTATACTTTTAATGTCAATCATCATATTCAAACATGTGACATTTATGGTGACGATCCCACAGTTATGGTTAACGTTTCAACTTTGTCGCGAGATCTTTATAATGAATCTTGGCTGGAAGTGTATATTCTTGGATTGGATGATGATGAAGGTAGAAAGAGGTTATTGGTAATTACAAAGGAAACCACGTGGGGTGATGATGATGATGATCGTGTTATTGATAGTGATCGTGTTATTTATGATGATGATGATGATGATGATGATGATGATTTTGATGATTTTGATGTAATATGTTTATATATGTCGATGTAGATGAAGAAAAAACGAGAGGACTTCTTTTATGACAGAGGGTTTTCTAGTTTTTGGTTATGATTTAGAAACTGAAACATGGTCGAAAGTGACAGATTTGGGTAGGAAAACTTTGTTTGTGGGACGTAATTCATCGTTTTGGATAGAGGACACAACCGGGGTGATAAAGGGGAATTGCATATACTACACGGATGATGGTGGTGAACGTGGGAGAGATATGGGGATTTATCATATGTCTGATGGAACCATCGAGTCTCACTACAGTGGAGAATCACTTAGCAAACTTACACCTCCAATATGGCTTCAATCGGTATAAGTTCTATATATATGTATGCAAGGTCTTGTTTGTTATATGAATTTTATTAATTCTTAAAAGCTCTAATGACATTAAGGGATATTGTGTGGTTTAACTTTCAGGTTGTGTATGATATGTTATGAAATTCCTTGGATTTATTGAATTACTTCTAAGTTTCACACTTTCACGTACATGATTGTTATTTTATTTTTCAAACGATTATGGGTTGGGCTGGGCTGAATGCATACTTAGATTGGTTGGGCTGAATGCTTGACGGACACAATTGTTTCGGCTTATCAATTTGGGTAACGCTTTGGGATACTTCGATGTAGTACACATGATATCCTTCATAAATGCTTTTGATCATCATAAAGATTGTATTAGATAAGTTTTAAATTATTTATAAAAATTGTATTCTGCAATTAACGAGAAAGCTAGTTGGGCAAAGATACGTAAAGTTAGTTATACAAGGTCAAAACTAACTGATCCATTCTTTACTATTGGCCATGAGCAAGTTCAACTTGTTAGAGGATTATTAGCATTTTTCTTATTTATAATAATTTTAATTTTAATATAAAATGACAAAAAAGTTGAATCTTCAATTCACTTTGAAAATGGAGCTCTTAAAATTAAAATAAACTATTTTCCTTCATATTGTGTAATTTTTTTTACCTTATTTTTCTTCATTAGAGCATCCACAATGGTAGGGTTTTTTAGAACTTTTTGTAAAACATGTGTAAGACTTGTTGTGAAAGAGTTTTTTTTTTTTTTTTTTTATAAAAAACCTTGTTGATCTAATGGAAAAAACCTTTGCAAAGCTCAAAGTTAATTAAAATCTAATATTTAGTACTATCTATAGGTTTAAGTATAACCTATAGGTTTGGGTACATTGAGCTTTTCATATTTTTTCTATTTAAAAATATTGTATTAAAATCAACTTTGAACTTTGGGAAGGTTTTTTCATTGAAGCAACAAGATTTTTTTTTTTTTTTTATAAAAACCTCTTACACATTTTTGTAGAATAAGCTTTTAAAAAAAGCCATTAGAGATGCTCTTAGTTTCAAAATTTTAAAGCAAATTAATGTTTATGATATTTTTATTTTTTATTTACTTAATATAAGACGATGATGTGTTGATGATAATCAATTAAAAAAAAAAAGATGAAAAAGTGTATTCTAGTGATACATATTTATATTTTAAAATTTCACAAAAATATGAGTGAAAAAAGTACCTAACTTAACTTAATATGCTTTACAACAAATTTAAACAAGTCAAAAGTTTTTAAAACATAAAAAACTTCTTTTTGTTCATAAGGAGGGAAGAGAAGGGTATTAGCTTTATAAAATAAAAATCAGCCGCAAAACTACTGTTGAATATGTTAAAAAAGTAATTAAAAAAAAAAGAGAGAGAGAGAGAGAAAAAACATGGCTTGGTCTTTTAATACGGTCCCTTGATAAGAGGGTACACAATGGGCAACGGCACAGAGACCCTAATTATAACGGGCCTCCAAATTTTAAGTATAGTCCATTTATATGTGCAGTTAAAGCCCAATGCAAGCCCAGTAACTACGTTACATTATATTTAAATTTAGTAACAGTTTAAATATGTTACCAAATCAAATTTGGATGGTTCCTAACTTCCTATAATCCACTTTGGAAGGTTTTGCCATCCTTTTTTTGTGGCACCTTCCATATGACCTATTGAGACTATTTGATCAATAAGAGGTTCTGATCAATGTGCTCGATCATTTAGACTATCATAACTTTATCTTTTAGAATCAAATTAAATTAAATTGTTGATGATTTCTAAATGTTTCATAGATTTAACCTCAAATGTATAAAAGCAACAAAACACATTTTCTGAGTCTTGATGGTGCTTCAAAATTCTAAATTAGCCACCACATTAACAATTACTCTGTAGTTATAGTTGAGGTTTTTCTGAGTACTTTGTAGTTATAGTGTAATTTATTCCAATTCATCTACACATATTTGAGTTTTGTTTTTGCATTTGCATATACCAAACATCATCTTGAACTTCTGGTTTGCTCACGACGGTGTCTATCCTCATCCACATACATACATTGAGGAGTGACATGGATCCATTCGGCTTATATGTGCATCCTAAAAAAAAATAGCAATAAAAACAGTGACAGATGAATAAAGGTATATAATCTTAAAGATAACATCATAATAATAATAACCAACCTTAAGACACCTCTGGAGGGGATCACAAAGATATTCTGCAATTCTTTCAACTCGGATACATCCCATCGTTCGTACAGCTAAAGCACGAATTTGTATATCCTGTAACACTCATTTAATGTCAGACATAACTAGAATCAGAGTATACAGAATTCAAAGACGTTTCATGCTATTACCTTAACACAAGTATGGCCAAGTCAGGTTGGCTTTTAGCATAATTGATGAGATACAAGTAGACAAGCTTTTTGAGCTCCAAATTTTCTGTTTGCATGCAATTCATGATGTCCGCGAAAAGTGATGTAAAATTCTTCCCAACTGTCATTGCAACAATAACCTTTTTTACAGCATCTTTTCTCTTATCCTGAAGACGCATTTCCATTGAGTTAACGAACCAACATGCCACAAAAAGCTAGCGATGTCATATGAAACTATTCATGCAGCATGTGAATTAGCTTGATACTCTCCCCTGTTTTTCTTCCTTACTATCTTAATATAGTATGCTATTTCCTGTCCAAGCCCGTCGACTATTCCACATCTTTTTTAATACTTTCTTAGGATTCTTAGACTATCCCAAACATTTTGTGATAAATGGCTTTTCAACCTTTTATTGTGGCGTGTTCAGTAAACCATAAACCCAATAGAATAGTACAGTACTAGATTAATGCAATAACAGCTGATATGGATACACTAATTACAATTCTTCAATGTCCAAGTTCAACATCTTTTGAGAAATAAATCAATCCTAAATATATGAAAATGCATGCTGTTGGACCATGTTCATTGTATATGTAAATAATGTAATTGTTGAAGCAAATCAAAATGACTAATACTCATATATAAACGTTACATGCATACTTGCATAGCATCCGAATTGTAGACTGTAACCAAAATGACTCGTTTAGTCTAAATTCGTAAGTTCAACATATTGATCATGTGAGTTAGAATCGAGTAAAAAAAATAGACAATGCCTAAAGGGCAAGATATTTTTCTAGATTGTTTAAGGAATGCCAATCGATTAGAAGGTTGATGTTATCAATTCAGTCTATTATATCTCCACTAACTCAAAATTATCTTCAAATTGCAGGTTCCATTCCAAATCGACAACAAAGTTGAGTGATTTTGCTTGTGCGACATTTGTATCGGTTTACTGTGAATGCTTTACAAGGCATATATTTGGGTTTAGGATTTCGAAGTTAAGTTTCAGATGTAGTTGTTGAAGTCCTCCCCTGCTCAATGATGAAGAAGCCCTTGTAATTTTTGTTGATGTTTTTGACTGTATTGTTCTAATTCAAGTTGTTATACTTTTAATCTGATGGAATAGTTTACTGAAGTTTTCAAACGATTGGGTTGCTAAAAATCCGAGTTTCATATTTCGTACTTCATCTCCTATGTTTCTACCCACCAGGTATTTGATGAAATTCCTAAGTCCTAAGAAATGGTTGAATTAATATTTGATGTTTCTGTTGTCATTATTGACTTTAAAGAGTTTATTGTGATTTTTAGAAGTTATCTGTTTCATTTCAGTTGCTCAATGTGTATGTACTTTTCATGGAACTGATCTGTTTTGAAATTAAGGCAACTACTTGATATGGTTTCCTTGCAGAAATTGGGAAGAAAGGGTGTGGATGGTTTTATCGTACAAATTTCTAATTAATTATATTGAGATTTTTTTATTATGAGTTCGTCGAGTTTATCGAATGGCTGGAATGGTATACTATGGGGATTCATTTTTACCTTCGTATTACATACTATAGAGATTGTTTATTGTAGTATTTATAAACCGTGTTAATCTACAATACACTTACTATCGGAAAGCTCTAACCATACGTTCGTTTGAGGATCAGATTGGACCTCAAAAACTCTCACCTTGAATTTTTTCCCGTCAACCTTGATATCTATCATGGTGTTTATCATTGCCGTAAGGATTCCAACACGACCATATGTAAGTTGATCACAATCAGTGCAACATTCGTCTGGCACAATAACCAAACCCCATAGGGAAGCGATTTTCGTAAAAGCTTCGGAGCACCATACATGAAGCGGGACACCTTGTATAAAATCCATGTCATTCTGTTATCAACTTGGAAGTTATCTTTCCATGGATGAAGCCTTTTGAACCACCGTGCTAAGTTCTCGTTTTTGTTATTCATAACCTCTTGTGCCACCTTCTCTGATTAAAAAATAAGTAAAATCCATAGCCCTCCCAAATATATGATTTGTAAGTTAATCCACTCGCCATCACTGCAACATTTGTCTTCACATGTCTGCTCCGCCATCCGACTTATCTTAAATTAAGCATTCTTGATTGATGTTTTAAAAACTCTAAGGCGTTTTTGAAATTTTGAAAATCTTTTTTTTTGTTGTTGTTGTGGCATGTTTGAATATTTGAATTCCTAACTTGGCACGGAAATCAAGTCAGAGAAAATTCCTAACATTTGAATTCCTATCTTTTTTTGGTTTCTTTATATGGGTAGTGATTTGTTTAATTATAAAAAAGAATATTTTTCAATTTGTAACCGTCTATAATAACCATTAAAGAGTTATTATTTATATATATACTAGTTGTCATTTTTCCAAAATAGTCTATTGTTTTTTAAATTTTACAAGGGTACTTTTAGTATTTTGCATCTTTTTTTTTATAAGGTTTACTAGTTTAGTACTCGCGAAATTACCGAAATCGTCAATGATTTTCTTATATATATTTTGCGGAATCGTCAATGATTTTTGTTTATATATATATTGAATCAAACGTACATATGGACTAAGTTCTGTTTTCAATGCAAGTAGCATCTTTTTAGCATATGAAGCAAAATGTAAGATATAATTCGAATGTTATAAGTATATATGTGCCGAATGTGTTTAGTAATTGCGTTAGTAGATCAAAGAACTTTGTGACCAAAAGAATGTTCAAATTTTCACCATGTAGATTGAGCACGTTAACTTAACTATTAGTGAAGTGTATCTTCTTCAAATATTTCATTTGTGTTTTTTTTAAGTATGATAATGTTGGGTCACTGGTCCCCGATCAATCAAATTATTAGTATAATTATCTCTTTGAAGAAATGATGACGACTAACTCCTTTTCAATGAAGAAGAAGGTCACTGCTCTACAGTTTACTATAAAATGTTTGGCTGAGTTATTGAATCTCTACTCTGTGTAATCGTTGTTCGTCCTCATGACAGCGAGAGATTCAGATCACTCATGTATCAAATAAAGGAAGCAATCATTGTTCCTGAATAAAAGACAGTTGCAAGAAGAAGATAAGAAGAATTACTCTACAAGAGCATGTTAGCTCGCAATGAGTAAAGAAGAGTATCTTTCCTCCAGTAACTGATTGAAGAATAAATCAACTTGTTCTTTGTACTCGCTGGTTGATAGACCCTGATCAAAGAATGTCAACAACATCCAAAACTTATCCAAGTATAGGATTGTATGACATAAAGCTTTATTATGATTGGAGGAATCTCAAGTCACAACTATCAATGGAACCACAGAAACTACTATAACCGTTTTTCTGTTTGTCCAGATTCAATCAACCAGTGACACGTGTCATTCCATATTCTAGATTTATAGGAGATATTTACGGATGATCCATCCTATATATAGAATGACACATTGTACTTAGAAGCTTGTCGTTTTCGTATTAATCAATCAGTGATTAAGTGTGTCTAAGTATGATAATGAGTCAGCGAGTAATCACTCGATCGATTAGTTGGATCAGTGACTCTCAGCAAGTTGTAATAGTTAGCATACATTGATTAGATCTTAGCTTAGGCTAGATCTATTCCGCAATCAGTGTTTGAGTTGTAATTGTTGATTCAATAATATACACTCTTCAGCTAATATATCACCTTTACTTTATTGCATTGATTACTTATTTTAATACTTTGTTTATTGCTTTGAAATATAAATTGTTAAACAAACATTGAAAAGCTGAATTTAAACGGGTATTTATATTCACCCCCTCTACAAATCAAAGCTATACACTTGGAACTAAGATTACTTAATCAATAAATAAATTTGGGATTAACAATTGGTATAAGAGCAGTATTGATTTAATTCATAAATCAGATCTGTAATGGAATCCGTACGTTATAACTGTGTTGACTCATCATATCAGAAAGGAAATGGTTCTACCATGAAACCACCTACTTTTGATCCTTCAAGGATTGAAACATGAATGTACCGAATGATGACGTTCTTTGACCTTACTGATGACCGATTTTGTTCTATTGTTTTAATCAGCCCTCATGTCCCAACAACCATTGTACTTGTTACTGCAACTACTCCTGGTTCACCAGAGATGTTAGTGCCTAAGCAAGAGTCTCAATGGTCTGATGAGGACAAGAGGTTGGTAAGACTTGATAAGCAAGCAAAAATCATAATAGGCATGGCTTTGCCTAATGAGGTGTTTGAATCCGTGAGGTTGTGTGCCACTGCGAAAGAAATGTGGGACACTCTCAGGAACATTTACATTGGCACCCCTGATGTTATGCATAACAGAGAAGTAAATTTAATTAGGCAATATGATTATTTTGAGTTAATCAAAATGAATCTCTATGTGGTACCTATACTAGATATGTCACACCCCCAAAACGGTCAACGTTGGTCAGCGGAAGCAATTGTGTACGGAGGTGGGGGCGTGACGTGAGCATTAGACCATACATTCACAGAGCATATGATTATCGCAGAACAGAATAATTAAGATGCCATAAATATAGTTATTACAAAAGCTACGACTTTGAAAGTCGTATTTATAGTATTGTTGAATTACATCAGTTTAAATAGTCACCATTTTAATATCCGGGATTTTGTAAACATGTTTCAAAAGTGGCATCCTAATTCATCTTGGGAGGTTGTCATTCCAAGATGCATGCAGTCTTACATGAGTGCTAATTCCCTGAAAAACATATTAGAAATCGTCAACAATAATGTTGAGTGAATTCACAGGTTTTATAAATACGGTTTGTTATACCAAGTTCTTTTTGTAAGTCGTTGACATAAAAGTCAAACAAGTTCCGTTTTGTTGGAATGTTATCCAAAAATATCGATTCGTTGGGATGTTACCCAAAATTATAGTCTCGTTGGAATGTTATCCAAAAATATCGATTCGTTGGGATGTTACCCAAAAATATACTCTCATTGTTGTTTGTAGGAAGACATAAACGATGATCCCCCGAAAGGTGAGCTAAACCTGACGAGTTAAAGTAACGCAACCCAAACCCATAATCAAGCCACGACATAATTCGTTGTTCGCCTAATTGGACATTTAAATATACGCCCCGCTCTTAGTTGAAGGGGTCGTCACTCCGATAGTACTATCCGTATATTCAGGGGCTAGAGTCACCTAGCTAATGATTATGGTTGTAGCCATAAGGTCTTTGATGCGCTACACATGTAAATTGGGGTTCGTACTAGGATTCGTTGTCATGTTCCCCAAAATAGTATGAAAAATCATTTCATTAACAAATAGTGTTGTGAAATCGTATGAAAACATTCATAGGAAACTAAGTTTTCGCATATAGTATCAAAACAGTTGCTATATTTTCCACCCCTAGTTTAAAAGCAGTAAAATCAGTAAAAGTAGGGGCTGTGAACTCACCTCGTGAGCTAAAGTATGAGAGCTTGCAAAGCGGCTGCCCAAGTAAGGTCTCTTAACATCCTAAACGCAAGAGTTTGTTTATATAAGTAGTTGGCTAACTGTCAAACCATGTTAACTGTTCACTCGTTTCAAAATACGTTGGTGACGTTTTCGGGATAATAATACTTGATGATATTATTATTATTCATGTTTCGTTGTAAGCTTTACAATAGTATACGTCATGTGTTATCGAGTTGTGTTTGCATGTAGATTTCGGTTGTTACGTAAGTTAAACACTTAGTGAATTAAGATTTCAACATTATGTTTTTATTGACACTATTAGCGACATTGGGGTTGGCGACACTGGTGTTGCGACACTGAGGGTTAGTGTCGCAAGTGTTGCGACACTGATGTCTGATCAGATTTTCCAATTTTGGTCCAAGTGTCCTAAGTGTCGATTTTTCGTTCGGTTTATGTTTTCAAGTCTCGTTTTTGTCTAAGTACATAGTAAGTTTCCCAAACCCATTTAGTTCACAATTTTAGCCTCGATTAGTTTGGTCAACGTTTTTCATAACCGAGCTCCATTTTTGTTGACTTGGTCAAACCTACTCGGTTTGACCCGAAAATTTTACCAAATCCTTAAACATGTTTAAAAGTCATAAAAAGTCAGTTTTATCACTTATAGCAAGTTCGAAAAGTGTCGGTTTATGTAGATCACCAAAACAATCCCCATTTCGTTTTTGACAGATTTTACACGTTTTTGTAGGCTCATTTTCATAAATCAAAGGTCCAAGATGAAATCCAAGTAAAATCTCAGTGGTTCCCCTATGTCTTGGTTACTTACAGTAATTTTTCTAGATTTTTTGAGTGAGTCTAAGTATTTTAAATAATTCCATTTGTCCTCTGAGGTCCAACAGTGACCAATCTGGACACATGCACATTGTTTTAATTACTGAGAAAAATCTACAAGTTTTCAGAGAAAGTTATTCAAATGACATTTGTACCTAACATAATTTGTGAGATTTTTCCGAAAACTTCATGTCATATAGAGTTTTGTAGCTCAAGTTATGATTCAAACAAGAAGGACTAAGAATCTGTCCTACAGGTCAGACTGTCTACATGTT
Organism: Gnaphalium uliginosum; assembly: GCA_963930675.1. NCBI lineage: Eukaryota > Viridiplantae > Streptophyta > Magnoliopsida > Asterales > Asteraceae > Gnaphalium > Gnaphalium uliginosum. Next base: position 44,023,865 of record OZ005685.1, on the reverse strand, counting down.
TTCATAAAATTAATTTCAGGTATCAAACGGTCTCCAAAAATTATGAAACCACTTGGAAATGAAGCTAACATCTTAAACTTAAATTTTGCCTTTTGAATCGACCAATTTGATTAAGTTTTGGGTGAAAAACTGCTCCTTGAAGTCGAGCTATTTTTCTTATCAGAATGCATGTTGCATTTTTGTGTGTTTTTAGTGATAAAAACGATTTTTGTGCAAAGTTTTGGACATGACTCTTTGAGTGAACATTATTAACATGTTATGAAAGTAAATTTAGATGAAGATGAAGTTTCCTTACAAAGTATTAAGATGGGGAGAAGGAGAGAAGGATGTAGAGCTTGATTCCTTGCAAAATGGTGAAGTTTTTGAAGTGGTGGTTGTATGGCGGTTTATGGTGGTCAAAGGTGGTTGTGTGGGGGTCAATGGTGGCTGAGGGTGGTGGTTTGGTGGCTGATGTTTCAGTTGTTAGAGAGAGGAAGTGAAGTTTAGAGAGATGGAGGAGAAAAGTGTGAAGTGTGTGAAATGATTCAAAATGGAAATGCATGTAAAATGAGTGGAAGTGTTAAGAGGTTGAAATGATTATGAAGCATGGGGAAAGGTGGTTTCATGGCAGATTTTTGGGTGGGTCCCACCCCATATGGGTGTGTTTAATTTAAATCCCCAATTTGTGTTACGTTTTGTGGTTGTTTACCCGTCGTTCGTGTTAAAACGTTAAATCGTTAAACATTTATTCGTGTCGTTTTAGTTAACGATATGTTTGAGATATTTTTAAATTGAAGTATTATTTAAAATACTTTATTTTGAGTTAACAAAATATTTATTGAGTTTCGTTTAGTTGTTGAGTTCAGTTCACGCGTTTTCGTTCCGTACGTAACGTTTTACACAAAATGTCTATTCGATTTGCGTATAATTATAATGTAATAATAATATAAATGTAAATAACTACTATTTAATTATAAAATAGATTTACGTTATTTATGAAATTCGTATCACCAACGATCGTGTAGTAGTCGGGTTACACCCGATTGTTTTTGCTTAATTATACATAATTACAAGATTCGTAATACTTCGCATATTAAATTAGTGGGCTTTGCTAGACTTATCTCATGAAAATAGTTTAGTTTACATTACGTAGGGAATTAGCCTAAGACATGCGTGAATAAAATGTACGGTTCCGTACCGTAATTGGAGGGTTGTCACAAACAGTCACTGACCAATAAAATAGAAAAGGCTGGTATTTAAAAAGTGACAAGATTCATTATTGAGAAATTTCTAGACATTTTGCCTAGAAAGATTTAGGGTACAATAACCATTTGCGCCCGACAAAGAAATGAGTATCACCTTTTAAATCTCACTCAAGTCTATGGTATTCTTCTTAACTGGGAACATTCTAAAAGACAAGCTGATCAAAATGATCATATTAGAGCGACTTTAGGCACACAACAAATTTCTAATGTCTTAGTCGCTGACCTTAACCAATTGGAAGAAAACCATCATGCTATGATTGTTAAGAAAACCACTAAACCTGCTAAGCATGCTGTAGAAGTTGAAGGGGGAAGGTGAAAAAGCAAGTTGCTGAAGAAACTGATGAACTTAGTCTGGATCAGTTAGAGAAGGATATGGCCATGTTGTTATCTAATTTCAGAAAAGGAATTAGAAGCTCTAACTTCACTAAAGTCCCAATTGCTGATAGTTCAAAGGCTAACATAAATTGTTATAACTGTGGTAAGCCTGGTCACTATGCAACTGACTATAGAATAAAACCAAATGCCAGGGTCACTGAGCAAAAATCAAGAAGGGACAAATATGATAAGTACAAGGCAAAGTACAGAAAGCTGAAAGCACTCGCTAAGGGTAGCAAGAAGAAGAGTAGAGGTCTTGTCGCTGAAGAGTCATCCTTCAGTGACTCTGACTCTTCATCAACTGATGAAGAAGATGAGGCACTGATATGTCTAGATAGAGATATGTGTTTCATGGCTAGTGATCATGATTAAGCAAAACATCTCTGAAGTAATCAAAAAGTGTTCAACGACTTACTGGGATCCTGAAACATTGTCAAAGGTACATAATTTCAGGAACTACTCATCAATTGAAAAGGATTCAGTACTTGATTGTCAGATTGTGGAATTATCTAATGCATATGACAATCAAAGAAAGCTAAAAACTGAACTCAGTGAGTTAAAATAAAAAATTGTTGATCAACAAGCAAGTCAAGCTAAAATCAAATATTTACAACTTGAGCTTGAAGCACAGATTTATGCCAATCAAGTTTGCATTCAAGAAAAGATTAAATTTGAAACACAATTTTTACAATTACAAAAGATTTTTAAATCTTGGTGCAAATCTACTAACAAAGTTAATCAATGCATAAATAATCAAATCCCAAAACAAGTTAAAACTATTCTGGGAGGTGATTATGAATCTGCTGCATCACTTGCTGACTCAACTACTATTGATCAAGTTTTTAACAGTACTGGTGAATTTTCACATATTTTCTTTGAGCCAATATCTATCTTCAGTGAGCCTAAACCAAACAAGTTTATAAAAGAAAAATCTGAGGTCACTGAAGATGAATTGCTTGTTATCACTGATAATGAATCAGTGACTCTAAATTCAGAGTTAACCGATTCATTATCATCATCAGTTGGTTCTACCCTTACAACTGAAATGATACAAGAAGAGCACCAAAACAAAGTATCCTTGACACTGCTTTAGTTAGTGATGTGTGCTCATCACATATCAGTGACTCAACACAGTTTGATGCTACTAGGTCTTCTGCGATGGAAGTCCTTTCTCATGTTCTTCAAGACTATGCACCATCTTCCATACCAATTTCTCAAGATTGGTTAGCTATATAGCTGAGTGACGTTCTGAAATATAGGATGTCATCTCTTAAAGGGAGTGTTCAGCCTAAGAATATAGTGAAGGTTTGTGGCTTCATTTTCTTATTGAATCAATGTGTGCATTGTATTGATTCGTAAATTATGGTGATTTATAAAGTTATTTGATTCTTGTAGACTCAAATAGGCCAGGTGAATGTTGTCTCTGGCACACAAGCTGCTAAGTAACTGGCTAGTTCTGTGCTTAATTTAGCAGTTAATCTGCTGGGAGCAGAGTCTTTGGAGGATCTTTTGTGCATTGAACCCTTTTTTGCTGTACCAATTATCAATAAGTATAAAAAAAGACTGTGCCTAAACTGAATGTTGCAGATTCTGGCACTAGCAGCAACTCTAAAGGGAATCAAAACAATGTCTGAGAGACTCTATGTCAAACCAGAATTATTGATTATGGTATAGTTCCATTACTACGTAGCCTATTATTGAGAGATAATTATTATGAGAACATAGCAGCACGTGAAGCATACAGTGCATCAAAACATATGGAATCCAGGGATCATCAACCTGCAAGTGTTCCTGAATCCTAATCCATCCAAAGTCCTTGTTCCACCTGCAACACACATCCGCCTGCATGCAGCTTGATTCTTAACTGGTCTTTTAGTTAATCGAAGAGTTAAAGAATTCATATTAAGTGATAACGTTTGTTGCGATTGGCCTGAGGATTGTGCAAACGGGAAGATCCCCGGATGCAATGACCTCAAGACTAGCTATGCTAGAGCGACTTTGTTAAATATTATATTTTGCAATGCTAACGAAAACTATAGTTTTCCGCATTCTACTGAGACGATTTATATAATCAACCCTGACCTACCTCACTGGAAATATCATGTAAAAGAAAGGCACGAACCTGCTGTGGAGACACCATGGGGGTAATAGTGGATCAGTGAGTCACACAGATCCTTCATTTGATGCTGTGTTTTTTCCATGGCTTGCGTGGCACATGGAGATTATCTGAGTGCAAGTCATCATCCATGTCTGGACTTGTAAAGAAGATTGATGAAGAAGCAGAAAAGCAAGGCACTTTTTGGTCTGCAGAATGGCTTTCATCTGATTTCCCTCATGCCCGTTTGTTTAGTCTAAAGTACAAGGTTTCTGATTCTACCTGGTTGAAAATGGATCCCACCTCTTTTCTATTGACATGATCATAATCGACGATTTTGGATTTTTGGATATTATACTTTGCAGACAAATCTCACACAGTGGTCTTGATCAAGCTTGCCCCTTCAGGGTTTGATTTCTTTCAATTTACAACTATCAAATCTTTTTGTTTTCACAATAGCAAATAGCCTAAACTTGTTATTGCACGTTCTGCTGTGTTTGTTGTTTGTTAATTATATTATACTCTCTAGCCAATACCTTTATTCAAAGAAATAAAACGTTTGTAGCGGATTCTAAAAAAAGAAAGCACATCCCAATTGGCATGCTATTAGTCATCTCTATAAAATAGAAGATAAAAAAGAAGACTTGTATCCCATTAAACAAAAAGACTATAGCTGGCAGTGACAAAACAAATGGCAAAAGCTAACTTTCAAAGGGAACCTGAACAACCAAAACAAATATACAAAGTTACTTACTAAATAAGCTCATTTAAGTAACAGCAACCAGTTACCCAGTCTCATGTAACTCAGTCCATGATGGACGGTCAGGATCATCTCAATCCAAACGAGACATGCTGTCTCTAAAGATTTGGGTGTTTATCATGCTATGAGAGGATAACAAAAACAATGTCAAAAGACCAAGACTGCGGGTCAACTCCTGAGGAGAGTTTCGAGAGCTTCAAAGAATAATGGGACATTTGGGGCTTGGGAGTTTTAATAGCACATTCGAGTCCAGGAGACCCAAGAACTGTCGTAAGTTCAATCAAGAACAAGTCTCGGGATTTTAGAAGAGAAATACAAAATCTGTTGGTTTTCTTTTTTACGCTTGGCTATGAAAAACATATTTGAAGAAGCCAACCGCTCTATGGTTGCATCCACAGTGTTTATCACAGTGCCTGAAAAGTCCCTTGAGACCTCATTAGAATCAGGCAAGGACCTCCATTTCTAAAAGTACAGTTGCAAAAAATTATAAGATTTTACTCATGTCTCGAGTAGAGGTGTATATAGAAAAATTACAAGATTCAACTCATGTCTCGAGTAGAGGGTGTATATAAATAAACGCTTGGAAAAATTAAACTACCTCAAGGAAAGTAGCGCGTTCCATTTTTCCATCTTCAATGAACAATAAAAGCAATGAGATTTTATCATTTTAAGTACCATGGTCTGTTGATTGTTCTTTATAGCAACCTGTAAAAGTGAGCTTTGGGGACCTGGGGCCATATTCTGGAACAGAACCATAAGAACAAGAGTCTTCTCCGCTGTTCCTGGTTGCATTTGTGGAACCTGGTTGGAAATGTAGGTTATTTTTTGGTACGTGGATGAGGTACCTCGAAAATATTTTTTGTCCATACTTTATCAAGAATTCAAAACATTTATACATGATAATTATTCCTAAATATGACCACAAAATTGTAATTATATAAGTGAGAATATAATTTGTCGATTAAATCAATTTTTGATTTTTTACACATTAATAATACACTCTGGAACCTTCAGCCCATTGGACCTATTTGACCCACGTCTTCTTAGGAAATTCTTCGTTTTTACCCATTTGACCCGTTAGTGATAAATCACCGGATTGGCCACTTCTAAGCGTAAGATATTGTTATCCAGTACGAGGTACCTGAAGTGGTCCACTAGCAGCAAGTCCAAAAGTATTCTTGTTGAACTGGATCATAAATCCATCCAGCGGAGTCTCTGTATTGTTCTCAAGCATTAGGCTGTAGAATATCTTATCCTCTCTTCGTACTAGCTGTGTACTAATTTGTAAACCTTGGCCACTTGGCAGTGGAGGTCTGCAACAGTAGAAACTGTCAATGATACAGCAATACTCAACTATTAAATTAATTTTGCTTAGACTTATAATTGACAAAAAGTACACCCAAATTAGAAGTTTAGAAATATTTAGTGCGTCAGATATGATTACAAAAACTAGATTTATTTTAATAGTAATCTAATTGTTAAATAATTATTAAAAAAAAATAATAATAAGATTTGGGTGACTTTCAAATGCTCGACCCATTTCCTTCCTTTAAGCTATTTTTTGTAGTTTACCCATTTGAGATAAACTTAACCCACTAGGTGTTGCAGGCCGATCAACGGGCACCATAGCATTATTGTCATCACCATCAAGACCCAGATCAAGTAAATCTGGGGCAGGAGCAAGTGCAGAAGATTCTTGCACTTCTAAAGCAATTATAGTAGGTGATGGTGCACCATCGATAACATGTACAGTTGGTATCTCAGAATCTGGAAACTTTTCTTCCGCTTTCTGAATAGTTCTCACGCGGGTTACAAATGTTTCGGGAGGGTTATGATATACAGAGGATAATGTAGCGATATTAGCAAGAAGTTCGTCGAGGAGAGATGACTCAATTAGATTTGAATTGGTACCGATCACTGGCTTCTCAGCCGAAACAACGTCTTTAGCAACCTGAAAATTTGAAATGTGAGTAGTTATCACATAATTGGTATACTTATTTAGTACGAGAACCAAAATACATATGCAGTTGGTGAAAGCTTCCAGAAATAAACTAACAAACAACACACAAACTTCCCACTTTCCTCTAACGTTGCGAAAAATGGCAAGATGGGCGGGTCGGGAGGTTGACCCAAAACGCTTCTTGTTCAACATTTGTGTCAAAACGGTTACAAGAATATTATTATTTTCAATAATAATCTGACGTTTTGATTAAAATGATATATGAGGTTTTAATTTTATGCCTTCAAAATACACTTTAGGCAACTTGTGACTCATTTCCTGTAACATGGCGATATTTTCAAAATACACTTTAGATTTATGATATACAGAGGATAATGTAGCGACATTTTACGTGTAACGTGGCGAATTTAAGAATACTTGCAGTATCATCAGATGCGTATGCTTATTTCCAGGGATATTTTTGTCTGCGTTATAGGTTGTTGAAGAAGGTGGAATGTATTCGAATGAACAACCCAGTTATAAAGATGATGGAACGGGATTAAAGGGGATTGGGATCGATGTTCTTGAAGTGCTCGGCCCTTCTAGAAGTAATGGTTCGATGGAATGTAGTAATAAAACGAAGAGGGTAATGTTTAATAATATGAGTGATAATACTCCAACGTTTATACCTGGTTTGTGGACGATTTGCATTGTCAACATGTTGCAATTTAAGAATGCGAGTGCTGTTAGATGGAACTGCCTAGTAATGACTTACACGACTCAAGTTTACTATATATGGTCATGGTAAATTTGGAAATCAATTCCTCTGTTTTTCATGAATAACGTTTTAATGCCCTCGATTTTAATTTTTTACTTGGGGAATATAAAGATTAGGGCGAATATATCCCAGTGACCATGAAAAATGGATTAAGGTCATGATCTGAACCTCTTCACTTTCATCATGTGTTTGTTACTGACCGTAGTTTTTACTAACAACAACATATGATACGTTGTGTTTAATTTTATGGGATTCTTTCATTCTTTAAAATGTAACATATCTCGAACTTTTAAGTTCTGACCAGCAGGGCTACCCATGATGACTTCTTGGCTTACTAGTCAAGCGGGCCCCTCACGACAAGACAGAGCACCCTCCATAAGGGTAACGGATTTGTTCACCATATTAATTAGAAAACCATGCCCTCCATTTTCTACCCCGTCGCTAGCTGTCTCGCGAATCCTTTTCTTAGGATGGAGCACCATATATGGTATCTTTCTTAATTAACAGACTCATCCTACTCTATGACACTTAAAGTAGATGGACCGGCAGCTAGAGGCATACAACATTTAGCCGCTTTCATTTCATCAAGGGGATTTTTGGTCAAAAGCTCCATTAGTCCAAAATCTACATACACAACAACAAACATATGTGAGTACATGTATGACTACTCGAACAAGTCGCTTAAATATATACAAAGACAAATGTACAATTACAAACTAGGAGTAAGTAAGTCACATGATGATTCAAATGAAACCCTCACCATTCTCCCCTGCCAAAAACGCAACGTGCTCATATTCTCATAGTTGTCAGCCCATTATGTAAACCCGCTACTATCATCTGGAAAATCGCGATCGTATAATATAAAGTTTTCCTATATATTATTTGACAAATGGTTGAGCAATGTAAATGATTGAAAGAGGAAGAAGAAAAAAGAACAAGCTTTAAGTTACATAATTATATACCACATACGATTATACCATAAAAATGAAACATTTTTTGAAGATAGATGTTAAATAAATTTTAACCAAGTCAACGAAAGCCTATATATAAAATTTATAGATATGAATTAATTAATTAATTAATTAATTAAAAAAGGTAATAGGGGTAAATTAGTCACTTTAGTAAGCCAAGAAAAAAAATTCAAAATTTGAATGGCTAGTTAGCTTTCTTACGAAGATATATATGTAATATGTAATATGTATGTATATTATGCCTGACAATCTAGACCCAAAACCTCTAAATCAGGTCCATTGGGTAATTCCTTCAACCTGTTGGGTCCATTTGCCTCACGGACAAAATAAAAAATAATAGGTCCAATTTCTACCTTCTAAAAACCCAATAAATAAAAATGGGTCCAACAGGTCTTATGTACAGGTCGAGCGGGTCCAAAAGAGTGAGAATTGAAACCTGCGTGAAATTGAAGGTGACGAAGAGACAAAAAGAGTAAAAGACGTACGAAGCTGTGAACGAACTTCAAATTCAAACTTATCTCCATCTCTTGTCGATTTCTCATCACAGATTCAAGAGGTAGACTGCAATTTTCTATAAAAATTGATCAATTTTACATATTGATTTCTAGGGTTTACTTAGATTTTGTAAATAAAGTGACAAGAAACTATTTGCTTGAGATGAAGAAGAAATATATTTTGCTGCCAGTGATCCCTTGCCGATGCAATATAAAGCAGATGGTGTACAAATTTAATAAGATTTTAGTTTGGGATGCTAAGAGTGGGACTTGTTACCAAATTTGATTGTTTCTTTATCTTTTGGAAATGAACTCAGTGTATTTGATTATTTGATTATTTCTTTATCTTTTGCAGTTTTGCATATGATTTTGAATTTGGAAATGAACTCGGTGTATATTAGTTTTTACTCATATGTACTTCTTTTCATGGATCATCAGTTCTTGTTCTTGAAATTTTAAAGGAAGTATAGATGAAATTTTGGTCTCATACATGTGTGTAGAATGACTTTGAAAGAGTTGAAAATTTCACGGGGAAAACAGGTCTCGACCCAACCCAACCCGACATGGGTTTGACCTGACCCGTTCGAACCGTCTAAATTTTTTGACCCGTTTTGACCCAAACCCGTTTTGACCCAAACTCATTATGACCCGTCCCAAACCCAACCCAACCTGACCCAATTGTCAGGCATAATGTATATATATAGTATAAGTAACAAAGTAAAAGCCCTTTGTCAATCCTTGTTATAATACATCGATCATCATCATCATCATCATCATCATCATCATCATCTTCATCTTCATCTTCATCTAACTTTTTGAAAAAAGATTTTACAACATGGAAATCGAGAGGTTTGTTATCAGGGGTTATTGTGCCCCGTGTGACATCTTTTTTACTAGCACCAAAGAACACAAAAGACACAATCAAGAAGAACATGAAAAAGCAAAAATTGAGTGCAAATACTTTTTGAAAAAAAAATTTCACAACATGGAAATCGAGAGGTTTGTCATCAGGGGTTATTGTGCCCCGTGTGACATCTTTTTTACTAGCACTAAAGAACACAAAAGACACAAATCAAGAAGAACATTAAAAAGTAAAAATTGAGTGCAATTACTTTTTGAAAAAAAGATTTCACAAAATGGAAATCGAGAGGTTTGCCATTAGGGGTTATTGTGCCCCGTGTGACATCTTTTTTACTAGCACCAAAGAACACAAAAGACACAAATCAAGAAGAACATGAAAAAGTAAAAATTGAGTGCAATTACTTTTTGAAAAAAAGATTTCACAAAATGGAAATCGAGAGGTTTGCCATTAGGGGTTATTGTGCCCCGTGTAACATCTTTTTTACTAGCACCAAAGAACACGAAAGACACAATCAAGAAGAACATGAAAAAGCAAAAATTGAGTGCAAATACTTTTTGAAAAAAAGATTTCACAACATGGAAATCGAGAGGTTTGCCATTAGGGGTTATTGTGCCCAGTGTGACATTTTTTTTACTATCACCAAAGAACACAAAAGACATAATCAAGAAGAACATGAAAAAGCAAAAATTGAGTGCAAATACTTTTTGAATAAAAGATTTCACAAAATGAAAATCGAGAGGTTTGCCATTAGGGGTTATTGTGCCCCATGTGACATCTTTTTTACCAACACCAAAGAACACAAAAGACACAGTCAAGAAGAACATGAAAAAGCAAAAATTGAGTGCAAATAATGTTATAGTAAGTTCGATAAAGCAAGACAAGTAAGAGACCATTCTCGCCCCCTCTCAAACGGTTCCAGGGGGCATTGTTTATCAAGAAGAAAAAAGTCAAAGATTTTAGTAGTGTAGGAAGCAATATTAGTTTTGTGTAGTTTTTTATATTGATTTGGGTAAAATAGTTAGATTTTAAGGGTAATAGTGATCCTGTGTTTGACGGCGGAAACAAGAGAATCATCATCATGAAGATTCTTGGGTGTGTTTTGTTTATTACTAATGTTGTTATTTTATTACATGAATTGATGATTAATAATAAATTGTTGGATGGGAAAAATTGCATGGCATTTGATTGGATGCATGCGATATGACGTCATCAATGGCGGTAGAGCGGGTAACCTGATTCGAAACCCGATCCGACCCATAAATTGAAAATTCTTGGGTTAAAAAAAAGATTGGGGTTCTTTCAATTTCAAAACCCTAATTTGGGGGTCAATTCCAAAATCAATGGGTTTCTTTTAAGGGTTTCGTTTGAGATTCAACGAATATTCAGATTGTAATTCAATTTTGGCTATATTACTAAAAACCCTAATTTTATAAGGTCTGGGTGTTTTCACATGATTCTCATGAATCTTGAATAACAAAACCCTAATCCACGATTTTCAGTAAACGCTAACATTTTGGGGTTTTCTTTGGTTGATGAAATTATGAGTAACGTGGGTTGAGATTCTTTCTATTACTGGGAAATTTTTATAATTCTTTAAGGGTTTAGTAACCAACATTTTTCTTTGCAGGTAACGAAGGCGTATTTCAATTGGTTGTATCAAATTCTGCTTTTTGTTCTGATTTTCACATCACAACTATGTAAGTTCATGTTACTTTCTTCATATTTTTTCAAATAGGTTAAAATGTGCATGATATATATCTGATGGACTGACTAATGGGGTAATTTTGGTTTTAAATTTGTCTGTTGTTCAGTAACATTTCCTTCAAGGGATTTAATTCTGAAGATTTGTTTCAGGGCGCATTCTTACACCAACTACTGTATGTTTTCTTCTTTCTACATTTTACCTTACCCTTACCTTCAAGACCATCAAAAGTTTTAAGAGTTAGTTTACTCGCATTTTCAGGATTTTATATGGCAATAATCACATTGCCTCAATACCTAAAGAAATTGGATTGCTGAAGCACTTTAAAGTGTTGGATTTGGGGAATAACCAGTTAGCTGGACCACTCCCACATGAAATTCCTGTATTGTTTTCATTTTTCATAAATTTGTTTTGTTATACGTGTTACATTTGAAAACTACACATATAGTTAAAGCAACACTAAATATATTGATAAAAGGTGCTTAATATTTTGTTTAACGTGATATCATATTTATTATGTTCTAATGAGTGAAATAAAGTAAAATTTATACTAAAGCGGATATAGAAAACAAAATTCTAGATTGAATGTCGTAGGCTAATGAATTTAAACGAAAACTTTAAAAGGAAAGGTACCACATGATACACTTATAATTTATAAAATGAAACTGACCGGCACATTAATGGCTCGTAAATAATTTGGTACCCGATATGAAAAGGCTATAACATAAATCCTTCTAATTAAGAAATACTAGTTTAGAACCCGCAAAATTCGCAGTTATCGTGCATATAAAAATCTTTATCGCATCCTATATATGTTTAGATTAAAGTATTTTTTCAATTTAAGTAACCGTTATTAGTAACATCTATTTAAAATATGAAGCAAAATGTAATATATAATTCGATGAATATGACTACATGTGTGCGGAGTGTGTTTAGGGATTACGTTAGTGTAACAAACAATTTGTAATTAAAAGAATGTTCAATTTTTCACCATTTAGATTGGCCCCCGTTAATCAATTATTTGTGAGTTGCACGTATATTTTATATAATTATATATTTCCTTTTTGTTTAAAGTATTATAAGATAAAATTCTGTCTATCTTTGCTCTCTAAATTTGTGTGTTATTTTGGATTTCTTTTTCTTGCTCGATAAAGTCAAAAGAAGCCATTGGTAGAAACACTTTTCCAATTGTATGTTTCACAAACCAAAAAATGAACTTACTTTTTTCTTGTAAGTTTTTCCTTGCCATTACTGCTCTGCATATAACTTCATGTTTCACTTTTGTTGTATCTACCAATGGCTTCTTTTGACTTTATCGAGCTCTTGCAATACTCCACCTCATGATTTGTACGCAAAATGTGACACCCCTCAAATTTCGGTGTAATTACGAACATTAATCACGTGCATGTCTTAGGCTAATTCCCTACTTAAGAGAATTCACACTATTTTTATGAGATAACTCTAGCAAAGCCCAACAATTTTAATACGTAAAGTATTACTATTTTCGTAGTTAGTTATAAAAACGCACGAAACTATAGGAACGAGTCCGACAAAAATATACAATCGTTGGTGAAAACATTTTTCTAAATAACGTAAATCTATTTTATAATTAAATAGTATTTATTTACATTATATTATTATAGTACAATAATATACAAACGTTTTACGTTTCAAATAAAACGTGCCGTACGCGACAAAAACGCGCGAATCGCGCCCAACAACCGAACGAAGCCCGAAACATATTTCAATAACTTAAAATGAAGTGTTTTAAATAAAAATTCAACCAAAACTTATACGAATAAATCGTTAACGAAAAACTTGAATAATAAACGTTTAACGTCTAAACGAACGACGAAACGAACGGGTAAACGAACACCGCGCGTAACGCAAATTGGAGAATTAATTTAACACACCCACATGGTGGGACCCACCTCAAAAATCTGCCCCCATGTGCCACCCCCTTTCCTCCTCCCCATGTGCACACTTCATGCAAAAACCACTCATTTCTTTCTTCTCCCTAAACCCATTCACCATTCATGCAAATCTTTTTCTCTCATCACTCCCAAACTCTCCAACCTCTCACTAAAATCTGCACTTTCTCACTCTAAAAATCTGCTCAAACACATCTACATTCATCAAGAAATACAACCAAGAATCTTCACCATTTTGCAAGGAAAAGATCAAGGATTTTACAAGGATTCAAGCTCTACAACACCATCTTCTTTTCCTTCTTCCATTTTTTTTTTGGCTCGATTTCAAAAATCATAAGTCCGAAATAACATATAAGAAAAATCACAGAGGTTTCCCTATGTCTTGACTACTTCCAGTAATTTTTCTAGAATTTTTAGGCAAGTCTAAGTATTTTTAAATATTACGTTTGTCCTCTGAGGTCCAAAATTGACCAATCTGGACACATGCAACAAGATCTAATTTCTGGGCAAAATCTATGGATTTTCAGAGAAAGTTATCTAAACGACATTTGTACCTAACAAAATTTGTGAGATTTTGGAGGTGGTTTCAAGTCATTTGGAGATGTATATCTCGAGTTATGGTTAAAACCCCAGGAGTCATTTTCTGACTTTTCTGGGCAGATTATACCTGTTTTCTTACAAAAATTATTTAAAATAGTAAACGAACTCCAAAAATTATAAAACCAGTTGGAAATGAAAGCTAACTTCTTGAACTTGAGTTTTCTCTTTTGAATCATCCATTTTCATTAAGTTTTGAGTGAGAAACACTTAGGTGAATTTCAGAGTATTTTCTGGACAGAAAATGCATGTTGCATTTTTGTAAGTTGATGATGATGAAAAACATTTTTAGCATGGTTTTTGGACATGAATCTTTTGAGTGAACATTTTAACATGTTATTCAAGTATTTTAGAGGTAGAAAAGATTTTCTTACAATAAAAATGGAAGAAGGAAAAGAAGATGGTGTTGTAGAGCTTGAATCCTTGTAAAATCCTTGATCTTCCTTGCAAAATGGTGAAGATTCTTGGTTGTATTTCTTGATGAATGTAGATGTGTTTGAGCAGATTTTTAGAGTGAGAAAGTGCAGATTTTAGTGAGAGGTTGGAGAGTTTGGGAGTGATGAGAGAAAAAGATTTGCATGAATGGTGAATGGGTTTAGGGAGAAGAAAGAAATGAGTGGTTTTTGCATGAAGTGTGCACATGGAGAGGAGGAAAGGGGGTGGCACATGGGGGCAGATTTTTGAGGTGGGTCCCACCATGTGGGTGTGTTAAATTAATTCTCCAATTTGCGTTACGCGCGGTGTTCGTTTACCCGTTCGTTTCGTCGTTCGTTTAGACGTTAAACGTTTATTATTCAAGTTTTTCGTTAACGATTTATTCGTATAAGTTTTGGTTGAATTTTTATTTAAAACACTTCATTTTAAGTTATTGAAATATGTTTCGGGCTTCGTTCGGTTGTTGGGCGCGATTCGCGCGTTTTTGTCGCGTACGGCACGTTTTATTTGAAACGTAAAACGTTTGTATATTATTGTACTATAATAATATAATGTAAATAAATACTATTTAATTATAAAATAGATTTACGTTATTTAGAAAAATGTTTTCACCAACGATTGTATATTTTTGTCGGACTCGTTCCTATAGTTTCGTGCGTTTTTATAACTAACTACGAAAATAGTAATACTTTACGTATTAAAATTGTTGGGCTTTGCTAGAGTTATCTCATAAAAATAGTGTGAATTCTCTTAAGTAGGGAATTAGCCTAAGACATGCACGTGATTAATGTTCGTAATTACACCGAAATTTGAGGGGTGTCACACAAAATCTCGCTCTCAACACATAGGGTGTCTAGCAACTTCTTGATTTATACAGTTTAGGAGGTTTTCTAGCAACTTCTTGCAATCACATAGGGTGTACAAGTAGTGTACATATATACACCGACAAGAAACAACCTTACAAATATAGCTCATTAAGGTTGAGTTCGACCCAATTACTATTTCCCTGTGTTTTATCTCAAACATGTTTAATCAACAAATTTAACAAAAAAGGAAATGGGTGTAACGGGTCGAATGGGTAAAAGTGTCCCAAAGTCGATATTTAATGCATTTCAACCTCCTAAACTTTTTTGTTCAAAGATTTATGATATTATTCACAAACTAAATGCTCCAACAAATAAATCTCAAGTTCATATTTAAGTTACTATCGCGATCATCTTCATATAAATGCACACGTAAGGAAACGTAAAAAGTGAAGAGAAAATTAAGATCTAGAATCTACATTTCTAACCTCCATTTTTCTTCCAACCGGGGCAACACCAATTCCACAAAACTTTGTTGTCTGTCCGATCACAAAACAAACTTCCCAAATTATATATCAAACGAAGTGCATAAAATGTAAGCAACTCTAGTCACATTTCTGTTATGGGTTGGAAAGTAATGTTCCAAGTAAAATGGCTTCTACGGGTCATATCAATGTCATACCAAGATAAAGACAAGCTTGGTCAAATTTATCGATACACCAACGACCATGTACATTTTAAGAAAGTTAAATTTACATTGATCGAAACTTCGTAGATGATGTGCCTAACCCTCTTGTGTAGAGTACTTCAAGTACCTATCCCAAGGAACCATCTTCGGAGATGATGTGCCTAACCCTGCATGATAACATCAAAATGCAGTCATATGTTCTAAAACGATGAAATTGGTCATCCATAAATGATTAGCCATAAACACATGTTCATCCAACAATCAGTTAAATTGTCTAACGTGTTAACTTGATAAAGAATTTAACAAAGAAAAAACTGATTCATTATAATACATAGAAAATGCAAGAAGTTGAAATATACATATACTAATCTTATCTTCATAATTATTTGTGATACCTTAATGGTGCTTGGTACTTCAACTTTTTGTATGCCATCAGGCGCCTCAATAGTAAGCCTTGAGATACCATTACATAACCCTAGCACTTTTTGTAATCTTTTCAGTGCATCATCAACTGACAAATAGATCAAGCATAAATCGTCGAAGAAACTTATAGAAATCTATTAAACGCTAACAACAAACAAAGCTTAGAAACAAAACAAAACAAAACAAAACAAAAAAAGGAAGAAGAAAATTTTACCTGTTGACAGGGTTTCAACTTTCAAGGTGAGTTTTGATATTGGAAATTTTGGCTTAGAAACTTCTCCTGTACAAATAGGGAAGATGAAAACTAATTAGAACTTTTTAAAAGGAATTTGAAAGCTTGATATTGTTTCCAAAACTGTAGTTGTTAACTAATTTGAGAAACAATGATGCTCAATTAATGGGGAGTTATCTTTGCAAAGTTATCAATTTAATAGAAAATTACTAGTACTAATTTCTAAAAGCAAGGATGAGAAATATCTTAGGTCCAACATATTTGAAAGTCAAATCTTCCATAAATAGTGGAGGGGGAATTTGCAATTAAGGATGGAAAACCGTTAAATGTTTGAGGGTATATTAGTCATTTAACCACATAATAAATAAGATTAAGTATGTCATTAAGTAGATCAAGGGTGAGATTATTAAAGTTGATCAATCATCCAATTGACCATGTTCTTTCATGGTTTTTCTTTTAACTAAAACAATAGATTACTTAAATAGTTGAAGGGTGATTTACACTAATAGAGCAAACATTAAACATTAAAATTGAAAATAAATGAGAGTAGGTTTGTCTTTTACCACTTATAAATTGACGTTAAATATGTTATGAAATAAATTAATCGTTGAATTAATCAAGTTGATATTCTATTTTGACACGTTCGTTAAAAAAAAATTCTTTTGTAGCGAATAATTTATTAAAAAAATTAAATAAGCTTAAAAGTCCTTGATCTTCCAAAAAAACATATAAGATAGAAGATCAAATATCCTAAACCCTTTATAAGGGTTACAAATTATTATAAATTGATACCGAAACCAAACGATTTTAATAATTTCTAACGGAAAATTTTCGGTTTGATTGGATGACAAAAATTGAGCCGACCCGTAAACAACTAAAACGCCACCCTTTAATACACCGCCACTTGACCCGAAACCTAGTTTTGAAGTACAACCGACTTGAACCCGTATAAGTAAAAACCCGGTCATAAAATCTGAACTCATCATCATTCATCACTCAGACAAACTACATCGAAACTGAAAACCAGGTTTACTCTATATATGATTCCACTGGCTTTCATGTTTCAAGAAACAAAGGGTTGTTGAAATAAGGGGGGCAAATCAAAGATCATAGGCTACAGAGGGGGGGTTAACAACCCTTTCAAAAAACATCCCCTTAATTCCCACTGCTGCCTCTTTACATCACACCATTAAATCTTCATACCTTACTTACAAATCGTTGATTCTGTTTACTCATCCCACAGCCGATTATGGGACACGGTAGATTCTATCAATCCAATTAAAAAAAAAAAACCCTATTTTTTACGATTATCAAGATTTTATTATGTAAATTTTATCAAATTAACTATTTGTATTTGCGTTAACAGGTGAAAAAAGTGGAAGACCTAGCAAGAAGCACAAATCATCATCATCATCATCCAAGGTTATAATAATTAATAATAATCACAACAATCGTAGTTTGTTATTATATGATCAAAGATTAACTTATAAGGCTAAAAAATAGATTAACTACAGTTGATCAACTGTAGATTGAACTTGTGCAAATCATATTAATGATATAACGAAGCTTTTACATTGGCTGTAATGTAGTTTCAATGATATATTCAATACGGTTCATCATCATTTCATGGGAATATAGATGTACATTAATTTTTGAGATAGTATTAAGTGCTTAAATTCGAGTGCTCCAGTTTTTTATAAGACCTTAGGATCAATATAAAAGGATATCAAGAGTAGAGAGGATGTAAGTGGTGGATTGAATTGGTGTTTGACTGAAATAGGGGTGTACGCGTTATCATGCAGGAGGACTATAGAGCTGCAGTTGAAGAGGAAGAGGCATATTATGAGGAATTTGGCGGTGATGATGATCGCGATGGTATTTTTATTATAGTTTTGAACAGTGTGATTTGTGACCATATTTCTTTCTTAGTTTTGAGTTGATTGAAATGAGCCGGATGAATTATATTTTGTATGTGTTTAAGGTGGTGATGGAGAGGGCAATAAGAGAGATTTTACAAAATTGGAACTTAAAGCGGATCATGCCAATCGCCCATTATGGGCTTGTGCAGATGGGCGGATCTTTCTTGAGACCTTCTCACCGTTGTATAAACAAGCTTATGATTTCCTAATTGCTATTGCAGAACCTGTTTGCAGGTAATATATGCATGCATCTCCACTTCTGTAACTTTTTGTAAAAAAAAATTGAGATCTTAGTATCTTACAGGCTTGGGGTTTTTGTGCTTATAGGCCAGAATCGATGCATGAATACAACCTCACTCCTCACTCACTTTACGCGGCTGTATCAGTGGGTCTAGAAACTGAGACCATTATATCTGTTTTGAACAAGCTTTCAAAGACTAAGCTCCCAAAGGAGATGATTGATTTCATTCATGCTTCTACAGCCAATTACGGTAAAGTGAAGCTTGTACTGAAGAAAAATCGGTACTTGGTTGAATCACCTTTCCCAGAGGCAAGATTGCTTATCTTTTCCTCCTGTACAAAACAGATTGTCAATTAGTTGTTAGTTCCTTATTTGATGCTTATTTGCAGGTTTTGAAGAGATTGTTAAGTGATGAAGTGATATCTCGAGCAAGAATTTCCAGTGAGGTCTGTCTTTGCTGTAAATTTACTGTGTATCAGTTTTTCCTGCTGTTCTTTTTAGATGACAGATTGTGTTGAGATAATTAATAACCTGAACATTGATGTTACTAATACCATCCTTTGTTAGCCTGTGAAATAAATGAAAACCATAGGTGACTTAGATGATAATGTTTTCTCTGGAATGCATAAATAAATTTACTTTCCAGTTAGGTTTGGTTGTCTCATATGGGCTCTTCCTTACGACTTATGGTTATGGGCATCTTCCTTTCTTTTTTGGTCCTTATGATATGTGCTTAGAATTTAGGTTTGTGTTGAAGTAAATAGCTGGCTTCACGATTCACATCTTTGTGGGGGCATTTATTTCCAAAAGAGTTTAATACAACAAATTTAATCTCTTGCTAGCCCGTCCTCTGTAATTACATTTATAAAAAGAAGTCCCTTGTTTTATATTTTGTTCTTTTTTTTTTTATTATTTCTTGGCATAAATCTTGATCCTAATTTCACATTCAGGGAGGTGATGGATTCACCGTTAGTAGATCAACTGGCGAAATTGAAGGCACACATGATGAGTTACTAAATGAAGCACAGTTAGCAGCCGTAGCTGAAGAAAAAGAAGCTCATTCATTTGAAATCGATCCTGCTCAGGTAACTGTCTTCATCTCTTTGACTTAGGTACTTCAACCATTCTTGTAAGGACATTTGTTTGGGCTCTAAAATTGAACAAATTGGTTCATTAAATGTTGTAGGGAATTTGGGCCGTAATTGGCTTTTACTGAGATAATATTTTGATCTAACAAATTTACTTGACAGGTCGAAAATGTGAAGCAGAGATGCTTGCCAAATGCGCTAAACTATCCAATGTTGGAGGAATACGATTTCCGCAATGATACAGTGCGTTTTCGAGTTTTCGTTTAAGCTGTACATGACTTCTCATTAAGAGAATCTTGGTTCTAAATTTGTAGTTATTTTCTACAATCAATAATCGCCCATACACTCCTGCAGATCAATCCAGACCTTGAGATGGAATTAAAGCCTCAAGCACAACCACGTCCATATCAAGAGAAGAGTCTTAGCAAAATGTTTGGAAATGGTAATGGCACTTCATAGATCTTCGAAATCTGTTGTGTCTGCTTCTGTCTTATATTACAAAAACCGCATTACTTAATCAGAATCAATATCCTTACTTAAAAACGGTTTAGGATGTTGTATGCATTAAAATTAGACCTTGGAGACTCATGTTCAACCGATTTAACCCTTAGGATGTTGTATGCATTAAAACTGTTGTGTCTGCTTCTGTCTTATATTACAAAAACCGCATTACTTAATCAGAATCAATATCCTTACTTAAAAACGGTTTAGGATGTTGTATGCATTAAAATTAGACTTTGGAGACTCATGTTCAACCGATTTAACCCTTTCTCCCTTCCCTTTTATAGGTAGAGCAAGGTCTGGCATCATTGTCTTACCCTGTGGTGCCGGAAAGTCATTAGTTGGTGTTTCTGCTGCCTGCCGAATAAAGAAAAGTTGTCTTTGTTTAGCAACAAATGCCGTTTCGGTGGATCAATGGGCTTTTCAGTTCAAGTTGTGGTCAAACATTCGGGATGAACATATATGTCGTTTTACATCCGATAGCAAAGAGAGATTTCGTGGAAATGCTGGAGTTGTTGTGACCACATATAACATGGTTGCTTTTGGTGGTAAGCGATCTGAGGAATCTGAAAAGATCATTGAGGAAATCAGAAATAGAGAATGGGGTTTGTTACTCATGGATGAGGTGAAACAAAATTCTAATTTGTGAGTTTTTATTTAGTTATGTGAAAATGGACCTTGTTCTTAGTTATGATGCTTGTTCAGGTGCACGTGGTTCCTGCACACATGTTTCGTAAAGTCATTAGCATCACTAAATCTCACTGCAAGCTTGGGCTTACCGGTACGCTTCTAAGCTAATAGTTATAAGATGTATGTGTTAGATCCTCTAATTCTATTTTGTGGCTGAGGTGGCAATTCTGAAATTTACAGCCACATTGGTCAGGGAGGATGAAAGGATTACAGATCTAAATTTCCTTATTGGTCCCAAGTTGTATGAGGCAAATTGGTTGGATTTGGTTAAAGGAGGATTCATTGCAAATGTACAATGTGCCGAAGTGTGGTGTCCAATGACGAAAGAGTTTTTTGCTGAATATCTGAAAAAGGAAAATTCCAAGAAGAAGCAGGTGCGACGTTTTAAAAATTGTAGCATTTCAGCTTTTTTAATATTAGGAAGATCTTTGATGACTGTTCTTATTATACCCGTAACTGAAAATTGTGAATGTTTTGGATAAAATTGCAGGCACTATATGTGATGAACCCTAACAAGTTTAGGGCTTGCGAGTTTCTTATTCGATTCCATGAACAGCAGCGTGGAGATAAGATTATTGTTTTTGCGGACAATCTTTTTGCACTCACTGAATATGCAATGAAACTTCGCAAACCAATGATCTATGGTGCTACCAGGTTTGTTATGGCTTACAGTTCTTGCAACAACCTTTTTTATCTTTGTCTTGCATGTGTCAAATGGGAACTAAGATATTTATATATCATGTGCAGCCATATTGAAAGGACAAAGATACTAGAGGCTTTCAAAACTAGCAAGGATGTCAACACTGTTTTCCTTTCAAAAGTATGTTACCTAAATTCCTCTTTAGTTATTCGTCTTGGTTGTGGATTATATGGTTGTTTCATGAATCTTTAATGGGCTGAAATCACTACTTCTGTTTCTTATAGGTGGGTGATAACTCTATAGATATTCCTGAGGCAAATGTGATTATTCAAATATCATCACATGCTGGTTCAAGACGTCAAGAAGCTCAGCGCCTTGGACGTATTCTTAGGGCGAAGGTATTTTCGGCTTTGTTATTTTATATTGTTATCGTGCCGTTAAAGCTGACCGGACTTTGTTATGATGATTTACAAGTTGCTAACTGATTCTGTTTGTTATTGTGAATCAATGATCGAGTGTAGGGTCGTCTCCAAGATAGAATGGCCGGTGGAAAAGAAGAATACAATGCTTTCTTCTACTCCCTAGTATCTACAGATACACAGGTAATATTATTAAGGGTTAACACCTTAATGACTTCAGTAACAGCTATTTACCTTATAGTTGACAATGAAAAGAAAAAAAATATATACCAATGCCTGATTGCTTATTAAAAAGTTCACGAGCATTATCTGACATGTCAGAACTCCAAAAGTTTTTTGTATTATTTGTTAATTGTATCTGGAGGTTGGTGAATGGCCTACGGTTTGCCTTTTTTTGTAATTAATCCTATTCTAAATGAACTTTGGGACCTGCAAACCTAGTGTTTGTGATTGGCTAAGTGGTGGGCTGAGTTAGTATATTTGTACTGCAGGAAATGTACTACTCAACTAAGAGGCAGCAATTTCTGATTGATCAAGGTTATAGTTTTAAGGTAACTTGTTACTTTTGGTTTTCAACTGAAGGGAGCTTCATGTTGCATCTTTTTAAAAATGGGAGCAATAGTTTACAATAAAAACAGACGTTGATATTTTTCTGATTCTGTTGCGTTAATTTTGTCCTATCCATCAGGTGATAACAAGCCTGCCTCCTCCAGACACAGGGGCAGAGTTGAGCTATGATCGTCTGCAGGATCAACTTTCTCTTCTTGGAAAGGTTTTACTTCTTTCTCTATTGTCATGTTGACATGCTCCTTAATCTTGTAGGATGTGTGTCTTGAACAGAGGTGTCCAGATGGGCGAGTTTTACTCCTTAATCTCTAATTTAAGAAGATGATTATTATTATACTAATGAAATTTCTAAATAAAAGGGGTTCAGAAGTTTGTATGCGTCAAGAATAGCTTTGGGCATCTCTTAACCCGTTCCCCCTTTTAGCAAAATATAAATTGGTCAAAGCTTTCAGGCTCTAGTCTTGGGGTACTTACTCATTGCTTCTTTGATAGGTGTTAAGTGCTGGAGATGATGCAGTAGGTTTGGAAATACTAGAAGATGATACAGATGACATCGCACTTCAAAAAGCCCGTGCTCGTCGTCTTGCGGGATCTATGAGTGCCATGTCAGGAGCTAAAGGAATGATCTATCATGAGTTCAGGTTTGTCTTTATGATCTATCATGAGCTAAAACCGATGCTTCAATTAACAAGCGACTGCTAGTCGCTGAAGCAACTTTATCTAATAATTAAGTAGGATTTTATCAATTTGTATAGAAAATACTAAACACTTAATTGCTCATTAGAGCGCCATATTTTTTTTTTGTGACATTTTTATACTTGTTTTTGCAGGACTGGACAAAGGGGAGGTTTAAAGAGCAAGCCTAAGGATCCAGCAAAGCGACATCAGCTTTTCAAAAAACGTTTTGTATGAATGCGTTCAGTCAAGTATGTCTTCTTTTATTGTCACATTATGAGCGAAAGCCATAACCGAGCCACCGAGGTTTGTTTTGATGTGTTGGCATGGCTCACGTTCAATGCCCCTTTGAGTACGTCTGGTTTACAAAGCGGTTCATATTTCTAAAGGAAATTGAAAACCACGCTCATGTTGCTGTTACTTTAGGTTCCTTTGAGGCAATTTTCGTAATGAACATTAAGCCGAATATAATACAGTCATTATACATATCCAAAGACTGAAAAAGTCATGTATCAATTGTGTTTGATTTACACCAAATGGGGATAACTCGGAGAAGAAATTTTCTTGTCTAATTTTTTTTTATCAACAATAGTATTAGCACTGTGTATTATCAGTGTTGTTGATGCTAAAATAAGTTAAAGTTTATACAGTTTCAGCACTAAGTTTCTCACATGTACATAAATGACCCGTCTTTCACACTAACATTACACAAGCTTCTCGTAATGTTCACATTGTGAATCATTTTCCCTATTTATATACATGCAATTCTCATATTGCCTACTTAGTCTAGTTGAACAAAAAGTATCAGCAATTATAATAGCATAGAAATTGACAATTTTTCATGTTCAAAAGACAATTGGCATATTTTATAGTGCAATTTTTATGGTTTTTCAATTAGTCATTCTTGAAAGATTTAATTTTTAAAAACGCAAAGAAAGTGAGTTTTGTGACACGTGACGCAATCCTATTGGTTTCTCCATTCTCACAAAGATTTTCATTCTCATTTGAACGTCACTATAATGTTATATTATATAGAAGACGATACACATCAATCGTTAAATTATAAAAGTTTAAGTTGAGGGAGGGTAGATTTGCAAAAATATTAGGGTCTATCTGGCAAGGGGCTTAGGAAGCTTTTTGAAGCTTAAAACTTTTTGATTTGAAAATTAAGCTCCTCTAAAAAATTAAGCTTTGTTTGGATGCACAAGATTAAAGCTTTTAGTTTGAAGATAAAACTCCTATTTTAAAAGCTACTCAATCAAGCGTTTAAAATTTTTATGAAGCTGTTAGTACACAAAATTACTCAAATACCCTTTAATAATACGGAGTAAATTATAATAAAGTACTTGTAAGACACTAATTACAACCGTTGTGTTTCTATACATCCTTTGCAAATAAAGATCTACACCACCCAACACTTATTTTATTGACACCTTGCAACCCCATAATAATAATAATAATAATAATAGTAATAATAAATATTACAAAACTAATGAATAAAAGATATATTTTTATGAGTGTGCATGAAATTACTCTTAAATATTTCTGTGACTATGGAATGGTCGTCAAGTTATTTGGTCCATTTAACAATTGCTTGGAAACTCACTTCTGGTAATAATTGAGTTGAAAGTTGAAACCCAATTGCTAATGAGCTCACGTGTATTTATTTTACCACCATCTATTGTTACAAATATATCTTTTTTGATGATAATATTTTGATTAATCTTCTTTTTAGTCGTCTATTTTCCTTTTTAGTCATTTTACAATTTAAAGTTACAGCTATAGCTGCTTTATCAAACACACTTATACAAATAAAATTTCAGCTAACAGTTATAACTTACAGTTAATAGTTACAACTTCCAGCTATAACTATCAGCTATAGTTAACAGCTATAGCTTACAGCTAGTTTTGTCAAACATACCCTAGAAATAAGATATTAATCAGAGGTAAAAATCAAATTGGATGTGGTAAGAAGGTACAATAAAGATGAGTAACAACCTTTTCCTGGCATTGTCCCCTCTTTGAACTGTTATAAAAAAGAAAAAATAAATTTACAGATAACTAAGCCGAAATACACATACATACTTACACATATCATATTAATTCCTTCATTTTCACTTCTAACATAAAGATTAACTATTATAAAATCCTCCAATCCATCTCTATTAAAACGTACGTTTCAATATCGATAATCATGAATCCTTTGACTACAGCTCATGACATCCCAACACCAGATATGGGCACTAATGCCATGATTAATTTTTTCACTGAGCTGCAGTCGAGGGATTCATGATTTCGGGTATTTTTGCAAGTTATGGTGTTTAATCGATTTTTTACCAGGGAAGAAATTATCACAAACAACCCAATAATGCTTCAAGAACCTCTAGGCCATCTTCTTGTATACGATTGCTAATCTTAAACACGAACAAACAGTATGGAGAAGAAACAAGATTAACAAATAGAAATGTTTATATATATATATATATATATATATATATATATATATATATATATATATATACACACACACACGTAAGATATTAATTAGAGGTAAAAACCAAAGTGGACGTAGTAAAGAAGTACAATAGTAACGTTGTTATGACCATTACACCCTTGGGACCGTGAGAACTCGATACCGACGAGAAGTGTGAGAACTCAACTTCTTATTTCCGTTCCACTATTTTTTTAAACAAAACTAGCCTCATATCTTATTCAAAATTACTTTAACATGAATAACATGTTAATTAAAACAAATTATATTTTTGTATTCAGTTTTTTATTCTCTTTAGATAGGTGCATATCAAACTTTTAATTTTTCATTTCATAAATTAGGTGCAGAACGCAGTTGCAGGTAGGTGCAGAAATCATAGAGATGCAAAATGCAGTTTCATGTAGGTGCATAACACATAGAGGTGCACAACTCAATTGTAGGTAGGTGCACAACGCATAGAGGTGCAGAACGCATTTGAACGCATATAGGTGCATAACACAGATAGGTGCAAAGTTGCAGGTAGGTGCAAATTGACCATCGTACATCAATTTCAATAACAGGGAGGTAATTTGTTGCACAATTGACCATCGTACATCAAATGATTTGAAGAAACACAAAGATGAAATCTAAATTTAATGTTAGTGAGCAAAAAATGGAAGCAAAGTCGAGATCTAAATTCAATTAAAGGAGAAAAAATTAAAAGAAAGAAATAGAAATTGAAGATGCAAAATGAATGCCCCATCTTCTTTCTTTAATAATAATTTAATCAAAAAAAGATGAATTGATTTAATTCATCTGAGGTCTCATTTGAGATTTATCGGAGTTATTGTCAGCAGTCGCAATCATTGAAGGTGGTTGTGATTAGTAGGATTTTGGTGATTTTATAATTTTTCAAGAAGTTTTAGGTTTAATTGAAAATTAGTGTTTGATGTTTTGAGAGGAATTGGGGGTTGATAGATCAGAGAAAGGGGTTTTGGATTCTTGCGTGAGGAATGAGGATGATGTTACCGGGTTTAGATTATTAAACTGGAATAAAGAGTTCTCATAGTTCTCACACATTGTGCAGTTCTCACTGGATCCCTTCAATATATATATATATATATATATATATATATATATATATATATATATATATATATATATATATATAATTGAGGATAACCTTTTTCTTATGTGTCACCTTTATTTTTTTGACAACTACGCAAAAATCTTATGTGTCATTACCATAGCTTTCTAAAAAATCCCATATGTCATTTAAATTGAAAAAATGTTTAAATCTACCTATTTTTTAGCTACTAAATTTTTTAATTTCAAGATTATTGACTATCAATCGTAAATTCGTTACTACATACATTACAAACCTTATTTTCACTTCACACCCTTCTATTCATTGTTTGATCCAAAATAATTTATCAATAATTAACTATTTATTTTGTGGGTTTGGTCTAAAATAATTAATCAATAGTTAACTATTTATTTTGTGGTTTATGTAAGATGAGAAAGATTAATTATTGAGAAAATGATATGGTACAATCATACGTTGTTTCTCAATTTTAACAGATTTTGGTATAATCATTTTACATGTATACTAGAACCATATAGTATCTAGATTATGTTATCATTAAATTTTTTAAGCATTCATAAGTACAAAATAAATATGTATTTAAAAAGGTATGTACCTATTCTTTACTCAAAAACATTATAAATCGATAGTCATTTCTTTTTTTGTAACACTCTACTAAAAAAAACTACGTTTTCCTTTAAGTTTTCACCGTGCATCACATGGGTGACGGGATGTTATTTCAGGTTGTCCCATTATAAGTGTCTACTTTGATTTTTAATCAATAAAAAATAAACTTTACTGCATATAGATGATATTTGATTTGTGAAAAGTAAAGTGTACATTTTGACTGAGATACTACATTTGCATTTTAATAAGAAAAAACTTTAGATAACTTTTAATATATCTATTGACAAATATAATAATCTTGACTACATTATTTCATATATCATCTAAAACACTAATATATATATATATATATATATATATATATATATATATATATATATATATATAAACATTTAGCCGTCCATCGGACGGGTATAAAAACTAGTATATAACTAATTGAGGATAACTTATTTCCTATGTGTCACCCTTATTTTGTTGACAAATAAGCAAAAATCTTATGTGTCATTATCTTAGCTTCTTAAAAAATTCTACATGTCATTGATATTGAAAATGCTTTTGAATCCATCTAATTCTTAGCTAAAAATTCTCACATTAAAATTATCTCTTAAAAATTCTACAAATCGTATTGAAAAAACTTAAAAAGTGCGACATATTACATATCCAAAATGAAAAGTTACGGAGATCCAGACTTTTAAACTCAATTTTTCACATGACACTTTATTATAATTAATTAATTAATCTATCTTTCAAAAAGTTTTGTACTATATTTTATTATTGTGCCCATTTAATTAAAGTTCTAATAGGATTATACATTATTATTATTATTATTATTAATATTAGTAATAATATAATTGTAATATATTAATTTAAAAATTGAGTATACATTTATGCTTTGATTCGTATTGATGAACATTATCAGGTGAAAATATGCAAGTCGAAACATTTAAGATTAGTCTCAATGTTGCTAATCACGAATATGTTGATTTTAAGTTTTTTTTTTAATTAATTTTATTTGTTTATTTCATTTGCATACGTATATATGTTAATTTCGAAAAGAATAAATTACAAAAAAACATCGATGTGGTGACACTTTTTTAGAAATCATCTCCGAATTTCAATAATGTCAACAGTCATCCTCGTGAATGACAATTTTTTACAAATTACATCATTCGGCCATTTAAAAATACAACATTATTTCAATTGTTACTTAAATACATATACTACAATAATTTACACAATAATATTCTGTATGAAAAATATATGTATAGTCAACACCACATTAATTATATGATGTTGATCAATCATGATTAACTTATTATGCATTTTAAACCCTTCATATTTTTATGTATACAAATTAACCTGTATTTTACACTAACAACATATAAATTAGGTGTTGTTAACAAAAGGTAACATTTTCGCATTATGTATTCGTAAAATCATTATCTTTTTATATTTATCATTTTTTAATGTATTTATGTTTATACTAGCCGTGCATCGCACGGGCATAAAACCTAGTATATATATATATATTGAATGATGTAATTTGTGTAAGTAACTCTGTTAGTGTCTACGCACAACAACAATCGGATTGGGAATGCGGCTACTACCTAACGAAGCACGTGTTCCAAATGGTTATAAATATGCAACAAAACTTCCCACACAATGTAAGTCCTTAATTAGCTACTAATCTTTGTATAATGCAAGCACAAAATTATATATTTTTTGATTAGTTAACTAGCTTGTCATTGTAAGATATGGAGATATGTATTAATATCTAAAGGTAAACTGAGTGGTTTAAGTGGTATGTATTAGTTTAACTATTTCAAGATCCAATAAAGTCAAAGTCAATTTGTATATCCATAATAATTTTTAGAGGGGTAATTAATTCGTAAAACAATGTTTGATTCAACTTTAAGACACATCAAAATATGTATGTAGTCAAGGTAAAGATATAGTATATAATATAGATAGATAGACTGTATATGCATTTAGCTAACCTAGTTTATTTGGTACTAGTTAAAAAATCTTGTGAAAGATGGATATAAGTTCATTAAAGAAAGGATAAATAGTTTATAAATTATCAAAAGATAAAAATTGAAATAAAAAAAAAAGTTCTATTTCATTGGAATGTAAAAAAGTAATTTTTGACTTTAAATAGTGTAAGGCATATAAGTCATATACGTAGTACATTGAATTGTTTTATATAAATTTATATTTAGTAGTAGTGGAGAGTAGATTGTAGATTATAGATAGAGATTTTTAATTTTTTTTTTTTTTAAAAAAACTTTGATTCATAGCTTCAAATATTTCAACTGCTTTTGTGATAAGTAAATTCAAAATCCGACATGTAACAGTTACGGTTAGTTGGGCGGCTGAGGTTTGATCTTGTTGGATGTTTCTACGAAGGTTGCTTATGTGGTTAATTGGGCAGGTCAGCAGGGTCAACATGTCACTGGTTTGTGGAGGCAGCTGGTGTGTTGCCTGGTCTTGGGAGCAACTAATGTACTATACAAGATTTCAAAGTGTGTGGTCATGGATATTTGATGATGTGGTTCGTTTCTTGGATTCCTTGGTATTTCTAGCCTCTTTTTCCTTTCCTTTCTCTTTTCTTGCAGTCACTTGTTCAATATTTTTATGTCATTTCATGTTGTCTGGTTAGCGGTACAGCTGACGTCTTGCGTTCATTAAAGAGTGTTAACACTCGTATTTAGGCGGTGCACCTCACTGTTAAATAAACTTAATAAACTACCGAGTCGAGTAAACTTCAAATTTTTTTGTGACACCGATGACTAAATTTTCTGGGTCCGACTCTGGTTATCTGGGAGACTATTGTGCTATATGCTATAATTTTCCGGTAGTATAAAATCGATCATACATCCCAACAATCAAGAACACCCAAAATGTAGATTCGAGTGTGACAAATGCCACTCTAAATTCAAATAATCGAGAGAAGCGCTTGCACACTCCCATCCTTTGAGAAATGCACTTAAAATCCCGTAGATCAAGTCAAATAAATCTCAATTTGACTCTTTTTTGTACAGCAAATATGTCATCTTCGTTAAGATTCTTCAAAGGTTAATCAACTTTCTATGAAATTTTATTACTAAAAAAGATATGCATGTGATGCATGCAAGTTATCCGCGTCGAATTGACCCGAATTCGGACTGCAACCCATCAAAAAATCGAACATTTTTACTAAACCCTAAAATGGTAAGAAAACGCAATTTATATCAAACCCCGAAATTTGGGGGTTTCACATTTCTCATGAATCTTGAATAATTTTATAATGTATTTGTAATATAAATGGACAAAATTATCAGTTAATTCTCTATGGTAAATTTTATAATTATCATATATACACACATCCATCATATTGTTCCTTCATTTTCATTTCAACATAAACACAAATAGATAAAATCCTCCAATTCATCTATGTTAAAATATACGTTTCAATATCGATAATCATGAATCTCTTGATTGCAGCTCATGAAAAATTAACCTTGGCATCGGCCCATATCTGGTGTTGGGATCTCGTGAGTTGCAGTAAAGGGATTTATGATTATCGATATTGAAACGTATGTTATTATTGAGATGTATTGGAGGATTTTATATGGTAATGTTTATGTTGAAATGAAAATGAAGGAATGATATGATGAATGTGTGTATATATGATATGTGTTGCAGAAGCGGTATCAGAAAAAATTTCATATGGCGAAGTTTGATGGTTTAGTCATATCAGCTCTTAAGTTATCGTTCGTTTTTTTATGGTCAAAGTTTAAAAAAGAGCAATGAAACCTTAGTTCGAATACAATCTAAAAGTTGAGAAATATCATATTAATTGAAATTTTTAATATCAACTATTATTTATCTCAAGAATTTTTGCTATAAATCCAAAATTATAGTGCTAAACTTGCAAACATATACAAGGGAAATAAATTTAGAAAACTAATTGCTTTATTTAAACCAAAAACTTATGAAGTGTTTTTGTATTGTCATAACTTTCAATATAAGTTTTTGGAAAAAAGTAAAAACATTAACTTACCTAGCTCCTTAAATAACAAAAGAAAAATAAATGTCATAACTCTCATCATCTCTAGTAACCTTTCATTGAAGCCCACACCATCAACAATAAGAACTTCTGTCTTGTCACAGTGAGCCATCGTTCATCTGTAATCTCAACAAGCATAGCAAATAGCGTCTGCTGAAAGAGTCTCACGCGTCAACATTATTGGTTACAAGTTATAAACCAAAATATAAAACGGTAGACTAGAGGCCGCAATTTCGACCTATTACTTTTAAGCTAGGTCAATTAGTGTAACATTTTATCCCTAACGCGTCTATTAGGCCAACTAGCTTAAAGGAAACGGGACAAATGTGTCAAAATCCTACAAACTGTATTTTTAATGCATACCTCCTAAAGGAAACGGGACAAATGATATTATATATGAACGTACAAGTCATTACTTTTTTTGCATGAGCACATACAACATTAATAAACATATATATATATATATATATATATATATATATATATATATATATATATTGTAACAGAGTGTATGAATTGTGGGAATGATTTTTCGTATATCTCATTAACATAAACACTGATACATATATAAGAATACAACTAACCGACTACCATAAACTAAGGAGATATACAAGGAATAAATATTGCTAAATAATACACACAATAATTTCTATGTTGATCGGATTCTAAGTTAGTTTAGAATATCCGATCTTTGCTCTCGTCAACACTCACCCTCAAGGTGGAGAATGTATATTCGTCATTCTCAGCTTGTCTAGAGAGCTGTAGAAAGTGTTATTACACACGGCTTTAGTTAACATATCTGCTAACTGCTCTTCGGAATTCACAAATGGTAGCTTAATAATCTTCTTCTCCAAATGATCTTTTATGAAGTGCCGATCGATCTCTACATGTTTTATTCTGTCGTGTTGTACGAGATTATTTGCAATCTTCACAGTATAAACTCATTCGTTCGCTTACTTGAATTTCAAGATCCCTTAGAATTCGTTTAATCCATAATAGCTCACATACTCCGTGAACCATACCGCGAAACTCCGCTTCAGCACTCGATCTAGCCACCACCTTTTGCTTCTTACTTCTCCATGTAACCAAATTACCCCATACGTATGTGAAGTACCCCGAAGTAGATTTTCCATCCGACTTATCTCCTGCCCAATCTCCGTCTGTGTACCCGTAAACATCTTGGCTGTCATTTCTTCCGAAATACAATCCCTTTCCTGGACTTGATTTAAGATACCGAAGAATCCTATACACCGCTTTCATGTGATCCTCATTAGGTGCATGCATGAATCTACTTACTACACTCACAGCGTATGCTATGTCGGGACATGTGTGTGCTAAGTAAATTAACTTCCCTACTAGCTGTTGATATCTTTCTTTATTTGCGGGTGCCTGATCAGTTTGTAATGTTAAACCATGGTTTACTTCGATCGGGGTGTCTATTGGTTGACAGTCAAGCATGCCGGTCTCCGCTAGTAGATCGAGAACGTACTTTCTTTGACACATAGTAATACCTTGTTGTGATCTTGCTACTTCGATGCCAAAAAATACCTCAACTGGCCCATATCTTTTAGCTCGAATTCGGTAGCTAAGACTGATTTTAGTCGCTTTATTTCATCGGGATCATTGCCTGTAACTACCATATCGTCCACGTACACTATTAGAGCAACTGTCTTGCTTCCATGTATCTTCACAAATAACGTATGATCTGCATCACTCTGGTTGTAACCAACTGTTTTCATAAAATTCGAAAATCGTCCGAACCAAGCCCGAGGGGATTGATTTAGACCGTACAATGCCTTATTAAGTTTACATACCTTATCTCCACAGTTTAATCCGGGTGGTGCGTCCATATAAACTTCCTCCTCTAGTGTGCCATTTAGGAAAGCATTTTTTACGTCGAATTGAAGTAAGGGCCAGTTCTTATTAGCAGCAATTGATACAAGAATTCGAATGGTATTCATTTTTGCCACCGGAGCAAACGTATCCTCATAATCTACTCCGTATTTCTGTATATACCCTTTCGCGACAAGACGTGCTTTGTATCTTTCGATCCTTCCTTCGGCATTCAACTTAACAGTGAAGATCCATCGGCATCCGACCATCTTTTTTCCTTGAGGTCTCGAGACTACATCCTATGTTCCATTCCGTTGCAACGCTTCCATTTCTTCGTTTACAGCTTGTTTCCATCTTGAGTCTTCGAGTGCTTCGTGTATATTCTTTGGAATAGCAACTTTTGACAGTTCCTATATCATGGTTCTCTGTGGTTGAGCTAGTTTATAAGAGGACACATAATTGTTGATAGGATACTTCGATCTCGATGTGAGTTCTGGTTGGTATTGCGTCTTGGGAACTCCTCGATTCTTCCTTATGGGGTACCTGGTTTCGACATGTTCTTCTTGCGTAACAACAATAGGAGGAGTAACAGGTATAACCGGAGTAGGAGAGTTACCTTCTGATGATGTCGACTCTTGCTATGGAGTCGGATCTGGCTCGTCAGCTGTTGGAATAGGGTCCGATGTACTATCTTGAGGTGTATCATCTTCTGTCGTTTCATCCATGTTCCCATTATCTTCCATCACGTTTTCAAGTTCACTTTCAATTTCCAATTCACAGATGTTTTCATCATTAGACATCATCATCTCCCCCTGAGGGAAACATCCGGGTTCAAAATATGATACATCTTCATGGAACTTGACGTCTCGAGTGATATACATTTTCTTCTCCTTTGGGTCATAACACCTATAACCCTTCTTGAATTCCGCATTTCCAAGGAAAACACACCTAATAGCTCGTGGTTCAAGTTTCCCATTGTTTTGATATACATAGGATGTGCACCCGAAAACACGTGGTTCAAGGTTTGGACCCATTGGAACATTAATGACTCCATGCAATCGTTGTAACGGAGTTTTAAAGTTAATAACACTTGATGGTGTTCGATTCATGATGTATGCTGCAGCTCAAACCGCCTCACCCCAGTATTGTCTTGGCACTTGCATGTCAAATAACGAAGCTCTAACTATCTCCAAAATTTGTTTATTTCTTCGTTCGGCGAGTCCGTTTTGTTGTGGTGTATTTGCACATGATGTTTGATGTCTAATTAGCTTGTCTTTGCAAAATTGTTCCATGTCTCGATTTATGTATTCGCCTCCGTTATCGAATTGGAGTACCATAATATTACTTTGGTATTGTGATTTTACCACTCCATACAATTCCTGAAATGCATTACATACTTCTCCTTTGTGTTTAAGTAGAGAAATCCAAATCATACGAGTGCATTCGTCGATAAAAGTAACGAAATAACGAAACCCACTTGGTGTAGGTATTTTCGCAGGACCCCACACATCACTATGGATTTTCATGAATGGAACATTAGTTTTATTCTCACTGGGCACATACGAAACACGATGGCCTTTTGCCATTTCACAAACTTCAATTAAAAATAAGTCTTTTATTAACGAAAATATCCGGTTTCATTTTTTTCAAATAATCAAACGACAAATGCCCTAGTCTTCGATGCCACAACCAAGGCGATTTATTTCCATGCATAGTTTCTGTGTTGTGAGCTGCAACATGCTCATCTTCCTCAAGATAGTACAAGTTCCCCTTCTTAATACCATAGCCAATTATCCGATCCGTCGCTAGATCCTTAAAAACACATTTTTTAGGCCAAAAAGTTACGTAGCATTTAAGTTGATCTATAATTTGGCTAATAGATAGAAGGTTTGATGATAAGGAGGGAACAACAAGAACAGTATTAAGATTTATTTCGTGTGAAACTTGAATCGGTCCTTCACATGTAACATTTTCAACTCCTCCATTTGCTGTTTTGATCAACGAACGTTTTGGAATTGACCGAGTTGAGAGTTTTTTTGAATCGTTGGTCATGTGATCAGTTGCCCCTGTATCAATAATCCAAGAGTTATTCGAAATTTTAGAGCTTTTAGGCATACCATGTTTTTCGTTTGATTCTGTGTGGGCTGCCATTGATGTGGTCTCATCTTTCTTTGTTGAGGCTATCGCGGCTTGACTCACTTTTCGACGTGGTTTCTTTGAGAAATCCCACCATTCTGGGTAACCTATGATCTCATAGCATCGTTGTTTCGAATGGCCTTCTTCTCCGCAATTTGCACATACAAGATTATTGTTCCTGTTGTTTGAGTTTCTTTCCTTCATGGGCCTGTTTCGAGTAGCAAGGTTGACCAAGCTATCTGGTTCGTGTTTTACTTCATTCATGGAGGATCTCTGGCTTTGATCTTTTCGAACAAATGCATAGCATGCTTCGATGTCAAGTGGTGGATCTTTCCTCAGTATTTCACCTCTTGCTTGATTAAACTCCGCATCTAGTCCTGCTAGAAAAATATGAACACGAAGACGTCCAAGGAATTGGTTTAAGGAAACGACCTGAGTTACAGTTTCTTCTTGAAACTTCAGCCGAGTATCAATCTCTTTGTAACAACCACCAAAAATATCAGGTTAATACCTAACTTAATCACCACGTAAATCTGGACCTGACCTTCTTAAGAATTACTAAGTTAATACTGTTTGAGACATACTTCAGTTAATACTACCAGTACAAATTCTAAGTTAATACTGTTAGATCAATTCTTCAGTTAATACTGCCAGTACAAAGTCTAGTTAATACTGCCAGTACAAAGTCTAGTTAATACTGCTAGTACAAAGTCAAATTAATACTGCTGGTACAATTCCTAAGTTAATACTGTTTGAGAAATACTTCAGTTAATACTGCTAGCGCAAAACCCTTAGTTAATACTGCTAGTACAAATTACCACAGTTTCAACTGTTGGTCAGTTTCTACTGGTAGTTGAGTTAATACTGTTCTCACCTTTCATAGTTAATACTGCCTTCATAGTTACCACTGCTAGTACAATTGTCCGTTTCCACTGCTAGTTCAGTTACTACTGTTAGTCCAGTTTCTACTGCCCGCATAGATTAATACTGCTTGTGACATTCAGTTACCACTGCTAAGTAGTTAACACTGCTAGCACAAATCACCATTTCCACTGTTAGTACAAATTAGTACTGTTGTCACCGTTTCCACTGTTAGCACAAGTTTCAACTGTTAGCTCAATTACCACTGTTTGAGTTTCTACTGGTGGTCGAGTTACTACTGCTTTCATTATTACAACTGTTTATGTTACCACTGCTAGTATAAATGTCTCAGTTTCCACTGCTAGTATAAGTGCCTCAGTTTCCACTGCTAGTTCAAATTACTACTGTTGATATTGTTAATACTGCTAGCCCGAATTACCTCCGTTTCTACTGTTGGCTCAACTACTACTGTTTCTATTGTCAAGCACCATTATTATTGTTTCAACTGTTACGTTACTACTGATAGTTTAGTTGCTACTGCTAGTCAGTTTCTACTGGTAGGCCAAAGTTTATACAGTTGGCACACTAATGTCACGAACAAATCATGATATACTTAGTGTCAATCTACTGTTAGAGATATGCTTAAACGATTTTAAGACCCATCAAGTGTTACCCACACACACAGTAAACCCTCCTGCCCGATTTAAAAGCTTTCTAAGTAGTTTAATAAGATAAGTAACCATTCATATTCTGTAAAAAGGAACATTAATATTTGAAATAGAGTTAACTGTATACGCAAAAAGGGTTATGATTACCTCTTTTCTCTCAAAATCGGCCAGCAAACCTATTTCCCATAAAACCCAATCAATTAACTTGCACTCCCCATAAAATCACCTCCACCTTCACCCAATCACATTCCTGGATAATAAACTTATACACTCCACCTCTTATTCCTTTGTTAACACCAACAGAGATTACACATTCATATTCAAAACACACTCACCTATTTTCTCTCAAACTCTCCCAAGACTTATACTCGGTTTTAAGCAAAGCACCCAGTTTATTCATCATCTTTCATCCACAAATCAACCACTCCGGGGAAACCTGCTCAAACTCAACTTCCTGTGGATAGAACTTCATCACTCCAAACATACACTCCTGGTCGAAGAGGTAATCATAAAGTGCAAGAATGTTTACATTCTATTCTGCACAACCCATTTGCTTCTATTTTCGGTTACTGTTACATCTTCTTTATAATATGTGTGCATTAGGGTTTTTGTACCTGAAATGTTATAATGTCTTACAAATAAAAGACACACTTAAAGTTTGTTCAAATCATTTACATACGGATTTTATAACATGTTGTGTGCTTTTGGTAAGTAGGAGAGTTGGACAACTTTCTGTCCAGATTTTAAGCCAACTTTGGAAGGCTGTAACTCCATGAATACTCCACCAAAAGTGATAGTTTTTCTTCTAAAAATTTACCTTTATATGTCATCTTCCAAACCCAACTGATTTCATGCAACAGTAAGATTTGAGTCTTCAAATACTGGTTGAATGACAAAGGAGTGAGGCTGCCGTGCAGTGGTAGTTTTCCTCACCTGACTTTGGACAACCGTATCTTCATCTATTCTTTATAAAAATAGTGACTTTAAACTGAGAATAGCTTGATTTTAATCATTCACACAAAACCTAAATCATACACCAAAGACCTAATATTTTGAGGTGTATCAAGAAGACGCCCAGAAACTGTTTAGTTTTGCTAAAGAGAGTCACGAAACAAACCACCCAACCCTGGGCAGATTCATCATTTAAAAATAGTGGGTAACCAATTCGTATGAACTACTATATTAAAGCATATCACTAGACATTAATGGACACATTCTTACTGGACTAGGTCACAGTTAGAGAATCATTTCTGGATTGTAACTTTCTCACAGCTTTACTCGTTAAACTCAGCTCACAAGGTGAGTTCATTGTCCCCTCTTTCTGATTTCTATTTTTGGGGCTGAAAGCATGCAATTACTTTAAACTTTTGGTTGAACTTTTACGTACTATCAACTGCTTTTGAACTATTTTACGCGAACTGTGGTATGTCAACATGTTAAGCTTGGGTTTTTCTTATACTCAAAGTCCCCTTTAACTAACCCACCACTAATTAACTCGTAGCGACGAGCCGTAGATATTATGGGTAGCATGCTATTTAGGGTAGGACCATCCCTCACTCACACTTCAACGTGGGTGCATAATATCGCCTTTTACTCAAGTTTGTTGAAGAACATGCAGCTCTTATACTTTGGGGCAGCGGTCAGATAACCGGATTAGTTGTGGTCTCAAGGCTTATACATTTCTCTCTTTATTACCACATGTTTATTTACAGCAACTTTATCAACCAAATGCTTGTTATAACTGTCCCGATTGGACAAACACAGGGATGATAGCGTTCCCGAATCGGACGGCTACACCCATACTTATGTCCCCTTTTGGGCACCCTTTTTGGTTCAATTGTTTCAAACTTTGAACTCACCAACTATGGCCATAGTTGACCCTTTTGTTTTGACATGCTTTCCAGGAGAACGTCGGTAAGTTGGATCATGTTGTGGGCACGTGCATGGAGGCTTTTGAATTCTCAATTTCTTTTTTTATAAATGTCGAAATTTGTGTTAAACTATGTTGAACATGTATTCGAACTTCTTATGTAATGGATAATGGATTTGATGAATTGTTTTAATGCCTTTAAGGCCAAGCATATAATTACGGTATTATCCTATATCGTTTGTGTTGTGAAACCCTTGTCTGTTACACCTTGTGTTTCCGCTTCAGCGGGGTGTGACAGTTTTGGTATCAGAGCCAAAGGTTATAGTGAATACCGGTTTTTCTTAAAATAAAACCAAACTATAACCAAAATTCTTTTTTTGAAACCACACCTTCATAAAACCTTAAACATAATACAAGTTTGACTAGTCCAAGCATCCCATTATTTAGCCTCAATTAGGCATAGCCTGATCACCTATGTCTAGTTCAGGAAAAGTCATGAGAGACATGGAATAGTTACCCTCGAATTATGTTTATGTTAAATCCTTCACCATGTACCTGCACTGCACAGCATATGATCCACATTAATATTATCAGTAACCTCGTATACTTTAATTTTCAGTCTCGTCTTCAACCCTATTTGTAACTAGGATACGTAGTCTTCAAATAAGGTATAGGATCGATAGGCTAGTATGAAGCAGGATTCTCTTAGTATCTAGTTGATAGTAGATTTAATAGTGCAAAAGTAGCAACACTCGATCTTGCGAAGTAGGACGAAGTTAGTTCTTATAGGAACAAACTGCGTCGTCAGAATCAGAGGTGACGAGGTCAATTTAACAGAGAATATTACTCGTAGTTTTGTTATTAAAACTGGAGATAGTTACAATTACCTTCGCATGCTAGGAATTTATATACCTTTAGGGGTTACACCCTCTTTTATAGATTTACTGTTTTGATATAACGAATACGTTGTAGGAGATGGCAAGTCCCACCATAGACAATTACGAGTCAGATAACGACCTATTCTGTGAGGAACCGGCGACATTCCCTTACCTACGTACGTTGGACGACGATACTAAGTTATTGGAGGATGAACCAAAGGAGGCAATAACACTTGAAGAGGAACCAGGCGAATTGCCACCAAACTCTGTGACAGCACGGGCATTGTATACCCCTAAACAAACTATTGGGTTACCCCAAACCAACCCCACCACTACCTCTACTGCTATTACCCCTACTGCTACTACCGCGAGTAAGGAAAGTGCCTATCCCACAGATGAAACCCATGGCACGATTCATACCCAGCTAGCTGATGCCCAGGAAAAAATCACCAGCCTACTTCATCGTGTTGAGCAGAGTGACATGCGCATCCTTGAGTACGAACAGCGCATGATAGTTATGGAAGACACTTTGAAACAGTTGGTACTTCTTTGCTCAACCAAGGTAGACCCTGCATACCCAGGGATGGAACGACACGAGTGGGGATTTTCTGAACAAGTACAGGAAGTCGTGACCTCATCCAACCCTTGTACAATTCAAAACACAAATCACATACCTCGTAACTCGATGACACAAGTAGTTCAGCATGGTACTCTTGCTGAAAAGGATACTGGAGCGAAGGTATCGGACAAAAAGAGGAAACGGGAAGAAAAGTCCAACAACGACTCTACTCAACAACCGGCAAAAAGGTCGGAAATAGGCAAGCCCCGTGCCACTGGATCCAAGGAAAAGCTAGGTTATGTAGGAAACAAACCTTACTGTTCCAAGTGTAATCGTCACCACAAGGATTTCTGTGGTGCACCTTGTGGAAGGTGCAACCTATTTGGACACCGGGCTAAGAACTGCAAGTCTTCCACTACGGTCGCTGACCCTGATGCACCAAGAGCATGTTACAAGTGTGGAAACATTGGACATTTTAGGAAAGAATGTCCGAAGCTGAAAAACAAGGACGATAACAACAGCAAGAAAAAGAGCGTGCGTGACGAAGTCACCATGAATAACACCGGGGAATCCGGATAGGATCTTAACATTGCTACGGGTACGTCTCTTCATAATGGCATAATTATTTCAATCTCGTTCGATAATGGATGAGTTTAGTCCATTGCACAACATCACCTCACCGACTTAGACGCTAAGTGCATAGTAAAATTAACAAACCGCTTAAGCTAATGTTAAAATTCAGAGTTAAGTTTTGAAACTAGCAAACGAACTTTTCTCGTAAGACTTAATACCCATCGAAGTCGAGATCTTCCTTCTTCTTTCTTTTGCGAACGATCATCTGAACTTCCCCCGCCTAGGCAAGTCGAATTCTAAATCAACCTTCGTTCAGGTTACCATCAACTAAGAGTACGTGAGGAGAATATCCCTAAGACTGCCTTTAGAACTCGTTACGGACATTATGAATTTTTAGTAATGCCAATTGGACTAACTAACGCCCCAGCTGTGCTCATGGACTTGATGAATAGGGTAGGTCGACCATACCTAGATGAGTTCGTGATTGTGTTAATAGATGACATACTGATTTATTCAAGAAGTGAGGAAGACCACGAGCGACACTTGGAGATAATACTAAAACTACTTAAGGAGCAGAAGTTGTATGCTAAATCCTCGAAGTGCGAGTTTGGGCTTCGAGAGATATACTTCCTTGGTCACGTGGTCAACAAAGAAGGAACCCATGTTGATCCAGCCAAAGTTGAGGCCATCAAGAAGTGAGAAGCCCCGAGAAACCCTACAGAGATACGTCGGTTTCTGGTATTAGCTGGTTACTATCGGAGGTTTAGCGAGAACTTTTCAAGGGTTGCTAAACCGTTAACCGAGCTGACCCAGAAGTCTAAGGAGTTTGCTTGGGGAAAAGAACAAGAAGAAGTGTTCCCAAACACTGAAGCATAGGCTATGCAACGCACCAATCCTGGCATTTCCGGAGGGAACGGAAGACTTTATCGTATGTTGTGACGCGTCGTACCAAGAAATGGGTTGCGTACTAATGCAAAGGATCAAAGTTATTGCATACGCATCAAAACAACCCAAGGAGTATGAGAAGAATTACACGACGCACGACTTGGAGCTAGGAGCGGTAGTGTGTGCCCTTAATGTAGGTTCCCCGATCTTGGACCAAATCGAATCAACACAATCGGGAGGCGGAATTCAAACGATTGAATTAAGTACGTTAAACACACAACTGAATTTGGGCACCGCCTATCACCCCCAAACCGATAGACAAAGTGAGCGGACCATCCAAACATTGGAAGACATGTTAAGAGCCTGTGCCATAGATTTTAAAGGCAGCTGGGATACTCACTTGCCATTAGTAGAGTTTACTACAACAATAGTCACCACACGAGCATAGGTTGTGCACCCTTTGAGGCGTTATATGGTCGTAAGTGTCGATCACCACTTTGTTGGTTAGAAACCGGTGATAGACAGCTAATCACACCCGATGTTATACAAGAGACAACTGATAAAATCACTATCATCAGGGAAAAATTGAGGACTGCCAGGAGTAGGCAGAAAAGCTACGCTGATAACCGTAGGAAACCTTTAGAATTTCAAGTCGGCGACAAAGTACTTTTGAAAGCGTCACCCTGGAAGGGCAGGATCCGCTTTGGAAAGCGAGGCAAACTTAACCCAAGGTATGTTGGACCTTTTGAGATAATAGAAAGGATTGGTCCGGTCGCGTACCGGCTAGAACTACCCCAGGAACTTAGCATACTGCCCGCATTGATTAATACTGCTTGTGACATTCAGTTACCACTGCTAAGTAGTTAACACTGCTAGCACAAATCACCATTTCCACTGTTAGTACAAATTAGTACTGTTGTCACCGTTTCCACTGTTAGCACAAGTTTCAACTGTTAGCTCAATTACCACTGTTTGAGTTTCTACTGGTGGTCGAGTTACTACTGCTTTCATTATTACAACTGTTTATGTTACCACTGCTAGTATAAATGTCTCAGTTTCCACTGCTAGTATAAGTGCCTCAGTTTCCACTGCTAGTTCAAATTACTACTGTTGATATTGTTAATACTGCTAGCCCGAATTACCTCCGTTTCTACTGTTGGCTCAACTACTACTGTTTCTATTGTCAAGCACCATTATTATTGTTTCAACTGTTACGTTACTACTGATAGTTTAGTTGCTACTGCTAGTCAGTTTCTACTGGTAGGCCAAAGTTTATACAGTTGGCACACTAATGTCACGAACAAATCATGATATACTTAGTGTCAATCTACTGTTAGAGATATGCTTAAACGATTTTAAGACCCATCAAGTGTTACCCACACACACAGTAAACCCTCCTGCCCGATTTAAAAGCTTTCTAAGTAGTTTAATAAGATAAGTAACCATTCATATTCTGTAAAAAGGAACATTAATATTTGAAATAGAGTTAACTGTATACGCAAAAAGGGTTATGATTACCTCTTTTCTCTCAAAATCGGCCAGCAAACCTATTTCCCATAAAACCCAATCAATTAACTTGCACTCCCCATAAAATCACCTCCACCTTCACCCAATCACATTCCTGGATAATAAACTTATACACTCCACCTCTTATTCCTTTGTTAACACCAACAGAGATTACACATTCATATTCAAAACACACTCACCTATTTTCTCTCAAACTCTCCCAAGACTTATACTCGGTTTTAAGCAAAGCACCCAGTTTATTCATCATCTTTCATCCACAAATCAACCACTCCGGGGAAACCTGCTCAAACTCAACTTCCTGTGGATAGAACTTCATCACTCCAAACATACACTCCTGGTCGAAGAGGTAATCATAAAGTGCAAGAATGTTTACATTCTATTCTGCACAACCCATTTGCTTCTATTTTCGGTTACTGTTACATCTTCTTTATAATATGTGTGCATTAGGGTTTTTGTACCTGAAATGTTATAATGTCTTACAAATAAAAGACACACTTAAAGTTTGTTCAAATCATTTACATACGGATTTTATAACATGTTGTGTGCTTTTGGTAAGTAGGAGAGTTGGACAACTTTCTGTCCAGATTTTAAGCCAACTTTGGAAGGCTGTAACTCCATGAATACTCCACCAAAAGTGATAGTTTTTCTTCTAAAAATTTACCTTTATATGTCATCTTCCAAACCCAACTGATTTCATGCAACAGTAA
The DNA here is from genome assembly GCA_963930675.1 of Gnaphalium uliginosum. NCBI lineage: Eukaryota > Viridiplantae > Streptophyta > Magnoliopsida > Asterales > Asteraceae > Gnaphalium > Gnaphalium uliginosum. The sequence goes on along the minus strand of OZ005685.1, from coordinate 43,980,070 downwards.
GATTTGAGTCTTCAAATACTGGTTGAATGACAAAGGAGTGAGGCTGCCGTGCAGTGGTAGTTTTCCTCACCTGACTTTGGACAACCGTATCTTCATCTATTCTTTATAAAAATAGTGACTTTAAACTGAGAATAGCTTGATTTTAATCATTCACACAAAACCTAAATCATACACCAAAGACCTAATATTTTGAGGTGTATCAAGAAGACGCCCAGAAACTGTTTAGTTTTGCTAAAGAGAGTCACGAAACAAACCACCCAACCCTGGGCAGATTCATCATTTAAAAATAGTGGGTAACCAATTCGTATGAACTACTATATTAAAGCATATCACTAGACATTAATGGACACATTCTTACTGGACTAGGTCACAGTTAGAGAATCATTTCTGGATTGTAACTTTCTCACAGCTTTACTCGTTAAACTCAGCTCACAAGGTGAGTTCATTGTCCCCTCTTTCTGATTTCTATTTTTGGGGCTGAAAGCATGCAATTACTTTAAACTTTTGGTTGAACTTTTACGTACTATCAACTGCTTTTGAACTATTTTACGCGAACTGTGGTATGTCAACATGTTAAGCTTGGGTTTTTCTTATACTCAAAGTCCCCTTTAACTAACCCACCACTAATTAACTCGTAGCGACGAGCCGTAGATATTATGGGTAGCATGCTATTTAGGGTAGGACCATCCCTCACTCACACTTCAACGTGGGTGCATAATATCGCCTTTTACTCAAGTTTGTTGAAGAACATGCAGCTCTTATACTTTGGGGCAGCGGTCAGATAACCGGATTAGTTGTGGTCTCAAGGCTTATACATTTCTCTCTTTATTACCACATGTTTATTTACAGCAACTTTATCAACCAAATGCTTGTTATAACTGTCCCGATTGGACAAACACAGGGATGATAGCGTTCCCGAATCGGACGGCTACACCCATACTTATGTCCCCTTTTGGGCACCCTTTTTGGTTCAATTGTTTCAAACTTTGAACTCACCAACTATGGCCATAGTTGACCCTTTTGTTTTGACATGCTTTCCAGGAGAACGTCGGTAAGTTGGATCATGTTGTGGGCACGTGCATGGAGGCTTTTGAATTCTCAATTTCTTTTTTTATAAATGTCGAAATTTGTGTTAAACTATGTTGAACATGTATTCGAACTTCTTATGTAATGGATAATGGATTTGATGAATTGTTTTAATGCCTTTAAGGCCAAGCATATAATTACGGTATTATCCTATATCGTTTGTGTTGTGAAACCCTTGTCTGTTACACCTTGTGTTTCCGCTTCAGCGGGGTGTGACAGTTTTGGTATCAGAGCCAAAGGTTATAGTGAATACCGGTTTTTCTTAAAATAAAACCAAACTATAACCAAAATTCTTTTTTTGAAACCACACCTTCATAAAACCTTAAACATAATACAAGTTTGACTAGTCCAAGCATCCCATTATTTAGCCTCAATTAGGCATAGCCTGATCACCTATGTCTAGTTCAGGAAAAGTCATGAGAGACATGGAATAGTTACCCTCGAATTATGTTTATGTTAAATCCTTCACCATGTACCTGCACTGCACAGCATATGATCCACATTAATATTATCAGTAACCTCGTATACTTTAATTTTCAGTCTCGTCTTCAACCCTATTTGTAACTAGGATACGTAGTCTTCAAATAAGGTATAGGATCGATAGGCTAGTATGAAGCAGGATTCTCTTAGTATCTAGTTGATAGTAGATTTAATAGTGCAAAAGTAGCAACACTCGATCTTGCGAAGTAGGACGAAGTTAGTTCTTATAGGAACAAACTGCGTCGTCAGAATCAGAGGTGACGAGGTCAATTTAACAGAGAATATTACTCGTAGTTTTGTTATTAAAACTGGAGATAGTTACAATTACCTTCGCATGCTAGGAATTTATATACCTTTAGGGGTTACACCCTCTTTTATAGATTTACTGTTTTGATATAACGAATACGTTGTAGGAGATGGCAAGTCCCACCATAGACAATTACGAGTCAGATAACGACCTATTCTGTGAGGAACCGGCGACATTCCCTTACCTACGTACGTTGGACGACGATACTAAGTTATTGGAGGATGAACCAAAGGAGGCAATAACACTTGAAGAGGAACCAGGCGAATTGCCACCAAACTCTGTGACAGCACGGGCATTGTATACCCCTAAACAAACTATTGGGTTACCCCAAACCAACCCCACCACTACCTCTACTGCTATTACCCCTACTGCTACTACCGCGAGTAAGGAAAGTGCCTATCCCACAGATGAAACCCATGGCACGATTCATACCCAGCTAGCTGATGCCCAGGAAAAAATCACCAGCCTACTTCATCGTGTTGAGCAGAGTGACATGCGCATCCTTGAGTACGAACAGCGCATGATAGTTATGGAAGACACTTTGAAACAGTTGGTACTTCTTTGCTCAACCAAGGTAGACCCTGCATACCCAGGGATGGAACGACACGAGTGGGGATTTTCTGAACAAGTACAGGAAGTCGTGACCTCATCCAACCCTTGTACAATTCAAAACACAAATCACATACCTCGTAACTCGATGACACAAGTAGTTCAGCATGGTACTCTTGCTGAAAAGGATACTGGAGCGAAGGTATCGGACAAAAAGAGGAAACGGGAAGAAAAGTCCAACAACGACTCTACTCAACAACCGGCAAAAAGGTCGGAAATAGGCAAGCCCCGTGCCACTGGATCCAAGGAAAAGCTAGGTTATGTAGGAAACAAACCTTACTGTTCCAAGTGTAATCGTCACCACAAGGATTTCTGTGGTGCACCTTGTGGAAGGTGCAACCTATTTGGACACCGGGCTAAGAACTGCAAGTCTTCCACTACGGTCGCTGACCCTGATGCACCAAGAGCATGTTACAAGTGTGGAAACATTGGACATTTTAGGAAAGAATGTCCGAAGCTGAAAAACAAGGACGATAACAACAGCAAGAAAAAGAGCGTGCGTGACGAAGTCACCATGAATAACACCGGGGAATCCGGATAGGATCTTAACATTGCTACGGGTACGTCTCTTCATAATGGCATAATTATTTCAATCTCGTTCGATAATGGATGAGTTTAGTCCATTGCACAACATCACCTCACCGACTTAGACGCTAAGTGCATAGTAAAATTAACAAACCGCTTAAGCTAATGTTAAAATTCAGAGTTAAGTTTTGAAACTAGCAAACGAACTTTTCTCGTAAGACTTAATACCCATCGAAGTCGAGATCTTCCTTCTTCTTTCTTTTGCGAACGATCATCTGAACTTCCCCCGCCTAGGCAAGTCGAATTCTAAATCAACCTTCGTTCAGGTTACCATCAACTAAGAGTACGTGAGGAGAATATCCCTAAGACTGCCTTTAGAACTCGTTACGGACATTATGAATTTTTAGTAATGCCAATTGGACTAACTAACGCCCCAGCTGTGCTCATGGACTTGATGAATAGGGTAGGTCGACCATACCTAGATGAGTTCGTGATTGTGTTAATAGATGACATACTGATTTATTCAAGAAGTGAGGAAGACCACGAGCGACACTTGGAGATAATACTAAAACTACTTAAGGAGCAGAAGTTGTATGCTAAATCCTCGAAGTGCGAGTTTGGGCTTCGAGAGATATACTTCCTTGGTCACGTGGTCAACAAAGAAGGAACCCATGTTGATCCAGCCAAAGTTGAGGCCATCAAGAAGTGAGAAGCCCCGAGAAACCCTACAGAGATACGTCGGTTTCTGGTATTAGCTGGTTACTATCGGAGGTTTAGCGAGAACTTTTCAAGGGTTGCTAAACCGTTAACCGAGCTGACCCAGAAGTCTAAGGAGTTTGCTTGGGGAAAAGAACAAGAAGAAGTGTTCCCAAACACTGAAGCATAGGCTATGCAACGCACCAATCCTGGCATTTCCGGAGGGAACGGAAGACTTTATCGTATGTTGTGACGCGTCGTACCAAGAAATGGGTTGCGTACTAATGCAAAGGATCAAAGTTATTGCATACGCATCAAAACAACCCAAGGAGTATGAGAAGAATTACACGACGCACGACTTGGAGCTAGGAGCGGTAGTGTGTGCCCTTAATGTAGGTTCCCCGATCTTGGACCAAATCGAATCAACACAATCGGGAGGCGGAATTCAAACGATTGAATTAAGTACGTTAAACACACAACTGAATTTGGGCACCGCCTATCACCCCCAAACCGATAGACAAAGTGAGCGGACCATCCAAACATTGGAAGACATGTTAAGAGCCTGTGCCATAGATTTTAAAGGCAGCTGGGATACTCACTTGCCATTAGTAGAGTTTACTACAACAATAGTCACCACACGAGCATAGGTTGTGCACCCTTTGAGGCGTTATATGGTCGTAAGTGTCGATCACCACTTTGTTGGTTAGAAACCGGTGATAGACAGCTAATCACACCCGATGTTATACAAGAGACAACTGATAAAATCACTATCATCAGGGAAAAATTGAGGACTGCCAGGAGTAGGCAGAAAAGCTACGCTGATAACCGTAGGAAACCTTTAGAATTTCAAGTCGGCGACAAAGTACTTTTGAAAGCGTCACCCTGGAAGGGCAGGATCCGCTTTGGAAAGCGAGGCAAACTTAACCCAAGGTATGTTGGACCTTTTGAGATAATAGAAAGGATTGGTCCGGTCGCGTACCGGCTAGAACTACCCCAGGAACTTAGCATACTGCCCGCATTGATTAATACTGCTTGTGACATTCAGTTACCACTGCTAAGTAGTTAACACTGCTAGCACAAATCACCATTTCCACTGTTAGTACAAATTAGTACTGTTGTCACCGTTTCCACTGTTAGCACAAGTTTCAACTGTTAGCTCAATTACCACTGTTTGAGTTTCTACTGGTGGTCGAGTTACTACTGCTTTCATTATTACAACTGTTTATGTTACCACTGCTAGTATAAATGTCTCAGTTTCCACTGCTAGTATAAGTGCCTCAGTTTCCACTGCTAGTTCAAATTACTACTGTTGATATTGTTAATACTGCTAGCCCGAATTACCTCCGTTTCTACTGTTGGCTCAACTACTACTGTTTCTATTGTCAAGCACCATTATTATTGTTTCAACTGTTACGTTACTACTGATAGTTTAGTTGCTACTGCTAGTCAGTTTCTACTGGTAGGCCAAAGTTTATACAGTTGGCACACTAATGTCACGAACAAATCATGATATACTTAGTGTCAATCTACTGTTAGAGATATGCTTAAACGATTTTAAGACCCATCAAGTGTTACCCACACACACAGTAAACCCTCCTGCCCGATTTAAAAGCTTTCTAAGTAGTTTAATAAGATAAGTAACCATTCATATTCTGTAAAAAGGAACATTAATATTTGAAATAGAGTTAACTGTATACGCAAAAAGGGTTATGATTACCTCTTTTCTCTCAAAATCGGCCAGCAAACCTATTTCCCATAAAACCCAATCAATTAACTTGCACTCCCCATAAAATCACCTCCACCTTCACCCAATCACATTCCTGGATAATAAACTTATACACTCCACCTCTTATTCCTTTGTTAACACCAACAGAGATTACACATTCATATTCAAAACACACTCACCTATTTTCTCTCAAACTCTCCCAAGACTTATACTCGGTTTTAAGCAAAGCACCCAGTTTATTCATCATCTTTCATCCACAAATCAACCACTCCGGGGAAACCTGCTCAAACTCAACTTCCTGTGGATAGAACTTCATCACTCCAAACATACACTCCTGGTCGAAGAGGTAATCATAAAGTGCAAGAATGTTTACATTCTATTCTGCACAACCCATTTGCTTCTATTTTCGGTTACTGTTACATCTTCTTTATAATATGTGTGCATTAGGGTTTTTGTACCTGAAATGTTATAATGTCTTACAAATAAAAGACACACTTAAAGTTTGTTCAAATCATTTACATACGGATTTTATAACATGTTGTGTGCTTTTGGTAAGTAGGAGAGTTGGACAACTTTCTGTCCAGATTTTAAGCCAACTTTGGAAGGCTGTAACTCCATGAATACTCCACCAAAAGTGATAGTTTTTCTTCTAAAAATTTACCTTTATATGTCATCTTCCAAACCCAACTGATTTCATGCAACAGTAAGATTTGAGTCTTCAAATACTGGTTGAATGACAAAGGAGTGAGGCTGCCGTGCAGTGGTAGTTTTCCTCACCTGACTTTGGACAACCGTATCTTCATCTATTCTTTATAAAAATAGTGACTTTAAACTGAGAATAGCTTGATTTTAATCATTCACACAAAACCTAAATCATACACCAAAGACCTAATATTTTGAGGTGTATCAAGAAGACGCCCAGAAACTGTTTAGTTTTGCTAAAGAGAGTCACGAAACAAACCACCCAACCCTGGGCAGATTCATCATTTAAAAATAGTGGGTAACCAATTCGTATGAACTACTATATTAAAGCATATCACTAGACATTAATGGACACATTCTTACTGGACTAGGTCACAGTTAGAGAATCATTTCTGGATTGTAACTTTCTCACAGCTTTACTCGTTAAACTCAGCTCACAAGGTGAGTTCATTGTCCCCTCTTTCTGATTTCTATTTTTGGGGCTGAAAGCATGCAATTACTTTAAACTTTTGGTTGAACTTTTACGTACTATCAACTGCTTTTGAACTATTTTACGCGAACTGTGGTATGTCAACATGTTAAGCTTGGGTTTTTCTTATACTCAAAGTCCCCTTTAACTAACCCACCACTAATTAACTCGTAGCGACGAGCCGTAGATATTATGGGTAGCATGCTATTTAGGGTAGGACCATCCCTCACTCACACTTCAACGTGGGTGCATAATATCGCCTTTTACTCAAGTTTGTTGAAGAACATGCAGCTCTTATACTTTGGGGCAGCGGTCAGATAACCGGATTAGTTGTGGTCTCAAGGCTTATACATTTCTCTCTTTATTACCACATGTTTATTTACAGCAACTTTATCAACCAAATGCTTGTTATAACTGTCCCGATTGGACAAACACAGGGATGATAGCGTTCCCGAATCGGACGGCTACACCCATACTTATGTCCCCTTTTGGGCACCCTTTTTGGTTCAATTGTTTCAAACTTTGAACTCACCAACTATGGCCATAGTTGACCCTTTTGTTTTGACATGCTTTCCAGGAGAACGTCGGTAAGTTGGATCATGTTGTGGGCACGTGCATGGAGGCTTTTGAATTCTCAATTTCTTTTTTTATAAATGTCGAAATTTGTGTTAAACTATGTTGAACATGTATTCGAACTTCTTATGTAATGGATAATGGATTTGATGAATTGTTTTAATGCCTTTAAGGCCAAGCATATAATTACGGTATTATCCTATATCGTTTGTGTTGTGAAACCCTTGTCTGTTACACCTTGTGTTTCCGCTTCAGCGGGGTGTGACAGTTTTGGTATCAGAGCCAAAGGTTATAGTGAATACCGGTTTTTCTTAAAATAAAACCAAACTATAACCAAAATTCTTTTTTTGAAACCACACCTTCATAAAACCTTAAACATAATACAAGTTTGACTAGTCCAAGCATCCCATTATTTAGCCTCAATTAGGCATAGCCTGATCACCTATGTCTAGTTCAGGAAAAGTCATGAGAGACATGGAATAGTTACCCTCGAATTATGTTTATGTTAAATCCTTCACCATGTACCTGCACTGCACAGCATATGATCCACATTAATATTATCAGTAACCTCGTATACTTTAATTTTCAGTCTCGTCTTCAACCCTATTTGTAACTAGGATACGTAGTCTTCAAATAAGGTATAGGATCGATAGGCTAGTATGAAGCAGGATTCTCTTAGTATCTAGTTGATAGTAGATTTAATAGTGCAAAAGTAGCAACACTCGATCTTGCGAAGTAGGACGAAGTTAGTTCTTATAGGAACAAACTGCGTCGTCAGAATCAGAGGTGACGAGGTCAATTTAACAGAGAATATTACTCGTAGTTTTGTTATTAAAACTGGAGATAGTTACAATTACCTTCGCATGCTAGGAATTTATATACCTTTAGGGGTTACACCCTCTTTTATAGATTTACTGTTTTGATATAACGAATACGTTGTAGGAGATGGCAAGTCCCACCATAGACAATTACGAGTCAGATAACGACCTATTCTGTGAGGAACCGGCGACATTCCCTTACCTACGTACGTTGGACGACGATACTAAGTTATTGGAGGATGAACCAAAGGAGGCAATAACACTTGAAGAGGAACCAGGCGAATTGCCACCAAACTCTGTGACAGCACGGGCATTGTATACCCCTAAACAAACTATTGGGTTACCCCAAACCAACCCCACCACTACCTCTACTGCTATTACCCCTACTGCTACTACCGCGAGTAAGGAAAGTGCCTATCCCACAGATGAAACCCATGGCACGATTCATACCCAGCTAGCTGATGCCCAGGAAAAAATCACCAGCCTACTTCATCGTGTTGAGCAGAGTGACATGCGCATCCTTGAGTACGAACAGCGCATGATAGTTATGGAAGACACTTTGAAACAGTTGGTACTTCTTTGCTCAACCAAGGTAGACCCTGCATACCCAGGGATGGAACGACACGAGTGGGGATTTTCTGAACAAGTACAGGAAGTCGTGACCTCATCCAACCCTTGTACAATTCAAAACACAAATCACATACCTCGTAACTCGATGACACAAGTAGTTCAGCATGGTACTCTTGCTGAAAAGGATACTGGAGCGAAGGTATCGGACAAAAAGAGGAAACGGGAAGAAAAGTCCAACAACGACTCTACTCAACAACCGGCAAAAAGGTCGGAAATAGGCAAGCCCCGTGCCACTGGATCCAAGGAAAAGCTAGGTTATGTAGGAAACAAACCTTACTGTTCCAAGTGTAATCGTCACCACAAGGATTTCTGTGGTGCACCTTGTGGAAGGTGCAACCTATTTGGACACCGGGCTAAGAACTGCAAGTCTTCCACTACGGTCGCTGACCCTGATGCACCAAGAGCATGTTACAAGTGTGGAAACATTGGACATTTTAGGAAAGAATGTCCGAAGCTGAAAAACAAGGACGATAACAACAGCAAGAAAAAGAGCGTGCGTGACGAAGTCACCATGAATAACACCGGGGAATCCGGATAGGATCTTAACATTGCTACGGGTACGTCTCTTCATAATGGCATAATTATTTCAATCTCGTTCGATAATGGATGAGTTTAGTCCATTGCACAACATCACCTCACCGACTTAGACGCTAAGTGCATAGTAAAATTAACAAACCGCTTAAGCTAATGTTAAAATTCAGAGTTAAGTTTTGAAACTAGCAAACGAACTTTTCTCGTAAGACTTAATACCCATCGAAGTCGAGATCTTCCTTCTTCTTTCTTTTGCGAACGATCATCTGAACTTCCCCCGCCTAGGCAAGTCGAATTCTAAATCAACCTTCGTTCAGGTTACCATCAACTAAGAGTACGTGAGGAGAATATCCCTAAGACTGCCTTTAGAACTCGTTACGGACATTATGAATTTTTAGTAATGCCAATTGGACTAACTAACGCCCCAGCTGTGCTCATGGACTTGATGAATAGGGTAGGTCGACCATACCTAGATGAGTTCGTGATTGTGTTAATAGATGACATACTGATTTATTCAAGAAGTGAGGAAGACCACGAGCGACACTTGGAGATAATACTAAAACTACTTAAGGAGCAGAAGTTGTATGCTAAATCCTCGAAGTGCGAGTTTGGGCTTCGAGAGATATACTTCCTTGGTCACGTGGTCAACAAAGAAGGAACCCATGTTGATCCAGCCAAAGTTGAGGCCATCAAGAAGTGAGAAGCCCCGAGAAACCCTACAGAGATACGTCGGTTTCTGGTATTAGCTGGTTACTATCGGAGGTTTAGCGAGAACTTTTCAAGGGTTGCTAAACCGTTAACCGAGCTGACCCAGAAGTCTAAGGAGTTTGCTTGGGGAAAAGAACAAGAAGAAGTGTTCCCAAACACTGAAGCATAGGCTATGCAACGCACCAATCCTGGCATTTCCGGAGGGAACGGAAGACTTTATCGTATGTTGTGACGCGTCGTACCAAGAAATGGGTTGCGTACTAATGCAAAGGATCAAAGTTATTGCATACGCATCAAAACAACCCAAGGAGTATGAGAAGAATTACACGACGCACGACTTGGAGCTAGGAGCGGTAGTGTGTGCCCTTAATGTAGGTTCCCCGATCTTGGACCAAATCGAATCAACACAATCGGGAGGCGGAATTCAAACGATTGAATTAAGTACGTTAAACACACAACTGAATTTGGGCACCGCCTATCACCCCCAAACCGATAGACAAAGTGAGCGGACCATCCAAACATTGGAAGACATGTTAAGAGCCTGTGCCATAGATTTTAAAGGCAGCTGGGATACTCACTTGCCATTAGTAGAGTTTACTACAACAATAGTCACCACACGAGCATAGGTTGTGCACCCTTTGAGGCGTTATATGGTCGTAAGTGTCGATCACCACTTTGTTGGTTAGAAACCGGTGATAGACAGCTAATCACACCCGATGTTATACAAGAGACAACTGATAAAATCACTATCATCAGGGAAAAATTGAGGACTGCCAGGAGTAGGCAGAAAAGCTACGCTGATAACCGTAGGAAACCTTTAGAATTTCAAGTCGGCGACAAAGTACTTTTGAAAGCGTCACCCTGGAAGGGCAGGATCCGCTTTGGAAAGCGAGGCAAACTTAACCCAAGGTATGTTGGACCTTTTGAGATAATAGAAAGGATTGGTCCGGTCGCGTACCGGCTAGAACTACCCCAGGAACTTAGCATACTGCCCGCATTGATTAATACTGCTTGTGACATTCAGTTACCACTGCTAAGTAGTTAACACTGCTAGCACAAATCACCATTTCCACTGTTAGTACAAATTAGTACTGTTGTCACCGTTTCCACTGTTAGCACAAGTTTCAACTGTTAGCTCAATTACCACTGTTTGAGTTTCTACTGGTGGTCGAGTTACTACTGCTTTCATTATTACAACTGTTTATGTTACCACTGCTAGTATAAATGTCTCAGTTTCCACTGCTAGTATAAGTGCCTCAGTTTCCACTGCTAGTTCAAATTACTACTGTTGATATTGTTAATACTGCTAGCCCGAATTACCTCCGTTTCTACTGTTGGCTCAACTACTACTGTTTCTATTCTCAAGCACCATTATTATTGTTTCAACTGTTACGTTACTACTGATAGTTTAGTTGCTACTGCTAGTCAGTTTCTACTGGTAGGCCAAAGTTTATACAGTTGGCACACTAATGTCACGAACAAATCATGATATACTTAGTGTCAATCTACTGTTAGAGATATGCTTAAACGATTTTAAGACCCATCAAGTGTTACCCACACACACAGTAAACCCTCCTGCCCGATTTAAAAGCTTTCTAAGTAGTTTAATAAGATAAGTAACCATTCATATTCTGTAAAAAGGAACATTAATATTTGAAATAGAGTTAACTGTATACGCAAAAAGGGTTATGATTACCTCTTTTCTCTCAAAATCGGCCAGCAAACCTATTTCCCATAAAACCCAATCAATTAACTTGCACTCCCCATAAAATCACCTCCACCTTCACCCAATCACATTCCTGGATAATAAACTTATACACTCCACCTCTTATTCCTTTGTTAACACCAACAGAGATTACACATTCATATTCAAAACACACTCACCTATTTTCTCTCAAACTCTCCCAAGACTTATACTCGGTTTTAAGCAAAGCACCCAGTTTATTCATCATCTTTCATCCACAAATCAACCACTCCGGGGAAACCTGCTCAAACTCAACTTCCTGTGGATAGAACTTCATCACTCCAAACATACACTCCTGGTCGAAGAGGTAATCATAAAGTGCAAGAATGTTTACATTCTATTCTGCACAACCCATTTGCTTCTATTTTCGGTTACTGTTACATCTTCTTTATAATATGTGTGCATTAGGGTTTTTGTACCTGAAATGTTATAATGTCTTACAAATAAAAGACACACTTAAAGTTTGTTCAAATCATTTACATACGGATTTTATAACATGTTGTGTGCTTTTGGTAAGTAGGAGAGTTGGACAACTTTCTGTCCAGATTTTAAGCCAACTTTGGAAGGCTGTAACTCCATGAATACTCCACCAAAAGTGATAGTTTTTCTTCTAAAAATTTACCTTTATATGTCATCTTCCAAACCCAACTGATTTCATGCAACAGTAAGATTTGAGTCTTCAAATACTGGTTGAATGACAAAGGAGTGAGGCTGCCGTGCAGTGGTAGTTTTCCTCACCTGACTTTGGACAACCGTATCTTCATCTATTCTTTATAAAAATAGTGACTTTAAACTGAGAATAGCTTGATTTTAATCATTCACACAAAACCTAAATCATACACCAAAGACCTAATATTTTGAGGTGTATCAAGAAGACGCCCAGAAACTGTTTAGTTTTGCTAAAGAGAGTCACGAAACAAACCACCCAACCCTGGGCAGATTCATCATTTAAAAATAGTGGGTAACCAATTCGTATGAACTACTATATTAAAGCATATCACTAGACATTAATGGACACATTCTTACTGGACTAGGTCACAGTTAGAGAATCATTTCTGGATTGTAACTTTCTCACAGCTTTACTCGTTAAACTCAGCTCACAAGGTGAGTTCATTGTCCCCTCTTTCTGATTTCTATTTTTGGGGCTGAAAGCATGCAATTACTTTAAACTTTTGGTTGAACTTTTACGTACTATCAACTGCTTTTGAACTATTTTACGCGAACTGTGGTATGTCAACATGTTAAGCTTGGGTTTTTCTTATACTCAAAGTCCCCTTTAACTAACCCACCACTAATTAACTCGTAGCGACGAGCCGTAGATATTATGGGTAGCATGCTATTTAGGGTAGGACCATCCCTCACTCACACTTCAACGTGGGTGCATAATATCGCCTTTTACTCAAGTTTGTTGAAGAACATGCAGCTCTTATACTTTGGGGCAGCGGTCAGATAACCGGATTAGTTGTGGTCTCAAGGCTTATACATTTCTCTCTTTATTACCACATGTTTATTTACAGCAACTTTATCAACCAAATGCTTGTTATAACTGTCCCGATTGGACAAACACAGGGATGATAGCGTTCCCGAATCGGACGGCTACACCCATACTTATGTCCCCTTTTGGGCACCCTTTTTGGTTCAATTGTTTCAAACTTTGAACTCACCAACTATGGCCATAGTTGACCCTTTTGTTTTGACATGCTTTCCAGGAGAACGTCGGTAAGTTGGATCATGTTGTGGGCACGTGCATGGAGGCTTTTGAATTCTCAATTTCTTTTTTTATAAATGTCGAAATTTGTGTTAAACTATGTTGAACATGTATTCGAACTTCTTATGTAATGGATAATGGATTTGATGAATTGTTTTAATGCCTTTAAGGCCAAGCATATAATTACGGTATTATCCTATATCGTTTGTGTTGTGAAACCCTTGTCTGTTACACCTTGTGTTTCCGCTTCAGCGGGGTGTGACACTCTTGGAAAATTTCAATGAGTTCATTGTAATATGTGGCAAGGGGCCGACCATTTTGTCGGGTACTAAATGATTTTCGGTTCGGTTCAAACAATTGTGTTTCATCAGTACCGTCATAAAACGTCTTCGCTACAGCATCCCATATTTCTTTTGCGGTCTTCAGTCGAATGAACCTAGGAATCAGAGTGGGGTTCATTGAGTCGATGAGCCAACTCTTGACTTTATTATTATCCATAAGCCATATTTCGATTTGTTTTTCATCAGTTTCGGGTTTCTTGGAAGATCCTGTGAGGAATCCTAATTTGTTACGTGCCGATATTCGCATTTCCATCAACTGTGACCACAATTGATAGTTCGAATCATCCAAGATAATCCCGGTTGGGAAGGGAGCATCTTGGACGATTATTCGGGTTTCTGGGGTAGGGATTTCTGTGGCGGACATGGTGATTCGATTACACAAGTTTCGAAGGTTTTTTCGGTATGCTCTGATACCATGTAACAGAGTGTGTATGAATTGTGGGAATGATTTTTCGTATATCTCATTAACATAAACACTGATACATATATAAGAATACAACTAACCGACTACCATAAACTAAGGAGATATACAAGGAATAAATATTGCTAAATAATACACACAATAATTTCTATGTTGATCGGATTCTAAGTTAGTTTAGAATATCCGATCTTTGCTCTCGTCAACATATATATATATATATATATATCTTGAGACAACGTATCAATATATGAAATTAAGAGATTTGGATATTGTATTAGTTACTTGCAAGGAGTAGCATAAATCTGCAGGGGTACAATCATTCCTTTTACAACATAAGGATGGTCAATATTTTTTCTCCCTTCTTTGCGAGCTGACATAAGATAAACGTGAGTGAGCATGTATATAACCGAAGTACCTGCAACTCAAACAAAGTTCAATCGATATCATAGCTGCTCAATGTTGTACCCAGGAATCGGATCATTTGACAATATCAAAACTCTAGCGAACCTGTCCAAGCAATTACCTATAGCTATATCAATTGTCTCCTCAAATATTTGGTATCTTCCTTCGCTGTATGCAATAACGTATTTAAGGAGAATACAAATAGATGTATAATTGTTGGGTTATAACAGATTAATACTGCCAAGCAATTCAAGAGTTGGTACTGCTATTCAAAGTTTCTACTGCTCTTCATTGTTAATACTGCTACAATTGTTTCTACTGTCAGTTCATTTCTAGAGTTTCTACTGCTGGTATGATTTTCAAGATTAGTACTGCTAGAAGATTTTCCACAGTTAGTACTGCTAGACCAGTTTCCATAGTTTATACTGCTAACCTTGTCCAGTGGATATGCGGCGCACGTGGGTCTACAGTTACCTAATCTTGACAAAGCATGAGCGACAAAGCATGGGACACTTTACGGCTACAAACCATGCTTGGATAGTTTGACTTCTATGCATTAATTACTATAACGTGTAAATGGAACTCTATTATTTATAAGTAGAGTTTCATACCTTAGAAGCATGTATTGTATGTTTGTGTATAAATACAGTCTTAGACTTTAAAAGAAAGGGTGTGTAAGTGTGTAACTTTTGTACCTCATCATAGATAGAAAAACATAGTTAGCTTCAAGGTTCTTGTAACCCCAATACAATTAAGTGTATTCGTATTATTTTATAAATAATATTGGAGCTTTTGTTATACAATATATATTGTATTCTGTTCATTATATTCATATTACAAACCATCATACAATTTACACATCTATATCTTCCAAACTTAACAAGTATTATTCCGCAAATTTCTTGTTAAGAAGTTCATAGCATTAGTAAAGTTTAATCTTGATAGTGATCAAGTCGATCATGACAATAATAATCCAAAAGCGTATTAATACTACTCTCTTCTCACCCCTCCAATTCATTATGACAGTTTTATACTTGTTTTTGCAGGACTGGACAAAAAGAAGGTTTAAAGAGCAAGCCTAAGGATCCAACAAATCGACATCGGCTTTTAAAAAAACGTTTTATATGAGCGCACACAATCAAATGTCTTTTGTATTGTTACCTTTTGAATGAAAGCCATAACTGATATTTGTTTTGATGTGTTTGTATGGCTCGCTTCAGTGTCCATTTAGACTTTTAGTGCATCTGGTTTACAAGACCGGTTCATATTTCTTAAGGAAAACGAAAACTTACGCTAATCTTGGTGTTAGTTTCATTATCTTTTTAGGAAATTTTTGTACTGAACATATGCCCAATCTAATATAGTCATTATACAAATTCAAAAACTGAAAACATTATCAATCAAAAGTGTTCAATTTAGAACAAATTGTTAAGAACTTGAAATGAAATTTTATTCGGTCCTTTGTGCGTTTATCATATGTGCTATTAGTTAATAGTTTGGGATTAATATTTATTAATGTATTTAACTTTACTAAAAAATATATAATATGTAACCAACTTGGAACGTTGCTATTATTTATTGAACATACAATAGAGATTATTGAAAGTTTGATATACACAATATAAACATTCTAAGTTGAATACATTTACAAATACTTATTTTCCTTCCTTAATCTAGTTGAATCAAAGTATCAGCAATTATAGTAGCATAAAAATTGTTTCAAATAATCTATCTCAATAACACAAACGTCAACAATATTACGTGTTTGAACAGTCGAACAACCTATGGATACAACATCTAGTAAATAGATGACAATAATGAGTTCATATAATGATCCTACATACCTATTTTACATAAAAAATAAAAATAAGATAAAAACGACTGAATTAAAGCACCAATGCTACTTTTTCTTCATGTGTTTTTTGTGTTATAGGGTCACTGATGTTGGATGAGCCCTTCTTACTATCTCTCCAGACTGCCCATACTTCATCAGTTCTGAATCTCTGAGTAAAGGTTGTTTCTTCAAATGGAGTTGTAGTTCCATGAGCATATTCAAGAAGACCTGTATAAGCAATCATTGCCCCATTATCAATGCAATACCTATCATCAGTTGCAAATAACTTTCCACCCCTTTCGCCACACATAACTCTCATCATCTCTTGTAACCTTTCATTGCACCCCACACCACCAACAATCAGAATATCTTTCTTGTCACAGTGAGCCATTGCGCGTTCTGTAATCTCAACAAGCATAGCAAATAGCGTCTCCTGGAAGAACCTCCAAAACAATTTGGTTAGAATTGAGAAACCATAAAGGACCCTCATTGGCTGTGGGCGGATTTCGACCATTTACTCATGTGCAAGGTCATGCAAACTGAATTTTAACTGGATACAACCTCCAAAGTCTATTTATGCAAAGAATTGGATTATATTGTAATAATATAACTTTTGCAATGACATTTGACATATATTGATTAGTCTAAAAACTTAGAGAAGTATTTCAGGTGAAGCCAAACCTGGCCGGTTATGATCTGTAACATTTTGACTCACTACACATCCTGTTATATAATGTAATTATTGGAAATTTTAGAGATTTGATTGTTGTATTAGTTACCTGTAAGGAGTAGCATAAATCAGCAGGGGTACAATCATTGTTTTTAAGTTTTTGTTCAGCCTCGGCTTCAATGTAGCTCAGTATTCCACTAAAGGACACATCCATTCCTTTTACTACATAAGGGAGATCTATAAATTTTTCTCCCTTCTTTGCAAGCTGACATAAGATAAAAGCGAGTGAGCATATATAAAACCGAAGCACCTGCAAATCAAGAAAAAGTTCCATTGATATCATACCTGCTCAATGTTGTACCCAGGGTTCGGATCATTTGACAGCATCAAAACTCTAGCAAACCGGTCCAAGCAATTACCTATAGCTATATCAATCGTCTCCCCAAATATTCGGTATCTGCCCTCGCTGTATGCAATGACCTATTTAAGAAAAATTAATATACATATACAAAATTCAGTAGCATAATAGTACTACTATCTTCCCACTCCCTCCAACTCAATTACAATGAAAGTTATTGGCTTTTGAATCATCGTAATATGCTTGTCTTACTAGAACCATGGTTTTTGCAAAAATGCCAAGAATACTAGTCTGCAAATTCCAGAAGTGACTTTCTTTTTATTTTGCAAGAACAATAGTTTTCTTGCAACAAGAAAGATCGTTTGAAACGTCAACTACTTAAACTAATAATAACAAGATTAATAACATCAATAACAAAAGTCATGTGTAATCACCTGCGTGTTTCCCCCACTAACATAGAGAACAACAGGATCATCGGCCCCAGTGACAACCCTTCCCATTTCAATATGAGCAACACAGTGATTCACACCCACAATGGGAATCTTCCAAAGTTGTGAAAGAACCCGTACAACAATAGCAGCAACCTGCAATGGTGCACCCATTCCTGGACCTTTGGTGTAACAAAGACAATTAACATCCTTCAATGTAATCTGAGCAGTTTCAAGTGCTTCTTTAACTAAGGGAAGGATGTGTTCTAGATGGTGGTGTGCAGTTTCACGAGGGAGGAATCCGTGACCAGGAGGGGTAATGTATGTGTGTCGTGGGTTCGATAAGATCGTGCCGTCTAGGGTCACTACTCCAACACCAATCTTGTTGGCTGACCCTTCAAACCCCAATGCTATCATTCTTGTCATGCTAGAAACACCAATTAAATCACAATTAAGATATGAACCACAAATGTAAATGCATTAGGCATTAAAATTAGATTCATGTATCAGTAACATGGCATTATTTTCCTAAACTAAAAGAGGTAGCATAATGCATTGCTATTTATCATTAAGAAACACATTATTGTTTTAAATGTAAACTGCATTTTTTCAATTAGCAAAGGAACCACTTTCCTTCATCATAACAGGATGCTTCATACAGGTAAAAAGTCCACTTATGAGTAACTTACTAGCAAAGTGGAATACATCCTATAGCGGGCCTAAAACCATGTTAACTCAAAATAAACAAACACACACCTTCGCATACTTATGTATATACTTATATATATACATGGTAAGATCTTGTGAGAACACTACTAGAGATAGGAATGATAATGCTCATAATTTAGATTTTAGATTATAGAATCAACAAATTCAGAAAAAGTTGACATTTTTATATCTCAAATACACACAAATACATGGATGCATGGATTCAGATTCTCATAAGTCAAAATCCTGATGCACCGAAAATTAACGCAGAAAGAAAAACCTACACTTTTGTTTATCTTATTTATATGTTATTCACTGAAGCATTTTATCAAACAGTCGGTGTTCATCTTACAAACTAACTTTGCAGCATTCTACTTACCTCCTAACTTGTAACTAGATTATAAACTCCTAACTCTCATGTAAAAAGCATTCAAATTCAATTAAAATTGTTATCACATGTTATGACATAAAGTGAAAACACTAAGAGTATAAATAAGCAGCACAATTAGTCAATTAGCCACGAATTAAATATAACAAGCTGAAAACTTAAATCTAATAAGTACTAAAGATGTACCTGAAGCTTATCCCGACGAAAAAAACTTCGCCGGCGAGAAGCTGATGAAAAAGAGGGGGAAATTGGGAGTGCGGCGAGCGGAATAGGCCTTTTTGCGATGACTTCCGTTTATTTACAGTAACTACCCCCAAACTCTCAATTTAATCATGTTTTACCCCCTTTTCAACAGATTTCATACTATCAGAAAGAAAAAGAAAAAAAAAAAAAGGGTAAACTGGGGTTATATACTTATATACATACTAACATTTACAAGATCTGATGCACAGTAGTAGTTCCGTTACTTTGAAATCTAACGATCTTGAAGATATGAAATGATATATAGTCAAACGATGATAGATACAAAACAAAATCAAATTATATCAATTACAATGAGAACGTTTAGTTTTTTAAAAAACTTTGTGTTATTGTCGAAAAGCTTTTCTTTTTAGTTTGCGAATGTATTATGTTGGGCAAAAAGGCTTTTGAAATGTTTTTTTTTTCATTTGACAGTATTCTTTTATGATTGTTTGGTTATTTTATATGTTAACTACTATGATTTTTATATGTTAACTTCTACGGATTATTTTATAAGCGTAAACACTTACGTTATAAAAATACCTAATCTAAATAAAAAACTAATTCGATAAATGATATTTGTTATATCTAATACAATGAACAATTAACGATCACACCGTAAACCGCAAATTAACTCCCCTCATTATTTACATTTTCAATTTTTATCCACTTGCTGCAACAAAATAAAATAAAAATCTAATATTTGCCTCTTTATAAAAAAACATGGATACAAAACATTGTAATTTGTAAGGACCATAAATTATGATTTATTATTATATTGTATAGTTAATGATGGGAAACCTTTTTACATGTTTTTATTATCATGTTATAACTAACTCCTAACTGCAAGTTTGTTCCTATCGTTCTAAATTCTTATTCTAGTCTTCATCTTCTCCATTCCAGAATTCCATACCTACATTGTTTTGATTAATCTTTATTATGTACAAATAGTTAAATTAAATAATGTTTGAAGTTTCTTCTCTTGAATGATACAGGTAAAATTAAAGGAGCTACCTAGTTTTTTGGTGTTTCATTTCTGAATATTGAAACAAAACGCGCATCTCGAATTGACCATCGAGGCCTAAATGCTTATGAAACGGAAGGATGATAACGCTTTCCGTTGTACTCAGTGGCGCCATTACAAATATCCTTGTGATGCATACTCGATACAGCGGGGATCACTGTGGTTAGAAGGATAACGACTTTATTAATTAGTTGTTAGAATGACTCAAATTTGGGCTGCGGTCATTCGGTTGTTTCTTCCAAAACAAAACACCGTTAGTCCGTTACCATTGTTTGTTACAGCCGTCTAACTCAATTTCATCACTATTGTTTGTTACATTTTCCGTCAAAGAATGTGACAACTGACCCCGGTCTTGTTGCATTACCAACACCGATGGCGTTGGTCACAAAAGCAGGGAACTCAACAAGTTTCCCATCAGTCCCATTTTTGGAGTATTGGTCTCCTGCTTTAGCGATGATGCCACATTGCCTTAAGACTCCCTCCCAACTATAAACAAGTTACAGTGCCGGTTGTGATCACTAACGACCCTGAACATCTCGTCCGCATTTCTTATAGCCCGTTCTTCGTATTTGATATTGATATCATTTAACAGCATCTTTACTTTGAGATCTGTTATGACTTGATCATCAATATTGATGGTTTCTTGAATGAACCGGAGAACCGTTAAGTTAATTCCCGGATGCTCAGCCGTTCGTAAACCATACGCCAACGATTCACGGTCATCGGGGCCGCCAACGGACAGAACCGTCACATTCAAGTTGACTCTACTTGCAGGAATGTGGGAGTTGCCACGATTCCACGATCAACCAAGATTCCGACAGAGCATGGAGCGTGCTCGAGAACCTTTCGATTAAGTTCACCAAATGCAGGTCTAGTAGTTTTGAATGTGACGGTTCATAAGCACTTAAGCCTTGATGGTCCAGAAATGGGACCGATGGGAAACTCGTTGAGTTCCTCTTCTTTGGTGATGAATGCGTCAGTGTTAGTAATACAACAGTACCGGGGTCAATCATCGTTGGCTTCTTTGACGGAAAATGTAACATATAATAGTGATGAAAGTGTGTTAGCAGCGGCTGTTTGACACAGTTGTCCTTTTGTATTTAAAGCTTAATTGTAATATAATTTTAATACTTTTCCTCAATTTGTTAAAAGCTTTGGACTCTTTGTATACATATAATTAACTAGTGTAAAAACCTGTCCGATGCACGGCATCATAAAATATAACATATTTTGTTGTTTGTACTGAATCTTAAGAAAAAGGTAGAATTTTAACATAAAATGAATGAAGATGCATGTGAAAGGTTTATGTATTGAAAGATTTGGAAACCTATGTAACAAATAATAGATAAGTATTTATAGCTTTATGAGAAGAGCATTCTCTTACAATTTCATATGTCAACACTCAATTATGATTGTTGCAACAACATGATCAACAGTTTATGGGATGTCACGGCGTCTTAACTGAGAACTTAACAGAACCAACGACTTGCACTGAATTTATATATGCCTGAAGTATGCGCAAAGTTGCCGATTCCCATAAATCTCACCCAGAAAATTAGCACATCTATTCGTTACCTAGATAGTGTAAGAGATGTGATATTACAAAACCCATTATACGGTGGAACTTAAAGATGGTCAGCCATACTCAAGGAAATTCACCGAGACAGAAGTCCGGTATTATATGTATCAATGGCATACAATTCGAAAACCAAAGTAACTATCTCTAGTATATATTATTACAATCATAAACTATTTTTCTGTACTGACAAAAACCAATTTATGAAGTAATATGTCAAACTTGAACAACTTTTGACATGTTCCTTTTATGCTAAAAATGTGTTGTTTACCCATTTGAACCATTAGTTAGATAAACCCAATTCATTCGTTTATAAATAAATGGGTCAAAATGACCACATATACTATCTCAGAAATGTTTGCCTGAGATAACTCATAATAAACTTCTTCCCAGCCACTTCTATAAGCAAAT
Organism: Gnaphalium uliginosum; assembly: GCA_963930675.1. Taxonomy (NCBI): domain Eukaryota; kingdom Viridiplantae; phylum Streptophyta; class Magnoliopsida; order Asterales; family Asteraceae; genus Gnaphalium; species Gnaphalium uliginosum. The sequence goes on along the minus strand of OZ005685.1, from coordinate 43,957,957 downwards.
ACCATTATATCACTTATTTAAACTAACAAATTAATCGGAACAATTAAAAGAAATCTTGTATAGTATATTCTAAAATAACAATCACAAAAAAAAAAAAAAAAAAAAAAAAAAAAAAAAAAAAAAAAAATAGTATTTATGACCAATGATGCACCCACTTGAACCAAAATTACTACCTTTTGAACCAAAGTTCAAGCATATTTGTATATATATGCTGATGATAATAGAACATATATAGATAGAAATAAAACATATATTATTCATCATTATCAAATTACGCTTGTAAGCATCACATATTTATAACAAAAAATGACAAAACATGATAAAGATCACAAGTTTAGACAACTCGATTCTGTCTATTTTGTTCCGATGAAATGGAAGGGAAATAATTTTTACAATTGTTGGTTCAACTTGGCGTTTAATATCCAACAACACATACACCATGTATGACATGAGACATAACGGTGTCTTTGATTTCTTAATGCATACAGTTGCACACGTATGATGATGGTCTACTCTGGATGTTTCATAACAGCTGCAATCACTTTGCTTGCAAGTCTCTGCTGGTGCTTTCTTAACATTAGAATACATTGACCTTACCGTAAGTTTTTAGAAACTCTAAATGCTTGAAAGATATAGTACATCCATGGTTATTAAACAGTAGATACTCATTATCATCTTTACTGAAGTTGTTAAGGTTTAAACACCACATGCAGTTTCTTGGAGGAAAGCAAATATAATGAAGAATACTCAGATATATTATTCTTCTACTTGATGATCAGAGATGGACTTTTAGTAGAATACCATACCAAGGGAACGAAAGAGTTGAAAATTAAATACAATTTTATCCATGTTTAACTATAATACCCGAAATCTACAAACTCGCTCTATAACTTTAATATTACCTCATTTCTACCCATACACAAAGGGTAAGAGAAAACGAAATAAGGGAAGCTGCTATATTCCCCAATCTTGAGTCCCATAAAAGAGTATTGAAAAATATATATGAGCGATAAACTTGTGGATTAGAATATGTATAGAATGTCTTTTGATCATTCTCCGAATCGTAAGAAATATATATCAATGAGACATCATGAATATTTTTAACGCAGATAAATGATTACAATAAGGCATACTACAATAACATAATCAAACATTATCAATCACTTACTACACAACCAAGTTAAAAGGATTAATAATAGAAAACGCATGAACATACCATTTGATATTATATTAAGTTGCAGAAATTGAATAGTAGTAGCAGAAGAAAAAGAAGAAGAAACTGATGTCGCTAGGAACCTGTTACTTTACATACCATTTGATCTCAAATACAATTTACTACACGTAAGATCTCTCCTTCACAAATGGTAAAATGCAGAACATAACATGACAGTTTCATCGGTTATTGCATCGTGTTATGCATATTTGTTAAAATTAATTGACATTATCAAAATAGCAACCAGACACAAATGTTGGGGGGTACTGTGTTCAACATGACAATTCTAAAAGGGCTAAAATGAAACATAAAAAAATAAGGAGGCAACATTTTGAAATATTTAAATTTCTAAATTTAGGTTCAGGATCATTTTTCTGTCTCTCATTTCATCAATCAAAATTTCCGATTAACTGTTTCCAGAATCAATCATAAAACTAAAATCGCCTAACAATTTTTTTTTTTAATTCCATTGAATTTAATTTTCGTCATAAAATCGACAACTCGTTTTTATTTATCGCATCGTTAGATTTGTAACTCGTCGAATCGGTCGACTGTGAAAGGAATCGACAATGTCAGCCGGTAAGGAAAAAGTGCACAAAATGAAGCTCCGGAAGAACTACCAGAACGTATGGCATACGGATCTCTCAAGCACCATGGCTGCAGATACATCTTGTAATTTCTATTTCATTTTTCTAAATTTTCTGATTGATTTTTTAAATCGATTCTAATTTACACGTTTTGTGTTTCGTTGTTGCATTGTAGATTGCTGCTTTGCATTTTTCTGGTAAGAGCCTTAATTTTCTCTAATTTTCGTTATGTTAATATTCGATCTACATTTTTATTTTTGTGTGTAGTGTTAATGTATAAATACGTTGTTGTGGAAGACTCGAAGGAAGAGATTGATTCTCATGAACGATTAATATTGTAGACGATTATCTCTTGCATATGCAGACCAGAACATATAGACACAAAGCTATAGATGAAAACTAACCTAACGGACATAACTGAAATTTAAACTGATAGTTCCAATTTAGTCCCTATACTATCTTAATATGTCAACTACATAAGAAAAGCTGTAATAGTTCAATCTGCTCCAGATTTGCCTTGACAGGCTCTGGTAATATTTTTGTTTTTTTACCACTTACTACATTTCTTTTATGTTATGTGAGGTGATTCATAGTTTTATTTAGTAAAAGTTTGCAAGGTCGTTGGTGTAGTGTCATGACTTATATCAGTAAATTAATCAAATACATGGAGATAGAGTGGCCACATATCGGCCTCTTAGTATAGCTCAGCGAGACTGTGGTTATAAGGTCTTTTTTTAAAAGATTGCTTTGGCAATCGCATTGTTATATGTAAACATATTCTTTGAGGTTTGAGTAACTTCTTAGAATGATTTTTGGTGTCATTGTTGCAGTCAAGTATGCCTATTTGTTTTGTTAAAGGTACTAATTGAAATGCTTATATGCTAAAACATGCTAGCTCATAGTGGCTTTTGGTTGAGACTATTATTATATGAAAGATGGTAGCTGGAAACCTGGTTGCCTGATTAGCAGCCTTAATAGGAGAAATTGATTACAATGTATATTGCTTTGGTGCTTAGGGCATCTGGGCATATATGTTCCACCACTAAAATTGCACCAAACTTGGTATTCAGAGAAGTGAATGTCTAAATCATTCACATAACACAACTTAACAGTCATCAAGGAGTTCGTTAGCAGCATAATTTGAAAATGTTTGGACAACAGTGTTTGGCCTTTGATAACAATTAGGATTCAGCGAAGTTTGGATATAGATAGTTAACCTCAGTCTTCTTTATTTGTGGAGTATTACCTCTTTCCTTGTGTAATTGGGGTGTCAATATTTATAGGTGATGTTTATCTCTAATTTGTTTCCCTACTAATTTAATGTCTCAAACACTTCAAATTACAGTGGACCACGTGCATCATACAAGCTGCGAAAGCGAGCTCTATATGGTGATATGTCAAGGTAAATACTTTTATCCCATCAGTTAAACTTAATCTACACATACTAGTCATATTGTATTAAGCATTTGTTGTTTGATTTAGGTACTTGCTGTGGCGGATATATGCCCTGCAGTGGAAAGTGTCGAGAACGTAGATGTCCTAAGTTTTGTCTTTGCACAGAGGTAAGCATTCATTTTCCTGAAAAGATTACGGAATAATTCAAACAGATAGCTGTCAAAATTTCAACTTACTCATGTTAATTGCCATTCATATATATGCGTACACAGTTCAAAGCACAATCTTCATTTTTACATCTTTTTGCCTTCTGTTTTTGTATCTCTCAGGTCTTCTTCTGCTTTGGCAATTCTGTAGCCTCCACTCGTTTTATGTTGCAAGATGAGTTTAACATACAAACAACAAAATGCGACAACTGTATCATTGTAATATCTCTGTTTAACTTTTCAAATTTTGACCCTTTTTAATAATATTTTCTCATTATTTTGATCAACTTCTCATATGCTTAGGGTTGCATGGTTTGCCTCCAACAAGTTGCGTGTATATTCTCCATAATCGCCTGCATTATTGGAAGTGATGAACTAAATGATGCATCTCAGTTGCTGAATTGCCTAGCTGATCTGGTTTTTTGCTCGTAAGTTGTCTTCTCATCTTTCCATCTTTGTATATCTGGCGAAAACCCTGAATGAAAAATATTCTAACTTCATACCAACATCGTGGTTTCTTTGTAGGGTCTGTGCGTGTATGCAGGTATGCAAATATATTTCCCCCCTTCAGATATTTCATTCTTTTTTGGGTGACTTTTGATCCGGGCAGCCCATTTGACCCATTTTCTTTCTAGACAAACTGTTTTGAATTTACTCATCTAACTTTAACTCATCAGAGATCAAACACAACCTGAATCAATTCATTTATAATAAAATGGGCCAAACTTGCTAACTCTACTGTGAAGCAACAAGATTTCATAGATAAATAAATTATGAGTCTCTGACAACTAGCAAAATATCCATGTTCTTCGCTACATTAGTTTAGCTAATGGAATTTTGTGTGGAGTCATCATTTTGCAGACACAGCACAAGGTTGAAATGGACAAACGAGATGGAAAGTTTGGAATACGTCCAATGGAAGTGCCTCCGGTCCAACAAATGTCAAGGATTGATCAGCAATATCCGCCTCCCCATATGCAATACGGACAACCAAACTATGGTTACCCTATGCAACCACCGCCTCCACCACATCAAGGCTACCCACCAATGTATCCACCACCACATCAAGGCTACCCACCTGGTCCCTATCCTCCGCCACATCAAGGATACGCACCCTATCCTCCACCACCACATCAAGGGTACCCGCCTGCCCCTTATTATACTCAACCTCCTCCACCTCATGGTCAAGGCCACCCACCACCAGGTCAGTATAGGTAAACCATTTCGGTGTGGTTATTCTCCAACGTGAAATGGTAAAGGTTTCTTGAGTTATCAGATGTTTAACACGGGTTAATTTCTTCATACCGCGCTTCTTGGCGAGACTAAATTCTTTTATAGGCTGAGCATATGCATTTTATTTGTACATCATAAAATACTCGTGATACCAGTTACGGTTCACATGATTTAGTTAGGTTATGCTAGTTTTACTATTTACTATTTTGTTTTTTTAAGACCCGACTAGCTAGTCTTTTATCAACAAACATTGCTTGTAAATGGTTGATAACAGATGCTCTTAAATTTTAATTTCTATTTTGGTATTTGGGGATATAATTCGTGTTGTTGATAGCAAAGAAGATACATGAATGTAGGTTGGTCTAAACTTTATCTATGTTTTCTACATGTTTAATCCTTGAATTTTTTTATACATACAATCAATATGTCTCTCCTTTTAGTCCAACAACACGCAAGATTATGTGTTGTTAGTTGCGTGAGACATTTTTCATTAACAAAAACTTAACTTATAATTAAAATAGTTGCATTCTCTTATAGGCAATCTTTTTTCAGTATATCAAACTCCAACTTTCTCTAATTTTCCTAATTGATTACCTTGAATGGAAGAGATCAATAGTAGGTTGTGTCCCGTATAACAAAAAAATAAATTATCTTAAACAAAATTTGGAGCGTGATGGAGAATAAAGGCGGCTTCTTTGATTAAAAAACTTAACTTAGCAAACGCACATTTGTTAGGTCCGTTAAATAGTGACATGTGTCGTGCACTCGTGTATAACGTCCATTTGTTAGGTCCGCTAAATAGTGACATGTGTCGTGTACTCGTGTATGTGAGGGTACATCGATCATTTCTATTAAATAACCTTATTTCCATTGTTTTTCTAATTTTCTTATGATTTATAAATGTTTGTTTTATTTTGTTTCCATCTTCAATAACATAAATTCACACAAAAATTATATATATAAAATAAAAAAAATAAAAAAAATAAAAAAAGAAAGGCAACAGATCGTCCTCATCAGTCATTATCAACAAGAACACGTGCTTCTTTCCTTCTTTTATTAATTTCATAATCAAATAAAATTAAAATAAACAATAATATCACCATAGCATTGTCATAATCATCAACAAGAACATAACACTATCACCATCACAATTGCCCCCAGTTTTCAAGCCAAACCCCAACAATTACCCCCAATTTGTAAGCCACCACCCTTCCCCCAATTCTTCTTCCCTGATTCTGGAAAAATGAACCTAGATCTGTTCGGATTTGATAATGGCTTTAAAAATAAAACCTAGATCCGAAAAAACGAAAACAAAATCGTAAACTTGAAACGGTTTCCTGCCGGATTTTGGGTCGGCTTCTAGCCGGATATTGTGTATTTTCAATCTTGAGAACACGCTCAATCAATGAACATATCATTAGATCTATTACAAAAATTGCAATACTAACATATAAAAGCGACTCAAAAGTAGTTCGGTGAGGAATCTAGTATCTGTTTCTGCTTGTCTCCATTTTCTGGAAAAACAAATCATCATACCAACAAAACTAACAACTGTAAACAAAATGGCTCGTTGTTCGTGCCCCGAGAAAGATTGACTAGTCATTTTTGTCAAGTGGCTTGAAAGGATTCAACAATCTCAAGACATCGGGATTTGATAAGCGTTGGATTGGAAAAACTCTTTGAACAATCATGTCAACCTCATCTTCATATCGATCGTAAATGTAGAACACAACAAAAGTGAATGGAAGTACTGCAAAGATAAAACATAAAGAAATATTTTAAGAAAGCTAAAATTGACTTTTGAATCCTAGGGTTGTGCATCAAAACATGGTGTATAAAGGCCTACCAAGAAAGTTATATAAAACCTGAAAAAATGTGATTCAAATTCGAAAAATATGGTTTTGATAGAAGTGTTGAGTGTTGGTCAAATTTCTAAAACACCTACACAACGTCAAAGTAGATGCATCATGTGGACCCAAAACAAATTCAATGTTAGCAACTCAGTATGACCTTGATAATGTAATAACACCGAGACCAAGAAAACTAGTTATTAATATATGATCTTAAGGTTAATAAGCTGTAAACTAATACTTAATTAATTAAACAAGTAACGCCAGCAGAGATGGCAATTTCAACCCATATGGGTAAACGGTAGATGTGTGATAAACTTCACTCTAAGGAATCAAATGGGTAAATTTGTAATATTAGCATCAATGGATAGCGTTGAATGGAATGTGGGGGTTCAAACAAGCCAAGATTCACGCGAAGTGCATAATGCATAAAACCTCCTAAATCATTTTAATTATCTTTGATATAAGACACAAAAAGTGTTTGGGGGTTTGCCCGACCAACAAAGTCCAAATTAACTAGAACTAATGACCCATTACCCAGCCTGCCCAGTTAGCCAGCTGTAGAGAATAGTGAGTAGTGAATATAAATTTATATAATTAAGTGGAAGCTGTGTTTTATGAAAAAGGATATTATCTTACACGTCTAAAGAACTTTTGATTTACTATGCAAGTCCCGCATCAGAACCAGACACAAGTATAAATTAATTGAGGTTTATTTAGTAAAAGAAAGAATACTCTAATCAACAAGGTTTTGCCATAACCACAATGGCTACTAACAGGCAAAGAGATAACTTGTAATAAGACTTTGTCAGAAAACAAAAGGTTGCAAGAAGTCATAAGATAGGCAAACAAAAACAAAAGGGAGGGTGAGACTATACGAACCTTTAACAAAAAAGTTTGGCAGGGACATTGACCCGATCCAGCTTACAATAAAGAGAGAGAGAGTCATCTGTTTATGAACAAAGCAACAAACTTAAGACACATTACGGCTGGCAGAAAGCAAACAGAGAACTATGGAACTATCATTTCAATACGCCAATATCATGTAACTGAGTCTAATCAAAAATCAAAAGAATGCGTTCAATGAAAGTACCTTAAAGAATAGCATCCAGTCGTTCCCACTGGAAATAGATTTCAAATTATCTACAGCACAATTCCATGAAGAGGCCGCTGACAAAGCAGTTCTGCGGATCATTTCTTCTGGGAACTTAAACTTTGATTCCGGGATCTTCTCAAATGTATATCCCATTCTGCACCATCACAAGCAACAATTAGCTTCTTAAAATTGCAATTATCATACACTTACAAAAATAACTTTCTCAACACAGTGTCTAGTCTAACTGTAGGATCATAATCATTTGGTAGTCTGATATCAGTTGGTGTAACCAAATATCTTTAGGCGGAAAAAAAAATCCTCCTGTATTTATTTAAGACAACTATCATATATGGTTTTCAGCCACGATGTCAGAAAATAGGTCAACGTGGTCAAAAGTTACCAAGTTGTCAGCTGTGACATCATCATTGTGGCAAGTTTCTGGATCAGATTACCTTATATCAAATACGTTGAGAGTTGATTACCTTAAATCAATATTTTAAACCTGGTATCGGTTTCTTGTCAAAGAAAATTTGGTTACCTTAATATGCAAGTATCCCACCCAATGAGCCAAAAATTACACTAATATGAAATTATAATGCAATGTAATACTTACATATGATCAGGTAATTTCCCATGAACAAACAGGAACATGAGGGCCCAGATGAGGACCTTGGAAATTGCGGTTATCATGGTACTTCCAGGTAATACAAAACTGACATAAAATACAACTAACGCAAGCATGGCACTGAAAGTCAGCGATCGATTTCTCCAAAGAAATACATCCGCAACTGCAAAATAATGAATCATAAAGTTGAGTTAGTGATATTTAAATCACAACATCACAGATTACTTTGCAACATAATCTCATCACTATCCTTCATGGCCAATGTAAACATAAACATTTGAATGCACTGAATAAAGCACTTGAGCATATATAAAATTAGATAAATATCTTAATCATCCATATTCCATACCCACTCCGTTTCCAAGATATACAGCAGCTTTTGAAGGCCCTTCCTTTCTAGGCAAAAGCTCAGCTCTAAGATCTGAGTATGATTCAATAGTCCTTTTGATACCCTCCTGCAGTAACCAAATTCTTTTTTCTCAAAATTTTGTACATCCAAATAAGTTGGAAGTATTGCTAAACTAACATTTCCAATCTTGGCATGTTCATAGGCAAATGTATGTAACAAAAAAATTAGTTCAATTAAAAGCCAAGTATCAATTCAAATTGATATTAACACCATATATACAAGCTTATATTCAATGTCTAGCGGTTAATCCACGTGGTAATCATCACTTTAATAGATGTGGGATTTTTCTTTTTACCAATTTTTTATGAATGGAATCAAATCAAAAGATTTAACTTGAAGGGAAACGGGTCAAATTGGTCTAACAGGTTGAAAGTCTTTCAGTCTATCATTACTGAATACCACCACCTAAATCATTTAATTCTGCGATTCACACTATTATTGTAACAACGATGTTCTTGTAATCAAAACTAACACAATAACTACGTTAAAAAAAATTAGCTAAGAAAGTACTAGCGGCTTAACCTAAACTGTTTTGACCCGTACTAAAACTGACCCATGTCTATCCCGGACCCGTTTTGACTTGTTTTAACCAAAACCTGACCATCTTGCCACCTCTAAAACTAATACCACCACCTAAATCATTCTATTCAGCGATTCACACAATAATTGTAACAACGATGTTTTTGTAATCTAAACTAACACAGTAACTGTTAAAAAAATTAGCTAAGAAAGTACTAGCGGCTCAACCTAAACTGTTTCGACCCGTACTAAAACGGAACCATGTCTGTCCCGGACCCGTTGACTTGTTTTAACCAAAACCTGCCCATCTTGCCGCCTCTAACTTAGCAACCCAATAGAAATGCCTCCAAAACAGAAAAGGTCTACAAATCTCTAATACAATAGAAGCACTACATACATCAGGCCATCGGGTAATCCGAGAAATAAGAGCATCAAAATCTTGATTCAATTATATTCTGGAAACGCAAAGATATTCTGGAAACGCAAAGATATTCTGGCATATCAGTCCAACTTTAATAATAGAACTTGAACGGACCTGAAGAGGCACAATAGGTAAATATCCAAGACGATCATTTGCTTTTGCAGCATTAAAAGTTCTATTGCAAGTCAGAAGTCTGATTCTTGAAGGTGTCAACTGGGGTACCTTCATCCCATATGGAGCAAAGATTTTATAAATACGCTCCACCATATGTGCAATAGGCATCATGACAGCTGCAGGAATCTTGATTCTTGGCCTGCAAACTACATAAAATCAGAAATAAAGACAAAGTGCTGCTAATATACTTTCTATCCTACAATGGTAAGTTCTTTGATGGATATTAACTGAAAATAGTGAAGTAAAGATCAAACAAATGAGCAATAATAATATGATTCATCTACTACAACTTATAGAACCTGTTGGATAAAAGATGCTCAAATAGAACATACCATGACAACGAAAGCAAGAAAATAATACCTTTCGTAGCCAAGACCAACAAGAATAAATGACATGAACTCCCAAAACTTGATTGGCTCCATATTGGTTATAAAGTAAGCCTGGAAAAAGAAGAAGCCATATATATAAAATAGGTAAAAATCTGATGTATATGGTTGTCAATGAGATAACTATTACAACAACTTTTCACATAGTCCAGGCGTTTTTAACTTTACTTATGTACAATCCACAAATACCTGCATATAGAAGCCATGCATATAGAAATATAGTATACAACACACCCCCATCAAATAACTCTTCCAGAATAGATTTAGTATCTAGTGAAACACGCAATGCATGAACATAATCATGTGGAAAGATCCCCTTTGTTGTAAAAACTAATGCTTATAGTTAATAACTACCGGCTTCCAATTACATGTAAATTCTTGCATTTACTGCCCTATTAACAGAACCTTTAGCATTTGCTGCACACGTATTATGGGGTTTCTTTTCTAAATAGTAGCATGCTTCATGTATATTAAAGCACCAGATTAACATTTAACTAGGGGTGTAAATGAGCCAAGCTACTCGAGCTCGACTCGTTAAAAACTCAACTCGAGCCGAGCTTAAACATAGTTTGGAGCTCGTTTAATAAACGAGCTCGAGCTCGAACAGGCTCACGAGCCTAAACGAGCTTTTTGTTTATATACATACAATATTTTTTATATAACTAATATAATTATTATATTATAATATATATAATAACATAATGATAATTATTTTATATATAAGATATAATACTTAGTATAATAAATAATAATAGTAAATCTTATCATATATAGTAAAAAGATTACACGAAAAATAAATAAATATTATAGATTAATAAAATAAATAATATTATAGAATAAACGAGTCGAGCACGAGCCAAGCTCGAGCTTGGGTAGTACCAAACGAGCCGAGCCCGAGCTTTATATACTAGGCTCGAAACGAGCCGAGCTCGAGCTCAATGAATTTTAAACGAGCCCAGTCGAGCTCACGCCTAGTCGAGCTCGAGCTCAGCTCGTTTACACCCCTAGCATCTATCAAATATTGTGTAGATATTATGCAATCCAATTGAAGAAGGAAGATTTAATTACCTCGCCTGCAGCTCTCTTTGATGCAGTCCCATCTGATGCAAGAGCTCTCTCAGCACACACATGAGCATGTGCAACATTTTCAACATATGTGAAGTCATACATGTTTGTGCCATCCCCAATAATGAACTGTAACCAAGGAATCGAAACAAATTGTACAACATTACAATCTAGTTCGATACTTCTAAATAACCGGTTCTCACTTCGGAATAGTTTATGTTCACATCCGGAAGCAAACAAAACCAAACCAGTTTTTTCCTAGAATGATTTAGAGTAAATTACATTGCTAGTCCCTCTGGTTGTCCATATATTACAATCCAGTCCCCGGCTCGGGTATTGTGCGTATACAGTCCCTTGACCTGGGCTTTTATTTCACTGCCAAAATCCCTAGCCCTAACGAGTGTCAAGTTCTGGCCCTAATGAGTGTCAAGTTCTAGCCCTAACGAGTGTCAAGTTTTGCCAGTTATCTCTGGTCACGTGCGTCGCACACGAGGATATTTTGTTTCACCGTCAGTCCCAGGAGAAAACGAACGTGACTTGTGTAATCGGACAAAATTAACACTCGTTACGGCCAGGGACTGGCGGTGAAACAAAAACCCGGGTCACAATACTCGACCCTGGGACTGGCAATGTATATATGGACAACCACTGGGACTGGCAATGTATATATGGACAACCACAGGGACTGGTAATGTAATTTACTCAATGATTTATTTTTCAAACTCAAACCAATGCATTTATTTATATATTTCTCAAAATATAAAGACCACGTTTTTTATTCGTTTACAGCCCAGTATGAAGCCGAACTTGCTCTAAGTCAGAACTTAGAGTGATGAAGACCTTGAAATTGACGGGCATGGAGATGATGCTTACAATTGTCTGTTATAAGAACTTACAAGTTCAATCTCACATTAAAACAACCAAAGTAATTCATTACCTTCGATTTCCCGGCCCTTGCTGCAGCAACTAAAGATGGAACAAGCAACTTATCACCAGGACCAAAAATGCTGCTAGGACGGATGCAGCATGTTAAAAGTCCATTAATGCCATTTGCCTTAATAACTAGTGCCTCTCCCTCGGCTTTAGTTTCAGAATATGAATCATTGTGCTGAAACATGAACATAAATATCATTGCTTATCTAAATGACTCGATAGATCACCACGTAAGAGTAAAATATTCTGATGGAACTTTGAGATTATTGAAATTCACATTAATCTTATTTTAAAATATATGCAAATTCATAATGAACACAATACCTTAGACGGATACGGCAATGATTCTTCTCCATTATATATTCCATGTATCCCATCAAAGACAACACTAGGAGAACTAGTATAGATAAGCCTCTTCACGTTGTGTTTAGTACAGGCTTCAATTACGTTTTTGGTACCTGTAGGTCCAAATACTGAAAGTCAAATTGCAAAGCTGGATAAAGAAAATGTATTGCCAAAGTTTTCAAAGTTAATAATCTCTCATCTGATACGTCGGACCTCAAATATTAACTGAACTATGCTCATTGTCATTATTTTTACCTAGCACATTCACTGAATGATGCAGCTTGTAGTTATTAATGGATGAATCTGGTGCAGCCATATGGAAAACAACTTCAGCCCCTTCACAAGCTGCAAGACACAAAAAACATAAACTGCCAAGTCAATTTGAGAACCAATGACCATACATGATCTAGTTTTTTTATTGAAACCACCCCATTCCCAGAAAATATGTAAACAGAGAAAAAGAATAAAAAAACAAAATGACATAATGTCTCCAAATTGCCACAGTAACCAAGAATCTCGACAAATAATAAAACCCTCTCATACCATTATAGTAAATAAACACCATGTGTAAATACTTTTATGCCGTTTATATAACAAGGCAGTCTCTCCATGTATTGTTTAATTAAACAGCCAACCGTTAGTATCCTACCATAAAAAAAGATTGATTTTCAGACACTTTTGTTTCAACTCGTCAATCACAACTGTAACGTTATCATTCAATTCAATTTTTTATATGCTCAGAGATTGGTTCTCCAATATTTACTCTATCCATGTATATAGAGTACAAATCTTCCTTTAAGAAAATACCTATCAATTTACCCAATACTCCTTCACTAACTTCATTAAGCAACGGGTCTTAATAAGTTCCCTCGTTCTCTAACCTCATCAATTGTTTTCCTAAAAGCCTTAGCTTCTCTTTGCTATTGCATATAATGTAACATTGTAACTTAAATCATTTTCTCCATTTGTACATTGACCGATTCATATACATCTTTCCCACTTCTTTTCATTTTTAGTTCTTATTCTTGAACAACTTTCACATGATTTACTATTAATATTCTTCTTTTTAGCTACTTTGTACTTCTATTATCTATGCACTCTTTTTCTAACAAGTAACAAACTAACAACCACACAAGAATTTTTCTTCCCATTGACAACCTCTTGTTAATTGTTTCACCACTGAATTCTCATTAATAATAAAGGTTAAACTTGACATCAGACGTGTTCTGCTATCATAAAAAACATACCTACTTAAGATGCATTAATAGGAAAAGCTTGGCAGAGCATAAAATCACAGATTTATGATGAAAACCTGGCCATAATATGTTTAGATTCTCAAAGATTACAGTTTCAATTTCAGTGCAAATTGCAAAGTATGGGTGACAAAAGTTTCAGCAATGGATGATTTCTTATCTCTAATTGCAAACAAAAATAAAGCTAAATCAGAAAACAAACTATTTTACCTTTGTTTACTTGAGATTTGTCACGGAGATCCATAGATACATACTGAGCACGGCCTAATCGTAAAGCTTGACCAAGGTTTCCCTTCTCCTCATGTGCTTCCAGCTTAATATCAGGTCCCAAATCAGCAATCCGAACCGAATATATTTCATACCGGATTAGCATTTCAACTAAATGACGTGCCGCAAAACCTCTTCCACCTGTAACAACACACCACCTCTCTTGCGGAGCTGCCATTTCTTACTACTGATTCACCCCTATAATAACACAACCATTAGAAATCACACATATCCTAAACAAAAGAACACCTTCAAACCCGACTCGCCATTAAATTGATAACCTAACTGTTGATTCAATTTAGAGCATTATTCTAAGTCTATTTGTCAAACCTCATGCTTTTCAAATGGGCAATGATATTTCCATCGGCTAAATTTCATCATACACGGAGTTGATGTAAATTGACATTTTTGCGCTCTAAATGTTTTTACAGATGGACACATTTACACACGTACTTCAATTTTTCTTTTCATCTACACTTGATCATCTTTCTTTACAACTCACAAACTATATTACAGTAGTAAACTAAACATCCAAAGATATTTCCTCCATTCTGTTGTCTTGAATTCACAAAATAAACTAAAAACTATTGAAATGAACAGCAGCAACAATTTTCCATATGAGAAATCAAACTTGCAATTTCATCGTATAAACTAAATTTTGTAACACTTTATCACATACATAAACCAAAATACCCTTCATCTTCTTCATCAAACACCTGACTTTTTCTAAAAAATATAACTCCCTCCTCAAATCATCCTTTTTACAAAAAAAAACACAAATCATATACACAAACATAAACAAAATCAAATTCTTCAAACACAAACAGAATCTAATAACAAAAACAACTAAAATCAAAATCTATCAAACAACCAAGAATCAAGAATAAAAATCAGAAACTGAAATCGGACTTGCAAACGGATCCGAAATTAAACCGAAATTAAGGAAATATGTTAAGGACCTGCAATGTGTGGCCGGAGAACGCAAATGGAACTTGAGAACGCGGTCTGAATGGGATCTGACTTTGGATCTATAGACGCGAACACAAATTGAGAACGAAAATGGATCTGGCGGAGGCACAGCTCGATTACGAAGACTTTAAACGGTGGTTGTGCTTGCCGGAGGTGTAACACCACCGAGATTACAGGCGTGACGCAACTAAACCTTCCGGTGGTGGTAGTTGTTGAATTCTGAATGGTGGTGATGGGTGGGCTGATTTCCGGGTGATGGTGGTGGAAAATGAGAGGGAGGGGAATGTACAGTTAGGTCGGAGGGACATAAATGTCAATTGACTTTACATGTATGTGTATGAAGTAAACTAGCACGTGGAAATATCAGCTACATTTACATGTATGTATGTGTATGAAGTAAACTAGCAATTTCTCATAAAATGTTAGATCCTACTATTATTGAAGTCGAAATATGCATTCACTAATCAATGTTGTTCGGAGTTAAAATCACATAAAATAAAGGATCTAAAAAACCTAATTCAACAAGTAAATATCGTATAAATAATCAGTAAATTAACCGATTATCGCATCAAAAATAGCAGATAATTTAACGATACTTACAAATCTAGGTTTTCAATTTGCTGTAATGAAATCTAATTTCTATAAAATATGTGTAATTATGAATTATGAATTAAATAAATAACATAGCATTTTGATTTTAAACATAAAAATCACTTTTATAATAATATATTTGCATGTTTATGTACGGATTGGGTGAAATATAATATCTAGTTTAATGTAGAAATTTATAATTGAACAATATAAACAAGATGTGCAACGATTCTTGAATGTTATACTCAACAAACTGAACGATTACAACTCATATTAACGAGACTATGATACGAACACAATCATACAAATACGAAGACTAATTACTAATCAACAAAATGAAATATGAAAACTCTAATTTCTAGAGAAGGGGATATAAAATAGTTGGGAACGTTTTGAGTGTGTATTGGTGGTCAATCTTCTGACGTCTGAACTCTTAACTTTTGCTTTTGTATTGACCAGTTACACTAAAGCCTTTCAGTGTCCAAACCGTACAGCATTAGTACTTGTATTCTCTCCACTTAAGCACTACAGGCCCTTCACCTTTATACTCCATATTAAGTAATTTTGGTCCCTCAAACTCTACACTTTTCACGAACTCAGCACTTGACTAATTCTATTCTCGCGAAAGTAACCTTCGAACTATTCATGTGTATCACTTCAGCCCTCCATATACGCATCGTGTTTTCAAATTTCCAAAGACTAAATTCAATACAAAAAATGTTCCAAACTAAGATTGTAAACACGTAATAATCAAGTTAACACGTAATAAGACTAAATCAAATTAACGTAATCAAGTTAACTCGTAATAAGAATAAATCAAGTTAACACGTAATAATCACTTTTTTTCTTAAAAAAATCATTGTTTGAAAAACTTCCAACACTTTGGCAAGAAAAAGAAAAAAAACAATATTTAGCTCCAAGTTTTTTGTTCTTTGATTCGTTTATGTTCATTACTGTTTAAAAGTAACTCTTAAACACTGTATTTGAAAAAGTTGTTACATCAAGTCTGTATTGAAACATTATTTATAAAGCCTAAGTTTCCCTCAAACGATTCCAACATTGTAGAACAAATGTTTAGAGATATATACAAAAGAAAGATCTAGAAGAAAGAACTTTCCTGATCACCATCGGTCTACAAGCTGTATGAACACAGCGCAAAAAAAAAATCAATTGAAATTTATGTTATTATAGCAAAGTTAAAAAAGAACCATCCACTAAATCAGATAAAGACAAGATTCTGTTAACGTTAAGACAAGATTATGTTAACGTTGCAGATTTTCAAACATAGAACAACTTTTTGTAGCAACTATATAAAATATACCAGAAAGCATATACCAAGATTCACAAGACTAAACATGCCACAAACATATCTAGATCAAGATTTCAATCAAAGGATTGAATAAGACTTCAGAAACGATCTGAATAAGACAGTGAATCACACAATTCAATAAGACAACAGAAACAAACTTCTAAATGAATAGTGAATTTTAAATTCACATCCAAAAAGAATACTAAGATCGAATGTCTCATCACACAAACATAAAACATTTACGTAACAATAGAAACAACATAACATAAAACATATTCTGATCAAAGACAGAGAACCACAATACAAATTCAGATTGTAGGTTGTGTCCCGTATAACAACAACAACAACAAAAAAAAATAATCTTAAACAAATTTGAGAGCAAATGTTGGAGAATAAAGGCGGCTTCTTTGATTAAATAACATGAGATTATTGCACATTCCAGGAAAGTAAACAATGTTTACTATAATACAATACACGTGGATTAATTAAAATGATACTTAAAGTTTTATTATGAACGCGATGGTCATTATCCATCAATGGTAAGGATGCACATGAATCAAATTTTCAAAACAAGTGGACTTGACTCTTGAGTATTATATAGATTTGAATTCCTATTGCAAGTCAACCACTAATTTTGACCCAATCCATCCAAATCCAGACATGGATACTGTGTAATTTTTATTAGATCACAATTTGTAAATTATGTACGTCTCATCATTTATCTAATAAAACCCTCCAAATCCAGACATGGATACCATGTATGTTTGTTAGATCACAAGTTGAATAAATTATATATTTTGTATGACAGTTAATAACAAAGAAATGATGTTTGGTAAACTATAACCATTATTCTTAATGTTTCCTTTATTAACAAGACAAGACGATGATGTCTGGAAAGTGTTAACATGGTAGTGTTAAATTAGACTTGAACACGAACTAATAATTCGGTGGGACTTCTTAACATTTTTTAGCGTTACGCGAGATGGTGTAGAAATGGTAGTACTTACAACGACCTTTAAGCCAAACTACGTAGTTTTTTGATTTCTGGATCAACATTTTACTCCAACCAATATTGGTATAATTTAATTATTCGATAAAAACTCGACTCGGTTGGAAATTTTGATAATAATAAAGATGAAAAAAAAAAAAACATAGAACAAAAAAAGAGTGAAGGGTGTTGAAAGTTGACTAGTCTAGTAGACTAAATACGCGTTAGGAACCGGATGATTGCTATTTTGGGCTTTCCAGATTGGACCACATCCCAACCAAGGAACCTTCTTCCCTCTTACTAGCAAATTTTTTTATGGATACATAGACCGTTGTTTTAAAGGTTTTTGTATTATATTTGCTATAAATAATGAGTAATATAAACACCATCGTCAGTAAATATTATTATTATTACATCAGGAATATAATGTTTCATATGAATAAGATTATACATTTATACTTAGTCCGATAATCACTAATTACTTTCGTAATCGTTGTTACTTATATAACTAGCAATTTACAAGTGTAACTATATAACAGAGTTTGTCAAGATCGTGATCTTATCTAGGGTCTTTTTCGTCTTCACAATATCGAGATTCTAAGATCGGATCGGAATCTTAAGATTCTACTTGTACACTATAATCTCATACATATCTTTTATAATACATCTAAAAGATCAAATGCATGAAAAATTAATTAAATTTTTATACTTTAAACACTATAACATTAATTCAACACTTATTATATATAGCGACTTAGATTACTATATTTGTTATTAAAGATCTCGAATTTTTGTGTGTAAAACTATTTTAGTTGAATAATTGATTAGTTTTATGAGAAGTAATTGATTAAATGTAGAACATATTAGCCTTTTATTAGACAACATCAACTAATTTATATTTTGTTAACTCGTTAATTTATGTTAAGTAAGATCGGATCGGATTGAGATCGTAAGATCCTATGCTCAAAATCGACATAGGATCGGGATCCTAAGCAGATCCAATGATTTTAAGATCCTACGTAAGATCGGGATCGTTTTCGTCGATGGAGATCGTAAAATCGTAAGATCTTAAAATCAAGATCGAGATCTTAACAACTATTAATTAAGACCATGATTAAATAATAAGTGTAACGACCATTTTCACCTAACTTCCCCTCTTCCACGCACAAAGAAATCCGTTGCAAGTTAATGTGGGTGTTGTAACTTGTAACCGCATAGACGATTGGCCCAAACACTTTTAATCAACATATACAAAACAATGATAACTGACAACGTTGACCGACGCACACGCTTCGACCCGAGAATAATATGTAAAAAGACAATACTGAGCATACACTCGAGACGCGAGACCGTAACTATCTAAAAAAAGTGACACTAGCTATAGTTTTTCAAGTATCCAAATAAACAAAAGTAAAATAATATCATATCAATTAAAAGTATCAACTCAAAAATTCCATACCAATGTAGTCTCTCATTTTTGTCATTTCTTTTTGCTAATCGTATTTACATATACATTTGTATGATTAATATACTAACAATATAATATTAATCACTAACCAGTAACCACCACTACCCATATGACCATATCCACTAATTACTAACAACCAACTCGCCATCGCCGTTGCGGTCACCGTAATAGTCAACAATCCCGGAAGCAGCCCACAATCTTTCATTAAACGAATCTTGTAAATCCTCCGAGATAAACGAAGTCCGACATAAGGGACACGTTTTCTGATCATGATCCATCCAACGGTCCAAACAACTCTTATGAAAAACATGTCTGCAATTCGTCAACCGCCGGATCTCATCTTCACCGTCAAAGTCATACAGACACACCGCACAACTTTCCGGCGCGTCCACCAGCTCCGAGTATTTCACCACCGGAAGTAACTCACGCATCAACACTGCTGAAACTGATTGATACTGTATCACGGATTCCGGTCGGGTCGGGTCTGTTGAAAATTCGGGTTCTAAAAAATCCCCGAGACCCACGAATCTAAAAATTGTCGATATAAGTTTACGAATTAACCCCAAAAATGTTAAAATGTGAATTAAAAGTTTCGGCAGAAATAACTCCGTGTACCCGACCGGAAAACCCATTCTTATTAATTAATATAAATTAAATAATTTAATAAGCAACGCACGAGTATTAGAACAACTGGATGCGAAGTTATAGGAATTTGAATTGGGTGTCAAAACGATGACGTATAGATTGGATTGAAGTTGAGAGAGTTATAGCGTCCCGTGAGATTTATGTTGGTGTGTTTGATTTGTTTATATAGGGGAGATCGGAAAAGAAGGGGTGTGAATTGGATTAATGGAAAGTTGAGGGGGTGGGATTGAAATAATGAGGAAGTTCCAGTACTATGATTGGACCACTGACACGTTGTTTGAAAGGATTGATTACACGTTAAGTTGTTGCTATTTTTTTTTTACTGTCACACGTAAAAAAAAACAGTAACGAAAAAAAATTACACAAATTATTTTTTAAGTTTAATTCAAATTTCTATAGTCATTTATAAAATTTAATTACATCAATTATTATTTCTTTTCAATCTTATCACTCTAATAGTCCTTTTATCTAACGATTTCTGTTAAAAAATTATGTGTAATATTTTTTTATTCTTTATTTTTTTAAAGTAAAATATAAATTATAAATCTAAAATATGTATATATATTTATTAGGTGTATAAAACGTCTTTTTCTTCTTTCCCATAGAAGTTAGCAAATTTATCATCAAATTCGATCATGTTATTCACTAAAACGTCAATTATAGTCTACCACCATCTTTCACCATCCAAGGACCCTCTGTCACCTGTTCATCTTATCTTATCACGACTTTGTTAGCACCCGCCTCTTCTCTTTGGCATCCATTCCTTACTTGAAAAACATCTCTTACGAAAATTCTAGCTTTAAAGTAAAATGTCGTTGAAAACTAAGAATCAAATATGTGACTCGTAATCTTTAAGTCACAAATGTATGATTTGAGTGGTGAAAGATAGTGGCGGATTTGGGTTGTTGACTATAAAATTTGATGTTTCAGTGGGAAAAATGAAAATGGTATTATGTGCACCTAATAATGTGTAGATTTTATAATTTATATTTTACTCAAAGATTTAAAAGAATAATTTTTTTTCACCCGTGGTCTTTTTTAACGGAGAGTTCACGATCATTAATCTAAAGGACTATTAACGTAACAAGTTTCAAAATAAATGATGGTCGGTGTAATTAAACTTTGTAAATGACTACCAGTAAAATTTGAGATAAACTTAAATGACGATTTGTGTACTTTTCTCAATAAATAATACCTGATTTTTTACTCCTTTTTTTAACTTCATTATTGCATACATATTCAGAAAATCTAAAATATTGATTATTTTTTTGTTATTTTATGATTATTGTTTTATCATCATTGCATGTTCCCTAACACTTAACTACTATCACATTAAAATTGCTTTTATATTAAAAATATATAGGTATGTTTGAAAAGCTAACTAGGATGAGCGAGTCTTAATTTACGACCCTTAATTTTGTTGTAATTTGATACAACTATATAAGTAATAGTTTTCCCATAGTGTAACAAAATATCCACCAATGTTTATTTTTTAATCAACAACCTAGTTTTTGGACTTTTACAATTTTGTGATACAATAAAATAAATTATCACTTTCAAAATTATATTACAACAATGGTTGATTGGATAATATTATTTTTTTTAGTTATGAATTATGATGATGATGATGTGATTTAGTTCATTCGTAACCAATCAACTTATTATTAATTTAATAATAATCCCAAGTTTATCATCAACATCTATATCAATTAAACAATTTCTTATGTCATAACCCCAAGTAGTAGATAGAGATGTAGTGTTATGTCACGTTCCAACTTGCAAAAATAATTCTAGTCCATTTTTCTTAATTAATTAAAATCCTATCAAAACATGATATGAAAATGTGTATCTTGATTTTTAATTTAAATAAGATTAATTGGCCATATGTTTACCATTCCTAAATAGATTAAAATTTTGTATTTTGGTAATCAAAATAAGTATATTGGAGCTAGTTGTATTCTCCGTGTAGAGTTTTGATAAATGACTATGATAAGATTTTATTTGCCCCTCGCATTGCGAGGTGATTCTAACCTAATACTACATAATAAGATGATCATGATAGAGTGAACAATATAACTTTTGTTAATAATAAGAATATTGTCAATAAACAAACAGGATTAGTTTAAAGTTGAGACATCTCATATGTCTTGCAACTTTTGTTCAATCAATTACATGACATATATGAAAAGGCAATAACAATGCTTCATATTTCTAGCTAGATTAATCAATTTAATTATACTTGAAAAATAATAACTTTTACAAATCTCAAGTTACAAAATAAAATTATTTACTCTCTAATATAAGTATTTATTCGTTATTATCTTTTTTTAGTGTTTTATGAAAAAGAAAACCTCCATCAAATTTGTGAAAATTTTAGAAGTTGATCTTGATTTAGAGTTGAAAGAGAAAGAGAAATGAAGTTGCTTTGAGAAAAGTAATGAGATATATAAAAGTAGAAAACATTTATATATGTTTACTAGCATACCACCCGCACTATACAGCAAAATACGAATGTTATAGATAGTGACTCGACTCGATGTATCTTTATCAGAGTGAGGTTCAAATGATAATGAATTTTTTTGTGAGAATTAAGGAACCAATAGGAATGTGCTACGTGTCGCAAAATTTACTTTCCCCCACATTTTTAAAAAATAAATATCTCAAAAATGGCTCATTAAAAATTATAAAGATTGCACCATAAAAATCATTATTTTTTTCTCTTCAATTAGACATCCACAAAGTATGCTTTGGATGACTTTTTTTTGTGGATTTTACAAATTGTACAAGGATGCCTTGTGAGATCTCTAATCAAAGAAGAAGAAAAAACTCTGATTTTTATGGTGCAGTTCTTATGATTTTTCGACTTACCGTATGTGAAATATTGAATTTTTAAAAACGTTGGAGAAAGTGAGTTTTGTGACACGTGACACGTTCTTATTGATTCATTTATTCTCACGGAAAGTTGTTGTACTTATTTGAACCCCGCTTTTATATATATATATATATATATATATATATATATATATATATATATATATATATATATATTGTGACACATGAATTTCACAATTTCTCTCTCGTTTTATTTACCGACTGATTCGACATGTGTACCACCAAATATTTTAAGCCTTATTTTAGACACAAATGTTAGGCACATGAAGGTTTCACCGTAGAGTACCAAAAACTTGATTAAAGATTTATGAAAGAATAAGTTAGGTTTAATAATACAATTTTTGACCAATAAATTTCATTTCATTTATATTCTCTATTTATATTCATCAATCATTTTAATATTCCATCAATCAAATCTGTAAGCCTAATTTTAGGTCTATTAATTTTAGGACAATGATAAATTCACCACACCTTTTTAATAAATTCACCAAAATTGTGTATATGTACGATACAACTTCTTAATGCATAATTTTACTTGATTTTTCAAAAAGTCTTATCAGCACCCGTGTAATAAAAAAATAATATTTTAAATAATTTAAAATGTAAACTTTATTTGAACAATTTTAAAAAATATATATTAGTATTTTATAAAATTAGGATCATGCTAAATGAACCAAATAAATTTCTTTAACATACCAAGTTAACTCATTATTATTAGTTAATAATTATGTTTTTTAACTATTCAAGATGCATTTATTGGTATCTGATCATTATTAGTTAACCTTTTTTTCTTTTATCATTTTATCGTTTTTGCCTTTTCTTTTTATTTAATTAATGATTTTGTTATATTATTATTATTAATTCTAATATTAATTATTGGATGTATCATATATATATATATATATATATATATATGTGTGTGATAAATACCAATATATATTCTTGTCATATTTTGTGTGTGTTTATTAATAGTTTTTACTACTTAAATTAAGATATAATAAAATAAATGAAATTATAAACAAAATATGGACAACAAATTAACTAATGCACAATACGCTAAGAATCACCAATGAGATATTACTGCATGAAAATTGTGTAAAGTGAAATAGTTATTTAAACTTCATTTTTAAATTAGTAAATTAAGGAGAATGTGGTGTATTTAGTAGGTCCCTAAAATTAAAATTAAAGAGAGATAACAAAAAACATGAAAAATAGAGAAAGCACATGGATACATTGTACCTTGAGAATATTGTACTAGAAGTTGTACAGTGAAAAAAATGATTTATGTTCAGTCCAAAACTGGATTTGACTGGATATCATGCTACCTGCAGTTAATTTTGACTATTTGTACTACATTCCATGTTCATTTCACCTTTCTTCTTATTTTTATTTTTCGTTGATTTCCATCTTTAAAATTTCAACAAAACTTTATCCAATTAAGAAAAAATTAAACGGGTTATCTACGTGGTTCATTCAAAAAATCACGTGCTCGACATGTGAGGGTACAATGTTCAATTTTAGTTATTAAAATTTTTATTATTTTTTTAAGAATTTATTTAATGATAGCCCTTAGAGCTATGTTTAAGAAATTTTTTTTGTGCATAAATGATGGTAAATTAGAGTTAGTGGGGTGGTTATTAGAAGTGAGTGAGGTGGTTATGTCTATAGTACAACAAAGTATTGCATGTCTAAATATTTTAAACATAACCATAATGGCTTTCTTTAGAAAAATCATTTTTTTAATTTTAATTTCTCTTTTTAATTTTATTTCCTTTTTATTATCATCATACAAAATCCAGATGCTTTCTTTCATTTTTCTCGTCACCGTACACCCATTATCATAATCATCATCAACGCCACTCTTCATCATCACCATCATGTTTTCTTTTTTACTTACAACATAATAAATCAACATTATTTCCAAAAATTGAACCTAACAAAATCAAATTAAGTATGCAATCATGAGTCTCCACATCATGTAAAATCCTATTTAAACAAAAAATGAATGTAAACACCAAACAAAAAAACATCAGCCAAAAGACCGGAGGCCAAGCAGAAATCGCTGCCGGAAACAACCGGTTTCGTTCGAAAAACCATCAACCAAAAAATCATATTCGTGTAATACAGATCTAAAGCAGCCGGTTCGATACGAAACCTTTGTTGTTTTCTCCGTTGGAAGTCATCGGAAACCTGCAGGTCGACTAATCGGTGACTGTGAAGATGATGACGAGGGTTGGAACAGAGACGACAGTAGGTTCGAGCGGCTTCCGGTAACTTTTGGCCTAATGCAAAATGCCAGATCTCCTTGTAGGAATCTGAATCTGCTGCTGTGTTTGATTTTTGGATATGTAAAATATAATGTGTAAAATAGTTTATGTGTTGTAAGAATTTGAGATAGCAAGTTGCAGTGGTGGTGGGTGTAATGGGTTTTTGGGATAAAAGATTAGATGATGGTGATGATGAGTTTTTGGAAATAAATTTTGGTGATGTAAGAATTATATTTTGATGATGAAGAAAATAATCTAATGCTATATTAGGTTTGATATGACTATACTGATGATCGATATGTGTAATGAAAAGATTATTAAAAAGTAAATTAACAAAATATATTTAAAAAGGAAATATTAAATTAAATGAACTAAAAAAATACACAGATGGTCTTTGTGTTTTGTACATGACCACTGTATCCTCACATACCGTGCACGTTACTCATTTTAACAGACATAGATAACAACCGTTAACGAGAAGAACTGTCCGCGCAAGATGTAGCAACCACAAAGATGACCGGTGTAAAAAAAAAGTGTTAGAAACGACCGTTGCATTTTTACAACCCATGTAATTTTTTTCTCCAATTAATTTGCTTGTCACAAATAGAAAAGAAAAAAAAATGTACAGTAAAATATGGTTGTAATGTTGAGTATTATTGTTTTAATTTCACTAGTTTGTTAAGTGATCAATGGAAAGTGATATGGGTAACATAATCTATATTTGTAATGGGACACATGCCAATCTATTAAAACATTTCTTTGTTTTAAACTGACAGGTTATTCGAAGAAGACGGGTGTTAAAGATGTACGCAGCCTAATTGAAATTTTTCGTTATCGTTTTTGACCATTTACTTGGCCACCCCCGAATGTGCAGATAATGAAGCTTAAACCTGAAATCTCTTGTGATGATATTAGAACGTCAACCACCCGATCATATTACGAATGTGCAAAATATACAATCAATTATATTTTATATACAATATATATAAAAAACAAGATGGTTTTGGAATATATGAAAAGCACTAGTTAACACATAGCGAATATTATCGGTCCCATGTTGTAAATGGTGCACTATGCATGAAACTTCGGACTAATTTTGTTCCAATGTCAATTATAACTTTTATGATTGAAGTGCCCCAAAAATAATACAAAGAAAGAAACAAATGAAAAACCAAACACAAAGTTTCCAATTTTAAGTATTTTATGGTCCTTAAGTTGTTACATTTTTAAATAGTACGGTGGTAATGTAGCTTCTAGTAATTTGAGAAAGTGTACATTGAAAGTTACACATTTAAGAGTAAGTGTTTAGCTTCTTAAATAAACTTAAAAGTTGATTTTTTTGTAGCTTTTTTTGTAAGATACTCCTTATTAACCTTAATCAAAACGTGACACAAATGAAGTTATATAACTTTTAAATGTTGTAAAATAGAAACGTATGTAAACGCTATAAGAAAAGTCAATTGAATGTCACAAGTCAACTATAAATTACAATTAGTCAACGATGTATTTTGAAATACATTTGGTCTTTTATCAGTGCAACTTTATCTAAAGAATAATATGAACATTGTTATACCTAAATCAAATACGATTTTAGGTCTGTTACTGTTCCTCTCTGCTCACGTCTTGTTAGGTGGAGGTTTTGCAGTGAATGTTGTAGCTTGTATGATTTATCCGTACTCTGTTTATGGTAATTTTAGTCTGTTTTTCAAATGGGTGTGGGAGGGTAGTGAATGTGACTATATATGTGAGTCAATTAGATTCAACTAGAGTTAAACCGAAAGCAATTGTATTGATTATAAAATATTATTTTCAATCTTTCAAATATAAATTGTGTCACTAAAAGTGAGTAGAAGGGCCATAGCCAAAAAGGAAAAAGAGAGAAAATGTGATCCGGTGAAGGTGTATGGCCAGGAGCGGGCCATGGCGTTGGCAATTTGCAACCAAAGTGGTGGTTTTCTTTTGGAATTCCATATGTGAAAAAGTCGTACAATATTCCAATGAAATGAAAATTTTCTAATATATTAATATATACAAATATATTAATGGTCTTGTTAAATTCACTTGGGGAGCTAGGAGTGTTATGAAATTGCATTTTAAAGAGACTATTTAATTATCGTGTTGATAAAAATCAAATAGCCTCTCTAGACGCATTCTACTTTATTGTAGATGTACAACTCTCTACATTTTACCTCCCTAATACCCCGATTTTGATGACAAAAGTAAATAACTTGAAAACGCAATTTTGAGAAACTAAGTTAGGATACGTTTAAAATTGTTTTGAAAATGTAATATCAAACACCCTCTCAATTTGAAGTACACATAGCCTAAAAATGAGGATTGAACATTTATGTACATGAAAAATTACTTGAGGTTGTTTGCATACTCAATGAACAAAAGTTAGTTATTTTTTCCTGACATTTATGTACAAATAGCCTAAAAATGTTGCCCCTTTAATATATTTATTTTATAATTTCTCTTGATTATTTTTGGTTTTATTAACTTGCCTGATTCCTAACAAGGTATACTACATTTTAATTCATTTCAATATTTTACTAAAATTTCTCATTTATT
Source organism: Gnaphalium uliginosum (assembly GCA_963930675.1). Taxonomy (NCBI): domain Eukaryota; kingdom Viridiplantae; phylum Streptophyta; class Magnoliopsida; order Asterales; family Asteraceae; genus Gnaphalium; species Gnaphalium uliginosum. Next base: position 43,930,280 of record OZ005685.1, on the reverse strand, counting down.
TAGTCATATATCTCATTATGCATTCGTATTTAGTAATTAGCATCAATGTATCTTCGATTCATCGCTATATTGACCATTTGACCTCATTAAACGAATAATTATCATTTGCGTGTCCAAATTGAGTTTCTTATATTTACCAACCATTTTCTTCGATCCATAAAACCAACGTTATCAACTACGTAGTCTTGTCATGCTTATTATGTTTTGTCACGTTTAAGACATGTACTTATAAATTGTTTCAAAAATTATGGTGAAGTACACAACACGACAATTAAATATATGTCCCGACTATAAGAGTAACAAATAAATCTATAACATCATACGTATACGTATGTGAAATCTTTTTCGTTGATCCGGCCCTTTATATGTTGTTATTTAAAAAATTCAATATAATAATTTTCTATTTTAGAAAGTGAGATTAGTATCTCAGAATGAATCTAATTTGTACCAAATATGTGTGCTTAACTTACATTTGCTATTTTTAATTTTGCAAACTTTTCAAAAACTATGTTTTGATGCGTTTTGATTATGTGTCACATGACAATAGTAGAGATCGACACATCATTAAAACACGTTAAAAGACATCACTTGAAAAGTTTGCAACATTAAAAACAGCAAATGTAAGTTGAGTACATGCAACTAACATATGTTACAAATTGAATGCATTTCTCCACATCGAGATCTTAAAAAATTACACTTGTAGAGATTAATTTGTCTAGTTTCATTTAAAGTTTATAGTCTTTAATTTATTTCAACAATAATAAATAACTAAGAAAACCACAAAAAGATTAGTATCTAAAGTAAAATACACAATGACCCACGACAAGAACAACAAGAAAGATTAGTATCTAAAATATTGAAATATTAAGAATAAAAGTAAAATAGACTAGACAATAAAATCACATTCTAAAGCCCGACCGTGTTGGACCGGGGTCTTTGCTGTGAGTTTGACTCCACCGGTCCACGAATCTCCACGTCATCATTTGCTATTTTCTTTTGGTTCTTGTGTAAAATGTAAATTGTTCATTTGTTCCCTCCTATATTTTTTCCTTTTTCCGTATACACCCCCGAACTTTTCTTTTGCACCAAATGATATCAACTTCAAGAAACCATTACATTTCGGTCATATAAAAAACAATTTTGATAACGATCATTTACGGACATATGAATTCATGAAATAATCATGACAATTACCTAACTTACTTGTATCTGTTTAAATGGTAAATCTATTTTAAAAAAAAAAAAGTTTGAAAAGTAAAAGAGAATTTTTTACTATGAAATACTTGTTGGTTGAACTATACGACGAAAATTGAAAATGAAAGTATCGCAACTATTAAATTTGAATGTGGATGTAACGTCTTACAACGAGCACCATGAAATTTGTTTATTTGAATTTTAAATATTTCAATGTATTCGAAAGTTATGCATCTATTGTGTACGATAGGTAATTTCCATTCAAATGTAAGTAATTGCGAGTTAAATTGACAGTTAAATTAATATATTTATTGATGATTGAAGATTAAATTGACTAATTGAGGCGTTTAAACAATGTTTTATTCAATCTTAAATCAAATGAAACATTCATTCACTATGTAGTTAAGATAAGTATGACATATCATAAATAAATAAATTTCAATAATCCAATCCTATAATTTAAGTGGTCAAAAAAGGTGATTAAGCCAGCTAAACTAATTTAATAAGTTAATCCCAATACAATTAGTAATGTACACATGCTTAAAATGGAATAATATTTTTATATAATTAATCAACCAAAGATATGATATGTATGGGATTACTTCCAAAATCCAAAAGCCAAAATCCCAATTTTTAAAGCATCTATTCTTATTAAAAAAATGTCAATCACTTCATTTGAACATGTTTTAAAAAGTTACTTTTTATTTTGCATATATTTTACTACAAAAATCTATAAAAGTTACAATCTCACGTCATATATAATGATTTAAATCTGATAATTGTTAAGTGAGTAAGTTACAAAAATGAGATGCAAGATTTAATATTATAAACTTTATATATCGTTTGATTTATGATAGAATAAAAAAATGATTATGTTTTTATTTTATTTTCTATTTAAAAAATGGAAATAGAATTTTGTTGAAATGTATATTTTGAACTCTAAGGCTATTTACATCCTAAACATTCAAGAAAATATATTTTTATTACACATAATATATATTTTTAATATATGAATCATTACAACTTTGTTTATATACGAGTAAATATTTATATTTATTTTTATATAATTCAAAAGTTAAAAGTTATTTTTGATAAAATCTAACGACTTTAGTAGCTATATTTATGTGTCGTTACTTAAAAAGGATGATGATATAATAAAATACGATATGCATTTTGTGATGTGATTGCCACCCATTCACATTTTCTGTCGCTAACTAACAATAATAAGTAATTTGTGAGCGTTAATTTAATGATACGAATCGTTGAACGTTAGTTAATTGATGTATGTTGTAGATTGAGTACAAACTTCTATTTAAATTGTATTTTTGCATCATAATTTATTCATGATGTATTAAACCTATTATTTTATAAAGAAAAGTATTTAAGAAGCACAAAGTTTAAGTTTACAATCCGACTTCTACTAGACATCCAACAAAATGAAATAAATTTTACGGTTGTCGCCTAGAATGTCACTTATGGCCTTGTCGGAGTTAAAATTAACCTTGTTTCTATGTTTCCAAATAGTCCAAAGGGTTGTATGAACGACCATGTCCATACATTTCTTCAAATTGGCCGATGAAAACACCGTTGAAGGGATGTTAAAGACATCTTTTAGATTGTTGAGTGTATGTCAATACCCGACAGTCCAAAGTCATTCTCGTGGGAAATCTTTGTTTATCAAGGCGCCACGAGAATATATTTACCTTTGTAGGAAGAATAATATTTCACCTATGTAAAAATGAACCACCATTAGATTTCCGATTCGACAGCTTCTTATGAAATTTATATAACTTGAATCAACTACATATCTCAAACAAAATACTATAGTTTTCATAGAAATGGGGAATCTAACTTATATAAGAGTCTAACTGTCATGAAACCTCAAACAGATCACCAGAACTTTATAAACTACAATTTAAATCACTCAAAGATAACTTCTAGAATCAAAGAACACTCCCTCAGACAATCAATCTAATACTCTAATAACAATCAAGACAAGTAGTTCATCAATATGATGAACTAAAACACATAGAATAACAAAGTAACCAGAATCCAGGATGAATAAATATTGAGAGGAAAACAAATTCGTGTGTTCTAAACCTAATCTGAAGAATAAGATGATTATATATGGCTGCTACATCTTCATAGAGACCCCTGAACTTCTTGATCTTTCAATCTTGACCAGCAAGTTATCCTAATGTTCACTTGAGCCATTCAACTTTGCCAAATTACATTCAGACCCTCTATCTTCTTGTAAATGTTCCTGAAAGACACATGTCTAGAAAAAACACCACAAGTAAGTACAAAATGCTAAACATTTAACTCTAAGACTTGATCATAAGCTTGAACATTTATATATTTTAACACTAACTGATTAAAAAAAAACTTTAATTTAAATAAAAAAAGGGACTGTCAGATTTTATTATATTTATCTGAACGATTTCTGAAAAATATATGTGGATCTTCACAAAAATAAAAAATCAGAAAGCATGTGAGCTTAATGGGATTGTGACAATGTAAAGTTGAAGTAGTTGGGCCTTAAGACCAATATTTGGGTTTTATAAAGCCCAATAAAGCTTTAATCGGACAAAGTGACAAACATTAAACATTATCACGAAGTTATTGGGCTTTGAGACCAAATTACAATTCGTTATATTCTCAAAAGTCGTTTTCTTAATTAAGATCTGTTAGCATACGTACATATACACACACACACACATATATATACACACACACACACACATATATATATATATATATATATATATATATATATATATATATATATATATATTGTTAGATGTTAGATTAGAGCTTAACCCATAATCATTGTATCTCATATATTTGGCCCATGGCCCACAACTTGTATTATATATTTTGATGAATGGAGATCATATATATATATATATATATATATATATATATATATATATATATATATATATATATATATATATATATTGTTAGATGTTAGATTAGAGCTTAGTCCATAATCATTGTATCTCATATATTTGGCCCATGGCCCACAGCTTGTATTATATATTTTGATGAATGGAGATCATAATTTTCATGGGAAAATAACAACTAATATGGTATCAGAGAGAATTTACTAATTCCTAGGACCTATTCTCTACGTATCCCCAATAATCTCTCCTAAATAACATCAACCTTCCTTTCTTTTAGGTTGAAATTCCATATCTAACTCACCACCTCCCACCTAACTTCCGGTCACTCCCTGTCGGTTTCTTCCCTCTTCTATACTTTTTCTTCCATCGCCATGACCACGGGAACGTCTACACCACCAGCAGCCACCACACCTCTACACAAAGCTTATAGAGTTACAAATATTAAATCGCACATCCCTCTAACCTTGAACCTTGATCACCTAAACTATGATGCTTGGACCGATTTGTTCGAAACTCACTGTATTGGTTTCGACGTGATTGATCACTTTGATGAAACACACGATAATACCACCCTCCCACTGATCCCCAATGGATAAAACTTGACTCTATTGTTCGGATGTGGATCTATGAAACCATTGCACCCGATGTTCTTGAAAATGTTCATGAAAAGAATGCCACCGCTTGTGCAACATGGCTAAACCTTGAAGCACTTTTCCACACAAACAAAGATTCTACTGCCCTTCAAATCGAAAAGGATCTCCGCAGTATTTCTCTCGGTGATATGTCAATTAAAGATTACTACACAAAAATAAAAACGATGGTTGATCTTCTAAAGAATATTGGTGAACAGGTCTCTGACAAAAATCTTGTTGCATACACCCTACAAGGCTTACCGCGCAAATGGAACGGTGTTACCCGAGCAATTCATCTCCGCGAAAAACTCCCGACATGGGTACAAACTCGGGCTATTCTCCTTAGTGAAGAAACCAAGCTAGACGAAATGAGCGTCGACGTCGAAATGATCGTTGAAATGGTGGTAGTCGAATTGACCGCCGTCAACCACCTCAGGCCGGCCAGTATAGTTGGGTGTTCATACCACCACCATCGAGATCATCACATAACAAGTCTGCTGCATTTCAGTCCTCACAGGCTGCATCCAACACTCCTTTAGGTTATTGGGCTCAATCCACTTCTAGTGGATTACTTAGTAGTTCTCCCTACAGCCCACATACACCAACTGCAATTAATTTTGGCCCAATACCACAGGCCCACTCCACAGCTGGATCCCATACAACATTTCTGACTTCTAGGCCTGTACAGATGCCACAGCCGGCCAACTCCTTTCTTACTGGAGCTGGTCAGCAACTTGGGCCTATGTTTGGTGCTGGACAACCCATTAATCAATGGAATTGGACAGCAAATAGTGATCAGCCCACTACTCTACCTTATTTATTTAATACAATGAATTTGCAACAACCAAGTAATTTAAGTTGGATCATGGATACGGGAGCTACAGATCACGTTCACTCGGATACCGGTATACTTAAGTCCATTAATAATAAACATGATACTCGTTCTATTTTTGTTGGTGATGGTTCTTCAAAGCCTGTAATGACTACCGGCCACACTGACCTTCCAAATCCATATCGACCACTTCACCTAAATAATGTACTTATCACTCCTAAAACTATTAAAAACCTCATCTCTGTTCGGAAATTTACAACTGATAATCAATGCTCTATTGATTTTGATGCTTTTGGTTTTACTGTGAAGGATTATCGCACCCGCCAACCTCTGATCCGATGTGACAGCACTGGACCTCTCTACCTCGTGACCTAGTTCACTCCGCAAGTCTTTACCACTTCCAGCACATCTCTTTGGCTCCAACGTCTTGGTAATCCTGGTGACCAGGCACTTCAGCATTTAATTTCTCGTCAATTTATTTCGTGTAATAAAGAGAAGTCGCGTGTATTATGTCAACCATGTCAACTTGGCAAACACGTTCGACTTCCGTTTAGTATTTCTGATTCTATTGTACACTCTCCTTTTGATATTATACATTCTGATGTTTGGACTTCCCCCATTACTAGCATAAGTGGTTTGAAATATTATGTGATTTTTCTAGATCATTATACTCATTACTTGTGGGTTTATCCAGTTCGACATAAATCTGATGTTTTAGAAAAAATTCTACATTTCACGACATATGTTCAAACTCAATTTAAATGCAAAATAAAATCTTTTCAATGTGATAACGGTGGTGAATATGACAACGCCGCATTTCATGACTTCTTTGCCAAACACGGCATTCGTTTTAGGTTCTCATGCCCGCATACCTCTCAACAAAACGGTAAATTTGAGCGCATGTGTGACACCCGGCGAATTAGGCCGTCATTAGTGATTAATCATAGATCATTATTGCATGTAATTAGTGTGAAATAGGACTAATTACGATAGCACCTTGTATATTGTATTATACGCACGTACGTAATTAACTGTAAATTACGCAAATTCGATCGGATGGAATCCGACACAATAAATATGGACGTTGGTGAAAAACATTTTTACTAAATAACCTAATTATGATAAATAATTGTTATTTAACTTATATTATTAAGATAATATTTAAAACGTTTTACGTTTCCTACAAAACGTATCGTACGCGACGAAAACGCGCGAATCGAACCCGACACCGAACGAAACCCGTCAAATATGTTGAAGAGATTCACTAAAGTATTTAAGAACATTCCATCAATTTAAAATAACACTTTTGTGCCATGAACAAAACACGAAAACTAAATAATTACGATTAAATTCTAAAACGCGTGATTAACGTTTAACCGACCGAATAACGTAACACGAAATCGAGAAGCAAGACGCGAGCCCGAGAACCAACATTGGGCCAAGCCCAATGTAGGCCCAGCCCAGCCCATGACCGGCCCAAACCCATGGCCCATCTCCTTCTTTGAAACACTTACACACCCCTCATGTTTTCCTCTCTAAACACTCTTTCAAGACTTTTGTTTCTTGTTTTCTCTCTACCCCTCTTCCAAATCTCAGCCATCACTCACCACCCCCACATCCCACAACCCCTTCCAAGTTCTCAAAGCACCACCATCATCATCTACAACAACAAGAAGAAGAAGAACAAGCTCACAAACAAGAAACCATTCACAGCAGCCCACTCTTCTTCATTTCGACTTTAAATCGAGTTTTCTTTGTAAGAATTCCTTCAAATCTTGTTCATTTTCCTTGGATGATGTTAATATACATGTTAGGAGTTCGTTTATGCTAATTATGTCCAAGATCTAAACCGAAAATCAAAAGATAAAGCTAAAAACTTTCGGGTAAAGCTATTAACCTTCGGACAAAAACTTAACCCGACTTTGACACGAGATATATAACTCATTTCTTAACCAAACCGAACGATTCTTGAGTCTAAAATCAAGTTCAAGGAGTCTACTTTCGAACCCAAGTGGTTTGACGATTTTCTGAGGTCATTTGATATACGAAAACGATTTTACAAAAAGATGTGTCTGGACTGTCGTTTTGGACAGAAAAATCGACCAACTTTGGGAAAGCATATCTCGAGATCTACAACTCCAAAACGACTGAAATCACTTGGAAAAGTTTGATTTTTCTGTTACCTTTCAAAATTGTACTCGCAATTTTTCTGAAGTTTTGTAAATCGTGAGATATGAACCAAACACTGAGCAAAGGTCCAAAAATCGACCTGCTGGACCTTTGTCTAATCCTTGGACGATTTCGGGAGCTATACTTGACCAAAAGTTATGAAATTTTTACTGGAAGTAGCTAAGATATGTAGGAACAAATGTGATTTTTCTTGGAGCTCATTTCGGAACTTTGGTTAGTCAAAACGAGCCCCAAAAACGACTCAAAAACTAAGAAGCAAACCAAAGGGACTGATTTTGTGACAAAGATGAAACGACACTTTCAGGTTAACTATAAAACGTAACGACAATTTTCCTAAGCACTAATAACATATTTAAGACTTCCCTAAAAGTTTCGGGTCAAACCGAGCACATTTGACCAAGTTCCCGAACAAAGAAAACACAACAGCCCGTCTGTGTCGCAGAAGGCCCAAGGCTATTGCGACACAAACCTTGCGTCGCAAAGTAGCCTCTGTGTCGCCAAAACTAGCGACACAAAGACTTGTGTCGCCCACTACTTTCTATGTCGCCAAAGCTAGCGACACCATACTTTGCGTCGCTAACTATTTTCAATGTCGCTGAGGCTAGCGACACAACGACTTGTGTCGCATACTTATAGAAATCATGACCTGCGACACTAATACCTATGTCGCAAAATTATCTTAAATTCACATTCAGCGACACTACCCTCATGTCGCAACACCTCATAGCGACACAACATCTGTGTCGCATAAACAGTCTGATTGAAAACCTAATTTACTAAGGGACGTTTTCGGGAACAACAACTATATCATATGCGATGCTACTTGAACACACAACACCTATACCATTACAAGTATACAACGAAACGAAACATAAAAATAATGTCTGTGAGAATTATTATTACAAAACGTCACCAACGGGCCGTACACATTTTCTAAACACAAATGATAAACAGACACTTGGACATAACTAGTTGAGTGGACAACTAGCATGAATGATCTTTTTGGGACATTCACTCATACATAACCTTATGCGTTTAGGGCGCCAGAAGGTTACACTTTGGACAAACGTTTATTAACTTAAACGCACGCTTACAAGACTCAGGTGAGTCTCATAGCCCCACTTTTACTGTTTTATATTATGGGGTGAGATTACATACACTGTTTTATAATCACAAGTACTGAAACAACTCTTATACGGATTGCATGAGATCTTTAATCCACTAAAAGTCCTCACTTTATCATAGTTCGTTAATTGTATGAGCGCGAGTATTATTGGATAGATCTATCGGGGATTGACATCCCCGTCCGGGCTAGTCGCTCTAGCCGACCCACGGACGCATTAATATTTGACTGTTACAGGTGTATTGGATTATGCATCTGCCCGAGGCACAAACTAGGTTAAGCGTCGAACTGTGAGACTCATGGCAATAGTATACACTTATTTTGCATTCGTGCAACACTGATTAAATCTTATGATTATTACCTACTTCTGATAACTGTTTCAAACCTATGAACTCACCAACTTTATGTTGACCATTTTAGTATGTAATCTCAGGTACACAGACACAGTAGGATGGCCTACAGGGAAACCCTAGCTCGAGTCGCATGATTTACAAACATCGGAGATTTTTCTTGCATTACTATTTTGTAATACTAGTTATGTATTAGAATCTCTTGAACTATTCGCGAACTCAGAATTTGATGTAAACATTCGGATTGTTAATGTAATCGCTTTGGTATAAATTTCAAAACGTCTCATATAGAGTCGTTTGCCTTAACTTTGTGTAATGATCCATGATTAGTCGCGCCCCGACCTGACTTCCGCTGCATCATAATTTGGGGGTGCGACAGCATGCTTCGCACGATCAACAACACTATTCGCACACTCTTGTTTCATGCTCGCTTGCCTCCTATATATTGGGCGGAAGCACTTCATATGTCTACTCATCTTCTTAAAATCCTACCATCCTTGGCAATTCAAAATGACACTCCACACTTTCGCCTTTTCAAACAACACCCGACCTACACTCATCTACGCATCTTCGGTTGTCTTTGCTTTCCTCACCTCACTACTCCTCACAAACTTTCACCACGTTCCACACCTTGAATCTTCCTCGGTTACCCGTCTGATCACCGTGGATTCTGCTGTTTTGATCTCTCCACTCGCAAGATCATCATCTCTCATCATGTAGTGTTTGACGAAAATGTTTTTCCTTTCGGATCGGTTACTCCCACAGTGTCTCCTTCCTATGACTTTCTTGACTTCCCGTCTCCTTCCTTTCGTCCGGCTTTCCGGCCAATCTCCCCAGTACTGCCCTCGGACATTGATAATTCATCACCCGACGATTTATCGGCTCCTAACAACCCCTCCCAGTACCTTCACCTATAGACTCACCCACTCCTTCTCCATCCACTTCCTCAGCCCCAACACCACCTCCTCCACCTACACACCCCATGATGACACGTGGCAAACACGGTATCACTAAACCCGTCGAGCGTCTTAACCTATATACCACTCCTTCCTCCCCCGTGCTCCGGTCATACTTACAAGCTCTTAAGGATCCTTATTGGTACAAAGCCATGGACGAGGAATATCATACTCTTATTTCTAATGGCACTTGGGTACCCTTTCCACACCCACCCGAGGCTAACGCGGTTCATTCTATGTGGTTATTTAAGCAGAAGTTTAATGCTGATGGTTCTCTGGCTCGGTACAAAGTCAGATTGGTTGCTAACGTTAAGAGTCAACAGATTGGCATCGATTGTGATGAGACGTTTAGTCCGGTTGTCAAACCGGCAACCATCCGCACCGTCTTGAGTTTGGCTGTTTCACGTCACTGGCCCATTCATCAGTTTGACGTGAAGAATGCATTTCTCCACGGTGATTTACAGGAGACAGTTTACATGCATCAGCCACCTGGATATCGCGATTCACGATTTCTGGACTATGCTGTCGGCTTCAGCGCTCTCTCTATGGCCTGAAACAGGCCCCACGAGCTCGCTATCAGCGGTTTGCTGATTTTGTTCAGAGACAGGGTTTTCAACGTAGTCGATCTGACTCTTCTCTTTTTGTTTATCATCAGGAATCATTCACTGCCTACCTTCTTCTATATGTACATGATATCATTCTCACAACATCATCTACATCTCTTTTACACACCATTATTGGCCAACTCAGTCGAGAGTTCTCCATGACCAATTTGGGTGCTCTTAACTACTTTCTTGGCATCTCCGCCACTCGTAACTCTACAGGCATGTTCCTCTCCCAGCAGAAGTACGCGACAAATATTTTACGGTGTGCTAACATGATGCAGTGTAATCCATGTCGTACACCAGCGGACACACAGTCGAAACTAGCTGCCACTGGTCCTCCAATTGCTGACCCCACTTTATACAGGAGTCTTCCAGGAGTTCTTCAGTATCTCACTTCACTCGACCTGATATTTCATACGCTGTTCAGCAGATATGTCTATTTATGCATGATCCTCGTGAGCCACATTTTCTTGCTCTGAAGCGCATTTTGCGCTACATCCGAGGCACACTTGATCATGGTCTACAGATACACGTCTCCTCTTTTATTGGCCTTGTTGCTTACTCTGACGCTGATTGGGGCGGATGTCCCACCACACGTCGTTCCACATCCGGTTATTGTGTGTTTCTTGGTGATAACCTTCTATCTTGGTCCTCAAAGCGTCAACAGGTTATATCACGTTCTAGTGCAGAGGCCGAGGCGTTTTTAATGCTGTTGCTGAGACATGTTGGCTACGTAATCTTTTGAGAGAGCTTCACTCGTCACCACCTAAGGCCACCATTGTATATTGCGATAATATCAGTTCTGTGTAGATGACATCTAACCAAGTACAACACCAACGTACGAAGCACATTGAGATCGATATACATTTTGTTCGTGATCAGGTTGCCCTTGGCAACATTCGAGTTCTTCATGTTCCCTCTCGCTCGCAATATGCAGATATCTTCACCAAAGGGCTTCCGACATCTCTTTTTACTGACTTTCAATCCAGTTTGAACGTTCGAACTTCTCCTCCTGATAAAACTGCGGGGATGTTAGCATACGTACACACACACACACACATATATATATATATTAGAGCTTAGCCCATAATCATTGAACACACACACACACACATATAAATATATATATATATATATATATATATATATATATATATATATATATATATATATTGTTAGATGTTAAATTAGAGCTTAGCCCATAATCATTATCATTGTATCTCATATATTTGACCCATGGCCCACAACTTGTATTATATATTTTGATGAATGGATATCATAATTTTCATGGGAAAATAACAACTAATAAGATCGAATTGAAAATTTTGAAGTTACCTTTTCTCGGGTTTTAAAACCCGAATAAAAGCTTTAAGCGAACAAAGTGAAGAACATAAAACGACATGCAACAGTTGTCAAGACTCAAGAGTTGATATTTTGATTTAATAGTCTAAAATAAAATGTTATTATAAGGACTTTTCAACTTTGTAACAATCATGTTCGATTTTGCAAATAATCAAGGTTCCCAATCATAGTGATACTTGTCAATATTATAATAGTAGAATACCCACAGTAGAAATCAGAAATGAAATTATTGCAACTCATAAGTTATTAACATGGACATTTATCTTTCGGCGAACATCGTGAAAATGTTTAGAATATAATTTCTTTTTGTTATACTCCTAAATCTTACCATGTCAATTTGGTAATTTCCTAGTGTAACGCACTAAACCACGTATGCTTATTTAAATGCTTATCTGCAAATTAATTATTTTAATAAGATATAAGCAGTTTCAAATACCATTTCAAAAGTTGCCTATGTATTCTTTTTAAGAAGGGAATACATTTTTAATGATAAGTATGATAGCACTGCTTATTTTAATAAAATAAGCGTTTCTCTTATACAATGTAGTTGCTTTGGATCCGTAACTTTTTTTTCTCATAGATAAAAAAGGTTTTCTGATTTTGGATCGTACATAATTTGAGACATAATTGATGAGTTTGTTGTACTTGCAACATAACATGATATTTGATATGTTGGCAAGATTCTTGGTGTTTTACCCACTTATGTTTTATTATTTTTTTTAGAAAGAGGCAAGATTTATAAACTAAAATTAAAGTACATATACAACATGGTTCAGCGCATGAATGAACCAAACATAACACCCCTGCACACTGACTGTAAATACACAAAGCCTACTACAAGCTCAAACTAAATATACTAACACTAAAGCACACGTTACAATATTATTTACTCCACCAAGACAGATTACTTCGTTTGTGTACAGCTGAACTGAACACTCATGTTTGAAATTTGCAGTATAATAAAACAGTGTTTAAATCGACCCATTTGGCCCGACCATGTTAGTGCACACTGACGTTGGATCATCAATCCATCGAGACCAAACCATTTCCACCCCTATCACTCTCGTTTTAATCCATTCAAAGCTACGAATCTGCAGCTTTTGAAACAACCCCACGTCCACTTATGTATTATTAATCAATGTTTGCCATTCGTACTCTAAATGAGAATTGTAATTGTGATTAAATTAGATTAAAAGGACATGTGACATGTCTCGTCTATATGCTTATTTATAAAATTATTTGTTTTTGTTCATAATAACTCAAAATGTATAATCAGGTGTGGTCCATTTAGGGTAAAGGTTAGTCTCTTCACCTCTTCTCAATCCTTTGTCTCTCTCATTTAATTAAGTCTCAATATAAAATATAAATAAAAATGTCTATAAAAGCAAAAAAGAAAAGAATCTCATGTAAATCTTTATTATTTTTCTTGTTCAAGAAAGAAATTTGATTACTTGAACCCTTATTATTCGAATTTGAGATCTTAATTCATGTATTGATTGATTAATAAGAATAATTAAGCTAATCAAACTTTGGATAGTTGCATTTGTTTAAAAGAAAAGTAGTTGGCATCATTATTCCCAAGAACATGCAAACTCTCATGTATGAAAACAAAATTGTTATATTTGTCCCAATTATGTCCTTTTCTTACAACGATTTTTTCTACTTTTTTTTTCTTGACTAAATTTTTTGAATTTTTTTTAGTCCAAATGATATTCATATAAATTATTATAGACATATGTATAGTACGGAGTAGTATCAAATAACAACCCTTATACAAAGTTAGATAAAAGATTGATAAGAACGTTATGATTCTTGATTTTTTATGACATAGTGTATGTAAAACTATGACCTGCCAGTTTCTATCTCTATCACACACACACACACAATGTCATAAAGACACACTCTCTCTTGTATCAACCGCCATTAACAAACAATATATTTATTTATTACCATATTTTATATCCTAGATTCCAAAAATAACCTAGAAAACAACAACAAAAATAACCACTTTTTTCATATCTATAATCACATGGCAACTACTGCTTCTTCACAGTCAAAACACTACCCCAAGAAAAAACCCACCACCACCATTTCCTTCCGCCGCCGTCGTATCAAAAAAGAAACCACCATTTCCACCACTGCTACCCCCACCACCACCACCACCACCACTAACCACCGTAACCCATCTGCGGTTTCGCCGGAAAACACTTCCTGGTGCTGCCCTCCGGCCGTTTCTTCTTACAAACCACCCATTTCAATCCCACCGGCGCCGGAATCTTTTTCCACCGAAAAGCACCGACTTTCTAACGCAGAGTCAAAACTTGAGAAACCCCAATTAATACCCACAACCACAATGTCACCCACCACCGTGTACGGCGGCGCCGGTACTTATCAAGAAAATCTAGTACCGTCTTCTTTTACGCAATTCAACACCGCCCTCACCGCCGGACTTTTAAATCCGGTGTCATCGCCGCCACCCACCACCGATAAAACACGATCCAGCCCGACCCTTTTCGAAATGATGGCTAATGAACCCGATTCAAGGATCCAAAATAATGTTGCAATTACAACCCTAAAAAGACCTAGTAATGTTGGTCATTTGATCCCACCAATGATTGTTGTTGACAAACAATCTTTGTTGCAACAAAGATTGTCGGAAATGTTGTCTTGTCGGAGCCCCGGAAACCGGTTTAATGACCCGAATTCGAGTGATGTGAAGTTGACTTTGAGTTCAAAAGATGGGTTGAGTGTTTGTTTGAATGTTCATAGGCAGATCTTGGTGGTTCATAGTCGATTTTTCGCGGATAAGTTATCTGATTATCGGAAGAAAGTGGGACAACAAGGGCAACAATTGAGAGGGCTGATTGATAATATGAATCCATATATTGTTGAGATTGCTGATTGTGATGATATTGAGGTTTATATCGAGTCAATTAGGCTGATGTATTGTAAAGATTTGAGGAGGAAGCTAATGAAGGATGATGTTTCTAGGGTTCTTGGTATCTTAAAGGTAATCTTATTAGTTAAAATAATTTCACATTTAAATTGCATTATCTGATTTTGATTAAAGTTTAGTATGACGAAAGATAATCCTAATCCATTTGATGTTTGACAAATGCCTTAGACAAATTCTCAATTAGGCATTTAGTCCATATTAACTATATATAGCAAGTATATATACAGTAGTAGTAATCACTTGCTTAATTCACATTGAAACACTCCCTTATGCAGCTTTACTATTTATGCAATTCTAATTGGCATAATACAGTAGTGTTGGATTTTTTAAATGAAGATTCTGAGCCGATCATATTTGTGCATAACATCAAATTTGGACGTGAGAAATGATGTCATAATTGGTGATGTTACTTTCGATACATGAACATGGATCAATTTCATTCATAATTTAACATTAGTGACTTAGTGTAGCTTATAGATAGTAATTCTACAGAATGCTTTGATTGTTTTCATCGAGGGAATGATTTGGTTGGTACAAAAAGATAAACTCGGTGCCTGAGACTTTTCAATTAAGAGAAAGATAGTGTTTGGAAAGTGCATTTGGAAAGTGATATTCTAATTCTTGCTGTTTCAAGTTTAATAATCAGTTTGTACTGTTTCGGACTTTCGGTAACATATTGCTTATGATTATCTGATTATTTTTGTGGTCAAATAGGTAGTTTTGAATAACTAGTTAGATACCAGACGCAATTAAACTGATCATCATAACGTAGAGAAATATTACTAAATTACATCAAAATTGCTTAACACTCTGACCGTCAAAAATGATTTTTACAACTTCAAGCAGTAGAAGCACATCCAAACGATTTTGTTACAACTGATACTCTGAATATCTGATTCTAAATATCCAATATCTCATAATTGCTTTCAAGATATACAACAGATATTATTCTTTTGGAGATTATGGTTCAAGTGTGAAATTTATGTAAATTTAAAGCCATCTAATAGGCTGTTAATATGTATTGTAACATAGGTGTCAGCAGCAATCGGGTTTGATGCTGGGGTTTTATCTTGCTTAGAATACCTAGAAGCTGCTCCATGGGCTGAAGATGAGGAAGAAAAGGTTGCATCTTTATTATCCGAGTTACAACTTGAAGGAGTTGGTGCAGGTGAAGTTTTAAAGCGCGTTTCTGTTGATGTAACCCCCGGGGATGATGAAGCTCCAGACAACCAAGACGTACTTCTTAAACTTCTAAATGTCGTTCTGGAAGGAACAGATGAAAAAGCAAGGCGAGATATGAAAGTTTTGGTCTCAAAGTTGCTTCATGAAAATTCATCTAAAAACGATTTAAAGAAAGAATCTTTGTACTCTGCGTGTGACAAATGTTTGAATTTGTTACAACACCATTTCTTGAAAGCTTCTAAAGGGGATTTTCAAGATGTTGCTCAAATCACACGACAATCAGGTAATCTACATTGGCTTCTTGATATTTTAATCGATAGACAAATTTCTGAGGATTTTTTGAAGTTATGGGCTTCTCAAACCGAATTATCAGAAGCTCATTCCAAAGTGCCTGCACTTCAAAGATATGAAATTAGTAGAGTTACAGCACGATTATTTGTGGGCATCGGAAAAGGTCAGCTCTTGGCTTCAAAAGAGTCAAAATGTTTGCTTTTACAAACATGGTTGGAACCTTTTTATGATGATTTCACCTGGATGAGAAGGGGATCAAGAGGCCTAGACCGTAATTTAATTGAGGAAGGTCTAAGTAATACTATTTTGACTTTGCCTCTTGCTTGGCAGCAAGAAATCTTAATGTCTTGGTTTGACCGTTTTTTAAGTTCGGGTGATGATTGCCCGAATATACAAAGAGGATTTGAAATTTGGTGGAAAAGAGCATTTTGGAGAAAGCCCGAAATGCAAAGACAGATTCATATTACACATACAAATGGTGGAAACTCATGAGATTCGGCCATTTGGGTATGATGGCTTTCCACTGTTCTTGATCACTGTTCGTTTGTTTCTTCTCTTTTCATATAGATCAGGCAAAAGGTTATATCAGAGACAGGATTCTTATGAATAAAAGAAGTCATTTAGTCAAAGTCAAACCTGTTTATATATGAATGCTCTCGCTCTGCATTTTCTTGTTTCTGTTCTTTAAATCTTATTATTGATTTGTGGTCGATAATTGCTGCTTTCGCTGTTCATAGTAGTATAATACACTTGATATCAAATTGGTGCAAGGGGGTCTATGTTTGTTCTCTCATGTTTTAGTCGGTTTAATGTGGTTCCTGGTGAAGCATCAAAATGTTTGTATCAATGGGTTATTGATCAGGTACATGACAAATATCCATAGTCTATTCATGTACATTGATAAGGTGATTTTGTAGTGTGCACATCAATACATCATTAATCACTAATGAGTATATTTATTTCCTTTTTATAACGTAGATCAACAATCAACAATGTGTACAAATACACATCCTGTGTGCATCTTTGATGATCATTTCTGTTTAGAAACTTGCGTTGATTCTTCTAATGAGGTGAACAGCTTGTCGCATGATAGGTTTTATAAATCCGCTTGTGTATTGAATGATTTACGTTATTTTGATTAGCTGGATATCAAGTAGCAAACTGTACAGATTGTTACAACCAGCAAGGCAAAAATGAGGATTAGTTCTGCATATCAGAAAGTTGTGATTAAATTATGTAACTTTTCATTTTAACATTTGCTGCAGTTATCATATAAACTTCTCAACAATATACTTACTGTATAATAAGATATTTCATAAAATTTAAAACTAACATTAAGATGTTCAACATGGGCAATACAAAAGCATAGATTACAAAATCTTAGTTTTGCAGAAAAAAGTTATGTACACCAGAACTATTTATGGATACATTAATTAAATGCTATATGTGTTTTGTTTTGTTTTCTTTTTCTCTCATTTTTAAAATATTAATTAAATAGGAGGTTTCTTTAATTATTCATTTATAACTTTTATTCTAGCATTTAACTATTCAATTAAAGAAGACAAATTCAATTGTTAGGATTTAGGAATAATCAGTGTTATATAACTCAACGTTTAAGGTAAATTAATAACTTTACTAATATTTTATTTTTAAGATTGATGTTATTAAATAATTATAATTATTACGATATTAATCCCTCCCTTTTTAAGAGTATCGGAATTGTCTTTATGTGTCATTCCTATCTTTTCGACGCCTCATCATTTTTCATATGTGTTCTAGTGAGGCTCTTCTAATTTTTTTTCTATGTGTCATGTGAAGACTCTCCTAACAATTTTAATAGCCACGTAATGTTTTAAATTTTATAATATAAAAATATAATCTATTCTAAATCTAAATTCTAAAAATCTTATCTAATATTCGTTTGGCTAATCCAACTAATAATTAAATATTTCTAAATTTTAGTCTTTGAAATCAAATTCAATATAGACTTGAAAGTAGGGGCAGTCATTTGGATGGATTGTATCAAATCCGATCTAATTACGTTATTCCATTTGAATTTTGGTTCCTAAAATGTGAATCTCATCCATTCAAACAAATATCGAATCCGAACCGAACCAAATGACTATTTAGATGGATCAGTCGACTTCTCGAGAATCGTTTGTACTCGTGAAAGAGTAATGTCACGAAGGATATCAATGACTACTTATTGTCATGTTGCATTTAGGGTTTATAAAATATGAATTTAACTTTTAAATTTAATAGTTAAGATTTTAAATCAGTTATAATAATATGTACAATGAAGTTACTTCTTTACTAATATAGTAGTCTGTGAAATAATGAGATTATCTATCACGTTTATAAAAATTAGTATGATCTTCAACATTATCTTCACCAAAATCACAAAATATGTTGATTTGTTGCCAATTGAAATATTTTTACAAATGATGATAGTGAGCATATGTATATGTGATATACTAGTCACATGCAACTTAATAAAACTATTTCTGTACCTTTATAACTAGATCTCAAGTTGGTACATAATATTTAAATTTTTATGATAAATTAATAGTGTAGTAAACTATTTTGTATATATATGTGTGTGTATTATATAATGTTTGAAAAATTAGTAATTTTTGTTTATTCGGTTTTTTTGGATAATCCGTTTAAAATTTAGTAACCAAAACAATATGTGATCCAAAAAAATAATTTCAGTTTTGGTCCAAATAAATATGAAAATCCAATTATTCAAACCATATGGTCCATTCCAAGTTATCAAATCAAATAATTTAGTTTTATCCGAACTTGCTTCGGGCAAAGTTACCTAAATTTGAGATGCAGTCAACTATTTTAATAACTTTTAAGGGATGGACAAAATGAAACAATAAAAATTAAATATTTTCTTGACTATATCTTTTATAATGAAGCGACTTTTTACTGTGATATGTTTGAAATTAAAATTTTAGATTAGTTAATTAAATTAGGTAAATAATTATAATAATAATCTCTATATAACTAAGCAGAAGATATAAATATGTAACCTTATTCCTACTAAAATACTAATTATCAAATAATATTAAAATATTAAAGCTAAATTTAGTTTATTATATATATAGATAAAAAGAAGGATTTCAAGTTAATAAATCTAAAAATTTAATAGAACCACATGGAGGTACTTAGGTCATAGGCACTTTGCTAATACACTTCATTTTCACTGGGTTGATGAATTTCTCACACATCATTAGGCCACAAGCACTTTACAAATATTATTTGTTAGTAATTAATTTATTATGTTGTTTTTATGATCGTCGTATATACCCTTATATAATAAAATAATATATACATGCTAATGCTATGTGTAAATGTATTTGTATTAATGTTGGTTTACTTTTTTATCATGTAGAATAAAGATAAATGTTGGATTGCGAAATCATTACGAGTAATAAGTTTTAAGTTTTCTTAGTTATTTTTTATTGAGTTAGCCTCAGAGGTCTTGTTGTTTACACGGTTGCTATACGCCTATACACGTGACATATCATGTATATACACTTATTTTTTCATGCCTTAGCGTTAGATTAAGTTCCACGCGGATCGTCCACATCCTTGTAACTGGGACGTTTATCTTTTAATTTATAACATTTTCGGGAGAATCCCCTTAGTCCTATTAGTTATACGATGGATTATGAATCTTTTAATTTCAAAACGTTCTTGATGTAAATGATAATTCGAGTTCATGATTGTGACCACGTATACAATCATCGAAATTCAGAAGACGACCCTATTTAAATACAACTCTCTTTTTAAATGAATAAAATAAATCCAAAATGTTTTTTCTTCTTTCTTTTTCATTATTTACTGTCCATCTTGATCATGGACATTGATTGATGGCTTTTTCGCTCCTCTTTGACTTTTACTTGGTGTGCTCATTCTGGACCTTTGCCTCACGTTTGGGCAGGTATGACC
The DNA here is from genome assembly GCA_963930675.1 of Gnaphalium uliginosum. NCBI lineage: Eukaryota > Viridiplantae > Streptophyta > Magnoliopsida > Asterales > Asteraceae > Gnaphalium > Gnaphalium uliginosum. The sequence continues at coordinate 43,909,741 of OZ005685.1, read as the reverse complement.
CACAACCAAAAATATCAAAAGAAAAATTATTATTTTCAAAATATTGCCAAAACATAAGATCGATATGACTTATTATTATTCTAATTCTAATGTAAGGTAACTATCATAACACGTATATCAAATGTGTATTTGACACACAAATTTATATTAATTTACGAGAGATAAGCTTATTTTTTTAAAAGCTTAAGCTAGTAATATTATTTGGATGATAAAAATTTAGAGCTTGTAAAAAAATAAACTTTAAAAAAATGAGCTAGTTCAACTACCTTTTAAAATAAGCTTATAGCTTATGAGAGGGTAAATTACATAAATACCCTTTATATAGTTATTTATTATGTATTCCTTTGTCCTTTTAAATAAATTCACATCTATAAAGTTCCAGCCACAACTACTTTGCCAAACATCTATAAAAAATAATAAGTTCCAGCTTCCAACTTCAAAAATAAGCTTTGGCTATAAGCTTTCAGTTCCAGCTACCAGCTAGTTTTATCAAACACACCTTAAGTATAACTTTTGTTACTTTTAAAATGCATTTTTACATATAAGAATTCTTTCGATATTATTAGTGCATTTATATTTTGGGTGAAGTTCAGAGGGGAAGCTCTCAATTGAGAGGAAGAAAAATAACTAATAAAAATGTGCCACGTGTCATTATAATATTTCATTTCTACCCCTCTACTTTTCTAACATTATATAGCCCTCCCTCTTACTTTCATCATTCATACTCCCATATTCCCATCACCACCCACCATCTTCTGCCTCCACTAGCCGCCGCAGTTCTCCGTCGTCAGTCGCCAGATTCTGGTGACCCTTTTTTTTTTGCTTTTAATTTTATTTTCAATATATGAATGTAAAATGGAATACAATTCATGAATTGCAATTAAAATTCGATAGTGTAAAATGTAGTATAATTTACTATAAAAATATTTGTTACAATGTAAAGAAATGTAAAATGTAGTAGCATTAACATGTTGTGCATATATATAAAATGTAGTAGGACTTAATGTATTTTGTATTTGACTGTATATTATACTACTGCATTTTGTAAAATACAGTAGATTTTGTTGTAAATCTACATCTTTGATCTACCTTTTAAATCTATTTTTTATATATACTTTTTCAAATCTACTTTTAAGATCTACATTTACAAATTTACTTTTTAAATATCTACTTTTTCGTATCTATTTTCTAAGATCTATATATTTTTAAAGTGAAGGCGGCAGTGTTGGTGGTTGACGGTCATTTTTCGGTGGTGGTGTGGCAAGTTGCCCAGTTCGCCGGTGATGTTGGTTAAAGGTACATGTTAGTTACGTCCGGTGGAAGCCGGTTCGCTAATGGTGGTGGTTCAAGGTCAAGGTGATGGTGGTGGTTGAATGGTGGTAGAGGCGGATGTGATGAGTTTTCTAGAGATAAGGTGAGAGTTGTAGAGTAAAGGCAGATAAAAATTTCTAGAGAGAGAAATTGAAATGTTATAAATGAAAAATGAAAAGTAAAAGATTATTTTATCTCATTTAATATAATTTACACTTAAAGTCCTTCATTTAAAAAACTTATCAAATATAGTTAGCGTTTATGTAACATAATCTGGGCATTTAAAAGAAGAATTAATGATAAGGATTGTCTCCTCTTTCCCCTCATAGTCCTATAATTTATGTTATAATTTCCATTCTCTTAAAATGTCACATCACTCTCTTGAACTCTTGACCACTTAAAAATATACGCGGTTGTCAATTGTTGATGAGTAGTAGTAAATTACAACTAATGCCCATTTGTCAATTCATCATTTCTTTTTCATTCCACTTCCAATAAATGCATGGGCCTTTTTTTTTTTTTTTTTTTTTTTTTTTTTTTTTTTTTAATGTCGAAACGTATTATTTAAACCGATAACATGACAAGGTTTTTTGTGTTTAAGTTAATAGGAGATATATATTTTTCTCTAATTCAAATGTATATGGTTTAACCGGAAAATGTTGTGATCATTTCGACCATTTCCCTAGTAACTCCTTAAACTTTTACCTAGTAAGATTCGAATCTAAAAGATCTTGTAAAAACATTAAACAGTTAAAGACTTACGTCTTATTATGTGATGAGTTTGATGATCGTTAAACGTTTTACGTGAACGGTTAAATACTTTATTGACTTTTCAAAACTAACAAATTATGCTCCATACCATATTACTTTTCCGTTATCGTTGTTGCGTTTCTTATTCTTGACAGAAGACATGTATCTTTTGGATGTTAATAACATTTTGCACCCATTTCAACACATATTTATTTTTTGTCACAACACTTGAATTTTCATTTAAGTCATAAGCGTTTATATATTGTTTTTAATCTTATTGCCATTATAGTTTGATGATAGTTCCACTTAATAATTACAACATAGTTTTCAACATGTATTGTATCTTTTCCAGTTACTTTCATAAAATATGTACAATCCCTAAAGCATAAAATGATACTCGTAGGATATAAAGTTAAACTCTTACTCTATCAGGAAATCAGACATAATATGGGTAGGAATGTGAAATATTTGATTTTTTAAGTCGAATACAGAAGGATACAATTACATGGCCTAATGGTAAAGGCACCCAAATGACTTTATAGAGGTTAAGGGTTCGATCCCTCCATGGGTAAATATATATCAGCTGGTCAGGGGAAGGTTCGAAAATGACCACGGCAACGGTTAGATCGCGTACATCACGAGCATAAACTCAACCATCTCGGAGAATCTGTTATAAACGAGAAAACCTTTTTGTAAAAAACAAAAGGATTACAATTCGAGGCATAATATGGCACTAGTAAAATATGCCAGCCTATTTACTTATTTAGTAAGGTTAGCTTTGGACAATTATATACGGCACTTGAGTTATCTTATTTTTAGTACAATAATAACAACGTTTTTTAATCGCATGGAATGCGGGAGTACGGTAGTATATGGATAATCTTTCAAAAAGGGTTAGTTGTTTTGATGGATAAGTCTAACTTAAGATCTTTTGAATCTGATATAATCTTTCTTTAAGGATCACACATGAGACAGTGTTCAGTTATTTCTTATGGAAACACGAGAAGTTAGGATTGAATTTAATACCTGTTTCACAAAAGTCATCCCTTTCATATCTTAAGAGGACGTTTGCACTCAAAAATAATACCACTCTTGCCAAAGCCAACCATAATGATAAAGTATTTTATATATAGTGCAACAAGGATTAATAAGTTATTTTTATTATAATATGTGTTTTGTTTACTATTCATCAAACTATTGCTTTTAGTTGTATCATTTTTGCATTTACTATTCATCAACTATTTAGGGATTAGTGATTTACCCCTAATAAATGCTTATATACAGGAAATGAGAGAGGAAATATGATTCTTTACTACATGGACAGTAATAATTTTAAACATTTGACAATATATCTCTTTTCTATATTACGGAGTGATAAAAGAAAAAATCTTTCTTAACACCAACCAAATTTGTAACTAATCAATTTATTAAAAAATTGACATTTTAAGAGTGTATTTGACAACAAATTAGTTGAAGCTGAAACTGTAAATTGTGGTTGGAAATTTTTTTAAAAGTTATTTGAATTGACTTCTATTTCAGAGGATTTTAGAGGATTTTTTTTCCCAATAATCTCTATCCATTTCATGTTAACAAGCCGAGCTTCTAATTTATAAATGCCAGAGATTATTAAAGCTAAAATTTCAATCCCCTATAATTATCTAGATTCATATCGGCCAAACACTCCCTGAATGCAATTTTATTTATAAAGTAAATTAAATAACTTAATTAAGAGGGAGTAATAATTGCTTGAATTTCTTTATCATTTAATATTATTGTCGATTTTTCTAATCATAAATTTAATATAATATCCTAGCCTCAAAGTGGAAATTTAAAAATAAATGATGATGTTTATGTTATAAAAGAAAATAAAATTAAAAAATAACCTTAGAAATTTATTTATTTATGGTACATCAATCAATATTAAATAAATACACTTTCTTTTATTAGATTAAATCATTTAATCATTTATTTTGTCATTTGACCAATACTTTAATATTACCCATTAATATTACCCAAAAAGTCCAAGCAGTAGTAGTTGTGATGGCGAAGCAGTAACTTCCTAAGAAAGCAAGGGCAAAATCGTCAAAACAAGTATGACGTGGTGAGTGGTGATTACAGTTTATAGATACAGAATCTCTGTATATATATATACACATATATATATAAGCAGCGAGAGAGATAAGCCTCATTCGTTTCTTCTCCAATCGATTCTTTACTCTGATTTTGCGTAACTGGTATTCGATTTCGTGTTTTCAGTTGCAGTTAGGTTAATCTTCAAGTTTGGATTTACACCTCTCGTTGTTAAATCGGTAATTATCTTATACTTATTGTCGGTCAGGTATCTGAAACCCTACCTTTTTGTGTATGTATAGATATGTATGTATATGTGATCGTGTAGTAGTTATGGTTGAGATTTGAATGATTGTGGTGTTAGATCGGTTCAATTAATAGATCTGAAACGAATGATGTAACGGAAGTTAATGGAATATTGTGCTGGATTGAACAGTTACTGTATGAAGAAGGAATATGTTTTTTTAATATATGGTTCAAGTATGTGTAAGTGAGATTCTTTCAGTTGCTGCATTTGGTTTGGTTAGTTATTTGGTTGATGGTGGTGAACAGTAAGCTCGGATCTTGGAATTACATTTCTTCTGGAATTAAGATGTGAAATTAGGTGTTTGTTGAATGAATTGGATGTTCGTAACGTCGTTTATCGTTGCTGATTGCTTTAAATTGTTCTAGGTTCAATATGTGTTGAAAGGTTTGGGAAAAACAGCTGCAGTGTTCTTCCTGGCAACAAGTGATTTTGTTCTTAGGGTTTTGTATTTCTCCGCGTTTGTTATGCCAGTAATCATTAGATGTGTTCTTTGACTGCCTACTACCGTTGTATGTATACGACAAGGCCGCATATAAAATATAATGGGAATTTGAATGACCTAATAGAATCTGTTATGTGATTTTTTTGATGTTGATTAGCTATTTGAAGGATGTTTTTTATTCTGGACTTGCAGGTTTGGTTACGTGATTGTAGCGGGATTAAGAAAGAAAAATTTGTGTTAATGCTCTAGATTTGGGACTTTCAAGCTGATTAGTTTCAGTCTACTTGTAGTTGGCAACAAGACAACTAGCTATCATTTATCGAAAAGGCTGTTTCTTCGTTAGTTTGCTCAACAGTGGTTTGGAAGATACTAGCATTAGACGGTTATAAGAGTTGGAAAAAGGAGGTCTTGGAAGTCGGATATAATACAATTAGCTGCCGGATAACTATCTACCATGGATTCAAAGATGCCTATATTGGATTCTGAAAAGGTGAATGTCACCCGATCCAACTAGTTCGTTTTAAAGCTTGTCTATTTTGTTAATGCTTTACAAAAATCGTAATTAATATGTTTAACTGAATTGCAGATGGGAGTGTCTGTTCTTAGACGCCACTTAAGTGATAAAGCTGAACATTTGCCAATCAAGAAAAGGAGATTCTTATTCAGGGATTCATCGCCACCACCGGCTAACACTGTTTCCTCAGAGGGGACTGAAAGTGTTGCAGCAGGTCAATGTTCTTCCAGTCAAGAGGTTCTGCCAAATCCAGATGAAAGTTGCCCACCTGCTGCATCGTTCACAGCATCCAAATTGTGTCAAACCGGTAGTATAGATAGTAAAGTGGATGGAGAAGAGTTAATGAAGGGTAGCAAGAAAGCTAGTGAGGATAAAGATATTAGTGATACGTCTTTAGTTGATAAAATTGCATGCAGTAACAGTTTGGGAGGTGCTACTGATCTTTGTGAAAGCTCAGAAATAGTTTCACATGATATCAAGAGTCTTGAACCAGTAGGTACTGTAGAATTTAAAGCAAACAGTGTGAAGTTGGAAAATATGTGTGCTAAAGAAAATGATTTCCCTATACCAATAGCTCATTCGAAAGACAATGACTCATCTAAGATAGATATTGCTATAGTGAATGATTCCTGCTCACATGCGCGTTCAGAATCAGAATGTAGCAAGATGAACCAAGTAACTAGTTGTGAGACACAAAATTCTGCTGCCTTGGATGACAGATTAAATTGGGACTTGAATACAGTAATGGATGCATGGGAAGAACCCCTAGAAGAGTGTAACCATAACGTAAACACTGCCGAGGGAAAAATCATCAACTCCGAGCTAGAAAGGGAATGTGGAAGATCTACTGAAAAGGTAGAAAATGAAGTTATACCTGTTGAGATAAAAAGTTTAACTCCTAAATTCGAGGAATCAGAGCTCGAAGAATGTAAACCGGCCATTAAAATGCTGTCTCCTGTTATTTATCATGCTCCTCATGTTGCAGTCAATAAGATGCAGTTCTTGCACAATCTACATGTTGATAGTCTTACCGATTCAGTTCCTGTTGCTGTTCCTAGTAGTAACCACACATTGGAGTATCCAGTGCCTAACGTGTCTGCAAAGCATGAAAATATTAATACCAAGGATACAGATCAGTTGTCACGTCCTATGGCTGTTGGAACAGGTTTCTCGTTGGACTATAATATCGTACCTGGGTTTGATTCTTACTTGAAAGAAAATGCTGTTTCATCTAAGATTGTTAGTTCTGGGAATAATAGTATTAATCATGCCATCACTACTACTGTGCAATCAACTGAAAATGAGAAATTAAAGTTATCTCTTGTCACCGTGGCTGCTCTTGGAAATGGTGTTCATCAAAGTGGAATTATTTTTGATGAAGATGATAAAAGTAAGGTCAAAAGGGTAATTACTAGCAATGGGATGGCTATTGGGAATGTTGTTTCACCTAAATTTGTAGGTTCTGAGAGTAGTGTTGATCATGGTGTTAAAACCATACAAACAACTGAGAACAATAAAGTAAATCTATCACTTGTTACTGCGCCCTCTCCAGAAAATGGAGTCCGTCAGATAGGAAGTAGTTTTGTTGAATATGATGATAAAGCTAAGGTCAAAAGAGTAATTGCTAGCAATGGGATCAGTCTGGAGAATTTGATTGGCAAGGGGAGTTCCGAAGATATTCACAATCGGGATTGTAAAAAAGAAATTCAGACTACCAGTAATTCGCTTCCTGTCTTACAATCGTCGGCATTACCTGAAGGTGAGAACCAACCTGCTGCTGTAGTTTCTTCAAAATATGATACTTGTTCTGATGCCCAAGTACCAATTAAAGCTGGAAAACATGAATCACCCACTCAATATCCCAATGATCTTGTTCGTTATAAAAAAGAGGTTTGCAATTATGATAATTGCCCAAGTGATGTCCAAGCAAGAAGTGAGGTTGATAACATAGACGAGCTCTCGTATGGATATGATTCTCAGTTTGAAGATGGAGAATTTAGGGAATCAAGCATACAAACATGGGAGGGATATGAGGGGGAGGATAGAGAAATTGAACGTCATACAGACTACAGGGGTGCTTCTGATGCCCATCAAAATGTTTCCACATCTGCACCAGAAAGCTCGTCAAGAATACGATCCACTGACTTTGGGTCTCTAAAGGTAGCTGATGAAATTTCTAGTGTACTATTACCAGAAAAACTTGAAAGCAGTGACCAAGTATCTGGTTCTGAACCAAACGAGGCAGGAAACGGTACAACAGAGGTTAGCATGAAAGATGCAAGCCAATCAGATCAATGGAAGATGAACGTATCAGGATCTGATTTCTTGCCTGAAAATCATGCCTCGTCAAGTAGAATGAAAGACTTCAGCAGTATAAAATATCCCTCTAGGATCGGGAGGTATGGCCCAGAAACAGAAGATCATGAGACAAAGGCTGAAGACTCAAGATTCTGTAGGAGAGAACCTCCATCACGCATAGGAGACGCATCAACTCGTGATGCATTTCTTACAAGGGGTAGATTTCGCATGCAAGGGTGCAGGTAATGAAACTTACATTCAGTTACTGAGCGGTTTTTTGCCGTGCTTAAGGTAGTAGTAGACGATAGTATATGTATCAATAGCCGCCATTATAAAGGTAGAAATATTTATCCATTTACTTATAAATATGTCAAATTGGTTTTGTGTTTTATCTCAAATAAGTCCTAGTAAGTTTAGCTAAAAGGGGAACATTGATGAACAATTTGGAAATCGTCTAAACTCTACTTTTAATGCATAAAACATTGTATATAATCTCATTCAAAGACTTATGTCAGTATGTAATAATATTGTATTTGTAATTAAGATTAAAGCATCGATTTAAAAAAAATGGACAAAATGTGTTTGGAGTTGACCCATTTTAACCCGTCCATCTTGCTATCTCAATTCATCACTAATGATGTAATGGTTGTTCTGTGTGCAGTTCCAGCAATGCTGATGACTCGGCTTCCAGATCGGTTAGGGACTTGGGTGCACTAAGATCATCCATTAGACGGGGCCCTCCTAGTGGTCGTGGAGGTGGCACGTGGAACCGTTCCCCACCTTTTCCGGGTCCTTCCTTCCGTCGTCCGATAAATGAAGATGGTACATCTGTTGATAATATGACAAACGAAGTTGGTATCGATCCAACTGTTACCCGTCAATCTTTCAGAAGCAGATTACTGGCAAATCGGGAAGAAGATGAATTCCGTGCCCGTTTGGGATTGAGACCAACCGGGGACACGTCTCGAAATCGGATTGTGAATGTGGGTCGGGGAAGATCATTAAGATATGGTTCACGAGGTAATGGTGGAGGTCCCAGAGGACGATACTATGGACCTGCGAATGATGAACCATCAATGAAATATTCACGTTCTTTTCCTGCTAGACGTCGGTGCTTTTCTGGTTCAACATCTCCTCCAGTATCCCGAACTCGGTCCCCAATCAATGACGGATTTAGACGTCGAAGTAGATCTCCTAATTTCCGTCCCGATACAAGAATTCGAAGGCCAAGATCTCCTGATTATCGACCCAGTTTTGAAGCAAACATGGAACCTAGAAATGATAACTCGCCTCCCAGTTCCAGATGGGTAAATTATAAGGCTCGGTCTACAATGTTTGACAGGAGATCACCACCACCACCAATTGGAGAGAGACTTAATTTCTATGATTCTTCAAGAAAATCAACACAGAATGAGAATTATAGATCTGGGCCCCCTGGAAGGGTTTCTGAGCTTCATGGAACGGGAAGAGGTGGGCCCAGGTACTTGGGAAATGATGATGAATCACCAGATAACGGGTATAGGCGTGGTGGGTTTGTTAGGCCGCGGTATGACATGGGTCGACCTGTTAAACATGGTTACGAGCCCAGACATTAATGACAGGAATACCCATAATGGAGTCGTAGCCCAAGAGAGTTACTTCAGCTCCAAATTGGGCCAAAGATCATGTTTGCTTATTTGCTTTTGTTTCTTTTTGCTTTTAGCTTACAGTTATGTCTAGGGTTCGATCAAGGCAGCTGCTATGCTCCAGGTCATGGATAGAGTAGTAAAATAGGAGCCGCAACGTATAAAAGTGCAGGGTATATATTTTCTTCTTTCGATCTGTTTATTTACTTAGGGTTCTTGCTTAATCTTGTGGGTTGTCTTTTAACCCAAGGAGAAATGTAGTAATAGACCGAACAGGGGCCCTCACTTATATGGTGTACAATCATGATTTACCAGACAATGGGTATATGCATGGTCAGTTTGTTAGGCTGCATTATGACATGGGTCTGCCTGTTAAATATATTCAGTACTGTGAGGAAAATAGTAACGGAACGATGGACTAGTTACTTCCAAAAAGGCTGTTAGTTTGATTTGGAACTGATGAAATGTGTTTCGTTTTCAGCTGAAAAATCATCTCATCTTGCAGTTTTCGGGTTTTTTTTGGTACTGGTTAATTTCCATTAAATACTTGTTACTACTTCCGTTTTATGATCGATTAGTCTAGTTGCCATTTAGAATGTCCAGAGTTACGAACTTTTTGAGAAAACTAAAGGAGGCTGTTTAATTCAGATCGAGATCGAAGGACAAAACATGGAGGACAGTTTTCACATTTGATTTGTTTACAGGTTATGAGGACCAGCCAAAAACGAACAATAACCGACATTTTCATGTGGTAATCATTTTTCGAGATGAAAAGAGAGTTGTTTGGAAATTTAATCAGATGGTCCTTGAAAAGGAAGTAACTTGGAGTGTGGCCCAACTTTTGGAGGGGTTGGTTTGTCTAGTTTTTATTGTCATGGGCTAAAGATGAAATAATTAGTGGTTTTGTACGTTACTTCGAATAGGTTTGGCACATGGTCCATCTTTTTGTTTTTCTATTTCATTTTATCCCATTTTTTATAATTTATAAAGAAGAGAAGAGATACACAACATTCAAACAAATGAAGCAACAAATTATTAAAGTAATTAATACGGATTCGTTAGGCTAAGGTCTTACCTTTTATTGTAAGTGTAACAATATACTGAAAGGAAGGTGCTATTTCCATTATATTTTTTTTATAGGTCCGTCATTATGCATCACATAATACAAGTTTTTAATGCATATATATGGTGGATTTATAAAAAAAGTGTAGTGGAAAAATATCACCGCCTATTCAGAAAAGTATTGCAACGTTAAAATGGAATGATTATAAAGAGAAAATTGGCTATAGAGTTTCTTTAATACAAATAAATAGAAATGTTAGTTGAAATCCAAAAAATATTGCATAAATTTTGTAACATTTGTAAATGGTCAATTTATATTCTTTAATAATTTTTAGTTAAACTTGCTTTAAATACAAAGATAAAATTGATATTTTATCAACTTATCATAAATTTAAAAAAAATTTGTTAAGAGATACTCTATTATTTAGTAACACTTCCTAAAAGAAAGACGGTTTGTACTAACTTTGTAGTATAATGCAAGGATAAGCCTCGCATTTCTAGATGACGTGGATTATTTAAACTCTAATGATTGGAATACCCTTGATACCATGCACACTTTTCTCCATTTTTTAAAATAATTTGATTAAAGTAAAGGTGTGAAAATGGGTGACAAGAGACCCTACTTATTGACCATTTAATTAGTCATAACGTTTACATATGTTCCTTACGTTTAGATACTAATCAATTTCATTTCATTAATTATTTTTTTAAGTAACTAAATACCATTGGATGGATACAATGTCGGGAAATTATGTGATTTAGTTTCTAGTGTTTTAAAAAGGGTATGTGGTGATTTGTACGTTAGTTATTTTTACTTATTCACCACTCACTAAATAAGTAAATATGTGTGAGGGTGTCATAAATTTGTAACCTACAACTTATAACATAGTAAAACATGAATTGTAATAGATGGATAAATTCAAAAGTGATCATATTAATTACGATGTGAGATCAGAGGGAGTAGCTCCTATATGAGTGACAGAAGAAGCATAATTAATCTCAGTCCTTGATATTTTGAATTTATTGTATTTTACGCAGATTCACTGCATTTTACGTTTAAAATGCAGTGATCTGGACCATTGATTGAAAAAATTAAGGACTGAGATGGAAAGTTGGCTGCCCTCTTGCCCTTCATGTATGGGCGGATCCTCTTAACCTTACCGATTAATTACATGTATTTTAATTTTGTTGTTAAGGATAATCCAACCTTAGTGAATGTCGCTTCTTTTCAATTTTATCCTATAACGTATTTATATTTTTTTAAAATAAACTTGTAGTATATCCTCAATAAATAATGTCAATATATAACTACATCATCATATTAGTGTCTAATTTATTGGACTAAACTACATCTGTCTATAGTTACCAACTTTATTTAAAGGTGACTATATTGGAATATTATATTATATTTTATTGTTATTTTTTCAAAGCAAGAGTGCAAGACTAAGAAATAACATAAAAAACAAAAGGTATTTAAGTAATTTTAAGCAAATGCAAACGTCAAACTAAGTTATCCAATAACATGATATGGTTTTTGTATCAAACATGGAGGGAAATTTGTCTGATTACCATCACCCACCTTTTAATTAATTAACTAATAATATATATATATATATATATATATATATATATATATATATATATATATATATATATATATATATAAACAATTATATCTATTAATTAATTGTCGTGTTTTGCTTAGCTTACTTTTATTTTAACCTTTTTATGAAGAAAACCAAGAACATAAGTTAAGCAACTTAACTATAAAATACCTAAATAATTGTGAAAGAAAGATCCATGAAAGCTCTATTATCGTCTTCTTATAATCAATTTTTTGTCACTCGCATCCAATTAATGTTTAAATAACTCAAAATAATTGTCATTGTCAAGATACACATATATATAGAGTTTGTATCAAATGAGAACACCTTAAAAATAAGAACGACTAAAACGCTTCAAATGCACAATGACTCTTGATAAAATAGTTAGATTCACATTTGAGATGCACACTTCTAAAAATCCATAAAAATCGAAACAACAATTGATGCACAATTATAGAGATAATTGTGCATCAATTGTTGTTTCGATTTTTGTGCATTTTCAAGAGTTTGCATCTATTTTTCTATACATATTTGAGATGTATTAATGTGAATCTAATGATTTTATTGGTTAGTTGTGCATTTATGAGGTGTTCTTATTTTTAAGGTATTCTCATGGGAACTCTACCCTATATAGATACATATATACTTATATATATATATATATATATGTATATATATATATATGTGTGTGTGTGTGTTCTATATGATTTATATCTATAATGTTTTCTAAAAAGATATACATAATATTTTCAATCTTACTAAAATTTAATCAACGGACCTTTTTTTTTTTATAAATATAGTTGATGTATCATCATGTTCAAAGGAGAACAACAATAAATTTACGTGCTTTTAGACCGATCGATCGAATATGTTTAGTAAATATTACTAACGAAGAAAAATAATTTCTTTTCTTTTATTTTCTTTTATATTTTTTGTACACTAGAAGATTAGTAGACACACGAGCTAAGAGTGCGGAGATATCTGAATAAGTTACTAAATCCCCAAGCTTAACCAAAATTGAGAGGATCAAGGGCCGCCCCCTTTGAGATCCTAAAGGCAACGCCTATGGGTGCATGGAGTCATGGGAAACGCCCGTGCGACATTTGGAAAGTGCCTCTAAACAACAACAAAATTAACCATTCCTCCATTCCTGAAACGCTGTAAAAACAATGACCATGTTCAAAGTATTCGAAAATTAGTTTTGGACATAACCTCCGTGTTGGTTGGAAAATGATATATATCCGGACTTCAAACACTTTTCATAAAAAATAAGACATTTAGGATCTAATATCTATTGACAAGAACATATATTGAATAATCTTGAGATAAATTTAGTGAACCCATGCAACAATATCCAACAATAGAAATTGATCTCATAACAATATTATCTTTGAAAAGTGAAATTCATACGCGAATTGACGAGATATATCCAACAATATTATACACTTTGATCTCATAACCCTGTTTGAACAGCATTTTTAACTCATTTTGTGAAGTGCAAAGTGCAAAGATTTTACCATCCTGTTTTAGGTTTATAATAGGCTGGCATCTATGAATATATAATTCATTTTAAACTTAATTTGCTCTTGATGTCATCCTTACACAATTCGAAAAAAAAACATCAAAGTGGGGTCGACTGACTGAATAAAATCAAAAAACAACGAATACAAAGCCAATGATATGCTGACGAATCAAAAATAGTTTTTTTTTAAGGAATAGTACGTATTGTCTTGAATTTCTTAGCATCACAAATGATGGTGTAAATGTAAACATCATGGATACGAATTAGTAGTGTGAATTTTTTTTTCTTTTTTTTTTTCAAATAATATTGAATTGTTAAGTAACATTATAATATTGTATACGTGTATAGCATGAATAACGACCCTAATTTGAAAGAAAAATGTCAATGTTTTGATTTTTGTCGATGTATCATACGTTACTTGAATAATGAGCAACGTTGTATTTATTGACTTAAATACCTTTTGTGTTTTCCAAATTTTAGTTTCATTGGACATTCTATGTTTGTTAATTAGTTGTTACCCGTTTAATAAAACGTACGTCTAGTCTAGTGATATACTTAAGTTTACGAAAGAGTGAAAAAGAAATTACTTGAATGATGCTCATAGATAGTTAGTTACTTCGTGTCTTAAAATAAATATCTACATTTTTATTTGTCTCAAAAATAATATTTTACTCATAAACAGTAAAATTTTTGTTTCACAAAAGTTTATGCTCAGAGTAAAGAGTAAAACAGACATTTTCTAAGCATAAACTTTTGTGGAATTTCGTTTCTTGATATAAGTAGATGAATAAGGACGTGAAGAAAGGTCAAATTTTGAAAAGTCAAAGGTAGTTAATTGAAGATCAGAATATATATTAGACTTTTTAATCATCGAGGTTGAATTCTATGGATACGTTCTCACTTTGCTAACAAATTCTTCATTCTGATTTAATGGTGATGTCACTCTCGCGAGGGAGCATAATTATAATTAATAATTAATAATTAATTAATTCATAAAGTACTAATAAAAAAACAAGCTAACACATTACACCCGATAGTTATTCTCGACGTTAACCTAAATGATGGAAGTGATCATTTATAGCTTCAGTTGTAACATTGTCAAGTGCGTCTTTGTCTACATAACAAACTAAACCTTTTTCAATCAAATATATGACTCATAAAAGAACTTTGAGGTTGTTATATTGGCTAATTGATCTCTTTGGACATATTTTAGTTGGTTATTTATTAAAGGGCTAGTTTAACATAAATTTCGATAGTTGCCGTTATACTAAAATAAAGAAAAATGTCAAACTTTTACATTACACGAAATTCTTTGACTAGTAGCTCAGATCAATCTACTTCAATATTTATTTCGTACGTAAGAGGTACAAAAATACTCAACTAATAGTTACGATGTATGGTTGGGAACTTTTGTACGACAATGGTACTCTATAGCTAGGTGATCAAAGTGACGACATTTTTTTGGTTTCACAAAAGGTCTCTAGGTAATTTTAAGCAAACCTAGACTAATTATTAAATGATATAATTAATTAATTAATTAATTAAATGATAATTCTTTTAAAAATACATGAAATGAAATGAAATAAATAAAATAAGATAAAAAATTTGCATATAAGGTGGAAGAGAATGGAGCAGTGCCATATGTTTGTAAAGGGATAATAAAAGGACCAATATAATGTAGAACGGTCTGGTCCATACAGGATTAATGCCAATGGACCCCACCTTCTTTCCTCTACTCCAAATCATCACTCATTTATTGCATTTTTATCATCTTAGTAATTTTAAGAAAATGTTCCTATAAAAGGGTTTTTAACTTTTGAGTATCCTTTCATACACTTTAAGTGTATATAATTGGAAATTTCAATAATAGTAAAAGACGTAAAGTATGATAAACTTTGAAATAATAAACTCTATAACTATTTATGCATAAAGTAAAATTTTAATAAAAGAACTAAAAGTTATAATTATCATTTTTCATAGTATATTTGTTTACTGTTTATAGTAGATATTGTCAGAAAAGAAATTATATAGTAAAGAAACTCACACAATTAGCAAAAAGATGGAACGTGAAAAACGATTACCCTCCCCGACTAACGCTAAAATTATACAAATACTAGTCAAGAAAAATACACATCGATAACTAAAAATTTAATTTAAACTACTACAATCACCAAATGTGATTTTTTCTATTTATAACCTATTCAAACTCAAATACACTATTTAAACTCAATATTGATATTATATACTAAATTCTCACCTACTATGTTAGTGCGTAGCTATTTTGTTTCTCTTTACTTTTTATTTTATTATCTTTTTCTTAAAAGAAAGAAATAAAAGAAATATTTCATGTTCTTTTCATCCAAGTATCTACATCATTTGTAATAAAATCTAAAGATTTATTATGTTAAATAAATAATTATTATGACCAAGAATAAAATTCACATTTTCAAATAAATTTGCTAAACATATCCGTAGTATATGCGTTAACAAATAATTAAAATTTATATATATATATTAGAAATTCGTTTGAGAAAAAAAAAATCAAAATCATAAATACATGGTGTATAAAAATTAAATAGTTAGAGATTGAAAAATTAACATTAGCATTGAACTTTGAACTATATTGTTAACTAATCTTTACTCAAAAAGTTACAAGATCATTTAAATGATGTTATTAATGATAATTAAATAACTAATGTATGTTAGGTACATAAATTTAGTAAAATATATGAATTATGGAAATTAAATATATATGAATAAGTCAAATGATTAATAATTGAATTGGTGTTACAAGTTTATATTAAATTGATACTTCAATATATAAATCGCATATAACCCGCTCATAGAATGCAAAACAATGCAAATTAATTGTATTGATAGTTTATTATATTATTGTTATTAATATTAACTATAACACAGTTAAATTTGATTTTCACTTAAGATTCAATAATCTAACCCAAAGTGAATGAATTATTTGAGTACAATATATTTGTTACATAGAAACCTAGATGTTTCAAATTCGGTGAATCAATTTTAACAATAATCAGGTTGTCGAGTTGACAAAAATTACACAGTATTTACACTTTTATAAATACAACTAAGATCAACCGACTTAAAAAAACGTTAACTCTCGAACGTCGAATAAAATTATTTTTTTAGAATCCCGCTGCAACGTGCAGATAAAAAAGAATCGTTAGTAACATTAACAAATCGAAGGTACAAAATATAGGTGGATAAACTACGATTTAATTTAATTTAGGGTGTATTTGGCACAAACAAATTAATGGATTCTGAGGGAATTCTAAGGGATTGAGCTTCTAATTTTCAGAATCTCAATCTTTTAATAGTTAACAATCTTTGTTTGACAAACAAAAGAATAACAATGATTAATACAAAAAAAATCTCTGAGAATCCTCTAGATTCCTTTTTCGTAGAAGCTACTTTAAGTAGATTGTGAAAAGAATCTCTAGCCATAATCTCCAGCTTCAGCTCCAGTCACAATTTTCAACCACCAGTTCAAGCCCCTTCTACAATCTTCAACTCTAACTACTTATCGTTAAAAACACATTTAATTTTAATTTTTAATTAAAGGTTAAAAGGAGTACCAAATTAGAAGACAAAGGAATGACGTCACTCTTGGTGACAAGCGGCGGAGAAAGCTTTGGGTTATAAACTGGACCACCTGCTTTTAATTTAATTTACGCAAAAAAAAAAAAAAAAAAAGTTTGTATGCGGGGACAAGCTCACGTGTTATGCGCGTGACACACGGAGCCACTTTGTTTTTGTGTCTCCGCCTAGTACTTTTTAACCAGGGGTAACGTTTTAACAAATTTATTATAACAAGGACTATATTGAAAATATCAAAAAACAAATCCAAACTTCCGTTCTACCCCTCTACTTATATACCTTTGGTTGTTTTCTGACCTAAACTAATAACTTTTCAATGTTCAATATTTTTTCCTAGTATATCAATAAAACCTCCATGTTCATAAAATCCCACCTTATTTTTATACTCTTGGTTGGCATATATCATGAGAGAGGTTGTGATCAATGCCACTCATTTGTTCAACGATTAATGGCTACAATCCTGACACTGAACCAGCTATATATGCATCGTAGACAATGCTTAGAACGTTGATGAAATCATTTGGCTTCTAGGTCATACAAAATACACATGAAACGGTAGATACTTGAATGTTAGAAAAGACTTATTTCAATCAAGATATAAAGCATCAAATGTCACTGTGAGATGTATTGTATGTTCAAACGTCTTGTCAAACATTGTTTCTATTAGATTTTATCGTTCAATTTACAATTTCAAAAATCTCATATTAAAAGTATATAGATTTTTATTAACCAATACATAATACGTATTAATTGACCGACGAAAATCACAAAAGAACAAGCCTAAAAGATGCAAAGTGAAGAAAAAAATAGGTAGAATAAAGATGGTCCCGTTTCTAGAGGGAGAGGTAAGATAGGTGTGGGATATAGTGCTTTAATAGATGTCTTAATTAGAATTAATTGGAAATATAGGACCACCCAACCCAATTTATGACCTTTTTTCACAATGTAACACATATTCTCAAACTTATAAGAATAAATGTTGCTATATAGACTTATACATTACATAGTAAAAGTTGTACATTCCTTTGTATTTAGAAGATTTGATATATTGCATGCATCTTACAAATCACTTATTTCTTAGGGTTGATATTAATAATGCATTTTACACTTCTAACCCCTTTAGAAATCAAAATGTTGCATATGGTACGTTTAGGTAAAATTTGAAACTATGTTGTATACAATCTCTTTAAGACATTAACGCAGTCTATTATCTACGGGTAAGGGAACGACTTTCTTTATCTTTGAGTAGATAAACAACACTCTTCACCTTTAGTAAAGAAACGAGTGTCACATTTACTACTCTGATACTCGACGGATGTAAATTGAATATTGTTGTTGTCGAGAGTCTAGTATACAATCTTCATTGCATACTTTTTGCATGATCATATCAAAGAAAAGAGAATATGTTCAAATTATTAGTGTACTTTCTTCAATCTTTTGATCAGAAAATTGTAGCCCCACAGCAATGGTCAGATTAAACTCTGCAAAAAGATTGGTTTCAACTCTAGCTTTACTTATGTTTCTTGAAATATGTGCATAAAATCCAAAATGCCCACAAAATTCTTAATGAATGCATGTGAGTTGTACTTCGTGTTTATTTTATAGTACAGTTTATGCATAATGTATGTCATGATTCACGGGGCTGGCGGCTTATATATACTTTTGATCTTCGAGTTTATGTCTTTTAATTTGTTACTCCCTTTTGTTCATAAAAACAAGTCAATTTTAGAACTTCATAGATTCATTTGGTTTTTGTAAGATTTACTAAACTTTTTTGTTGCATTTATTAAGTTTTTAGTACTTGTTTGCATACTCTTTTTGACTCTGTTAATGGTTCTTTTAGTAACACGTTTATTTCTTAGTGATGATGATTAAAAGGTACAAGACAAATATATTATTTTTGGTTAAGGAATAGTTAATACCAAGATGGAAGGCCGTAAATTGAAGTATTAATATTATGTAGTGAAGAACTATGATAAACTTGTGCATACTTTGACTTATAATTTGCTCTTTTCTTTGCTTTGTTTTTCATATAATTATATCTAATCATCTTAATTTGTTAGTTTGTAAACAATCTAACATCTTTGCTAATAAGATTCCAAAACTATTTTATTGATAATTAAATTTAAATGGGTTAAAAAACGTTATATATTGTTATTGACATTTTAAATAAAGAACCAATCATATTAGACATATATGTAGGGTGTGATCTCTTCAATCAATTTAGTTAAGGATGATCTGAGTTAACTAATTAATGAAACAATTGAGAGGAGGATAATAATTCTACATTATTTTTCTAGGAAGTAAACTTTTTTGGCCTATATTGACCCTTTTTATATCGACATGTACACCTTTGTATGTATACAATTATATATGTGTACATGTAAAATAATGATATAATAAATAATAAATATAATTCCATGAAGGTAATCATCATAATCTCATCCTACCTCCCCCACAATTTCTTTTTTGTTTTTGAAAAGACCTTTTCTCTCTACCACTATTATTTCAGAGAGGGATATCTCATCACATATATGTCTTTGAGCTTACCTTTTTCCTAGGTTTTTGGGTTTCATGGCATCACTCTACTTTCACATGTTTTTGCTTTTTAACACAACAACAACTTACATAAATACATAAAGGGTCAATCTCCATCCACTCATCCGAACCATCCATCCACCACTAGCTATCTATCTATCTCATGTTCTTAGGGTTTCTCAACAAGAAAAATAAAAAAATTCAATAAACATAAAAAAGATTCTTCCTTTTGCATATTTTCTTGAATCTTTTTGTTCATGATTTCATCATCATCATGATTTTATGATGAGTACTTGAAATGGTTGAAGAAGAGAAGATCAATATGATGGTGGGAACATCCATAGGGTTTGATCCTTTTAATAATCATGTTAATGCTAACACATCATCAACTAACCCTAATGAGTTCTTCAACTTTGAGCAACACAACTCAGTAAGTCACAACTCAGATCTTTTTTGGAAACCTTCTTCACCTTCATCTTCTTCCAAACCTCTCATAATAACCGGTACCGGCACCGGAACCGGAGATTTCGGTCACTTTGATGAATCATCTCTTCAAAGATGTGTTTTAATCCCATGTGAAGCAAATGAAAGACCAAGTCAAGGTCTTTCTCTTTCTTTATCTTCCACAAATCCTTCCACCATTGGTATACAACCATTTGAGCTTGTAAGACCATCACAAGATCATCATAATCATCATCATAATACTCACCAGGGGTATTTTGGGAAACCAGCTATGAATATGCATGAGCAACATGATATGATAACAGATGAGTTCTTGAGGAAATCAGGAAATATTATGAATAGTGCTTCAAGTAGTTTTCAACATCAAAGTGCACAGTACATGAACATAAGAAGTTCAAGGTACTTAACACCTGCACAAGATCTCCTCAATGAGTTTTGCAATCTTGGTACAAAGAAAAATGATCATTCAAAGGCAAAGGTTCAAAGAACTAATCAGTGGCTAGATCATGATAATATTAATGCAAGTTCTTCAAAAAGTAAACCTTTAAATTCTCTTGAATTCTTGGAACTGCAAAAGAGAAAATCAAAGCTCCTTCAAATGCTAGAAGAGGTATAAATTTCTCAATTTTGTTTGTATTATTTTGATAGGGTGATTTTTATTTAATTATGTATTCATGTACCAAACTGAATACATACAATTCCAGTTTAGTTTGATCTTTTTGTAAAGCATCTTTTATTTTTCTTTAATTTGATAAAATAAAGATTCTTTTTTTCTTTACTATTTTGTTGAAATTTCTTATCATTTTATTGGATTTCAACTAATTGAGTGACCATGAGTCTTTCCATTAATACCCACATGGTGACAAGTTTGTTGCTTCATTTAATTGAAGAAACCCCTTTTTCTTTTCTGTTGAATGTTTGTTTTTATTTAATTCATTTGTAGTTACATATATATTTATATGTGATTATTATTAAATAGCCCAGAAGTAATATCTTGTTTAATTTTGTTTTTATTGTTGGAATAGGTGGATAGAAAATACCATAATTACTGTGATCAAATGAAGGCAGTGGTTTCATCATTTGAAGCAGTAGCTGGTAATGGTGCAGCAACTGTTTATTCAGCCTTGGCTTCAAAGGCAATGTCAAGACATTTTAGGTGTTTGAGAGATGGGATTGTAAGTCAAATCAAAGCTACGAAAAAGGCGATGGGAGAAAAAGACATTTCTGCCCCTGGTGCCACAAGAGGGGAGACTCCTAGATTAAGGCTTCTTGATCAAACTCTAAGGCAACAAAGGGCTTTTCAACAAATGACTATGATGGATAGCCATCCTTGGCGGCCTCAACGCGGATTGCCTGAACGATCTGTGTCCATTCTTCGTGCTTGGCTCTTTGAGCACTTTCTCCACCCGTAAGTCGCCTCTCTCGATCTCCTTCATTAACTAATATATCCGAATGCATATTAAGACCCTTAAAAATGTGACCCAAGAAAACTAATCAAGAGTATGATAGCATTTGGGGACCTTTTCCATCTATTTCATTATACAATTTACATGTACTTCTTGATGAATTTCATAAACAAAGGCTTATATAAGTGCCAAAATTAAAGAATTGGGGTGTTGTTGAAGGGTTAAAGTTGGGTTTAATTTAATAACTATAAAGATAAAGATAAAAATTATTAGAAAGATTACCTTTACACTCTCTTCTTAATCATTAGCTTTCATCTTTGATTCCTAAACTCATTCTTGGCATATTAACCCAGCAAAAGTTTATTTTGGTTATTTTATCTCTTGGGGGCCTTCCTTTTATGTTTTCTTGTGTATTTGATTCCTACTCATCTTTGTTATAGGGACCATATAAATGTGCCCTTTTCTCTAGTCTCATCCAAAAAATTCATTGTTTTTATCATATATTTCTTTTCTAGTTCTATTTCATTATTACCGAAATAAAGCCTCAAATATACTAACAGTTGATATTGTTTATATTTGTTGCACCAAGTTAATTTTGTTAATATCAACTCATATAGTCCAATTGATATGCTAACTATAGCTAATGCGTTCAGGTACCCTAGTGATGTCGATAAGCACATTCTAGCTCGGCAAACCGGTCTCTCAAGAAGCCAAGTATGTCCATAATAATCGATATTTTTCTTTTTCATCACATCTACTTTACATATCTTTTATTTTATAAAAAGGCATGACTTAGAAAAAAGCAAATCTTGTACTCACATGGTACATTGCCGACACCTTTTCTAGTACTAGTGATAGATACTTCTGTCATAAACACAATAAATATTGTTTTGTAACCATTTTAACTTTTTCTTTAACATGTTTTAAGGTTTCGAATTGGTTCATCAATGCAAGAGTTAGGCTATGGAAGCCCATGGTTGAAGAGATGTATGTAGAAGAAACAAAAGATAACGAACATGAAAACATCGACGCTAGTTTAATCTCGGACAGATTCAATGCTACCATTGATGAAGACTCAATAATCCCACAAATGGAGCAAAAACCAACGGTAGATCAACTTATTAGGCGAGATTCTGATTGTCTTTCGTCCATTATCAATCACCACGATCATCAT
This sequence comes from Gnaphalium uliginosum, assembly GCA_963930675.1. Classification (NCBI taxonomy): domain Eukaryota; kingdom Viridiplantae; phylum Streptophyta; class Magnoliopsida; order Asterales; family Asteraceae; genus Gnaphalium; species Gnaphalium uliginosum. The sequence goes on along the minus strand of OZ005685.1, from coordinate 43,887,029 downwards.
ACGACGAAAAACCTCGATAATGACATCCTCCACGGTTTTGCAAGGGTCTCAAATGACCCTTTTGGTGTAGTAGAGCTTGATTTTTCAACATACAATCACAACGTTGGTGGTAGTAGTGGTGGTGGAGGTGTTTCTTTGACCTTAGGGTTACAACAACACGGCGATCGTGTGGGCCCTGGTAGCGGAAACCATGGCGGTGAGGGGTCATTATATTATCCTAGAGACCATATGGAAGATTGCCAAACAGCAGTACAATATTCTTCTTTTTTGGAAGGCGATCAAGGACAAAATTTGCCTTATAGGAATTTAATGGGGGCACAACTTCTTCATGATTTGGCTGGTTAGGGAATTATCTATATTTTCTTTTTATATAAGTTTTATAGAAAAACATTTTTATATGGGGTTTATATATAGGGTAAAATTGGTATAGGGTTAGGTTAAGTTATTTATTTGTCATCAACGTTTGAAACTTTTTTTGATATATCGGGAAAAGTTATATTAATGTGTAATTAATTTCATTTTGCTTATTTTATTTTGCAAATAAATAGTTTTGGAAAATTTCCATTGATTCAATGCAAGTATATACAGCTTCCTCTTCTAGGCATATAGATTCCCCTGGTGTGAGTAAATAATTGGTTGTACGTGTTTCCACTTGAATATTGTTTAATCGATTATGCTTTTTAATTTGCAAAATATTTAAGTTTATTAAATGATTCTGATCAAGTTTTTGTTATAAGCAGTACAACAATCTTCCTTATTCTTTCGTTACTCTAAATTAAGAAATATATATGCATATTATAAATTTGGGCAAATTATTCACAAAATATTCATGTTTACTTGCGTGAAAGAAAAATATAGAAAACCCATTTGAATTTTTTTACTACTAATTAATTGTCAAAAGGTTTATACCAAGTGGCTTGAGTACTAAACAAGACTAGGCCCAATCATATATTGTTATGGCTTGAGTTTGGCCCATCAGAGCCCACATTAATTTTATTTAGTTTTTCCTTTTAATTTTATTAAATTAAAAGTTATACTCAAGAAAATATATACATTGTTATACAACAATAACAATAATGACATCCAATTTATAATGAAATAAACCAACAACTTTAAGTTGATTATATGCCATTACAACCAAGTATGTACGTTCATAATGTTTTTAGAGTATTACTATGGGGTTGACTTCGATGTGTGTTCATTAGTCCCACCATTAAAGGGTCAACTTTGACACGCAGATTTGTTCTTCTTTGTTATTTATATTTATATATTTATATATTATTAATATATAAAACATCTTGCTATTTTAATTTTAGAAAGATTTAAGAATAAAACTAGACATTCTATATTTGTTCTGTATTTGTGTAATTCCATTTTACAATATAACCATATCTTTTTTCACATACTTTTACATTCTATCAACTATATTCCAAATCTCAAACTTTACATCCGGACAAACTACTTTTATCCAACTCACAATCACAAGTAATTCACCAGCAAATAACAAAAATAATATAGAATTATTATCGAGTCACTATTTACAATAAAATATTAAACTCCGCTACATAATGCGAGTATTGTGCTAGTTATTAAATTAAAAGGAAAGTAGACGTTATCTGTATGTGAGATATATTTTTTTATTTTGGATTTATACGTACTTAGAAAAATTGGTTAGTGGTTATGATGCTATCATAATAGGTTAAAAATGATATAGAGATCACTATAGTAGATTTTATTGTGTACCTCACCTATCAATGAATATTAGATTTTTTAAATAAAAACAGTTGTCACATTTAATAACAATAATCTGGGAAGTGTATTCAAATATCACAATGTAATGTAAAGATACTTAAACTATGTATTTATGCAACATATATATAGCTCAAGAATGATTGTCTTAAATAATGAAGTATGAAATAAAATACTTATTACTTCCTCCGTCCCATTTTTATTGTCTACCTTACTATTTTTATTTGTCCCAAGAAGATTATCTATTTGCAAAAAATAACTATTAAAAATTATTAAACTCTCACATTTAGTTTCACTTATCTTCAATACAGGGGTAAAATTGATAATTATCCAACATATCTTAAATTCAACAAATATTCATAGAGAACAATATAAATGAGACGGAGTGAGTAATACATATTCATACCAGAGTTAAATAACAATAAACAAGTTAGGCATAAATAAAAGTGTACATAGGAAATGATTATTAGATTAAAGGCGAATTTGTTGAATAAAATTTAAACAACTAGTAAGGGGTAGCAATTCTAGTGGGTTGCGTTGAATAAATTTTGATAAATAGTTTTGAGTCACTTAGATCAATCAATCAAGAAGACATTTATTGAGTTGTTTTAGATCAATTTAATTCTATTAATTCAAACAACAACAAATTTACATTAGTTGAATCAATAATGAAAAACATAATAATTAACCTGAAAGTAAATGTGAGATTTTTAACTAAAAAGAAAAACTATAAAGAGAAGGTATACGTAATAACTTAGATGCAGACATGCTAATAGCGTGTAGTTGTTGATGTTGCTATGATGAATTTGAATATATTTGAACCCCTGGTCAGTCTGCTGACACATTCAACAGGATGTGGTATGATGTTGAAAAGTATATTTTTCAGATACTTGAGAAACGTGTAAATCCCTTCGTGTAAGGATCGATAACGAGGTTATCTACGGTATTAAGGTGCGGAATCTCTCGATACTAGCTATAGGGTCTATAACAAATTCTTTCGCAATATATTAGCGAATCAATTGTCTAATTGCTTCGTATCGATTATAACGAATGTTAACGATCAATACCTAGCCTTTAGAATGTTGGAGAAGTCTCTGGAATCACAGGAGGTACGGATGTAAGAATTGACAAAAAGTCTTTTAGGTTTAAAACCTAATTTGCATATATAACCGTCTCGGTTCGCAGGTCACTGGGCTCTGCTAACTGACTCAGTTCGCAGCCCATATTGGCCCAGCGAACTGACTCGGTTCGCAGGCCAATTTTGTCCTGCGAACTGACTCGGTTCGCGGTCAACCTTGGTCAACATTTTTCAGCATATAGATATTTAACTCTAAAATGTTTACCAAACAATATATTTCATTTACAATTCAAAACCAATGAACACGCTTGATTACAATTACTAAAAGTACTATTACACGCTATTACAAGCTAGATCTGTTGTCACAAAACATGTCTCAACAAAACGTATCATCTGGCACCAGTTTGAAAGGTGGTATGATGTTATGATTGTCTCTGAAGAATGCCAATTATACCATTTGAACCAAGCAACCCCTTATAATTATATATTAAAGGTTGTAGTTTATTAAATCCTTTTTCTGATGTTCTAATATATGTTTTGAGTATACTTATAAGCTTACAGGGTTTTAAAACGAGTTCAACCAGTGAACTCGTAAGTTGGCGGTTCAATTACCGATCCAATTTTCAAAACATTAGTTCAATTCAAATATTGTAAAATATTGTTATGTCTGGTGGAAGAACATTGTTGCGTGGATAGATAAAAATGAGATGTCTAAAAGCTTAATTTGTAAACAATGTTGACCAAGTGATATATCGAATCTGAACAAAATTGACATAACAGGCTATTACACAAAATCATATACAGTTATCGATGCAGGCAAGACAAAATCATATAACATAATCAAAATCGATTCAAACTATAATCATAAGTAACACATACATATGAGATAATCAGAAATGTGATAGATATAAATATACGTAGTTTTAGGTTTTACGTACCTCCTTTTTCGGTCGATTATTTCACGCTAGTGCATAGTATTAGGATAACATCGACCCAAAAATGTTCGAGCTTTTGTGATTGAATACATTGAAGGTTTCTTTAGGTTCATTCGGTGTACTAGCGACAATTTGATTTCGAGGTTGGTGGATCTTGAGGTGGTGATTAACATTGATCATTTTAATTTTGAGGATACTCGTCCATCAACTAGAAATATTAAAAGCTAGATTTTTTAATTAACAAGAAAAACTATACAAAATAAGGCATAATTACTCATATTGTGTTGTGGATATAGTAGTTTTCCCTCATACAAACGCTCTGAGGTAATTCTAAGCAGCAGAGCGACTAGTTAAACCCTTGTCATTATCATTATTGCAATAAACGTTTGAACATATAATCATCAATAGTAATGTGAGTTGGCTTAGATTACTTAGTGTTGGCGCCTGGGAGGGCAGCACGCTTTGGGAAAATAAGTATACACGAATCATCACAATCAAACTTTGACTTCAACAAGTCACCGATTCATTCAAAATATAAAAGACAACGTGTTACACCAATGTTCACTTTTAAACCAACGACCAAACATTCAAACATGAGTTGAAAATATTTCAATTATAATATCATATTAAAAGTAGTTTACACAAAATATAAGTCGAAGTCTTAATGACCATACGGGTCAACATTTAAAAGAGTCGATGGTCAACCTCTAAAGCAGTCAACCAATTAATTCAAAAGACTAATATTTAAAAGTTTACATATTAGAACTGTTATTTAGAAACTAGTAAAATCAGTGAACCTGTAAGTCGATTTTGAGTATAAATATATATTGAGTATAATTATAAGGTTATCTGTTTTTGAAACCGGTTGAATCATTGAACCTGTAAGTCTATTGATTCGATTATTAATCCGTTTTTTAAAATATTGATTTTCAAAAGCAGTTTTCAGTCATTTCAAGTGAATTAAAACTAGTTGTTTCGGTAAATAGCTTTTAGTCACTTACACAATCAATCTAGAAGACAATTAATTGAGTTCTTTTAGATCAATCTAATTCTATCAATTCAAACATCTACAAATTTACATGAGTTGAAGTCAATATAGATAAACAAAATCAATTAATCAAAAATCAAATGCGAGATTTTTAATTACAAAGAAAAACTATAAAAAGAAGGTATAACTAGTAGTACTTAGTTGTGGACATAGTAGATTGGATAATTCATATAAGAAAGGCAAACTAGCATCGGCCACGATGTTGAAAGTGAAACGATGTCATGTTTTTCTCTAAATTAATGACAATTTCCTTCGTTCTCTTTTGTTGTGATTTCTCTCCTTCCTCATTTATTACTTGAATGAAAATTTGAATTCTTTTTCGTTATAAACAAATCGTATTGACATCCTTTTCCCTTTCCTTTTTCATTTTGTAGAGATTTTTTTCAAAGTGCGTGGTACATGATTAGGCACCTCTTCATCAAATTGAGCTTGATGTTCATTTCCTTTAAACATGCTCACGCCCTTTTTAACATTCCCAAGCAAAACGAGTGTAGTTGGTGTCCTTAAAGTCAAATTTGAAAATCAAACCGTAAAGAAATTGAAATTTTGTTTTGATGGCGAAATTCAAACATGTTGATAACGTATAGCAACCTCACTTGTTGATATCTCTATGACAAATATGAATATATTTGAATCCCTAGTTAGTATGCAGATACATTCAACAGGGGATCTATCACCAAGATAATCACACATGAGAGTGCTTACACCATCATACCCATACTCCCCGCCTGTCGGTAATTCATAAATAGTATGGTCACACAGATGTTCCTTTTCACCTTCATCGTATCACAGATTAACAGCTCTTATGCACCTTATTAACAGAAAAAAAGTAAAAGTAAGATTTTTATTTGACAAAACTATAAAAAAAAGGCATCATCACTCATACTTTGTGGTCGATAGGGTAGTTTTTCCTCCTAAAAACCTTGCGAGGTAATTCTCAGCATCACAGAGTTTAGTAAAACCCTTGCCATCTCTTAGGCGACTCCCAACGGCGACGTCGGCTGTCCGTCGGTTCCAACCGACGGAACCGACACCGATGGCACCATCTCGTCGGTTCGGTCCGTCGCTAAACTGACGCTCGATCGGTTTGGTGTGGGTCCGGGTGCACGTTCGTAAAGGAAAAGGAAAAATTTTTGAAAAAAATAGCCGTTGGCATTTTTTTTTTTTTAACGTCCCTTTTACTCTATAAATACACACCCTCATTTTCCAAACAATTCACACACTTCTTCACTATCACATCTATATTCATACAATTTTTCTACCATGTCTTCTGATTCCGATCTTGAAGATTTGCAATCCATCACGGCCGTTTTCGATCCGACGGCTGCTATCGATATAATTAATTCAATAGACTACGATTCGTCCGACGGAGTGGATATTCCGATCCCGATATCACGAGCACCCCGACGATACTTTCCTAGAGATCGAGAAGCAATGGGCGAACGTTTGTATCTAGACTACTTTGCCGAGCGTCTAACATTTCCGGCGGATATCTTCCGACGACGTTATCGGATGAGCAAGTCATTATTTCTTCGTATATGTCAAGGTATTATATCGTTTTCCCAATTTCCGGTACCTGACTACTTTACATATTTTATTCAACGGCTTGACGCAACCGGTAGACGTGGTTTTAACGTTTGGCAAAAATGCACTTTCGCCGTACGCCAATTGGCGTACGGTTGTGCCGCCGATGCGTTTGATGAGTACTTACATATGGGTGAACAAACATCGTACGATTGTGTGGATAACTTTTGTAAATGTGTTTTTCATCTATACTCTACCGAGTATTTAAGAAAACCAACACTACAAGATGTGCAACGTTTACATCAGCGTCATGCCGAGTTGCATGGTTTTTTAGGTATGCTCGGAAGCATCGATTGTTTGCATTGGCCTTGGAGAAATTGCCCAATAGCATGGCTAGGTCAATACACTAGAGGTGATCAAGGTTGTCCAATGATCATGCTCGAAGCGGTTGCCTCTTACGATTTGTGGATTTGGCACGCTTTCTTTGGTCCAACGGGTTCGAGCAACGACATCAACGTATTAGATCAATCGGATTTGTTCAACGATTTACTACAAGATAGAGCTCCCCAAGTAAATTTCACGATTGTCGGCAAGGAATTCACCAAAGGCTATTATCTAGGCGATGGGATTTATCCGAAATGGTCCACTATTGTAAAGTCGTTTAAGCATCCACTAACACAACAATAGATGCACTTCAAGAGATATCAAGAAGCTGCAAGAAAAGATGTGGAACGAGCATTCAGTGTGCTTCAGGGCCGTTGGCAAAATCATCAAGAACCCGACAAGACAATATAACACTAACAAAATATCAAGAATCATGTATGCTTGTGTGATTCTACACAACATGATAACCGAGGACAATAGATGAAATATGTATCAACTAAAGGAGGAATATCCGGAAATCCCACCAAGACGTTCGTGGCAAGAAATGGTTGAAACTCAATTGCGTATGGACAAGGAATTACGCGATCGGGATGTTCATCACCAACTTCGCAATGCTCTAATCGATCACACTTCGCAACTCCCACCAAACTTCTGTAGTCGTTAATTAGTGTAATCGTTTTTTTTTTCAATTAATGTAATATTTTTTTAAAAAAATTATTGTAATGTTTTTTTATTTAATTGTAATGTTTTTTATTTTAATGAAATGTGTTTTATTTTAATTATTGTGTTTTAAAAATATTTAATTTATTAGTTGTGGGTCCCTGAAAAAAAGTGACGGAGCACTGATGGCAGGGCCCTGTCAGTTTCTGTCAGTTTTGTGAAAAAGCTGACGTGGCCCGTCGGTTTCTGTCAGTTTCTGTTAGTTTCTGTCCACGGTTGGGAGGAGTCTTAGATAAGAGAGAAAGGAAGGATCAGTCACCACCTTGAATGGTGAGACGATAGCGTGACAGGATCGAATTGAACCTTTAGGGTCAATAATTATAGCAATTGAATATTTTATAGAAATACCGCGGAATAGTAATCTATAAATTTAGAAGTAAAATTAAATCTGTTTTAAGGCATAAATTAAGAACAAGTAACAGCAAGATAATCATCAAAAAGCTTCAATATTATTTCTTTGAATATTACGAATACACTTAAGTATCAGGGTTATGATTAACCTTGAAGCTTACAAATGATAATTTTACAAGCTTATCAATCTATTGAATACACTTATGATATTTCCACTTCTACTCTGCTGAGATCTATTTCTATTGAAGGTTAGGAGCTCTATTTATAGAATTATAGAGCTCCAATTACACGCTACAGTAATTAATGAAAAGTACATTTCTATCTAATCCTTCTATCGTCTTGAGCCATGCTCTGCTTTACTGAGCGCCTTTTGCTTTTGCAGAGAAGATATTTGATTAGCCCACATGGTTAGAAAGATGCTCTAATCATAAACAGTAGAAACTTCTTGAAAATACACGGGCAGTACTAGTTTCTGAAGAACAGTAGTAACTCCAAGTAACAGCACTAACTCAAGCAGTGGTAAGTTATACACAGTATTAACTTAAGCAGTAGTAAGTTATAAACAGTATTAACTTACCCACCCGTAGAAACTTTGTACTTGCAGTAGAAACTTTACCCGGCAGTACTAACTTTGTTCTAACAGTAGAAACTCAATCTTTTCTACCAGTAGTAACTGTTTCTACTGGTAGTGTAAAACCCGGTAGTAGTAATAACTTTTGTTCTTTAAGTAGAAACTACTCTTCATCAGTAGTAACTAGCAGTTGTAGTCTAACCAGCAGTATTAATCTTCAATCAAGTTCTCTAGCCATCTTTAGACCCAACAATCTCCCCCTAAACTTAATCTGTCTCCTACAGATTCAAGTTTCTACAATAATCTTTCAAATAAATCCAGGGATGCTAATACACTACCTTCTTCTTTTTGAAGCTTCAGCCTTCTGATGTATCTGATTTAGGATCATGTGAAGAAGAACTCTTGCAGTCTCTGAGTCCTATGGGGTAATTAGTTTGACCTGAATCATGCATCTCATTAACCCCAGATTCAAGTTGTACTGTCTTTCAGTAAGCATGAATAGAAGATCTCCATTCTCTAAGGCAACTTGATGGACACCAGATCTTGGAAAGTATATCCAAAATTTGACCACTGAGAATCTACCGAATATATGAGGTACTCTTTCAGGTTCAAACATCATGAGGAAATAATCCCAGAATAATCGATTCAATACCTTCCCAACCAGTTTTCCCCTCATACTTTATCTTTCCGACTTCATACATCTGCTCAATATCATCTCTATCTAATTTCTTCAAAATTTCCTGAAATGACCTGTAGAACTCTGTAGCTCCATCTTCCATTGTAATCTTGGTCACTTCAGGTCCTTTATGCACCAGCTGTACATGATCCCAATCTACTATCTTTGGAGGTTTGGTAGCTAATGGATCTACCTTCACCCCATCATCCCTCAAGATCAGTGGACTAAGCAGCTGTGCTTCATCTCTTTCTAGCTCTTCTTCCTTTTCTTCTTCTTCTCCTTTTTCATCCTGACCCTCCTTATTACTCCTTTCCAACTTTTCCTTTTCAACCTCCTTTTTATACAGAAACTCCAGTCTATCAAAATTCATACTTTTAAGCTCCCTATCTGGAATCAAACCCCCCAATCTCCCAATATATGTCTTTCTCAACTAGGCTTTGGTTGGTTTCCTGCTTCTCTTGGCAGCTGCCCTCTTCTCTGCCTCTGCCCTCTTCTTCTTCTCCAACAGATCTCTCAGGGCCTGCTCCCTTTCTTCCTCGTTGAATTGAGCCTGCTCTTCTGCTTGTAGTCTGAGGGCTACCTCATGATCATGAGCCTCCTGCTCCTCCCTGGTAGTGAATCCCCCAAACTTTCCCTTGGATTTCTTAGCAGGCTCTTCTTCAACTAATAGACCCTTTCCCTTATCCTTAGGGTCTATTTTGGGCATCTCACCTCCAGAAAATGTTTCTGTAGGTTCAGAGAATGAGACCCCTTTCTCCTTCTTTTTATATGTTCTGGGCTCTTCCTCTGCACCCTTGGGCTCTGCCTCTTCACCCCTGGGCTCTGCCTCTTCACCCATAGCCTCTGCAGGCTCAGCCTCTGCTTCCTTTTCACCTTCTTCCTGAGTCACAGGCTCTGGGATATCTTCATCGTGTACCCAGATGTACTTCTTCTTCTCATCTAGGTACTTGATCAACAACATCTTTTGGTCTTCTATTTGGTGCTGCTGTTGCTCAACAAACTCAGAAAGCTTCAAGATATCCCTATTTTGCTTCTTGATTACTTGCCTGTGACTCTTCACCTCTTCCCACATAAACTCCAACATACTCGTCAATTCATGGTACGATCTATCCTCATTACCTTCAGGATGTGAATCCCTTGGTAAATCATTGGAAGTGTTACCTGCTGCCTCAGGCCTAGCTTGGTCAGCAGAGGCCCCTTGGTTCTTGGTACTGGGACCTGCAGCAGAATCATCTCCTAAAGGAGATTCATCATTTGCAGTTGCCTCTGGTTGGGTCTTATTGATGTTGACCCTGTCCTGCTCTGCCAGTGGGCTAGAAGCAGTAGGGTCAGCCCTTCCAGAATGGTCACCCCACTCCTCATGGACCACCTCCTCTGCTACATTTGGTTGAGACTCATTAAGGGGAGGATCCTCAGGTTGAGCCTGTTTTTGTTTCTTATTTTTGGTAGGCTTGGAGGTCCCTTGTTTTCTTTTGGGAGCCTTACTAGTGGATGTGGGTTGGGATACATATGAGTTTTCTGTTCCCTCATCCCTAGTAGCAGGTACACTAAGCATTGTGGAAAATAATGCAGTGACCTTATTTGAAAATCCAATGTTCTATCTCCTCATGTTAGAAAAAACTTTGGGAGTATGAGACAGAATTTTCAAAATTTTGGAGTGTGCATTTAATTCATTTATTTCTTCATTTAAGAAGATTTGCACAAACCTTAGATACATTAAAAACTTTTTAGAGAATTGCTCAGTATTTCTAAGCATCCCATTAAAAATCATTTCAGAAAAATTGAACATTTGATCTGTGGCTAAGCATACAATTGCAGAAGCAATTGCACTCCCAAACTCATTCCAACCTGTTCTTTTAGAGGACAGGCACTGTTGGATTGTATGGATTAGAAATTTCCATTGGGGAGAGAAAAACCCTTTGTAAAAAGTAAATTTGGTAAGATCCCCTTCATAACCCATATTTTTTAAATTTTCAAAAATTTCAGTGCCTGAAAGCATAGACATACCTGTATTATCTTCTAGATGGAGATGGTTGCGGATAGAATCCTCTGTGACCACCACCCGTTTGCCCTCTACCTTCGACACAACGAGTTTAGTGTCGTCGATGGATTCGATTTTGGCGTGGTTCCAGAAGGAGTTGATATGCTTAAAGTAGACTGTTGGGTTTACAGTCAAAGCATAGTGGATGTGACTTTCTTTTAAGAATTCGATGATTTCATGAAAGTCCGTCGCATCCGGAGTTTTAACCAAATATGCGAGCATATTGTGGTTATCTACAATCGGAAGAGATGTAGATGAGGAAGATGAAGACGCCATTGATTTTGAATGATTGCTTTGAAAGAGGTTGAGTTTGAAGGTGGTTGAGGTTTCTGCTGTTTTAGGTTTCTGCTGTTGAGAGAATGAAAGTGTTTTTGATACCTTGATACTGTTGTATAAGTAGTACTGCCAAGCCCTAGAATTTTGCAATCCGTAGAACTTTGAAAGCAGTATTAACTATACTAACAGTAGTAAAGTAGCATATCTATTAAAAACAGTAGTAACTTTCAACCAGTAGAAAGATACATACTAGTAGTAGTAATAGATAACCAGTAGAAACTTGATGCCATAAGTATTTATATACAGTAGAAAGTGTATAAGCAGTATTAACAACCGGCAGTATTAACTCTCACACTGAGTTTAAAGAGCAGTACTAATATTGCTAACAGTACGAATCTGGTTATAAGCAGCACTAACCGACCAATGAAGTAGAAACTTATTACAAGTAGTACTCAGAGGTTTAGCAGTACTAGTAGAATTTTTTTTATTTTTTTTTGGAAAACGAAAACAAATAGTATATATAAATAGGATAGAGTACTAATTATTGAAGACAATAGTAATAATACATAACAATATTAATTGGTCTACCCGTACTTGATAAGTAGCAGTAGTAACTAATATTGTCAGTATTAAAGTTACTATAAGCAGCACTAACTAGTGTATCAGTATTAATCCTTGTACAAGCACCATAGAGTTTTATGAGAAAAATCATTTATGAAAGATTAATCATTCCAATACTTGTAACCAAAAATGTAAATCTACCAACATCAAATGCTTTAGTGAATTGATTATCAGTATGGACTTTAAAAATTTGAATTAACTTTTTCTCATTACAATCTCTAATAAAATGATATTTGATTTCAATGTGCTTGGTTTTTGAATGTTTAACAGGATTATTAATAATACTGATTGCACTGTTATTGTCAATAAAAATAAGAGTATTTAAAAGAATTAAACCATAATCCATCAATTGATTTTGAATCCAAAGTTCCTGTGCACAACAACTTGTTGCTGCTACATACTCTGCTTCCGCTGTTGATATTGAGACAGTGGTTTGCTTTTTACATTGCCATGAAACCAACCTACTCTCTAGAAATTGACAGCCACTAGATGTTGATTTTTTGTCCATATTTGATCCTCCATAGTGTTGATACATTTAGAGTGTCTGTCACTTGGTCTAAGTTTCGAGTTGTAATTAATTAGATTAATTTTGTCTTAGGCGATATCACTAATATCGCTTGGGCGATATCAATAATATCGCACAGGCGATATCACCAATATCGCCCTTTAGTCCAGATTAGTTACATATAAATACTCGTTTAGGGTTTCAGTTTGACAAGTTTTTTTGACACTTTGCATTTTGGCATCTACGAATTTTCTCTGTCATTCTCAGTGGTCCAGTCATTGTAATACACATTGCTTTATATGATTAATTCAATATATGTGTTTGTGATTTTTGTTGTTGAACGTACAATCGATAGCTATTGAATTCCGCGCATTAGTTATTGTTTATTGATTCATTGTTTAAGATCAGTCTTTGTTGCGATCCTACAATCTCAAGAGGTTGAGCTAAATAATATGGAAACAAACCTCACACCTGATCCAATATCCGTCTCCCGTATTCACACGAATCATCCGATTGAAAATATCATTGGAGATTTGGATGCAGGTATTCAAACAAGAAGCAAATCAGCTGGTCTTAATACTGAAATTAATGCTGATATTGAAGAATGCTTCTTATCCCAAGTTGAGCCAACAAAGATTGATGCGGCTCTAAAGGATTCTCATTGGGTATCGGCTATGCAAGAAGAGTTGCAGCAATTCGTGAAGTTGAAAGTCTGGACTCTAGTTCCACTTCCTAAAGGTGTACACCCAATTGGAACTCGTTGGGTGTTTCGTGTTAAACGTGATGATAGGGGAGTGGTGATTTGCAATAAGGCTAGACTCGTTGTCCAAGGATATACACAACAAGAAGGTCTAGATTATGATGAAGTTTTTGCACCTGTTGCAAGAATGGAATCTATTCGCATCTTCTTAGCCTATGCAAGTTTTAAGGGGTTTCGCGTCTATCAACTGGATGTGAAAAGTGCGTTTCTATATGGTAAGGTTGCTGAAGAGATCTATGTCAGGCAACCTCCTGGCTTTGAAGATTCGGTCAACCCGGACTATGTGTGCAAGCTGGATAAGGCACTTTATGGTCTTCATCAAGCTCCGCGTGCATGGTATGAACGATTGGCAACGCACTTGATCAAAAATGGGTTTGAACGTGGTCACATCGACAGCACTCTTTTCATCAAGAGAACTGGAAATAGTCAACTACTAGTTCAAGTTTATGTAGACGACATTATTTTCGGTTCAACTGATGAATCTCTGTGTCGACATTTTGAAGAGATCATGAAATCTGAATTTGAGATGAGTGCGATGGGGGAGCTAAAATTCTTTCTGGGTGTTCAAGTTGATCAATCATCAAAGGGCACCTACATTCATCAATCCAAGTATGTTAACGACATGTTAACACGCTACAAATTGCATGATTGTAGAGTGTATGGAACTCCCATCCCTACAAACCACAATCTTGGACCAGACGAAGATGAGGAGAATTGTGAAGAAAAGCTATATCGGTCGATGATTGGATCTTTAATGTACCTTACTGCTTCCAGACCTGATATAGTATTTGCTGTCTCACTTTGTTCAAGATATCAATCTTAACCCAAGGTCTCACATTTGAAGGCGGTTAAACGGATATTTGGGTATCTCAAACATAGACCTACTCTAGGTCTATGGTATCCAACTGAGAAGTCATTTGCTCTCACAACATTTTCGGATTCTGACTATGGCGGCTGTAGCATTGATAAAAAGTCAACGTTAGGAGGATGCCAGTTTCTTGGTTCACGTTTAGTTTCTTGGCAATGCAAAAAGCAAACAACGGTTTCTACTTCAACTGCGGAAGCTGAATATATTGCTGCTGCCAATTGCTGTTCACAAATCTTGTGGATTCAGCACCAACTTCGTGACTACGGTTTACTCTTAACCATGACTCCTTTATTTATTGATAATACTGCTGCTATCTGTATCACTAAAAATCCCGTACAACACTCTAAAACCAAACACATAGAGATTAGGTTTCATTTTATACGGGATTGCTATGAGAAGCATTTGATAGACCTTGTCCAAATAGAAACTGATAAGCAAAATGCTGATCTGTTTACCAAGGCCTTCTCTAGAACTAGGTTTGACCAACTTATCGACATGATAGGGTTGCGCTTCTTTCAAGTAAAACAGTAAGTTGTGACATTTAATTCTTTTTGTTTCTTAGTTTAATTTAAAAAAAAAAAAAAATAGTGCAACTGCCATTCTTTTTACTTGTTAGTATTAAAAAAATGCAATAGTTGCAACATTGTTAAAATAGACGTTGAATTGTGTCTGTAAATAATTGGGAAAATGATAGTACATCAGGAAACATGCATAAAATGGAATTTTAAGATTTATGTTTGATGTGTCAGTAGATTTATCTAGCATACTTGAAATACCTTTTATAAATATTAGCTTCATCAAATGATGTATTGGTAGGCATTTGTTCTAAAGTTACTAAGAAGCTTAACTTTCAAATATGCATATTACTTTATATAAAGACATATTAATATGTATGACATTAAGTTAAAATAAGGGCAAAAATGTCCAAAATATTTTGACGCTTCGTCTTAATATTTGGATGATGAACATGTTATGATCTAAAAAAAAAAAAAATATAGGGTCTTTGTATGGTGTTATCTGGAGGAATATATTAGGTGTCTCCTCTGTTGTATGAAAATACAGACCTGGTTTCATCTAATATATTCTTCAAAAGAACTTAGGTGCGTAGTCTATGTTAACCTATAGACAACCATTACGTACCCGTGGCATTCCTCAAATTCTCAAAATAAAATGTACAAAAGTGCAGAAAAGTTATAAAAAGCTTGCCTCATACTGGTTTGTGTTAAACTATGGTACTCTGTTGTACGAAAGTACAGACCTGTATCCTCTAGTTTAATTGTTCAGACTGGTGTTTGTTCAACCCGAACTATTGCTTATGTGACTCTGTTGTACGAAAGTACAGACCTGTCACCGCTGTCTTAGTTATAAAGATACGTTCATACCCTCACCTTCTATATAGAAAATACTAACATGTTTTTGATTTTAAATGTATATTTTAATGTGATTTATATACTATAATATGCATGCTAATAATAACACAATGGTTCATCTCATTATGAGTTGAAATCATATACTTAAGTACAAATGTTTAGATGAATAAAATATCAATAATCGTTTTGAACTAATCTTTATAACAGATGATTTAAATATGCTAAGTAAATTTAAAGTGGACAAATATACTGATAATCGGAATAACACTTACTATTTCCTAATAATTGCATGTTATCCTGATATGATCCCTAACCAGACCAAAACAATTCCGTCCCCAAAAAGATTGTTTATTTATTGCTTTCAGTATTTTAATTCTGTCTTATAATGAAAATTACAAAAATATTTTATTTCTGAGTTATTTTATTTATTTCGTCCCCAAAGTTAATTGTTATTGAATTAGTTTATTTATTTATGTTTTAATTATATTTTATTTTAATTTTTTAGAATTATGTCACAATTAACTGTTTAATTTTGAAATCACGGCGACATTGTCAATGTCGCTGACAATATCGCATACAAGGACATCTATAAACAGAAGAATTTGAGCCCTAATTTGGTACGTTTTCAAAACATTCAAGCGATATTGATAGCGATATTGGAGTGCGATTTTGCGATATCGCCTGTTCGAACCATTTTCTTCCTATTTTTCGACCCTCACTTCAATCCAACCACTCCTTAGTGTGCGCCAGTGTTTACCTCATCATTAGGTATGCTTCTCTTGCTTTATAACTTGCTTTTTATGAGTGTTTGGATAACTTTTAATTCGAAATAGGAAAACCTAGGGTTTTGTGATAAAAACTGCTTAAAACATGATCAAATCTAGTTTAATAATGCTCTGAACGTTGCCCATTGTTTGTGACATCAGTTTTAGGTTTTAGATCATATATTTGGTTGGTTTTTCGATTAAAAGGTTTTTTGAGCCGTTTGTTTAGCGACATTGGCATGTGCGATATTACCACTATCGCATAAATTGGATTAATTCCCTATATCGCTAATTTCAAACAGAGCGATATCATATGCGATATCACAAGCGATATTGCAGTAATATCGCCTAAATTAAAATTTCAATTTAAGCGACATTATCTTCAATATCGCCTAAATTAGAAATCAGTCAATTGGGGCAGGCCCAAACCAGTGACAAACAGACCCAGTTTACATTGTCTAACTTGTTCTTGGCCTGTTGCAAAATATTTCACTAACTGCTTTCGAGCTTTGTGTCGTGTATTGATATTCTGCAGGAATGGAAGATTTCGCGCAATTCGATTCCAAGTGTGACACCCGTCACAATATCACTGCTTTCTTGGATGATACTAAGGACTCTTCTGAGCCCTTTAGGCCTCTGATTGCCTTCCTGCGCCGTTCGCGAATTCTCACAGCGATTACTGCCTCCGTCACCATATACAGAGATCATGTAGGGCAGTTTTGGAGGAACGCGTCCGTTAACTCTGCACTCGAGCACACTCGTCTTATCTCAACAGTGCATGGAAAAGAAATTATTATCTCTGAACAGCTGATAAGAGAGGTTTTTCGGTTCGAGGACAATTCTGATATGCCGATCCTCTTCTCCAACGAATTTATTGTTGGAGCAATGAATCGAATGGGATATTCTGGTACGCATTCGGATCAGTACCGGAAGGGCAACTTGACTCGGGTTTGGAGGTGGCTTATGCACATTTTCATCTTGTGCCTCTCCAACCGCAAAGCTGGGTACGATGGTACCAGTCATCGGACGGTTTCAGCAATGTTGGCTCTCGTCTACAATAAGCCCTATAACTACTCTGGTTATATCTTCAGGGCTATGGTCGACAACGCTCAACTAGGGGATAACAGATGGTTCATGTATCCCCGCTTTATTCAGCTTTTGATTAATAGGGAGCTACCGGGTCTGGTGACTGATGCCACCCGTGTTTACCGCCAAACTCCAATGTCCAATCGGATTTTTGGGGTAATGAGCTCAAATGGCAAGGGGGTTCCAATTCCCCCAGATACTCCTCTCTTCGGTCATATCATTGACCCGAACTACCAGCCGCCGGCAAATGAGGGTTATCTGGATCCTCCGCCTGTTTTTGAAGCAAACCTTGCAGACATTCCCGTACAAGCTACGGAAGATCCCTTGGCGGATATATTTGTGAGTGTTTCCTCTCAAGGTGACTTGCATACTCTACATGTTCACCATGATACCTCTGAGGGATCCACTGATTCCGACTCCTCGGGGCCAGCCGGAGGTGACACTGATACGGAATCTGAAGGGCTGGTTCCGGATCGTCGAGAGATCGAACTCGTGAGGCGTATCAATCCTCAGCGTTACTTGAGGATTCAGAGGAGGATTGCTGCCGGCAAGCAGCACGTACCGCAAAAGGATAAGCGGGTACGGGAATCCTCAGATGACGAGTATGTGCCTCCACCACCAAAGAAATCAAAGGCAGCTCATTTAGTTTCAACTTCGGCCACGCCTCTGGATACACCGCAGGTCGAGTTTCCTGTTCAACCACATCCCTCGGTTATCCAGGAACTAATAAAGAGGCTGGATTCGATGCAACACACCCTGGATGCTCAAGCTGCGGTCATCCAAGTTCAAGCTACTCGAGTTGAAGCTGTGGAAAAAGAGAATGAAGAGCTTAGGTCTAGGGTTGTAGCTTTGGAGTCCCAGTTGGTTGTTTCGGGGGAGATAGATGATAGTGAAAGACCAAATGTAACTCCCCCTGAAACTGAAATTGAAAATGTAAACATTGAACCAGGCAATGAAAGTGCTCGTTTGGATTACTTCTCGTTTGAGGAAATACCTGGACAACCAAGACCACTGGCTGTTGACTATTCGTGTGCTGATTTGACATATCTGGCGAGAATGGTTAACAGATCTGATAATGTGAGGGAGGATACACCGGATGAAGATTCTGACCTCGAAGCTGAAGATGAAACATTTGATGAGGACGAATTTTATTATGGTGCTCCTATTATTGAGTTTGATTCATCTGAAGAAGAAGAAGATGAATCACCTGATGACTCAACCGAACCTCAAGCTGAAATGCCTGAATATCCTAAGGTTCCGGAAACCGTGGAAGAAAGAGCGGCTCGTCTGGCATCCTGGTGGCCTCAAGGTAAAGAAAAGATTGTGCCTGTCACTTGCAAATCTTACAAGGTCAAGGGAGATTACAAAGGATTGATCAAAAGCTGGAAAGTTGTGAATGCAAGGTTTATGATCAAAAGAACCGATGGAGTTCAATACTTCAAACTTTCATTCAATAAACTAAGCACGTTGCCTAAAGGAGAATTAAATAGGCTTGCTCAGTTACAACTGATAAATCCTGAGAGAAATACCCGTGCAGACTTCATTCAGACTACTCTTCAAAGAGAAATTCGTACAAAGAGGTACAGTTTTATTAAGCCGACATTGGGAAAAAGAATTATCTACAAGAAACGGCTAGATCCTGCTACAAATAAGCCATTAACCAGAATGCGCTATCCTCCGGCTGATTGTGTGAAGAGGATTATTTTGGAAACTGTTCCCCTGAACTTTCTTAGAAGATTTCACTACTGGGAATTTGATAGCCAGACTGGAGAAGCTGTATTGGTTTTTGTGCCAAAGAATGTTGAACCTGAGAAGACTTCTCTCTATGGGTTGAAGAAAGCACAATATCGTATTTTTGATCCTATGAGCTTGATAAATTTATCAAAGGAGGATATGAGGAAGTTGTTTGATAATAGAATAAGATATTACCGAGGTAATCCAACAAATGAAAAGCTTGCTCAACAATTCCAGAAAATTGTAGATATCTGTGTAACCCATGGAATCCATGCGGGTGGCAAATTTCCTACTGGATGGGTTTAGACTGAAGACTTTTTGAAGACCAAGCTGAAGACACGGGGGAGTTTGTTGATACATTTAGAGTGTCTGTCACTTGGTCTAAGTTTCGAGTTGTAATTAATTAGATTAATTTTGTCTTAGGCGATATCACTAATATCGCTTGGGCGATATCAATAATATCGCACAGGCGATATCACCAATATCACCCTTTAGTCCAGATTAGTTACATATAAATACTCGTTTAGGGTTTCAGTTTGACAAGTTTTTTTGACACTTTGCATTTTGGCATCTACGAATTTTCTCTGTCATTCTAAGTGGTCCAGTCATTGTAATTCACATTGCTTTATATGATTAATTCAATATATATGTTTGTGATTTTTGTTGTTGAACGTACAATCGATAGCTATTGAATTCCGCGCATTAGTTATTGTTTATTGATTCATTGTTTAAGATCAGTCTTTGTTGCGATCCTACACATAGTCACTATCTGTATATGCAATAAGATCAAAAGATGACATTTTTGGATACCAAAGGCCCAATTTTGGTTGACCCTTTAAATATCTGAAGATTCTTTTGACTGCATATAGATGAGATAATTTAGGATTTGTTTGAAACCTAGCACAAACACATACAGCAAACATAATATCTGGTCTTGAAGATGTTAGATATAATAAAGATCCTATCATAGATCTGTACAGATGAATATCCACATCCTCCCCCTCAAGATCTGCATGTAAGTGCTTCTGTTTTTCCATTGGTGTGGTTGCAATATTTGCGTCTTTGAACCCAAACTTTTCCAGAATATCATTTACATACTTTCCTTGACTTATAAAGATACCATCCTGCTGCTATTTAACTTGTAGTACAAGAAAGAATGTTAATTCTCCCATGGAACTCATCTGGAACTTTTGATGCATGAGTTTTTCAAATTCTTTAAAAAGAGAATCCCTTGTGGATCCAAAAATGATATCATCCACATAGATTTGAACAAGAAGAATATCATTATTGATTTTCTTTGTAAACAAGGTTTTGTCAATAGCTCCCCTATTGAACTCATTCTGCAGCAGGTAAGTTGACAAAGTGTCATACCAAGCCCTAGGAGCTTGATGTAGACCATATAAAGCTTTGTCAATCCTATAAACTTTGTCTGGATGTTTTGGATCTTCAAACCCTGGAGGTTGACAAACATACACTTCTTCTTCAATTGTGCCATATAAAAATGCACTTTTAACATCCATCTGATAAACTTTGAAATCTTTGAAAGAAGCATAAGCTAAAAATAATCTTATAGCTTCAATTCTAGCAACAGGAGCAAAAACTTCATCATAATCAATTCCTTCTTCTTGAGTGTACCCCTGAGCCACCAATCTGGCTTTATTTTTGATCACTATGACTCTCTCATCCTTTTTGTTTCTAAAGACCCATTTGGTACCAATAGTTCTTTTTCCTGTGGGAAGTTCTATTAAAGACCAGACTTCCTGTAGTTTGAATTGAAGCAACTCCTCCTGCATAGCTTCAACCCAACTTGGATCTTTTAGAGCCTCTACCACTTTCTTAGGCTCTGTCTGTGAAAGAAAAGCTGCAAATAAACATTCACTTATAAAACTTTCACTTTCTGAATCTTGGTGAACAACAGTTTTCCCTCTTGTTTGTATTGCAGACCCTATATCCCCAATAACATTCTCTAGAGGATGATTGAGTTGAACCCTTGCAGATGGTTGAAAAGTTACAGGAATTTCAACTTCCAAATTTGTGAGATTCATGTCTGGACTTCCTGTTTCTTCACTGTCTGCTTCGTTAGAAGAAAAGATAGGTTCAGAAATCATTTCTTCACCTGCATTATCTTCTGAGGTTCTGGTATTGCTTCCCTGATCTTCTGCAGTATCAGATGTTTTAGATACTTCTTCTGTTTCTTCATCATCCTGTTGAGATGGTTGAAATATTTCTAGTGGATCAACAGACCAAATAGCAAAGATAATATATTCTGATTTATTCTCTTTCTTCTCTGCAACTTCTGGTTCAGTTATTCCTGCATTTGATGATCCACACATGTATCTAAAAGATTCTGTTAGTGCATTAATATCAAACAACCATTCTGGACCTTTTCCTGCAGGATTAACAGTCTGTTTATTAAAGGTCACATTTAAGGTCTCTTCAACAATTCTGGTCTTATGATTGAATATTCTGTAAGCTTTACTTTGAGTGGAATATCCAACAAAGACTCCTTCATCTACTTTGCTCTCAAACTTGCCTAGGTAATCTTTGGTATTCAAAATAGTGACAGGACATCCAAATGGTTTAAGAAAGCTGACCAATGGTATTCTATCAAAGAATAACTCATATGGTGTCCTATTGTGAGGCTTGACAACTAACACTCTGTTCTGAACATAGCAAGCAGTACTAACTGCTTCTGCCCAAAAGGTCATGGGTAGCTTATCATCTGCTAACATAGTTCTAGCAGCCTCAATTAATGTCCTATTTCTTCTTTCTGCAACTCCATTTTGTTGTGGAGTTCTAGGAGCACTAAATTGTCTTTCTATTCCCTTGAAAATTTACAAAATTTATCCATCTCAAGATTTTTAAACTCTGTACCATTATCACTTCTAATGATTTTAACCCTTTTATTGGTTTGATTTTCTATCTTAGTAATAAATGATCTAAGTATTTCACCTGTCTCATCTTTAGTTCTAAGAAAGAAGACCCAACAAAATCTGCTAAAGTCATCAATGATTACTAAACAATATACTTTATGTCCTATGCTTCTAACATTTGTTGGTCCAAATAAATCCATATGAAGTAGATTTAAGGGAGAACAATTAGAATTCAAAATTTTGGTCTTAAAAGAAGTTTTGTGTTGCTTGCCTTTTTGACATGCAATACAATAATTTTCACATGAATATGTCTTCTCAGGTAATCCCCTGACAAGTTTTCCTTTAACAAGTTTATTGATTGTTTTGTAATTCATGTGACACATCCTTCTATGCCAAGGATCAGATTCATCAACTGATGCCTTTGATAAAAGACAGTGTATATTTTGTTGAGGATTCAATTTTGTCAGATCACAGCAATAGACATTTTCTTTTCTGAAAGTTCTGAGTAAAATTTTACTTTCATCAAGTTTAAAATCTTCAGAAAGAATAAAGCATTCTGTGTTTGTAAAAAGAACTGGGTTCCTTTTATCTGTGATTTGGCTGACACTTAACAAATTGTATTTGAGTTCCTCAACAAAGTAAACATCATTAAAGTTCAGTCTTTCACCTTTTACCATACATTTTCCTGTAATTTTTCCTCCTTTTGAATTACCTCCAAATGCTACATGTCCACCATTGATTGATTTGAAATTCTGTAGCTTGGACTTGTCTCCTGTCATGTGTCTAGAGCATCCACTGTCAATATGCCATAAGTTTCTTTTGCTCTGCACATTTAAAAGAAAGAAAAATTAATTTCTTTTGGGAACCCAAACGAGAGAGGTTCTAGGCTTCCCAAGGGCATCAATGAAATCAACTCTCTTGAAGGTCATTGATTTTGATGCACTTTTGGTGTTTGAAATTTCTGTTGCCATTGGTTTCCAACACCAACTGGTTTTTGACACTATTTTCTTTAAAAGCAATAGTAGACTGATTTACAGTATTAAAAAGTTTAGCAGTATTAATATGCCTAGCAGTATTAACTGTTCTTACAGTATTAACTGGTTTAGCAGTATTAACATGCATATTTATTTTTGGTACTGTCTTCTTTGTTTTACTACTGTTTGCTTTCTTTGCTTTCATTTCTTTACCAGTACTAACAGAGTTTCTTTTAAAACTTGTATCCTTGACTCTGTTAGTTGATTTCCATGCTGAATGTACAATCCTTTGAGTATTCTTAGGATTATAAAAACAGTCATGTTGAAGATGATTAGATCTTCCACATATAAATCAGTTCTTCCATTGTATAATTGAAAAGTTTTGTCCCAATTTTTGTGAAACCATTTGGTTCCAGTTTCTTTGATTTCCTCCTGGGCTTAAAAAGTTTTGTGAAGAGAAACTTGCTTTACATTTGCAATGAACACAATTATTTTGCCTTTTATTCACTGCTTTTGTTTCCTTTCTCTCATATCCTAATCTATTTCTAGATTTTTGATTCATTTTTGCCTTTTCTTCAAACATTTTCTTACCCTCTGCTAGTTTAGTTTTACCAATTTTAGTTGCTAGCTTAGTAAGTTCAGTATTATTTTCAGTTTTCTCAACCACTTCTTTCTTTTCTCCAACCTTTTCATGTTTTTCTAGACTTTTAACAACTTCAGTTTGGACTTCTTGTGTTAAGTCACTTATATCTATTTTAGTCTTTTGAAAATAATTATTGTTATAAGGTGGTGGAACACTAGAGTAACCTAATCCTGTTTTGAGCTTATCATGAATTTGAACATTTAGAAGATTTTGAAGTTTAGAGGAAGCATTATCTAAATCACTTGCTTTTAGCTTAATGCTATCCTTTTCAACTTTAACTTCTATTAGCTTTTTATTTAGTTCATCTATCTTATCTTGTAAGCAATCCCTTTCCCATCTAGCATATTTAAGATCATAATCATACTGTGTTTCATTTTCTTGATATGATTTGATCTCTTTTTCAAATTTTTCAATGGTGTTGATGTATGCTTTGTTCATGATTTCACTTTTGTCAAATTCCTTAAGTATTTTAGCATTATGATCTCTATAATGTGTAACAGTTTTCTTACAAATATAAGAACATAATTTGCTTTGTACCTCATAAGGAATTTCAGAAGAAGGTTCTGATTCAGTGATTGCCATAAGAGCTTTATAATGCAATTCTTGTTCTGCATGGTCACTCCAATCAAACCCTAGTCCATCTTGTGATATAAGTGCAGTGGAATTTTGAATTTGGATACTCCTGTTTTGAGTTCCATTTCCAGTTCTTTGATCGTTTCCTTCTGTGCTTCTGCATTCTCTAGCAAAGTGACCTAGTTTATGACAGTTAAAGCATTCAACTTTGCTTTTATCAAAGCCTGCACCATCATCTCTTTTGTATGCAAAGTTGTTTCTACCAGTTCTTTGCATGAATCTTTTTGCTCTTAAGGTTAACATGGCCATTTGCCATTTTAAGTCCATTTCTTCTAAATCATCAGGATTTACTTATTCTAGTTCCCCATTCGTTAGTGAGGAATTTATATGACTAGCATAAAAAGCTTCTAGAACTGAGTCATTTGGTTTTTCATTGGAAGATGTTCCATAACTTATAGAAGTAGTTCCATATTGATTTAGATTTTCAGTTGTTTGTTTATTTATGGACAAAAAAGCAGCATTATTTGAGAAAGTAGAGGTTTGTTTCTTGCCTTCAACCTCTGATTCAAATGATCTTAAATCATTATATAAGTCATCTAAATCCTTCTCATCAAGGTTTTTCCCTTGTCTCAAAGATACAGTATACATGGTCCATTCTTCTCCTAACGACCTTAAAAACTTTCTGTTTAAATCATCTTTGTCAATATTGACATTATGATTTTCTAAGTCTCCAACTAGTTTTGAAAATCTGTCAAAAATTTGAGTTAGAGTTTCAGTTTTTATACCCATAAAGTTTTTAAATTCTTGTTTCAAGATTGATCTTTGAGTTTTCTTTGTGCTTTCATTGCCACCAAAACGTTTTGCAATTGCTTTCCAAAGGTGTTGGGCATCATCACACTTTTCAAAACGTCTTTGGTACTCATAAGGTATGGACATCAACAGAGTACTTAGAAATTTTAATTCTGTTGATCTTATTTTTCTTTCAGCATCATTTGTTGGTGGTGATCTAGGAATTCTAGAACCATCAGTATTTAATGCATATTTAGGTCCACATTCTATGACTTCCCATAAAGAGTAATCAGTAAGAAGCATGTATGCTTAATCCTGATTTTCCATTTTTCATACTCATTTGGTTTGAGCATGGGAATTCTTGTGGCTTGGACTCCATCACTAGTTTCAGAAGTCATTTTATAAAGAATATTTCAGAATTTAAAAAACTTCAATGGAACAGTGAATCTTTAAAACGAATTTAACGAAAAACAAAGATTAATCAAAAATTAATGGAACAATGATCTTTCAACTTCTTTAAAATTCAATGCTTTTGAGACAGTGTTCTGATATCAATTTATAAGTTGATATCAATTAACAAAGCTCTGATACCAATTGACAGGATCGAATTGAACCTTTAGGGTCAATAATTATAGCAATTGAATATATTATAGAAATACCGCGGAATAGTAATCTATAAATTTAGAAGTAAAATTAAATCTGTTTTAAGGCATAAATTAAGAACAAGTAACAACAAGATAATTATCAAAAAGCTTCAATATTATTTCTTTGAATAATACGAATACACTTAAGTATCAGGGTTATGATTAACCTTGAAGCTTACAAATGATAATTTTACAAGCTTATCAATCTATTGAATACACTTATGATATTTCCACTTCTACTCTGCTGAGATCTATTTCTATTGAAGGTAAGGAGCTCTATTTATAGAATTATAGAGCTCCAATTACACGCTACAGTAATTAATGAAAAGTACATTTCTATCTAATCCTCCTATCGTCTTGAGCCATGCTCTGCTTTACTGAGCGCTTTTTGCTTTTGCAGAGAAGATATTTGATTAGCCCACATGGTTAGAAAGATGCTTTAATCATAAACAGTAGAAACTTCTTGAAAATACACGGGCAGTACTAATTTCTGAAGAACAGTAGTAACTCCAAGTAACAGCACTAACTCAAGCAGTGGTAAGTTATAAACAGTATTAACTTAAGTAGTAGTAAGTTATAAACAGTATTAACTTACCCACCCGTAGAAACTTTGTATTGGCAGTAGAAACTTTACCCGGCAGTACTAACTTTGTACTAACAGTAGAAACTCAATCTTTTCTACCAGTAGTAACTATTTCTACTGGTAGTGTAAAACCCGGTAGCAGTAGTAACTTTTGTTCTTTCAGTAGAAACTCCTCTTCATCAGTAGTAACTAGCAGTTGTAGTCTAATCACAGTATTAATCTTCAATCAAGTTCTCTAGCCATCTTTAGACCCAACATAGCGTGATTGTCTCTGTAAAAAGACAATTTCTTGCGTTCCCTTCTAATGTAACTGTTCGGTCTGTTCTTCTTCCTCATCTATATTAATATATATAAGAAAAACATTTAAAGAATCATCCCCCTTAATTAAAAGATAATCATTCTCTAATTAACCCTTAAATTAATCTATGACATACTTTTATTCATTAATTGTGTAGTAAAATACTAATATGCCCTTGATTAATTTCAAATTATCATACTCAAAATATCTTTTATTTGTCATACTAAACCCTTCAAACTTCCATCCTTTTTATATAGAAATTTTTTTAATTTTAATTTTTTTTTTGTCATTTAAATAACACTAGATTATAACCCACAAAATTTGCGGGCTACTTCATTATTTTATAACAAATGTATATATTTTATAATTTTATTTTATTGGATAACGTTTGAGTCGACATATTCTACGGATGACATTGTAGAATTGTTTGAAATTGAAGAGATATGCTTATCTATTGACAGTAGCTTTAGAGATACACTATTAAAAACAATTTATAACATTGAAAAATAGTAATTAAGAAACTAAACACCAAAGAGACAACACGCAAAGATAAATGTTGAAACATAATCAACTATGTGCGAACTGTCAACATCCAACATTAGGGTTCCACTTTTATTCAGACTCCGTCATGGATGCCGAGCTACATACTGTAATACCCCACTCTCTAAGTATCATTTTATATTCGAAATATCGGAAGCGTTTGGTCAAAACATACTTTTATAATATATGCTAAAGTTATATCGTTTTTTTTTTAAAAAAAAACATAAAACATACATCAGTTTGGGTGTTATACAGTACAAATCCCATCATAATGTATCAAAAAAAAATCAGAGTAGCTGGTCGTCAAACATCCCATCAAACCAAAAGCTTCTTGCCCATCCCCTAATCAAACGTTAACCTGCAAGAAGTAGGGTGGTGGGATTAGCACATGGCTAAGTGAGAAGAACTGTAACCAACAGTCTAACTCAGAAATAACAAATATGTTACAGCGAATAATCGTAAACATACAACGTCAAAGAGGACCGGTGGTTCCTGAGGTATCCTCCAAGGAACACTTAAAATCAACTGCAGGCCAATACAGTGATCAACCGATAGCTTGTTACTATCTTCACCAACAACAGTTCCTATCAACTATGTGTATAAGGAACCCCTGATTGGCCAAACAATAGTAACTAAGCCCAACCAGTGTTGACCTCTGAATATACATCTCACATATGCCCAATGGCCAAATATCACATAATCCATAATCATCATGGATAATATAAACAACCCAGACTAAACAGTCTATCAACAGTAGTATTACATCACCCGTTGTAACCAAACATGTTACAACTAAATCACACTGAGGATCACAGATCCACTCACCTGTCGATCTCAATCCAACAACTCAGAAGTCTTATATTACTGAGTCTTCTGCTTATCTGAGAATACAACAAATAATGAGTTAGTGACTAATTTCATAATCATATAACATATTTAAACAAGCAGGTAAATTCCTGAAGTCTAAGAGAACAAACGTTCAATCCGAAGCGACGTTAGAAAGTCCCGAAAGGATATTTAAAACCGAAAAATGCCATTTTCGACCCCAAGATGACCCCGAAAGGCCAAAAACTGCCTAGGCTCATAGAATAGAGCCTTGATTATTGGGTCGTTTCCAAGTGAGCATGCGAATCTCGGCTCAATCCGAGTTAGTGAAATTGTCACTCAGTCGCGTCCCTAAAACACTTGCGCAATTTCAAAATTTGCAAAACAAAATTCTAAAATCACAGTTCGCAGGACACATCTGGGTTCGCAGGGATTCTCGGTTCGCAAACCAGCTCAGTTCGCAGAACCATAACTCGGTTCGCAAAACTCGGTTCGCAGGGCAACTCACTTCGCAGGTCAACTCAGTTCGCTGCCCAGCTCAGTTCGCAAGGTTCAGTTCGCAGCGCAACTCGGTTCGCAGAACAATATCTCAGTTCGCAGGTCAACTCAATTCGCTTCGCAGTCAAACATAGCGAACTGAGTTCATCTTCTGCAAACTTGCGAACCGTACTTGCTGTTACCGAAAAATCCGAACGTTCTTTCACTATAACTCAAAATTTCGACTTTCTAACATACTTACAATCATTCTAACACTTCATATACATCAAATAAGTTCATATAACACCTTTTCAGGCTTAAATCCATATCAATTCGTAAATTAATTCAAATTTCATAAAAATATAATTATAACACAAATTACTTACAGAAACAAGGCGATATGATGTTACTAAACTCGTTTTTGAAACAAGAAGATGATAACACGAATGATTCACGAATTCACAGAAGGTTTCTTCAAGTTTTGGAATGAGCTCTCGGCTCGGTTCGCAAAGACAATTTGAGAAGTGTGTAAAATTGTGTAGAAGGTTACAGAGGTTTGAACGTATATATATAATTAATCTAATCCAATACCATTACAATTTAGTTCCCTTCTTAATCTATTGTCGGGAACCTAAAACCATTTTGCGGAAACTAAATATTTTATTTTACCGTTAACTAGTTCGGTCTAAATCAATGAATTATTCATTAGTCACAATAATTCATTTATACATTTTACTAATATTATCAGACATAATAATAGTAAAATATTTTCTAACACATTAAATAATAATTTAAAGTTTAGGGAAATTACCAGAATACCACTAGGCCCTTAAAGTGGATGTTACACATACCACTGTTGAGATTGCATGATATAAAGATCAACGTTAAGCCATCGTTCGATAATCTGCAGTTTTGCGGGATGATACATGTTTTATATACTAAAATGACAAAAAATAATAATGACAAATTTTCCTATGGGACAATATAAATGAGACAGAGAGTAACAATCAACAAACTAGGCATTATTAAAGGTGTACGATGTGAATATTAGGTTAAGAGTCCAATTTATTAAATAAAATTTAAACAACCTCACCGCTCGTAAGACCACTTGCAATGGGGCGTGGTCAAGCCCTTTTTAGCCACCACGATGCCACAATGCCCGCAATGAGCATCGTGATAGACGGGCGTTGTGTATCTGGAAACGGGCAAGAGAACGCCATTTTGTGGGCCTTGTTTGATATTTTTTTTGTTTTCCTTTTTCTTTCGCGATGATATAACGTAAATAAATACATAAAATCACTAGTTAGTGGGGCCGGCCTAGGGGAAAAATTGGGCGTTCTGGTGTTACCATTGCAAGTGGTTAAAAAGATGTTGTGATGTTATGCTGACGTTGCGCCTAAAAAAGATGAGTGTTACCATTGCGAAAGGTCTAACAGACTAAGAACTACAAAAGACATATACTCTAATAAAATCAAATCTAATTTGTGAAATATGTCATTGGATATACTCATATCTCATCAGTTTTCTTTTTCTTTCTAAAAATAAAAAAGGATGATAATTAATCTAAGTGCTTACTATCAAGACCTCCTTTTCTTGCTTCTGCTTTTAGTTGCTCTAACACTCTCATTAACTTCCTGCGAACGCATTAATTGAGCTTCAAATAAATGAATAATTACTGATTTCTATAACCAATTTAACATAAGTATTGATGTATTGAAATATAATAAGTCATACATTGTTTGCACACATGCATTGCAAAATTTTGCAATCATATTATCAAAAGAAACACAAATAAAATCAATTAGTATGTCATCAACTCCTCTGTATGAGTAGAATTAACATAGACTCGTCACGTCCTTAATGTAGATTACAACAACAAAAATAATACCCAATCTCATCGGAAGCAAGGTATGTGGAATATAGATGTAAACAGTGATGCCTCTACCCGAGGGTAGAGATACTAGTTGTAAAAGAAACTTATGTATCGAAAGAAATTAGAACCTTGATCGAAATAAGTCAATGGCAACATAAAGTATAAGAAATTAAGGATTATATATATATGAAATAATAACATAACAATATAATTATGTAATAAGCATAATTGAAGTCGTACCGGTATAGCATGAGTTCTCTTGCTATTAATTGTGCGACTTGGTCTGCGGTTAACATAAGGAGATACAAGGGTTTGCACGAATATAGGATTACCAAGATATTCCCCGGTTGTAGACGAACATATATTATCATCACAAAAGAAAACCCTTTTAATCTTCCCAGGTGAGATGCGATCCTTGAACATATTCAATGAGTGTGCAACATCATCCTTCATCTCGAAATCATTTGGCAATATTTCCCAAGACAACCGTTCGTTGTTGTCGTTTTTCATTACCCATATGCTATTGGGTGGGTCATAAGTGCTAAATATGCATACGCGGTCTTGGATAATCCCTAGCCTGCTACCATGCTCACTCCATACATAACTCACGCCATCGGGTTGGGGGATCTCTTTAAACTCCTCTTTCGATAAATCAAAAGAAATAATTAATGGTTTCTTGTAGGTTTTAATATTAGCATCAAACACAAACCAGTAAAGCGCCCCATTGAACAAGATAGCAGGGTTGCTATTATAAAATATGTACTTAACATGTCCAAAGAGTTTCCAACTATTCGATTTCAATGAAAAGACTTGGACAAGTGTCCCATCAAGACCTTTCCGAATTCCCATAACAACTTTGTAATCATCTGTGGATGAATCATAACCAAAACTCAAACAGAGTGCGAACATGATATTCTTAGGAAGTAAAGGTGCCGTGCGCAATTTCCTAACCTCTCTAGTCAAAGGATTGGTTACATAAATTCGGGAATCATCTTCATTGATAGGAGAGACGCATATAAGGCCATTGGAAGATCCAACAATCTCCCAAATAGTGTAGTTATCCCACTTTCCATCCTTGAACCAATGTCTCGAGTCATTTACGGACATATTTACAAATTTTTTCACCATAACGATTTTTCTATGTCCAACACTATTGTTATTGTTGCAAGTAATAATATTGTTAAGATGTCTTTTAACAAAAGGAGGAGTTGATATCAAAGATAGCCATGACTTACACATGCTCTTGAATCGAATTAGATCTTTAGCTTCCATTCTCACAAGTATCTGCTCAACTACATCTGACACAACCACCTCTGCTTCTGCCTCTGCCGCCATTAGCTAAATTGTAGGGTTAGCTGTACGTCGAACTATCGATAGAATCATACACAATAGCTATAAATATCAAATTTATATATCAATAAATAAAATGTAAGTTAAGGTTAAGGATTGATAGAAACATACACGATTAAAATAATTATCTAATTTATATATCAATAAATAAAATGTACGTTAAGGTTAAGTTTAATGTTAAGCCCACCCAAAAACAAATTTAGGCCCAATTCAAGCCCATCCATATCAGTACACAGTGGAATGGAAGGAAAATATATGTTACAACTACAATAATAAGATAAAATATAATAATATATATATACATATATTTATTCAATTCAATTTAGTTACTTGATTATAACGCCTATTTAATTGTTTACTTATCAAAGTTCAAGTATTAAGGAACTTAAAACCCCATGATCCACGTCAGCAAAGTGAATGTGCACTAACGGATTGATTTATTGCAAATAGATCTTTAGGTTAAAATATTTATTTATTGTGTTAGGACCTTGTTAAATCATATAAAAACAGTTGACAGTCTCATGAGAAATAATCTATGAGATCATTAACAAGTAAAATCAATAATATGAGGAATCAGTTTTAACATAAAAGTATGCATCGGATCAAAAATAAATATTTAAAACGATTCTTTTCCAAGAGAATAACTTAAAGAGTCATAAGTACACATCGAACCCTTCATACTAAACCCACCATTAGCACACAATATATAAAGAGTTCGATACGTGTTAATACAAGTACTTAATGAAGTATCTTACGTTTTGGCCTGGTCTCATAAAAACAGCCCGTAGCTTACTTATAAATAAAAGTTTCGACATCGATAACAAAGACGTACTTGATTCATAGTTTAAAACATATATATTACTATCACTAGGAAACTCAACCAATCGACTCTAATATGTTTCTACAATCAAAACAACAAGTAATTTCTATCAGTTAATCGACAATTACCTTGAATTGTGACCGAGTTCAGAACCGTATATACTTTGCGGTGAATTCTTTTATGAAGGTAAACGTACATAAACCGAGATTCTTACGCTCCGAGTTTTAGTGTTTTCTGACTTGAGTTCGTGAATGTTACAGTGAGATAATTTTCGACATTTATACACCGATCGAGTTTGTTACCGAGTTTCCCGAATGATTATCGTCAGTTTAGCATGGAAACCAAATCTTATCAAACTATATTACACGTATTATTTATGCATTTACAAAACTAAACCCGGTAGTTTTTATATTTGATAATATTAACCCATGTAATTATTATAAAATTCCATATATAAATATCCAAATTTATAAACTTTAAATGGTTTACTATATGGATATATAGGCTTACATATATCCCCGTTTTATCATATCCAAAGTCTTTAGTGATTCAATCTCAATTTTAGTTGGTAATGCTTAAGTTTCTTTAAGAGCAAACGTTGATTTTAAAATCATCACTTTTAAAAATCTCATAGTTCTTATTCACATTTCACATCATCACTGACTCGTTATGGTCTACTCGATCATGCCAATTTATATAATAATCGAGGTTCATAAAATGCCAAGTTTATGACCATACGTGCTTTGAGTGCACTTGTATATGTATCATATAATCACATCACAAAATGAATTATACATGCATCATCACGTTAAACTAAGAGTTTAAGATCTATCTTTTATAATCTACAATCATCCTTTAAAGCTTTGGATGAAAAATCAAAATCAAAATCAAATTAATGAAATAATTAATCATGCGGACTACCACTGTAAAAATGTGGATCTAAGACAAATATCTTTAGAGACCAAGTTGTATCACATATTCGCATTGCATGAGTATTATTTTATGATAAAATAAATTATGAAGCATCAAAGTCAAAACACCATAAATATTAACGAAACATTTAATGGAAAGAATGTACCTCAAGATCGCCGATCCGTTTAAAGTTTCCCACACAGTCCGTAGACAATATATAGTTACAAGATGGAGTAATCTACAAATAAATAGTCTCCTAATATAATACAATCTCTAACTAATATAATATATATGGACATCCATTCCATATTTATCTTAATATATATACAAATTGATATTGATTGATTGATATTAATTCAATTCAATTTAGTTACTTCCATATATTCTAAACATTATCAAGAAAATACAATACAAATTAATAAGCATTAAAGCTACATTTATATTTACTAGAGAACACGCACGATATTTTTTTTCTCATATTGTTTGTTTTTTGTTCTTCAATGCTGGCTTATTAGCTTCTGATGCCCTTCTTCTTGCTAAATTAACATAGTGATCTTTGTGAGTTATTGATACTGACCTAATCTTTTTAATTTGAATGACACGTATAATTTTTTAAAAAATTAGGGTAATGATACTTATTATTTTTAATTAGTTGTTAAAAGAATAAAAAAACCACATAAAAAAGAGGCTATCATCTATTAATAATCTGGACTAAATGTTAAAATTTTTAATTGAAAATTTTACAAACTCAATTATCGTAACTCACATTACCGCATATCTTCAAAAGTAGATAAATAAATAAATAAGTGTAATATTTGAGCCCGGTTAAATGAAATTGGGCCGGGTCGTGGATCGGAAAAAATCATCATCATATTTCATCTCAATTCATCATCATTTGAAATATGATTATTATATGTGTTCCATCGTTTGACCTTTGACCATTCACGATCTCATCAATCAAATTCAGGTGCGTTTGCTAATTTCTTCAATTTAGGGCTTTTTGGTTGATCCCTCATGATTAATTTGTCTCAATTTTCGTACAATTAACATCAAGTAATCTGTATACATTGCGTATATCCTAACTAATTTAGTCCACATTCACTATTGATTGATTGATCGATTGGTCTGCACTTAATCTTAACAATTAGGTTTTACTTTCTTTCTTTTTAATGCTTCATTATTTGATTAGATTTTTCTGAATTAATTACAGATTGTAATTAAGTTATTGATCAATTGTTTAACTGCTTCAATTTTAAATAATGAAGAAGATGGATTTGGTGTCTGGTTACAAGGTACTTGTTGAAATTTTGTAAGTGTATATTAGTCACATATTTGAATGTATGTATGTATGTACATGTTAATGAGGTTATGTATATTATGTACAGGGAGTTGTTGGTCTTGTATTTGGAAACGAGAATTCGAGTTCAAATGAAGATAGGTTAGTTTTCGTTTTCGATTTTGATTTGTTAGTTAAACAAGTTAATATAATTTGAGTTGGCATATTTATTCATTGCACATTGACTTGTGAAGTTAAGATTGTTTAGTACTTTGTACATATTTCGTAGATAAACTTATGATAGCTAAGATGTTTCCGTCATATATTCTCCG
Source organism: Gnaphalium uliginosum (assembly GCA_963930675.1). NCBI lineage: Eukaryota > Viridiplantae > Streptophyta > Magnoliopsida > Asterales > Asteraceae > Gnaphalium > Gnaphalium uliginosum. Next base: position 43,852,186 of record OZ005685.1, on the reverse strand, counting down.
ATAAAGGCTAGCATAATTGCTAACTCTTTTTTCTTTCAGTCCGAACAAATTAAGTTATATGCAATTGCTTATGAAATGAATGCACTATATATATATATGATTCATTGATAACAGTTAACACAGACCTATTATATTATAGTAATCTGATTAAAATACCATCTAAATAAGTCGCTGATCGCTGTTTTGTTATTTTTCCTGTCTTGGCTAATGTACTTTGTGGTTGTGAATGGTAGTTATGTTGAACGCATGCTCGATTGTATAAGTAACGGTAAGCTAGTTGAGGATAGAAGAAATGCTCTGGTGGAGCTTCAATCTGTTGTTGCCGAAAGTCATGCTGCCCAGCTTGCTTTTGGAGAAATGGGTGAGTACGGGTTTTTCTTATGATAGGTATCTCAGGCATTTATACTGTTCATAACATGATTTCTTCTTGTCTATTGCAGGTTTTCCTGTACTATTGGGCGTCCTAAAGGAACGTGATGATGTTGAAATGGTTTGAAGGCTTCTGCCAACAGCTTTTGTTTTTTGGTTGTTATTTTGCAGTGTTTATGTTACACTTTAACGAATACTTTCCCCTGTTTTATAACTTAAGTACACAGATTCGTTGAGCATGTTAGGCCCTAGTTAGTCAACCTTTTCAACTGTTATTTCTGTACATCAAGTTTCTTAACCATAGTGTTGTGTGTTTAACTATCCTTCCTGCAATGATTCTCTCCATTTATATCCACCCTCTAACTTGCCACCATGAAACACCACAAAACATTCTATACAAGCTTTAAGAATCTTTTCTGCAGCGGATTGTGTCTTCTTTCTTTTGCTTTGTATACTTTCAACTAATGGTTCTATATGTTGATGAATTGTTAAAGGTTCGAGGAGCTCTAGAGACTCTTGTGAGTGCGTTAACACCAATTGCTCATGCGAAACTTCCTCCGAATGAGGTTCAACCAGCTCTGATGAATACTGATCTTCTATCAAGGGAAGGTCAAAGCATTTCACTTCTTTTAAGCCTGTTGGTATGACTTCATCTTGATCCTATCATACCTCAAAAAATGAATTATGGAATTGGTTGCTCTACGGTTCTGCGATTGACAGTCAAGTTTTTACAGGGAGAGGATGACTTTTATATAAGATATTATACACTTCAACTTCTAACGGCCCTTTTAACGAATTCTCCCATTAGGTACGTGTCTCCATCCACTTTTTCTTTCCCCAATACTTAGATATATTTTATGGGTACTGTTGGGTTGGAAAGAATACTGAGATCTTCTTCAGGTTACAGGAAGCCATTCTTACCATCCCTCGTGGTATAACTCGACTTATGGACATGCTTATGGACCGAGAGGTATGAACTGGTATAACCATGGAAGTTTTCTTACTTGTGTTATGTGTGATGTTTCTTTGTTGTTAAACTTGATGTTGTTTGTCTTGTAGGTCATAAGAAATGAGGCTTTATTACTTCTCACCTACCTGACTCGAGAAGCAGAGGTATTCTTTCCCCTATTTAGTGTCAACTTCTTTATCTAGTAAAAAAGTAAAGTTTTATATAATGTCCTCCTTTAATTTTCTTTGATTACTTAACTAGGAAATCCAAAAAATCCTGGTCTTTGAGGGTGCTTTTGAGAAGATTTTCAGTATTATCAAAGAGGAGGGAGGTTCAGAAGGCGGTGTTGTTGTGCAGGTGATTAGTCGATTCATACCTATTGGTCTTTACTCGATTTATGAGTTTCTAATTCTGTTCCATATTTGTGACCTCACAGGATTGTCTTGAATTGTTAAATAATCTCCTCCGTAACAATTCATCTAATCAGGTTTGAGTTTCTTCTTTTTGATTATCTATTTTTATCAGGTTTTACATTCATTCTGTTGCCTTTTACCACTTTATAAATGTTGTATAGGTGTTGCTGAGGGAGACTATAGGATTTGAATCATTGATATCAATTTTGAAGCTCCGAGGAACCACATACAGCTTTACTCAGCAAAAGGTCATACTTCAAATGGTTATTAGTTTGTTTAGCATATTACATTTACCTTTTCTAACTCTTTTAATTAAATTGATGCCTGTAGACAATTAATCTACTGAGTGTCTTGGAAACAATTAGTTTGCTGCTGAATGGAGGTCTGGAAACTGATCCTTCGAGCAAGAGTAATAGATTGGCAAACAAAACAATTCTTGTTCAGGTTAGTTTCAGTACTTCAGATTTCATTCATTTATTGCATAGACTTTATGCGTCATCATCATCACTCATTTTATTCATTTTATCTGCTATTGTAGAGAAATATTTTGGACCATCTACTAATGCTAGGTGTTGAAAGTCAATGGGCCCCTGTTGCTGTACGTTGTGCGGTAAGATAATTTCTTCCCCAAATGCAGTCATTAGGTTCAATCGAACATATAACAATTCTAACTTGCATTACTGATATAACATGGTCAGGTCTTTCAATGCATAGGTGATTTGATTTCTGGACATCGTCAGAATCTTGATACCCTTGCCAGTAAATCCCTTGGTGATGAGCCAGAGGTTGAGCCAGCTCTTAATTCAATTCTTAGAATAATCTTAAGGACTTCAAGCATGCAAGAGTTCATTGCAGCTGATTATGTTTTTAAACGCTTCTGTGAGGTTGGTAATATATACGATTTCTCATGCAGTTCTTCTCATTACTTCGATGTGGTATCATATAACCAACTTCAATTTGCTTTATCAGCAAAATCGTGACGGTCAAACGATGTTAGCATCTACTCTTATCCCTCAGCCTATGTCAATGACTAATGCTCGATTTGAGGAGGACGTGAACATGTCTTTCGGAAGGTATATCTTCTTTGCAAGTGGGCACAAAAAACTCTCTCTCTCTCTCTCTTTCTCACACACACACACACACACACATACACGCACACACATGAACACGTACACACCCAAACCAAATCAAGCTGAATATTGTTTTATGTTGCAGCATGCTATTGCATGGCCTTGCCATGAGTGAACATGACGGTGACCTTGAGGTAACGTGAACTCAAATAAGCCCAATAGCCTCTTATTATTTCAATTTCTTTGTTTATACATCAGTCGGTCTTATTTCATATGGTTATTGTTATGCAGACTAGTTGCAGGGCTGCTAGTGTTCTTTCTCATGTAATGAAGGATAATATTCAATGCAAAGAAAAGGTACGTGGGTTCATGCTATAGATATATCTTGCTGCTTATGAGTAACTGCTCTTCGAATTTAAAAATTGTCCCACTTTTATGCAGGTTTTACAAATAGAATTTGAGTCATCAATGTCGTCATTAGGTTCTGCTGAACCGCTATTGCATCGTATGGTAAAATACTTGGCTCTTGCATCTTCCAAGAAGGGTAAAGATGGAAAATCAACTACTTCAAGAAACTCATATTTCCAACCAATAATCTTAAAACTGCTCGTCACCTGGCTCTGTGATTGCCCAACTGCAGTGCAGTCTTTCCTGGATTCACGTCCTCATTTAACATATTTAATTGAGTTGGTTTCAAATGGCGAGTCAACTGTATGTGCAAGGGGTTTGGCTGCTGTTCTTTTAGGGGAATGTGTTATTTATAATAAAAGCACCGAGTCTGGAAAAGATGCTTTTGCAATAGTCGATTCAATAAGTCAAAAAGTCGGACTTACATCTTACTTTTTGAAGCTTGATGAGATGCAAAAAAGCTTTTTATTTTCATCTGAAAAGCCAGCTCAGACACGTAAACCGTTAACAAGATCAAATGCTAATAGTATGACAGAGATGGAAGATATTGATGAAAATGAAACAACTGATAATCGGAATGAGGACCATCCAATGCTTGCTTCAATGTTTGACTCCCAATTTGTCAACTTCATCAAGAATTTGGAAGGTGGTATTAGAGATAATATTGTGAAAATATACAGTCATCCAAAGAGCAATGTGTCCGTTGTGCCTGCAGAATTGGAACAGAGGAAAGATGAAAATGACAAGGACTATATCAAACGAATCAAATCCTTTGTGGAGAAGCAGTGCTCCGAGATACAGGTAATTTGCATAATTACTTGTTGATTATTATTTCTCCTAAATCATAAAAAGGTAATAAACTTTTGTCTGGTTCTGATTTTGGTAAAAGCATACTGTTTTTTACTATAAGACAGTCAAACTTTAAAGAAATCGAAAAAATACCTGATCTTTGAAAAAAATCCATTTAAGGTAATTTGATCTGTTATCAAGTCAATATGATGTGATAACTTTGACTATGTTGAGCTTTTTCTGACATGGCGCTTGAAGTCAAGGTTGCCTAAAGTGTAATCATATTTATGTTGGCCTTTGTAAGACTAAAAAGCTTGTTACCCAAGCTATATAAATTAGACTAAAGGTCGTTGCCTTTTTATGCAGTAACCTTTTTTTCATTCTTATGAGGAATTTGCTACTTATTTTGTTGAACCTGTTATAACAGGACCTTCTTAATAGAAACGCGACACTGGCCGAGGACCTAGCCAATACAGGTGGAGGTGGTTCATCCCACGGCGAACCTAGACAGACCAGTGGCTCAGAGAGAGTACAAATAGAGACACTGAGAAGAGATCTTCAAGAAGCCATCCAACGGCTCGAAATGCTAAAAACTGAAAACACGAATATTCAAAGTGAGGCGTCATCTTACAAAAACTTGGCTGAAAAAATGGAAACTGATCTGAAGAGCCTCTCGGATGCGTACAATAGTCTGGAACAAGCAAACTATCATTTAGAAATGGAAGTAAGGGCACTGAAGAGTGGTGGGGCCACTCCAAGTGTAGATATCGAGAAAATAAAAGAAGAGGCAAGAGAGGAAGCTCAGAAAGAGAGTGAAGCAGAGCTGGGTGATCTGCTTGTTTGTCTTGGCCAAGAACAGAGTAAAGTAGAGAAATTGAGTGCAAGATTAATGGAGTTGGGTGAAGATGTTGATGTTTTGCTTGAAGGTATTGGAGATGATATGGGACTCCCAGATGATGACGACGATGAAGAAGAAGATTGTTCATGATTTAAGTAAACTAAAATGTTAAGCAACCTTGGGTGTCCTACTGCATATTGATCAGGGTCGAAAGACACTCTTGTCTGGGACAGATTCGGTGGATAGATGTGTTGATACCAGAAGTCTAAACAAAGTTAAGTAAAGCTAAAAACTTGTAATTTGGTTTTCGTCAACTTCTAATTTGCGTGAAGTGTACAGATTGTCATTGTTAAATCGACAGTGGGAAGTTTGTTTTATCTAAAGAAATTTGGCTATTATTATGCATACTACATTATGATGTCCTGAATTACTTTACTTTCATCTCCATATTGTGAATTTGTGTGAACTGTGATATAAACTGATTTATGATTGAAAAAAAAGTAAATCCTTCAAAATAAAGTTGTCAAATAGATTAGGTAATAGCCAAAATACGTCCAAGTATTGTTTTATATTTTAACTGGCATCATGATTTGTTACTCAACTAGGACCTTTTGTTTTTTTTTTCTTTCAAGTATTCTACTATTTTAAGAACTTTATGTAATAGCTACTAGAATCAATAATTGAAACTTTTTATTATATTAATATAAACCGATTCATATAGTGGCAAACATCTTATAACATTTCAAGCGTCTTTTAACCAATTTGACGTATTTCATTTTTAGCTGAGCCACGGCTAGTTTGGTGGAAAAGATACAACAGAAGATAACACCTGTTACGGTAATGGATAGAAATCGTCCAACTCTTGTACTCGAATGATACTTCAAAATATAATCCTCTATAAATCTTTACAAGTAAAGATAGTGACTGGATAAAGCTCTAAGCAAATTTTCACCATGTGATGGTTAATATCAGTAACCAACAGAAGAAGATCGATCAAGTACACTCATATCATCATTATAAATAAGCAACAAAACTGTTGAGTAATACGAGTATTAGCGTTTTAACTTGAGCAATCATAGTACTAAAAGACCATCTTCAAGATTGAATCATAGGCTCAGGGCCTGATGACTCTGGCTGTGATTTGTTGGATTGACGAACCGAGTTAAAGAGAATGTCCTTGATAACCTAATAAACATCAACACCCATTGTTAGTTATAATATATCAAAATACCATTCCGTGAACTGAAATAGAAACTTAAAAAGTGAACCCACCTGTGACATCAATCCATGAACCTGCTCCACAGTAATCTTTGCACTATCGCGTGTAATTTTGGCAAGCTGTGATTCTTCCTGTAATTAAAGAATAGATGACATCTATAAGAAATATAATGGCAACAAGATGAATAGATCACAAAGCTCCTTTTAGGCAATATATAGAACATGTTACACACTTGCCTCTTTCTTTCTTTGAGGGGGTGCTACCAGAGGACCAAAACGTGAATGAGACAGTTGACCTTCTGCTTGCTCCAGTTTTTCAGCTGCATGACAAGAGAGTTAAAAACCATATTTAAATTCCAAACCGCGGAAATAACCTACTTGAGTCTCATGCAATCAACTTTAAAAAAGGAGATCCTAAAGTAATTATATAATAATAAATAATGCAATAAGTACCAAGATCTGATATTTGTCCTGCAACGTAGTCACCATTCCCAAGTAAAGGAGACGACGAAAGGGTATTCACCCAATACTTGTTCCAAAGAAGATCCAACAAGTGACAATCAAGAGATGACTTAAAATAAGTGACGTCCAGCGAGTAATACTGTTAACCAAATAAAAAAATTAGTCGTTACTAAAGCATCCAAAAAATTATCAGCAGATGGTAAAACTAACCTGTTTGCAATGAACACCAAAGTCTTCAATCTTGTTAAGAGGGATTGTCTGATATTCAGAAACAGGCTCATCTGATGGCTTATATCCCTCTGGGTATGTCCTAAATGCACCGATCTCAACTTTTCCAGCAGAAACGGTCCTTGTTGGGTCAATAACTACAGCCAGAAAAGGCTCCTGATACTGCTGGTTCAGCATTTGTGTAGAAACATCAATACCTGACAACCAGCATCCGTAACCAGGATGTGAATGGTACCACCCAACAACATTTTCTAGTCTCCCCGCCTACATCATAAATTACAATTAAAATCAGATAAGCAGATGTAACAGAAAGGGCTGCAGGTGATGGAGTTTCGATGTGCTTTTCAGCAATGTTACTAATCAAAGAAGTCACGTTTATAACAAATTAACAACCCAATATTCATTATAAGAATAACCTAATTGCATTGCCATATCCAAATGCACATTTATAAATAATGTACCCTCGCAAGATTTTGGGAATTTTGGGTCAACATCTAACAAGTCCATTATCAACAAACAATCAATCGAAATAATAACAACTTATGTGTGTATATCAACACACACACACACACATAAGAGCACAAATATTGGTAATATGTGTAAGCACAACTAGAATATCACAAACTGAATCATATAGGGTTAGGGTTTAACAAAATCTATGATCCATAACAAACAATCAATCAACAAAACCAAAATCAAACAATAAACCCTAACAAGAATTTAGGAAATTAGGGTTAGGGTTTAACAAAATCTATAATCCATAACAAACAATCAATCAACAATATCAAACAATAAACCCTAACAAGAAATTGTGAAATTAGGGTTAGGGTTTAACAAAATTAATAAGTTTTACCTGTTTATTGGTTTGAGAATATTCAACCATATACTCATAAGCATCAGCTTGAGCATTAACCCTAGTTTCAGTTCCTTCAACTGGTAGCGCAAATGCATCCATCACAATAATCGCATCACCATCAGTTTTACCTTGCATTAAACCCATGACTTCAATGGTACCACCTGAACGAGCATGAACCACCATTTTAAGTAAAGCTAAAGCTGAGATCTTTACTCTTTTGAAAAAGTGAGGATCATTAGCCCATGGTTTATCTTGTTGGAATTTAGCCTGTGCGGATTCATCGTAGTAAAAGATGGAATCGGATTCGGAAGATTGAGGGGTTTCCATTGTTACGATGTTGTTTTCGAGTTCCCATGTTTGTTGTGCCATCGCCGCCGATGATGAGAACGAGTACGGATCCATTGTTGTTGTTGTTTTTCGATTCAGGGGTTTGCGAATGAAGAAGAAGAAAAGGGACTATTTGTGCCGATTTTATATTACGATAAAAAATTATGTTGAAGGTTTTAGAATAATTTTTAAGGTGTAATTTTTTGTTTATTATTAATTTAAATTTAAAGTTAAACTACATTTAGTTAAATAAATCCTTTTAATTTACTAAGAAGACATATTATCCAAGTCTAATTCTAGCTGCATGTGTCAATATTGAATTCAATTAGAAAATCAATTATTTAAAGTGGAGACCCAATATTAAACGGGTCGGGTTTGTGGGTGTCCGTATCCACCTGAAACCCAAACGCTGGACCAACTATTTTATTTATTGGAGACATTTGCCCTCGTCTCTTTCACTCAAACAACGAAACCCAAAAACCCTGAATACATTTGTGGTTGTCAAAGGTACTTAACTCGCTCTCACTTTCTATCTTGTTTTATTTATTTCTATATATTATCAGATCCTCCGTACCCATTGATATGTATATACATGTTAAAATCTATGTATGTCTATCTTTTCTATCTATAAATTTACGACAAGATCTGTCCATGTTATGTGATTTGAAATATCCACGTCATAACGTTTGGAATCGACAATTACGATGGATTAAAGTATAAAGTTTCTCATGAAATGTTAACATCTCGCACAAAATCAAAATTATCGCACAAAGTTCCAAAAATATCGCATAAGATTCGTATAATTTAGTATTTCTCAGAGAAAACTCTCCTATTTCCATATTATTATACAAAATTCTGAGTATTGGACCGAGTTTTTCACCTACTTTCTGCAAATTTTGCCGCTTTCGCACAATTGGATGCGAAATAAGGTGAAATTTTTATTTCAGGTGTTAATGCGTGAAATTTGGGTATAAAATATGCTATTGAAGTAATTTATTCGTATGTACTAGCTAGTATCTTCTATGATAGTCCACTCTCTATGCTATTGGTAACTTCAGGTTGAGAATTTTCTAAATTATGAAAATTTACAAATATTACATAGCACATGATCGTTAAGCAGAAATTGTTGGACAAGTGGTGTATATGCTTTGACATTCAAAAGTGTTTTGCATACTGATAACTGATGTCGATTAGAGGTTTTTGACAAGCTTTAGATAGAAAAATGTTCGTATTATATTAAATCGTAAGCCATAGCAAATTTGGATATATAGATGACTAGATTTGAAATAAACAAATTAAATGCTTAGGTCACTGAATATATTATTATTACTATATACTGATTTATTATCGCTTCTGACCCTGTAAGGCTGTAACAGTTCTTAATAATGGTTAAAATATTTATTGTTAATTTGCATGATGGGCATGAAACATTGATATTTGGTTAGAGATACACTTTACTTCAATTTGTATCATTGAAGGATTCTCACAATGCATTATATGTCATACTCATTTTCTTGATCCATCTGTAGTCTGAAATGTTTAAAAGTTATAATCTTTGAGTAGATAATTCAGTTGCTGTTAAACGTAATGTGAAATTATCTTCTGTAATTTCAGGATCAAGCGATAAAACATCATGCCTGGGCAAAAGGTTGAAACGGGTCATACCGACATTATTCATGATGTAGTTATGGATTATTATGGAAAACGGGTGGCATCTGCTTCATCTGATGCAACCATCAGAATAGTCAGCGTAAGCAGCAATTCTAACTCACAACATCTCGCTACTTTAAGCGGTCACAACGGTCCCGTTTGGCAGGTTGCATGGGCGCACGCGAAATTCGGCTCAATTCTTGCATCATGTTCTTATGATGGATCCGTGATTGTCTGGAAAGAAGGTAATTATAACGAATGGACACAAGCTTACACCTTTGCTGACCACAAGTCATCTGTAAACTCGATTGCTTGGGCCCCACACGAGCTTGGCCTTTGCTTGGCTTGTGGCTCTTCTGATGGTAATATAACAGTCCACTCAGTTAGACAAGATGGTGGGTGGGAAACTACACGTATAGACCAAGCTCACCCTGTTGGGGTCACGTCAGTTACATGGGCACCTTCAATGGCACCCGGTGCTTTAATCGGGTCAGGTGCGTTTGACCCAGTTCAGAAATTAGCCTCTGGTGGGTACGACAATACTGTTAAAGTCTGGAAGTTGACTAATGGCGTATGGAAATTGGACTGCTTTTCAGCCCTTAAAATGCACAGCGATTTGGTTCGTGATGTTGCTTGGGCTCCAAATTTGGGTCTTCCAAAGTCAACGATTGCAAGTGGTTCACAGGATGGGACTGTTGTCATATGGACTGAGGGAAAAGAAGGCGAACAGTGGACCGGTAAGGTGTTAAATGACTTTAATACCCCTGTTTGGAGGGTGTCATGGTCTCTTACAGGAAACTTGTTGGCTGTTGCTGCTGGGGATAATAATGTTACGTTATGGAAAGAAGGTGTTGATGGAGAATGGCAACAGGTGACAACAATCGAATAGCATTTTCTCAGAGGTTTTGTTGTGTTATACTTCAGTTTTACCTTGGGTGTATTTTTATGTAATTGGACAAAGTAAGGTATTATGGCAAAATTGACAATCATTTTGTTATATTTTGGTTATTATGTGTAGTGGATTTAACATTTGTTACTAGCTTTCTATGATTTCTAATATCTAAAGTGGTCTTCTACTCTTGTTGCTTACCAACTGTTTTAATTGACAACATTGCTTACTGTTATCTGTTACTATGGTCAAGTACTTTAATTTTGGATTGCAAGTTAGAAGAACATAAACGCAATGAATGGACCGAAAAGGTACAATCATATTGTGGCGAGAATTCAAAGTCACCAGAGAAAAACTAGAACATGTCAAAAACATCCGTCACTGAAGTTTTTCTATAATTTAAAGGAAAATCGTTTGTGGAGTTAACAGCCCCTAACTTACGTGCTTTCTGATTACGTGCTTTCTGACTACTAGCAGTGTACTCGCGCACAACAGTAGTGACAAATAAATGAACACGTTCGTGAAAATTTCAATTTAAAAAATTGACAGATGTAATGAATTATTTAGTTTTTATATATATGTTAATATTTTTAAAAGGTTATATGTAAAGTTTAAAATGAAAGGTCATAATAAATACAATAAATCAAAATTTAATGGTTGATTTGAAAATGAATTTTGAAGGGCAATTTAGTAATTATTGATGAATTCGAGAAAGATGTTTTTATATGTAATTATTACGATTAATAAGATAAAATAAGCAGCGCTAAACATGTGGATATGATAATTACACCGCCCAATTCCCTCAACTGTCAACATGCATGCATAGTGCATACACATAAACAAACACATATGCATTCACTAAAATCCCTGCTACACAAAAACCTGTACGGACAAGCTCTCAAAATCTCAACTTTTTATCACAACTCAAAACTCACCAACACAATCTACTCTCAGTTCATCAAATCAAACACTCTTCTTAACCCTTTCCAATCCGCTTCCTTAATCACGCATTTCTCACGCTCCGGCGACCTCTCACGTGCCACCTACCTCCTCCGCCATACCAAAAACCCCGATATCGTTGTATTCAACGCGTTACTTTCGTGTTATGCACGATCAAACGAACCGAATCGAGCTTTCGAGCTTTTTAATCGGTTGAGACGAATAGGACTTGAACCTGATGAGGTTTCATTTAGTAATTTGATCAAGTGTTGTGATGATTTGAATCGGATAAAAGTTGTGCATTTGGGGTTTTTGAAGCTAGGGTTTGGGAAAAATGTGTTTTTGATTAGTGGGTTAATTGAGAATTATTTTAAGTATGAGTGTGTGGATTTGGGTGAGAGGTGTTTTGAGGAGTGTGTTCGTTTTGATGGTGTGATTTGGAGTGTGATGATAAATGGTTATGTTAAAAATGGGGAGTTTGATAAAGGGAGAGAGTGTTTTATGAAAATGAAGGATTTAGGGTTTGAATTTAATGAGTTCAGTTTGAGTAGTGTGGTGGGTGGTGTGTTTGATATTGATGAAGGTGAACAGATTCATGGGGTATGTGTTAAGAGAGGGTACTTATGTGGGTGTTCGATGTATTTGAATAACGCGATTATGGTGATGTATGGTAGATGTGGATGTAAAAGTAGTGCAGTGAAGATGTTTGATGAAATGCCTGAAAGAGATGTTGTGTCATGGACTGGGCGGATTGCTGTGGCTTGTGATTGTGTAGAAGCTTTTGAGATGTTTAAATGTTGTATTTCAAAAGGTTATGAGATAAATGAGTATACTTTTATAAATGTTTTGTCTCCCGATGAAGGTGTTGAGATGGTGCAAATGGGGAAGCAGGTTCATGCGATTGTATGGAAGTCTGGGTATTTGGTTGTGACTTCTGTTTGTAACGCGTTGATTTCCATGTATGCGAAGAGTGGCCAGATGTATGCTGGTAGGCAAGTTTTTGATGAAATGCTTCATCGAGATTTTGTTTCATGGAATTCGTTGATTAATGGTTATTCTCAGCACCAGCTTTTCAACCAAGCTATTGAGTTGTTTTTGTTAATGCTAAGTTCTTCGATACAACCTAATGAATATACTATTGTTAGCATTCTGGAAGTATTATTGAACTTGAATTCTCTAAAGTGGGCTATGCAAATCCATTCGCTTATACGCAAGCTTGGGTTTATATATACCGATTTAATTCTTTGTCGTCTGATTACAACTTATGGAAAATGCAATGGAATTGATAAATCAGAAAGACTGTTCAGTGAGATTGATAGAGTAGATGTGGTACATGTAAATGCCATGGCGGGAGTCTATGACCACTGTGGGTGTTATACTGATGTCCAAAATTTGTTTCATAAAAGATGGAACTCGTCTCTAGACGTTGACATCGTAACTTTTAATATAGTTCTTAAATCATGTGGTGCGTTATCAGACCTTCATCAAGGGAAATCTGTTCATTCGTTGGCTATTAAAACCGCGATTAGTGTAGATAAGTTCATAGAAAGTGCTATTATAGATGTATACTGTAAATGTGGTAGCATAGAGGATGCAGAAAACGTTTTTTGCAATGCGACAAATGTCTGCAGTTTAGTTGCTTGGAATGCAATGATTATGGGATACGCTCAGTTTGGTTGTTACAATAAAGCTTATGATCTGTTAACAAAAATGCCTGAATTTGGAATGAAACCCGATGAAATAACTTATCTCGGCATTTTGAGTTCCTGTTCCCATGCGGGGTTAGTATGTGAAGCACGTTATCATTTAGATTCTATGTTTGATCTCCATGGAGTCATCCCGTGTTTAGAACATTACGCGTGTGTGGTTGATGTTCTTGGTAAAGTTGGAAAACTTGATGATGCTAAGAAAACGATTGATGACATGCCTAGGTACTCCGATGCTCGGATATGGCAGATTCTTTTATCTGCCTGCAATATCTATGGAAATGTTGATATTGGAACGGTTGCTGCAAGAGAACTTGCTCGTTTACAGCCTGAAAACGAGTCTAGTTTTGTTCTTTTATCGAATCTTTATGCTTCTGCAGGCATGTGGAGTGACGTGAGACAAGTGAGAAAAGAAATGAAAGATAAAGTCGTTTGTAAAGAAGCTGGTTGTAGTTGGATTCAAGTAAAAGGATTGGTGCATTACTTTTTTGCTGATGATACATCACATATGGAGCTGCATACACTGATCAACCAAATGCTACAACTTCCAAAGAAGCAAGAAAGCAATATTATGATTTTGAGCTAAAATGAAGAAAACAGTCCTGTATAATTATATCTGCAGGTCGGTAAGCCGTTCAAGGACGACATTTGTAATGTACTTATTTTTGTAAATGGAGTTTTTTTTATGTGCATTCACTTACAAAACTTCCAACTAATATTACAAAGAAATTAATAATACATATTTTTATAATTCATGCATCCCAATATATATAAAACTATATGATCTCTAGTAGGTTCTCTGATGGGAAACATTATGATGCAAAGAAGCTCGAGAAAAGACAGAAACTACAGAATGAAACGCGGTTGCTGCTATCTTGGATTTTATCTGCCCTCTTACTGGTATCACCCTTCTGCTTGTAAAATTCTCTCTGAAAATTTTCTCCATGTTTTTGTTGTTTTTTGAATTGTTTGTTGTTTTTTGAGTTATCTGATGTGTAGTACTTGGTGTGTGAGTAAGATGTACTTCTCTTTAGTAAATTAGGCTATTTATATAGAAGATGCACCAACTATTAGAATACGAGGGGCAGGAAAGAAACTTCTGGCTAGTATTTAATTTTCTTTAGTGGTGAGGAGTGGAGAGACAATGCCAGCAAATTGGTGGCTGTATAAAGATTCCATTTCTACCTTACATTAAGACACACTGAATCTATAATTGATTTGGTTCATTAGTTTTAGAAAACAAAAAGTTTAGCTCACTGATTGGCAAAGTCACTAGTATAGACCATAAAATACAATAGGCTTAAGATGATGTGTCAATATTGACAGCTAGTTATGTCTGATAAATAAGTAATTAGCAGTGGATTAAGGAAACATCCTTTATATAGATTGAGTCTGTTTGTTCATTTTTTGGGGAGATTAGTATGATCACTGTAACATCTGTCACTATGTTTGTTATTGTTAACTATTCATTGGATCTTGTTTCAATTACTTTTTGTACAGATTACACGATTTAGAAATGAAAAAGCAGAGAAAAAGTTGAAGTTGGTAAATTATGCTCATGTTTAGTACCATGATGGGAACATGATTTATGTCCCACGGTTAGATATACACTTTATGCTGGAATTGTGCATATGGGTTGGTCACTATGAAAATAATTATTAAGTTAATGGTAAGTGACATAATTTGTCCCTAACTATCTCTCTGGTTTCTATAGTTGAAAAATAAAGGAGATAAAAGATTAAAGAAAATGTAGTAAAGTTTGTATATGTTCTTGAATTAGTTAGAAATGAATATCGAATGTGATATTTTAGCTTTTCTTGCAAGTTTCTGGCGTATAATAAAATGAACTTTTTTTTTTTCGTTAATTTGTTACTATAACATTATCACCTGAATTATGTTTAATTAGGTCATATTTGATTTGGTCATTACTACAAGGAACCATAATGTATTCAGTCTCTGAATCTTTCCATGTTTAGGAGAATGACTCAAATTTCTATCCAATTCTTCCTTTTTCTTACTTTGCAACGAGATTTTTTTTACATTTCTTTTCGTTTCCTTCCAAATCACTCACATTTTCTTTGGAAAACAAAAAACTCGATAGCACACTTCGATTACGTGGATTGAGCAAGTCTTATTGATAACTTACAAAACTCATGCCTGAAATGTATGAAAGTGCTTGGTAAACGTACTTGTTAAGACCTTTAAATCATGTCCGTTAAGTGAAGGGTAAATTGGTACACATTGTTTAGTATCCCTTCTTTTATTATTAAAATTAATTAATTAGTTAATAACAGTATAAATCTAAAAACCATCTTCCTCACCAATATGACAATATCCACCTGCACCTACCTAGAAATTTTTTTTGAAACTTGTTATTTTCACATTTATGTTCATAGTAACTTTTGATAAAGTCTTCTACTATGGTAAAAGTAAAAACTTATGGTAAGTTTTACAGCAGTGTGTTCTTTTGTAAATTCATGAATCTTCATTAAAGCCAATCTTTTGTGTGCCATCTTTTAATCATTTAATAATTTCTTTTTGATCTGCATAAGTTTAATAACAGAGCCACTTTGGCTTTATCAAGCTATTAAGACAAACAATTAATACATACAAAATGATGAACATACATTAGTTAATTCCAGGCAAAAATTACAATACAAGCCAATATCAACTTAATGTACATTGTGCATGTCTAACATACACTTTTATGAATTGCATTCATCTATATTGTTCTATCTCTCAGTGAAACTCTACGGATGGTGATGCGAAGCGGATCTTGAGAAAACAGAAACCATTGAATGATAAGCCATTGTTGCAATCTTCGACTTTATCAGCCCCCTTTGCGGTATGACTCTTTTGCTCTGTCTGTACTTGTCTTCCATATTCAACATCTTTCACCTTAATCAAAAGTGTTTACAAGAGAAGGAATCTGGTATGTGAGTCACTTTGTTTGTGAGTCTGTGAGTCACTTGGTGTGTTTTTGTGATGTTATGTTATGTGCAAATGGGTTTATATAGACACTCAACTTTGACTCAAGTCTCTTCAAGAATAAATTGATGGTTATTTTTTAATTTTGTATAACAGTGGGATGTGTGGTATTTGCAATGCCAACAAATTGTCTCCTATAAAAAAATATTCTTCTATCCAATGCATGGGACAAACAGAATCCATATGTTTATTTTTTAACTAATTAAAGTATAAAGGGGTATAATTATCCTACAAAAACTAGAACTGTCATAATCGGCGGCTCTCAGTAGCTGGTCCGGTCAAAATAGGTAAATTTTAATACATTTTGAAATGGTTTTAGGCCAAAATTAGTAACTCTTTTGCACATTTTTCGTTAACTATAATAATGTAAAAGCATTTGAATATACTTTGAGCGATTTCTTTTTTCATCTTTAGCTAATTTTTCTTACTTTGCCATATTGACCAATCGGATATAACATATAACGTTCGTCGACTTTTTTTATGTAAATGAGTTATAATTCTCGGCTTTATGCAAAACCAATATTTGAGCATATAAATAAGTGATGCCTAGTATGGATATATGGTTGATCATGGTTTTTTAAATGACCAACTGTTCATTAAGATTTCAGTGAAGTCTTTGCTGACTTTGTAAGGGTCAAGGAGTGAAGTCTTTGAGTGTGAACACACTGGAAAGCTTTGTGTGAACACATAATTGATAGTATTTGAATAAGTCAATTTGATTTGGTTGAGATGAGGGAGCATCTGCTTGTCTGGTATTGTTCCCTCTGGTTTTCTAGGGAATACCATTTTGCTTGAACAAGTCAATATTGGCTCCACTATTTACTACATTCCAAAAGATATACAACCTTTGCTTTACAAATTATAATTTTATATTTCTACCAACTTGGGATAAATTATGGGCCTGCCTGAGGCCGTGAGCCCAATGCTATGACTTAAGTTCAAATCTTTCTAACAGGTTAACTGTAAGATTGCATGTGTTGGCTTAGTAAAATGGAAATATTGGAACATGGTAAAACTTAATCAGCATAGAGTAAACAGTTTGAAAAGATGAATGGTTTACTTAATTATTGTCAACTTTGACCGCCTAATTATTATTGAATGATGATGACATTGGGAATGTCAAATTTACCCTGATAGATTTAAAGGATAGAATTACAGCTTGCTTTGTAACTTGTATACATGTGTTATGGTACTGAAAGTTTTCATGTGCCATGTTGGAACATGTTGATCTGTGCCTCATGGTTATAGTTAGTTAGTTGGTTAACTGTCATAGAAATAGTTTTTTTGCCTATGAAAAGTGATATTTACACCACATTTTCTAAGGCATATACCAAATATCAATATACTGTATAATGCATATGCATAATTCTGATGTATGCATTAAAAGTATAGAAAAAAAAAAAATTTCATTTTCTTTTTTTTATCAAACAATGTGCTACAATGAATTCAAAACCAAAAGGTTAACAACATCATATGCTTTTAGAATATTTGAAAAGTAAAATATTTGATTATTCAAGATAAAACCAAAAGGAAACTGTTTTTCTGGGATGGATGGATGGATTTGTGCTTTGGAACAAAATCTGCAAGGGGGTTTGTATCCAATTATGCTAAAGCTCAAAGGTAAGAGCTTTATCAGTTTATTTGATGAATCATTAATTATTTACTTTACTTTTTATGATTGAAATTGGTCTCCCACTATTGACTAAGTGAATCCTTAAGATGATTTGCTTACTTGTTTATAATTTACACAATGATAATGCAAAAGCAAAACCATTAATTGGTTATGTATAGTACATAGTACATCTTCCAATGCACATGGTGCAATAATGTGATGAACAATTGGAATTAAAATGATATTCAAATATATTTATGGATTCTTGACCATGATTATGTCAGTGATGATGCTTAAATTTTTTGGTACTTTTTACTTTTCTGCAACTTGGTATTTAGAAAATGTTAAGAGTGAGCAAACACGTTTTCTCAAAGAATTGAAGTTGGTAAATAATGCCAACAAACTTGTTAAAAGGCTTTTGGACCAAACATTGAGATGTTTTGACCAATGGCTAGATCATAGATGCTCAGAGACTGGTCATAAGATTGAATGGTTAGAGTAACTTGACTCCATTTCTTTTTATTGGTCTAGTGTTGCTGCTTCTACAAACATTTGTTATCAAGATAGTAATTAAGATCTCATTAGAAATGTGTAATAGATATGTAAGTCACTTACGGCGAATCACATTTGTATCGACTATTTTCAAGTATGTTAAGTTATTCCGATAGACCTTATCGTTCACATCGATACAAATGTTTGTGTTCATTAGTATAGAGATAGTTTTGATGAATGATTAATTTGGACACGAAAATGTTCTTTTGTACTTTTTCATGTTATGAGAATGTTGAATTTGTGTACCTTCTTTTAGTAGTAGTTTCATAGTTTAAGATAAGTTAGCTTAATATTTTTTATGGATTGATGATCAAAGGTATAACACTACTTGATATAAAAAGCACAACTTCTAAGGCATCAGGTACAACACTACCTTGTCACTTATACATGCATGCCTCATATGCATGTAGTTGGGAACTTTTTCTTTCTTTTTCTTTTTCTTTTTTTATAATTTTAGTATAATTTTGGTGTAAATGTAATACAGTTTTAACATTAATAATTTAGTTAACAGAACTGCTTGAAAAAAGCTAATTTTCTTAAATAATCAAATACTCATCATATTGACATTTAAGAAATAAGGCATACAAAAGTTCAACTGGAATACAAATCTAGAAACTAAAACTACATTATCAAAATGATTCTAACAATACATCAAACTAATTACTTATGTTCCTCTTGATCTCTCGGATACGGTCTGCCACCAGAAAGATGGCGGTGTGTGGCAGCTTGTGGCGATTTTGAGAACACGGAAACGACTGAATGATAAGCAGTTGCTGCTATCCTCACCATGATCTGCCCTCTGATTGGTATCGGTCTTCGGCTTGTAAAACTTGCTCTGAGAATTTTTTGCATATTTAAAATCTTGAAAAATTAATAAAACCAATAAATATTGAATCTAATGAAGAGGATTAGATATGATCAATATGATTTTTTGCTAAGTTTCTTGGGTTATTTACTAGTGAGGGGTGTGGCTATATATATAACCCCATATTTGGTGTTGTACTGTACAAGTGTACAAGATCTTGAATTTTGTATGTTTTGATTGGTGATTTGGTAGGTGATGAGTGACGATGCCAGCAAATACTTTTGAACCCATGATTCGTTTTGTCTCACATTTGTGACAAACTGAGTCAACCAGGTGGTGTTGTACAATTGTGTATGCTAAGGGTACAATTGTTTTGTGCTGTGGGTTTTTTAATACAGGTCTTGAGTGAATTGTTTTGCTGCTTTTGCATGGTTTTATGACAGCTAATTTTTGTGTTGAAAATGGGAATCAGGGAGCAAGTAGTCATGTGGTCTCAATATTTGAAATGGGCACAAAAAGTAAGATAAATTAATGTAGACAGTAGCACAACTTGTTCTGCGAGTGTTGAGCATGTTTGATGCTGCTATACTGTAACTTATTAATAGTAGATAAGTTTCATATATTTCAAACTGACATCAAGAGAGCTTATCTGTATGTAGAGAGATAGGATAGTGTTAGTATATTACATAATAATCTTTCACTGTGTATTATAAAGTAGGCTTAATTATATGAAAATGTAATTATTTATAATTTGACATTCATCGTATGTAACAAAGTACTTGGAATTTCATTGTGTGTAATAAACTTTCAGGTTGTTGCTATTGTATGTATTTTGGTGATGTGTCAACTTGTGATGCTGCCACGTGCCACTTCATACAGCTGACACGTAAGTAAAAGTACTAAAACTTACATACAATGGCGATGAATAACAAGTTTATTACACACAATGAAAACTCAAATAGTTCAATACACACAATGAATGTCAAACTATAAATAATTACATTTATGTGCACTTAACCCTATAAAGTATTTAATTAAAGGGTTTATAGGCTCGATAACCAACACACTTTTATTTTTGTCCCGATATCACCAACGTACCCTATTTATCACCAACGTCGACAATAAACTTTCTAAACCTGTGTTAATGTCACCAACATGCTAATTTTAACCTGTAACAATTTGAAATTGTTGATATGTCATTGTCATGTCGGCTCATTTAATCTACGTGTTTCATCTTCAATCTCCATATGAGATGAACTCATTGTGATTTATGGTGATTTCGAAATCTCAAATTATTAAATAAATACCCCAATTCTCTCATGTAATTCCACCTAATAATTAATAATAAGATCCAAGTTCAGTTTAATTCAAATTATCTTTAATTCAAATTTTCAATAACTAAAATTATCAATAATCTTCAACAAAAATTATCATTATTTAATTTTCATTCATCTTCTTAATTTTAGTACATAAATAATTCATCTTCTTCACTAATACATAAATCATTCATCTTCACCTCTTCGTCAGAGTTTCAACAAAAATCATCACTATTCAATATTCATCTTCTTCATAGTTTTGATCTTCATTTTTTTTTTCATTGGTGTTGATGCAACACACAAAGTGCACCATACAAGCTCTTGAGCATGAAGTACAAAATCCCATCAAAGATTATAGAGATGTCGGAGACCTGACTGCTTTGATGGATCCATATCCGATGAGGAGAGTTTGATCGAAATCAAGCTTGAGGATGGTTACTATGTTGGGTACAAAGATTATAGAGATGAAGAAGAATCTAAGTATTGTTACCGGAAAAGGTCACCGGATTCGGTGTTATGGTGGTCGGAGGTGAATGAGGAAGAAAATACGATAGAATTTGATATATCGGTGAGGTCAATTATATGAAAAGTGCAGTACTATGATAGTATGATAATCATTTGAGGAAGAGGATGGATATTTTAAATAAAACGGCCATGTAATAATAGAAAAAGTCATGTAATCAATATCTTTTAAATAAAAAAGTCAAATAATCAAAGGTTACCGGTTGAGCCGGTTACCGGTTGACATAGGGTGACATCGAAACAAGATTTGAAGGTTTGTTGTCGACTTTGGTAATAAAATGGGTACGTTGGTGACATTGGGACAAAAAAGAAAGTATGTTGGTGATCCAGTCCATAAACCTTTAATTAAATTAAGTTTACCTCTCTCCTTTTAAGATCAAAGAGTTTCAATAGGAAGATTTGTATTTTTAATTTCAAATTACAATTAATGAGTGTGTTTGGCAACAAACTTCTTGAAGCTTTATGGAGCTTCTAGGGAGTTGGTTTGTTATTTTTATAAGCTCCAACTTTTATAAGAATGTGTTTGACAATCCAAACCTTGAAGCATATAATATAAAGGGATTAATGCAGAGGAATGTACGTAACTATAGTCCAATCTCTATAATGTGTACCCAGCTACGTTTTAGTCTATTGTGTGTATCAACATTTCAATTTGGGTCAATTGTGTGTATCCGACTGATGTGGCACCCATTTTTGATGATGTGTCAATGACGTGGTGCATTATACGGTTGCTACGTTATCAAATTACTCATTAAATACACAAAATAGACCAAAATCTAAAGGTTGATACACACAATAGACCAAACCGCAAGTTTTTTTTTTTTTTGATAAAGAACCAAACCGAAGTTGAGTATACACTATAGAGATTGGACTAAAGTTAAGTGCATTTCCCCTGCACCAAACCCTAATATAAAAACCTATTATTATCATGTAACTTTCAGAATCTCCCGAAATAAGCTAGAGCTTTAGTCACCAGCTCCAACCAGTAATTGCTTGATGTACCCAAACTAAGGTTTGAAATTTTGGAAAAAGAACCTTGAAGAATTCTGGTTAAAACTGAAGCTTGTAGAATAGTCATTCAATACATAATTGGGTGTGATGGCAGATGACACTACATTGAAAATTGGATGACATACTGTCAGGATCGACTTGATCAAGATGAAGATTAAGTTTTACTATGCTTGAACTTCTTAACAAGAAATTTGCGGAATAATACTTGTTAAGTTTGGAAGTTGTATGTATGTTTTGTATGGATGTTTGTATTTCAATAGACAAAGAACAATAAAACACACAAGTTGAATAACAAAAACTCCAATATTATTAAGATTAATAATACGAATACACTTGATTGTATTAGGGTTACAATAACCTTGAAGCTGACTAAACTATGTGTTCTGTCTCTTTGTACTAGAGACACAAGGATGATATTTATACACCAGGGCATCTGAGCACGCATGCTGTTAAGGTATGGAACTCTACTTATAAATTGTAGAGTTCCAATTACACGTTATAGTAATTAATGTATATAAGTCAAACTATCTAAGCATGTCTTGAAGCAGTAAAGCAACCCATGCTTTGTCGTGCATGCTTTGTCAAGATTAGGTAACTGCAGACCCATGTGCGCCGTATATCCTTTGGACAAGGTCAGCAGTAGAAACAATGGAAACTGGTCTAGCAGTACTAACTCCACAAATCATACCAGCAGTATTAATCCTGGAATCCTACTAGCAGTACTAACTCTGAGATTCTTCTGGCAGTACTAATCTTGTTTTTGCTCCAGTAGTAGAATCCATGGAATGAACCAGCAGTAGAAACTTTGGATAGCAGTACTAACTCTTGACTTGCTTGGCAGTACTAATTTATTATATCCCAACAATCTCCCCCTAAACTTATGCTTTCTTCCCAACAGCACTAAGTTTCTCCAGATTCGCTTTTTAATCAGATTGGGGTTCACCTCTTCTGCTTATTCATTCTTTCCAGATAATCTCTTAATTCTTTTACCAAAACTGCTGCAACAATCAGATTTGAGCATTTGACCTTGAGCATTAACATGCTTTTTATTACAGCAGGATTCCAAGGATATTCTTTACCCATCAAGAAATATCCTACACCTCCATCTACCTGGCCTATCATATGTACTCTACAACTATCAAAACAATACCAGTAGTTAGCAGGTGAGAATGCTTTCATAAATATTCTCATTTCAGCTTCAGGCAAGTACATCTGCTTCAAATATTCGAACAGTTGATGATCATCATCATAGCCTCTCTTTTCACCAAACTTCTTCAAGCCTACTTCAAACATTTCATCCAAGTCTTTTCTTCTAAAAACCTTGAGCATTGAAAAGAAGTTTCTGTATAGCTCAGATGACCCTCCTGCTCTAACAATTTTATAATACCTCCTATTTGCACTATCCAGTGTTTGGTACCAATCTATGATTGGATATTCCACCTTCAAGGGCTCACAGTCGGCTGTATCTATGATTACCAAACTTCTATTACTGTTGTCCTCCTCTCCTTTATTATCTGTAGATGGCACCTCAGTGTGCACATCTTTTTCATCATTATGCTTCTTCTGCATTTTCTCAAAGTATCCTTCACTTTGTATGCTCTGTGCAGCATCTTTCTTTCTCTTGAAGGTTTTGATACCCTGCTGAACAGGCATATCATACATACCCTTCATTTCCCTTTCCCTCTCCATCCTTATATCTTCTGTTCCCTTCTTCATTCTTTCTTGCTCCCTTTCATACATCCTCTTTAGATCTTCAAATTGGAGGGTTGTTAGGATTTTTACATGAAATCCAGCTCCCTTGAGGAATGTAATGAACTCCTTCTTCAACTGAGCCTTAGTCTTTGGCTTTGCTTTATGTTTCTTATATTTAGCCTCTGACTCTCTCCTTTTCTTTTCATTTAGTAGCCTCTGTAGCTCAGCTTCTCTCTCTTCCTCTGTATACCTCATCCTTTCCTCCTCCTGTAGCTTTCTGGCCAATTCCTCATCAGCCTCTATTTGATGTTTTCTTTTCAGAGGTCTGACTTCTTCAATCATTATCCCTTTACCCTTATCTTTGGCCCCAATCTGCTGTGCTTTTCTTGTCGGTGTGTGTTCTGATGGTTCTTGGATGCTCACACCTTTTAGCTTCTGTTTTTCCTTTTCTTTTGGGCTCTCAGACACCCTTATCAATACCTCAGCAGCATCAATCTCCTCATTAACTACAGCAGTACTAACTGGCTTATTTATCCCAGCAGTACAAACTGCATCTGCACTGGCAGTACTAACTGGCTCACCAAGCCCAGCAGTATTAACTCCTTCTGCACTGGCAGTACTAACTGGCTCACCAAGCCCAGCAGTATTAACTCCTTTTGCACTGGCAGTACTAACTCCAATACCAGCAGTAGTAACTGGAGCAGTATTAATCTTTTCTAGCAGCATTTTCACCAACTCATTCAACCTGGAGATCTCATCACCTTGAGATGCTAGCATTTCCTTCTGCCTAGCCACCTCCTCAGATAAATTGGTACATAAAATCGTCAATTCATTAAGTGATAAGCTATCCTCACCATTTCCAGAAGTGTTACCCTCTCTTAATGGATCATTGGAAGATTTAGCTAGTGTCTCAGACCTAGTCTGAGCATCACTAGCCCCCCTTGTGGTTTCTTGGCACCGGGGACCACTGAATGCATTGATATCCACTGGATCTTCTGCAATAGAAGAATCCAATGGAATCTCTGCCTCCTGTGTTGCCATGGATTGGGTCCTAGTTCCAATACCACTGTCATGTTCTCCCAATGGGGCAGAATCAGTAGTGGCAGCCCTTTCCATATGGTCACCTACCTCTTCATTGACCACCTCATTTAAATCAATTGGCTGATGCATCTGAGGAAGAGGAGCCTCAGATGCATGTTTCTTAGCCCTTGTGGCTTTCTTGGAGGTTGGCTTGGAGTCCCTTGTTTTCTTGGATTTGACAGCAGATGTGGGTTGAGAAGTAGTGGGTATGGCTACTTCTTCATCTGCTGTGGAGGGTGCATTAAGCATATGTGCAGTCAAATTTGTGACCCTCCTAGAAAAAGTGGTACCTTTAACTAACCCTGTTCTCCTCATGTTTGAAAATAGTTTTTGTGTATGAGAGAGGAGAACAATTTTACCACCAACTCTTGGTAGGTTAGTTAACTCATTATCAAAAATATGTTGTAAAAACCTTGGATACATCAAAAATTTTGAGTCGGGATGTTCCAGGTTATACAACATTCCAGTGAAAATCATTTTTGAAAAATTGAACTTCATGTTATTAGCTAAGCAGATCAAAGCGGAGGCTATGTTACTGCTGAACTGATCCCATGAAGTCCTTTTTTGAGATATACATTGTTGCAGGGTATGAATTAAAAATTTCCACTGGGGAGAGAACATGGATTTCCAAAAAGTTAGTTTATTCAACTCCCCCTCATATCCTAGCAACAATAGATTTTCATAAATTTCAGATACAGATAAGCATTCGATACCTTCTTCATCGTGGAGTTGAAGATGAGCACGAATGGATGCTTCTGTAACTTTGACATTTTGCCCTGCAACTTGACCAATAATGGTAGCCATCCCATCGACTTCTGTCTTTTCAGCAGAAGTCCAAAAATCGTTTATATGTAAAATAAAAATGATAGGGTTGACAGAAAGTGCTACCATTAAGTTGCTATTTTTAAGAAAATTTACAATTTCATAAAAATCTTCTGCTCCTTTGGGTTTTAGCAGATAAGCACGCAAATTGTGCTTATCGGCAGTTGGTAAAACAGCGTTAGAAGATGGAGAAGAAGTCATTTTAGAAGTGAAAGTTGAAAAGTTTTCTTGTGAAAAGATGAATTGTGATCGCTTTTGGTTGTTTGAGATTAACAGTAGGTGAAAAGCGAATAGTGAAAAGTTTTGCTATTTATACTATTTGAAAAGGAGCAGCATTAAATGCCCTAATTTTAAAATAGAATAAATTGCACTAGCAGTATTAAATTAGAAATTTTGTACTAGCAGCACTAAAACATGCCCAGTACTAAAATTATGCTAGCAGTAGAAACCGTTTTATCACAACCAGCAGTACTAATATAACTAACGGTACTAACTAGGGAAAGCAGTACTATTATATATTAGTTACAGACAGCAGTATTAATAATGACTAACAGTAGTAATGGAAACTACATTAGCAGTATTAATAATGCTAATTACTAACAGCAGTACTAAATGAAGATTACAATATCAATACTGTCAGTGCTTAGCAGTAACAAGCAGCACTAATGTTGGCAGTAGTAAGAATACTTTTATCCTTAAGTAGTAGAGTAGTATTAATGACAGTACTAATTTTATCAGCAGTATTAAAATTACTTATCAATATTAACACCAGCAGTACTAAAAGTAACAAGCAGCATTAGTATTGACAGCACTAAGAATACATACAGTATAAATTAGTGGATCAGTATTAACCCGTTAAGAAGCACAAGGTTTTGTAAAGAGCAGTATTAATCAAAGATTTATGAAGAATTTATCATGCCAATACTTGTAACCAGGAATGTAAATCTACCCACATCAAATGCTTTTGTGAACAGATCTGCAAACTGATTATCAGTATGAACTTTAAAAATCTGAATTAATCTTTTCTCATTACAATCTCTTATAAAATGGTATCTGATTTCAATGTGCTTAGTTTTAGAATGTTTTACAGGGTTATTTATAATACTGATAGCAGAGTTGTTATCAATAAAAATGGGAGTATTTAGAAAGGTCAAACCATAGTCCAACATCTGATTCTGAATCCAAAGCACTTGAGCACAGCAACTTGATGCTGCAACATATTCTGCTTCTGCTGTAGATGTAGAAACTGTAGTTTGCTTTTTGCATTGCCAGGACACAAGTCTTCCTCCCAAAAATTGACAACCCCCAGATGTAGATTTTCTATCCATATTGGCTCTTCCATAATCACTGTCAGTGTATGCAATCAAGTCAAAGGAAGAATTTTTAGGATACCAAAGTCCCAGTTTTGGTTGACCTTTGAGATATCTAAAAATTCTCTTGACTGCATGAACATGTGACATTTTAGGATTTGCCTGGAATCTAGCACAGACACAAACAGCAAACATAATGTCTGGTCTGCTTGAGGTCAGATACATGAGGGACCCAATCATAGATCTGTAGAGGTGTTCATCAACATCCTCCCCCTCAAGATCTGCATGCAATGGTTTGTGTGTCTCCATTGGAGTGCTAGCAATCTTTACATCTTTGTATCCAAACCTCTCCAGAATGTCATTAACATATTTCCCTTGACTTATGAAGATCCCTTCTTTCTGCTGTTTAACTTGTAATCCTAGAAAGAAAGTCAATTCTCCCATAGAGCTCATCTTGAATTTCTGGTGCATAAGAGCTTCAAATTCTTTACAAAGACTATCCCTTGTTGAACCAAAGATAATATCATCTACATAGACTTGAACTAGTAGGATATCATTTTTAATTCGTTTGATAAACAAGGTTTTGTCAATTGCACCTCTTTTGAAACCATTCTCCAACAGATAAACTGATAAAGTATCATACCATGCTCTAGGAGCCTGATGCAGTCCATAAAGTGCCTTGTCCAATCTGTACACTTTATTTGGATGCTTGGGATCTTCAAATCCTGGTGGTTGGCATACATAAACCTCTTCTTCAATAGTGCCATAGAGAAATGCACTCTTCACATCCATCTGGTATACCTTGAACTCCTTGAAAGATGCATATGCCAAGAACAACCTAATTGCTTCTATTCTAGCTACAGGAGCAAAGACTTCATCATAGTCAATGCCCTCTTCTTGAGAATATCCCTGAGCAACCAGCCTTGCTTTGTTCTTGATCACAATGCCTCTCTCGTCTTTCTTGTTTCTGTATACCCATCTTGTTCCAATAGCCCTTTTTCCTTTTGGAAGATCCACCAATGTCCAAACATCTTGAATCTTAAACTGAAGCAGCTCTTCTTGCATTGCTTCAACCCAACTTGGATCTTTCAAGGCTTCATTTGCCTTCTTGGGCTCTGTCTGAGATAGAAAACAGACAAATAAAAAAGTATTGATGTGTTCTTCATTTAATCTGGCAGATCTTCTGGTTTGCATTGCAGAGTCAATATCACCTATTACATTCTCCAATGGATGATAGGCTTTGTATTGTTGATACTGACCAGTAGATGACATAGGAATCCCAGATTCCAAGTTTGTATCATTTTGTTCTATGAGAATGCTAGTCTCAGACAAGGATAGACTAGTTGGATCTTGATTCTCATCTACATTTTCTTCTGCAATTTCATCTGCACTTCTTTCTGTATTCTCAGATGTATTCACACCATTTGCTTCTTCTTCTGGAAGCATTTCAGGATCTGAGGAGGTATGGCCATCATCATAAACACCATACTGTTCCTGACTTGATGTGATTGGTTCTGAACTCTGAGCTTGTTGTTGTGGAGGAGGATGAACAGCTTCAGGTGAATCAGGTGACCAGAAGGGTAGAGTGATGTACTCTAATGGTGTATCTTTGTTCTGGTTAGCTGCACTTGATTCACCAGCATTTGTACCTGCATTTGATGACTCATACACATATCTGAAAGATTGGGTTAGAGCATCAATATCAAATAACCAATCTGGACCTTTGCCTACAACACTAGGTGTATGTTCATTAAAGGTCACATTCATGGTTTCCTCCACTATTCTAGTCCTATGGTTGAATACTCTATATGCTTTGCTTTGGGTAGAGTATCCAACAAAGACTCCCTCATCAACCTTGCTCTCAAACTTGCCTAGGTGATCTTTGGAATTTAAGATAGTAACAGGACATCCAAATGGTTTTAAAAAGCTAATCAAAGGTTTTCTTTTGAAAAACAATTCATATGGTGTCTTGTTATGAGGCTTTACTACTAGTGCCCTGTTCTGAACATAACAAGCAGTACTAACTGCTTATGCCCAGAAAGTCATTGGAAGTTTAGCATCTGCTAACATGGTTCTAGCTGCCTCAATTAGTGTCCTCTTTCTTCTTTCTGCTACTCCATTTTGTTGTGGAGTTCTAGGAGCACTAAACTGTCTTTCTATTCCTTTTGTTTCACAGAATTTATTCATCTCATGATTCTTAAATTCTGTTCCATTATCAGACCTGATGATTTTAACCTTTTGATCAGTTTGGTTTTCAATCCTAGTAATGAATGATCTAAGCATTTCACCTGTTTCATCCTTGGTTTTAAGAAAGAATACCCAACTAAATCTGCTAAAGTCATCAATGATTACCAAGCAATAAACTTTCTTTCCTATACTACTGACATTGGTTGGTCCAAACAGGTCCATATGCAGTAGATGTAAAGAAGAAAAGTTTGAGTTCACACCTTTGGTCTTATAAGAAGATTTGTGTTGCTTCCCCTTTAAACATGCAACACAGTGGTCATCACATGAATATGTCTTTTCAGGTAAACCTCTAACAAGTTTGTTTTTAACCAGTTTGTTAATAGTTTTGAAATTCATGTGACACATTCTTCTATGCCAAAGATCAGACTCATCAACAGATGCCTTTGAGATAAGACAGTTTAAATCTTGTTGAGGTTTCATGTTTGCTAAGTCACAACAGTACACATTATTCTTTCTGGGAATTTTCATTAAAATCATGTTTTCATCTAGATTAAATTTATCAGAAAGAATAAAGCATTATGTGTCAGTAAAAAGAACTGGATTCTTTTTCTCTGTGATTTGACTCACACTTAGCAAATTGAATCTCAACTGTTCAACATAATAAACATCTTGAAAGCTTATCTTATCACTGTTGACAGTCCCTTTTCCTGTAATCCTACCACCTTTAGGATTACTTTCAAAAGCTACATATCCACCATCAATCTTCTTGAAGTTCTGTAGCTTACTTCTATCCCCCGTCATGTGCCTTGAGCATCCACTATCAACATGCCACAAACTTCTTGGCTTGCTCTGCACAGATAAAACAATAAGGATTATCAGTTTTCTTTGGGAACCCAAACCAATCTGGTTTTGGGTCTCCCTTGTACATCCACAAAGTCAACTCTTTCAAGAATCACTGCTTGTGGTGTACTGTTGGTTTTGGAAACTTTTGATTTTATTGTAGGCACAGGTTTCCAAATCCAACGAATGTTAGACTTATTAACAGCATTAAGATGACCAACGGTATTAACATGTCTGGCAGTATTAATTCTGTTTGCAGTATTAATATGTCTGGCAGTATTAACTTTGTTAATATGCCTGGCAGTATTAATTCTGTTCGCAGCCTGCCTAGCAGTATTAATTGCCTGAGCAGTTTTAACTGTTCTACCAGTATTAACTAGTGCAACAGTTTTAACTGAAGCAGTAGTATTCTTCTTACCAGTATTAACATTGATAGCAGTGTTAATACGCCTGACAGTATTAATTTTTAATGATGCTTGAGTCTTAGTACTGTTGGCTCTGTTTCTGATTAATGCTGCTGTAGTAAATTTTGACACAGCAGTATTAACTGATTGAGCCTTTATTTTCTTCACAGTATTAACAGAATTAATTTTAGTTTTAAAGTTGTGATGATTAATTCTGTCAGTAACTGTCTATGGTGATCTCATAACCCTTTTATTTCTTGGATTATGATGACACTCATTCTGAAGATGGTTTGTTTTACCACAGTTGTAACAAGCCTTTTCTTTAATCATGACAAAACCCTTTCCTAGTTTTTGTGAAACCATTTGGTTCCAATTTCTTTGATTTCCTCTAGGAACAGATTTTGTATAATTGTATGGTATTTGAATACCTGCTTTACAATTACATTTATCACAGGCTTGATTTTTTTCATTCTTGTTAGTGGTGTTCTTCTTTTGAGCAGATATAAACTTAGCCTTTTCTTTGAATAATCTTTTACCCTCTGCTAGTTTATTATCAGTTAAGATAGTATCTGATGCACTACTTACTTTCTTAATATCTTTCTTAGTTGATTCAACTAGCTCAGTAAGTTCTCCTTCTATGTCATCATCAGATACCCAACTAGTGATTTCTACATTATCTAAATCTATCTCAGGTTCAGCTAAACTTTTGATTGGATCAGCCTTTATAACTTCAATTTCTACATTCTCCTTTAAAGTTTCAATCTCAGTATCACATTTTGGAGGAAAGTAATTGTTGTTATAAGGTGGAGGAACATTGTTGTATCCCAATCCAGTTTTGAGTTTATCATGAATCTGAGATTTAATTAGATTTTGAACGTTTTGAGAAGCATTTTCTAGATTATCTATTTTCAGTTTAATGCTATCTCTTTCAGTTCTCACATTCTCTAAATCTTTGCTCAATTCATCAACCTTGTCCTTTTGACAATCTCTTTCCCACCTAGCATATTCAATATCATACACATATTGTGATTCATTCTTCTGATATGCTTTTATTTGTTGTTCTAGGTTTTCAATTGATGCAATTGTGCTTCTATTCCTAACTTCCCACTTTTCAAGTTCAGCACAGATAAATAGATTATGATCTCTATAGTGTTTAACAGTTTTCATGCAGATAGATGAACATAATTTATTTTGTACCTCTTGAGGCACTTCAGGAGATTTCGCTTCTGATTCTGTAATGGCCATTAAAGCTTGATTTGTCACAGCATGCTCTTCTTGATCACTCCAATCAAATTCAAACTCATTTTGTGACATCAGTGCTGTTGAGTTTGAATTGTTTTGAATTGGAATGTTTCTTCTTTGCATTCCATTAAAGCTCCCTGCCCTTTGGCCACTATCATTAGCTCTTCTAGTACTTCTGCATTCTCTTGCAAAGTGTCCATTCTTGTGACACTTAAAGCACTCAACTTTGCTCTTATCAAATCCTGCTCCATCTTCTCTCTTATATGCAAAGTTGTTTCTCCCAGTTCTTTGCATAAATCTCTTTGCCCTTACAGTCAACATGGCCATCTGCCACTTAATATCCATCTCTTCAAGATCATCTGGATTAACTTGCTCAAGCTCTTCATTTGTCAGAGATGAATTCACATGACTGGCAAAGAATGCTTCCAACACTTGATCACCAGTGTTGTCTTTTGATGATGACCCGGATGCAGAACCTGTAACATTAGAGGTAGATACATATGCTGAGTTTGGATCTACCTGTACTCCTCCTGATGACATAAATGCAGCATTCTGCATATTTGGAGTGTATCCAGTGGCTTGTTTCTTGTTCTCTACTTCTGGCTCAAATGATCTTAGATCATTGTATAGATCATCAAGCTCCTTGTCATCCAAATTACTGCTCTGCCTCAAAGCAACAGTATACATGGTCCATTCATCTCCAAGTGATCTTAGAAACTTTCTGTTAAGATCATCTTTGTCAATCTTAACATTGTGGTTTTCAAGATCACCCACAAGTTTAGAAAATCTGTCAAAAACTTGTGTTAATGTTTCAGTCCTTACAGATTTAAAGTTTTCAAATTGTTGTTTCAAAAGGGATCTTTTATTTTTCTTGGTGCTTTCATTGCCACCAAATCTTTTCTCTATTGATTCTAAAAGAACCTTTGCATCCTCACAATTTTCAAACTTTCTTTGATATTCGTTAGGAATGGATATCAATAGAATGCTAAGAGCTTTAAATTCTGTAGCTCTTTCCTTTCTTTCACCATCTGTACTTGGTGGGGCCCTTGGAATCCTGACACCATCACCATTAACAGGATACTTAGGACCATTTACACAAATATCCCATAGTTGATAGTCTGTAAGCAACATATACTGCTTCATCCTATTTTTCCACATATCATACTCATCTGGCCTGAGTATGGGGATTTTGTTTGCCTGAGTTTCTTCAGAAGACATTTTAAAAGTTTTTAAAAAAGCTTTTAAACAGACTAAATTGTGACTTCCAAAAGTTCAAAGCAACCTGATGCTCTGATACCACTTGTCAGGATCGACTTGATCAAGATGAAGATTAAGTTTTACTATGCTTGAACTTCTTAACAAGAAATTTGCGGAATAATACTTGTTAAGTTTGGAAGTTGTATGTATGTTTTGTATGGATGTTTGTATTTCAATAGACAAAGAACAATAAAACACACAAGTTGAATAACAAAAACTCCAATATTATTAAGATTAATAATACGAATACACTTGATTGTATTAGGGTTACAATAACCTTGAAGCTGACTAAACTATGTGTTCTGTCTCTTTGTACTAGAGACACAAGGATGATATTTATACACCAGGGCATCTGAGCACGCATGCTGTTAAGGTATGGAACTCTACTTATAAATTGTAGAGTTCCAATTACACGTTATAGTAATTAATGCATATAAGTCAAACTATCTAAGCATGTCTTGAAGCCGTAAAGCAACCCATGCTTTGTCGTGCATGCTTTGTCAAGATTAGGTAACTGCAGACCCATGTGCGCCGTATATCCTTTGGACAAGGTCAGCAGTAGAAACAATGGAAACTGGTCTAGCAGTACTAACTCCACAAATCATACCAGCAGTATTAATCCTGGAATCCTACTAGCAGTACTAACTCTGAGATTCTTCTGGCAGTACTAATCTTGTTTTTGCTCCAGCAGTAGAATCCATGGAATGAACCAGCAGTAGAAACTTTGGATAGCAGTACTAACTCTTGACTTGCTTGGCAGTACTAATTTATTATATCCCAACACATACTTTTACATTGGGTTGGAAATGATACTATAGAGCAAGTGGTCATGTGGGTATTTGTGTATGACAGAAATTTGGAGTGATTTTGGGCAAAGCCCAGCTTCGTCTGTGGGTATTTGTGTACGTTGTGCAAGTTAATATAGGTTTCCCATGCTTGTAATTGGTATAAAGTGTCATTGTGCAAAGCTAATAATTTACACAACGTAAATAATCGTTACAGGTCATGTCTTAACTGAGACAATACGTGAAAAACAATGCTCGAACTAACTTAGAGGCCTGCTAAGAAGCGTGCCTACCATTACCGATGTGGCCAATTTTTGTAAAATCTTTTCCTCTAAAATGAACCATGATGCACCCTGAAGACTAATCTTAAAATTACAGCGCGTGAGGAATGAACTTGCCAACTTGGATCTCCACTGTAGATTCTCAATCATCTAAGAACATCTCCAATGCTTTAAAATCAATAGAGTTTAAAGCAATGTCACATCATCATCTAACTTTGTTATAAAAAGCTTCTACAATGCATTTAACTTATAGAGTTTAAAGAAAACTTACATCATCAATTTAATTGTAAACTTCTAACACTACAATCTATCTATTTAAATATAAAAAATACTATAAGACTCGCTTTAAGAGTTCAAAGAGAGTGGTTGCAGGTTTGCACTCACTTTGCATGCATAAGAGCTACAATTCATGTCGATTCTCCACCACATCATTCAATAAAACTTTGAACCTTGTCACATCCCCATTGTATATGTATGATTAATATCATAACCTCTTTGTTCATCCTTCAATTAAACTACAATTAAAACAATTTTATAATTTAAATCAAGGCATATAACTTCTAACTTCTAATATACAACTTACCAAATGGCTATTGATTTAACCGTATTGAGGTCACCTTTTAATTAATAGGCTGTGTCCGTAATTAGGTGAAATGTATGTATTCGTAAATGAAAGTATGCATTTTGTGATAATGGTGTGTATATCCAATTTGCAAGTTATGTGATAATATCAAAAAAGTTTACAAAATGAATTAATGATTTAGCATTAACCCATGCTCCAGAAAAGGACACGAAAAAAACGTTAATCATAAACCATTCAAATCAACCATAATTTCCTCCAAAAATAACCTCTTTTATCTCAAACAAAAAATTCTCTCATTTCCGACCAAAAGAACACTAACACACAACAATGCCACCAACAGACAGTCAAGGATCATTCCTAAACAGGATCAGCATCCGTAGAAACCAAATCGCTTACGAACACGAAGTCGAAGACCTCGAACAATTCCAAAAACACGTCGCTGACCGCCTCTCCGAACTCTTCCACCCTCCAGAAGACACCTCATCTAGCGAC
The DNA here is from genome assembly GCA_963930675.1 of Gnaphalium uliginosum. Classification (NCBI taxonomy): domain Eukaryota; kingdom Viridiplantae; phylum Streptophyta; class Magnoliopsida; order Asterales; family Asteraceae; genus Gnaphalium; species Gnaphalium uliginosum. Next base: position 43,817,294 of record OZ005685.1, on the reverse strand, counting down.
CCACCCAAAACCCCATTATCAATCGCATGGTTTCGTAAACTTCTTGACATATTTTTATGTTGCGAGGCCGAATTCAAGGCCGTTGTAATCATGGGCCGTGACGCTAACAGTTTCACTAAATCACCACTTGATCGATTAATCCCCGAACATCTTGATCGTACGGTTAAAGCTCTTGATATATGCACTGCCATTATTCATGGGATTGATTTACTTCTACATTGGCAAAAATTGGCCCAAATTGCCGTTGATTCGCTTCAACAAAAACCGATAGGAGAAGGACACGTCAAAAGGGCAAAAAAGGCATTAAACACTTTGTTATCGTCGATTCATATCGACGATAAAGAGAACCACCAACACACGAAATCCGCTGCAGCTCCTGCATCGTCGAAGGATCATACGACGATTGGAAACCTAAAGTCGTTATCGTATTCATTCGCTAAGTCGTGGTCGGCCTCTAAGCAAATTCAGGTGTGATTTGGTAAATCCATTCTAGGGTTATTGTCTTTTTATATCGGTATAACTACATGAGTAATGATGTATCCTCCTATAATCGGATCACGACAAAATTAAAAGTAAAATATGATAACATAGAAATGCATACTATCAAAAAGTAATGATCTAGCTTGTTGTTAGAGATCTAAATATAATAATATACACAATGAAGATAGTTACAATTACATTACAATAATTAATAAACAAATGAATTTGTTGTTTAAAACTAGGCTATGTCCTCCAATCTAGCAGCGCCACGTGGCGGTGAGCCGACAGGTTTGGTTGTACCGGTTTACTTAATGAGTTCGGTTCTGGTTTTCATAATGTGGGCAATGGTGGCCGCGATTCCATGTCAAGAACGTACCGGCCTTGGAGCGCATTTGCAATTATCAAAGCAATTCACGTGGGCACAACCATTGATTGGGTTACAAGACAAAATCGGGGAAGATTGGAAGAAAAAAGAGAAGAAAGGGAGGAGTGGGTTGTTAGAAGAGACGCAACAATTGGAGAAATTGGCAAAAACGTTGGTGGAATTCGCGGAGGGATTTAAGTTTCCGGTGGAGGTGGAGAAGGCGGAGGAAGTGGCGGCACAAGTGGCGGCACAAGTGGCGGAAATGGGAGAGATTTGTCGGAGTATGGAGGAAGGATTGGTGGCGTTGCAAATGCAAGTGACCGAATTGTTTCATCGGATTGTAAGAAGTAGGGCTGAGACAATTGATGTTCTTGATCAAGTGAATAAGATCGCCACACCGGTTCCATATTGAAATCCCATATGTTTTATTTTGTTTGTTTACATTTGTGCAAGGGTCATAGAATTGAAGTCTTTTGATGTATCGATTACATGTTTTATCTATGTACATGATGCTTTTTAGTTTGAGAAAAGAAGTTATGTTTTTTCTATAGAGTAAACAATGATGCGGAAATGTATTCGAGCTACCAACAACCAACAACCAACAACCAAGTGAATATTATGGATTAATTTGAATAACAAATTAATCTATGTTATTTCAACAACTAATTTCTATTATAGATGGAATATTTCTTGAATCAAACAATATTACATGCATTTATTTTTATCTTATGTTAATTAGTATCATAATTGGTTTTAATGTTTTCTTTAATTTCTTCTGACTTTTGGTTTTTCATGAGTTATTAGCTCCTTTAATTTTCAGCCGTTATAAGGCTTCCAATTTGTAAAAGTAAAAGAATTTTTTTTTTTTTTGAGAGTTTGAATAAGAAGTAAGCTATTGAAGCTTGTTTGAGTGTTTTAATACACGAAAGGAGTCAATTGTTGATTGTTTTTTGTGTGGTCCTTAAGCTTTATCGCCATTAACATCTTCTTTCGCCAATTTGGTTAATTTTGGTGGTATTTAAGTACTTTCGTCATGTGTGTTCAACTTTTATTTATATAGATGATACATCAGTCAAATTACGTTAAACGGTGAAAAATAAAGAATACGTATGTTAATTACACGTAATGTAAGTCAAAAGACTTCTATGATGGTAGCTTACATTTTGTTAAAATGATATATCGAAAATGTTGTCGCTAGCGATTACGTAGTATATAATATCAATGTAACTATCAAAAAAGCATTAGAAGACCATAAGATTAACATTATATGATAAGGTTTAGTTTGATGAGAATGAGACCGTTTGAGCCAAATATGTCACATTCTAATAAATATGAGTGAACTAGATCGACTTCAAATGAATCTGACTCAAAAAAAACACTTGGATCGATATAATTTTGGTAAAGTTTGATAGGTGTTGCATTTTTGTTTGTATCAAGCACAACTAATGGGTTGTGAGTCCTACCGTTTTTTGGATTGATAAGAAATTAAAGGTTGGATTCGTTTATATTTCCGTAAAAGTGGCCACCAAGATGGACTTAGACAACGAGTTTAGATATCGAACTACTGTGTCAATCCTTTTGTTTCTAGTTTTGCAATAAGTGATGTATAATCGAAAACGGATGTGGTTAATTAAGCGTATCAGAAAAGTAAATCTATCTTGATCACTTGTAACAAAACTAAGTACGATTATAACATTCAATTTATCATTTTAACATACATGAATTGTGAGTGTGAGTTAGATTTGACCCGTTCATTATATCATTTCATTGTTTCACGTTGATCACTTATACGTAGGGAAGACGCTGGGTATACAAGTGCAAAACTTTCCCTCAACCAGCACATGTACGCATTTTGAGATGGTGTGTCGGTACGGTTCAAAAACAAATTAGTGAAGTAGAGGTACCCAAACGAAAAACGAACAATATCCCTTAAAAGGGGTTGGTTCGAATTTCAAAATCCGCCATTGGCTTTAGGTTTGTTTGTTATATGTCATTGGTAATATGAAAGCTTTTAAGCTACTAGCTATAATTACAAACATATAGATATCAATACTTGTTGACCAAGAAATATGCAAATGCTGACTTTCGTATTTCTTCCTATAAATCACAATCTCAAATTGCTCCTCTAAACAAAATTCCCACTTTCTTAAACATGGCTGAACCCAAGGTGAAGTATCTGCCCTTACTCTGTTCTCTCTGTTTCTTCTGTTTTTTCATATAAGAACTCACACACAACATGCACACAAAATTCTGCACTTATATCTGTCTCAAATAAACTTTATGTTATAGTGTATATGTCTTGCCATTTAACAAAAAAATATAGTAATTACAACTTTTATCTAAAACTATTCAATTTCATCATTTTTAATAATGTAGGTATAGACATAAATAGTACGGAGTATTGTTGTATGCATTGAACTTTTAAAATTTTACTATTGTACTGTATGTTTTACCTCCATAACATGTAAATTGATGACATGACACTAGTCATGCGATGTGGCAGAGATAGTATATAGTTGCCGCATCGTTCAAAGATCTGGTCAACACAATTTAAAGGTCACCTAGTACATACATTAGTATGTACATATTCTTGTATAAGTTTAATTTAGCACCTACGAAACAAAGCTTTTTTAAATTTCATACTTTAAATAGCAGAAATTATGCAGTGATGATTGCAAACAAAACAAGAAAATATAAGGAGTTGCATCAAAGCACATACATATTTGTCTTCACAAGTTTTTGATAGAATAGGTTTGATGATATATAAATATAAATATATTTTGAAAGCAGAAAGTGATATATGGAGTAGACATACATGACGATAAAGGTAAAAAGAAGGTGATGAAGGCAATTACTAGCATCAAAGGTGAGTCCTTAATTAATTGCATATTCATTTACAAAAATAACCATTTCATACCAAGAATTTGATCAATATATATATATATATATGTGTGTGTAGGGGTTGAATCCATAGAAGTAGACTTGAATGAACAGAAACTAACAGTTATTGGGATCTTTGATCCGATACGAGGGCACGACAATCTAAAAAAGGTTTGTGTTACAAATCTCTTATTCCTTGAGATAGTGAAAACGGAGGAACCAAAGAAGGAAGAACCGAAAAAGGAAGAAGAACCGAAAAAAGAAGATGAAAAGAAGGAAAAAGTGTGGACTTATGAACCCCATTTTAATCCTTATTTTCCAGAACGTTATCGTATCATTATAGAGGAAAATCCTCAATGTTGTGTTATTTCTTAACAACTTTGGGATATAATTAAATCATTCTATTTGCGAGATTCGAATATATCTTAATCTTAAGTTTATATGTGTCTCTGGATAATCAATAACGTCTATCAAATGAACGAGAAATTTAGCAGAATATAACTCTCCAATTTCATTGTTGATTGGTCGTTGTTTGTAAATTTAGTCGATCTCGATATATGCATGTTGATACTTAACTCGTTTAGTCCATCTCAATATCTTACTCACCTCAGCTTCAAATTAGACATATAATATAGCATAACGAAGCAATTATCAAGGACTACACAATCGCATAAATGTTACAAATAAATGCCCTAGATGTGCATAGTTATATGGGTCCAAATTTAAGAAATTGGCATATGAATACTCATTTTTTCCAATATTTGTGTTAGCTTGAGCATGAGCTTTTAATTATGTGTATCCGTTGGTTTCCAATTTACAAATATTTCTTTATTTATATTATTAATTATTACTAGTTAATAGTTATAATTCATTTGGGTCATTGTAATATTTTTGCGTTTATTCATATTATTATATTAAAAACTTTATAAATTTAAGTTACTATACTATATAAATTATTCATTTTTTTATTATATTATTTTTTAGTTCATTTAGACAAGTGAACTTTTAAAATATAATATTTAAGTCATTAAACTTTTTCAAAATATCATTTCAAAAAAATTATTATAAGCTTCGTGCATATATAGGTTAATTGTGGTTGTGTATAAATGTTTTTCAACTTTATATCAAGTATTTTAACTAATGGTGGTGGATAAATATTTGAATATTACGTGTGTATAGAGTTGTAAACGAACTCAAATGATGTTTGTAAATGAATAAATGAGTGACCATGAACGCTTAAAAGCAAATGAACTTTTGTGTTATTGTCCGTTCTTAAAAAAATAAATTCGTTGATGTTCGTTTATTAAGTCGACAAACAAAACCAACATAAATGAACAAACCTAAACGAACAAACATCATTTGAGTTCGTTTGGTTCGTTCACTATTTTACACACGCACAATGTTCAAATATTTAGCCACCACCATTAATTAAAATACTTAATTTAAAGTTGAAAAATATTTATACACAATCATAATTAACACACATATTTCTGAAGCGTATTTTGAATAGTTGTTTTGAAAAAGTTTAATAATTTAAATATCATGTTTTAAAAGTTTAATTATCTAAATGAACAAAAAAAATAGTATAATAAAATAAATGTATATTTTTATATTGTACAATAACTCTAGTGTATAATATTTTTAGTACAATGATCTAAATAGACACAAAAATAGTACAATGACTCAAATAAACATTTTTAAAAAGTACAATGACCCTTCGGTGCATGAACACTATGGTCACGTTTCTAACCGTGTACTTCTACTAGCTACGATGCAACTTAAATATTATTCACGCTTTCTTTTATATTATTAGTAAGTTTATATTTCATTTATAGATATATCCACGCCTTAATATGAGAATTCCGTTTGCTCGTATTTAAGTTCTTTACGCCAAAAACAGTGGGATATTTTCAAAAGAATTTTAGCACACCTATAAGTGTGGTTTTTACTTAATAGTTGTAATTTTCCACACCTAAAAGTGTGAATATCCTTTTATACGAATATTTATGTTAACAAGTGATAGAAAAATTACACGCTTGTGATTAACGAGTATATTTGGCTCGCGCGTTGCGGTAGGTTTTTTCAAATTACATTTTTGGACGTCTACTTTCCATAGAAAGATAATTTTTAAATAACCACTTAAATTAAACAAACATAGATACACTATAACTTGTAACAAACATTATCATTCATCAAGTTCACAACATGTAACTAACATTACTAAATAACAACTTGAACGAATGAACTAATGAGGAAGACTGAAATAGAGAAGCATACATACTTGGACAATATTAACAAACTATGGCTACTCAAATTCTCAGACCAAATTTGTCTTATACCACAAATTAACATTTTCTTACTTATTGACATAATAAATAACATTTTCAGTAGCAAAATGATAGCAATGGTCTTTCAGAGACAACTGATGCGCCAAAAGTTTCTTCAACCATGATGATGTCAGACACGATAGGACTTAAAAATTATAAAGATAGTTGTATGATATGCGATTTAGTATGAACCTTAACCTTTCAAGCTTGAGTCTTATGAGGGTAGACCCTTTAACTTTTAACACATCAGTGACATGTTTGAACCTCCCAATGTAATCCGAAAATAAATTTATAATAGAGTTATGTACATGTAAAAACATAAATGAAGTGATATTTTAATAAATATGCATACATGTGACTATCTAGTGGTTATCAATTCTTGAAGATAGTCTATCATAGTCAAGGAAAGTGAAGTAATAGGCAGGAAAGCCATTATCGACTATCTGCTGAAACTTCATGTTGGTTAGATTATCAATCTGTTAGAACGAAACATAGGTACACAACAATATTATAACAAAGATCATAAATGTTATGGTGAAAACAACTCACATTTTTATCGGTGAAAATAAAGCAACACTCACTTTTTGGTCCAAAGGATATCCAATTCCTAATGACCTTGATTTCAACAGGTTCATCCTCATCTCCTGGGTTAAGGTTTGCTATCATTGTGAGTGACATTTTGATGTATCAAAGCAATAAGTTGATTGACTTATCTTAAATAATAACTCTTTTATAAGCATTACACTCATTACAACATTAAGATATAAAGTTCTATGTACTAAACAAACATGAGACATAAAATAGGTTATGTAATATAAGGCACAAATCTGAGTTGGATTCGAGATTTACCTTTGATCTCTAAAAGTAATAGTTAAGATATTATAGGAGATAATATCTTCCAACCTACAATCATTTCCTTACAAAATGGAAGGGTACTACATGGATATGGAGGTACGGGGCAATTAAGTTTTTTAAGAAAATGTAAGGTGTAGAGATGGAGAAGAGCATGAGGTACTCTTAAAGTCAAAGAGTAATGGGTATAGAATTGATCTTAGTAACAAGTTAAAGGACGATACCTTTTTCTTACTTTCAAATAATGTGGAATCGAACCGGGAACCAACTATTAAAAAGCATAGGCCCAACCACCAAACCAGATAACAAATTATTATATACACATGCACCACAAATATTTAATATAAACTAAGAAAAATGTTATTCATCAATTTTTCCTTTAATAGTAGCATTTAACTTTGCTAAATGTTAATATAAGGAATGTGGAGAAAAAAGTGTAGACTATTAACATATTTTTTGTAGTGTCTATGGGCTCTAAATTTAAAGTTTTAGGGTGTATATAGGTTGATTTGCGTACCTTTTATTCTCATTAAACAACGTTTTATGATGCTAAATACATCTTTGATAATTATTGAATGTAAAATAGAAAAAATCAAACTTTATATGTGCACGTTTTAGTGGAAGACGGATGACTCTTTTTTCAAAATCTCATTTCAAATATAAATGAGTTATTCCCATAAAGATAATGTCAGGCTATAATTAAATTTTTAAAAAGGCAATATGAGATTCTCAATCTTATAAAACTGTAGCTATCTTTTGAGCGTGTATGATTTGTGGATTCTTAAAAGATATTATTTATTTTATTTTTAACTTTTTTTTAAAAAAAAAAAAAAAAAGGTGAATAAGGAATACAAAGAATAGTATTAACGTTACCATCTTCACGCATAACAAAAATCTATGTTTAAAAGAGCATATAATTTTATTACAGCATAGGCTCTTCAAAATCAACAGGACGACCCTACGTCTTTATATTTTATTCAATTAGACTAGATTAGTTATAAAAGTTTAATGAACAATTCCAAATTCTCATTTCAACTAATTAGGATTGATAATAATGTAACTTCAGAAGTGGAAGTATGATTATCTGTCCAAATTAAGCATATTGGTCGGGCAAGATTTCATGGTAATGACATTTAGAATGTTTTGAGGCTGATATGATGTGCCTCAAAAAGCATGATTTCTTTAGAATCTTAATTAATTATATACCACCCGTTTTCCATTAAATAATGTTTTTTTTATCAAAAACAATATACTATTGTTTAAACAAGTAGTTTTAATTGCTTATGTGAAAACTGGAAAGAGTGAATTTATATGATTATTATTCTATTAATAAATATCTTAAAATTATATGATCATTACAAAATTTTATAAATGAAAATATGTCAAACGGTTAAATTGTCACGTATCTTTCATCTAACAAAGATTAACGTAAGGACTAGTGTTGTAAGTATTAATAAATTTCTGTTTTTTGACAAATTTGTATACGAAAAAAATAAATTATGGTGGAAACCATTTAAATTCGGTACTACGGTAATACAACCACTTTTTGTTTTTTATGTACAAGACAAATAAAATTTAATTTTAGTTAAGCTCTCTAATAAACAATTTATGAATAGCATATTTTATAATCCCACTATCATATCATATTTATATTTTAAAATTAAAGAAATTACTTTCAAATATCACAATCAATCTTATTCCAACATTTTATTTAATACAATAGGTAATTTCATGTCATGCACCAAATAATTATGTCATAGACACTATACAATTGTCACACTATATTACCAAACCCTTCTTTTATGTCAAAATCCTTGCTATATCTAATGTAATTTGCATTACATTTAACTATATCGTACATTACATGTACCATATACCTCTTGCCTAATTTTGTGCCCGAACAAGTGGCGAGGCGAGCGGCGAATGAGGCGACATCCAAGCGAGAGGAGAATGTGGAGACATACGGTGAGGAGTCAAGATATCGTCGAGCCTTCTTGACGATAACCGGAGATGTTGATTGTTTTGCCAGCATTGTTTCTTGGTCTTGATCTCGAGCATTTTGTTCTTTAGCACAAATGTTTTAATCCTCCTTAATGCGATCATTGTGGTCTCATCGTCCATATTTGCAAAACAAACACGAAACCATCCGGGCTCAGAGCAATGAAACGACTGTCCAGGCGAAACGTTGAGTTTAATCTCGTTAATTATAATTCGCCAGAATGTCATTTCTGATTCGAAAGTTGGCTCTTTTAAAAATCGACGCAAATCCATCCAAAAAAACAAGCCAGCATTGCTTTCCAAACTCCCTATCCCAACTTGGGCTAGCCCACGTGTAAACATATCATGTCTGTGGGCGAGCCTGACTCTGCTCTCGGATATAAAGTTCTCAACAAACTTATTATCCGAGAGCATAGAGGCTAGCATGTGTTGGGTTTGAGTTGAAACAAGCCCAAAGCTCGACATTTTACGAGCAATATTCACTACATTATTGTTGTAGGAGTACACGATCCCGACTCTAAAACCCGGGAACCCCATATCTTTAGAAAGACTGTAAACTATATGAATCAAGTCACGGTTGCATTCGGACTCTTCCTCTATGATTTCTGCAATGCTAACAAATTCATCACCAGCCGTCACTGTGCCTGCGTAGATTTCGTCACATATGAGGTGGATGTTCTTCTCGTTGATAAAACTCACGAGATCTTTTAAGGTTTCCTTGTCGTAGTGAGTTCCTAATGGGTTTGATGGGTTCGTTATAAGCAATCCTTTAACTTTAATGTTGTCTAGTTTCGCTTTCTCGTAGGCAGTTTCAAGAGCTTCTTGGGTGATCTTGAAGTTATTCGAGCTTTTGCAAACAACAGGTAAAAGCTTAACCCCAGTTCGCCACCTCAAATCGCGATCAAACCTATAAAAATTCAAAACCAAGTACTTTAGTCTCACATTATAAGTTATATAGAACTTCATCTGAAATGGAACATAACTCAGCAACCTTTTGGCCGATGGGTCAGTTTTCTCTGAAATATTTAGAGTTGTATACGTACCCTGGATAATAAGGGGTTGGAACTAAGAGCGCTTCGCCCGGATTAGCTAAGCAAAACGCCACGGTTTCATGAGCACCGGTGGCGCCACCGCTCATGACAATTCGGGCCGGATCGAATTTCACACGGTTTCCTCGAACTTTGCTCATGAAGTTGGCGATGGCAGCTCGAAATTCAGGCAAGCCATGGTAGTCTTGAAAGATGGCAGTCTCTTTGAAATCAAAAGCACCTTGTGGTGTACATATTGATGCACTTGGGTTCGCCTCAATCCATTCTTGGATCAAATCAAAAGAAAGCTAAAGAAAAAAAAACCGAAAAACAAATTAGCAAAATAATTCGAAATTTAGAACTATGATAGCAGTGTTTTTTTTTTCTTCCTTACACACAGAATGTTATTCTTGTAATATTGTTATTGTATGTACCTGATTTTCGGCTAGGCCCATTTGGATAACACCAGTGGGATTGTGTTGAAGGTGGAAAGGGTTGGTGTCATAAGCCTTCCAACCGTCGAAATAAGGCGAGTTTTCACCATGTCCATCGTTGGTTGCGATTTTCGACAACAAGTTTTTGTCGTTGTTTTTCATGGCAACATCCATTGATTGATTAGTTTGAGGTACAAAAATGAAGAAATTGGTACGTAGTAAGTTAAATGAAAGTAATAAACAGAAGATGAATATGAATGTGAATTGAGTGGTTGATGAAATGTATAAGGGATATATATAGACAAAAGTTAATGGGTTGGGTTGGGAAGGAATTAAGAAGTTTCGTTGGTGGAAACTATTTGGTGGCTGCCACCTTCATTTTATTTCAAACTTAAGAATTCTTTAGTGTTTAAAACTCATTCATTTGACGTTATTCTTTTTAATTAAATAACCATGCAGTAATTTGTTGTAATTACTAATTATGCTTATAGTTCAGTGCCGTCTTCGAGGTTGTACAAATAATGCCACCACATAGGCCTTCTACACTTAGGGGTATATCTATATTATTAATGTTAATTACATTTGTAAAAATATTTACAGATATATTTGTAAGGCCTTCAAATGATTTTAGAAAATTTCAACTAAAGTTCGTATATAATATATTGAACCTTGTTTAGAAAATTAATAACAAACACATTTGTTAAACACTAATTCTAAACGTCCTGAGAGTACTCTATGTAATCACGTTCTGCTTCTCGTTCACATAGACATACGACACACACTATGATAAGCATACTTCCATGGTAAAATTGTAGTGGTAGGGCTCGCGTAGTACACAATAACTATTATCTTTTTCTTGTTTTGTCTAAAACAATGTCAGTAAATAAACATAGATAGATAAGTGGTTTAGTGGTGGATAGTTACCATACATAGTGTTTCTAGGTGTTTTAGTTGAAGATAAGCAATGGTGATGCAACCATGATGTGACACCTAGTAGCGGTGTGCTGGGTGTTATGATAATAAATATCTAAGGCCCCAACAATAAAAAAAATCTTTCAAAGACAACTCATGAAAAATTAACAAAAAAATATCAAAAAAAGTCACAAACAAACATTGTGCCTCATTTGAAAAATAATGTGATTAAACCTAAATCAATAATCACATGTGATTTTAGATGTAAACGAATGCAATTATTAAAATCTTATTTTTAGTTATTTATTTGAATGAATATTAAGTTGTAATAATGTGTGAGTTAACATCTATCATTGATGAATAATAGTGTATCAATGTTATATTTTTATCATAAATCACATGTAATTATACATAAAATCACATGTAATTGTATAAGTCGCATTTTTTAAGACCCGACAAAATGGAGAAAATAAAAAAAAAGTTTGTGTAAAGCTTGTGGGATCTCTAATCGAAGAGAAAAAGATGTAAATTATGAAAATGTAATATTTATAATTTTTAATCATATCGTTTGTGAGATATTTAATTTTAAAAATTCGACTGAAAATTGAATTTCAAAGGAAATTGAACATTCGTATTGGTCAAACTTTATTAACTCAAAGTCAAAGTCAAAGCTTGTATTATTTTGTTCTCAATTATAAGTTTCTTAGAGATTTTCTTGTAATTAGGACATTTCCATATCCTTATTAATTTAATAATTTGACTTGCACATATTCGATTCAGGTCACTTAAATCTTACTGTAATAAACTTATTATTATTTTTATAAGTATATAACGACAAATATATTTTTTTCATGTCAAATATGTTAATTTTAGTTATAAAAAGTCCACTTTAGTTAATAATTTAACCTTTTTTATGGAGAAATTAGTCGTACTACTTAACAGTGTTATGTGCCGTTACTTTGCTAGGGCTAATTGATAAGCATCAACTAATTAAGATATGTGTCGTGTTATTTCCTTCTTTTATTTATTTAACATTTTAACACAAAAAATAAACTAAAATGACTTTTCATAGTTATAATTTTTGGGTTCAAATGTAGTGGTCCAATGTTTATTGTTTAGGACAGTTCTTCTGAATGTACCATTTAAAATTACACTTTCACCCTCACACTTTTCTTTACTGACAACTGTAGTCCCTCATTTCATTTTCTTTACACTCCACATATACTAGCTACTTATCACATTGTGTCATTCAATGATTCAACCTTTTATTCGCTCACATTGTGTACCAAAATAACAACTTCAACGTCGTCCCATTCATCCCATTCATCGTACACGACTTGTAACACATTTTTTCCCCGTGTAGCGGATTAGTGAGATTCAATGGACAGTGTTACATGTTATAACTAAAGAAACCGGACAACCGCGTGTACTAAACATCTCTTACACTTTCACATGGTGTACGAAGGCCCCTTATATCCAACACGATGTCACATTGCACTTCAACACCGAAGATCTTGAAACGGGGCTTATCCAACAAGCTTAACGTGTGAGATATTAAATGTTTAGACACAAGCAATTGACAAAAACGTATGCCTAAACGCTAATATGCCCTCCACATGTATGTTTAATCATGTGTAGAAATAAGGAAACTCTATAAATAACATTTTAACTTCCTGACTCGTTTTATTTTTCTTGTACATATATCTAAGACGCGCATAAGACACGGGAAATACATGGATAAGTTATACATTAACATACGTACAACACATGGAACATTGAATCATATGTCGATATCGTTACCATTAATTTTGATCCATAAATCAATGGCATAGGACACGTATCGACTAATTTGGCCAAAAATTAAAGGAACACGGGTGTATGTCATTTTACATAAACTTAATTTCCAATCTTTTTCATTGTATAGTAGCTAGTAAACTATGCATAATGATAACTTCAATTAATCAAAAAACCGTTGAAAATCAAATGTTTATAATTAATTATGGGAAAACAACATAAAAGGTAATTTCGTATCTAAAACACAAATTAAATTAAAGTATTCTCTTGTGGAAGTATCGAAATTTAGGCATAGTAAGTTCACGATACTTTTCAACTTTTTTAAATTTAAATATTTAATAAGTAAACTTAAATGTTACATTTTGCTAAAAAGAATAAAAATAAAAAATAAGTTTCAAGTTATTATGGAATGAAATTATTATGTGTTCATAAACTATATTGACAAAATGGACGGGGTTGGTCAGATTCACCCACCAACATGTTTTCTCATTTATTTAGCTTTTTTTTTTCTTTTAGAAAATATTTAATTTAATGTATTATATGTAGTTGGTTATCATAGGAGTTGACTCCTATAAATACATGCTAAATCATTCAAGTCAATTTATTTTTTATCTAATTTTTTTAACCTTTAAACCACAGTTGTTAACTCGTAATTCGACTCGTGACTCGAAATTTCGATTTTTTAACTCGTGACTTAAATTGATTCGTAACAGTCACTATTTTACAAAAAATATATGCATTTATATGTATATTATTGTTTAAAATTGTTATTTTTAAGAGAAGTAAAACATGATAAGAATCGATAGTTAAGTCGATAAGTAGATATCAACACAAATATTTAACTTAAAATACATTATAGTCATTTCTTTTTCTATCTTGTCCTTACGTTTTTTGTATTACATTAAACTAAAAGTTTGTCTGATTTTTTGACTCGTAAGAGTCAAAGTCATTTAAGAGACAGGGTATAAGTCGCTTCGTTTTTTGGATTTTTGACTCGACTCGTAAAAAATTTAACAACTATGCTTTAATTCGTTAAGGAGTTTATCAGAACCTTTTTCAGCCCAATTCATCCAAAGCCCATGTATATAAGCTCAAATGAGGTTCCACTATAAACCAATTGGTGATAGAGGGAGTAGCCCAAGAACTTATATACATGCTTTATTTTCTGTATTTTTTCGATGTGGATATGGGTTTGTACCCAACAATCCTCCCCTCGAACCTATATCCTCCCTTTCAATGTGAACACATTCCCCTAGATCAAGCCTTTTTATTCTCGTGGGGGATCGGGACGAGACTAGGCAATCACTAGGATCATTGACCATAGCTCCCTTTCGATTATGTTATTTCCTCCAAGATCAAGCCTTATTAATCTCGGGTGGAGGCGAGACCAGGCGATCTACCAAGATCATCGACCGGAGTTGAGAGTTTTCAAGAATTCCATCCACATCAACATCGGGCTACAACTATAGCTTTGATACCACTTGTCAGGACCTTTTTCAGCTCAATTCGTCCAAAACTCATGTATATAAGTCCAGATGAGGTTTCACTCTAAAATCAATTGGTGATAGAGAGAGTAGCCCATGAATTTTTATACATGCTTTATTTTCTTTATTTTTTCGATGTCAGATATGGGTTTGCACCCAACAGAGTTTAAGCTAACCCGGCATATTAGTAACTAATCCGACAAAATTTTTATTAATTTGTTTGAGTATAATTGAAGTCATTAAAATGATATTTTAGGCCGGATATGTAACTTTATAAAATAAAATATCAACATGTCATAAAATACATATTTTCCTTTGTTCATTACTATACATAAGCTTTGATTCTTATATCATGAGCTATAACTTTGAAAACTAAATTGGTTTTCAGAACAAAAAGATACAAATTTTGAATATATATGAGTTTAATTAGGCACCTTCTCGATGTTGAAAAGCCATCTTCTATTATCTATTTTATATTGATCTATCTTTAAGTTGCCATCTAGAATATCTTGGATGACATAAATGTAGGATTTTATTGTATCAATCTCTTTAAAAGAGTATACGAGTTTTGTTACATGCTCAATTCTGTCAAGACCCTTAAAAAGAACACGTTACAATACGTTATATAAAAATTTGATGTATTAATAATTAACTAATAATTTATTTTTTAAAAGAAAAGTTTTAAATGTATTGAATGTTGAGTTTAAGCTTCTTAAATGGGATTTTTGAATAACAAAATCTAAAAAAAAAAGGGTTTAACATCAAGTCTTCAACTAGTGTACCTATTTGTCTTCTTATAAGGACATCACAAAAGACAGAGAAATGAAGAAACAATAAAATCATACAACATGCATTACTAAGACCTCAAAACGTTTCAAAATTATGTAAAAAATGTAGAGATTCGTTGATAAATTAAAATTTTATCCCCTCAAAGTAGATAGTAAAAGAGGGGAAAAGAATCTTTTGCACCCTCAATCAATAAAGGTTAGATGTACCCCTATATTTTTAATGATGATTTTTTAAATTAAATCGTTTAAACTAAGTTTGGTATATATTATAATAATTCTTGTGTATATCATCAAATTTCGTTCAATTCATAAGCTACTAAATTTATTCTGGTAAAGGGAAAGTTATCGGTGCAGTTAATAGTACTAATTTAGGTGATGTTAGATTATAACGAGGGACTGAAAATTATCATTGAGGACGTTCTGAGGCCTTACAATTTCTTTTATTTTTAATTTTATGTAATATGTGTGAACAGATTTATAAAAGGTTCGAAAAGATTCAAGATTCCTACTTGTTTTGAATATGATTTTATATTTTATATGGTTACTAACTTATAACAAAAATGTTCAATTGATATCAAGGTGCCGAGATTGCAAATGTAACATAAAATTTATGATCTATAATGCTAACATTTAAAGTATCGACATTTTAATTATGTATACAATATACAAATTTGAAAGGCATTGCATGAATGATACTTTATGACGTTTTGTCCTTATTTTTAACAACATATATTCTAATTCTTATGCATAAATTTTTGGACCATTAGCCAAACTTTATGTAGAAATTATTCAAAAACATATATTCCAAAATATATAAAATAAAAATCAAGAATGGCACCCGGTTGAATTACCTGACCTCACGATTAATTAGAAACATCGATTTTCTGTTTCGGGTATAATTAGATGACCACGAAAGACAAAAGCTTTGACTTCAAATTACTTGTATTTGTTAACTACTACTTTTCAACTTTACCCCCTACATTAATGAACTTAAACACTTTAGTACCCTCCCACCGTATTTCATTACACACAAACTCTCGCACTTCATGAGTTAAGACTTAAAGAGCAAACTAACCAAATCCATCGCATTTGATGTAAATGACAAATATATCCTCATCTTTCCAAAACGCATAGTAAAAAAGTCTTTTGCTTGTTCACAAATAAAGATGACAAGGGTCAAGGTCTAGTAATTTCAGTTTTTTCTGTTCATATGAATTCAAAAATATATTAGATCTACTACTGAAAATTATATTATAGTCATTGGATTACTAACGTTCACCCCTTTAGAAATTGTAAAAGTTGCTTGAACAGTTGACGCGTAGATCTACATTCATACTACCAAATAAATCGGTCCATTTTAATTAGAAGCGACAACTTCAACCGTTTTACATAATATACGCCACATTTTGATAATAATGGGACAAACTACAACCGTTTTACATAATATACGCCACATTTTGATAATAATGGGACAAACTAATAATGAGTGAAGAAGAACACTAGTGGTTGAATGGTTCAAAAGTCATCAAAAGAATATCTAAATGTTTACAACTTGTCGAATCATTTTGTTCATTCTATGTAAACTAATATTTTTGAAGTTATATAGTAGGGAAAATGATAATAACATCTCTTAGAGTTATTATCGTTAATTATTCAGCAGTAAGTGAGTTACTGTATCACTATTAATAACCAGTGTCATTAACAAAACACTATATAATATTAACCAGTGTCATTAACAAAACACTATATAATATTGGATGGAAAATATTAGCATGACCCCTCTTCGTGTTCTAAATAGTTTCTCTTATTGAACCTCTACCAAATATACCAAACTGAACTATATTAGGGGTCTTTTGTTTAAGCTTATAATGTCTTAAAAAGATGTAGTTTTAAGCTAAATGTCATTAAGATGTTTTAATAGTTTTTTCTAATTAAGTTTTAACCTAGTTGAAAAACCACTTATTCAGTAAGCTATTTATAATTGCTTAAAACTTCTAATTGAGAAAAAAAAAATCCCCTAATGTTCTATTTGATTAGTGTCTCGCATAACTGGATTTCATATGTCAGTTAACCTGTTTAACAATATTTCTTTCCGTTTTTGGTTTATGTATTTTAGTTTTTTTTTTTCATGACAAATTATTTATTGAAGTTATCATTGATTTATACAACGTTGTGTCGGGAAGGTCTTGTAATTTTCTTTTTTCTTAAGTTGATTTGTTTGTAACGTAGTATTTTATTAATCCAATTTGTGTCAGTCAAATAATGGTTAAACATGTGTATTTAGATGTTTGCACTTTTCATTTATCAAACGATCTTAACGATTATGTATTCAGATTCAGCAGTCGGATCTTATTATTCAGAACTGATTTTCAGATTTCAGCTTTCAGTAATCAGAAAAAACAAAAGACCCCTTAGTGTCGATCAAACTATAGTTGATGTGTACAAGTTAGTCGAGAAATTAGGCCTAGTACAACGAGTCAAGTGTTTTTGTAGTCATTATGCAGGTTTCACTGTTATTTCATGTGCAAAAAACAGTTGGAATTTAAGTCAAGGGGCTGCTAATGGATGCATTTAAGTCAATATCAAGGTTGGGGTTGGTATTTGATACTGTGAAAAGTAGTGGGTCAAAGATGTAACTTAGTCAAAGATTATATTTTCAACCCCTCATGGTTTTGTAATTTCAAGTCAAATAGTCCTCCATGATTTTAGACCGTTGAATATCTTAGAATTCAAATGAAAACATTGGAATATTTATTTTCAAGTGGTCCTTGGTATAAAGTATATATGAGGTGGCTGTAATATTTATTCAGGCCTAACAAGTATAATAATTAAAATTGTCAAGAGTACAACTTTTTGTGCATATAAAACAAGTTCATAGAAGCTTACTAGAAGAAAACTTTTTGCATTATAAGCTTGTTTACACAAGTCTTCATGTGTGAACTAGCATTCCTTGTTCAACAAGTGATAAACTAGATTCAAGGTGAGACTCTAATAAAGTAAGAACAAGTAACTTGATACATGAGACCATTGATAACCGACAACGTTGATCAATTCAAACGTCTCGTCTCAAACATAATATATGGAAGATAATATTCAAATTGACTTAACTGCCCGCGAATGACACTTGCATTCATCTGAACATGTTTATTTATGCAAGTAAGATTACATTGTAACTTAAATAAGCATCACAAGCAACAGATAAACAAACTAGAATATCATGTCTGTGCAAGCAAAAGTAACTACTGTTTGTTTTCATTATGTACCAAAAATGTGTTTCAATCTAGTGCCATTTATCAACAAGTAACCATCACAATCATTAATAAGACATCACGACGTTAACTAAACTAATTAGTATGGTAATACAAATATTAATATGCATCAAGTAGTTAACCAACAATGATTATGTATTTAAAAGGTAGCTTGTATAAAAGTCCTAATATGGTGTGCAACCAAATTCTGTTCGGAATATGCAATATTCGGACTATTTATAAAGGTAACATGTACAAGTCTGTATATCTGAGAGTACACACCAAGAAGCAGACGATTCACTCTATAGTTTATTATTAACTTACTAAAAACACAACATATTACATCAACCACCATGAATATTTACATAAATGTGCAGAAATTTGCGAAAAGCTTGACTATTCAAGAAGCCTCATGTTAGAGGTTCTGAGGACGAAGGAGCAGAAGCTCTTGGATGCTTGTATTCTTGCTCGGGTGCCAGATTCTCTGAGGCAGCTCTCTTTGGTCTCAACTGCAAAGACGGAAACAGATTCTAATGAAAGCACGGAAAGAGAGTAATCATGTCCATTTGCATTTGTTTGTGCATTTATGGGATAAATAAAAGCGGTGTGTATATAGTCATGAATACAGTCAACCGAGATGGGCAAACTTGTCTTTTTGAATTAAGGCATGTAATGTAGGCATAAATACACATTGATCCTTTGAAAGGATCTCACCTTCTCGTCACCACGCTGATAGAATTGCCTGAGAAGTATATTTTTGGCTTCGGAAGATATTACTGCAAAAATGACTCACATCAAGATTTAAGAATACAATACATACAAATGGCAAGCTTATTGTAACAATTAACAAAAACCTTTTTAAGGTCAAAGGTGTATTTAATAACATTCACCCAACTAGACTACACTACTACAGGGACCTTGCAAGGAGTCCCTCCACATGGGCCAGACAGACTTTAGGTCTTCTAACTAAATGTTATGACATATGACCCTTAAGTAATTCATTAACACACACCAAAAAGTCAACTTTACTCATTCGAAAACTATGTTTTTCTCATAAGTTGTACACAATTGTCGTTGTTCCTTGAGGTATGTAACATAAAATTCAACATAGGAATCATGTTCTTTTCAAGAATGTAAAGATTTCATAACCTGGAAATCAAACTTGTCCACTTCGTCCCATGAGTGAACTTAAAAACCGCATCACTTTCGGAAACTTTTCTTGTTAAAACCAAATATTAACCAATACCGTTGATAAAATAGTCAATTAATGCTTTTGATTTGGGTCAAGCACATTCACAAATTTTTCTTAATGTCGAAAATCAAAACCAAATCAGATGTTGCAATATTAATGGCACGAAGGAAATAGACCAACTAAAACGGTTTTAGCTAGGTCAAATGAGTTAAAATCTGCCCAAAGAGTACTTAAATGAAAACCCCCGCCTAAATCGATGATTGTTATTGCAATAATATCGCTTTTACAATCATGTCTAACATATTAATTAATATTAATTGTATATAATATATAGAAAAAGAACAAATCTAAGTCGGTGTGGGTCGACTCAGCCGGACCCCCGCATTTAGCCATCTCTAGGAATTAATTTCAACCAAGTAGCCACTTAGCATGATCACACCATTGGGTGTTCAAATTTGAAGTTCCATAATGATTAGTAAAATTCCCTAATAAACCAAACCCTACCCCACCTCTCTTGTACGGGTAGCTGAGCGAATCATAATATATTAGACAACACTAAAACATCATGTAAGAATATTGATCTTGTATTTATACGCAGCTAATGTGTACTTTCACAAACATATAAGTTTATAGCACCTAAAAATTTGATGTAGAACATGTGAAAAGTCAAAAATGGAAATACAGAAAAGGTAAGAACGTAAGATATAATTATGTTACCCTGGTCAGGTGGTGGAAGAGTCCGTTCATGAGTTGGATGATATGTAATTGGCGTCTTCTTCTGAAACATAAGATAAAACAAAACATTGCTTACGTAATCTAATAAAATATCATAACCATGAATAAACAGCAAAGCTTTATATTAACTTAAATTCACGTAGACGTTTGAAGAAAGTTCAAAAAATCATAAAAAGGAACACTAATGTTAACAATTTAACTAATATAGTAGAGAAAATAATTAAAACGGTGCAATAACTGGCGCACAGAGTGATTGAGCTATGCTATTAGACAAAGGAAGTTCTTAATGTAAGTGATGTGGGACATGTAATTGAAAAAAATAACACTAAACATTTGTAAACAACCTTTTGATGTAAGCAAATTGTTAACCGTCTAAATACTGTGTGTTTAGTACTTTGTTAGTTTGTTTCCTGCAGCCTATCATTGTTCGTCTGTGATTATCGGTAGTTACAAAAAACACCAAGTTCTTAAAAATTTTATGAAACTTCTAATGTTACAAACTGTCATCTTGACACATCGTTACTTCCAAACCTTAACACATTGAAACAACAAAATGTAGCAGAATTACCTGCTTTCAACCATGCTTACTTGCTTAGTTACAAAAAAAGTAACGAACTTTAACACAAACAATGCAATCTTAGTTACTATATGGCTACCTTTTATTTCATACCTAAAAAGTCAAGATTACTGTTTCACTGTTATAAATAAGGCGAACCAGAGTCTGTAACTTAAAATCTAGACCCTTGAAACATCTATATACCTAGTCCTTTAAACACTCCCTCAACTGATTCTATACCCTTGAAATGCACATTACGCATTTTAATACTCAGATTTCCACAGTGGTTCGAAGCTTGAGAATCTCGGGTGAAGACCATTATTCATCTTTGAAACCGGCCTTGAGGCGTGTGGCTAAGTTGGTTCCGCTTGAGAGAACTTTGTGAAAATGGTCACATTTCCCACATACGGGCTGAGACATTCTTTTAAGTCACTCTGACCATTGTCTTTTACATATTGTCCTAATGGAAGGGGCGTTGCAAGTGATAATTTATTTATTTGCAAATACACAAATTTTCAGAAGCTTACAAACTAGAAATAATAGATAAATTAGTACAAACTACAAAATACTAATATGGCATATAAATTCAGCAAAACTTGCATACGTTAATTCAATAAACCCCAAAATAGAGCTTATAACTGCACACCATCAAACAATTGAATTGGAATTGGAAACAAATAATATAACATTCAATTGAATAAGTAAATAAACAAATAAAGAAAGCCCTAATTTGATATGAATATAACATGAAATCAAGATGATAAAAAGAAGATAAAGAAAAATGTGAATTATTGAGACTTACGGAAGGAGCAGAAGGATCGTTGGGGCGAAGTTGGGTGAAGTTATGTGGATCGAATGATGGCCAATTACCAACAATCCACGACCCCATTCAATTCAATTCAATTCAATTCCACTTTTTCTCTTCCTGTCTCTGGAGGTCTACAGAATTAGATCGGAAAATAAATTATTACATTACACGAGTTAATAAATACTCCGTAGTAGATTGATTTATTAATTTAATTATTATTATTATTATTGCTTGTGTTTGTGTTTTTGGGGATTACAATGAACACGATATCTACATGGGTTCATTTTTAACAATTTAACTACTTAAAATTAAAATCTTCATCACGTGTTTTTTCCTTTTATTACACGTATTCTAAAAACAAGCAAATTAATAGATTAGTTGTCACAATTAAGGTGTTCACAGTTCGGATAGAATCGAATTATCCAATTGGATAACTCGGATGGACTATATGGTTTGGATAATTGGATTTTTGAATTGGCTTGGATAAGAACCAAACTTATTATTTCGAATTACGGATTGGTTTTGGTTTGTAACTACAATCTGGATTGGTTTTGGTTTGTAAACTACAATCCGGATTATCCAAAAGAACCAAATAAGAAATAAATATTAATTTTTCAAAAATTTCATATATACATACACATGGAGATACATAATAGTTTACTAAATTATTAATATTCTATAAATATCTAAATATAATACTAGTATATAATAGTTGATGCTAAAGATCATACTAATTTTTGTAAATGTGACAAATAATTTCACAAACACTATAATATATAGTGAAGATGATATTGATTTGAACTTGTAAAAATCAAACTTAATATCATCCATTTTGTATATTTTTGTTATAATATCTAACATAGTTTTAGCATATATATGTTGGATATAGTGTCCAAATTCATAATTAATTGGTAAGTATATCATTAAAAGTAGAGTCCTTTTTGGGTCGCCCTCAACGAACAGTAAAGAGAAATAAATGAGAGATAATATTAATTGGAATTAATATTATGGTTAATTATTTGGTTTATTAATTATCATAGTTGATGAATTAATTAGAAACTAAAAGAAATAAAAGTAAAATTCTGGAAGTCAAATCCAACCGGCGATTGGAATGTTCAACCGGCGGCTGGAGCATGGCGGTGGAGCACGCGGGTCGTGGCTCAGGTAATTGGGCAGAAAGCAAGCCCAACCGGTGGCTGGATAATTCAACCGGCAGTTGGAGCCCGAAATCAATATGTCCCACATCGGCCAACATAAGAATTCCCAGCCTCCCTCTCCCTATATAAATAGGGGGCATGCCATGGTTTCAATGTACACAATTCTCTCTTTCTCATTCCTATTCCCTTGTAAGAGTTTACTCGATTAGATTCGGGACCTTAGGAGTTGGAATTTTCTCTTTGATTCGTGGGTGTGAACCATTAGAGGAGCTCTAGTTTGAGTACTCGCCTCCAAGACAAGAAGGTCTGCTTAGGTGGTCTGCGTGTGAGAAATTCGATTTTCTCAAAGGTTAGTATTTTCTTATCTATTTATTTTGTTTTGTAGCTTATTATTATTAAGTTACGATCCTTTAGGGTTTAGTTTCCTTCATGCCCTAGATTAATTGTTATTTCCGCATTGTATGTTAATCTAGTAAGGGAATAGAAAACCCATCAATATATTTGTGAATGTGTTTGGATATCCAAAAACCAAATCGATTCATCCAAATAATAATTCGGATGAATTGGTTCAGTTTTTGAATTTGTTTGGACGGATCGGATTCATATTTTTGAAACCATAATCCATTTGGATTCATGTATATAGATCGGTTTTAAACCGATCCATCCATTTGAACACCCCTAGTCACAATGAAACTTGAGTGCTAAAAATACTTATGTTTATGTTTAATTGTTATTTACTAAATTACTTACACTTCTAAAAATATGAGAATTTAAATGTTAAGCCATAAAAATTACTATTTCAAGTTGTTTCAAATAAATGTCCAATTTCATGTAACAATCAATCAAAAAGACTTAAGTCGGTAGAGTTGTTATTTGATTGGTGAAAAATGTAGTTGGTGAATATTTCTAAAACTGTGTACATGGTTAAAGTGGACACTTTGACTGTAACGGGGGAGTAGTATATATAAATAAAAATATCTCAAAGTGGTTAAGGCGTAAACCGGATAGATTAAAATGTAGATTAAACAATTTCAAACCGGATGATATTCTAATAATCTCAATTAAAATGTAGATTAAAATGTAGATTAAACAATTTCAAATCGGATAATCTCAAAATGTGTGCATGGTCAACATGTAGATTAAACAATTTCTATAAATTAATTAATCATAATATTTAAACTGTTAGAAAATAATATAACTTTCTGGAAATCGACTCCGGCCGTCGGCTGAATAATTTAATCGACGGTTGGACAGCTGAGCCGTTGGCTATCTCCCTTGTTCCCCAAATTCCGGCCAAAACTATTTTCCAAGTCACAATCCCATTCAAACATCTTTTAAACTCAAATTATTTCATGCAAATCTTCCATCAATTAAATGTGCAACATTCAAACCTTAACCATAGCATCTATCTCTTTTAAATTCGAATTCTTAAGTAAAAACGAATCTAACATCACAAGTTCACTAACTAATTTCATACAATTCGGAATATAAAATCCCCCAAATATGAAACCCTAATTAAAAATTTGAAATGCAAAAATTCAAGAGATAATAATGAGTAAAGAATGAAATGTGCATACCTTTGTGAAAAAACAAACAAAATTGCAATGAAACGAACGAATTACGTGAAGATTTGCCGGAACTTTGGTGTGATTTTTAGTTTTGGGGTGTTGAAAAAATGAGAAAGAAGAATCTGTGAACTGGTTTAAAACCCAGTACTTCCAGCCATCGGCTGAATAATTCAACCGGCGATTGGAAAGTTAGCGCAACAAGCCTATCTTTGTGAGCCCAGTTTGTTTACGGCCCAATATGATTTAAAATCCAGCCAACGGTTGAAAGATTCAACCGACGGTTGGTTTGAATTGTCACAAACAGTCTTAATCGTTTATAATATAAAATTTTTATAATTTTTAAATTTTTGTTTTCGATAAAAACTTTTATTAATTCTTTTATTTATTAAATGTTTTAAACTTACCTCAATAAGGATATGCTTCCCTCAACCTTTAACTAACAACAAAAATAAAACTTTAAATAAATCGAAAATGATATTTCATAATAAATTAGTTAATTACATAATCATTAGGAAAACTAAGTACGAAAAATATAAAATAGAAAATAAATGCAAACACTCTTAGTCAATTTCTGCTCGTGCGGTCAAACCAGATATCATTCAATGCTGGAGCACGGAACCTTTTTCCCAAATTCACAGTAACTGTTTCCTTATAATCCTTGGGATGGAGCTGCAAGAAGTGACGGAGTAATGGCTTAGTAATGTCGGAAATGGATGATGAGTAATCCCGAAAACTCTTATGATGTATCTCTGCAGCTTCTTGAAGGTCATGCATTTCCTTAGTAATTTTTGCTATGGCCTTAGCTACAATCACTTCTTCATCAACAACCCTATATCCACCTACAATCTTCATTTCGCGCTCTGTCAGAACATGTCATAACGCATCCATAAACTCATAGAATCCTAATTGTAAATTAGCATAATTTCTAACGGTCGGGTTTCTTACTGTCTTACCAATATCTCCTAAGGTACTGTTCATCATCTCTCTTAACTGTATGGAAAGAAGTAATCCAGAGTTCCAGAAGATACCTAGCATACGGTTATAAATCTCAGACATTCCTAAGTGAAACAGATTCTGGTGTGTCTCGAAATGAACACCATGATAAACGGACTTCAGCTCTTTTATCACATAGGTCGCAAGGCGCACTTTAGGCTCATCTTGAAGGTCTTCGGGGATTTGCATATGGTTTTCATCGAAAGCAGGATAAAAGAGGTCATCAATTATCTCTTGAACGTAATATTCCACCGTGCAATCCACATAGAACTTCTCATTGTTAAGATGATCTTTAGCCTTCATCATATCTAAGAACTTCTGTACTTGTTCTAATGCCACAATGTCTCGCATATCGCTTAAGTTACCAGTGACCCACCTAGTGTTCTCTCTAATTTCTTTCAATAATTGTTTTTGCTTATCTGAGTAGGGGAATAAAGATCTTGCGAAAGTATGATACACTCCATTATAATAGTTTCTCTGCTCCTCACAGTACTTAGGGTCGAGCGTCTCTCCTGGTATCAAATTCTCTTTGAGCTCAATCACCGTATCTTCAAAAACTTGTGGATCAAAATCTGCCTCAGAGTTGCGGAATTTTTCATACTCTTGCTCCAGTTGCTCAATGAGTTGCTTCTGATAAATGGTATACGCAATCGTGGATGCCCTGATAGTAGCAATCAGAAAATGAATATCCCCTTGGTGATATTCTAAACACTTGATCATGTCGTCGGGATCCGAAAATACTCGTACAGTAAGTAATCCTAGAGAGGTATTAAACTCAGCTGGTTCTTCTCCCACTGGTGAATTCTCAATATTCTGAGCTGTCGAACTGATCGTCTGAATCAACTTAACATAGGTTTCGTTGACTTGAATGTCCTTAAATTTCGTAGTATCCATTTGCATACTTTCCATTTTAAATACAGCTAAATACTTTTTATAGAAAAAAATTATCACACAAATTAGATAATATAGATACATAATTAAATAAATAGTTTAATATTTACAATTAATTAATTAAATTAAAGTTTTAATTTACAAAGTTCATCGAAAGTCCTCGGTAGCTCCACTGTAAAATACTCAGAAGCGGAGGAATAGGTCAGCGCGAAGCGTATTAAAAACCTATCCCTTTTGGGAAGCATAGCGACCCTCCTTATACCTCTGTCTTGTTGTATTCACAATGGGTGAGCCGATTTTTCAATCGATTTACAATGTAGAAAAACTTATCTTTTTACAGGGAAAAATTAAAAATTTATATTTGACAACCGATCCCCAGCAGCAACGCCAAAAATTTGATGCGTGTTAAGTGGTGATTAAAAATAACAAGTTTTAATTGATTGGAAATACTAAAGTTAACTTTAACACAACCAGGCAAGAATACATGTTCGTACTATAGTATAGCTTTGGTAAGACCGAGTCGAACCACAGGAAATCAGTGTAAATTAAAATAATTAATTAAACCTTAAAATTACAAATTACAAATAAATAAGGGATGCGTTTTCGTTCCGTACGAACGTATTTAATTAAGAATAATTTAAACTTAAAACAATCAAAAAGATAAAAAGTAACTAAAGGTAATCAGATAGAGAAGCATGTATTTACTTAGACGTGTGATTCCTCGATTCAGGTTTCAGATATGTTTATTGAATTGTTGATTATTTATTATGGTGATTTTAACAAATATAGATAGTCTCCTGTTAAGGTTAACTAATTTTAATAAACCTTAACTTAATACTAGATTCTCTTGAATACACTAGAATTTCTTCTACGTGTTATTAACTTAAACTTTATTTAATTAATACTATCAACAGATCATTGAGATTCATTCAGCAACTTCGTGTTAACGCAGGTTTATAATTATTGATTAAATAATTATCACATCAATCAGGTTATATTAATTGTTATTCTCTTAACCTATTACCGGTTACAGTCTCAAGCTATAATTAACTAATAAATTACTTAATTGCAGATAATCAATCAACTCATACAAACCCTAGTTATAGCATAAGTCTTTTGACCACGTTAAGTAACAATCAATCAACACACAATTAATATGGATCTTTCAAATAAACTCAATAATCATTCATAACATAAATCAACATAAACATATCATAAAACCTTCATCTAATAATCATTCATCTAAGCAAATACAAGTAAAGAATTACCTCATGTTTAACGTAAAACTAATCAAATCTAAAAACATGTAATTAAACATAGTAAATAGAAAAGAATAAGAATCAAACCCAAGAACCGAACTAAATCTTCGTTAGGGTTGAAAACCTTCAAACCCTAGCTTCCTAGCCTCCAAAAAGCCTCTTTTGTCGACTTTTAAACCCTAGAACCGAATTAGGTATTGCTTAATTCGTATTGTAATTATGTGGTTTAAGGATTGAGTTTGGCCTCTATTTATAGATTTCAGATTCGCAAATCCAACCGTCGGTTGAATATTTCAGCCGCCGTTTGGGTTGGATTTTTACCCGAAAACCCGGATCTTGACCCGTGCGTTCGACCGCCTTCCTGATTTAGGTTTAACCGCCGGTTGAATAATTCAACCGCCGGCTGAATGTTGGTTCCAGAATGTTCTTTATTCGGGCCAGGCTTCTTCTTGGTCTTCAATTTTTAACAAATCCGAATTTCATCCTTCTTCTTGGCCCAATAACTTATTCTTCTTGGGTTTAATCTTCTCTTTAAGCCCAATCTTCTTGATTGTTAATCTTCACTTCATTTTCTTCAGTTTTTAACTCGTTTTCGTTCCTTTTTTTTATTTCTTTAATTTAAACACCTTTTTGCAAATATAAACGAAATCAATAATATATATAATTAAATTGCAATAAAAATGCTTAAAAGAAAGGGAATATTATTATATAAATATGACATTATTTGATGTTATCAAATATCCCCGCACTTAAGTTTTGCTTGTCCTCAAGTAGACTACAAAATAAACTAGAAATTTATCTCCCACAAAAGAATCATTTAATAATTTGAAGAGAAAAATTGTACATATCACTTTTTCTGCGAATAATTTCTTAAGCTACTTATGGGATCATATTAGAAAACATGCTTTTTATTAGGAACAATTAAATCTATCTTGATTGTTGATATAAATCAATATTAAACCTCATCAAATACTTCTAAGCACAAAATTTCTAATTTTGACATTTCAAGACGATTATTGATATTTTAATCCGCTTTAAACTTTCTATACTCAAGTTTTAGAATAACATCTTCTTATTATTATTATTACGAATATAACTTATGCATCCCACAAATGATATACCCCCGTAATCAAATCATGAACATAGTTCTATATAATGGGTGAATAATTGAGAAATCATTTTTAGGAGTTAAGACATTGGTGACAGGTATTTACCTCAATACAACAAAGTGACTTAACTTAACTCGGGTATAAGTGTACCCATTTTGTCTAGCTTCAGTCAAATCAACGGTTACAGGTTTGTACCTTAGTACAACAGAGCGACTAAGCATTTTTGCTTTTCTTCATTTTTTTAGATATTCTGATGAAACCAGGTCTGTACTTAGTTCCTATGAAATCTCAAAAACGTTTGTAAAAAGAAAAAGAAAAACAACAACAAATTTTTATATTTATTCTTTTTTTCTTCAAATTATTCATATATTGATAGATTTAATGTTTATCCATGAGTGAGATTCAAATGAGAATGACAAAATGTGTGAGAATGGGGGAATCAATAAGAACGTTCCATTTTCATTAGGGGTAGAAGGGCATTTTAGTCATTATACATTCTATTTAATTCCAATTAAATAAATAGAAAATTAAAAAGAAAAAAAATATTATTATATCTATTATTATTACATATAGACATGTACATACATACAATCGCAACGGGTTTTCAATCTTCTTTAAATCGATCTCAATAAACACCAAATCAAAGGTACGATTTACGTTAATTCGACTCAAACACATCAATTGAAACCACGAACAATCGACTTTAGCAGATTCATTGTGGTTCATTAGGTTTTAGTTGTGCAAGTTTCATCGATCGGTTTTTTTGTGAATGTAGGCGATTTCCACGTTATTATGATTTGATATTTACGATATGTTTGGCGAAAACGCAATTGTAAACTGATTTCTACTGATTCATCAATCAATTTTCATGCGATTCGAAAAAAACTCGCGCAATTGTTCAACGATCATGAAACTCTTTTTAATTAAATCACAACAAAACTAGCGTGGTATCATATGTGATAATAGTATCGAATGAAGATCAATACTCTATGTAATTCATGTGATCCGTTTCAGTTGTTAAAATTCATCAAAAATAGGTGAAAAAACTTCCAACTAATGAATTGCGATTCAGTAACACATTTGTTACCTAGTAATCCAAAACAATTATGGTGCAGCAATAATAGCACGTGTGTTATATTATAACTAAATGTCATGTGGTTGTGTAACAAAAACACATGTGATTGTGAATTTTTGATAACACATGTGTTAGTAATAATAACACATGTTATATTATAACAAACACATGTGTTATTGTTACTAAAAATCTTGTGGTTGTTTAACAAAAATACATGCAATTGTGAATTTATGAGAACACGTGTGTTAGTTATAATAACACGTGTTATATTACTAACTATCATGTGTAACACAAATAAATGTGATTGTAAATTTCTGATAACACATGTGTTAGTAATAACAACACATGTGTTATATAGTTCTATGACATGTATTTATTAATAGTTTAATATTTTACCTACTTATACACGTTCTCAACTCCATTATGATAACTCCACGCACCTGATGCTAATAAATCATTTGTGGGACAAGTACTTCTATCACTTGACAATGCATACAACTGTTGTGATAGATATGGAGCTAATGATGGATTTGGTGTAAGGAGATATACTTAGAAAGGAAAGGGCAATAGAGATAAAATTGTATACGAAAAACACTACGTGTTTAATAAGGCGTGAGAACTTAGAAAAAAGATGTCGGCACTATGTCTCACAAGTGTTAAGCTATTGTAACACGTGTGTTATGTCATTGTAACACGTTGCACATTTGATTCCACCTCTGTATTGATGTGCTGTTTAAGTTGTCGTTAAAAATACAAGTTTTAAATTAAAAAGGAAATACTAAAGTAAACTTAAACACAACCAGGCAAGAATACATGTTCGTATTATAGTATAGCTTTGGTAAGACCGAGTCGAACTCAGGGAAACGGTGTAAATTAAAATAATTAAATCTAAATTACAAATTACAAATAAATAAAGGGGGAGCGTTTTAGTTCCGTACGAACGTAGTAAAGTAAGGCGAATAAAACTTAAACAATTAAGGAGATAAAATTAACTTGAAAGTAATCATATAGATAAACATGTATTTACTTAGAATAGTGATTTCTAGATTCATGTTTCAGATATGTTTATTGAATTGTTGATTGTTTATTATGGTGATTTCAACTTATATGGACAACCTCTTGTTAAGGTTAACTAATCCCTAATAAAACTTACCTTAATACTAGATTCTCTTGAATACACTGATGCGTGTTATTAACATAAGCTTTATGCTATTATTCCTATCAACAGATCATTAAGATTCACTCTGTGACATCGTGTTAACTCAAGTCTATAATGAAACATCCCAGATTTTTATTTTTTTTATACTCAATTAAATTTTACAAAACACTTTATATATTAATATAAACAAATATTAACGTTGTCCGACACAACTTGTACATTATCTTCGCAAAATATCATATGTTTATACAGAGCATGATTTACGAGTCCGTCTCTTTACTATTCAACCATAGTAAGTCCATCACTAGCAGCCTTCAGGTTGTTTGCCCATATCCCCGCCTCTCATTCCTTTAGACACACCTATCAACACAACATACAACAAAACATAAGCTTATCGCTTAGTAAGTAAAGGAATGCGATTTAATTCACAACGGTATCTCAAACCAGACATCTTATATCTTAATCATTAACTCATACAATTAATGCACTCGGCATATACTCAATTGGCACAATATGTCACTCAGCAATTAGCCACTCAATTCATTCTCATGGGCACAATTCAGCAATTAGCCACTCAACTCATTCTCATGGGCACAATTGTTCACTCAGCAATTGGCCACTCAACTCATTCTCATGGGCACAATTGTTCACTCAGCAATTGGCCACTCAACTCATAGATATACTCATTTATTCAATGCAACCTTGTAACACAATCATTATTAACAAAATCAGCCAATTAAATTCTTTACTTTCCTACTACTTACCTCGAGGACGACGTTCAGATATTTATAATTTGCTACTCGACGTTTGTATTCATTAACTCTGATTTATTTAAAATATCAATTAACCTGCGACACTATCCCCTAGTGTCGCTACACCTCCTGGCGACACTAAATTAGTGTCGCATAACACACTATTGCGACACAACCTGCGACACTAGCTCTTAGTATCGCTATGGCAACAGTTGTAACTAACAGTAGAAACTAGCGACACAAGCTGCGACACTAACTCTTTGTGTCGCTAAAGCAACAGTACTAACTAGCAGTGGAAACTAGCGACACAAATCCTTGTGTCGCTAAAGCAACAGTTTTAATTTGCGACACCATCACTGCGACACAAGCTGCGACACTAATCTCTTTGTGTCGCAATGACGAACAAAACAGCAGCAACTTTCGAATTTAACAAGTTTCTGGGTAAAATTCACACTCTTTAACTCAATTAAATTTCTGAAGATGATAAAGCACATACACAACTCACCCAAGCTTACTTTAACAAACAAAACTTTTTACCCAATTCTTAAATTTTTATATTTTAGTTTCTTTCTCACTAACCCAACAAACTAACACTTTCAAAGTCATAATAAACTCAGATTCTTACCTTGAGATAGCTTGTAATTATCAATCAACACCTTCAAGACTCAATTCCTTAACAATTCTTGATTTCTCCTTGATTTCTCTTTGACTTTGCTTACTTTCTCTCTCTAAAACTTTCAAAACACATACAAGATATGTTTCTTCACTTGGTACCTATTTCGGGAAATGTTTGGAATATGTCTTATTTTAATTTATCATTTAATTACACAATTAACCCCTCAAAACCGAACTTCTGCCCGACACTGCGACACAAGCCTTGTGTCGCACTGGGCTCTGTGTCGCTACCTGTGACACTAGCCCTTGTGTCGCATAACAGTACACAACTTTTAAATTTAACAAATTTCGGGGTTTTCATAATTATCACATCAATTAGGTTGTATTAATTGCTATTGGTCTTAACCTATTACCGGTTTCAGTCTCAAGCCACAATTAACTAATAAATTACTTAATTGCAGATAATCAATCAATTCACACAAACGTTAGTTCTAGCATAAATCTCTTGACCACGTTAAGTAACGATTAAGTAAATACAACTTAATAACCATTCATAATTTAAATCAACATAAACATATCATGAAACCCTTATCTATTAATCATTCATTTAAGTAAATACAATAAAAGAATTAGTTCATGTTTGAATTAAACCTAACCAAATCTAGAAACATGTAATGAAACGTAGTAAATAGAAAAGAATAAGAATTAAACCCAAGATACTGAACCAAATCTTCGTTAGGGTTGAAAAGCTTCAAACCCTAGCTTCCTAGCCTCCAAATAACCCTCAAAGTCGGATTCTAAACCCTAAAGTCGAATTAAGGGTAACTTAATTCGTTTGTAAAAGTTTATGGTTTAAGGTTGAGAATGGCTCTATTTATAGATTTCAGGTCAGCGAATCCAACCGCCGGTTGGATTTTTCAACCGCCGGTTGGGTTGGATTTTTACCCGTTAACCCGGCTTTTGCCCCGTGCGCTCGACCGCCTTCCTGATTTAGGTTCAACTGCCGGTTGAATGTGCATTCCAGAATCTTCCTGCAGGCAGACTGGGCTTCTCTTCTTGGGTCACTTCTTTATTGCTAATCCGAATTTTAATCTTTAATTTGGCCCAATATCTTATTTTCTTTGGGTTCTTCTTCCTTCAAAGCCCAATCTTCTTGGTCTTTTAATCTTCTCTTTATTTTCTTCAGTTTTGAGACCGTTTTTGCTAATTTTCTTCATTTCTTCATTTTAAACCTCTTTCTGTAAATACAAACGAAATCAGTAGCATTTATAGTTAAATTGTATTAAAAAGGCTTGAAACTAAGGGAATATTATTATATAAATATGACATTATTTGATGCTATCAGTATCATATATGTTTAATCTAAGGTATCACATGTGTTAAGTCATTGTAACACATGTGTTATGTCACTTTAACACATGTGTTATGTTATTGTATCACATGTGATTTTACAAAAAACTGTAGAATAAAATCGTTTATACTTGTATATTTTTGTGTTACAGTTGTAGATTTGTAGTAATTTGATTCTACTGATTTCAACTTATTCATCAATCAATTTCATTCGATTTGAAACAAAAAAATTGAATTATGATGACGATCATGAAATTCTGTGAAATTGAATCACAACAAAACTCGTGCGATATCTTATGTGATAATAGTATCACACGAAGATCGGTACCGAATGAATTCATATAATTCAGTTAGTGCCAAATGTGTTAATGGTTGCTAACACACGTGTTACTGGTTGCTAACACAATTTTTTTTAGTACCACATGTGATACCATAAATACGTTACTATTAATATGTGACATGTGATACTTGTGTGTACTTTTTTTTTTTACAAATATTGTGTGTATTAGAAACAAGAAATTAATTCCTACTACATGTAATAAATTTTACTACAAAGTATGTGTGTTAATAACAATAACGCATGTGATATTATAACAAAACACATGTATTAGTTTACTAAATATCTCGTGTAAGAAAAACACATGTTGTAAATATCTGATAACACATGTGTTAGTAATAACAATACATGTGTTATATTATTATAAAATATCATGTAGTTGTGTTACAAAAACACATGTGATATAGGTTGCTATTACTTCTATTTTGAAAAATGTAATGCTTGTTGTAACTTTCCCATGTCATGTTTATTATCCCTTGTAACTATTTTATGTATCCCAATGTCAAAAGTATTAGTAAACAGCACAATCTGACGAAATAACTATAAATACACAAGTTAAAATTACAAACATAAGCATTTCAACATTAAACACAACAACTAAATATTTGTGCATGAGAACAAATGATCCAATACCAAAAACAACCAACTTACAATGATTAAAAACCCTATAGAGATCTAATGAAACTGTTATCGAAAGATCGTAATTGAAAATATAGATCAAACTATACCAAAAACATAAAATAGTGTCCCTAGGACGGATCGCCACCCTTTGAAAGCTTGGAAAGTCTTTATTCCATTCCACCATACATGGATATTTATGATTTTATGTTCGGTAAAGACATAATTGGAGTACCACCCAACATGATCCCAAAAACATCGTGAACCGCCTGTGGAGTTACTTTTATGTACACATTCTCAAACTTTAACTCAATTGTGTATGTATCAAAGTTATCAACGTCGATTGTGAAACTTGCAGATCGCGTCGGTTGAGACGAACCCGTTCGTGAAGTTGGGTTTGATATCGGATTGTTTAACATATTTTGCCACATATCTTTTGCTATATTTTGTGCCTCTTCCTTTTTGGTTTTGGATTTAGACTTGTTTTTGGACATTATGTAGTGTATTTATATTTGAAATGGAGGTGTATGGAATGGGTAAAAGTTGTGTGAATTGTAGTGTATGGAATGTGTAAAAGTAGTGAGAATTGTAGTGTATGGAATGTGTAAAAGAGATAACAATTGTAGTGAATTTTAGTGTGAATAATGAGTAAAATAGAATGTGCATTTATAGTGAAAAAGTACTGTCTAAAATTTTTTTAAAAAATTAGAAAAAAGGTCACTGTAAACCGTTGGTTACTTTTTTTAAAAAAAATAATTATTATTATTGTTATTTTTAATCCAGCGAAATTATTTTAAAAATAATCGCGTGGGCCACACTATTCACAGCCGACGATCCGTCGGAATTCCGACGAAAGAAACCGACGGACCAAACCGACGGCACCGTGCCATCGGTGTCGGTTCCGTCGATTTCAACCGATGAAAAACCAACATCACTCCCTCGGGAGTGGTGTGATAGACTAGGGCTATTTTTGCATTGACAAAAATACCCCTCATGTTAGCAAATATTTATATAATGTCATAGCACATGTTATAGAAACAGATTCTACAAGATTTCTGAGTAGCAGTTTAGATGAACCTAATAAGATAGACAAATACTATAAACGTTTATGATTCTTTACACAATCAAACTTTAGGTAGCCATCTCATCTTTCTAACTTTTTATATTCATTTTTTTAAAAAGACTAGGCCACCATAACATCAAGATTTACACGGGATCGTTTCTGGTGTTTGTTAAAAAGTCAAGGGGGTTATATGTAGAATCATTAAAATTCAAGGTACGTAAGAAAAATTATTTTGGGTTGGTGAAAGTGTGAATCCAAACGACGCCGTATAACACCATCAAATCAAATATTTCCTCTGCCGACTCTAAACCCTAGTTACTCGCCGCCTCGTGAATCATCGTCACCGGAATCAAAATTCCGGTGGAATAATGGCCGCTCCGGAAGCTCCTCTTCGTTACGTCGGCGTTGCCAAAAATTCCGCCGCCTTTCGCCTCATGAAACAAATGGTCAGTTTAGATCCTGTTGTTAATTTTGTCTAATTATTTATATTAATTTTTTTAATATGAATTCATATATGTGTGTATGTTTATAGGGATGGGAAGAAGGAGAAGGTCTTGGCAAAGATAAACAAGGAATCAAAGGTCATGTTAGGGTTACTAACAAGCAAGATACACTTGGTAAATTTATTTATTTAGTATTAATTATCAATATTAAAATTATTGAATGATTATTTGAAGCCCTAATTTTATTGCATTTCAGTCAATTGTAAGGTTTTTTGTGTAAATGTGTTTCTGTATCTCAACTTGAATCGAATGCGAAACAGGTGTTGGTTTAGAGAAGCCGAATGCGTGGGCTTTTGATACTACACAGTTCGATAATATTCTTAAAAAGTTGAAAGTTGTAAGTGTTTTTAATTTTCTCATACTTTTGTTGTTTGGGTAATTAAATACTAATCAACGTTTTGTATGTATACTGACAGCAAGCACCGGAAATTAAAATCAACGAAGGTATGCTTAATGATAACTAGTCTGTTACCGAAATGTGGATGTGACATTTGTTAACTTATGACTGTTTGTCTTTCTGCTTGTGTTTTTAGTTGTTGAGGACGATGATCATGATGATGACGATACAAATTCGCAAAAGGGTGATACTAAAACTGTTATCAAGACTACGCGGCCGCAAGGAAGGTTCATACTTTTGTACAATTAGACTTCAGTTTTCGAATAAATACGATATCTAAGTATTGATGCGTGAGTGATATGTATGTTCATTATCAGATACAAGAGAAGAGAGAAAGGGAAGCGTGTCAATGCGTACTCTGCTCAGGATCTCGAAGGAATCCTTGTATGTTTTTCTAGCTAACTGTTACCATTTCCTTTTATATATCATATCATTATATATATTAGTTTCCTATATACACATATATAGACTCATTTGCTGGAGGTCTTTCTGGAAGCAGTATCTCTACCTTAGGGTAGAGGTATGACTGTCTACATCTTACCTCTCCCATACCATGCTTTTGGTGGGATTGGGTATTGTTATTGTTGTTGTTGTTGTTGTTGTTACCATTTCCTTTTATTCCTAGACTTCTTAGTGAATACTCTGTAGTCTGATTGTAATAGTGAAGAGTTGACTGGAGATGGGTATGATGTAATATGCCTAAATGTTCAGTTTGTTCTGTCTGCTACCTGTAGATCATGTTTTTTTTACTATGTTTGATAATTAATGAGTTATGGATGAAAATGTATATACGACCTGCCATACGAACTCAATCATGCATGATTTTTTTTGTTTATTTATGTAAGTCATTGGTGCATATCGGTTTAGAAAAATAGGGGAATGGTCTGTTTCTAATTCTAGCGGCTTATTAGTGGGTGGGGCCGTGAGGGTGACTGGTTGTTCTATGAGTTTCACCTTAAAAGAAATTATACATTATGTATGTGATGATTTTAAAGACGAGGTTATATTTGATTTTTGGAAATGTGTGTAATTCAGATTGTGCAAAAGATTTTGGGCAGTGACCTTGGCTTCACATCTTTTTAAACCCGCTAGCTTGAATCAATGTTGCGAACGGTGTCAGTCAAGTCGACTAAATCGCTTAGGTTCACTAGTTTGGCGGTGCAATTTTCTTTGTTGCTAACATATAGAAATAGAAACAATGTACATTCATATAGGATGGTTATAGTATCAGTTGAAAAACATAACAGTCAATGAGTCCAGGGTCAGTGATTAAAATGTAAAATACGTGGCATGACAAGGCTGCATGTTTTCCTTGAATACATGACCAAACTTTATAAATGCAAGATAAAAAGAACGCTTAACTAAGCAAGAAGCCAGGGTGCAAAACCAAAACCAAAAAGGCTTAGATTTGGACTTTCTACATGATAGTTGATTCTGGTCTTATATCATCATTTTCTCCTTTTATAGGTCAAAAAGGTTGACGATAGTCCAGCGCCCGACTCGGTTTGTAGTGAGGATGGAGACTTAGAGTTGATAGAAGCATCTGATAATGCTGAAGCAGAAGGTAAATTTGTGTGATGAAGAGATCTATGCTATATCATTTGTTGCACAACTCTCAGTTCTCTCTGAGGAAAGTTTAGATAACTTCTATCTTTTGGTTCACAAACGTTTACCTTTCTTACATTACTGTATTAAATTATCTATCATCTCGCCCATTTTATGTTCTTACGACCGTTTTGTATTGGCAGTTGAAGTTGAAATAGAAATTCCCCCAGAGTGGTGGGGTAATAAATTTGGATTTGTGTCGGGTGGATTACTTGGAGCTCAATCCAAAAGAAAGAAATCTCACACAACAGATGCTGTTAAAAACTGTAATTCAAGGATTGCATTTCACGAGGAGGATCAAGAGAATCTTTACAAATTTGTACAAGTACGTATCTAATATCTTCATGGTGTTTTTTCATTACAAATTTCACTTTATTTTTTAGTCATTAGTACATTATAAAGAACGTTTTTTGCAGGATAAAGCAACGTCTGGAAAACAGGGACTTGGTATCAAGGATCGTCCAAGGAAAGTAGCTGGGGCTCACTTTCAAGGGAAAAAAACATCGTTCAGTGACAGTGATAGGGAGGAATCCGAGTCTGAAGATGATAATTCTTCTACAAAACGTAAATTCGATAATATATCAAAATCAGAAAAGTACAATGAATCAAAAGTGAAGCTAAAGAAGCTCTGCAGAAAACTTCTCTGCCAAGTACGTTATTTTATATGTTAATTTGTTTCAGAAAAAAGAGGCTTAATGAGACTTTTGTGCTAATCAATATGGAGTATTTTGGCAGGTACCTGAAAAGTCATTGAAACTTAAACAACTTAAAGTTCTTGTCGATGAACAATCATCAGTTTTGTCCGACCTTTCTTCAAAAAAGGACGCTCTTGCATTTTTGAGAAATAAGGTATGAGTTTATCTATGACTGGTCAAGTTAAAAATTCTACTAAATATTAAACAGGTTGAACATCGCCTAAAGTGTCATGCAAATGCTTTCAATCTTTTAAGTTGATTTATTTAGACAAAGTTAGTGTACATTCTAATTGTATATCTGTTGTAATCATAGTCGGTAAGTTAATATTTTTTTACTGCAGCTTGAACGCAGTGAAAACTTCACTGTTGAAGGAAAGCGCGTCCGTCTTTCATCAAAATGAGAACAAATCCATATGACCAAGTTGAGTGTAGAGTTTGCCGATATTTGTATTCCTGTATAGGAAGCTGGTAGTTATATTCTTTTTTTAAGATCAGTTTAACTTAATACTTATAATTATATATTCAAAAGTATAATCAAAATTTTGGACATAGGATTTAATCGAGACCGTGTTAATTTCCCTTCTACACCAATATTGTATCCTTGTACTTCTTATTCTGTTAGTGGTGTTTGTTTTTTTGGTTTTATATCACTTTGTTGCCTGTGTTACGGTGTTGCTGAAGGGATTATTGGTTTGTGCCAGTTTTGATACATACTAAATTGGATCTAATTCAGCCCTTTTTGTTGGATCAAACTCAATAGAGTTCAGTTATTTGGTTTCGAGCGGAATCTGGCCCAAAATCTTTATTTTGAATTTGGTTTGATTTGATGCTTTGTTAGTATGTCGCATCAAATTTCTGTCAACCCAAAGTCCCACTTAAACAGGTAAGCAAGGAACCTCGGAGCGAAAATGGATTAACAAGCCTAACTACGGAAGACAAATGAAGTAGAGCACGTTGTAAATTTTCATTTATTTCATTACAAAATGTCTCCGAATAGTCAAAAATCAACCAAATAAATGAGATGACATTCATTGTCAAATGCTATATAAGGCATTTTTAGAGCACACGGGGCATGGTCCGCACCAAGGTGGTGGTGTTTGCTATTTTACCATGTCGATCACGAGCTTGTATTTTGGTGTGACAACTGACTAGGTCTAGTGCGGTCTTCAGTGTGATTCCATTGTGATAAATGTTTACGGTGTAATCCATGTGAACACTATAAGTACCCTCGACTCTAAATTTTGAAACTCTCATAATTTGTTTCAGGTGAGGTGAGACGCTACCACCATTGGCAAATGTACGTCTAGTAGAATCCCAAGCTAACATCTATAGTTAGTGTCGGATATAAAACCAGCATGACTAATAATACAATGGAGGTTCGTGTATGACTAAATTGATATATCCAATAAATGAAGAGAAAAGTCAAAAAAGTCAAAGCCGACTAGGGTCATCTAAAATTAAATATTTACAATAACAAATAGTAATTGGTTTTGACTACTAATAGTAGTATTAAAAAAGTAGTTAGAACAATTTCATGTTAATGCGTATTCACAATAAGTCGACTATGTATTCACAATCTTGAAAACAAAATTAAAACCAATAATTTATTTTTAAATAATCAACAAAATAAATAAAATAATAATAAAAAAAAAATGGCTTTGTATATCCATTGAGAAGCCCAGGGCGGCTATGGAAAAATTAGGGGGGCATGGGGCAAGTGGTTGGTGGTCCATTAAATCCATGGGCTTCACGCCAAATAAAAAACCAACTTATTTTTCCATCGTCTTTGAATTTTTTCGTTCTCCCTCCCCCCATGGCCCCATCACCACCGTCTTTTTGACGTGCTTCATTTTCCAACGTTTCGTCTCATTGAAATTCACTTTTATCGCACAAATAGTCCATTTGTCACTTGAAATTACCTAAATACCCTTAATCAATTTTTCATTCATTACTTTTAAAAAAATTAATAAAGAACTATTTTTATAAATTTGTATAAACTAGATAGAGTGATAGGCCATTCATGGAATCTATTCCAATAAGCTCATGTGGATTTGTTAGACATATATAGATCTTGAGTTGAGGTATGAATTCTTTATAAAATTGTTGAACTAATTTAAGACTTGGTTCATTTAATCTGGTTACGATACTTAATTCCCTATTTGACATATTATATTTCCAAATACATTAAAACTATAAATTAATATTTTGGAATAATATCACATTATTATTATTATTATCATGATATGATGATTTAGACTTCCATTTGTGAAGGCAAGTTGATAGTAGGC
This sequence comes from Gnaphalium uliginosum, assembly GCA_963930675.1. NCBI lineage: Eukaryota > Viridiplantae > Streptophyta > Magnoliopsida > Asterales > Asteraceae > Gnaphalium > Gnaphalium uliginosum. The sequence goes on along the minus strand of OZ005685.1, from coordinate 43,775,980 downwards.
GTAGGACGGGGTTTGGGCAACATGCAAGAAAATAGAAAGTGGTTTTTTGGAATTTTGTGTGCGAAATTTAGTTTCATGCTAACTAAACATTCAAAGTGAACTTCACAGTCCAATTTAGGCTACTAAGTATTTATTTTGACATATTGTATAGTTATGCGTTTCTTTTTTCGAACAACAACTTTTCATAAACAACCTAGCAAGCAACTATGTGCGGGAAATCTTTTACATCTCTATTCGTAATTCAAGTGAGTGAGAACAATTTGACATTATCTCCAAGGATATCGCACAAATGATAAATCTCGACACAATACTAAACTTATATGACAATTATTTAAACAACTTTTTTTTATGGACATCGTTTTTCAGAAAACAATTTTATTCGCATATTTGTCGATCCACATCATTTATTCATCATAAGTTATTTTTTATGAATATTAATTGTAATTTTGATCAACATTCATTCCAAATAAATGTTAATGTTCTAAATTGTTTTTTTGTGAAATTCGATGGTTAATGACGACTATAATTAAATTAATTACTTGTTTATAAGTTTTGTATGTTGAAATTCGTTTAATTTTATTGTATTCATTGGTGAATTAAAATTTTCACAAAAACCCAAAAGTTATACCCAAAATTATTAATATTTGATGAATATGAATTATGACGAATTGAAGATACGTATGAATTCCTATGATGAATTTGAAATTTATAATGAAATAGTTATTTAATGGTATATTTCAATTCGTAAACTTTCTATGAACTATTACAATAACTGGCATATTATTAATCATTCGACCAAAGAACAACTTTTAAGGACTATGACTTTTGAATTAATTAAGCATAATAAATTAGTGGGATTCAATTTCTACATTCTTGTTTGGTTAAATACTAATATTAAAAAGGAAAAAAACAATATTCTGTTCCGATGATTAAAAAGAACTACAGCAAGATCACCAATATTTATTTTCTAGTTGCTAACGACAACAACAACACTTATAATAATTTAATTAATTATAAAAATAAAAATAAACATAATAATAAGAATCATAATTAAAAATAATAATTTGTTTTACTATTATTGTGACAACCAACTTGGATGTTCTCAGCACAAGACGTGGATCTTATAGCTTATCCATTTGCATTACATTAATGAATAGGAAAAGGCCAAACCATAAAATAAAATTAAATAATAATTTGGAAACAATGGCTTACGTATTTTTAAAACATTAATAGTAAAAAGATGAATATGATCATTTATGTCAACACATGATGGCTTACGTATGTAGTAAATATTATTTTATTAAATATATTTTAATTTTTAATTGTATAGGAAAATATTATTTTCTAAATCTTAAATCATAAAGATGGGGTTAGTGCTCTGTTTTTTATCTTATTATTTTTCCCGGATCGAGCCTAATTTATTTTTAATTTTATGAAAGCCTTTTAGCCGTTAAAAAAATCATAAAATTAGTGTTATTACTATGGCTCGCTATTAATTAACGTATATAAATCAATACCTAATACTATCAACCTATTCAATAGGATAACGTGTTCTTGCTTGCTTTTCACTAAAAGGTCGGAATAAACTAAATACTTATTCGATTTTTAAAAACAAAAAGATGATAGTTTTCTTGATATTAAGGCAAAGAATTTGATTTTAAATTGATCAAAATATAAGCAGCATACAAGTGTGGATTCTAAATATGATTAGTTGTTTTAGAAACTAGTAGATTGTAACACCCTGGTCTCAAAAATATAGTTTTTAAAAACTTTTTTTTAATTTAAATAATTAAATGCGGAAACGTCCCGCTAAAGTAATAAATAAAAGTTCGATTGTTACTTGTCTTATCATCACAATAGTAAAAGAAAAGCTAAATAACTACAATTTGCGATACATATGTACAATCATCTACAAAAGTGAGCTAAGGGATTTTGGACATTCACGTCTATCTGTACTTGCTACCCATCTCGCTCAAGTATCCTCCTAGTGTTCCTAACCTGCACGGTGTAGACAATCGGACAAATAGAAAATAAGTGTCAGCTATTAAAGCTGGGTAAGATAATGGGTTAGTTATAAAACTAATCCAATTAAAACATCATTGATGAAATCCTTTTCAATCTGCACATCAAACAAGTTATAAGAATTCATGTATCATCGGGAAAGCAAAAGAAGGAATCAATTATTGAAATCCTAAAGTCGTGCCTTCTTGATCTTTCATCTTTTCGTCTATTATAATTATATCATCTAGTTCATATGTTTCATCAATGGTATTTGTTCATCTATTTCATCTTTTTATTTGTTACCTCTGTCATCTGTTACATCTGTTCGTCAAAGACAAAATACCGACCTGGTGGCGAGCAAAATGCAAACTACCGTTGTTGTTTAGGAATGAGTCCTCTTTATGATTCGCCCATTTCCGGAGCAAGTACCACATGTGATTGGCTCTCAGCCAAGTACTGCTCAAACTCGTCCGGACATTGTCTATAGTATCCGGTAAACATCTGCACGAGCCCCGTTCTTGTGATTTGGATCCATCGGGGAATTCCACTTTCACTTCTTATACTAATCATCTTTTAATATTATTAAGAATCTCAAAGTGTTCATCATTCATCAAGCATCAATTATTAGGGTCGCTAATTGTGCGGTGTCTAAATCATCATGCATCATCATCTAGTGTGACTATCATCAAGCATGGAGTACAAACATCATCAAGAATCAGGCATAAAACATCTAACCCATAATCCCACCCCACATATATAAATATCATTTCCCCTGTACCCACACGAATCAAAATTAAGTTAAACCACAATAGTATAACTTAATAAAATAAGTTAACTTGAAAACATCTTAATTTTGATTGTGCACTTGATTTTCGCAAACATTATCATACCTTCGGTGCTGTGTCTCCAAGTATATGATAAAATCTACTTCAAGTGCTCTTGTAACCTAAGAGTAGATTAACGAAGCGTATTTACATCTATCTTAATTCAATCAATAATTGTATTCGATATGAGGATATAGACTAGCATTACTCCTTAAAAGGGGAGTAACGTCAGCCATAAATTAAAGCTCAAAGAGTAGAGCTACTCTATTTGTGAGTAAGAACATCCCTTAGTATTTTTTATACATTCTTGACTCGTAAATTATATGCCTTACAAATTTCAAAGCCTTTTAACATAACTCTAGGTTATGTGAATTTTAGAAAGTTAAATAGCTGAATTCGTCTATAATCTGTTGTAACGGTTAATTTTGATCAGTTTAGGATCCGAATTCGACTTTGATCATCTCACAACGATTTCTAACTAACACATTTACCTTTCCAGGAATATAAGACTCACGGTTGATTTTATACGGATTTGTTAACATGACTTAATTTCTAGTAACAATCCGTAATGATACACGATCAAACCCGTAACTCATGATTTATCATCAAAACGAATTAAGAACCATAAAATACGATTATGAAGAGCTTTTTACCCAAATTTATCAGCTTAGAAGTCTCCCACACGTTCCATGTTATAGCATCTTGATCATCTCGATGATCCGTACATCATTCGTGTTGAAATCGGCCACCTATTTATCCTTAATTGAAAACCCTAGATGTTCACTCTTTTCCATTTTATTCCCATCGTTAATTTCTTCCAGGGATTTTACAAATAATTTGGTGAAATTAAATTATGACTTAAACCCCTAATTGGGTATTAAAGTTTTCACTTGTCGCTTATAGTCCCTCAACTTTCACAGTTTATAGTTTTGACCCAATCCACCCTATTGCATACAAATTACATCCAATGATATTATAACTAAATTATTAGACTTAATTAAATCATAATTCATCATTTCATTATTATTATTTAAATAACAATCGATATACTATTTAATCCAAACATCCGATAAAATTGGAATGTTACATAGATAGATTATTTGGATTATGGAGTTGTAACATAATAATTATAAGTTGTTTGAATGATTACCAAAATTAAGATAATAGTACTGTTAGTGTGTTAGTGAGTTATTATTTAGATTAATTTAATTGTTTTATAATTCACCATAAAAGTTCAATTGCAAAGTATGAGTGTAGTTTACAAAATAAAATAGTTGGCATCTTGGATTGAAACCAAATATTACATATTTTTATTTGTTAAAAATGGACGAAATTTTTATTTACTATTATTAGAGGAGCTAAAATGTGTAAACAAAATGATTGTAGCCTCTTTTAAATTAATCAGGCCCTTCATTGAATTAATATAAATAATCTACACCACTCATTTAAATTCCTAAATTTGTTTATGTAATATGTGTTTAGATAATTGGCAAAATTACATAATTAACCCCCTAATTTTTTATGGAATAAACCATTCAAATTTATTTAAATTTGAAATTTAAAAACATCTAATAACATGCAAATTATATCGGCCTAAATAATACTCATTAATTAAATTCGTGGAACTGAAAAATGAGTACTATTAAGATGTTTGTGAATATTTTTTGATTATTAATAAAGTCTTATGATCCAAATTAGCTTGAACGTCGTGTGTTCTCGAGCTTGAATATTGCAACAGGTACATATATACCTTCATTCCCATTATTTTATTAAAATATTTTAACATATTAATCACCTTCATTCATTTAAATTGCAACAGATGGCTTTTGACGTTCAAGTTTTTTATGCGTTTAGGGAAGAACAAATCTCAATAATCCGATTACTAGGGTCACCGTATTGGTAATAGTTCAAAATTATGTACCCGAAGTTGCAATCGGAATAATGGGATCATCAATTTAGCCAAGTTCTTTTGAATTATGCCTATACTAATACTCAGATTCACAATGGCTCTTTAATATGATTCAAATTCATTCTCTTCCCTGGATTCGCCTCACGCAAATCGCTCCACCTAATTTTCAAACTCACCAGGTAATCGCCAATAATCTAGGGCTTTTCAATATTTAAAAATTCAATAAATTTCGGCAAAAAAAACCAATTGCACACTTTTAGCTTTGGTTGTTATTTTTGTTGATTTATAAATAAACATCGGTTATGTGATAGTTTGATAGTGTTACACATACATGTGTAAATTTGTTAGCTTCACGTTTATGTGATTATGTTTATAATTGTTTTAACTGAAAGTATGTCTTTATTTTTAAATCCATAATAATAGGAAATGTTAGTTTGAATTCCCCACTTTTACTAAGTGAATTAAGCTAACTTGCAAATATGTAGGATAGATAATTTTTAAAATAAAAAATTCATGAAGCTAAATACTTATATAAACATGAAGTGTACTGAATGGAAGACAAAATACACCGTCTCACCGAAAGTTGCAATTCATCACGTCAAAATATAAATTGCATCATCTTAATCTTCTCAATTCCACAAAAATGTCTAACGTCATTAAGGTAATGAAGTTAATATCTATGTTTTTTCGTTTACTTATATTCTAACAATCAAATGATGTATATTGATTATAATAATTTATAATTATAGCGATAACAACATTATTTTCCAGGATAATGAAACAACAAAAACTACTACATCAGTGGAGAAACCAACTTCAAATGAAGTCAATGAAATTCTTGATTTACAAGAAGAAATTGTAAGATAAGTCCATCAATTTTATGAAGAAGATGATCACTTTAATTACATCGATAAGACCAATGAAGAACATGATGTAAAAACCTTAAAAATAAATTAATATTATATTTTTTTCATAATTATAAAATTATTACTTAACAAGGAATATGCGGAGGATTGGTTGGTTCTGACAGAAATAATGAAGGAGGAAACTAAACAAAAGAAGTACTCTCCAAAAACTCTTGAATACCGTCTAATAGACGAAGATGATGATGCTGAAGAAAATGAAGGCAATTACTTTCCTAGAGACAAATAGTAAATGTCAACGTGAATATTTAATTTATTTTTCCAATTTTCAATATGAATGATTCATACTATTTACAATCTTTACTCTAATAAACGTTATTTATGTTTTTTTGAATTATAAATTCATTTTATTGTGTTAATCATTCTCATTGTGAGTTTTAAATCAAATATTCAATTATGTTTTAAGTTTTCTAACTTCTATACTACTGAATGTTCTACTATACTAATAATTTACCATTTTCGTTTACTTACCTATTCCATTAATCTAACTAAACAAATTAATCCATGTAAACAATATAATTTTAGAGGAATCGATAGTGTAAACAATATATACATATTTAAACATATAGTAACATTATTTTATTTTTAGTTTGTAAACTTAAACATCATAAAACATATGTATATCTATATATACAACTATAATATAAGAATTATTTTATAAATAATCATTTTTGAATCCGTCATATAATTTCTTTATATATGGGGTAGCCCGCAAATTTTACGGGTTATGATCTAGTATTGAAATATTGTACAGTACTGGATGGTTTATTTTAATTAAATTTTGCCTTATCGAATAAAATTTAAATATGCACATGTACATAATTAAGATACCAAAAGCTAGGTCGTTGCAATTTAATAAGTTTTAAAACTAATAGCGCCAAAATATCAATAAATTTTGTAATATATAAAATATATACATATGAATCGTTTCCGAATCCGATGATCGAGAACTACATTTTGTCGTTTGTGTAATTGATTGTAAACAACGTAATGATTGTAGAAAAATCGCGTTTTATGGATCAAAGTCAAAGATACAGATTAAAAAATGCTATATTTTTTAAGTTTAATCACCATTTTATCTATATAACTAGTTATAAAACATGTCTTGTGTCTCTTACGATTCTTAAAAAATTTCAAAGTTCCAAAACCACCCTCTAATCTACAACTATCTATTTACACAATTCCTTATATCTATAACTACTTATACAAAAGCTAGCACATGCTTTCTCAATATAACAAAAATAAAAGTAATCACAATCAACGAGATATCAAAAAATAAAACAAATCATAAACTAATCGCTATCAACACATACGTTTTCAAGAATACAACAACAAAAACAAATCACAATCAACACACTTGTTTACAAGAATTATTTCACTTTTATGTTCACTACTATTATCGTTGTCACAAAATGGCATCACTTTATAAATTTGGTACTCCCGCATTGAACGGATAATCTACTAGTTATCTTAATAGACACTTGACAACGTCCAATGATTTTGATAATGAGTTTTTGTTAATTGAGAATAATTACAAATACTCAAATTAAATGTATCGTATAACATTAAAATATACGGAGTATTCAATTATTAAATATTATAAAATGTCGTATAAATAGTACGAGGAAAATGAAAATGAAAAGAAAAAAAAAAGATTTTGAAATAAGAAAAAAAAAATGAATGCAGAAATTAATCGAAACCCGAATCTTATCTCGATTCTCAATCGTAGATTGGTCCAAACAACAATATTGATAAAGAAAGAGTCGTAATAATTGCGTATGCATGACATATAACCCAAAGTCTTTAAATTATTATTTAAATTTCTTAGAAACGAAACGAAATATAACAAAAACGAAAGCATCAAAACGTTTCTTTGGGTATTAGTGTAAATTTATAAAAAGTAAATGAAGTGTTTTTGTATAAACTATTTTTGTTCTTTCTATAACATATTCGTATAATTCAAAATTTTAACAATAATTTTTCAAATTAATTGTGTTCAAAGTTTTGACATAAAATCATTAAATATTGACCACAAAAGTCTAAACAGTAAAATAAGGAAAAGTTAAGAGTGTGTTTAGTTGAGGGGAAAAAATGGATACTTTTTTAGAAAACTTTTATAAGAAAAGTGGAAAAACAGAAAACGCATTCAAAATGAGTTTTTTTCAGAAAAGTTTTCCAAGGAAATGAAAAAACTATTTTCCATATTATAACTAGGGAATGAAAAACAAGGATTTCCACTTCTCCACTTTTTTTTTATAACACTTTCTTTACTTTTTTAAAATTTTTCAAATCCTTTTAAGGTTAACTAGTTTTTCAAAATAGAAAAATACAATAACATTTGAACACATTTTCCAAACTTTCAACATTTTTCTAAAGAATGAAAACTCTTTTCAATTTTTAGAATATTAGAGATGAGAAATTGTGAAAAATTTTCAACTAAATACACCCCGAATCATTTAATACTTCAATACTCGTATTATTTACCGCCCTTAATTGAGTCTATATCCATCATACGTTAAGTGCAAACTAAACTATATACAAATACAAACATTTACATAGGTTTTGCTCCTTCTATAATAAGTAAGTATATCTATCTTTTGAATGTTCAAAAAGTTACTTTCATCATTTAAAGTGACAATGTGAACACATTCAATAATTTTGATAACAACATTACAACACAAATTAATTGCTAACTATGAACTTAGAAACAACTTCATCAAACTATAGTTAGTGTGGCTTAAAGTTGTAACTTTGAATTTTCTAAAACCAAAAGTTACGAAACTAATATAAAATCAAGTCATTGTTTTGTTATAAACGATCAAGAAAAGTTAAAAGATCTATAAAAAATAGTTAAATAAAACTGACAATGTCAAACTGAAAAGGGTTAAATGTCTTGATATATAACAAATTAAGATCGAAAATTTATTATGTATAACTTTTAAAATCTCTATAGTATGTATTCAACCTTCACTTACTGATATTTCTGTATAATATTCTGACGTGATAAATCGTTTGTATTTGAATACAAAACATAATAATCTAAAGTTGAATACGTAAAAATAGATGTTTTGAGTTGAATGTTTATAAACACAATAGAGTTTTGGTAATTGTTTATTACATTTTATGACATTTTTAACTCAAAATAAAAATGAATATAATTATTGACTTATTGCAAATTGATCATTTCTTGTATATAAACTTATTATAGTGTAGGGTTTGTAAGAAAAATTATCAATTCTTGGTATGAAAATATAAGGCAAAAAAAGCATGCAAAAGTCCGGTCAAGCTTGAGTTTAAGAAGCGAGTAAAGCCAAATGCCGTGTTACAAATCCGCCGAACCCTAAACACCCCTTTGACTTGCCACCAAAGTCAAAATCCCACTTGTATACTATACACACACTTGACATTAAAATACTATTTAATATAAACCAACTTTCTTAGATATTTCTCATAACACAAAACTCTAATTAATTATAAAAAGGCCAGCACCTTTTGATCACATTTTATCTTCATCTTCTTTTCTTTCTCTTTCTTTTCAAGAAATCTAAAAAAATGGAGAATTGGGGTTTACAAGATGTGATTAGACCTAAACAATATGATCATCATGAAGTCCATCATCATCAACAACAATATCATGATCATGATGATGGGTTTGGATCCATTGATATTAAGAAAGAATATGATCAAGCTTTTCTCTTTTGTTTCCCTCATCTTTTTGAACATGATCATGCAACTACAAGTACAATTGAAAAAGAAGTTCTTGGAGATGATTTAGACCAACTTTACAAGCCTTTTTATCCGGTTTATGGTACCGCAAACGAGTTTTCTTCTTCCCCTCCACCTCCTGGTGATCATCAAACCATTCATCAACATCACCATCATCGTCATGATTCTGATCAAGAAGTTCAACAAGATGTCAAGAATTCATGTGGGTCTACCTCAAACATCTCTCAACTTGCACCAAAGCTCAAAAAAAGGTGTGTGTTTTGTGACTTGTTTTGTTTTTCCTTGAAATTCTCACAAACCATACATGTGATAATGAAATTTTTAAAATTTTATTAAATATATGTTTAGTATGCAGTACTTAATTAATACTAATTCTGTGAATAGTATTCATACTTATGATCAAGATTAGCTAGGTTAATTATATATTGTAGTAAATCTCAATCTTTTGAGACTTTTTCTTGATCAATTAATAGCTACCTAGCTTGCTAGGGTTATATTAATTATCCTATCCTATAGATTGTGATGTTTATTTTATTATTTATTATTTATGATGACTTTAATGACTCATTTTGTGTACATAATTAAACAGAAAGAATCAACAAAAGAGGGTGGTGGTTCAAGTAACGTCCGATGGTTTGTCATCGGATCCATGGGCATGGCGTAAATATGGTCAAAAACCAATCAAAGGTTCCATCTATCCAAGGTACATAATGTCATTAAAAGTGAAAATTAGTCACTATATTGTTTTGTAATGACAAAGGGTCACAAACTATATTTCTTTCATTAATTTGTTCAAATATATTTCTGCGGTCTAACTATTTTTAGCCCCTCAAATAGTCTAATTATTAATTGGACATTTTGTGGCTAAAAAAATCTAATATAGCTTAGCTAATTATGCAAGCAAACTATATCTAGTCTAAGTAGCTAATTAGTTTGATTGAAAATGGTGAATCTCATTATAGTGACCTTTTATCTTTGATACACTTATTTCTTTCATGATATTTATGTGTTGCTTTAAATACTAACTATTTGATATTTAAATTCAACAGAAGCTATTATAGATGTAGTAGTTCAAAAGGTTGTATGGCAAGGAGACAAGTCGAACAAAGTTGTACGGATTCAAGCGTCTACATTTTAACCTACACCGCGGATCACAACCACGCACAACCAACTCGTAGGAACTCATTAGCTGGAATCAACCGCAATCGTTTCAAGGCTACTCCAAAGAGTCCTACCAATAGTGACAGTGGTAAAAGCGTCGCAAAATCAAAAGATGACTCGCCTTTTCAGTCTCCTACAGCTCATTCAACTTCATCTATTGATGATGAGGTTATCCAACAATCAAACATCAAACAAGAGACTATGTTTTACAACAAATACGACTATGATCAGGGACACACGATGATGGCTGGAATCAATGATGACGATTGTATGGTTTTTGGGGACGATTTCTTTGAGGGTTTGGAGGATTTAGGAGGCTATAAAATGGATTCATCATCTTACAAGCAATTTCCTCGTGTGTTTTCTTAGCCACTAATTTCTGAAGTATATGCTTTTCTTTGTACTTTTTTATTTTTTTTTTTATTTTGTAAATTTCATAGTAGAGTTATAATGTTAGCATAAAGTTTTGTTTTATGTTTTAATATTTGCAAATTAAAAAAAAATGTAAGACAGATGTAAATGGTCTTAAATACTAAGACAAAAAATTCAAACAAATGTAATGGAAATTAAGTTAGGTTCATATGAATATGAAATGAATAATGAAGTTTCCAATGTCAAAGAGGTTGCTCATTTATTATGCAAAGACCATATATACTTTAACTTTTGCAATATTTAATGCAATATGAATACATTTTATATGCTCTAATAAAAGAAATAAATAAATATATATATATACACACACGTATAAGTAAACATATAGAAAATGTAATTAAAGCAATCATCATCATTAGAGTTATCAATATTTTGAGCACCCCGTGTCATAAGCGTGTGTTAGCTGCAGAGCAAAGGTAGCTAACGTTTGACAGCGTTTTAATCATACTTTTTATAATTATACGTATGATAAAATGTTTGTCTATATTATTCTTTATCTATAATTAATAATTATAATTAATATTAATATACCATCAAATAAACTTAATTTGAATTGAATAACAATATTTGGCAAGTGTTTGTTTGTTTTGTTGCCTCTTCATGGACACGAAGAGAATTACGAATATTTCATTTTTATTTTATATTTTCGTACCTCGGTATACAATTTATTTTCAACAAATAATGAAATGCAACTAGTAATTTTTGGTATTAGATATAAGAGATCCTATCTCTATTTTTAATTGTTAAAATAGACAGGTATGTGATATGATAGTGTTAGGTCATGTACAAGGAAAGTTTATGACTAATTCAAATCGAATAAAAATAATTTAGGGTTAAAGCTCTTAATTACCACGTTAATTAGTGTATAACAATTTTTTTTATATAAACTTTGGTGACATAAAGAATTATACAATCCATATATTTTGGCGCTTATGGATGCCAAATTATCTCTCTAAATGTATCTTTTTATCTCAATCAAATCCACATTCATGTCTTCCTACGAAAAGTAGAAAAACCATAATTTATATTGGAAATATCATATTTAAATTAGCATGTTTTCATATAATCTTATTAAATTGCAAGTTATATTTATTTACATGTCATAACATAGACCAACAAATACTTTTTAATGTAACTTTAACAATCAAAATAAGGCCAATTAACATATGCAAGAACTATATACAACATTTTATTTTAGTTATTTTCTAATATATTTTTAAGAGCTAATATGTAACAAAATGGCACTTATAAGAGTAAACAACTTTAATAAGTTTTTTCACGATTTATAGTGTTATGAAAGTGGCACTAGAAGTTATATCATTTTAGTTACAAAGAAAATGTTTTTTTATTTATATTTATATTTATATTTATATAATTAATATATATATATATATATATATATATATATATATATATATATATATATATATATATATATAATTTTAAAAGATGTAAGACGAAGACATATTATAGTTAAATTAAATAATAAATTAAAAAAAGATATAGGAATTATTGGTGGAAATGATGTAAGATATATGAAGATGGGCATACCGGGGAATTTTTAAATGTGAAAGTGTACGCTAGCTTGGGGACGCCGAATTTTGCGCTCACGCTTTTGATCGCAATTGAAAGTGATGGTCAAACCTATTTTAAAATATTATTTAAAATTCTAGTTAAATAATATAGTTGCAATTTTAAATATATTTAATCACAACCTACAACGTGAATTTTGTTTATTTATTTTATGAGGTGCCAGCTTGTATGAATGAATACAGATATTTGTTAGTTCCATATTCATCTCACAAATTAACAATAATTTGCCATTCTTGCAACAGTTTTGTACATGCACTTATATTATTATTATTTAGTATAAAAGGCTACCACGGATGCATCAAACCGGCTTCAGGCGAGTCCGGTTGGCTAAGATATGATTATCATGACCAAGAAACGCAGCCGCTGACCCCACAAAAGCGGCATTCATATAAGTCGTAGGTTCCAAGTGAGAAGAGTCGGATCTCGTGTCACTAAACGCATCATTTGCATTTGGCCCTCCAACAATCCCACCCACGTGGATATTAGGATTAGGTTTACTAGAAGAAAAGTAGCTCGAATAACCGTCATTACATCCGATCTTCGCCGGGTGGTTAAAGACCGAATCAATGGATGCACCCCGGTGGTGCAATTGTTTCGGATACTTGGCACCGTACACAACCATGTATGACATCTTTAATGGATTGGATCCTAAAATGTAATCAACCTTAAAACGTTGGAACATATGTTAGTTTTATATATAACTAGAAAATACAACGAGAGATTAGGATATACAAATAAGACAGTAACGAAGATCATTCAAAACCACTTAAAACAAAGAAAAAACTCAGATTTTCCAAATTATTTCTTGATTTAATGAAAATTAACCTGGGATTTTGCATAAGATTTGATCTGAGAAGGTGTGAAACTGGTGTCACCGCATTGAACCGTTCCGGTGAGCATTTTAGAGTAGGCAAGTAACACCATAGATGCTTTGTATATACATTAACATATTATTTCTTACATTAAAAATACCTAACAAACCATATAAACATGAAAGTTTTGTAAAATAAAGCTTTTCAAATTATCAATTGTTATATTTTAATGGTCAATTCAGATAGGGTGTCAATGAGTGGATATTGATCTAGACCCAACCCAATTTGCCTCATTTATGTGACCCAATGGGTCGGAAAAGTAAATCCATGGACCCCAACAAGAGATCTAATGAATCGATCTATTTAGATGGATCTTTAGTTGGAACGACCCATGACTGTCTGGGTCGAGCTATTAAAAAAATAATTAATTTTATTTTTTCTAAAATAAAATTATTTAAAACTATTTTTACAAATAATATATTTTTTCATTAGGTTACAAATGTTATTTATGAAAATGATGTTTATTGTTAAGTTTCATGCCTATATATATAAATAATGGATGTAATAAAACCATTAAACGATTATATATAATATATATATATATACATTAGACAATGTTTTCTATTAACTCGAGACTTAACTCGAGACTGTGACATTGATAATACTAATTTTAAAAAATTCTTTAATATCCTAATTGATCGAAATGATCTAAATGCTTAAAACATACTTATGCTGCAGTGTTTGGATACTATTTGCTGAATGTAAAGGAATAAACGAAAATTTTCTAAATAAACACCGAATTGTTTTGTGTTAACAAGCTCTAATTTTAGAAGGCCAATTTTTCTTTCATGCATTTTGTCGAATAGTTGGTATGTACTATCAATATTTACAAGGTTGTTATTATTTTTTCATGCATAGCTAATTAATTATATATAAAAAAAAAAACTAGCATTTTTTGAACCAAACTTTTTTAACTTTTTTTTTTTTACCTTTGCTCTGCTTTCGAATTCCTTTTTTTTTTAATCTCGTCATATTACTTAAAAGGTCTTATTGTGCACACTTGCAGTCCTATTCAAGAGATATTTAAAACACATACTATAATACTACTGAAGTGCAAAACAAAAGGCCACCTAAACTGCAGGATTAACAAATTTTCAGTTTAGTTTTATTCATTTTAATTTTAATTATACACCGATAGTAAAGAAGAGAAAAAAATATTTTTTTACATGTCAACCCAGATCTAGATCCATTAAATTAGTTGGATCTTGGATTAGATCATGATCCATTAACTAATGACCCAAATCCAGACCTACTTGATTGGATCTTGTGAAGTGTGAACTATTGGACATTATCAAGATTCGACCAGACCCGCCCATTCACAGGGCTAATTTCAGATACTACATTATTAAAACAAATGTCTAAACGTTGCTTTTTCAATTTTTATTACAAGGAGTATAGCTGAAGGCCTTTCTAAACCCATGAAGATGTTACATGGGCCGGACTCAATTAAACTTGGATTAATGTTGAATGGGCCGTTATTGTACGTAGATTTGAAAGCTCACCGGGAGTGGTTCTGAATGCGGAGCCACTGTTTGGCATTACAGCGCAGACAAATGAGTTGGCTCCTTTTTTGTACGTCTCCAACTCACGTCTTCCTTTGAAGTATTCCTGAAAAATATACAAAGTAATAACAAGTTAAAAGGGTGTTTGGAATTGAATTTTTAAAATGGCGCTTTGCAATGTCTCGACTCACAGTTTTCAAAACTGCATTTTCTTTCTAGCAAAATACATCACTTTTTTGTTAAACATTTCCTGATTATTTACGTTTTGCTAACATGATAATCATATAATCTCTTTAAAACGCAATCTCAAACGCCCCTAAACAACGATAAGAAAATAAATATCAATTTTCACATCACATAGTTCTATCATCCATTTTAAACAATCCATCTTTTTAATTTTATTTATTTCTTGTAAGCCATGCAACTCATACTTACTTGTCTACCAACGAAACTTAAATAGGTTATTTTTTTACGTTAATAAAAAAATTATATATTTATACCTTTGCAAGTAATGTCTGAGCTCCTACAAACTTGTTGTCCCAGCTGAACTCTGACAGGATCGAAATTGATCTTACGAAGTCAATAATTTAGCAATGAATACTTTATAGAAATACCGCGGAATAGTAATCTATAAATTTAGAATAAAATTAACTCTGTTTGAAACATAATTCAATAAGAAGTAATAGCACAGTATATATCAAAAAACTTCAATATTACTTCTTTGAATAATACGAATACACTTAAGTATCAGGGTTATAATTAACCTTGAAGCTTACAATTGACAATTATACAAGCGTATCAATCTCTGTTTTATAGTATTGATTTCTATCTATTGAATACACTTATCACTATTTTTACACTCATATATTGAAACTGAGGAGCCCTATTTATAAAATTATAGAGCTCCAATTACACGTTATAGTAATTAATGAAAAGAACCTTTCTATCTAATCGTCCTATCGTCTTGAGTCATGCTCTGTTTTACTGCGTGCTTTTTGCTTTTGCAGAGCCGATATTCGATTAGACCACATGGTTAGAAAGATGCTCTAATCATAAACAGTAGAAACTACACGGGCAGCATAAACTTCTGAAGAACAATAGAAACTCTGAGAACAGTATTAACTCAAAACAGTAGTAAGTTATAAACAGTAGTAACTTACTTGACAGTAGTAACTTAGTACTGGCAGTAGAAACTTCACCCGTCAACACTAACTTTGTTCTGACAGTACTAACTCTAACTTCTCTAACAGTAGTAACTGTTTCTACTGGTAGTACAAAACCCGGTAGCAGTAGTAACATTTCTACTGGCAGTAGAAACTCTTCTTCACCAGTAGTAACTAGCACTTGTAGTCTAACCAGCAGTAGTAATCTTCAATCAAGTTCTATAGCCATCTTTAGACCCAACAATCTCTGCAGCGGCTTGGCTCCATCCACTATGGCTTATTGCATACTTTATGTACCGGCTCTTGCCACACGATTTATAAAGCCAAGCCGCAGCCCATAACAGCTCATCCTAATTAAATTATAAACAAATATAATATTTCTCATATCATGTACATTTTCGTAGCTGATTGATGTGTTAAATATGATTACAAATTTAAGTTTATATAAATAAACGAGTCAAATTTGTAATATATATAAATTTATTTATTTATTTATCAATAATTAAACAGATTAGGAAACTTAATTTACATTGTATCCGGAGTAGGAGCAGTAGAAAAGGCAAGAACCCTGGTACGATCCTCTGTAGTTGTTAGCAAACGTGAACAACTGAAAATTCATTAGATTCACAATAGTTAGATTTGATAAATTGAGAAAACTATCAATAAAATATAATATAGAAAAAAATATGTAGTATAATATGCTTTTAATAACAAATTTTGGTGTAAAATACTTGTATCGGTAATTTACCGATTTTGCATGTTTGAGTAGCTTTGACGAGTAATCTGAATCGACCCTTCTGAAAACCATCGAGGCAGCAGCAAGTGCGGCTGCTGAATCAGCTGCCACCTCACTTCCTGGAGAGCTAGTGTTGATCTCTATCACGGTTCGTGGTGTGTCCATATCCTCTGGCCGTTCCCAACAAGCGTGATCTCTGTTACCATCCCCTACCTATAAATCCGCTACCATGTTGATTAACAGGTATATGATCATATTTGACACTTTACATTTCATCAAACGTATCCAGGGGATAATATGTATGTTGTAATTAGCTGCATGCGTTTTACTTGCAGCTGTACTTTAAAATACATATGGCCTAAGATTTTAAAATGCAAGAAACGTGTAGCTAGCAGTAACGCAGTATTCATGTTATCCCCATTTTAATTTTGAATTTGTGCAATTGTAAATTACAAGTCTTTAACAGATAATTTGGGTTTGTGTACTAGCTTTTAGACCTGAGTGTAGAGTTTGTTGGATGATACATGTGCCTTGAGAATAAAATCAGATCCCCAACGAATTTCTGAGCGAAGGTAGCCTAGTTGGCTCGCTGAATTTATCTGTTTCGGGTACTCGATAGCAGCCCAACTCAACAAGGAAACAGTATAAGCCATCGGCCACTCGAATTTCACATTATCACCAGCGTCATAGTATCCTCCACTCAAATTTACCTATCAAGTTCGTAATAAATACAAATTACACCATTTATATATAGAATACATCTGATTGACGCAATATGAATGATACGTACGTACATTTTTGGACTTGCCATCAAATAGGGCTGAGTAATCACGCCATTTAACTCGCTGAGTTGAAGGCAATTTTCCAGACCGTTGACCTTCAAAGAACAGTATGGCTTTACTAAGTGCATCCTTGTAGTCATGGTCCACGGCTCGTGCACTAGGACTAGCCAGAATGCACGAAAAGACCAGAGCCCAAACTGCGTGACTTACATGAACCATGGTTAATTACGTTCTTGATTGCTTAATTAATGCGTTTTGTCTATCTCAACATGTTATATCAATCGAAATTTTTGGGATGGATATGATATAGTAATTAGTTAGTTATGGCGACAGGATTGTAGTTCATGGATGTCGTTAATTAACAGCCAATTAAGGATAGACAGAACAAATTAGTTATATTTACATGTCTATATTGTCATATATTACGCATTTCATAATTATAATTAAACATGTATATACGTTGTGGATTAATGTGTTAAAATTCACATTTTTATGTGTAAAATTGACTTAATTATTTCTGTACGTCACACTAAAGGAAATCACATATCTAAGTAAAAAATAAGAAAAAAAAATTATCTTTCTTGTAAAAACGGTGGAGGATTTTCATGTACAGGTTACTCGAGGAAGACGATTATTTTACTCCGGTGTACGCGGTCTAACATTGGTATCCATGTGACTGTTTCTGACCTTTTCCCTAACTACTTTCAAGATGTGGAGTTAGTGATCGAGATTTGAACTTGAAGCCAACCGTGAAAGTATCAGAACTTCAACCATTAGCAGTACACCTTAGTAATGCAGTAGGATGTAAATTAAGGTCGAATGAAACTTTATACTAATAATTAACCAGACGTAACACATAAATAGGATTAATTATATATGTTGCATGTTCACGAAACTTGCGTGAATCATAGTTTCATTTCCTTGTCGGGCTTAAACTTTACATATGGCAAATTAGGAATAAAGACTATTGATATCGATCGATCTCGCTTATTTATCAAATATTATTTAAACGCTATACTATACTTACGAAACCCCATCTTCATTATTTAATTTATACTAACGATAAAAATTTAAATGTTGTTATATAATCAATATATATGTAGCATATATATAGTTAAGTGATAATTAATATGGAAAGCGTGTAAAAGAAGCCAAATGGAGCAAAACCATATGGAATGAATTTGACGTAAATGGTTGAAATGATCTTAACTACTTTTTCTAATAAGAGTAGTATGCTTAACGCATGAGTTTTTTTTTTTTTTCATTAGTTAATTACAAATACTATAATATTTTATAGAT
The DNA here is from genome assembly GCA_963930675.1 of Gnaphalium uliginosum. Taxonomy (NCBI): domain Eukaryota; kingdom Viridiplantae; phylum Streptophyta; class Magnoliopsida; order Asterales; family Asteraceae; genus Gnaphalium; species Gnaphalium uliginosum. The sequence continues at coordinate 43,757,057 of OZ005685.1, read as the reverse complement.
ACAATAAGTATATCATATAAACATAAGGAGAGACGAGGTCAAAGTAATGTTGTATTTCTTAATACCAGGTAGATATAAACAAGCTCACTTGAACCGGGTTGAATAGAACCGTGTAATGTTATCCAGATTAATTTGTGTAAATAAAGCGTCTCCAATGGTAGTCCTTCAGTAGACCTTCTAAAATGCGGTGAATTTGCATACAATGCACTAAATTTATATAAAATGCAGTGAATCAAAATATAGTGATCTAAACTGACTGCCCATCATGTCCCTCATATACGAACTCACCTCTGACCCTTACATTTTATTTTTATTCCAACAAAAAAATTCATCTCAAAGTTTAAAACGTGGATTAACAAAGATCGATCACAACCATGTATCTATCAAAGATCGATCACAGCTAGCTACTATAGTACAATTTTTACCCTTTGTACGTAATATAGTTCCTCTTAAAAAAGTAAAAAATAAAATTAAAGAAACTATATATATATTTGGATCGTCAAAATGACAATAAGGTATTGTATTTATTTTATAATATTAATTAATATAAAATAAAATTAACTCATATACAACAGGTGTGAATTGATCGAATATAAGATTTTCCAAACTACCCACAACAACGATATATATAATTAATATATGTTCTCTTCACTCAATAAACTGGCCGGACTAGTTGTTTAACAACATCCCATCAAAGAAGGAAAAATAAATAAATAATAATAAAATATATATTCACCATGCATGTAAATAAATGCATGCATCATGAAATAATGTAAGCATTACACATGGTGTTACTTAGCTTAGCTACATCTTTTAACAAGTTATATAGTTCAACAAAAGTTAGGTAATGTTTAGTTGGTTTTGTTCATGTTATACAAGCCAAGTCATTTTCCTACATATATATAACAAGTGTACGTGTGGGACAGACAAACTTCTTGAATTTCATCTGCCAAAAAACCTTCAAACAACAAAACATTCATATATTCAATTCTGTTAATTTCTCGATCACGCATGGAAGGAGATGAACATACTTCACAAGCAACACATCAAGTGCCGATAAACGACAACAACAGCGTTAACATGAACAACGTTAATCCATATATATTGGATTACATGAATAACAACCCTATGCTTAATAATCCGATGTTTCAGTATCCTTCTTCTTCATCTTCTCCGGTTTTACCTCAGTTACCACTAACTACTTTGAATCATCAACTCGATAATAATAGTATTAGTTTGGAGAGTAGTAATGTGGATTGGGTTAGCCTTCTTTCGGGTTTCATGAGTAATGATCAAGGATCGATGATGGGAAGGGGTTTGTGTGAAGGAGATGAGAATAATGGGGGACGGAATGGTAAATCGATGAAAAGTGGGAGGGGTAAGAAAGTAACTCCATCTAGGGTTGCATTTCATACAAGAAGTAGTGAGGATATTCTTGATGATGGTTACAAATGGAGAAAATATGGCCAAAAATCTGTCAAAAATAGCCATCATCCAAGGTACTTCATTATATGCATACATCTCTCTACTTCGATCTAATCTATCTATCTATTATCTATCTAATTGCCTACTATGTGTGTAGTGTGTGTGTGTCGTTAGTGTAAAACTTCGATATTATTTTCTGAAAGTTATCTTGACAGACCCAACTCCAATTGAAAAATAAAACATTTACGTACTCTCTTTATTAGTATAATTAAAGTCCAAGATATGCGCATATGATTATTTGAAAACTTCAATCAATGAGTGAACTTAATTAGCCGAACAAGTTTTTTACATACAATGTTAGGAAATAATTAAAATGAAACTGCGTATTTTAAATGATTACAAACATTTGTCTAAGGTATGACATACATATGATACATATATAACTATGTAGTTTTTTCTACCAACATAGCATATATAGCCCAGCGATCGCAAGTGCATGACTCCCATCAATCAAAGGTTGTGGGTTGATCAAACCTTATAAAAGACGAGTGTACATATGTTATATAAAACGAGTATATATTCATGAAAAGATATTTTTATACATTAGAAAGGTGAGACTTCATTTAATACTTGTTATCTTATAACACTTTCATGCATTATAACCCTATCGTATGTTGTGATCGATTTCATCGATCTATGGAAATATGGTTATTAGAGAACTTAGTTATGCACACTTTTATATATCAATATCGTACATTCAATTGTCATATATCTACTGTCTTGTTGGTTCAATTAAACTTTTGCGTGAAATAATAAGCAAATTGAAGATACAATAGATAATGGAGTAGTTAATGAACTCTTGTATGATCTCTTGTATCAGTTTTCCATTGCATGGTGCATGTGAATATAAGATTCGCGTACGTTTACACATGCATGTGTAAGAATAAATCTCTAAGAATTAAGAGAAACTTACGTATTTAAAATTAACCGTGAACATTAGAAACTTTAGTGTGAACACTTTCATCGCACTTTCAATTGTGTACATTTCTAAGCTTTGATAAGTTTTAACCAACTAATTTCCATTTTTATGCACGAAAGCATATAAACAATTGGCGAAACATCATTTTGTCACGCATGTCAATAGTACGTGCATGCATAACAACATTATCTACCTCTATCCCATTACAAGTATTCACATTACTATTTTAGAAATAAGCGTCCATTTTCATGTTTTAACCGATCGAAAGAGACTTTAGTAGGTATATATGTTATTTGATTGGTAAAAAATGTAGTCAGTAATGAATCCTAAAACTGTGTGCAAAGTCAAAGTGGACACTTTGACTGTTACGGGGGGAGTAATTAATATCCAAACTCGCTATTGACGAAATGCACGAAGGTGAGATGACAGTTATTATTCTATATTAAGGTAGATAGGTAGATAGATTGCTTACAAAACCATCTCCGACAAAACTAGGTTTACATATAATACATCTTTAAATTGTGTGAATATAGGTAGCAAAAGTATGTATAACCGATTGCTTCGTATATAAATCGCTATATTAATTAAAATATTGGATTATAATTAATTTTCATACATATTTTATTTACACCAAACTTGAATTCTATGTTACTTTGTTGAAAGAGAGATGGTTAAACCCGTGACATTCTAATCGAGATGGATTGAATTCTCCCTTTTTGACCTCTGTCTTTTGTTTGGTGAGCGAGAAAGAGTGAATAAGTTGACCTAACATTTCTTCCCTAACTACTTATTCAAAACACTCTCGTTTTCATCGAATTAATAGGGGAACTTCTGAATTAGTGGTTAATTATAAGTTTAAAAGTTACCATTAATTAATTAAATGTGATTATATATTATTCATATGGAAGTAGCTTAGCGGTATGGTAACGTCGTTGTTGTACGAAGTAACTTTTAAATGTACGTTTACCAACTTCTTGATTTTACGGTCGTTTCAATAGTTTGATGATACAAAATTCATATCGTACGTAACATGCAACTTCTATGATTTTATTTTAGCTTCATTGACGTTTCTTAATTAATTATGAATAAAGGTAATTATATATAAATATTTGGCTTTCTTTATTTAATAGTTTGACAATATTTAATTACATTTTCTGTTTGTTTGGTGGTTTAAAATGATGGAAGGAGTTATTATAGGTGTACTCATCATACATGCAATGTGAAGAAGCAAATTCAACGGCTATCAAAAGACAACTCAATTGTGGTCACAACTTATGAAGGCATTCACAATCATCCTTGTGAGAAACTCATGGAGACTTTGACTCCACTTCTCAAGCAACTCCAGTTTCTCTCCAGATTTTAATACACCGTCAACACAACCAACAAAACAACCACTTACTTTTAGTTTGTACATTTCTTCTACTACAATTGACAAATCACTCTTGTTTTTCCTTGACCCCTCGCTCGCTCGCTCTCCTAATTGTGTACCGAAAATCGAAGCAAAACTGTATGTATAATCTATAACTGTATCATCTTTATACAAATGGAATAGAACTAAAGCTTTCTGATTTTGTCAACGTTGAACCAAAGGAGACGGGAGACTGGCTAAATATGAATGTTCATATGCAAATTGCAGAATAATCAAAAACTTCAAAAGAGTTCCAACATCATCTCTCTAGCGATACCACAATCTACAGATACACCAAAATAAATTGATTATTATAAATATTTAACTGATTTAAAATGACAATACATGATTAGCTGAATAATATTGTTCATCCGGGATCCTAAACTAGGATCACCAAAGTCATGCTTTAACGCATATAAATTTTGGATGATCGGTGTCTACAATTTTGTTATGTTCTAAAAAACAAGAATGATAGAAATCTATTCGTACAACAACAACAATATGACACTACCTGGTAACCAGCTTCAATTAATTATCTGGTGAAACCACAGCAGCAGCAGCAGTTCCAGCCACGGTACTATCTGAACCTGGACGGGCTCCATCAGCTTGAGGAGTCTGAGATCTCAAGTTATTAGACATTAGGGCTTGTAAACGAGGTGGTATGAATGGTCTAGGAGTGTTCAAAACCGGTGGTGGTCTAGCTGCTTGAACTGGTGGGCTTGGGTGGATTATGTACTGGTCTAGAGCTTCTCGGTGGTGGCCTGTCAGACTTCCTCTCATGCGTCCAGATGGCCTCCAGTTTTCCTCTGCTGATGCATTCACTGGATTACCTGGATCTTTAGCCACATCAGATGCATATCATGGCAACAAACAACTTATGATATACTTACTATCTTGGTCCCAATTAAACCAAAAAGGCAAAAATTACACATTTGGGCTAAGTTTCAATACAATATACCTATTTTCCCTTCATTTATAGAGTTGTGAAACATTTATTTTGTCTGAAAACAACTACAAACCTCTTTACTGGTAAATCGAAAATCAGACGGTAGCTTTATGCTCATTATTACAGGCTTGCAGCAAGGAACCTGACTGAAACAAGATATCACTAACCTACCGTCACAAAAATTAATCCAGCATATCTTAGTGGAAAAAGTCTCAATCAATGTGTAAACCAAATTACAGACATATTGACTCAATACTCAAACAATTCCAGTAAAGCTCACAATTAAAACTAGAATGTCATTTATGTTAGGAAGTAGACATGGCAAGTAAGCAGGTTGGATGAGTTGATAACAAGTCAAATATGGAAATTGTTGGTACGTGTAAAAATGGACCCAGATAACTCTTTTGACCAAAACTTAATATTTCTTTTAGATAATTAGTGTATCAATATACTTGCAAAATTATTTAGTTTCAATAAAATACAATATATTTAACTAGAAATTATTGGGGGGTTTATGCACTAAAAAATATGAAATAAATATATTGGACGAGTCTCGACCCATTTGACGTGTTTCCTTTTAGGCTAATTTTTATTTGATCGTTTGACCTGTTAGAGCACGTAAATAGGCCGAATTGCCACACCAGTATAGAGTATATATTAAAGGTTACCTCTTTGTTCTCCAGTTGATGCCACTGGAACAGATGATCCAGATGTCTGTACCCTATTTTGGGAAGTAGCGCGATGAATAGCAGCCAATGAATACTGGGGTGATTGACTACTTGCAAGACCAGTCCTAGGACTTAAACCACCATGTGCACCTCCGGGACGAACTCCAGGAGATGGTTGACCCGATGATCGTAATGGAAGTGGTGTCCTTTGGTTCATGAATTGTTGGTGGTGCGAGTTAAAACGGTTCTCTGGAAGAGGTGAAGTATGTCGGAGACCACTTGTTTGTAGAGGTGAAGCTGAACGAGCACCAAGTAGTGGGGGTGTTTGACTTGAAAGAAGTGAGTGATCACGTTGACCCTGATTCTACAAGAAAAATAAATGTAAAATAGCAAAATAGAAAGAAAAACAGTCAAAAAATTAAAAAAAAAAAAAAACCAAATAGAGACTACTTGTACCTGAGAATTCATGTGCTGACCTTGAGGCTGATTTAGTTGAGCTGGAAGTGCCTGAACAGCATTTGGTGTTCGTGTTACCCAAGTTTGGTGCCTGATACGGTTACTAATATTATTGGAAACAGGTGTTTGACTTTGATTTTGACCCTGGGTCAAGGAGTTGAAGAGTTGGTTGTTCCTTTGAACAATATCACTAACATCTGGTCCAGTATTAGTCGCCCTAGGTGGAAGTCCCGATGAATAAAACTCTCTCCAAAATTCATCTTCCATATGTGGTGCAATATTTGTGTTCATGACACAAGATTCACCAACTGAAGAAGGTTTTATGTCATCATGTTTATCGGCTATATCCACTTCATTGTCATTTTCTGTAAGGTCCATAATATCATCCAGATTTTGAATATTAGTTTCTTGGTGTGAAGGTGGTGCATCATTTGGTTTCTCTGTATGCTCGTTATTTTCATTGACAGCTTGCCATGACATGTCAGCGGATATTTGCACATAAGAAACATCTTGTCCTACCTCTTTCAGGACCTAACAACGTATCAATTGCTTATGAATAATGATAGACAAAATAAGAATATTGAATAATTGAGAAAATATAAAATGTTGACTTACCTTGACCATGCTCTGATCAATTCGGATGTCATGGAAGCAGACAGACTGACTACAATGGGGACAACGCCACAGTGGTCTTCTTGAGTTAATATTGACATAATTATTAAAATCGAAGCACTGCAATTAGAATTACCAAAATCTAAGGTTCTTATTTAAAATATATTTGTTGGCAAGTGATGTAGCATGGAGAACTTACCTGAAGATGTTTACATGTATGTCCTTTGACAGGGATCTTGATACGGCTAAAACTGTATTTAAAAACTAAAAATTATTAAACAACCCAATTCGACATTCCGTGATTAATAAATGATCTATTTTGTTGTAGGGCTTATACCTTATGGGGCACTTAAGCGATACTGTAGACGGTCCTTCAATTATCTCGTTATCTATATCATAACAAAAACCTATGAGCCCAAAAAACATAAGGAAATAAAAGAAAACCACTAAGACATGTGTAAGTCACCTGGATCAGGTAGAGCTGAAACTGGTGGAATATAATCGGGAATGGTGGGAAAGCTAGGAGTTGAGACAACACTCATGAAGGCAATTACAACAATATCTCTCCCTAAAAATAATCAAATTATAGATAGTGGAGTTATGCATTTAAATTATTAGGATCACGAAATTAAGTTAAGATACTACCATTAAATTGGCCGACCACTTGAAGAAGATTGCTCCCGTATTTAAGCATATGTGTCACAGGTGTTGGCATCTGTGGTCCAGGATCCTGAAGGAAAATTTAGAAACCACAAACATGTTAGTGTTCACCAAGACCAGATTATAGTTCAAGTCATGGAGCATGCTGTACAAACCTTATAAACGCAAGTCCTTCTATCTACTCCTTCTCCATTCAATATAAAGCTACAAATAGAGAAAAAAGTAATGGATTAGCCTACTTTGAATGCATATGTACTGTCGCGAAAAGGAGGTTTAGCTGGTAAATTTTAAGCGCATACTTGACTTGCTGGGGATTGATGATGCATGACGACGTCTCTAGATTATCTGTTTGAGCAACAAATAGATACTGCACGGAAGTTAAATTTGAAACAAAAACAGAACATACATCATACACGATAAAAAAAAATAATTAAAAAAAAAAACACTTCAGTTTTGAATCATAAAACAACCAATAACTCATCCACATGAGAGTATAACACATAAAATCAATATGGTAGATGAGTAACATAACAAAAAGTGCTTACTATTTTATCATCAGGAGAAGTTCTCGAACGTTTTGATATATGCAGATCAGTTACATATGAATGATAACCCGGCTACAATATAGACAAATAGGTAATCAGATTAAAGATTTTCATGATTAGGAAAGAAAAGAATAAAGAAAGATGTGAACATTATTATTACCTTGGTCTCAACAAGGGAAAGTATTTCACCCATCTTCATTCCTGGATAGAACCTGAAGGTAAAGTTCTTAAAATGTAAGAATTATAACTATTTAAGAGCCAAAACTTCAGCATGTTCACTAGAAATTTCTTCACATCATATAAAAGGCTAAGAAATCACATAAATGAAGTTGGCTCATAAAATGGAGATCGTGAAAACCTTGACATAATCGTGGAGATGGTGGGATGAAAGTTGTTCTCCTTGTTCTTTATGTTAACATTCATATCTTTAACGTTAACACTACAGAAACTGCTTTGCATCTACAATATACACACAGACGCTGTTGTAAGAGAATGCTCTTAAAAATATGAAAGAAAACGGTGTTAACAGATTCACAAACCTCATCTGATAGACCATATAGTTCTTCTTTCTCCTTCTCACCAAACCACCCATTAGAACATGCACTCTGATAAGTAAATAAATAAATATATAAATAAAAAATATCAGTTGATTAACGACGAAGCACATTATATGCAGTATTTGATGATTTTGTGTACCTTTACAGAGATTAGGAGTACCATAACAGCTGCCTGTGATGTGAGATCATTTTTCCGCTGACATACCTAAGCATATAGTAGTGAAATCAGAATTTTGTGTCTTGTAGCATACCTTATTACGAACAACCAGAACGAAATTATCAACAATGAGAAGTTTACATTAGCGCAACAGTTACTCATAAGGGTTCAGAATTTATCAAATGGTATGACATGAAGTTACTCATATGTCAATAATGCTCAAATCCAAATGTCCATTAGATCATACAAATGTATATTTACATTTTCCTGTAAGTCAATGCTTTCAATTTGATTGATTGAATTTAATCAAAGAAATCAACTTTTCACCCAAAAAAGAGCAGTGAATAAGGGAACAACTTTTACAAAAACGAGAACTAGTTAATATCATACAAATACTTCCAGCCATAATAATATTTGGAAGTATAGTAACATTGAATTTCTTAAAAGACGCTTTTATTGTAAACATTGAAAGAAAGAAGTAACCTGCTTTAACAAATTGGGCAAATCTGGAGCTCTTCCTGGGATATCATTATTAGCGACAGCATAGTCAATACCTCTGTAATTCTCAATATATATCTAGTCAGTATCATGATTTATACAATATATATGTAGGAGTCGGTTCCAGGGAGAAGGAAATTTAGGGAGAGAAGAGTGAGAAACAATATGATTCATTATTTTAAAATGTTTTTACTAAGAATGTTTATGTACAAAAAAGGTGCAAAGTCTATCCCTTACATTAGATCGGCAAGATCAAAATCCCTTCACATAGTGATAGTATGTATGAACTTTCACAGTGTAACTTTCATGGTCATTTTTCTTTTTCCTTACTAAACGAATTTTCACATCACATTTGGCATCTTATAACATTAAGAATTGCAAAAAATAATGATAATAAATAATTATAATTAATTAATAATAAAAGTAAAGATGTAAAACATAATATTTGATTTTATTCTACTGATCCAACTCTAAGACCAATTATATTTAGGGCTTATATAGTATTAAAACTTATTCTTAGACTTGTGAAATCATCTTTTTTTCATCAATTCTGACGACCAGTTCATCAATTTTGAAGGATTAGGTTATGTGCTTAAATGATACTCCAAAATTAAACTCCAATTGAACACTCTGCAGTCAAGAATTAGGGTTTCAAACATATATGCGTACATAAAAACAGCTCTTTCATTATAACCATACCTAATAATAAAATTCCAAATTAAAAATATAGAGCAATAATATAACATTACACATTGGTAGGTACAACCACATAAAACATATGAATTTTAACAAAATCGAAGAATTTATTAAAAAGAAAAAAGAAACCTGGCAAGAGAGAGGCAGAGATTGCAGAACTCTGTATTATCGGTGTTAGCGTCGCCGCGAAGGTGAGCAAGTAAGCGGCTAGTGACGGCGGAGATACGGAAAGAATTGACGTACGACGGCGATAGTGCGTGTCCGGTAGACATGTCCACTGTGCCGGCAACTCCAGCAGGTCTCGGTAACGTTCCGGTCATTCTTGGAGACTTGCCCACTAAATTGAAATATGACGATGGTTTAAACTTTTAATTCGTAGTTAAAAGGTGATGGAACAAAGGGATTGGGGTGTTACGAGGTCATGTCACACGGGCTTGTGTTTTGCAAGCATTTATGGGTGGATGGTTTTAAATTCAATTTATATAAAATGTCTTGAGGGGCTAAAATTTGGATAGATTTTTGGTCACGTATATTCTCTCTCACTTCACAAATAAAAATTAAACACACTCTTTATATACACTAACACATACACACACACTCACACAAATCGTTACACTCCACCACCACCTTCACCGTCCACTTTCACTGTCACCGTCCACCACCACCACCTTCATTGTCCACCTTCACCTTCACCTTCAGCTTCACCGTACACCTTCACCACCACCTTCACCGTCCACCACTACCTTCACCGTCAACGTCAACTACCACCTTCACGGTCACCGTCCACCACCACCTTCACTGTCACCGTCCACCACTGCATTCACCATCATCGTCAACCATCATATTCACCATCTAGATTTAAAAATGTAGATCTAGATCTACAAAAGTAGATCTGGAAAACATTCATTGCATTTTATATTTTTTTTACTGCATTTTACATTTATTTTACTTCATTTTAATTGCAATTTAATATGAATTATGTTGCATTTTATGTTCATAAAATAGTCTACTGCATTTTATACTACACTACTGCATTTTTTAGAAAACTGCTTTATAACAAAGAAAAATTAAAAAACCATAACACATTTTAATTGCATTTTACACTACACTACATTTGAATTGCAATTACGCTGTTGCATTTTACGTTCATATGTTGGGGGAAAAAAAGACATTATATTGCATTTTATTGAAAAACTTAACAAGAAAAAAAAATGTAAAATGCAGTACCAAACATACAAGATGCACTAAAAAATAACAGTAATTTAACTTTCGTGAATAACGCTTTGATTTTTCAATTTTTTTTTTTTTTATAAATTTTCGAGCAATTTTTTGGGTAGGTTCACAACTATTTCAAAACCGCAACATAGTTCCTGATGGCAGAAAGGAAGGGACCGCGGGTGACAGATGTCACATTTTAGTTGGTCAAAAACTTATTTTTTCTACCCCTCATAAAGGGTTGCTCCTCTGAACGCCACCCTAACTAGAAAAGTAAACTTATTTTACTTATGTAATATATATATATATATATATATATATATATATATATATATATATATATATATATATGTATAGGAGTGATCAAGAGAGAAGTGTTTTTTTGGGAAGGGGGAAGTGGTTATTATTCATCATGAAACATTTTACAATTACCAATCAAAATGTCAAGAAAAAAATTATTTTTACCAATAAATAGTAATCAAAATCGATGGTATAATGAATATATTAAGAGATGAATTTCAATTTTAAGTCATAACATTAGTTGATGAATAGTTATTTAATAAATTGTTAACATTCACCGTGATGAATGTTAACTAACATTCATTACGATGAATGTTAAAACATCACATTATCATAAAATATTTTTAATTTTAATATTCATCACCATTAATGTTTACTAACATTCACCGCGATGAATATTAACGATTTTAGATATAATATTCATCAATCGATGTTATAACCTGCAGAAATAATTTATCAATGAAGCTTAATATTTATAGCATCAGTTCTGATTAACATTTTCTAAATTTCATTTCGTTTTTTGTGAGAATTGTATGGTCGAAGGTAAGATGCTTCATGATGAATAATAACCACTTCGCCCTTCCTCCAAAAAAACACTTCCCCTGAATCATCCCAATATATATATATGTGTATATATATATATATATATATATATATATATATATATGTGTGTGTGTGTGTGTATATATATATGTGTGTGTATATATATATGTGTGTATATATATATATATACGAATGTATCACGATACTTTAATTAAAACCTAAAATAAGGTAAGTTAAAAGGTAAATTTATCATCCAAATCCAACGTACTCGTATATAAATATGGTAACGGTAACTTTTATCTATCACAAGAGATCCATTATTTAATGGGTGTTTGGGATTGCTTTTTTATAAGTATCTGCTTAAAAAATAAGTATGTGTGTACATTCCTATGTTTAAGTACTTTTTTCTTAACAAATAAGTAGATACGTTGTTTTATGAAGAGTGTTTGTATTTGCTTATTTGCTGTCAAAATAAGTAAATAAGCATCTCAAACATCCCATCAATTTTACACAATTAAATTGTCAAATTGTGTTTTTGTATGTTTATATCTCTCCTAGTTTCTTAAATTAGACGAAAGTATTGTCATAACGAGTTCGGTTATTGTAAAAAGAATTTTAAAATAAAAAGGGTAAAAAGAATGATACATCATTAGATTGATCAGATCTAGAACTAACATTTAGTTATTGGGTTTGGGACAGACTTCAAGGTAGTAAATTGTAATATTCTTCCGGTGGGTTAACAACCTTAATCTCGTTGGAAAAAGTTTCTTAAATTTTTAGGAGTTGTTTGCTGGTGGTTCAAAACAGAGAGATAAAATCTTTTTGATTTTGAAAATGAATGCAGCATCGCGTGGATGTTGAGGACAGAGAAAAAATAGTTCTACCCAAATTATCCTTCGGACTTGAAAGAATAATGTCAATTTGTATGGATTTTTAGCATTTTTAGTTATAAACACTTTTTACTTGATCCAACACCGATATATATATATATATATATATATATATATATATATATATATATATCATTTAAAAAAAAAGTTATATTTGTTGGTTGAGTAGAAAACTTGTGTTTGGTACAGGCTGTAATGCCTCGTATAGGTGGAAAAAAAACCCGGTTTTTTTTAACCGACCGGTTAATCGAAAACCGGTTTTTTTTAATCGAACCGGTTTTGGAATAACCGAACCGGTTTTGACCGGTTATCAGTTTTGGGGAGAACCGGTTTTTTTCCGGTTTTTAAACCGGTTTTAACCGGTTATTTGAAAAAACCGGTTTTAACCGGGTTTTTTCAAAAAAATCAAAAAAACGGCTAGTAGCCGTTGGAGCGGGGGGGGGGGGGGGGGGGGACGGATTTTTTGAATTTTTTTGACATTTTGACATTCTCTTCTTCTCTAAAAAACACTCTAAATCTCGATATTTATATACTTTTTGTTTGCGAAAAATGGAAAACATACAATCACAAGCTTCCGCTTCCGGTTCCGCTTCCGTTGGTAGCAATGTACGAAACAAAGTTTACACAAATGTTGATGTTGTGCAAATTAAATCAACGAATCGGAATCCGGAAATTTGGTCGAATTACGAGTTGTGCATTATGAATGATGGGGTGGAAAAGGCCCGTTGTAAGAGATGTGGGAGGTTTTATAACCCCACATCAAACTCAACATTAAGAAGTCACAAAAACAGTTCTTGTAGGGCGGCTAGTCAAGATGTGTCACAATCGACACTTGGTTCGGATGGTGGGGTATTTATATACGATAATGATGCGCTTCGAGAAGATTTTACAAAGTTTGTCATCCAAGAGGCGCTTCCATTCAACCACTTCGACAACCAACGGCTTACGAATATCATCAAAAAGAGACTACAACCGCGATACCAATAAGTAAGTCGTACTACCCTTAGAAACGATGCGTATAAATTATGGAAAACGGCTAAAAAAGATATAATTGATGGTTTTCAAAACTATAAATATGGCGTTTCTATTACTTGTGATGTTTGGACCGCACCACATGGTACGGCAAATTCTTATTTAGCCGTTACGGCCCATTGGTTTCATCCCGAGTCTTGGTTATTAATGAAACGTACAATTGCTTTTAAATTGTTTGGTTATCCGCATACGGGATGTAATTTGCGAAAAATTTTAAATGACACTTTAATTGAATATAATTTAGACGATAAAGTTTTTACAATTTCACTAGATAATGCGTCAAATAATAATAGAGCTATGAATTTACTAAAATTACGTATAAAACCAATTTTAGATGGCGCTTTTTTTCATTCCCGTTGTGTTGCTCATGTTATAAATTTGTCCGTGCAAGCGGCACTACAAATATGTGCTAATATACGTGAAAATTTTAAGAGTTTATTAGTAACTATATATAGTTCGAGTAACGAACGACAAGCTAATTATAGACGTTTTCGTGCACAATGTGGTGAAACTCCCCTAGGACCTTGCTACGATAATAATACTAGGTGGAATTCTACTCACACTATGTTTGAAAATATTTTACGGCAACGTGCTACTTTAAGTGCTTTTAATGATATGTTAGTTGCTAAAAATAAGTCCGTAGCTATAACCGATTATGAATGGGATCGACTAAATGATTTAACTTCGTTTTTAGTAGTTTCTAAAGAGGCTACTACTATATTATCGGGTGTATATTACCCAACTAGCACGTTAGTTTTAAACCAAATTTTTATAATGACCGAAAAATTAAAAGAATTTGAAACCTCGCAATATCCAATGTTTAGAAAAATGGTTAGAGCTATAAAAAAGAAATTTATAAAATATTTTGGTAGTTTGCCTTTGATTTTTACTTGTTCCGCCGCACTAAATCCAACTTTAAATGTTGGCGGCGTACAACGTATAATCTCAACAATTTTGGAAAATTTAGACTTACACTTAACCGACGACCCGCACTATATAGCAAATGAACTTTCTAAATTTGAAAATAATTTTAAACAATTATTTGGGATTTATGCAACAAAATATGGTCAACATCATAACCCAATTGTTGACTCAATGCGGGCGGGAACATCTCGATCATCATCCTACGACATAAATATAAATCTTTATAATGCTTTACTTGAAGACGCTACAAAGCGTCAACGAACATCGACTCCAACAAGCGAGTTGGGACAATATATGTCTACAAACTTTTTAACCACTTTAACTGTTGAGGAGTTTCGTAATTTTGACATTTTGAGTTGGTGGAAAGAAAGAGAAGTACAATTTCCCATTTTATCTGCTATGGCTCGGGATTTATTATCCGTCCAAGCTTCGACGGTAGCTTCCGAATCGGCTTTTTCTACTAGCGGTAGAATAATATCGGAAAGAAGGTCAAGACTAACCGCTCAATCCGTAGAAGTATGTGTATGTTTGAAAGATTACTTGGATGGAGTGGATAGGATACAAAATGCAACAACATTGGAAGGCCCACTATTAGGTAACGTTGAAGAAATTATCGAAGATGAAGAAGTCGAATTGGGAATATCACCTCCAACGACCGAATTAGATGAAGGTGAATTTGAAGAACTTGAAGTTGAATCCGTGGATGAAGATGAAGTTTGGGACGACACAACTAGTTAAGTGTATTCGGGTGATGGCAATGCCGAAGCTCGATATACTTACTACACGATTACGTTTCCGGGTGATGGCCATGCCGAAGCTCGAAATGTATTCGTATTTGTATTTTATATTTTTAGTTGTAATTGTATTGTTTAAATAAAAGTTATGTTTGTATTTTATAATTTTAGTCGTAATTGCATGGTTTAAATAAAAGTTATGTTTGTATTTTATATTTTCATTTGTATTATCTAAATTTTATTATACACTTATACCGAATTCGAATCCGAAAAAAATCTCGAAAAAAACTAACCGATTAAAACCGGTGCAAAACCGAAAAAAACCGATTCCGAACATTTAAAACCGAAAAAAACTGATTCCGAAAAAACCGGTTTTAACCGAAACCGGTTTTTCAAATAACCGGTTTTTTTAAAACCAGTTTTTAAAAAACCGAAAACCGAAAAAAACCGATTTTTTTGCACCTCTAGGGCCTCGTATGTTCAACTAGCATTTAGTTGGGCTAAATGTCCAAAGATGAGACCAATTGGTTTGAGAGAGTCCCTAAGTTAGTTCATAAAAAAGACCAAGGATCAAAACCCAAAAGGCTCGATCATGTTACCAGAATACACGCCACTCAGCTTTTATTTTTATTTTTATTTTTTATTTTTTATTTTTCATTTTTTAAAAGAAACTATCACCATTTATCCAGGAATATTGAGTAATACGGAGTATTTCCGTACATATTTCCTTTTTATTTATTACAGTATCCTTGATCCATACTTGTGGTAATTTCGACCCAGATAGATTGTTACGGAGTAGTATTTAACAAACAGTTTTTCAATCATATTTGATCTATTATATAACTGTTTATAAAATCTGAAAAGTGCGCAAACAGAGTTCGTCGTTTAACCCAGCCCAACTGTTTGGACCTACTTATATGAAGTAAATAAATTTGAGAAACTTTTGCACCCTCTGGTAAATGAACGAGAGCTACAATGGTTAGTGTATTCATAAGTGTGAGCTGTGACAGATGAACCCACTCCAAATGATCAAACTTTGGTTACAAACATAATTCAGCATGAGATACTTGTTATCAAACATATTCTATTGCCGAAAATGCTAGAAACAATATAATAGCGGCATCATAAGCTGTAGGACCATGATCCTGAGGATGCAAGATACATATTCTTCTTCATATCACTTGGCAATTTGCCAGTGAATTCTTGATGGGCACTAGACATGAATACCTTGCAGATGACCCTATGAGCTACACCAATACAAACTTATAGACAGCACATATATCATAATTACAAAGTCATCAGTTTCTGCATATATCATATTGTCTGTAATTTTTTATCCTACCACGTAATTTTGAATATGTTAGACCATTATAGAAGATATCAAAGACTTTATCAACATCTTTAATAGAATGTTCTTTATATAACATATACCCAATATAGATACGAGGTCTACTCATCAATGGATCGAGGCTAAATGGCAAGTCAAACTAATTGGGAAAAATGGTTGTTTTTTATCTGAAGTCAAGTAATCTTATAAACAAGAAGGGTGGAATTTTGTGATAACTACAGCTAAAATGAAAAACAGCACTATATACTGCATAGATTAGATGGAGTTGGTCACATAAATCTTTGTCATTTTGTGTCATAATCAAGTCAAGATTCCTGATACATGACTACAGAGTACAGACATATATACAAATACATGGTATTTAGGTAAATATGCAATATTCCTAAATGTTGTGAGTTTGACAACACATTCATAAATCAGCATATACTTGTATAGCACCACACAGGCACACAACATAAACACGTATTACGTACAGATGCAATGAATAACCTCTAAGACAATAGACGAGATTACTCGATATTCTTTACTTTTTAGTTGAAGTTTGGGTTATAGGGCAACAAATTGGACCACTACTCCAGCTTGGTTGCCTGGACAGTAAAACAATGATGGTTTATAAATAAGAACAAAAGCATTGAACGGAAATGTTACGCATTGGTTCTAAAAGTGTGTTGCTAAGCATTGAACGGAAATGTTACGCATTGGTTCTAAAAGTGTGTTGCCACTAAAGGTAGCAATTCCAACCCATTTACTAATAAGTGGGTTGATTTGTACTGTGTTTGATCTCTAACGGGTCAAATGGGTTCAACAGAAAAACCATCTCGAAAGATATGGGTCAAAGAGGTCAAAAGTGGCCCAAAGTGTAGTTCTAAAGCACACAACCACCCCTACATAACTATATTAAAAAAAAATAGACTATTATTGAACAAATATAACTTTTGTGATCATCGTCGAGTATTTGACACAAAATTAAGGGATTTTAAAGATAAATTGTTTCTAGTCAACTTGCCTGACCAAGTTTGTCCCATGAGAAACACCTGTTCTCAACCTGCACATTTCTAATTGCCACATATATTGTTGACTACTAGGACTGATGCCGTAACAAGCGGACCATAAACAGTAGGCATGATGATGTGAAACAAAATAGGTGATCTTGTGTGGATTAAGATAGTTGGAGGGCTCTAGGGAATTTGATCAGTGAGGCACTTAATTGTCTCTTAATGAATATAATCAATCTATTTCCCAAATTCTTATAGATAACCTTCTTATCAATTACTACTATTAACTCCAAAATTTATCCTCTATAAAACCAAGCAACCATGAAATCTTAAAATCACAAAGCTTAAACTGCATCAACCAACAGGCTTTTGGCCTAGCGGTATCCAAGGTGTCGATGAGGTTCCCTCAACTAAGTGGTTGATGGTTAAAGTTGTAGGTAGAGTGTGTGTGAGTTTTCCACAAAAATAATAAGAAGAAGAAACCAAAAACTGTGTCCATTTCACTACTAAACTAAAAAAAGACAAAGTAAACATTTCATATGGCGGAAGTTCTAAACTATCATCACAAAACCATACATTCACACAACCACGTCACTGTAACAACCAAGGTTTTTAAAGGTAAACATAAACATAAACACAACTTCCATATGATAGCATAAGTTCCAAAAGATTGCACCTCTATGTCATCACTAACGAGCCTTGTTTACCTTGTGTGGTGGTGTTGCTGGTGGTAGCATACTTCTGCCAATACCAACCTTCCCTTTCTTAGACAAAGCCTTTATAATCTGAAATGAACAAGTCAAATTTTCATCCACACTCATCATTGCTCCATCATTATTAAACTCGTTACAGTAATTTGGTGCTGAAAACAAGGTCACTAGCTGGCGGTTGGCAAAAAACTCATAGCCGTCTTCCACAACCTGAAAACCATTAGCATGTATAAGTTTCAACATAAATGTTATGAAATAAAGTATTCACATTACATGTTACCTACCTGGTGAGCACGGCACACGAGGTCAAGACCATGTTTCTCGAGAAATTCTGTAACTTTATCAGCACCAAATATGTAGGACACGCCCCTGTCATTGACACCCCATCCTTTCACATCTTTATCAGGATCAGCCCACAGTAAATCGCATATCAGCCCCCGATCTGGAACATCGATGGGACGAGGTATATTCTTAATCTGCTCCAAGCTGATCAAATCCGGGGACAATCCTCCGTGCATGCAAAGTATCTTTTCATCAATAAGAGCTGCAACAGGTAAACAATTAAAGCAATCTCCAAAAAGTTTCCAAGCACGCACACTGAGCCTTCTCTTGCATTCATCGTAGAAGCCATATATACGATTGATGGAAGCACATTCATGGTTTCCACGAAGCAGAAAGATGTTCTCCTTGTACTTTATCTTGTACGCAAGGAGAAGGCAAATTGTTTCAATGCTTTGCTTACCACGGTCAACATAGTCCCCCAAAAATAGGTAATTTGACATGGGAGGTTGCCCACCAATCTCAAACAAGCTTAGGAGATCAGCATATTGTCCATGGATATCACCTGATTTAATAAAAACGATTAGATCCTTTTGTTCGTGATGAAAGAGACTATGTTGCCAGAAAAAAACAGTGTAAATTATTAAAATGACATGTTTGAAAGAGAAATGAGAATCCAACAGCACGATCACAAATCTTATACTATTCCGCTTACTACTGATTATTACGACGTGTATGGTAATATATAGTACTAATATGACAGGAGACAATATTATCATTTCAAAATCGACATGTTTTTGTAATAGAAGAAATTATTGAAGCCTAAATCTTACCACTACAAAACCCCCTAAAGTCAATAACTCTTTTACCTATAGCAATTCGACCTACTGTCACACACTTTAGTCTTCTATAACAAGAAAAATGAAAAAACTGTCTATTTCGAATGTGAAAAAACAAAGACCCTCCACATCCATTGATGATTTAAACTTTAAATCACTAACAGCACGCCAGCACGTGTATATGATCCACACTTCAAATCTACTACACTTTCTTTACGAACATACTTTTCGGATGTGAAAGATAAAAAATGATCCACATCTGATGATGATTTATATCACTAATGGTATAGTATTTATATGAACTATACTCCACAACTCATCCCTATATCTGACTTGAATTTTAGTAAAGAACTTACTTAATACTAATATTTAGTATATAATCACAATTTAATCAATTAAGTTTCACCACAAAAGAATTTGTAAATTCAGCATCATTTGTAGATTGGCTAGTGAATCAAACCATTACAGTTTCGAAAAAAAAGAACATACAACATTAGCCTTCTAATTATCCAACTATACAACACAAAAATAAATCAAATTTGAAAACTATTATCATCCATTAGTCTATTTTTCATACATTAAACCATCAAAACCTGTTAAAATTTAAGAGGAGTTTTCAAATCACAATCTATTATTAAAAAATGATCAACGGCCAGCACGTAAATTTTATTGAACATTTTATTGAACGACATTGATCATAAAAGCTAATAGTAATCAAATTTGTTACCGCAGACTTTGATCGGAGCTTTTAGCTCCAGTAAATTAGGCTCAACCATGAAAACCTTCTTAGAAGCAAAACAAAGCTTCCGAACATCCGATTCAGATATTGAAAACTGCTTAGGCACACATCCGACCTTGGCATTCAACAGCCTCCTAATAACCTTATTAACCTCAGCATCCTCCATTTTCTCCCAAACCTAAAAGCCTTAGCTCTCTCACACACACACACTAATGAACTGAGGTAATGTAAAGTACAATTAACTGTACATTTGTATGTCTCTATATATAACAATGCCACTGATTGAATTAGCTTAATTTTATTTCCAGTATTCATGAGTGTGATGACGAAACTATTGTCTTTTTGTTTCATTTTAAATTCAAAACCCTAACTCTCCAACTGCTATATGAAATTACGAATGTATTACGTAATACACCGACCAATAATTACTTGAACTGTAAATGCACTTAGAAAAACGCTTACCTGTTTCTCCGGTAGCAGTGAACGATGGTGACGGTACGATGACGATGTAATATGGCTCATCTATTGCGTAACTGGGACACGTGGATGGCACGTGTGCATATATAGATATAATAGATTCGCACGGAACTGTATCTATCGATGAATAGCTACCGTATACATTACCGGAGATTAGTGACGTGGATCGCCGGAAGATGACGGTTACGCTTTTAATAATAGAGAATTCTCAACGAGGCAAACTTTGTTTTAGTTCATTTTTATAAATATACCGGCATAAAAACCGTTTAAATACACGGCCAGATAAATTTGTAATTATTTTTAAAATATTAAAAAAAATCTTATATGTTATGTGATATTAGAATGTTTTTATGAGTTAAGAAATATTCAATATTGTTTGGAACTAAAATATTTTTATGTAGTCTATATTGAAATTGAGAGTGTACATCGTAAATTTTCAACGACGATAAGCATTTACTACTAAATATTATACAAAAAATCTTAAATATAATATAGTAAACACATTTGTTTGATTAATATTCATTTATAAGACCTCTTTATACACCACATTTGTCGTCTTATTTGTTTGGTGATTATCCTTGTCACAAATAAATTATTTACTGCGTTTGAAATATGTGTTTCAATTTTCACTCTAAGAAATAAACCTCTTTTGAAAAGAAAAAAAAGTCCTTGGGTATGTTATGAACATGAACCGATATGGTGTTATTTGATTGAGTTGCCAAATATAGCCCGACTTGCTGCCTCTGTAGATTCAGAATCGAATCTATTTAGAGCAGCCTAATCGGCTAGTTTCATTGATCTCATATGCAAATACGAGAGCAGCTATCTTTTTTAAAGCAATCAAAGATAAGATCGAAGAGAATGAAATGCACGTAGTGGTCATTATAGCGGTTCCTTCTTAGGCCCAAAAGGCTGGGCAGTCTAGAGCTGTTGTTGCGCTTGTTTGCTTCAAAACATTTTCAATAAAAGATTTTAAGATTATATCAATTTAAGTTCTATAATAGAGTTAAGGAAAAAACACAATTTATCAATTAAATTTAGTGAATCAGTCGGTTGTTTTTGTATTCTAGTGCAAGTCTTATTAAAGTGTTTAATAAAGTAACTAATCTCAACTATATAATAAAAGTTTTTGGTCAAACCATATATATGTGTCATTAGTTTAATGTTAAAATTACTTATTTCTCATTTTACCAAGTTAATTAAGATGTCGACGGAAAAACATATTAGATGATCATTTTTACTTTATGTTTATGTGTCATTAGTCGATAATTGTGTCTAATAGTTGAGAATCGTCACCAACTATCACAGTGCCTACGTAAACATATGCGATAACATGTAGATTGCTCACGTGCCTAGTGTTAAGGAGTATATTCAATCGGGAACAATATATTGTGTTAAGCTTAATATAACGCAAACTATAATGGTCAACATTTCGTTTAATATCATTTACGTAATATTTAGGGTTTATTATAAGTGACAATTCTAGGTCTTATAAGTAAGATCTCAAAACTTAATAACAATTATGATTGATCTTATAACGATTTAATCAATTTACAAACAAAGTATTCAATGATTAGTATCAACACAATAACAAAGAAAATAACTAAATTATTGTACTTTGCGAAATTAAGAACAATATGAATTTCACACAATATTGAATGTATAGATATTTCAATTTAGCGGATTAGGTTATAGTGAACCATAATGATATGTATATATATATACACACACACTATGAATTAGGATATACAATTTTACTCTAAGTAACTTTTACCATATATATGGAAATAAGATAATTACAATATAATTGAAATCTATCTTAACTTGTAGATATCTTCGAATTCTTCATATCACAGTTGTCAAGATAATTTTCGAGTTTGTGTCCATTTGGGTTCGAGTCCAATCGGATTGGGTTATCCATTTACGGTATGCAATATTTAAAACTTCCAAGTATATGGAGCTTTATAAACTCTTGATATACTTGTATTGACTTTTCTAGCTTTTCCATCTAAGTAAAATTACACTTTACAGTATCACATAAACACAAATGAGACTAACTTCATCACGTATTTCCTTTGGGACGATTTTAGTATTTTTACTTGCAACATTGGAACTTGACGAATCACAAAAGGCTATATGGTTTCATGAAGTAGACATATATAAGTGATAACCTTCACCATCGAAACTTGTCAACATATATAACATTGATTGATATGTAAGAAAGAATAATAGGCGCACTTTTAATTTTATATGTATATGGACCAGTGAGCTTTTAAAAGAATATAAAAGTTTTATATTTCTATCGGGTTGAACCGATAACCCGATAATAATGTATAATTGATCAACCTTAATCGGACACTTTAAGAACATCAGATTTATCGGGTTATGTTACACAATTCTAAAAAATAATGTGACCCTAATCAATACGACCCAAGCCCAATTATCTGTTATACAGAGATAGTCAGTTAATAAATCGAGCAAAAATTTGTTTGATTTGATAATTGAAGGTAAGCTTTTAAGAAAAGGAAAGTTTAGATAAAATCACACTGATTTAATTTTGTTTCTAAGTTAACTTTGGAAATAAATCGGATAAAATTAATGTAAGAGGTGTAAAGGTATACAAAATGACTTTTACACCCCGTACGTATAATCATTTTCCTTGGATAAGTGGGTCCCACAAATGACCGGAGTATACTTACCGGCGAACCCTACCAACCTATAAACTCCGCCCTTTTCCCGAAAACTATATATACTCCTCATAATTTCTTTGCCCTAAAACAGCCGCAACTACCCCTTTTTTTCCCCTTTTCTCTCTCTAAATTAAAATCCCCCAAATGTTAATTTCTACAAACCCTCAATCACTCTTCATTTCTTCACTCTAATTAATCCTTTTAATTTTTCAACTAATCCTACTTTATTTTCAATTATGGTCAAAATTGAGTCAACAATACTCTTGATAGATCGAAGATGACGATAACGGAATAATTAGCGACGATGATTTGATGGACGCGGTTGAGTTACCAGTTCCAGCTACTATTGTTACTCAAATAATGAGATCGTCTGGTTGCAGTGGTAGCGCGGTTACTAGGGTTGAGTTGTTAGGTAATAAATCGGAACGTGAATCGTGTAGTAGCTCATTTCATCTAGATAAAGGTAGTTCTTTTATGTTTAAATTGTTTATTTGAGATCTGTTTCAGTTAAATTTTACGCCTGTGTTACTTTTTACTGTTGATGTGTAACCTAGGGTTTTGGGTTATGAAATTTGGGAGATATTATTTGTGTTGAATCATATAGTCTGGAGTTTGCTAATTAGGGCAAAATTTCATTTTGGAGTTTGCTATAAGGATATGTATATATTTCTGTATAAATACTTTACTTACATTGATGAGTAGTAATGTGGTTTTAGGTTTTGATTTGAAAGAGAGTTCATGTGCACATATTGTTATTAATTGTTGTTTGAATAAATTAATGATGGAGCCGTAGCTGATTTGTAGATTTGTGGGAGAAACTGAGAATTTCAGGGAAGGCGACGATCTGTATGGCAGAACAGACGTTAATAGGTTTTAAAAGATATTTTTAGTTGTAGTTTCGACTTCCCTTCATTGCTCTTGTTCCACTTTTTTATCTGTTATGTAACGAAACTGTAGAGATGCGAGATTCAGACAAGCAATCATACAGTTAAGGGGAAGTAAACGATGCACAAAGTACAAAGATTTTATTTTGTTTGGTCCAGGATTGACTTCACTACCACAGTATTAAACACTCTTATCTATTAGGCTTAGGATTTAACAATCACGATAATATTGGAGAAATTTCCATCTAGGAATGGTCCATAATGCTATTATTCTTCCTGGGGTGCCAAATGCATTGAAACCCTGGGAGGCACACTGACCCCTTTGACCCCTGCTACCTAATCCCCATCAAGGTGCTAACACCCTTGGAATCCCACGAGTGGCAAACAAACGTCAATCTATCATCATATGTTACAACTCTGCGTCACTCTCTCAGGACTTGCCTCCGGAGAAAGGGTCTTGCATTTCTAAAAAAAGAGTGTACTGATCAAAGTGGAGTGATATTTGGGTTCCTGCTTTATTGTTACTGTGTTGCAGCTCATTAGTTATGTATTAGATAAAAATAAGAATACTTGTATTTGTAGATTGATTTGTAACACAAGCTTCAGATACACAATAAACTGCCTTTTAAGTTTTAACGTTCCAATGTTGGCTTAATTACTTTCTGTTTTCGTTCTATTGTTGGTGCCCTGGTTGTAGTATAATGCAGTCTTTGTTCTTCTTGTAATTAAATCTAGTGTTATTTTTTCACCTGGCCAAATACATTATTTCCTGTTAATTAATTTGTAATGTATAATGCACACGTCAATGTGATAGATGAAATAAGTATTACAGTAAGATCTGCGAATATTTTCTCTTATATTGAGTTTTGACTGAATACCATATATACTTACTTTTTACATTGGGCTAAGTGAGTGCCTATATGAGCAATTGCACTACTATTTACATTATGCTGAGTTTCTAATGCTTATACGAACCATTGCACGTGGTTGTGACAGATAACAACTGTAATGTGAATGGTTCAAGACCAGCTTTCTGGAACAAGATGTCAGATGAGGACATCTACAGGCAAGCTGGTCAAGCATTCCTTGACCATGATATGGGATCTGTTCCAGAGGCTAAGCAATCACAGCGAAAATCTGGGAAGGCAGCTAGAAGTAATGGCAGTAGTTCTAGAAGATCACGAGTAGCACATATGGAAGCTTCTATGAATGTAACAGGAGTAGTTGATTTTGATGATCTACCAAAGGACCTAGGATCTTATTCTGGAAAATACAACATTGCAGGTAAAAAGCATCTCACAAAAGAGTACATTAAGATTTTGTGCAGTTGTCCCTATATTTTGGCTGACTTTTTGCAAATACAGAGAAAAAGCTGAAGACAACTGTCTCTGGGAAGCGAAGTGATAAAAGAAATGGTAAACTTCCTAAGAACAAATGTGATTCTTTTTCTGTAAAGGCTGGCTTGTCAAGTTTCAGTTCAGCTGCTGGTGGTAATAATATACTCGGTATGCCTGGTTCTTATAATTGATTATTATTTGTTTGTAATTCCGTCTTTTTTACCTATTTTGGTAATGCTCTTGAATTTGCGGTCTAGGTGTTTATGGTTCAAAACACGATATTTGTGACTTTGGAAAGCAAGTAGATGAGGTATCATTGAATGAGCTCCTTGATGGTAGTTATAAGTGTCGCAATTCCATCAAAGAAAAGGAAAAGAAAACAGAAGTTTTGAATGGAAGTATTTTGTCATCCATTAGAGATGCTTTCTCAATTCTTCACCTCCAGAAGCCTATCAAAACCCCAACTGCGGCAGCTGTAGATGGTGCTTATAACCATAATGCATCTTGTTTACCAAACTCTGTCATTTCTGGAGCTACCACAAATGATGACAATGAAGGGGTTCCTGTAAATCCATCTTCTTGTAACAAGGTTAGTTATATGTATATTTGTTCATCTACATCATCTTTTTAGAAAATAGAATAGTCTACCAAATGTTTGAGTTTGTTATACGGAAAGATGCTGCAACATTGCTTACATCAGAAAGTTTATTACTAAGCATCAATTGCTAGAATTTGTCATATTATAGTGGCTTTTTTGACCTTTAATGTGTGTTGATGCCTCTACGAACAACTATGTGTCTTTGAGGGATGATGTGCCAGATCTTGGGACTTCGTTCATTGATTTTTCAAGATCCATTGTTCCATCTTAACCTAGTTGGAACAAACCTACCCAATGGTTTTTAACTTGAAAAACTAGATTTGGCTCTCAGAGATGGGTATCTATGCGTGCCAATTGGTCGGTCTTGATCTACATGATATCTGATCGGATTCATATAGATGATCCGGCAGATCAAAGTGTATGATCCACTAATAAATAGATTGATCCACATAAGTAAGTCATTAATTGGGTCAATCTGTTTACAACTTTAACATATTTTTTAACTTTCTTATTTTTGATAAGTTATAAAGATATTGTTTATAAAAAACTATCATTATAAATAATTTTATGATAAAGAAAAGACCAAATACAAATAGTATTTAGAAATAGAAAAAGAGAAAGTGGAGGGAAAAGGGGTAGGTTTATGGGGTTGGATGACAAGTGGTTAAAGGGGGTTGGGCAGGGTGGGAAGGAAGAGGAGGGGGTTTTGATGAAAAATCAGTATGTCATGATCCAGGTATCTAGATTTGTTAGGTCATTGTCACCGTCCATTTGGTTTTGTTATGGTCAGATCAGATTATCAACCGGTCCGATCTAGATCTGATCCATTGACAGTTGCTTTATTGTTTGCTTATGTAAGGTTGAAAGTCCACGTGCTCTTACTGATGACCATGCCAATATCCTTCAATTTCCGTTGGTTGCTCCAAAGGATATTTTGGACCGTCTAGCTCTTCCGCCTCCCAAGGATCTCGATCTTATGCTTCTCGACAGTATGAAGCCTACTTCAACCTCAAAAGGTAATCTTTATATACATTTAGGCATTTAGCCATAACCAATGCCACATGCACAGAAACTAATATGTTGTTACCACACCTTAATAATGGCAGTACAAAATGGAGGCAGTTTACCAACATTTCCTTGGTCACATGTCTCTGGGCGGGATTTCAAATCTAATCCTGATGTGGCGAAGTCAACACCAAGTAAGAGTAGTTGTCAAGGTAGGTGGGTCAGAATAGGGAAGTCAGCCACTTCTTTATGGGAAACTACTGCTACTAGTTATCTTGCAGATTTCCAATCCCTGACTTATAATCAGAGCCTAGTTCCGTTAGAATGTCAACGGCCAGGCCCAATTGAAAAGGAAAAATCTCCTATGCTATCTATCAGCAATACGCCTTCTGATCGAGGGGTAATACCATCCGGTACTTGCGCAACAGCTTCTAAAAGTCCAGGTGAAATTTCTTATTTTCCCTCATTTGATTTTATGATTTATATTGATAATATGAATATGTTATTGTTACCAAGTCGCATGTTTAAAGTCATTTTATCGCTAAGAAGTTGCATGGTTGTGATACGCTAAGTTATGCGAGGATCACTCTTAAAAATTACTTATCCGAAACTCAATCTTCTCTATTGTTTAAATAAATTGGCTAAGTAATTAATTTCTTCTAGAAACCTAGAGTTCAAGCTTGAACACATGAGAAGAGTCAAGCTGATACACTCTTGAGCCTAACTGATGGATTCAAGGTTGAAATATTAAGGTCGTAAGCTTGAGTTGAATCCTGTAATGGCCATACCTTAGCAAGCCGAACTCAAGCAACTTTTTGGTTCAGAGCTAGTTGTTTCACTCCCATATATGAGATTTCTTCTCTATTGCTGGTCAACATCTTATTTATTAATAACCAGGAGCAGAAGATAACACCATAACATGTTATTTATTCATGTAATTATATTTTCTTTTGTTTTGAGCTGTTACTGTCTCATGTTGCCTCAAAGCTGAATGTCTACCCTTTTTTCCCTACTGCCAAGTACTGCGGTACTGCCAAATACTAGTATGGCTCACCTGAAACCCTTGTCCGCTAAATGGTTTTCTATCAATTGAAAGACTTATTAGCTTGTTGAGCACTTGATGGATATAGCACATTTGAACTTACATATTAGTGGTGGCAAAATGGACATGCCAGTCGGGTTTGGTAACAGGCTACATTGACCGCACAAACACTCTGTGCATTTTTTCTATAAAATTATAAGAATTAATGCATTAAAAATGATTGCAAACCTGTAATTACCAAAATAATCCAACTTTTGAATTTAGCGATTAAGAGGTTGTCAACCTGATTTTTGATTTGACCCCTTCGGGATAAACCATAACCCAATCGACCCATTTATAAGTACATGGCTTGAAATTCCCACCTCTAAATTACATTTGTTACAGCAGACTAAACTATTACTCTCTTACTATCTGCCCATTAACTCGTTTGAGCCGTTAATCCCTTCTAGCTATTTCTTGTATTTGAACCTTTTGAGATAGAAAGACACCACGAATCGACCCCTTCATAAGTAGTGGGGTCGACATTGCATTTTTAGGTAATAGATTAGATCTTCAAACATATTGTACATCCACGAATGTCACAATCTAACAAACACCGTATCCATGACTTTCTATGTTTTCTTCTACAGCTGGGAATTCTTCAAGGGAAGTGGCTGCTGCTCAAACATTATGCAACATTGCAGCTCAATACCGAAAGCAAGACCAAGAAGGGATGGCTAGATGGCAAAAGAAATCTTTCCAGAAACTCTCAAGGACTAGCAAGTTAACATCAGACGAAAAACTTGAGAAAGCATTATTCGCCATCCCGAGTTCAAGACCCGTGGGACCCAATAACTTCATCAACGGTCCCAATGACGTTAAGTCACATATGCAAAAGAAAGTTAAACTGTCTGCCCACGAGAAAAGCAACAATCTTAGCAACCCTGCCAAAGGACAGTTCCATTGGTCAACCTCTACACCTCAATCCAGCAGATCATCTCCAAGCAAACTTTTCAAAAATGCATCCATGGAATCAAAACACCTTGAAAGTAGCAGCAGCACATTGAAGAGGTCAATTACAACCCCGCCTGCAAAATTCCCAAACAAACCTCCGAAGCTCAGAAAACTTGTACCAATGGAGTGGAAAAGCAGGGGTGACCAAAAAGGTAACGGGAAGCACTAAAAGCGCGATTCTTTTGGTTTATTATGTTGTTAGTTCATTGTATCTGCGCTGTTTTATGAATTGGCAGTCTGGTGTACATAATTTTAGGTTTATGGTGTAGTATCAGTAGTACAGAAAAAGTTTCCCTTGTTGGGTGTAGATCAATGGAAGGAGAGCCTTGTGGTCTCCTTTGGCTCCCATTATGCTTGTTGTAACCATGTATGTAACAGGAGGGATAAAAAGTTTCGCCTTTTCTCTTTAAGTTTATCATTATTTTTGGCGAGTGTTATTCTGTATTAGGCAGGGATGTGCAGACGTCTAAAACAGGTAAACCTAGGCGTGTGGATGTGCAGATCGACTTATAAACTCATCAATCGAAATGATAACTTATTCTTTTTATCATATCTCATCGTCAAATATATCAAGTAAGGTTTACAGAATATTTTTCAATTTCAATTCTATTCTTAATTTTGAATAAAAAATATGACAAATCTTTTAACCAGTTTTGACTCAATCCTGGTCCTTCATTACCACTGTATAGAAGATTAATACATAATAGTAACGAAAATATATGTCTGTATAACTTACTTAAATCTTTTGGCAGTATCTTCAACACGTGCATATACCATAATTTAATGATACGAGTATTTTGGTTAATTTCTAGATATTTATTTCTAGTTATATACTTCTTTTCTATTTTTAATTTTCTCAGATTGTATAATAAATAGTATTGTATGTAATTGAAACGTGAGGGGATGTAGCTCAGATGGTAGAGCGCTCGCTTAGCATGCGAGAGGTACGGGGATCGATACCCCGCATCTCCACTAAGTTTTTATTTTATTTCTTTTGTTGGTTTTGTGTTTTGCACAGTCAATTTAAAGTCAATATTTTAGTCACCATGCTAAAAAGTCAATCACGGGTAAATAGTCAAGAAGATGCGATTTATTATTGGGTGTCTTGTTAAACCTTAACCAACTACCTTACTCAATTGTCAATAAATATACCCATTTCACTTCTATAATCTATAATTTAGATTAAATAACAAATTAATTAAACAGTCTTTACATAAACATAAACAGATGTAATTAAAAAACACCTAAAATTTAGACATAATTAATATATCTAGTCTAGAAGCTATAAAGTTCCATTTATATAGCATATATTGTAATGGAGTAGTGACTTGGTATCAAATCAAAACTAATTATTAACGAGGCATACAATTTTAGACGCTTCTATTGTTAATTAAATCTCCAAAATGGAGTGGTCTGATCATGATAAATTAATATAACATATTTGTATTTAACTCTCTTTTATATCTTTATTATTTATTATTTATTATTTATTTATTTTATAGCAAAGTTCGTATTTAACAAAATTTTGTTTTTCAATGGTTATACGTATATTTATTTATAATTATAATTTTTAACCATAGATAAAGGTGGATGATCCGAGAGGAATGTCTAATTTTGAGGGGAAAGAAGAGAAGACATTTTTTACTACATTTTAGGACAATTCTTTTACGATTTACGAAAACTAATGCATTTTAACAACAATGCATTTTAAAAGAAAATTTGAAGAAATTAAGGGGGTACGTAAACGTAATTGGTAAGACAGTGACTACATAACAAAACTTGGGTATTATCTTGACTTTAGTTCAATACTTTTTTTTCACTTTTTTTAGGTTCATATTCAACACATCAACAAATTGACATTCAATCCATATTTTATTTTTATTATAGTCAATAAATAATTTATTAATTTGTAAAAATATGCATGGCTATTGGACAACGGTTGTTCACTCAAATTAAGTATACCTTTTTAACCTTTTTACATGTATTTCTCATGTAGGCATAATACTACATAATTTATCGAATTAGACGCGTATATTATACTCGTACGATATTAAAAACATGTATATGATTAAAATGAGGATGTTTAAAACTTATACCATGGTTATTTATCTAAAGTATACATAAGTTTTAATAATTTGGGGTTGGTCAAATTTTGACTTTGGGATTTGGGTAGTAGGATTATGTAAGAAGGATCTTCTAGAATGTCACCTACTTCTTATTTGGGATATTAATTTGATTTTGATATTCAATGTTGATTCATACTTTTATAACACGGTTTTTGGATATATGTATTAATTCCCTTTTGTATTCTTCTATATATTTTAATATAAAATGAATATTTTACTTATAAACATATTATGTTTTAAATAATTGTTTTTATTTTCTTTGGGGTGGGAGTCATTGTCAAACCTTCCATCTTTATACAAGATTCTCAAGCAATTACACAAAACCACTCCTTTTGCAAGAAACAAACGAATTTCTCTACCTCGATTTATATATTTAATTTTGTTGTATATGAGAAGGTACGAGTGTAAAATTAACCACTTGGACATTGTTCAAGTGGTACCGTCATCGCAAACGTCCAGACCTCACATGTGTAACCGACATGTCAAATGTTCGAATTCGTGTCTCGGCATATATGAGTGATTTATGGACAAGTGATTTGCCAAACGTTGATGCTCCTTGCGAGTGAGACGGACACGTACCATTGAAATATGGTATGGAAGTCAGAAGTACCCTCCAAATTATCCATTTATTTTTACAAGTGAAAGATTATATAATTATCTTTGTCAATATGGTAACATATGAGTCATAACTGTCGTATGTTCATCACGTAGAAAGACTAATCTAAGTTTTCACCTATTTAATAGATTAATAGTTTATTCAGATGGTAGTCCAACCAATTGATATAGTCTTATCAACGAACATTTATGTTATATCACGATTCTCGTTTGATTGAATATATATCGAATTCGGGAGACCTTTTAAATTTCTAGATTAACCCTTATTGATGTTTTTCATGCTTCGCATGTATATATGTATGTATATATTGCTCTCTTTATCCTAGATAACACCATATACATTGTGATGTAACTCAATATATAATAAGTTGGACTACTAACCGAAAATGTTAAGATCTAATAGAAAATTCAATAACGATATTAAAACGTTGGGTATTAATTAAACAAACAAAAGATTTTGTCTTGAAAATTCTTCAAAATCTAAACGTAACTTGTTTGCTTTGGATGTATAATACATTAATTCAAATAATAATCATATATAAAGTAATATTCAAATTCCATTAAGACAATAATTAGGGAAAATTTTGTTTTTGTGATTGCATGAAATTAATTAATTATTCATAATCACTCACTCAATTATTAGTATTCAAAAGTTTTCTTGTAAAATTACTATTATTAATTAATAATAACATTAATCAATATAATACCTAGACTAGGTAGAAGATATTATAAAGTTACTTAATTACTTTCCCTCATGGGCTCATGGCTTTTACATCAATATAAATTAAATATGTACAATATAATTATAATATAATTTATAAATTATAAATTATGATTTTAATTGTCTATTAATTAAAGCTATTGGTGTTTTATCTGTCGCTTATCCCGCAAGGCTTTTTTACTATTTGAAGTCTTTGCAACACGACCACTAATACATACTATTTCGAACCTACTTTAGCTAGCTACTTGTCTCTTTTAGGACCTTAACTTTAGGAGTGTGAATGGTATTGGATTTGGATTATTAAAATAAAAGAAATAGATAAATACAAGTATTAAGAGTTGTAATAAAGACGTTTTCAATTTTTAATAAGGTTTAGGGCATCCTTGACTTTTTAGAGGCCATGTGAGAAATCTTGAAATGAGGTTCAAAAATAGTAACTTTAACTTTTTTTTTAATTTATAAATTTGTGTGATCGAAAGAACGAGACGCATATAAGATTTTATTTTTTTTCTATTCTTTCAAGTAAAAATAATAATAAGATAATGAAAACATAGTTTCATCATTTTTCAATAATTTTTTTGTTAAATCGATTTCATGGAAAAAGAATTTGGAAAAAGTTAATTTTAGTTCCATAAGTAGGCTAGGTTCAATTATCATTTACATTTTTGTTGACATTACTTGAATTTCGTTATCAACATCTACATTTTCATTATTAATGTCTATGTTCTGATTATTATTCTCCACGTTAAAACCAACTGCATTAAAAATAATTTTATTATTATCTACACTTCACATAATCACTTTGACAATCGCATATGCTACAAACGTATTAAAAATTGGGAGCTCAGTATGTGTTTATGATTATCGGTTTTGATATTTCTTATTAGTTGTTAATGTTTTGAGAAGCTTTTTGGTTATAGGCCTCACGGGTTAAAAAGGTTAAGCAAATATTTTTTGTTGTCTTTGTAATAATAATTTATTTGGAGGCCTCAAAAAACATATTTGTATATATGTATTTATATACAAGCAAATTACTTATATGCATATATACATACATATAATACACTATGTACGAAATTTGAGGGCCTAAAATTTTGGGGGTCCTATGCCGTGGCACCACTTGCACACCCTCGACCACGACACTGGTTATTTTTTAGGATTACAAAAATGTTCTTAAGAATAGTTCTAAAGGCTATCATTAACGAAATTCATCAAAATGAAATAAGACTAAAATGCAACTTTCATTACAAATACCATGATTAAATTCTATAATCACTAAATTATACTAGTAATATTTGCTCAAGTGGTACTGACACTGCAAATGCTCAGACTCCACATGTGTGATCAACATGTCAGGGGTTCAGATTCGTGCCTTAGCATATGTGGATGATTTTTGAATAGGTAATTTGCCCGGTGTTGATACATATTGCGGATGAGACGGAAGCATACCATTGAAATATGGTACGGGGGTCAGAGGTACCCTCCAAATTATTTTTCTTTTAATTTTTTTATTATCTTACTTTTAAATTAAAATAAATTAATTTGAGTTACGTTTTAAATGTGACAACTTTTGTGTTCGAGTGACTTTGACGTAAATTTTCTTTAGGGATTATTGTTTGGTTATGCGCTTAATTTTACACTCATTACTATTGTATGCGCCTAACTTTCATACCCTCTATCATATGAGGTAAACTTTTTTAAAACTCAATTGTATGCTTACAACTTTCATACTCTATATTGTATGAGGTGAACCTTTTAGATACTCTAAGTAATATGATATAAATTAGACATTTTTATAACTCTATTAGAAAAATTAAACAATAGAGTGTTTAGAATGTTCAACTCATACAATAGAAGGTATGAAAATTGAACGTATACAATAGTAATAAATGTAAAGTTAATTGCATAACGAAACAATAAATCATTTTCTTTAATATCTTGACCAATAGTAGAGTAGTTGGTAGGTTTATGAAATTCGGGTGGAACAATTTTTCAAAATTTGCCTTCATTTTTTTTCTTGTGACACAAGTTATTTGATTAGGTTGAAGATAAGATTTTTTAAACTTTTTTCCAACCGTCAAAGCTAAAATAAACATATATTAACTACTCTTCTTAATGTAAAAAGCATGTAATTTGTATGTTTATACAAACGATTAATCATTGTGGAAAATATGTATTTGATTTAAAGAAAAATATAAAAATAAATGTATACAATATGCTTTCCTAAATCAATATATGATCGGTCGTTGATCATTGTTTGAGAAAATATATGTTTTTCATTTTTCAAAAATGTAATTAGACAACTTAATATATAACTATAAAATACACAAATTATATAAATCCAATCCAATGGCCAAAAATAAATAAAAAGAAAGCGAAACCAAAAAGTATACATGGTGGCAAAGCAAAATTTTCGAAATGAATAAATTTATTTGTCAATCGATATTTTCAAACGAGATTCGTATAGTACTAGAAAATCCATTTGTCCGTTCACTTGATTCAATAAGGCTAAAAAATATCCCCATTACTCATCTAGCCAAATCATAAGTTCATAACTAGGGCGATCGATCATTCGAGTTCGAATAATTGAGTTAGTGGGTTCGGGTCATGCAGTGTTTTAGCCGATCACAAATCTACCCAAAACCCAAATTGATATATGAACAACGTCCCAATCAAAATTAGCTAAATAACTATCTAGGGGTGTTAGGTATTCAAATATAACTGAATTATCTAAATAAACTATCGAATTGAACTGGTAGGATTGGACAGTTTGTTCTTTTGAATCGAATCGGACAAAAATCGAATTAATGTATCGATTTTCAGTTTGATATTGGTTATTACGTTTAGAACTAGATAGTGCAAACAAACTGACTAGTCATTAAGAGTATATTTAATACTCCTGTTTATATACTAAATTACATGTAAATTATTCGTTTGATTAATTTTCAAATATAAAACAATATTATATAATAGGTAGTGTTAATATGTATATGCATACTAATTAAAATATATTTTTGAATTTAAAAACTAACTTCACAGATTGTAAGCTTTCAACACAACACGTAACCATTGATACACTTCGTGACATTACCCTTTCAAGAGTCAAAACAATACCCTCGTGAAGTCAACGAAAAAATCAAAATGGTTATTTTGGTTCGGTTCGCTCGACTTGATATATGTTTGGATGGATCGGATTCACATTTTAAGAACCGAAATCCAAATATATTCATATGATTTGATCGGACCCATTCATCTTATCCGGGAAGGTTTCAAATGACATGACTGCAAGGAATTTTGAATTCAAATTTAGTTTATAACTAGGGATTTATACCCGCGCTTCGTGACTTATATTTTAAATAAAACTAAATTTAAAATCGATATTTATTAGTGAGACTTTATTTTATAATAGTCATATTTAACTATTCAAACTTATCATCGTGAAACCGATATTCTTGGTTGAAATAGAAATTATAATCATCATTTATAGAAATTATAACTAGAGATTCACATTTTTTTTAATCATTTATTTTTGGTTCAAATGTTATCGATTCTATATATATTTTGAGTTAACTCGTATTTGAATACCGCTACATCGAATTTGACACAAAATAAGATGATAATAATGTTACATTAAATATTTACATATAATTGAAAAAAGTTTACACTACATAACTAGTATTACATTTATTTTAATATTTTAATATTTTAATATATTCATTATTATCTATATATGATCTATCTAATTTAGATCATGTTCAATCTCTTTTGTCGATAGTTCGATTTCACGTTATCATTTTGTCGACATAATTTAACTTATTAAAATTGTAACATACCCAATAAAGATAAAAAATTTTTTTTTTGCTTTCGTTAAGTAAATCTCATATGTGTTTATAATTATGGGGAAATAATACGTGCTGCTAAACTACACGGTTCATTAGTATTGCAAAGGAAATTGAAAGACCAATATTGTAAATATAAAGAAACTTCAAGGACTTAAAAACTGTAACTTCTATTTGAAAAAATGCTTTCAACTGCAACAAATAATTGTATAGTCAATTGCACAGATTATTTCCCTATAATTATTTCTATAATACATTCATTATTTTTTAAAAGTCCGAGTAACGAGAATAGTAAGCAAACTATTACGATAGTAGTATTAAGAAGTATAAATAAACTTAATCGATTATCATTTATATATCATTTATCTACTTTGAGTTATACATATATTTGTGACATGTTGTAAGATTTAAAAATCAAATAAAAAAATGAATAAAATGTTATTATTTAGTTGTTTTATATGTTAATTTTATGGACTATAAAATGTAAAACATGACTTTAATATTTAGATATATTTAGTAATAATTTATAATACATTAAAAAAGTTTAGAGCAATGTTCGGATTCATACACATTATCATTTGTGGATTCATTGTATAATTTTTTCCAGTAATAATTACATTGAATATTGATCGATACAACTTAAGAGTATTAGTAAATGAAATCAATATAAGGCCTACGTATTCTCCAATTACACTAATTATCGATTAATATACGAACAAAACCAATTCCACCAATGTAATAAGCGTTTTTGTTTATCTAGATAAAGATCGGTTAAAAAATTAGTTTTTATTTAAGATGTAGATTTTATAATCTCGACGCGAAGCGCGAGGAGAAAACCCACGTAGTTAATAACATGAAATATCGTCCAAAAATAAGAATCGTTTGTGCCATTTATATTTTGGGAACAGACAGAGGAGCAGGGGCAAGGAAGAGAGACTATTTTGCAATTTTAACAAAGTTATGGACCTGCCGGAAAAATTGTCCGAAAAAATACCCGTTAATTTTCTAAAATTTTGTTCAATCAAAAAACTTTTTTGTAATGCAAGATTCAGTAATAAAGGCTAAAGAACGTAAGATGCAGTAAACATGTAATAGTAATTTTTTTAAATTTAAAAATAAAACCAAGTAAATAAGATGCAGTAAAATAAGTATAAGTGATTTTTTTTATTTCAACAAATAAAATGTGAAAAAACATAAGATGCAGTAAAAAGGTAGTAGTAATTTTTCGATTTCAAAAATAAAATCAAACCTGTCGAAAAATCATAAAAAAATACTAAAAATCATAAGATGCAGTAACTAATATATACAAGATGTAGTAAACAAAGTACTAACACAAATATACATCTATTGCATTTAAGATGCAGTAATGTAAGATGCTGTCGCACCCCCAAATTATGATGCAGCGGAAGTCGGGTCGGGGCGCGACTAATCAGAAATCATTACACAAAGTCACAACGAACGACCACTATATGCGTCGTTTTGAAAACTGTACAAAAGTATTACATTGATAAGCCAAATGTTTACACAAATTTCTGAGTTCGCGAATAGTTCTAGAGATTCTAATACATAACTAATATTACAAAATAGTAATGTAAGGAAAATCTCCGATGTTTGTAAATCATGCGACTCGAGGTATTGTGTCCTGGAGTAATCCTACTCCTGTTGTGAACCTGAGAATACATACTAAAATGGTCAACAATAATGTTGGTGAGTTCATAGGTTTAGATATCAAAATATAAATGTGAACCACGAGATTTCCATGTTTGTTTGTATCGCAAAACTACGATAAATAAATGTATACTACTGCCATGAGCTCATAGTCCGAAGCTTAACCAATATGAGTTTGCCTCCTGCAGATGCCTAATCCAGAACATCCGTATGAACAAATAATAAAGCGCCCGTTTGACCAGTTAGAGCTACTAACCCGGACGGGGATGGTCAATCCCAAATAGATCTATTCTTCAAATATCGCGCTAAGATCCATAGTAACGAAACTATGATGTGTAGAGGTCTTTTGTGTAGATTATGAAAGTGAAACTCATGCAATCCGTATATGTGTTTTCTGTACTCGTGTTCATGAAAATTGTGCATGTATTCTCACCCCAATAGTTAAAACAGTAAAAGTGGGGCTATGAGACTCACCTGAGTCTTGAAAGCGAGCGTTTAAGTTAATAAACGTTTATCCAAAATGTAACCTGCTAGCGCCCTAAACGCACAGGGTTATGAGTAAGTGAATGTCTCAAAAGATCATTCATGCTAGTTGTCCACTCAACTAGTTATGTCCAAGTGTTTGTTTATCGTTCGCGTTTTAAAAAAAATATATGTATGGCCCGTTGGTGATATTTTGTGAAAACACAGATTTGATGAATTATGTTACGCATTTTCTACTTTCCGGTTTTGGGTTAGTTGATTAGTGCGACAAGGGGGAGGGGGGTGAAGCCCCTGAATGACGGGGGTCGGGGGGCGGAGCCCCTGGTAGCGGGGTCCAAGGGGCAGAGCCCCTAGCTGGGGTCGAGCTTGTGTTCTTAGCGACACAAAGGCTTGTGTCGCTATGTGCGACACTAAGGTATTATGCGACACAAAGGCTTGTGTCGCTATGTGCGACACTAAGGTATGGTGTCGCTAGCTTTGGCGACATAGAAAGTAGTTGGCGACACAAGGTTTTGTGTCGCTAGTTTTGGTGACACAGAGGCTATTTTACGACACAAGGTTTGTGTCGCAATAGCTTTGGGCCATCTGCGACACAGACGGGCTGATGTGTTTTCCTTGTTCGGGGACTTGATCAAATGTGCTCGGTTTGACCCGAAACTTTTAGGGAAGTCTTAAATATGTTCTTAGAGCTTAGGAAAATTATCATTACGTTCCGTGGTTAACCCGAAAGTGTCGTTATATATTTATTGCAAAAACAGTCCATGGGTTTATTTTCTCAGTTTTTGGGTCGTTTTCGGGGCTCGTTTTGGCTAACCAAAGCTTCGAATAAAAATCCAAGAAAAACACAGTTGTTCATACATGTCTTAGATACTTCCAGTAAATTTTTCATAATTTTTGGTCGAGTATAACTC
The DNA here is from genome assembly GCA_963930675.1 of Gnaphalium uliginosum. Lineage (NCBI taxonomy): Eukaryota > Viridiplantae > Streptophyta > Magnoliopsida > Asterales > Asteraceae > Gnaphalium > Gnaphalium uliginosum. The sequence continues at coordinate 43,717,513 of OZ005685.1, read as the reverse complement.
ACGAAATCGTCCGAGGATCAGACAGGGGTCCAGTAGGTCGGTTTTTGGACCTTTGCTCAGTGTTTGGTCTATATCTCACGATTTACAAAACTTCAGAAAAAGTGCAAGTACAACTTTGAAAGGTAACAGAAAGTGTGAACTTTTCCAAGTGGTTTCAGTCGATTTGAATTTGTAGATCTCGAGATATGCTTTCTCAAAGTTGGTCCAATTTTCTGTCCAAAAGGACAGTCAGGATACCTCTTTTTGTAAAATCGTTTTCGTATATCAAATGACCTCAGAAAAATACCAAACCACTTGGGTTCGAAAGTAGACTCCTTGAGCTTGATTTTAGACTCAAGAATCGCTCGATTTGGTTAAGAAATGAGTTAGACATCATGTGTTAAAGTCGGGTTAAGTTTTTATCCGGTGGTTAATAGTTTTATCCGAAAGTTTTTAGCATTATCTTTTGGTTTTCGGTTTAGATCTTGGACATAATTAGCATAAACGAACTTCTAACATGTATATTAACATTATCCAAGGAAGATAAACAAGATTTGAAGGAATTCTTACAAAGAAAACTCGATCTAAAGCCGAAATGAGGAAGAAAGGGGCTGCTGCGAGCGTTTCTTGTTTCTTTGTTCGTTCTCCTTCTTCTGGGTGTTGTAAATGATGGAGATGGTGGCTAGATCTTCTTGGAAGAGGCTGTGGATGATGGTTGTGGTGGTGGGATGTGGTTGGGGATTGAGAGATTAAGGGATTGAGAGAGAAAAGGGAGGTTAGTGTGTGTAAAATGAAGTTTGTAATGGTGTGTGAATATCTTAAGAAAATGAATGGGCCAAGGGGTGTTGGGCCGATTTGGGCCTGGCTGGGCTGACTTTGGGCTTGGCCCAATGTTGGTTCTCGGGCTCGCGTCTTGCTCCTCGATTTCGTGTTACGTTATTTGGTCGGTTAAACGTAAATCGCGTGTTTTAAAATTTATTTGTTAACGTTTACTTTTCGCGTGTTGTTTTCGATACATACTTGCTATTTTAAATTGATCAAACATGTTTAAATGTTTTATTGGACCTTTTCAAAACATTTTACGGGTTTCTTTCGGTGTCAGTTTCGATTTGCGCATTTTCGTCGCGTACGATACGTTCTATACGAAACGTAAAACGTTTTAGATATTATCGTAATAATATAGGTTAAATAACAATTATTTGTCATAATTATGTTATTTAATAAAATGTTTTTCACCAACGTCCATATTTATTGTGTCGGATTCCATCCGATCGAATTCGCGTAATTTAAAATTGGTTACGTACGTGCGTATAATACAATATATACAAAGTGTTACCGTAATTAGTCATATTTCACACTAATTACAAGTAGTAATTACCTATCTTAGGTATAAATGATGGCCTAATTTGCCGGGTGTCACAGATGCAGGATATAGTTGATTTTTTTCCAGATCTAAAAGTAGATCTAGATCTGAAAGTAGATCTACTTTTCAGATTTACTTTTTAAATGTAGATCTACGAATTTTCAGATCTTTTTCCTCTTAGATATAAGTGTTTTTACAAAGTGGTGGTGTTGTCAAGATGATGATGTAAGTGGTGGTGGTGACGGTGGAGCGACGGGAGAAGATGGAGAAATGACCACGGTTGGTTACGTCCGGTGGAGGCCGGTTCACCAATGGTGGTGGCTCGCATCTCAACTCTCCGGCCACAAAATTCGCCGTCGTTTCTCCGGTGACGGTGACGGTGGAGCGGCGGTGGTGAACGTTGCGGAGATGGTGGTGGACGGTGGTGGTGGTGGTGGTGGTGTGTTAGTGTGCGAGTGTTTGTGTGTGTTAGTGTGTGAATTGAGAGAGTTTGTGTGTGTTTTTGTGAAGAGAGAAAGAGTAGGTGCCATAGTTGACCCTTCCATGTTAACTTTGTAAAATTTGCAAGTTAGTATCTCCGCTTAAAAATAATTGCAAACTAGTTTCTGTGACGTAGCATAATCTGCACCATTGATCTCGAAAATGAACGGTCCAGATCTTATGCCCCTCCTTACCCTCTTAAAAGTTTATGCCTCTTTGATCTCAAACCTTATATTTTTATGATTTTAGAATATTTTATATATAATATGTATATAATCAATAGTATAGGGGTCTTTATGTAAAGTCATTTTAAAAATAGAGGCCGTCAACTAAATAATCGATAATTCAGGGGCTTTTATGTAAAACCTGAAATACCTTTGTTTTAAGGGTGGAAAAACTTGCATGCAGTGAGGCTTGAAGACTCGACCTTTAGTATAAATTTAGTATAAATGACACATGCCAATCGACTAAGCCACCCACCTACTTTTGTTGAAATATCACATTTCTCTATAATAAAACACGTGGCAAAAACTAAATGGTGAAGTTACTACTCATTTAGTTCTAAATTGTTATTATTTATTTATAATTATAATAACTAAATTGTTCAAAAATCTATTTAAAACACTTTAGTCTTTTATATCGAGTTATATTCAGATAAAAAGTTTCATATTCATGATATTTGGACTAAGTTATTGAATAATTAGATTAGAATTTTATTTGAATGTTTTAATTTTAATTGAAATGAAATATGAAGTAATGTTCAAAGACACATCCTTATTCGGATTTCGGTAAAGCCCACTAAAAATTATACAAAATCAAATCGAAACAATAATTCAATTCAAATAATCAAACGTATCGGGCTATAATATAGATATCCAAAATGATTCACTTGTTGACCTTATAACACGTAAGAATTCCCATTTTAATCACATTATTGTCATCCAGTGTATATTACTAAATTCTCTCTTCTATCACTTTCTAATTTTCTTTAATTAAAGTGACATCGTTACTTTATTAATTAATTAAACACCTATATAATTATAATTTATTTTTCCTTCATCCCGAAATTATAGTTCACGTTTCTTTTTATTTGTCTCAATTTAATTGTCTACTTACATAAATAGATATGAAAGTTTAATTGTAATTACTATATTACCATCACCTAAAATTAATATTACAAATTTTAAAAGAAACGATAATTAAAACTGCCATCCTTAATAAAACAATAATGATTATGTCATTTATATTTATATTTATTTATTTTTATAATTATATATTTATATAAAACGTTATAATCATAATCTTAATCTTAATCTTATTTAAAAGCATCTTCGAATCTCTGTTTTTAGCTACGAAATAAAAATGTCCCTCTCTCACCTCTACAAACATATACATACACATTCACATATACATACAGCCACCGCGTGTTAGTTAGTTTCAAATTACAGCTACTAATTTATCACAAATTCACGTTCAATTTTCATTTCTAACAAAATTTTTAATTATGAAAGGCGGTGGACGTCACGAACGCCGGTGGGCGTCCGACACCATACCGGACAATATGTTATCCGGAGGTTCATCACCGGCGTACACAGACACGTCATCAATTAATCCTAATGAAGAATTTGTAGAAGTCACTTTAGATCTTCAAGATGACGACACTATCGTATTGCGTAGCGTCGAACCAGCAACAGTTATTCAAATCGATCATGAATTCGGTAACGATACACCGTCGTCGTCTCGATCACCGTCAACGATACGACGTAGTTCGTCTAATCGATTGCGTCAGTTTTCACAGGAGTTGAAAGCTGAAGCTGTTGCGAAAGCGCGGCAGTTTTCGATGGAATTGAGACGGTTTTCGTGGAGTTACGGACACGCGTCACGTGCTACGTCGTCTTCAACAACGCAAAACGGCGTCGTTGGAGGTGGTAATGGTTTGGATTCTGCGTTGGCGGCACGTGCAATGCGTAGGCAACGTGCGCAACTTGATCGAACGCGTTCTGGTGCTCATAAAGCACTTAAAGGACTTCGATTCATTAGTAATAGTAAAATTAATGGAGTTGATAGATGGAATGAAGTTGAGAGTAATTTCGATAAGCTTTCGAAAGACGGATTTCTATATCGTTCCGATTTCGCACAATGCATAGGTTTTTAACCTATTTTCGTTTAGTTCTTCTTAATTTTAATAAGTTTTAATAAAAGAAAAATTATATGAACTACCGGTAACTGTATGCAGAATGCGAACTATATATTAAAGATATGATTAATTAATCATTTGTTTTAATATGAAGGTATGAAGGATTCGAAGGAATTTGCGCTTGAAGTTTACGATGCGATTAGTAGAAGACGGAGATTAAAAGTTGATAAGATTAGTAAAGAGGAATTATATGAATATTGGACTCAGATTACCGATCAGAGTTTCGATTCTCGTCTTCAGATCTTTTTCGACATGTACGAATTTTCGATTAATTCTTCATTATTAATAAAAAATAATTATAATATTTGAAACACATATATTGTTACACAGGGTGGACAAGAATGAAGATGGAAGAATAACGGAAGAAGAAGTTAAAGAGGTAATTAACATTGTTCGTATAATAATTATAATTATATTATTTATTTAGTTTAAACTTGTCATTTTAATTAATTTAATTGAACTTTCTCATTGAAAAATTCAAACATGTTCTGGTATTTTTGAACAGTTGAATGAATTATTTTTGGGGGTGGGTTGAGAAGGGTGGCGAAGTGGTTGAAGCCTTTTTCTGTTTCACAAAATCTTTATGCATGTGTTTTGAGTTGATTTGGTGGTCATTCCTGTTTTACACAATCTTCCTACCACCTACATAAATATTCTTCGTTTAGCATTCAATTTTTTGCAATGATTCAATTATTTTTCTTAAAAATTGTTACTTTGAGATTGAAGTAATAATACATGTTAGTTACTAAAATGCAGTAAATTTAGTTTACCTCTTATTTGAGATCTTCCACTCAGATGCTTACTCAATACATATTTATATATAAATAAAAATATACCTAAAAAGGTTTTTAGTTGATGCTATCTAAGATTTACTAAACAAACAATAAATCTTAATTCTATAATATTAATTAATTAATTGACATATTTTGATTTATTTGTTTATGTACATGCAATAGGAGTAACATTCTTTTTAATAAAGAATAGAATAAATACAACAGTTTCTGCAAATTCACATGCCTTACAAGAAAGGAAACTAGTGTCCACAAGTGTGACATAACCTATATATCCAAACATGTGCTATGAAAATATTCCAGTACCATTTACAACCTACTAAAAGCCTTCAAATTCCCTTTTTAACACAAATTCTCCCTATCTTTATATACCAGATTCAGAATTATTGTTACCATATACTTAAAAATGTATACCCTGATATCAAAATGGCAAAATGGATAAAAGTTCATCTATATTCCCTGTGCATTTTAATTTCCACAAAAAGTACATATATATGGAAATACTCTTTCCGTCACACTTAAAATGTCCATAATACTATTTTAGTTTGTCCAGTTATAAGTGTCTACTTTAATGTTTAACCAATTAAAAAAAAAATTATCAGGTACAGACGATGTTGACGATGTTTGATTGGTGAAAATTTTAGTTGGTGAAATTTTTTTAAATTATTTTGATTGGAACGCAGGAAGTATTACAATAAGAAGTCTACTTCAATTTAATGGTAATTCATTATCATTAAAATAAATATATATGAGGGAGTTGGTGAGGACTTTTTCATAGTAAAAAATTTAAAATTTATAATTCCAGTTTGAATAAGAAAAATGAATTGATTGAATTGAACAGATCATAATGCTAAGTGCGTCAGCAAACAAGCTATCAAGATTGCAAGAACAAGCGGAAGAGTATGCAGCTTTAATAATGGAAGAATTGGATCCTGAAAGACTTGGCTACATTGAGGTACGTGTGGGCTCCACTTTTCCATTTTCATTTTCTTTTTAATTTAAATTTTAGTTTTAATTTTAAGTAGCTTTCATCCCGTTTCCACTCCCCATTATAAAATTTTCCTTAATTCCTTTTCACATTACTTACTTGGTTTGTCATTAAAAGCAAAGTCTATCTTTACATGCATAATAATAATAATAATACTAAATAATTAGCCATCACAATTTATTTAAATATAATAATATTTACAATTATTATGTTAGTTATTTACGTTTAAATGACATGTGTAAAGAAATAAAGCGGTTCAAAAGAACGAATAATCTCACTGATTCATATTTGCATTCTAATAAATATTTAATTAAGGTAGATTGTTGAATGATTAGTGTCCTTTTAAGTTTTAACCCTTTTTCCCATAGCATTTTAAAGTGTACGTTGATAGATCTCCTACTAATTATTACTTTTTGATTATAATATTATTATATTATTATTATTATAAAATATAAAAGATGTCATTATTTAAGTCATCTATTTTCACACGTCTTTTATCTAATTTGTTTTAACTAATGACATGTAAAGAAATTAAATACTAATTTGATATTATTATTACATTATATGGAAGAAATTAAATTCTACTTCATTTAAAACGCAAGTGGAGTAGCAACTATTTAAAAATTGAAAGTAAACTATTAATTATTTATTTTAATTAACCAAAAACAGAAAAACAAAAATAAAATAAAATAAAAAGAGTGATACAGAGCTGGCTGCCGTTTGGGACATTTGACTTGGAACTTAATAAATTTAATAATGTGAGCTAGGTGTCTGCTTAGTAAAAACTATATAAAAACAAAATAAAAAACGTTATATTTATATTTATTAGAATAATAAATTGTTAAATTAAATAGAGTTCATTAAAACCAGTGAAGTAATCTTCATACCCGACAAAAGTATATTAATTTTAGTAATTTAAATCAAGTGGTGTATGTTAGTTTTTTCAAAGTCAGTACCGAGTGGTTAGGCAATAAAGCACGTACTAATTATGATGAGATTAAATTGTTGTTCAACTGTCCCACGAACAATTAAGGTTTTTGGAATCCACATTCTCTTTTGGTTGTTCAACTGCTGTTTTTATTAAAAAAAAAAAACAAAAAATTGTAGAAAATTATCCAGAATATAAGACAATTTTTTTATTTTATTTTATTAAAATTTTTGTAAAGGTGAATTACTATCTCTATAAAATAATAATTAATCTATTCACATGTGTTATGTGAAGATCAATCAAGTTTAAGACTTTTAATTAACCAAGTTTATGACAAAAACATGTTAATCTTATGGCTCAACAATACAAAGATTTTTCATTTTTCATATCATTCTTTTTTATTTTATTTTATTTGTTTTCCACTTAGTTCCCATGCTTCATCTCAGCATGTTGACACATGTTAAGCCAGGTTGCTATCCTGATAGTGCACATTATATGTTCCCATCATGAAATTTGTTGTATAGTCCCCAATTTACGCGTATTCTCCACTGTGCCATGTGTTTAAAGTAGTCAACCATATATTCTTATCATCAATAGCATAAATTAAAAAAAAAAAAAAAAAAATCCAAATATCTAAATTGTACACTGAGCATTTACTAGTGTACCATAACCCTTGGACTTTAATTTTACAGGATGGTCACTCTTCACATTTATGTAGACAAAACATCAATAGCAAATAGTTTCACTTTTGATAATTGTCCTAAGTATATTAACTTAAACATTAAATAGTACCTAAACTTTGATTAATACTGTTTCATTATCTTATTCGCTAAATGTTTGATAACCGGTAACGCTGACCGCTGACCGATTTTCATTAGTATCTTATTAACTTTACAAATTGACTTTTTGTTATGATGTACCAGCTATGGCAGCTAGAAACACTTCTCTTGCAAAAGGACACTTACCTAAACTACAGTCAAGCCTTGAGCTACACAAGCCAAGCATTGAGCCAGAATCTACACGGATTGAGAAACCGTAGTCCTATAAAGAGAATGAGCTCGAAATTCGTTTATTATTTACAAGAAAACTGGAGGAGACTTTGGATTATTAGCTTATGGATTTTAATTATGATTGGTTTATTTCTTTGGAAATACTTTCAATACAAACAAAGGGCTGCATTTGAAGTTATGGGCTACTGCGTTCTCACGGCTAAAGGCGCAGCCGAAACTTTGAAGTTCAATATGGCTATTGTTCTCATGCCTGTGTGTAGGAACACCATAACTTGGTTGAGGTCCACCAAGTTGTCTTATGTTATACCCTTTGATGACAATATCAACTTTCACAAGGTTTGACTTAAGCATCATTTACTTATTTACTAGCACTTCATTCAGAGGATGCAAAATGGGTGGGTCACATGTATGATATATCATGCAACAGGCTAAAATGAGTTTGGGTTAAAAAATGTGCTTTCTGCATTGGTTAAATGGGTCAGTAGTGCTGAGCTGACTAAAGACACTTTTTTCCATTTCTAAGAGTATATATTTTTAAAGTATATAAATAGTCCGTGTGTTAAAGGTGATCATTATAATAATAATTACTTTATTACAATACCGATACTATCCTTTGTATAAGGTGATTTAAGAGATTGTATGCTAAAAAAGTATGCCATGTAAACTTTTAACCCATTCTGCCATTCAACCCATTTGACCTGTTTAACCCGTTAAAGGTAAAGCATAACCCATATACCATTGGATGATAACGTCAACTTTAACTTGCTTATGCAGACTATTGCTGCAGCTGTTGTAATAGGTATAATACTCCATGCCGGTAACCATTTGGCATGTGATTTCCCGAGGCTTATAAACGAAGATGAAAATGACTATGGTCTTAAGATGAGCCAATTCTTCGGTGAAAATAAACCAAGTTATGTAGCCCTTGTTCGAGGGGTGGAGGGTGTAACCGGAATTATAATGGTGGTATGCATGGCAATTGCATTCACACTTGCGACTAGATGGTTTCGGAGGAGTCTAGTGAAGCTACCAAAGCCATTTGATAGGCTCACGGGATTTAATGCCTTCTGGTATTCACACCACCTCTTTGTTATTGTGTACATATTGCTCCTAGTCCATGGGTGGTTCCTTTATTTGGTCAAGAAATGGTACAAAAAGACGGTATAGTTGCTAACTTATTACATTTTACTTGAACGAAAGAAGGTACATTGTGTTTTAGATCATAACTGGGACATGATATGATTGCAGACTTGGATGTATATTGCATTTCCTGTTCTGTTATATGCAGGGGAAAGAACTCTCAGATATTTCCGATCAGGCTCCTATACTGTCCGGATACTAAAGGTTAGATATTATACCATGGATTTTCAAAAACCTATAGGTGGATAAATGGGAGGGTTAGATTGAAAGTCAAAGCGGGTTCAGGTCAAAATAGTTATTTTTTTATATGTTAAAATGGATCGGGTTGGGTTGAGTATCAGATATTCAGATACCCTTTTTGTCCAATTTTTTCTTATATATAATTCGTTAGTGGATCAATATAATTAATAAAGTTATCTTATTTTAAGAATAGTCTATTTTTGGTATATGTAATTTAGGATATTTTATGCATAAAAAACACATTTGGGTAACTTTTAGGCCGTTTGACCCATTTCGTTTTAAGCTATGTTTTTATTTTACGGGACCCTAAATTGTACATGAGTCGAATTGAAACCTCTACAAAAATTTACTATATTTTTGTGAAGTTTTTCATTATTGTAACAAAATTCAGGTTGCAATTTATCCTGGTAACGTTCTCACATTGCAAATGTCCAAGCCTCCCCAGTTTCGGTATAAGAGTGGACAATACATGTTTGTCCAATGCCCAGTTGTATCTCCATTTGAATGGTAATTAACGACTTCTACGAAAGCTTTAGCATACAAATAATGGTGAAATGGATACTTATTATGTCATGATTACATTACTTTTCAGGCATCCATTTTCAATCACGTCCGCTCCAGACGATGATTATCTAGCCATTCACATAAGGCAGCTAGGTGATTGGACACAAGAACTAAAAAGGGTATTCTCAGAGGTCTGTGAACCACCTATGGCTGGTAAAAGTGGGCTGCTCAGAGCCGATGAAACTACCAAAGCAACGTATATATTCATTTAGCTACTCTACTTTATTACAACAACAGTGGCCAAAATGGACGGATCAATGGGTTGGCTAATGGGTCAAAACGGGTACTTTTTAGTACTGCGGAAACGGGTCGGGTTGGAATGACCTATACACACTTTTACGTTCACCTTTTTCAAATTTCTAGGATTACTTAATGCGTAACTATAATTACAAAGATAATCTTTGAGTAATAATAATTTAGGAATTTATATGCATTAAAATAGACTTTGGGTAATGTGGGTAATTTGTTGATTTGCCCCGTTTAAAATAAAAAAATTCAAATTAAGTAAATTGATCAAAATTGTCACCTCTAATTACCACATAAATTGGTCATATATGTATTTTATTTTTTATATCATTTACTTGATATCAGCTTGCCGCGACTGTTGATTGACGGGCCATATGGCGCTCCAGCACAAGATTATCGTAAATATGATGTTCTCTTGCTTGTTGGACTTGGCATAGGAGCAACACCTTTTATTAGTATTCTTAAGGATTTACTCAACAACATTGTTAAAATGGAAGAGCTGGAAGTAAGTTACTAATTAAATTTTGTGTACAACTTCCCCTTAATGTCGTTTATGCACCCATTCTTAAAAATTGATTTTGTACTAGGATTCAACATCAGGTCATAGTAGACGGTCGGATCAGAGTGCGGGTAGTGCTGACTCATCCTCTCATGGTAAAGTTTCTCCAAGAAAGAAGAAAATTTTGAGGACAACAAATGCTTACTTTTATTGGGTAACTAGAGAACAAGGTTCATTTGATTGGTTCAAAGGGGTCATGAATGAAGTTGCTGAGCTTGATCAACGGGTATAATAAGCCTATAATCTTTCATGATTTAATATTAAAAAGTTTCAATTACATTTCTGGAAAGTGCATGAATATGTGTTTTTTGCAGGGTGTCATAGAAATGCATAATTATTTAACCAGTGTGTATGAAGAAGGCGATGCTCGATCAGCTCTCATCACTATGGTACAAGCTCTTAATCATGCCAAAAACGGCGTTGACATTGTCTCTGGCACACGGGTAAGATGTCATTTATATATGATACATAGGTCCTATCATAAACCGTCAATTTCGTAGAAATTTTGCCATTGAGTCCGTCTACATTGCCTTACACATTTTGTTCATGGGGCGACGTGTGTGGACTGGTTAAAGTTGCCGTTAATTAATGTTTTGTGAGAATTATCATTAGATAATATCATTTAAAAGGTTCATTAACAGGTAAGGACACATTTTGCAAGACCAAATTGGAAGAAAGTTTTCTCCAAAACTTGTACAAAACATGCTGGTGCTAGGATAGGTAAGTTGACCAATATAGTTTTGAACTTTTGATATGATTATATTATTTTGTCACATAAATTTAAAGCCATTTTGGTTACTCTTTGAGTACAGGTGTGTTCTATTGTGGTGCACCAGTACTAGCCAAGGAACTGAGTAACTTATGTCATGAGTTTAACCAAAAAGGTTCAACCAAATTTGAATTTCACAAGGAGCATTTTTAAGGTGGTTAATAAGTACACCAATCACCAATGTACATGTACAGCTATAGTTAAGAAAGGAGGACAATTTTGTTTCATGGTAGACATAAGAGCATCCTTTGTTGATGAGATGACATACACCAAGAATTTGAAGTTAGAAAAAAGGGAATTGTCTTGTGTGGCTACCCTACACGTGGCAAGAATCGAGAGGCGACAGTTGGCGTGATGTGAGTGGTGGGATCCACCACCACCATCCATCTAGAAGGTTGACATTTGGAAGGGGGGCAAAATGGGTTGAAGTAGGACAGGTATCTATTGGATGGATATGAATATATATGATTCTTCTAAAGGATTGATTGTATTTGTAGTTGTTGTAGTGATGAATAGGACTCCCACCTTGAATTACTATTGACTTCTTTTTGATTTTTTCATACAAATCTTGTACACAAACATTTCTGTACTTTGATCATATAATTGTATTTAAAAGATCATTATATCAGAAATTCATATCTTAAAAGTACTATGTTTAAGAAATGTCAAATGTCAACTTTTAATATGATATTATTTTATATTTATATTACTTATTAAAAATTTCAATGAGATGGATAAAAGAATAATTATGTTGTATCGTGTGATTAATAAGGTTGTACACTACATGTAGAGATGAACAAAAACCGGGTTGGCCCCAACCCGACCCAACCCGGAAACCCGACCCGATTTTTAGTCAACAAAGAGAAACCGGGTTTTGACCAAACCCGATCCGAACCCGACCCGATTTTAAACCTAAAAAACCCTACCCGATCCAACCCGGGTTGAAACCGGTTTGAAACCGGTTCGGGTTGAAAACCCGGTTCCAACCCGGTTTTTTATAAAAATGTATATTTTTTCGATCGTTGAGCGTTTTAGGGAAAAACAATGTATTTTTTGATTTTTTTTCATTGAATTCATAAAACATTAGTAATGGAAACATAATTGATCAATAACTTAACCAAAAGGCTTCTAAATCTTCTTAAAAATATTATTGAATCCAAAAACTCTATATAATTCAAATTTTTTCGAGCGTTAAGCGTTTTAGGGAAAAACAACGTTTGGGCCAAATTTTTTTCATTGAATTCATAAAACATTAGTAATGGAAACATAATTGATCAATAACTTAACCAAAAGGCTTCTAAATCTTCTTAAAAATATTATTGAATCCAAAAACTCTATATAATTCAATTTTTTTCGAGCGTTAAGCGTTTTAGGGAAAAACAACGTTTGGGCCAAATTTTTTTCATTGAATTCATAAAACATTAGTAATGGAAACATAATTGATCAATAACTTAACCAAAAGGCTTCTAAATCTTCTTAAAAATATTATTGAATCCAAAAACTCTATATAATTCAATTTTTTTCGAGCGTTAAGCGTTTTAGGGAAAAACAACGTTTGAGCCAAATTTTTTTCATTGAATTCATAAAACATTAGTAATGAAAACATAATTGAACAATAACTTAAACAAAGTCGAAATCTTCTTCATATTCTTTATAAGTCTTCATAAGTCTTCATAATCTTCAACTTATATTAATCTTCAATTCTTCAAAAGTCGAAATCTTCTTCAGAGGTAGCCTCGCGCGAAGCTTGATCAAGAGCAATTTCTTCGTCGGAAAGTGATATTACCATGCCCTCTTCCACCTCGATATTATGTATATCTCCTTCGTATTCCATTTCACCTTCAAGACTTGAAACATTTTGTATACGTTCAACGGCGTCTAAGTGATCCTTCAAGCAAATACACATCTCTAAGGAGGCCGGCGTGAGTCTTGTTCTTCGTATAGATAATACCCTGCCACTAAGAGAAAATGCGGATTCCGAAGCTACCGTAGAAGCTTGGACGGTTAGTAAATCTCGGGCCATGATGGCTAGAACGGGAAATTGAGATTCCCTCTCTTTCCACCAAGCCAAAATATCAAATTGTTCGAACTCATTAGGTAGAATAGTGGACAAAAAATCCGTTGAGGTATACCTCCCATATTCGCTAGTCGTTTGGTTACCTTCACCCCTTGCCCGTTTATGGTTTTCTTGTCTTAAACTATTATATAAGTTAAGCATTGCATTGTTGGAAGAAGATGAACTAAACGTTGTGGAAATCGAACTAACCGGCACATTTATTGTTGAACTATATTTTTGAAAATATACGCCAAATAAATCTTGTAAAGAACTCTTAAAAAACGCTTTTGTATTATCGGAAAACATTGGGTTCTCTTCATTCAAATCCAAATTGTGACAAACATTATCGATAAGCATTTCCACCCCGGTGGTGTTCAAACACGGGTTCATTGCGGCGGAACAAGTAATTACCGGTGGCATTTCTCGAAAATATTTTTTTAGTTTTTCTTTCATGGGAGCCACCATCTTTTCAAATAAAGCACCTTCATATTCGTATTCGTTTAATTTTGAAGTCAACAACCAAATTTGATTAAGTACCAAATGACTAGTGGGATAATAAACACCCGATAATAAAGTAGTCGCGGTTTTGAAAACTTTGAGCAATTCGGTTAACTTTTTAATAACCTCCCAAAATTCTATGGGAAATGGTGTTGCAAGACCTTTTTGAACAAGGTTATCATGAAAAACTTGTAATGTATCACGTTGGCGTAAACCACATACAAACATATAGTAGGTCGAATTCCATCTAACGGGCATGTCCCAATTAGGGGTTAAAAAAATGGAATCCGTTTCCTTACACAATCTCATATAAGCTTTGTATCTAATTTTACCCTTTTGAAATATGTCTTGTAACATAGTTTTATACGCCAATTTTACGGCGTCTATTTCTTCAACCGCTAGTCCCGCTTGCACAATCAAGTTAATGATGTGTGCAACACATCGACTATGATAAAAGATGCCCTTCAAAGGTGGTCCGTATTTTAGTATTAATTTTGAAACGGCGAGTGTATTATTACTCGCGTTATCAAAGGATATTGAAAAAACCTTTTCTTGTAATTTAAACGTTTTAATTACATATCGTAACATGTAAAATAAGTTTTGACCCGTGTGAGGATATTCAAAGTCTTCAAAAGCAATGGTACGTTTCATCATTTGCCAAGTTACGGGATCAACCCAATGTGCGGTAACACAAAGGTACGAACCGGGCAAACCATGAGGAGCCGACCAAACGTCGGTTGTTAATGATACACTTGTATTTAAGTTTTCAAAACCGATTATTAGTTGTTTTTTAGCTTCTTTCCACAATTTAAGGGCATCACGTTTAAGAGTAATACGACTTACATGATTATATCGCGGTTGAAGGGTATTTTGAATCACCCTAGTAAGTCGAGGGTTGTCGAAGTGGTTGAACGGCAAAGCTTCTTGAATCACAAAACCCGCAAAAGCTTCTCGACACCGTTCCGCTTCGTATGTAAATATAGCTCCATCTCGTGACATAGAAGCTTGACCACTTGCTTCCGGATTGGTTTTGAGTCCCACACAATACTTTTCTTTATGATGTTTCAACGTTGTGTTGGAGTCGGCTTTTAAAAATTTCCCACATCGTTTACAATGTGCCTTAGTCGTACCATCCGACAACAACACTTTGTCGTATAAATCCCACACCTCCGGATTTCTTTTGTTAACCAATTTTCGAACAATCGTTGGTGAACTTGAAGAACCAACACCGAAGGAAGAGGAAGAAGATTGATTTGCCATTTGAGAAATAAGAATTTTGTATGCGTTTTGAGAGCGTTTTGAGTTTGTATGAGTGTTTGAATGTTGTGATTGAACCTAAACTCAAGGTTTGTATATATAGTAAACTTGGAATGGCAAAATGGTAAAAAAAAAAAAAAAAAAACGGTCAAAAAACGGTCAAAAAACGGCTAGGAAAAAAAACCGGGTTGAAAACCGGTTTTTGAAACCGGGTTGGAAAAAACCGGTTCGGAACCGGGTTGTAACGGATAAATCGCAAACCGGTTTGTACCCGGCGGGTTCCAGAAAACCCGAACCGGGTTGGGTCAAACCCGGGTTTGACCGGGTCGGATTTTCGGGTTTTTTCGGGTTGGGTTTCGAACCCGGTTTTTTTGTGCATCTCTAACTACATGTAACTTTTTCAGTTAAAGTTTGGGTTTTTAAGATGGTCCAGAACTCCAGTTTAGACTATTTTTACTAAACACTCCATATCTAAAGTAATAGATTCTTTCCAAGCCTATAAGGCCCAACCCATACTAATTTGGGCCCAAACCATTACTCTGCCCAGTGACCTTGGGTTATGTTCGGCTTTTATAACTTTAAACTCATTTTAAGTTTGGGTTTGTATAGGAGGACTATGGGCTTCTTTCCTTTTTTTTTTTTTTTTTTTTTTTTTTTTTTTTTGAGATTATTTAACTGTCAAGTATTAAATGAAATAATAAATTTTGTAACACTTAAAATAAAACTGATAGTGAAAAAGGTAGGCTAGAATGTCCTGTTTAGTCAATTTATGTATTCTTTTCAAATCATAATTATATAATATTATCATTACTCAGACATCTAGTAATATGGTTCTTAAATTAATAAAATATCGAATTATGTAACTATTTTATTTAATATATACACATAAAAAATTTATGTCTTATAAGTATTCATAAATTAAGAATACTTTTATGTCGATAGTTATTATGCCCCCAAGTTAAGCTAAGAATATTCAAGTTGATTCATTGGGAGATCTAAATCACTGTCACATGATGTCATGATTATTATTATTTTTATTTAATTAAATGAAAATAGAAAATAAAAGTAATAAAAATTGAGGTGGTGGGAGGGAGGGTGGGAGGCACGTGAGAGAAACCCATAAAGTTAAGAAATTGTGATTATGATTTTGTGATAGCAACTTTGAGGGGACAAACTTGTCCCCATTTACATCATTTCCACTCACTTCGGATTTCATTTTATTCATTAAAAATTATATTCATAGTTGTTAAATATTTCAACTAATGATGAGTAAGTGCAAGTTAATGACATGTTGATTAGGGTAAGCTAATATTAAGTGAGATTAAGATTAGTAATATGTTACATATGGAGTTAAGTGCATGAAAATGCAATCAACTAAGGTCTGACATTAATAGTGTATATTCAACTACTCGAGTGTACATTATTTGTAACAAATTTGTTATTTATTGACATTTTATGTATTTTTGTAACGTGTCAATTTGTAACAATGCCACATGACACCTTATATAGATGACATGTGGTAAAAATATCAAAACTTACATACAATAATACCAAATAATAAGTTTCTTACATACAATGTATGCTCGAATATCATACTTTAGTTAATTACATTTTGACGCACTTAACCGATTTTCTGTGGGGTCACGGTTCCAAGCCCCGAGTGAATGGGGGTTATCCCTGTATATATATTCTATTTCTCCTAGTAATACACTGTGTGGGACGGAGTAAGAGCCCTTCTCCGCCCCTACGAGTCGTCCGACCACAAAATGTGAGCGCTCCTGTACTATATGGCTTTTTTGCGTCGCCCTATCTTGCTGGAGGCAGATTTTCTTTTCGGTTAGTAAGAATACATTGACCGATGGAGGAGAACCCCGAAGTAAACATAAATAAAAGGGAAACAAATAAGGAGGGTTTTTCGTAAGAGTTGTTCTTGTTAGCTCATAATGGGTATAGAGCCAAGCTTGAATTTTATAGTGTTTGCTTCAGCTCTAACTCTATTCAAACGTTTGAGAGTCTATTACATGGAAGATTGAATATCCAATTTAAGAGTTTGAATACTTCAATGAAATTATTATAGTCAATAACAAGCTTCATTCACGATTTTGTACATCTTTGGGTTTTTTTCATTATAATAACACAAGCTTGACATTTTTGTAACTAGCACCACATATTATTTCCATTTTTTCAACTCTCTGCCTTACTAAACAAAGGAAATGAAATCATTTCCATTTCTAGGTGACATGAACCTTTTAATTAGTGATGATTCATTGATTTGAATTACTATTACTAATTATTACTACCATTTTTTAATTATTATTCTATTCTATAGCATTTTTGTAACATGGTTTGCTATGACTTGTCTCGTGTTTACAAATCTTATTGCGTGATAACAATTATATTTTAGAAAATGCTAAACATAGTCCTTAGGACTATGCATAAGAAATTTATATATGCATAAATTATTTGTACATTGATAATAACCATCCACTCCCTGAATATAACTGCTCCCAACAAATTTAATGTACAATCAGTTACACAAATTTAATTCTTAAATATATCCCTTAAAACTATAAATAACAGAATCCCTATATTTTAAACAAGAACAAGAACAATAATATGGCTCACCTACTCAAGAAGCAACTAGGAATTGATTATTTTATTAGAAAATTGAAGAATTTCAATTTCAGTATTCGTACAATAAACTCTTCTAACTACCAATTAACAAATGAATTAAGTTAACCAATATAATAGCCCAAACAACACTAATAAATAAAAAAGTATATACAACGAATACTCTTTACACTCTCGAAAACAAATTGAGGCATTTTGATCAACAAATTAATCACCCAAAACCAAACTTTGTGTGTGGTGTTAAACAATTTGGGGTATATAATATAATACTTCCTCTTTTCCAAAATAAATATTCACAATATTTTATCTCAAAATAATTATCCAGTTGTTAACAATAATTGTTAAAAATCATTAAACTCCTCATTTATTACTCTCAATCATTTATTTCTTAATTAAATTCAGTCAAACTTAATTGAATATAAGAGTAAAACTGACTTTTACCTAATCTATCTTAATTCACACAAAAATTATTAGGGACACAAATTTATTGATAATATAGAGCAAAAGATTTTAAAACTACATGACAAATATGGTCTATAAGTCCAGAAATTGCATGGTAATATTTATGTATAAGTTTCTATTGCTTGGATACTTAGTAGTTAGTACGTTTAAAAGGTCTACTCAATTTGGTCAAAGGTCAACTTAATTTGTCTTTTTCTTGCAATTTTTTTTTTCAGGGCTCCTTTACTTCTTGGGGTTAAATTTTGAGAGTTTGATTTAGTTCATATAAAGTATTTCTTTTATTTTTTTTTAATATAAATATATTGTATTTAAAAAATAAATTTTATGGAACAGAGGGAATAACAAATTAGTTGAATAATTGAAGCAAAAATAATTCGTGCGTCAATAAAATCCCGTTATCCTCGATCACTTGCGAGTAGATGGTCTAGATGATTGCCACATGTAACTCAATTGGGCAATATACTCTTTGTGAACCCGTCTTTTAACGACGTGCCTACACGGTTCGTTAATGCCGACACGTATTATTGATTGGTTTAGAGACGAAAAAACAGCTAATTCTTACAATAATTTCTACCTAAAAAACAATATATTCATTGTCACACCACAATTTTGTGAAAGGGATGTTTTTTTGCATATTAATAAATCTTTTTTTGGTTTTATGCACATATGTTTTAAGAAATAATATTTTTTTTCTAAAATCACATTAAACATAGACTTAGACTATTATTTACAGATTAATAAAAACTAGACAAATATTAGGAATTACAAACTTTTCTTAATTGTGGCATCAAAACGTCCGTTTGGCCTCGTTAAAACCAGCAAACACACCAATCACGTTAAAACTCAAACCCGAACCGGAACCCGAACCAAATAGCTAGTCAAGTACCCATACCTTAAGTTCGGAATCAGGTTCGGTGATAAATCTTCCTGTGTTTTATGACCCACCTACAATTCAACTCACACACATATTCTTTGCGTTACTGAATCATAATACTCCACCACAGCAAATAAACCACATAAGTAGGCTTTTTTTTTGTAAAATTAATAAACTAGGGTTTTTTGATTTGAAATTTAAGCATGTCAGATCACGAAGATCACAAACCTGAATCATTGATGGAGAAGATAACGGAAAAGTTTAAAGATGATTCATCATCTTCATCTTCTTCAGATTCAGACGATGATAACAAAATTTCAGAAATGAAATCGAAGGTTTTCCGCCTTTTTGGTAGAGAAAAACCTGTTCATAAAGTTTTCGGCGGTGGTAAACGTATGCTATTCTCTTTTATACTTCACTTATTTTGATTTCGATATGTATATATGTGTATATGTTTATGTATGTCTGTGTCAGTCTTAAACCCTAACTTGATAATTGTTGAAAATAGTTAGTGATAATTGAGTAACTCAACGTACTGATCTACTGCTGGAGATCGATGTATATAGATGTACAGTAATGTCTAGTATCCTTGTTGTATATAGGTTATTGTTTGTGGATCTAGTTATAATGTGTGAAACAATTGTTCTTACGATCATTTGTTGCGAACAATATTTCCCTTGTCTGAAAAGAATTAAATTATATCATTGTTAGGATCTTGAAGTCTTGAACTACCTAGTACCTACTAGTAGTCCTTTTTAAAAAATTGAAAATTTCTTGAATTGTTTTTGAATATTTTGCAAACCGCCCGCAGTGTCTAGATCTGGAATCTTCATATTGTTATACAAAGTACTCATGTGCTTTGTTGTTCTTTTTACATCTGTTTTAGCCTTTTTTTTTCTCTTTAATTTCGAACAGCAGAATTTGATATAAAGAACTGTTTTCCAGCGAATTGATAAGTAAACCAAATGGAGTGGCTTTTTTACTTTAATTATTACTTTACATGGTTGATGGGGCTTATTCCAGTTAACATGTTACCTTTTTGCTTCTTAAAGGTCGATAGGATTCCACTTATCTTTCCTTAATGAAAGCTAAATGTTAATAATTAATAAATGATAATGAGGATTGTAATAAAGCAAAAGTGGTTTTTCTCAAGGTTAATAAGCTGTCAAAGTTCACGGTAGTGCTTCTTAAAGTTGTACTCCGTATCTTGTATGAAGTATGATGTCACCTATGATGTTGTTTGTTTGTTGATTATTTAACTTGCTATTATGTGTTCAGTGGCCGATCTGCTTTTATGGAAGGATAAGAAGGTATCAGGTGGGATCCTTGGTGGGGTGTCAATCATCTGGTTTCTTTTTGAAGTGTTGGAATACCATTTGCTGACTCTGGTCTGCCACAGTTTGATCCTTACACTGGCGATACTGTTCTTGTGGTCAAATGCTGCAACTTTCATTAAGAAGTAAGTTTTTCTTGCGTTATAGATTGTCACCACATTTCTGATATCTCTTTTACCATTTTCTTTGTGTTTGATTATTGACTGGAAATTTCTATACAGGTCTCCACCCAAGTTTCCTGAGGTTGCAATTCCGGAGAAGCCTGTTCTGGAAATTGTCTCTGCCTTGAGGATTGAAATTAATCAAGGTTTAGCAGCTATTCACGATATTGCTTCAGGCAAAGACTTGAAGAAGTTCTTATCTGTAAGCAGCTTCTCACGGCAATCTTTTATAGTCAATTCTTAAATCTTAACCAATGGATTACTATGTTTCTTCTAATTTTTTGTTTAAAGTGTTCATGGATGTATGTGCTATTGTTGAGCAGGTTATTGCTGGCTTGTGGTTTGTGTCAATTATCAGCAACAGCTTCAATTTTTTGACATTGGTCTATATATGTAATTTCCTAACACCAGTTATTGCATTTTCCATTCTAACTTATTTCCTACATATGACTAATCTGTTGGATATCGATGCAGTGGTTGTGTTGCTCTTCTCGGTGCCCGTGATCTATGACAAATACGAGGATAAGATAGATCCACTTTCAGAGAAAGCCTGGATTGAAATCAAGAAACAATACGCAGTATTTGATGCAAAAGTTCTAAGTAAGATCCCGAGATCGATGAAAGAGTTGAAAG
Source organism: Gnaphalium uliginosum (assembly GCA_963930675.1). NCBI lineage: Eukaryota > Viridiplantae > Streptophyta > Magnoliopsida > Asterales > Asteraceae > Gnaphalium > Gnaphalium uliginosum. The sequence continues at coordinate 43,696,353 of OZ005685.1, read as the reverse complement.
AAAAGAAAAAGCTTTAAGATTGCAAGTTGTCTAGATGTGTTTTATATCTCTAAAAACGGTTTACTGTTTTTTAGTCCACATATGTGTTTCATGATTTAGGGTAGTAGGGTTGACAATACAGATTGATATCTAGGCCCTTCTTCCCAATATAATTTCTTGTTTTTAGGGTTGTGGTGATGCTGTTATGTTTTATACATGGTGTTACAGGTTTTTCTTTATGTGGCACTGTCTGGAAATTAATATGATGTAGTATGTTTGTCTTTGTGAAAATGGAGGGGTTTTTTTTTATTATTATGTTTTGTTATTATACTTTCTAATGTGTGCTTCTTCTTTTTTTAAAGCTTAGGTGCCACAAATATTATGGCCTAATGTTTTGACTACATGAGCTACAGAACGGACAGTGGTCTTTATTCATTTTCTGAGTAACGTAGCAATTCCATTCCAGTCGTAGTCCCGATCATACGATTGAGTCCTTGGGTTTCCGAAATAGTGTAAAAAGAAGTGTGCGTCGGTAAAAAAAACATGCTTTTTGGGGGGGAGATACTATTTCAGCAATCCAAGTTGATCCAATCCATTCGTTCGTCATCTAGATTCTGCAAGTCATGAAATATTGAATGTGGTTTTCATTCTGTCCAATCACATAATTTTGTGACAAAAAAGAACATTTATTTCTTAACCTTGCAACATCCATTACAGAAAGAAATATTGTACAACAACAACAGAGCACACAAGACCATTCATGATATGGTGCACACCAACTCCACATGTCTAGAGAAAAATCATACATGTTCTGTAATTTGATGACAAAAACAACAAAAGGAACGATACAATCACCGTTAAAGAAGAGGGGTCCAGTGTCCCTCCTATAATACCAAACAACATACCTGCTCCTTCCAGTTGACACACATTTTTGGTACAAAGTAATAAACCATTAGCCCCTTGATGCTGATGTTTCTGTATGATGGGTATCAAATGAGTGGTAGAGTAACGCCTTCGTGGAACTTATTGCGCGGTTCAGATGTGAGGCCTTGGGTGGGGCAAGTGGGACCGAAATGTAACTTATTAGACTGTCGACACATGTAGGTAGTATAAACTTAAAGAAAATACGATAATTGCTCCTTTTTCCTTGAACCTCCCTCCCCGTATTGCTCGTTCCATTGCTTCAGCTCGCCCATTATTGATCCTTCAGCTGCAAAACTAGCCGCCACCTATCAAAAATTTGAACCAAACAGAAGTCTAAGTACATCAACGCTAAATCATATATTGCTAACTTAGTATCAGTTAAAAAATGTTGAATATGTAAACGATCGATGCAGAACAGTTAATTGATAGATAGGGAAAAAGAACCTGATTCTTGGCTTCCCTAAAGTCCTCCATTTTAAGTGGCCTGATAGTAATCACCTTCTCCTCTGTAGCTTCTTCTGGAGATTGAGGCCCTTCACCACTCTCAGCTCTGCGTTTCTTCTCCTGTAATTTAGAGACACTTTTAAAAATAGAACAAAATGGTATGCACTTAGTGACAGGTTTTGATCAATTACGATACTTACAATATCCTTCAATCTCTCTTGCTGTATCAACTCCCTAACAGGTCGATAAGCAGCAGTAGTACATAAATTCTGTATTGTCAATTGACCCCTTTCGTTAAAATTTGTTAATGCTAATAAACACCGATTAAACGAGAATATATTACCTTAAGATCACTTCCAGTATATCCTTCGGTCAAAGTGGCAAGCTCCTTGAAATTCAATCCTTCGTCAACCTGTTCTTTTGCCAAAAGTGTCTTCAAGATCTTCTCCCTATTTTCTACAGATGGTAGCCCAACCATTATCCTATTCATCATAAGAAAAATCAAACATTAGTTCCCATGCTCTTAATATCAATGCTAAAACTAACATAAGATTGTCCAACTTTGGTCCACTTTCTGTTTTAGGTAAGAAATTTTTTAAGCAACTAAACCAACTTTCAACAATTTCAATCCATAATATCCAGTCAAAATTTTTTGTACATGTTAGTAACATTTGACCATGAAGAACGACCACAATTAATAACCTAGAAATGGGAAGATACATAGGTGTGGACTATTACCTTCTCTCAAAACGTCTAATAATGGCCTCATCGAGGTCAAAAGGTCGATTAGTTGCAGCAAGAACTAGAATCCTTTCACCCGGTTTAGTTAGCAGCCCATCCCAATGAGTCATGAATTCATTCTTGATCTTCCTCATGGCTTCATGCTCCCCAGCTCTTGACCGTTGACCAAGCATACTATCCACCTCATCCACAAATATTATCGTTGGTGAGACCTTAGCTGCAAGAGTGAACAAGCCTCTAACATTTTTCTCATCTTCACCAAACCATTTTGAAGTAATGGTGGACATTGAAACGTTAATAAAACTCGCTCCTGCCTCATTGGCAATAGCCTTTGCAAGCATAGTCTTCCCTGTTCCTGGAGGGCCGAATAATAATATTCCTCTGCAGGGCTTTAAAAGGCCTCCAATAAATAAGTCGGGTCTTCGTAATGGTAGCATTACTAGTTCTTGAAGTGATTCTTTAATGTCGTCCAGTGCACCGATATCAGAAAATGTCACACCGATCTCACTTGCGGGTATCACTTCAGGCCGTATGCGTTTCTCAAACTCGTTGTCTGCTGGAATTTCCTAAAAAAATAGAAATCTAAATTTTACCTCATAACAAAGAGTACAAGCATAATCTCATGTTCCAAAGTATGGAGCGGCAATTTGGGTCGGTTTGGTTTTGGGTCAACGTGTGAAATTTGTCGGGTGGGTGAGTTGGTGTATGTTGTATTTATCAAAAAAGTTAATAAAAATGTTTCAGGTGGGCGAGTCGACCCGTTTACCCAAACCCTAACCCGACCAAAAATTAAATAGGAACCCCGACCCTAACCCATTTATTTTCGTGGTGGTTTCATGTCGGGTTTCGGGTCTAGTCGCCAATTGCCACCCCAGTCCCCAGTTCACACTAGTATTCTGCTTCTTTTTAAAAGCTAGAGATGATAAAATGGGCAGTCTTGAGGGTTTCGTAACGAGTCCAGACGAGTAATTATGTGGTATGAATCAAAACAGGCCAGGTTGATAGGAAACACTTTTCTTTACTCTAGTATCTATCAAGGATACTTACGGGTGCTTTAGGTGTTGAGGTGGCATTATCACCACTTTTAGGAGCCGAAGCTTCTCCTTCACTGGGACGGGCACTTTCAGCTTTGGCTTCTGGTTTCTGGACACCAGCATCTTTCACCATTGTGTCCTATAATAAAATGTTGCAATGCAATTGAAATGACCATGAAAAGGATCATTGAAAATTTTTGGTAGTTGTATTAACTTCTTTATTCTTCAATAGAGACAGTAGACAAACCTTTGAGGTGTCCTTCTTAACAGATTTACCTTCTTGGAACAGGCTCAATCCATGAGACAAGCTGTTTGTGTTCAAAGACAATAAGTCAAAAACTGAGATACATATTCGTTTTCACGAAACGCTCAAAATGATTTAATCGAATCAGACCTTGCAGTTGAAATAACTAGTTTGCCATTTCGGTACTCGGGGTTCTTAGTATGTGTTAAATGATACGAAATTGCTGACACCACAATTTCCTCTATATAGTTGCTAAGGTCAATTGTGTCAGCCACACAAATAGATGCAAGATCATCGCAGTCAAGATCATTAGCAGCAAGCACTTCACTAATATGATTTCGGTTATCTTGAAACTGAATCATCTTCATATCTTCTTCCAGTTGACTTTTCCAACTAACGAGATGATTTTCTTCTTGAGGAGGTTTGATTTCTATGTTGTATGGGAAGACAGACGTAATCCTCTCGTCTAAATCTCTGTAATCTTTCTCTGAGTCCACAACTTGTGACCCGAGAATTAGTACTGGCCCAGAAAGTTTCTTTAGCATTTTCTGGAACAAGGTGTATACCCTTTGCGATCTGCATAGAAGCTTCTCAACGTCTCTAAGATATAGCACGATAGGACTGCTCTTGGATATGAAAGTAAGAACCTGTGAACTCAAGGATAAACATCAGAAATACGTGTCGTATAGAAATAAAATTTGTGACACGAAGGCGTTTTACCTTGTATAAGGTTTGTACAAAAAGTTTCTCATCAAAAGACAAGCTACTCGTGCGCCTAAGTGGAGCTGAGAAGAAGTAAAGGTAAAAATCATTAAGTTTATGGAAATGATGGATGCAGCAAAGTATAACTAGGGGTTAATTTAGTGAATACTAAAAAACTGGCTAAAAATGTAAAAAATAACACTTAAAAGATACTGTTAACAGAACCTCACTGCACAGATCTTGTTTACAACAAAAGCTAATTGATGAGTTCATTTGTAGATAGTAAACTTGAAGGTTTGAAAAGTAAAAGATACTGTTAACAGAACCTAACATATGTGCATTATTGATTATTAAGATAAATTTATATACCTGGATTTGGTGGAGTGGATTTTGAAGCAAGCTCATCCATATTAGCTGATGAAGATGCGTTTCTTCGAAGATTTCCAGTGTTTGAGAAAGCTTCAGTCCCCCTACAAATGAAAAGAGAATTGAAGAAAATTCGCCAACTACATTTTAATATTGTCATCAATGAGATTGTATGTATATCAGACCTTGATCCAAAATCCGAAACACTGTTCTGTCTACGTAATGTCCCTGCAGCACAACCATTATCTGCATTAGATATAATTAAACAAGAGCAAGAAGAAGTTCATAGCACAAGCAACATGAAACTGTTTACGATTATTGTAGGAATTTTTGCTTAACATGTGAACTGCGAACAGGACAAGTGAAGCTAAATACCTTTTACTTCCTGTTTGGATTGAAACATAGATAACGTTGATCCAAATAAGTCGGACATTCTTGCCAGTGTTGACTCTGATGTGGACCTTTGGAAAGTCTATAGTAGCATGTTAGTAAAATAAAGCAAACATCATATAAACTGTTCATTGACCGTCGTTAGAAAATGTTTTATGAGTGCATATTTAAAATAACGAAATACAGAATGAAGAAGCATTACATATATTTACATGTGTTACAACACATAGGTTCATAATGCTTACATTTTCTTTAGAGGAAGATCCATATTTGCTTTGGACTTTCAGTGAAAAATCATTGATATCTAGCAACAACAACTTGGCTTCAAAGTAATGAGCCAAAGCCTTGGCAAGCATTTGCTGGTAAAGTTCTTTTGACCCATAATAGAAACATAAATTAGTCACTGCAGTTAACATGGATTTAAGAGTGATAAACAAAAAAGTTCAAACTAACCTGCAGGTCCTGATAACAGTATAGTTCGACTAGCCGGAGAAAGGTTCCTCGTGTGTTTGGAAAAATCGATGTTTTTCAAATAAACAAAGGCTGCACTTGTAAGTAGAACTCGTGTCTGTTGACTATTAAACATGATCAACAAAAGATAACCATTATAAACAAATGTGTCACTGGTTGTTTTGGTTATATTAATCTTAGTCGACTGTCTGAAAAAGTATCACTGTATTCAAATTCTATTCTATATATCCGAGTCTGATTCAAAAGGTTTCATGTATGTATCGAACTTTTAAATATTTAGTAAATACTTCTTCGACACTTGAACAATATTATTTGTTTATGTGATCGTCATAAAAGTATTTACAATTCTATAAAGCATCATCATACATATACAATATATATTCAATACATTCACAGATACTTTAATTGACTATAATAATCTTTGTAACATGTTGATTTTAATTTTTACTAGAGCCAGTACAGTGTGATGGTGATGTGGGTGCTCCAAGATTGTGAACAGTGAAGACTCATGGAAATAAATTTTAATGTGTATACGTGGAAATAAAATTAAATTAAATTAACAAACAAGAGTAAATAAAGTGGTTGATAAAAGAAGACTAGCATGTATGGTGAATCATCTATTTATTAATTATTTTTCTTTTAAAGATTGACCAACACCGAGACATGTGTACGTTATGCATCATTAAAAACCTAAATCTCCAAAGCCTTACACGAATGCTATCTACTAACTTGTAGGGTGGAGACAGGTACGAATTTATTAGCTTATAAATTTCTTAAGATAAATTACATTTGACTTGTATTCTTTATTTGTGTTACAAATTTACAAAAATTGAATTACGAATGCTACGTGTCATCCAAAATCTGAAAACCCCGTTGCTAACATGCACACAACAAAAATATCATATCCCTTATGGCTACTAGATTCCCAAAATCCAAGGAACAGAGCATGTATATTACAAAACTCCGCAATAACAATCAAACGGATAGGTATGAGCCTTTTAATATCGTGGCACAATTCCCAAGTTTATGCTTTCCACTATCAAAATATGACACGTATACCGCCCACTATTACTATTCGTGTAAAAGAAGTTGACATATATCTAGAGGGTATAGTATAGAATAACAGCAACATATGAACATGCAACGTATATAACAGAGGATTTGAAGGGAAGGCTGAAGCAGAACTATATATTTTTTACTGCATTTTAACAAAAAAATCTAATAATTTTAAAAGTAAATTTTACATTTTAACGTTACTTCATTTTATAAACATAAATTTTATTATATTTTAACGGTCACTATATTTTTAATTTATACAATTTTATCTTAAAATGGAGTCCCACAGTTTAAACCTTGATTTAACACCGTTCTATTAGTTAGTAAAATATAATAATATGCATAATAAGAGTTTAGATGGTTAACCCGACTCATAATATATTTTTAACTATATCTTCTCAATAACTAAAATAGTTACATACATTAATAAAGTAAAACATAATATTAATTACGGTAACAACAAATTAATATTTTTACCTTAGGTAATATGGAAACTCGTCGAAGGTGATTTTGCTGTCTTTACCATCAACAATCATACTAAGCATCTCACGTTCCATTGATAACGGCGTTAGTCCATTTCCTGACCACGAAGAAGAAGATGAGTCATCACCGCCGGTCCACCGAGTAACGGTCTTACCCATTCCAATTCCAACTCCAACTCCAATTCCAACACTCAACGCCGACATAAATAACTGCTTATTGTTTTCCATCTCTCTCTCTCTCTCTCTCTATATATATATATATATATATCTTATCGTATCAATCAACAGAAGAAAAAAATAATATATCCTCAATGATCCGTAGCCGTAAATATCAAAGATATTGTTTGATACACAGAAATAATATGTATGGCTTCGCTAGTCAAAGTAGTCTCCGGTGGCGGCGATAGGGGCGAGGATGATGGCTGTTTACAAAAACAGGGAGGTGGAGTATACGAGTAATTTGATGGGTTTGTTGTTGGTGTTAGGAGGTTCAATTCCCGATGGAAAACTAATGACGAAGTTGTGGGCCTTTTTTTAAACTTCACGAGTTGCTCACATGTCTCTCCCAGTCTCTCTGATTCATTCCATCTTTACTCAGTAACGTATGATTAATATTTTTACATCTTCCATTTATATTAAAAATAACTATTAAAAATTACTAAATTTTTTATTTTATCCTTATTTATTACTCTAAATTATTTACTTCTTAAATAAACTTAATTAAAATTACTTTCAATATAAGGATAAATTAACAACTAATCAATTTATTTTTATTGAGGAAGAGAATTCAGAATGAACCCAAAGATATCAATTTTCAATGAAAAAAAATCTTTAAAACTTCTAAAGAAATTGTACATTTTAAATGTCTTAAAGAAAATCTTGTATGTATTTGGCAAAAATATATTGAGAAAGCAAAATTGTTTGATAAAAAAAATTAAAAAACAAATATATACAGTGGAAAGATTAATAAAATTTGAGAGACTTATCTGCAACAAGAACCTTTTAAAGATATCGTATATTTCAAATGCCTTGAGAAAATCTCATATTTTTTTGACAAAAATATATTGAGAAAGCAAAATTATTTGATTAAAAAAAATTACAATACAAATACATACATGTCGAAAAAGTAACACGAATAAATCAAAATTTGAAAGACTTATTATAATCTACAAGTAGTCAATTTTGAGGATTAATACATTCAGTAACACTTCCTCTCATGGTTCTCATGGTTCAGGGTGTGTTTGGCAACATTATTTTAAGAAATTTTTAGAGATGAAAATTCTAAATTTTAAAAACTCCATTTACAATTCCTGTTTGACACAAATAAAAAATATGGTTAACCAAAATATGGTTAAAGCACAGGGAGTCATTGCCCTCTGCCATGTGCCCAGTGTTCAGTTCAATGTTCAGTTGAACATTGAACTTGAATACTGAAGTTGAAAAGTGAGGTAATGATTAACTTTGGTTCAGTGTTCAGTTCAGTATTCAGTTGATTATTTAATTAATTTTTTTTTGCAAAACAAATTAAATAAAATCAAAATACATTAAACAAAACAAATATTTAAAATACATTAAATAAAAGTTCATAAATATTAAAAAGTACATTAAACAAAATACATAAATAAAAGGTACATTAAATAAAAGACATAAATAATTAAACATAAAACTACAGACGATTCTCCCAAATTGTTCTACAAGATCGGATCGAAGGTTGTCGTACATGTCTCTGTCGCGTAGTTCCTTGTTTCTCTACCTGTATATATCACATCTCTCGATCCAAGTACGTTGCATATTCGTAATATGAACATAATACTCATCGTTTTCAGCAATATTGAACCTGTTGTCTTCTTGAATCATGTTATGCAACAATATGCATGTATACATGATTCTTTTTATATGGTTTACCTTATAAGCTTATGCCGGTTGTTGTAGTATATGTCATCGGTCTTGAAGCACACCAAAGGTCCTTTCAACATCTTTTCGTGCAAACGTTTGTGCTCGCGTAAACTTGACTCTTTTTGGATCGACTTCAATTAAAAAGCCTTTAACACGATGCCCATCATGGGTATATCCCGTGTACTCGACACCATTTATCATAAACGATTGTTCAGGAGCAGTGCCGATTAGCATCTCGTCTAACAACGGAGAAGAATTAAGAACATTTAAGTCGTTGTTAGCCCCTACAACACCAAAGTATGCATGCCCATCCACATGTCATACGAGGCGACGACTGCAAGCATAATAGTAGGATAGCCGTGATCGCCTCGTGTATATTGCCCTTTTCATGCGTTAGGGCATTTCTCCCATGCTCAGTGCATACAATCTATACTGCCAAGCATGACTGGAAAACCATGCTTGCTACCATGTTTCTCGTACAAGCGTTGAATGTCATCGAACGTTGTTTTTCGCATGTACATATTTGCATATATATATTGATCATGCACTTTGTAAAATAAACAAACATTCTAGGGAAGTTCTTTTCGCCATTTGTAAATGTTCGTCAAAGGCATCCGGTGACGTACGGTATACCAATTGATGTAATGCGGAAGTAACTTTTTGAATAGTTGTAAACCCCGGAACACCACGTGCATCTATTTTTTGGCGAAAATAATCAACATAATCGGGTATAGGTCTTTGAGAGTAATTAGAAATACCTTTTATTATCCGAAGGATAGTCGCTTGCTCATACGGAAACGACGTTTGAAATACTCCGGGGGGTACTTCGCGGTGTCGACAATGTAGTCGTTCATTAGAGAATCATTTGCTGTAAAGAGATTATGGTATATGTACAGGCGTTTGAAACGATGTCGGTTGGACGATTCGGCCTCTTCACGAGGAACTACACTTCGTTGCGATATTGACGAAGAAGTTTTGAAACTTCAACGTCCTCGCCGGTTGAAGGTGTATCGTAAAATTCGAAATCACTCATTTTCGTATTAGTTTGTTGATTGAGAAAGAAAGAAAGGTGTGAAAAAATTGTGTGAATTGGATTTGTACTGATAAAGTAAAAAAGAGTTCTAAAACAATTTTTTTTTAAAACTAGCCGTTTCTAAAGGCTATTTTATTATATAAATTTTTTTTAATTAGGTTACCGTTGCAACGACACTTTTTTTAAGGACACCAATTCTAATTTGATTTAATAAAAACAAATAATATCCCTTTCCCTACTATTTTAACATCGTCATCTCAAAGGTAGCTCCATCATAAATCTCTCAACTCTTAAACTATTTAAAAAAGATAATCACTAAAATAAAACATTGCCATATACAACGTCTAATTCCTACGCTATAATTAAAATCCGAACCATATACAAAATTTAATTCCAGTTCTTTATATATAACATGAAACGCCCCGATTTTATTTATTTATTTATTTTTTAATAAAAGTCATAGTAGAATGGGTCAAAATAGCCTCTTGATCCGTCATGTATATTTTAAACTATTACGCCACCTTATGATCTAATCTAGACTCTTCCAGTCTGATTTAGACTCAATTAGACTATTACACCACTGTATAGTCTAATTTAGACTCTTTTCAGCTTAAAATATACTCATTTAGTCTATTTTAGACTTCTACACCAGCAACTCAGATTTTTGACCCAAATTCAAACGCGCATAACTTTTGACTCGTAAGGATTCAAATCATGAAATTTTGCAGACACGTTTCAATCACAAAATATGATCATACTCAAATGATCTCTTGTTTTCTCAAAAAATGGGGCTTCAATATATATATCACGAGCATGATTTATAAAGGGATTGACTTACTAATTCGATAGCAAGCCCACCAATAGTCGATCTTTGGCTCCTCACCTAAATTACCTCTATGACCAGTTTAGCTTACCTATTCAAAACAACAACAAATAGTGGGGTAAGCCTCATACTTAGTAAGTAATGGTAAAGTAAATAAAACAACTACTACTACAATATATCCAACATACTCAATTGATCAAACTACAACAATTAATGATCTTACTCGATGATCAACTACAACAAAATATTGATCATGCTCAAATGATCAATCTACAACAAAATATTGATCATACTCAAATGATCAATCTACACAACCATTAAGGATCTTCAATAGCTCAATATTATTCCTACTCAAAGGAACACTACAATTGTGTCAAGGCATAAACAATGAGATTTCTTAAGCCCCATTGCTATCCTTGAATCCCCCATTCTACTCATACTCTTACGACATACTCGAATGTCATTTTATCAACTCTTTTACCCATCACTATTAACCCATACTTGATCATCACTCAAGAATCTCAACTATTGTTAATTAGTAAATCCCTTCCCATTACTTATTTTGTAAATCTTGATTATTTAGCTCTAGCAACCTCTTTACTCTTTTATGGACCTATAATTAGAATTATACACATAAGGTGGTAATCAAGGAGATTAACATGTTGTTGACGGACGAGCAGAAAGTGATATTTAGACGCACATGTTTTGCGCCTTGGTTAGACGTCGAGTGTCTAGACAACGACCCTGGATACGTACACAATTTGCTCCAGAGACGATGTGAGCGTCCAAACCTATCTAAGCCTCGTGAGGAGCCCGAGGAGTTATGGTTTAGACTGACGTCCCGTTATGCTATACGGTTTGGGCGAAGAGAATTTTGTTTAGTAACCGGATTCCGCTTCGGTTCTATGACAGATATGAAGGATTATATTCCCAAGGAAGTTCGGGGCACGAGACCTGCTTTACGCGATCGGGTCTTTCAGCCCCATGCTTTTTGAAAGAGATCTCCATGTTGCACATTGAGATGTTATTCAATCAACCCTACTTGTTTAACGGGGTGACCAAAATGAGCGATGAGGATGCCGTCCGAGTATGTATTATCATGCTCGTTGAGAGGTGCTTCATGGGAAAGCAGCCCATGCAGATTGTGCATCCTGATTTCATGCACATGCTTGAGGACCTCAACAACATCAACAAGTACCCTTGGGGTTCTCGGATTTGGGACCATACTTTTCCGCAGTTGAAGAATGCGTTGATTGCTCGGAGAAGTCAACAGATGAGTCAGCGGAGCAGTCAGACCGGGCGTAAATACACTTTGGTCGGTTTCACGTGGGCCTTTAAGGTAACTTTGTATGTAATTATAAACTGATTAAGTTAGTTACGTTTTGTATTAACGTATGTAATTATGTGACATTCTGTTTTGTTTTAAGATTTGGATCTGGGAGGCCTTTCACCTTCAGGTGTCGAATAATGCATGTAACACCAATAGAGACGGCGTCCCTCGGGCATTATACTGGTGTCGACTTAGGAGGGTTAGTGATTGGAAGGAATATGTCGATGTGCTGACTATTTCGGTTAGTGATGTGCATTCCATAATTATCATCATGCATGCATGGTTGTTTCTTCAAATAAAAATCAAGTTTGAAAAAAATGGTGAATTATCACTGCAGGATGATATTCACAAAGACTTTCGGCCATTGAGGACGCTGAAGCCGACTGAGTTGGAGGCTTCATGCCAATGGTGGATTGACAGTCGCCGATTTTTTGACGGGCTCGATGCTGAGGTGCAGCCCACTCCTCAACCCACCGCACCTCGTGCTGAGGTGCAACCCACTCGCCGTCACACATCTCAGCGTGCCTCATCCTAAGAGTTGGAGTCCTTGCGAGAGCACGTCGAGAGTCAGGATGCCATTATTACAAGGCACGAGGTCTCGATTTCCACTTTACTTCACTTCAGCGGGTGGACGCTCAGGACGCGCTGATTGCTAGGTTACTAAATGTAATTGACCCTCATCGGGTATTACCATGTTGTTCACAAGATGTTTTGACACTCATCAGGGTTAGTGTTTAACTTGAATTTTATGTTTTATTTTCAGGACGACGCTGATGAGGGTTATGTATCAGATACTTTACCAGCCACTGCTGCCAAGATCTCAATTCCAAGGGTATTGCGTCGTAGTACTCGAGAGCGGCGATTGGGCGGGGCTAGTCTGTTGCCATATTATACACCGACCCAATTGAAACGACTGTGAAAAAACCTTCCGTGGTGAATGAGGCGGCGCCTGAAGAACCACCGGTTAATTTGGGAGCTTATGACGAGCCGGTAGAGAAAGCCGCGGCTGAGCTGGTTGAGCCGATGGTTCTTGACACAGCTGAGCCGGTTGAACCGGCGAAGAAAGCCGCAACTGAGCCGGTTGAGCCGGTTGAGCCGGTGGTAATGAAAGCCGCAGCTGAGCCGGCAGCGGTGGAGGCAGCATCTACCGTTTCAAATGAGGATAAAGAACCCTTTAACCCGGTTGCTCTTGCTGCTCTAAAACAGTCTGTGCCCGTGCTAGTTAAACATCAACGTAAAAAATCCGTAAAGAAGGCAGTTGGGCCGGAGACTACAGAGGATGGGATGGTGGAAATGGTGTCAACTTTAGTGAACCCGGAGACCGGTCTTCTCACCAATCCTCCCCTAGCGGCATCTGTTGAGACAGGAGTCATTGCCGGACCATCCACTGTTCGCGAATTATATATGAGCGGCGGTGAGGTGCGTTGCATGTTCGACCAACAGGGCGGGACTTTCATGTTTTTGACAAAGGAGTTTTGGGCGCGCTTGTATGGAGATTTTGAGAGCGGAGACCTAGAAAACACGGTGAGTTCTGAATTAGTGTTTATTTATAAAAAACATTTTTTCAGGTGGACGACCATACTGATCTTAAATTTTGTTTTCCACAACTTATTGACGGCTAGGCATGCCTACTGATGTGGTGGAGATATAGGACTTGACCTCGATGCTCTCAGCTTAATCGTGGTTTGCGTTGGACCATCATGCTAGTAGGTTTTACTAAGATTTTAAAGGCGTTTAAAGCTTATAGGGATCCGAAAACGAAGAAGAATCCGAAGAAGGGTGGCGAGGTGGTGTACACAGGTGAGAGGGCGCGGATTATAAGCATTTGATGGGATATGCCAATGGCACTCGTGCCCTATACCCAACGTGGTGGGAGTGCGAAAAAGTAAGTAAACAATCCGTTTAGTGGATACCTAAAAATGCATATTTATACTCCTAAGTCTTATCAATAAATTGTCTATATTCGCAGGTAATGTTCCCCGTTGTTGAGCCGGTTCACAGTCACTGGATTCTGCTGGTGTTGGATCTTCGAACTTGGGATGTTGTGGGGTATGACAGCCTTACAAGACTTTGTAAGGATGTTGATCGACTCCGTTTAGTGGAAGAGCTGGGTGACCATTTATTGCCCTATTTGGATGTCATTGGCTTTTGGAAGCATTTTGAAGGTGGCAAAAGCCTCTTTATGTTTGATACTGTAGAATTGTCATTTTCGTTGGCATATGATGTTCCTCAGCAGACCGACTCACTAGGCGACTGCGGTGTGTGGGTGTGCCACAACATGGAGCGGTTGACTATGAAATCAATATATACGACGGAGTTCGAAGTTGAAGACACCAAGAAGGTCGTGTGGGAGTATAGGAAGAGAATGATGGACACATTTTTTCGCGCACGTTTTGACTGGCAGCCGCCCCTACCACCGTTACCAAAGGCAACTACTTCGTAGAAATATTTTGTACATAAATTTGTAACTTTTTGTCGAATGTAAATATTTTGTAATATATTTGTTCATTTAACCTTTGACATGTGCATTGTTGACAGTTTTAAATGGAAACAACCAAAATAATTCTCAAACTATTTAAATTTTCCAACTCTAATGAACAACAAAAGGATATTATTCACCAATGTAGATCCTTGAAATAAGAATTACAACATTACAAGTTATTAAACATTAAAGGGGCCCCAACATTAAATAAGAATTACAACATTACAAAATAATACTAGAAGTTTAAAGTTCCAAATTTAAAACGTGTTCACTGATGGGAGAAAATGAAGGTGTGTATGACGGCGCATTGTCTAGGGATAAATGGCGAAACAATTTAGTGAGCAACATATCATAAAGAAATGGATTATTGGTGTAGGTAACGGCATGTTGCATGATTGATGCTACGATATAACCTACATGAAAGTGTATGTTGTTCTTGATCCAATAAACCATGAGGGCTTCAATGGCATAGACCATATGTGGCTCTGTAGAGTGACAAGAGATATTATAACGAACAATATCAAACATTGTTCTCAACTCCAGTTCAAGATCAAAGACTTCAATTAGGCCTCGTGACTTGCATCTACCTCAACTCCCTTCACTGCAAATATCATCAACAATCTGATGGGGATGAATAATTCGAAGACTTATGCTTCCTAGCTCTTTTTCTGAGCAATAGAATTGAACTCCTCTACTAGGGAGTTCCAAAAACATAGAGAAAGTGGAAAGACTCCACTGAATGGGACGACCGTTTAGCTTGAACTCAACGGTCTTGAAACGCCGGTCAAAATGAAAGCTTGTATAGAATTCTTCAATGCGGAGTGGATGGATTCGATCAAGAAGGTTTATAAGAATACCCAATGAGCTTTCCTCAAAGCTTCGTAAAACGGAAGTGGAAATGATGTTAGATTGATCAACTATTCTTCCTTCTTCAATAACTCTACAATACGAGGTGTGTGTATTGCTCATATTGTATTTCTGAAATATAAATGAAATGTGATGTTATAATAATATGATTATGGAGATGGCTGAAAGTGCAGATGGCTGTATGATGTAGATGGCTAAATGATTTTATAAGGTATAATCTTATCCAATAAAATCCGTAATATCTAGGAAAATCTTATCTAGTTGCAAAAATCTTATCAGTTGGGAATCTTATCCATTCTTTATGGAAAGTCACATTTGCATCCGAGATTTACGAGTCACATTTGCATCCGGGATTTGCGAGTCACATTTGCGTCCGGGATTTGCGAGTCACATTTTCGTCCGGGATTTGCGAGTCACCTTATCCAGTTACGGTTTGGTTTTTTAATTACCAGCATTGTCATTTACATTGTCGAAAATGTGTAATCTATGTTTCGTTTGAAGTGATTTATTTTATTATGTTAAAAGTCTTAAATTACAACATTACAAAATACTACAAGTTTGAAACGTTTGACCTGAACATTGTTGACAGTTTTAAATGGAAACAACCGAAAGAAGAGCATGTTGATAACTCGATTAGTTACAAAGACCAAAACCAGAGATTGATGATTTAAATAGCTATTCTGGACCAGCACGAAAATAGTATTAGCCATCATGGGATACACGAAAAAAGTTGCGTTGTATTAATTCTCAAACTATTCTTCAGTGTTAGGTTCGAGAATTAATACAACTCAACTGTTTTCGAGAATTAATCGAGTTATCAACATGTTCTTCTTTCGGTTGTTTCCATTTAAAACTGTCAACAATGTTCAATTCTTTGCAAACTTGTAGTATTTTGTAATTCTGTAATTTAAGACTATCAACATAATAAAATAAATCACTTCAAACGAAACATAAATTACACATTTCCGACAATGTAAATGACAATACTGGTAATTAGAAAACCAAACAGAGTTAACGCCATTTTCCATACATTACATAAGTTAAGGGTGGCCCAAATGAACACTTGAAAAATTTCACGACTCATACTTAGATTCTTCCACCTTCGCCTTGCAGTGTGACCTTGAAGTTGATCTTGATTTGGCTCTTGATCCACTTTGCTCATTTGTTTTATCGTAAGGAGCCATACAACCAGATCGGCTATGACCGATTCCATTGCAACGAATACATCGTTGCTTGGGTTTGGTTTTCTCCTCTCCTTTCGAAAGAATACGAGCACGGCCAGGTGGACGACCACTTTGTCTTTTCACAAGGACCGGTGGTAGGACAGTTTGCAGATTACCTGGATCGACCCATTCTGAAGGATGAGCCATTGTGTATATAGGCTCTGCGTAAGCTGCTCGATATGTGTCTGACGTGAAATGCCTCTCCGCATAGCAGCTTACATCGTCCTGGTTGAAGAAACGGGCTACCGCCATAACGTGTCAGCAAGGTAAACCTGACAACTGCCACTGGAAGCAAGTGCATGTTCTGTTTTTCAAGTTCACTGTCTCATTCTTCTTCCCATCCACCACCTCACAAATCATATTTGTGAATGGGTTCACAATCCAACCTAGTGATCTCCCATTCCTTTTGTCGATCTTGTGCTCGGCATATGGTGTAACAAGTGTTTTAACTTTGGCCGCAGTGTTACGATGTTTGTAATACCACTGTTGCACCGAGGATCGAAAAAATTCCAACAGCATTGTCACAGGGAGCCTCCTAGCATGCTTGCTCATGGCGTTAATGGGCTCTGCACTGTTACTCGTCATGTAAGCATATCGATTACGGGTAGCATGATGCCTTGACCATCTTTCTATCCCAATATCTGTAAGAACCTTGACAGAGGCTTGTAAGCGTCTAGAAAACACACCAAAATGGTGATCAAAATCAGACTTACGATACACCTTACACATCTTCCAATAATGTCATTCGTAGTGGTTTACTTTGGAAGATCTTCTTTTCAGGTTCATCAACAAATGACAACAGCATATGGTGTGAAAGGCATCTGGAAAGACATTTGAGATGCCAGCTGCAATTGAAGAAGCCCTATCAGAAACGATGGTCAAGTTCTCGATCCCACCCGCAGATTCGAGGGTGTCACGTTGGTTTCCCAAGAACCACATCCAAACGTCGACAGTCTCTGATGCCCCGATTCCGTATGCCAGTGACAAGATGCCATTATTGTCGTCCATCGCCACAGCAATTAAATTGGTTCCTAAGTAACCACCCTTCATATGTGCCCCGTCTATGATAATCAGTGGGCGCGTATGGTTGACAAATGTCCGTATCTGCAATCATTTATAGAGACATATCAATTTTAGTATAATATAATGTCTAAACATAGGTGAAAACAAATTATAGATACTTACAGCTGCGCCAATGGACATGTAACAAATTAGAAGTTGATCATTCTCATCGGTGATCACATTCGTTTTGCTCCCCGGATTATGCAGCTTTAGGTTGTGTAGGTAGATATGAAGCATTTTAAAGGAATCTTCCGGATTACCTCTCAACAACTCTATTGCGTAACATTTGGCTCTCCATGCTTGATTGTATGATAGACTGATTTTGAAGCGTTTTGTCATATCGAGTTGTATTTCTTTGCCTCGATACACATGTCCCTCCAAAGTCATTAACTCTTTCAAGATGTGACCGAGCACCTTCTTCCTCGCATATCGGTTATTCGACATGATTTGAGTCCGAGTGCATGTGTGAACGTCAACTAACTTTCTAACTTGAAAGTTGTTACTGTTGTTTATACGACGTGCACTTACCTTCCACTCACAATCATGCAAGACACATGATGTTGTATACCTTGTCTTGTTCGACTTCTTCGGCTTGATCTGAAAACCCTCTTCAAGACACTTGGTATGAAGCTGAAGAAGCAACTCCTCCTTGTTTTCAAATGTTTGTCCAACTTGAACCTGGTTAGAGGGTTTATACATTGTAACTGGACGTTTTGTACTTTCTTGATTGTTATCACTTAATAGTGGCGGCATAATCCAAAATATATTCTTTGTGGTTGTGGTTGTGGTTGTTGTAGGAGATGTTGTGTTGTCATTTGGATCTCTTAGATCCAGCTCCTCCTCATCATCCCCATCATCATCATCCCCAACAATATGATTATCAAAGGGATGGTCAAAGTGTTTAGGGGGATTGACATTTTCTTCATCATAATGATCATCATCATGAGGATCGTCAAGAATATACTGAATATCCTCGTGATGATGTGGTTGTTCAAATACGTTAAATTGGGTGTCTTGGTTGTTTTGTTCTGGTAACGTGGTATATGTTGGGTATTGTGGAGTAGCATGAAAATGAAATTGATAATGTGGTGGATAAGGTGCCGAAAATTGTGGGGGTACTTGATATTGAGGTGGTTGGTTATAATCATGAGTAGTATGTTGCAGAAATGTTGTTGAAAACCACTACTACTACTGGTAGGTTGGTTGCTACCGGCACCAGAAACATTTGATAATCCACAACGTAAATTTCAATAGGAGCATTATTAATTGCATGAGTAAAAAAATCCCTAAAATCTTCAACATCATCAATTATATCAACAATATACTGATCGACCTTATATTTCATTAAAATTGGTGAATCAAGTGGTAAACCTAATTTCCGTAAAACATTTTTCAACAAAAATTTGCAAGTCGATGGTTTTTCCAGTGCAACAGGAAGTTTTAAAGGAACTCTACGGCATTCTATTGGTAAATACATAGGAACGTTGTTAATATATTCAAAACGACCTCCAGCACAAATAGACTTTAAACTTATCAGAGAATTGACTCATTTATGAAGTTGAGAGTATTTTGATCGCATTTTGCGTCCCGGGTTTTGCGTCCGGGTGACCGAGTTGCATTTCTCGGTCACCGAGTTGCATTTCTCGGTCACCGGCTTGCATTTCTCGGTCACGCGTCCGGGTACGAGTATTTGTGTCCGGATACCCCGGTTATGCGTCCGGGTGGGGTAAAAACACAATTTTTTAAAAAAGGGCAATTTTTTATATAACTTTATAAAAAAGAGTATTTTGTTTAATTTCCCTTTCTTGTATGTGTAGGAAAGCTACCGGGTTTTTTTTGTGATATATGTGATGGATATGCTTTTGTATTTATCCCAATGATTTGGTGATAAAAACTAATTTACGGAGTACATTCTAAATTGTTACTTTTAATTTAATTGTTTTTGTTGTAAATTATATATGTACCATGTGTAGTGTCACACCCCCAAAACGGTCAACGTTGGTCAGCGGAAGCAATTGTGTACGGAGGTGGGGGCGTGACGTGAGCATTGGACCATACATTCACAGAGCATCTGATTATCGCAGAACAGAATAATTAAGATGCCACAAATATAGTTATTACAAAAGCTACGACTTTGAAAGTCGTATTTATAGTATTGTTGAATTACATCAGTTTAAATAGTCACCATCTTAATATCCGGGATTTCGTAAACATGTTTCAAAAGTGGCATCCTAATTCGTCTTGAGAGGTTGTCATTCCAAGATGCATGCAGTCTTACATGAGTGCTAATTCCCTGAAAAACATAGTAGAAATGTTGAGTGAATTCACAGGTTTTATAAATACGGTTTGTTATACCACGTTCTTTTTGTAAGTCGTTGACATAAAAGTCAAACAAGTTTCGTTTTGTTGGAATGTTATCCATAAATATCGATTCGTTGGGATGTTACCCAAAATTATAGTCTCGTTGGAATGTTATCCAAAAATAGATTCGTTGGGATGTTACCCAAAAATATAATCTCGTTGGAATGTTATTCAAAAATATCGATTCGTTGGGATGTTACCCAAAAATATAATCTCGTTGGAATGTTATCCAAAAATATCCATTCGTTGGGATGTTACCTAAAAATATAGTCTCGTTGTTGTTTGTAAGAAGACATAGACGGTGATCCCCCGAAAGGTGAGCTAAACCTGAAGAGTTAAAGTAACGCAACCCAAACCCATAATCAAGCCACGACACAATTCGTTATCGGTTATTACGCGTTAATTTCTTTCGAAGTATTATTTCGAATACTTTATTTTGAGTTTTCAAAATATAAATTTTGCTTCGTTTGGTTGTCGGGTTCGATTTGCGTATTTTCATCGCGTACGTTACGTTTTATAGTAAATGTATAATCGCTTACGTTTAATCGTTATGCTCTTTTGTTTGGCTAATATTTCCAAGTAAATAACTATTAAATAACTATAATTAAAATAGTTTTGCGTTATTTATAAAATTTCGTATCACCAATGATCGTTTAGTTGTTGGGCTATACCCAATTGTTTTCCCGTAATTATACATAATTACAAAATTCGTAATACCTCGTGTATTAAATTAGTGGGTTTTGCTAGACTTACCTCATAAAAGTAGTTTAGTTTTCATTTAGTATGGAATTAGCCTAAGACATGCATGAATAAAATGTACGGTTCCGTACCGTAAATGGAGGGTTGTCACATGTAGAGTATTTTGTCATACATAATAATAAATAATAATAATAATAATAATAATAATATAATAACCATAATAAAATATATTTAGCATATTGATGTAAATTTTATTTCATTCCGATTGTTCATTCAGAATACGTATCAAACAGTTTTTTTCATTAAGAGTTATAGTCATCCAGAGTCTTTGAACAATTTAGTAATTTGAATCATTCATCGTTAAATCATTCTGTTTTCGTCTTTGCAAGATCGGGATCGTAAGTTAAGATCGGGAATGTCATTATTTATCTAAAGATATCCAAATTAATATAGAAAACCAACAATTAGAGAAATTAACATAAAATTCAGACTTTTATGTTAAAAAATTATGCAATTTATCAACAAATTTTAGTGGGATGATAAACATACTAAAACAGAAGATATTAGCAATGTAGCATAGTACAATTACACTATTAGTCATAATAAGTTTAACAGCATACGAACCTACAAATAAAAATTAATAATCTAAGATATCAATTGAAACTTTAACCATCGATTTTTGGGGTTTTGAACTTTTGTTTAAGGTGAGAACTGATAGATTGAATTTGGAAACAAATGTGTGGTAATTTTTGAGCTAAGATTGGGCTTTGAACTCCGGGTATGAGTCATATAAAGATTTAGCCAATTCTAGAAATAAAAAAAAAGTTAGCCATTTGTAGGATCAGATCGTTCACCGATCCTACGATCTTACGTGCGATCATAACATTATCTTACCTCTTGAGCGATCCTACTCCGATCGTATGATCGTACGATCCTACGATCAAGATCACGATCTTGACAACATTGCTTTATATAATTGGATACGCAAAGTCGGCTTCATGAGGTATGCACGTTATTTCACTCCCGGTTTTTAATCGTTTTTTTTATTTTTTTTTTATTTTTGCGATCTCAGTCCCTCAACTATTTCACCCATGATCCTTAATCTTAACACCAGTTAATTTTACTCTTTAAGTCAGCTCACGTACATCACATACGAGGGCAAAAACGAGTCCCCCATACCCTTTTATATTATATAAACCATTGTCTTAGAAATGGCGATCGACATAGTCACATTAGAATTTTATGGATGTGTCAAATCTCTCTGCATAAATATAGACCTCAATTTCCTTATATATTTTCGCATATGTAGTAATCTACTTCAATTGACCGCCATCATCCGTTATCAGTTTTAAACCAATAACCAAACTCTTCCAAAACGTAATCCAAAGATTTTGTTGAAAAATCATCAACATTTATGCAGTTAATAAACCTTGAGAGTATATTTCTTTTACGCCTTGAAAATGTCAAACGTCACGAAACACGATGCTAAAAGTGAGTTTTTTTGAAAATGATCGGTGTGAATCATTTCGAAAAGGTTTTTATTTTTTATTTTTTAGCCATCAAAAAGTAAAAGTTTTACGAGAATTTATTAAATAAACTGATGATCATTTTATCTTAGGGTCACAATATTTAAAGGAATTTAAAGAATTTTGAAATCTCAACAAATCTTATCCAAAACGAGATAAGATATTTTAGCTAATAAAATAAGCCACACGCAGCCCCAACACGCAGGCTGCAAACCACGGTCGTATGAGGCTTAAGTTGAGCTTATGTTTCTATTGGACTTGGTTTCTGTTGAGTTTATGTTTCTACTGAGCTACGGTTGTATTAGGCTCAAGTTTCTCTTGGGCCTAGATATCTATTCGGCTTTAATTACTGTTGGAGATAGATTTTTATTGGGGTTAGGTATCTATTTGGCATAAGTTTATACTTGGCCTGGTTTCTTTTGGGTTTAGGTATCTAACAAATATAACATAATTTGGGCTAGGTTTTATTGGATACGGTTTAATTGGGCTTTGGGTTAGTAAGGCTACGGTTTAGTTGGGTTAAGGTTTACTTGAGCTTGAGTTTTTATTGAGGCTTCAGATTATTTGTGCATAACTTTCAAGTAGTCTACGGTTTAATTGGGGTAGGTTTCTAATTTGGCTACAACTTATTTGGAATAAAGAAAGAAAGTATAACATAAAATATCAATGATCCAAATGTTTTAACGTATCTATATTAACATTAACATTAAGTAGTATAATAATCAGCTAATGAAATCAACGACTTAAGCGTGGGTTTGATTGTTACACACAAGTAGCAGCAACTTTTGCTGATGAATCTGCTGCAGGGTTCAAATTTCATATCGTGGCTTCACTTGACTCGCCAAGATCCTTGTTTGAAAGGGAGCCTCCTTTCATATCAACACACAATAAAGAAGCGGGTATCATAAAGATATAGACCAAAAACTTTGGTCAAGTCTTACTCATGTGATTATAAAGACAGTTGATATAAATAAACTAATTACCTACCACAGATTATCATAAAGATGTAAATCAAGGATAAAGAAGAAAGCATGTTTCTAACAAATGAACAAGAAAAACTAACTGGCAGCCCATTCGATTGTATTATAAACTCACCAAAGACAAACTGGCAGCCCATTTAGCGACGATTTATTTCATTTTTTTTTATAAATAACTTTAGCAACGAAAAAATCGTTGCTAAAGCTATTTTTCTTTTATTTTTTGTTATTTAAATAAATAGCTTTAGAAACGATAAAATCGTTGCTAAAGGTCACTTTGAATTTGGGCAGAATTTTTATATATTTGAAATTTTTCAGGTTTTCTGATTCAATTTCGCAAATTTCCAGCAGCTATATATACTAAATTCCCGCAGTTTTCTCAATCGAAACATATCCAAACAAACATACTAATTTTTAATAGTTTAAATAAACGTACAAATCATCCGAATATTCAACAAACTCAAAGAGTTAAAGTAATAAGTGTTAAAACAAACATTGTGTTCACAAAATCTAACAAATGACTAATACATACTTAATCATCATCATGCTCCTCCTCGTCTTCTTCATCGGTTCGCCCTAAAAGTTACAAACAAGAATACTTAGTATTGATTAGTTTTTGTTGCTCATAACCCGATTGACACACTTCACTCATACAATTCTAACTATACGTACACTTTAACAATTGTAGCTAAATTCCATAAGCATACATTCAAGACTTTATTTCCAAAATTAACAATTATATACAAAAACCATCAACCTACACATCCTAACTACAAAACAAATCACCATTTTAATTAATTTATACAATTACATACACTTTAACATATACATACACTTTAATTCTATATACTTAACAAATATATACAATTTAACAAATCTATACACTTAAAAAAACATACATTTTAACTCTACGTGCTTCACAAATACATACACTTTATATTTACAATTACATACACTAAATCAATTTAACAATATACTTAACAAATACATACACTTTAATAAATATATACAATTTAATAAATCTATACACTTAAAAAACATACACTGTGACTCTATGTGCTTCACAAATACATACAATGTAAAAAATACATACACTTTAACAAATACAAACACTTTAAAATCTATACACTTTAACAATATTCTATTTACTTACAAATACATACACTAAATAAATTAACAATATACTTAACAAATAGATACAATTTAACAAATCTATACAATTTAAAAAATCCATACACCTAAACATACACTTTAACTCTATGTGCTTCACAAATACATACAATTTAACAAATACATAAACTTTAACAAATACAAACACTTTAAAAATCTATACACTTTAACAATATTCTATATACTTACAAATACTTACACTAAATTAATTTAACAATATACTTAACAAATAGATACATTGCATCAATTTATAACTAGTTCAAATAATCATTCTAACAAATCTACAAAATCATTCAAAAATACACTCAATTTATCAAATCACAATGTTAACAAAAAATAAAAAAATTAACAAGTTAAAGAAACCTTGAGTGGTGGTGGTGGTGGTACACGATGGTGGTCGTTCGGAGATGGAGGGGACGTTGGCGACGGGGCAGCAGGGAGGGGGGTTGCCGGCGGTGTAGTGGTGAATTAAGGTGGGGGTGAAAGTGGTGGCAAATGTGGTGGTGAAGGTGGGTTTTTTTGGTTGAAATAATGTGGGTTTTGGTGGAGAAGAAAGGAGGTGGCGGCTGTGAAGAGAAAATGGGGAGAGAAGGTTTGGTGAAAATGGAGAAGAAGATAGGTTTAAACAACTAGTCTTTATTCAGGGGGTTTTAGGGACGATTTTATAGGCTTTAACAACGATAAAATCGTTGCTAAAAGATTGGTGCATAAATTTTTTGCCCTCATGTACGTTTTTCTTTTGGGCAACCTTTTTTTTTGTGTTCGAGATACGAGGTTGTGGACGGGTAAGCGAGATCGTGAACGAGATTTAGAATGAGGTCAAGGCTGGGTCATGTCGAATCGGGTGGGTCGGGTATGTGATCCGGTTACTTGAAAAACAAAAACACAAACGCCCCTTTTTTCAAAGTCTTCTCCCGCAACCCAAACACCCTTACTGCCGCCACCATCAACCACCACCACCTGCAAGCCAGCCACCACAACCCGCGAGCGCCACCATCACCACATGTAACCATCACGACCCCCACCATCTGTAACCACCGTCGCGACTGCAAACCGCCACCACCACCCGCAAATCGGTTTCGCTCAGAAAAATCACGGATCCGGTTGTGTTTTTACGAATTTGATAGTTAAAAATGGCTAATTATCAGTGAAGTCTATAGACAGCAATATGATACTCGTAGATCTTTTACATTATTTGAGAGTCAACTAGTCGTCATGTATAAATAACACTCCATGCATATGACAGAAACTTGTTTAGCTGGTTAAAAATTCCTAGTGGTAGAAGTTATATAAGGATTATTATTATTATTATGCATTTTAAAGTTATAATTGAATTTATATTAAATCATTTCAGACAAGTCAGGATGGCCGAGTGGTCTAAGGCGCCAGACTCAAGTTCTGGTCTTCGAGAGAGGGCGTGGGTTCAAATCCCACTTCTGACATTTTTTTTAATACAACAATTAGTTTGTAAACCTAATAATTTTTATATATTAGCTAATTACAAAGGGTGATTGACCTAATTAACGATATCGAGTTGACCTTGAAATTAGGGTTCAAGTCACGAGGTAAGAACAGGTGTACATATTCGTGGATATAATTACGTAACTTATCACTAGTTTAAATTGATCATAGAGACATGTCAGTTTAGTTTAAATGGTCTTGTGGTTTAGAGCAACGTAGGTATCACAATTTATTTCACACATACCAATTATTTAAATGTACCATAATTACAAAGCAACTAGATTGCTTATTTCCCCACTTGATAAAGATCAAACACTACACATGAGTAGTACGTACGTGATTGATTATTCAACTGGGCAAAAATCTTTCTTAACCACACGGAAAAATCATTTCAGATCCAGAAATTTGAAGAAGGTTTCATCCTTGAAAGCATCTTTTACGCAATCAGCAAGTTCGTATTCACCAAAGCTCTTGATGAAGATGCAACATGGCTTACTCGGCTTCTTCTTATCTAAAAGACTAAGTATAAACTCCTTGATGCACTCTTTTAGTTTAAATGAGTCATTTGGACAGGTTTCATCATATGGCGGCTTAGGTTTCGTGGTGTCACCAAGGGCTATAGCAAATAAGGCAAGGTTGAGTGATAAAATATGAGAACTAGTAGAGTAGTGGTCTTTGAAGCCATATGCATCTCTTTGTAATGTTGGTGTGTATTCTAAAGATGAGGATGCAATTAGAGTTAGGATTTGTGAGGTTTATATGGGGCAAAAAGGGGGTATCTAATCAATTAAAATTAATTATAATTAGTAGATAATCTACCGGTCTCACCAAATACTATCCCAACTAATCATATACAATAACATATGTTATATGCACGTTCTTTCTCATGAGACTTGAACTCATAACCTCTACGTTGATAAATTTCTCACATACTAACAGGTCAAAGAGCAGACGTATAGTACAATAACTCAATCACGAACTACCATTTTTGACATTTCTCTTTTAGAGGGATAAATGGTAAACCAATTACTTGCATATTGCAATACATCCATTAAAACATTTATTGTATTTCAGAGTACTTTAACAATTTAATTAGATTTTTGAAACATAAAATGAAAATATTCGGTTTTGTTTCGACTGTCTTTTCAAATGTTTAATCATCTTTTCTTAGTATGATCTATAGCAACTATGGCATCATTTATACGGAATTAGTGAATTACAGAGTAATAAGACACCTAATTTCTCAGGTGGCCTTTTCGTTAAGTTATTATGTACTATTGTATAAATGTGTCATGAAAACGCAAGAAACATGTTGCGCACATGAATGTACGTACTAAACGAAAAAGCATGAATTTTGTTACACAAACTTGGAACGAAAAATAACGAATTAGCAATTAAGTTAATGAAATAAAGGCGAGAGTGCCAATTATAAGTAGAAAACGGAGAAAAATATCAAACCATTATTAATGCGAGAGTTGCTTGTTGATGAATAGGGATGAGCGTGGTACGAAACTAGTATTGTACCGTATCAAATCGGTTGGTACGACTTCTTTTTTTTTTGCCGAATGTGAGTACCGAATACCGTACCAATTGAAGTGGTTTTGTACTGGTACGGTACGGATACGGGTACGGTAAAAAGTGGTACTATATCCGTTTGGTACCGGAAATATTACAATACAAAAGTAAACAATGTTCAGCTGTAAAAAGTGGTACAACATAAAAATATAACACCACCTCAATACCAAATTGAACCAAATATGGTAACTTAAACAAAAAGTTAACAAAGAATCGGCATGCTTATATTTTCGAAATAAAGTAAACAAAAAAGTTAAAATTAACGGCTTTTTTAAAAATCAACTTCTCATACATCCAAGTGATTCTCTTTGTATATCACTTGGATATACAAATAATATGTATCACTTGGGATTTCTTATACGCCTCAATTACAAAAAGGTCTTATAAATAATATAGTTGCTCATTCGTGTTAAAACTTTATCATTTATGATTGTTAACTTCTTTAATTTCTTTATGCTTTTGAATTTGTTAAATATAATTAGATACATTTATAGTGAGAAGTTGTTTAATTTATCTTACTTTCGGTTAAAAATTTACCCTTTACACACTCAAATTTGTGTACAAAAAGTAAAATGAATAATACACCAATACATACTACCTTATATAATTTTATTGCAAACTTTACTGCGTATTCTTTAAATAAGGTAAAACGTTAGAATTTTATTGCATACATTTTTTGCATACAAATTCAACGCCCCCGTGTGTACACACCAGTTTAAAATCTAGTTTCTTAATAATTAATAATATCGTATAAATCATATAGTTGCAAAAAATAGAAATATATATACCGAGACCAGTTACTAACCGGAAAAATATCAGTACCATACCGAAAGTACCACATACAAAAAAATAGTTTATACAAGTACTGAATATTATACAGTGGGATGGTACGTACCAGTACTCTACGAATACGGTTGGAATTTTAGGATTAATAATCATTGATGAATGATGACGTCATACAACACGTAAGAAGTAAAGCGGGTCGGGTCAAATGAACTGGGCCAAAAAGCATAGCAAAAGGCCAAAGGTTGCAAAACAGTTTCAATTCTTGATGTTGGATATAAAAAAGAATGAACAGAAAATATTGAAACAATCAAAGTTGAAGTTATTTAAAAAGGTTGTTGCCAATGTCAAGTTACCTGTAAATTTCTTATTATTTTCGGTCTTTTATATGCAGTTTTCTAGAAAATGTTTCATATAAAAATGGAGTGTCTTCCTTCTTTTCTTTTCCATCTTTAAAAATAAAAAAAATAAAAAAAAAAAGAGTTCAACAAGTCTAAACGAACATAACAGAGAACATATTCACAAAGAACCTTGTGCAATGAGGACATATGTACAAGGAAATTGGAAATGACCCACACTCAGAAAACTAACTACTTAGCTAATTTTCACTTATTCATACATGACCACACAAAATCTCAGTTTCTTTTGCTTAAACAAACTTTGAAAACAAATACCAATCTACAACAAGCTTCATAGTCCTATGAACTCTTTTATATCCATTTCTGAGGCATTGCGATAACTTTCTCTGAACTTGATGAACCACCAGATCTTCCTGCCGCAAGCAAAGCAATCAGACTTCCACCATGAACCCGTCCTTCTGCAGTAGTTGACCGTCTTGACCCAGACACCATATCCCCTTGCTGAGCCTGGACCCCAAAAGGTTTGAAACCCGAATCAGTAAACCCTGCACTGGTTTGTGAAGGAAAGAGTAATTCTTTCATTATTTGAGGTTGGGCGGGTGCTGTTTCATGAACCAGGGTTCCCAAAGTGGCACCGCCATGGACCCGTTTATCCTGAACCAAAGCACCGTGCGAAGTACATAACCCAGACTTTCCCCTAGCAAACGCGTTACAGATATGATCATTGATTCCAAACTCTGAACCGGGCTGGCCCCACGAGCATCTCTTTCCACCACCATGGGCCTTGCAGAAGTCAGTACTACCTTGAGCACTTTTCCCGCACCCTTCAAATTGGCATCTCTTACCACCACCATGACGAACACAACAGTCAGTGCGTCCCCTCGCACTTCGTGTGCAACCGGGGACAGCACATCTTTTACCACCACCATGTGCCACACAGAATAGAGTTCCACCATGGACGCTTTTTGGGCAAACACCACCACCTTCATACGCACAACGCTTACCACCGCCGTGACCTTTGCAAAACGGGGTACTACCTTCTGCACCCTTTGTACAACCTTCATACGTGCACCGTTTGCCGCCACCATGTGCCTTGCAGAACATGGTGCTTCCTTGAGCACCTTTAGTACATGCTGGAAACTGACATCTTCGGCCACCACCATGAGAGATACAAAGACCCGAGAGGCCTTCTGCACTTTTGGTGCAATTCTCCATCTGACATCTCTTACCACCGCCATGACGTATGCACAACCCTGATTTCCCTCTTGCTGCACGGGTGCAACTGTCGTGGCTGCATCTACGACCTCCACCATGAGCTATACAGTAATCGGTCCGACCTTCTGAACTCTTGGTGCAACCCAAGAACTCACATCTTCGACCACCACCATGAGCTTTACAGTAAGCGGTTCGACCCTCGGCTCCTTTGTGGCAGCTGGGTTTTTGACATCTCCGACCACCGCCATGTGCAATGCAAAGCCCAGAAGCACCTCTAGCTCCCTTTTCACATCCATCAAACTGGCATATCTTTGTACTACCAGTTCTTTGCTGACGTGGCTCAATGATCCCAGAAGAACATGTTACTGAACTCGTTGGCATAGTAATAATGCTGGATGATGGATTCATTTTGTTCAGTGAATTCTGCAAGATAGGAGATGAATTTCCATCGTCCATATGAAAGTCACCGCCAACTGGTGGGCTCAGGTGAGCAGTTGTGACATCAGACTCAGCTGGCACGGAGAAGAGACTTAACTCGAGATCAACCATTGATGACTTATTGAAGGTAGTAACTTTCTTTCTAACAGGTGTCTTCTCACCACCAAGATGGAGGCTGAAATCCAACTCTAGATCCATTGAGGACTCTTCATCAGTTTCTTTAGTAGAAGACATGGTGGTGCACCCAGTGGCTGAACTCGTCTTGCTATCTGACGAGCTTGGAGAGTGACCTAGCCAGAGGTTTAACGGCAACCCTGATTGCAAATCGGTTGACCCGTTGACTGAGTTCCATTTTCTTTTGATACCTTTTGACGGAGGGTGAAAATGGGTCAAAGAACCCGGGAAATCCAATCGCAAAGTGGTGTCCGTGGTGTTGCTCAGGTTTCTAAACGCATCCGGTACATGATTTGCAGCAAAACCCATATTACAGAACCGGGAATCCATTAAAGTTATATGCAAGTCTCTTATTTTAATTTGAATCGAGCCTTATTAGCAAAAGAACGGGTGAACTAACTTCCAAGCTATAAATAATATCTACAAAAATAAAGTAAGGTACTCCTAAACTATTGAACTAGGGTTAGGTATTTCTCAGCTAAAAAATTAGGGTCAGTCGACAAGTACATCGCACCCCCCGCTGACAAAACCTGAAGTATCACGTCGATCCATTTGATTATATTTTAATCCGGAACAATATCAATGAACTATTGTAACTGATAGAAGTTCCACAAGAATGATCTGCTGCAGCTTCTTGAATTGTTCATCCTGTTTCATTCAAGTCATACGAGAGATTTAGCGAATGAAGATACTAACAAAATACAAATCTCGAAACTTGTGTAGTATACAGATACCATATAATCTAGATGAATAAAGTTATACGCTTTAGCACACTCTTCTACATCTTATTACATATATTGTGATGGAAGCAGAAAGGTTCCCATAATTCAAACCAATTTAACTTACAAATACATAACATAAGTTTTAGGTATTTATGCAAACTGATAAATTTTTTTGTATAAATCAAAACTCTGGATCTGAGAAAAGAAGCAGCAAGTTGACAAAAAATAAACTTCATCTCAAACAGGGCATGAAAACAGAAATCAAAGTCGTCAATAAAAATCGATATAATATAAGCAACAAATTGGTTTTTTCTACGAAGACCTATTCTACGAAGCCCCATCACCATCTTCCAAAATGAATAATTAAAATAACAAAACCAACAAATTAAACAAATAATACAATATATGTTTTTTCTACAGCAGAGGTAATTAACGGTATATGCAAATGATGCATAACCTGCAAACAGCACAAAAGGCTACACATATACAATAAATAACATTTTAGCAACATTCGTTTAAAGATAAGAAAATTAAGCTCAAAATCAAAAATTTACCACAAATTCGCCTTGCGTTCTTCTTCTCCGATGAAACGAATTGCAGCAATTAACCTACCAAGACAAAAAAACAAAAAAAAAAAAAAAAACAAATGATTAATACTATAAACTCAATTTTAACAAATTAAACCATCAAAAAACCTAAATTTTCAATTCCATGCAATCGATATCAATCCAATCACAATAATTAAACCACGATAATCCAAATATAACATACAAAACAAACAAATCGAAGGCCTTAACGCCAAATCAACTCGATTCAAGAAAAGAAATAGAACATAAACAAATTAACAACCAATAAAACGTAAAATTGAATCATAAATAACGAGAAACAAGCAAATTAACGCACGGAATTTCATAATTTACCTCGAAATCAGATTGATTTCGGTAGAGAGAGAGAGAGAGAGAGAGAGAGAGAGAGAGATTTTTAGGGCTTTCGAGGAGCCGGCTAACGATACAGGGCAAAAATGAGATTTGTACGTCTTATATACACACACAGAGAAAGTGCGTGTGAAAATTTAACTCATCATAATGATTAAAAATAAAAAAATAAAAAATAAAAAGAGTGGCGCACGATAGATATAGAGGGCGTAGGTTAAACAGCATGTTTTATTGTTCTCCAACCTTTTTTCTTTATAGTCCTCAAAGTATATAAAAAAATTTGTTTCTTTACTTTTCATAAAATAATACTAATATTAATATTAATATATTACTATATTACTATTATATATTATTGTCAAAAAATACAGCTTTTAAAACTTTTTTATTAATTTTTTAAGTGCTTAAGGTGTAAATGAGTCGAGCTTAATCATGAACTACTCGAGCTCGACTCGTTAAAACCTCGATTCGAGCCGATCCTAGATAAGCTCGAGCCGAGCTGAACATAGTTTGTAACTCGTTTAATAAACGAGCTCGAACTTCTTATATCGAACTCAAACAAGCTCGCGAGCTTAAACAAGCTCGCGAGCTTAAACAAACTTTTCATTTATATAAAATAATAATTTTTTATATAACAATATAATACTATAAATATAATTATAATAATTGTTATTATTATTATATATATTATTTGTAAATATGTAATACTTAAAAGTAAATTGTATTATATATAGTTATAAGTTAGACAAAAAATACATAAAAAAGTATAAATTAGTAAAATAATAATAAATAAATATTATTATGAAATAATTAAGTCGAGCTCGAGCTTAGTATATTTTAAATGAGTCAAATTCAAGCTCGACTGAGCTCGAGCTTAGTATATTTTAAATGAGCCAAATTCAAGCTCGACTAGGCTCGTTTACGCCACTACGTAAGTCACAGGTTACATGTATAACATATTACAAAAGGTTTGGCAAAATATAAAAGAGTGTTGAAGTATATATCATGGAGTATTATTTGTCAACAATTTACTTGTTTAGTAAAAAGTAAAAACAGTTTGACTCAAGAAGGTACCTAGCATAATAACAAGTCTATATACATGATCCGACCAAATAGGGTAGTTGGGGCTTGAAGGCCACACCAAAGAACACCCCAAATCAGTAGTGTTTAATTAATTAATTCATTCCGTAAAGGGCAAAGGAATTACTATAATTTAATATACACATTCAAGTACGTATTAATTAATAATACTAAGAAATAATATTTTACAAAATATGTTAGTTGTGAAAGTTGAGGAAATGTATCCTAAACTCTCATAAATATAGAGCTGGACTATTAGACTCTCTCACGTGAGTTACATTTAAAATATGAAACAAAATAACATAAAAATGCCTAAAAAATTAGGAGAAAACCTAAAATCAGGGCCAACATAAAAGATGGTATAGTATGCTCAATAGTCCAACACGTTAATTGTACATGGATAGAAGTTGTAGTTCTTTAAAATCGGTCCGTTTTCTACAAATTTTGATGTGCACGAAGATTGCATATATACGTCATATGAATCGGTCACCAAAATCATTCGTGCTTTATCATCGATTTTGTTTCTTTCATACCTCCATTTGTTGAAATGAAACATAAACTTATTAAAAAAAACTTCGGCTCTCATTGACAACAATAATCAGGATCTTCTTGTTAAAGAACCACTACAATAGTTTACCACCTGTTTTTATTTAAGTTAACACAATATACGAGTAACTTTCAATCTATATTATTTGTTTAATAATCATTACTGATTTAATTAACAAATAACAATATTATTAATTAACATATAATCATCATTTTGTTAATCCATAAATCAAGTTGAACGTTTCACATTCCTAAAAACCGAGCAACTTACCTATTATAAAAATAATAATAATCCATAAATAAATATAGATTTAGAATATTTGTCCTTTTCTATAGTACAACTAAATTATTAAAAATTAAAGTTAAAAAATAATTTTAACAAGTTGTGTGAGACCAAGACTACTACTTCAATGGGGTGAACGGACATACGTGGAGACACGAGATTGGAAAATACTTAAGAAACGAATCCCTTTTTACAGAACACTAATATCCAATTCCAGAACGAAATTTCAACAACTACTTGTACTTTATCCATTAGTAACTGTACATGGTGTGGAAAAGTGAAAAGCGAGTATAGGTGTCCCGTAGTACGTAAAGCGGTTATTGAGATTTGATTCGGTAATAGTTTGAGTCGGTGGATTGGGGCGGCTCGTCACCGCTCGTTGTGCCTCTCATAGTCTTATCTCTATTTTCACATAAATCTTTGTGGGTCCACCATCGTGGGGTCCACACGTGAATCGATTCCTATGTTTGTTTGTTTATTGTGATCGTCTGCTTCTCACCACATACAGTTTCCTGTAGACACTGCCTTACTTTACGGTCTTACCTTCAATCATATGACTATGATGACTCCAATGAAGCAACCATATTTTGACTTCGAATTCGAAGTCAATGTCATTTAGTTTTCAAGATAAAACAAAAACAATCTATTTTTACTTTCATTTTATTTTAAACAACCAATTTACACAAACTTTTAATTTATTTAAAATGAATATTAGACGAAAGGGAGCGTTATTTATGTGATTTAACTTTGCAATAACGTTGGTAATTAACAACGATGATCGATTCTTACGCTTGATTGCTAGGACAATATGTTGAATATACACCTCAAAGATAATTCAGCAGCTCGATACACAATTGTATCTCAATATTGAAAAACAAGACTTTTTTTGTAAAGGGCTACAAGAGTAAAACATGTGACACTAAGGCAACATCAACTAAAGCTACTCAGGGATCGGAGCCTATGGGGGATTGGAGTTCGTATAAGATTCACAAACTTACAAACATTAAGTTACTCAGAGTATTTTTTTGTTATTTTAATTTTTAAAAAAATGCAAGACCTACAACTATCTCACACATCATATATATACAACCACGAATATTTATAAAATGTCTTTCATGAGGCTTGAACTCACAACCACTAAGTTGAGGAACAACTCATATACCGCTAAGTCGGAGGCCCTTTGGCTTGTCTCATGTTACTTGATAATCGTTGGAACTAGCTAGTTAAGATATTCAACAAAACTGCATATATGGCTAGTATACTATCTTAAGCTATACAGTTTTAAAAGAAAACAATATATTAGATTTGACTTTTGAGCTATAAACTTTATATTATGTGCCTCTTCTTTTGACCATCATGACTATGTAATGGATGATCTGAAATGGTAGTCTAAGATACAACATTTTCTCTTTTCACATATTCCATTGCAATGGTGGTTATTTGCTTTGCATTGCCCACCCTCCTATATGAATCAGAATCTATACTCTTGTATAATTAATGTGATTAACATGTTTAATATAAATAAATATAGTTCCATCTTGAGCTTCATCAAATCGAACTCTGAATGTGAGTTTTAGGTCTGGTCCGCTGTTTTCGAGGACCCTGTGCAACCACTGAAAACTAGGTCATTTCACGCGAAAAATTTAGCTATTATAGAACTATAGAAATATGAATTATGTAACACAATATATATTGTATAAACTGAACTTTAAATGTGTGTTCTAGAAAAGGATTTAGATTTATGAAACTTTTATCAATCGTTGGTATTGGTGATAGTCGATATGCAAACTCGGACTTATGCTTTTGAAAAATACGTATAGTGATATATGAGATTATTTCAAGATATGCCATTTTTTAGATATTTATAATTATGATTGAAATGAAAAACCAGTAAATTTAGGGGTTAAAATAAAACATTAAATAATAGATGAGGGGTCGATGAAAATAATAAAAAAATCATCTTTCTCACAAAATTTACCTGCAAATCGACACTATCTCCATTAAAACCATATTTAAGCTTTGTTTTCAAATGGGTCTTTAATTGCTAGTTTATAGTTCTATGACATCGTTTAGTTTAATATAATTATTCTAAAATCGATTTATATTAAACCTAAAACTTTGGGGTCCTTAAAAAATGGTGACTTGAGCGGTCGCACACCCCTCACACCCTCAGATCCGGGCCTGGTGAGTTTATATGACTTCAAGTTCGATGCGAATAGAAGTCGAATTCTAGTTCTAGATCATATAATACAATACTTAACCCATTAAACGAGCATCTAGCTCAAACCCTAATGTAAAATATTTCTGATACAATTATAGAAATATAAGTAAATAATGAGCTAGATCCGAACCCAAACTGAAGAACTCGAAAAATCCATATTCGGAGCCTTAGTTTGAAGGTAACAAAAATGTTAAAGACAAACAGAAGGCAAATACAAGTCATCACATATATGACACTACTTATATTGTATACATTGTTAGATTCTTTTTCTTATCTAAAGTATCAAAAATCATATAGTGAATGTAACAATTATAACACATTGTTTTTCTTATAAAACTGAGTTGATTTGAATTTTAGTATATTTTCAATGGGTTAAATAGAGGTATATTTCATATAATATAAATATAAATTATGTTATTATTATTACTATTATAATTATAATAATAAAATAAATATTATTAGATTATTTTATATTAGTTTTTTAAAAAGGGAAAACATAAAAAGTGAAAAGAAAAGGCATCAACATTTGCATAAATCCGTGCCATAAAAAATGATACGACAAAGCGAAACAAACAGCCAAATAAGTTCATTTTGGGTTAAGAACGCAAATAATGCTTACTTTTAATTTGCATTTATTTATTAATCTCATCTAAACAATATAAAACTTAATTAACTGTAAGATCTAATAAAAAGTTTTCCTAATTAAAAATAAAAAAAAGCCAAATAATATTAAGTAGAGTTAACCAATTTAGGTTGTTTCATTCTATAAGTGTAATAGCTTTAGTTGGTGTAAATCTGATTAAAATATAAAAACATCCGAAGTTATAATAAAGTTAATTAATTAAATTAATTAAAAATTGAAGTAAAAGAAACAACATGAATGCTTTTTGTTTATAATAGAAGGTGTGCCGTACAATGCGTCTCTGGCTAACATTTCGCTTTAACGAGACGCTATATAAAAGGTTCAGCATCAAACACAACTTTTCCTTTTTCACATTATTTTAAGTATTTGTATTTGTATAAATTAAACAAAAATTAGCGTAATATTCGCTTTCTGCAGCCGAGTGATATTTTATTATAAAATAATGACTCCATAACAGTTGTTGTTAAATTTGTTCTTCACAAATTTTTCATTATGGTAACTCAATAACAGTAGTTACCTCATATGTGGTTTAGGATTTGAGATGCCGTAATGAAGAGTGAAAATTATAAAAATGATAAACTATAATGAAATGGAAATTACTTAAGTTAAATTTCAAAATATTGAGTCATATTCTTAAAAATTTAAAAATATGTTTTATATATTATTATAAATATGACATTTAACTTTAGGATTCGTCGTGTTATATCAAGCATTTTAAGTTAATGAACCCCATCTCGTTCAAATAAAACGATAACTTTACCTTTTTGTGTGATTGTAAATTAGTATTATGCCGTTTAATATACGTTATCAGCAGAATTCAATTGTTTTTGTTATGATGTTGGAAATAATATATGTATGTCAAAATTTATTAATGACAACCGTAAATGATATGTTTCTTTAAATAATGGAGTATTAATTTTGAAACAAGTAAAATACATAATTTCGGTATTAGAAATTAGAAATACATTTCAAACAAAGGTCACTTATGCAGTCATATTTTATACAAATAACGAGATAAAATATGATAAGAACTTTGTAGGGGACAAGGTGAGTTTAATATTAGGTATTAGAGAATATGCGACGAATAATTCGGTATATTGACATATATTGTGTTGTCCCTCTCTTGGCACGTATGTAAAGGTAAAGCTAACCATATATTTATGTGGAAAATTGTGATGATAACATTACATTAAAATAAAAATAATTTATCATAAAATTAACCAATTATTAAAGATTTACAAGTTATAGGTTTAGGTGGAGTTAGAAATTTATGATTAAAGGGGATTTTTTTTTTCTACAATTTTAAGGTGGCAAAATTTTAAAATTTTCTTACATGTTAATAATGAAATATTATTATTTCGTACACATTTGTTTTATTATCCTACAATTACATAATCAATGTAATTATATCTGATAACTTATAAAATTCAAATGGGTTATATGTAATTTAATAAATTATAAATAAGTAGCAAACCAGAATCAACATTTGTAACTTAAATTTTGAAAGCAATTATATATAAAATTGATTGATGCGGACCGACGATCATAAAGAGAGAGAAGAAATAAAGATAAAGTTCCTTTAAATTGGTCCATGTTTTTATGCCACATTATACTTTTTGTAAATTTTTGCAAGTGTGACATTTCTCGTTACATTTAGATCCAAAGTTATCGGGTCATATCACAACTTTAGACGTTGAGATATTACAATTACATCAAACTTTGAAATGTTTTAAGTTTTGCTTTTAAGTTTTGAGATGGAAATTGAAGTTATTAAATCATACGACAACTTCAAACTTTGAAATGTTGTTAACGGGTTCTATAAAAAAAAAATAGATTTTTCAATAAAAGTATAACACAAGTTTTATAGTATGTTAATATTTATATAAACGGTTGTTAGAATGTGTATTAACCAAAGGGTTATTGATCGTACGGTATAAAAGGAGTCTATCAATCGAAAAGTTGTGAGTTCAAGCTTCACTTGAAACAGTGAATATATATATTCGTGGTGCTTGTATAAAATATTTATAGTCAAACTTATTTATTTATTTATGTATATTTTGATGTTTTGACTGCACTAGGCCAATAGTCATGGCTACTCGACAAGCTGAATGGACAAGTGATAGGGACATAATTGGATTAATTATTATTGGTATATGCTATGAGATCCTTCATAAAATCGTGTATTTCTAATTTTTATAAACAAATCAATCCCATAATAATATATTTAAATCACTCAATTAAATTATAAGTATCACTAGATCTTGAATGTCATTGGATTGTCATCCGTTGTGAAAATAGTATTTTTAACAAGAACATAATGATATATTGTGTTTCTCTTGTAAAAAAACAAAAATAATACGATGTACAAAAGTAACGAGAAACTACTAATAATAGTGATAAAAAGAATCTAAAAGAAATGAGGTGTGTTTCTATTAGCGTTATTTAGGTAACTCAACAATCAGTAAGTGGCGTTTTCTAATGCCATTTAACACAACAAGTGTAAATAATAGGTGATTAGGGGTACGTGATAACACGTTCTAAAGAGTTGAAAAATGCGAAATACCCGCAATGGGAAGTTGAAACCGAGCAAGATTTGTGGGGGACGTAAAAATTTACTAGTATACAAATTTATGAATTTACATTAGAAATTTTGAGCACTGTATTAGCCAAAAGAATGAACTATTCAAAAACTGGAATCTTAAAGTCCCCTGTAATATTCTCATAATGAAGCAGCCAGTTAAAAGAAAAAGAAATTGATCTAACTCACAATCTCAACCACAGTCACTGCTGCAAACACAAGGAAAAGAACACCTCCAACATATGCAATCACCTGCACCAAAAAACATTTAAAAATAAAATAAAAACTAACTTTTTACGTACAAGATGGATCAAGATATGAATTAGAAGTACAACTGTTCAAGGGTATATAAGATTCGGCGTGACATTCGACATCTGGTGTTATGAAAGAACAGAACATAAGGTTGATTCTGTTTCAAATGGTTATCCTGTTTTATCGTCATCAAAGCGTACTTATTGGTAAGTTATAGTACACATTTGTTTTAGATTATATGACCAACCAAGCATTGAAATTTCCACATAGGTAATAATTACTCGTATAAACTTTGATTACTTGGAGTAATTTAAGACCTACATCGTCATCTATAATGACACCAACACGGTATATTACTAAATGATCCAACAATTTTCTGTTCAAATGTAACAGCTACCTCCACCAGATCTTTTGATAAAAAATAAAGTAGGCAACATCAATTTCCTAGTCTAGATACATGCAATTTTGCCTGTTTCTGTTGTCTTTGTGTGAAGAATATACTTGTCGTGTATTATATTTAATTACATCCCAACCCCTTATGCTTTTGGTTTTGGCAGCACATATAAGTATGATGTATGATAAAAAGGTTATGTTATTGTCTGAGAAAATGTTGATATACATATCATGTTGAAATGACTAACCTTTTCCGACAGGAAGGTTCCGAGTAATGAGCCTCCAAGGACAGCCAGCTGCATACAGCCATTGCAAACATTAGTTTCATTAAATATGAAATATTCAAACACTAAAATTTAAAAAGAAACAAGAAAAAGGTTCAAACATGGAAAACAAAGTCTCGTATACGTCAACAGGAGACATTACTAAGAGAAAAATAAATATAAATATCAAGGATTAAAAGATCAACATTTTAATTATAGTTTGTGGTTTATTTATAACCTACAAGTAGACATTCAGTCGGGTGAAATGTGCACACAGTTTCAGAAAGAGTTTTCACTTTTAAGTTAAAAAACTCGTCGATAATAACAAAGAAGAGGACTCGTGCGACCCTCACTACATATAGACCACTTGTATATTGATGACTATATGTTGAAAACTTATTCGACAGAAGTGTTGCAATTTTAATGTGATTTGGGTTGTGTTTGAACTCAAACGGGTCAAAAGGATCAAATCAAAAAATTAAGCTACAAGGGAATGCGCAAACCAGGTTGAAAGTCGTCCAGGACCCAAATTCTATTTTCAATGCATAGAACCTCTTAGTTGAATTTATTTCAAGATTTTGATAACTATTGTAGTAATATTTTGTTGTTACCATAACTAACAAATGTTTATATATAACTTTCTGTTATTTAATAATGGACAGGAAAGTATATGCGGATCAACCTGTCCAAGTGAAACCCACTTTGGCCCTAACTGAAAAGATGACCCCAAACCACCCATCTTACCAGAGTTGCAAGTCCATGACCAGCTAGAGCACCTCCAATGACTCCAAGAGGTGAAGAGGCTGCAGCAAGAGCTAAAAGAGAAGAATAACTTCATTAAAAAAGGGGTACGGGAAGTGCAATTACATGAACTAAAAACAGCATGAACATACAGTTGAAGATCCTTTATATAATTTTTTAATTTGAGACAAAATCTTAAGACCAGTTACTTACCAATTGTAGAGAAAAATGATTTATCTCCCCATTCAGCTACAAAGACTAAAAGGAAAGTGCTAATAACTGTACTTGCTGCAGCCAAAATCCCGGCTCCGTTGCCCAAAACTTCAGACACAGCTATCTCAGCCTGAAAGAAGTTTAAGTCAACATTTGTGACAACCAACATAACAAATGATTATGAAAAAATCATAAGTCAAACCTCAAAAGTCAAAGATAATATCTTTAAAGTTAAGTTCTAGCAAACCAAATATATACCTCCTTCTGTTCTTCTTCTGCTTTAAGACCATCACCAGAAGAGGCATCAAGCAAAGTTGAAACACCAAAATAAACCTGCAAATGATTCAATTGAGACGTATGACGATAAAATATTATAATATATTTACCACTTGGTCAATTTAGATAGCACATTAATGTCACATGTACCAGAAGCAATGCTGCAGCAATATCATCAATTGGCAGGTCCATGTCACCGAATCTGGCGTGCAAATTATTATATTAATATGAAAAGAATGAACTGAATTTACCATTTACTAGGATCTATGAGGAAAAGTAAATGATCATTGATGAGCTTAGACCTGAAGGGAAGGACTTCATCTACGTAGTGAAACGTTCGTCCAAGAACAACAGATATGATAGTCATTATCCTGATCGAGAAAAAATTGATACAGACAGGTTACAACTCTGTTATCTAAGCATAGCACACAAGTATTAACATTGTCACAAAATTAATGATGAATAATTCAAAGCAAGTGCTCCGATGACACTCTTATGACATTTTAATATATCTATGAGACATTATATAAAAGGCTGTATGTCACTTACCCAAGTGCACCAAAAGTCCCCAGGAAGACGACAGCGGCAGAGTTTCGAGCTGCCAAAAGTGCCTGCAAAAGTAATGCAAAATAGTTTATAATCTCACAAATATGAGAAACCATTGTATCTAAAAGAGAAGAAAAATAGTTAAGATTTCATTAATAAATACCGCGATGAAGAAGGTTTTGTCCCCTAGCTCAGAGAAAAATATTAACAAAAATGCCTGAAAAACGAAATTATGTCAATATTTGTTCATGAAAGAGTTCAAATTCATGTATGTTTGTCAGAAGATAACAAGCATGATTGATATAATGACACCATATGAAAAAAACATTGGAAAAGAACATAGTGAAAGTTTTAATTGTGTCATAAGTTGTAGGGAGATTATACTAACTGAAGCAAAACCTGTGCTTAAATCACTGAAATCTCCAAAAAATGAGCTAGACTGCACTAAACTAGCAACATC
Organism: Gnaphalium uliginosum; assembly: GCA_963930675.1. Classification (NCBI taxonomy): domain Eukaryota; kingdom Viridiplantae; phylum Streptophyta; class Magnoliopsida; order Asterales; family Asteraceae; genus Gnaphalium; species Gnaphalium uliginosum. Next base: position 43,653,917 of record OZ005685.1, on the reverse strand, counting down.
TGAACCAGCAAGCGCATTTTGAGCATCTTGAAATGTTAAAATCCCAAAAAACAGCATAAACTTTAGGTAGTTGTTCCATGATGCTTCACTTGTTAAGTTCTTAAAAGTCGGCGATGTTTTTGATGTCAATTTGGTTATTGAATATGATTTCTCTGAAGTACTGCATTCCCAATCCTCAAAATTGTGGGTCAGTTTAATCGCATTGTCACCATCGGAACGAAGTACCTAAAAATCCCAAAATACATGTTAACCAAACACATATCCTACAAAAACAATTAGAAAATATGTTTAGTAAAAGGAGAAACTAACATTGATATGGGATCTCGCGCGCTGAAACTGTCTCAAACGTCGCCTATCATTTAATTTGATGAATTGTTGCCTGCAACAAATATATATGCAGTGTACTTATCAACCGATAAACATCAAAATCGCATTTCATTCAAATGCTCAAAGTGGTAAACGGACAATTAGATAACAAGCGAAAGAGAAGATAATTATGTCGAAATGTATATCATTTAAATGGGAAATTAACATTTATTTCAACAAAATCACTGGTCTCCAATTGTTTATCACACAACTTGCTATCTATTTTAATTATAATTGGCTAATTGCAGTTCTTCTTTTTCCTAAATCATCAGCTCAATTAATACTCATACTTAAGTACGTAATCATCACACTTCACAAGCAAACAAATCGATATTTCAAAAAAAAAAAAAAAAAACAGTTCGAAAATATAGAATATTACCTGGAGAAAACGCGGGAGTGTAAATTATGAGAGGAAAAGGAGTCAACTTTTGTTCGCATTAACAACAGACTGCTATCTGATGAAGAACATAGAGTCGTCATGCTTCGCATTTTTCAAACCCTGCGAAAACACAGAATTGTTTTTTCTTTTTTAAAATCGGTTTTTGTGGATAAGCAAAACCCCTTGCAAATGACTCTGACCGTTACTTTCCCACCCCATCCTTTTTTCTTTTCTCATTTCATTTTTTCTAACAAACTTCGAGTTGTACGTTGTGCATCACGAGTGGTATATGTCCTGTAATTGATGTTGGGCGCAAAATCATTCAACAGAACCAGGCCCAAAATTGACATCAGCGTAACAACATCCCATCTGTAGTAACGGCCCAACTAACAGGCCCAATTATTGGCATCACCGATTTATTACCGAATAAAAATAAAAAATAGTTTGTTTTTTGTGAAACTTTTTCTACCTTCATTTTCATAAAAAAGATTGGTGTTACAAATCGTTTTTCCTTTATAATTATTGTTGATACAATTTACGCTCAGCTAAATATACGGATGTTTTAATCTATGCCTCATACGCGCAACTAGTTCATTAGACGATACGCTATCTCTTGTACTATATTAACTTTAATCGTAAATCCCTAATTTTAAATTTATCTTTCAATGCAATGCAACTTAAAAATGTTCGACTACCTTGTATACATTTGATCAAGCATAAAAGAAATTAGGGGCCTGTCAGGTGATACACTATTACGGTAGAAAATTCTAATCGAGAGGTATAAAAGAATTTCCCCTTTCTTTTCTACAATTTATAAATCCATAGTAAATGAATACCTTCAGAAAAACTTTTTAATTTAATATAAATTTTAAATTTTATTTATTTATTTATTTAGGTCCGACTCTGCTATCAAACTCATGTCTTGACATTTAAGCAGTACAGTGCAGTCTCCACTCATTAAGTTGACTATTTCACAAGCCAAGTTATCACCTTTCTACTTTTATAATTTTATTTATATATCTAGCAAAATAAGTTTTAATGTTTTTTGGAATCATTAAGCTCACATCAATACATTATAGCCTCATTTTTTTAATACCATATATGGAAAAGTTTCTACTTTTGGAAAGAAAAGATGAAGTTTTTTTTATATTCACGCAAATGAGTAGATCGATCAACTAGCAGGGGAAGTTGCAACCCAAAAGTATTGGCCGGTAAGATGGTAAAGGTTTGTAAATGAGTGTCAAACCTTTTGTAATTTACTATAGGGAAAATGTTTTGTGTTCTTAACGACACTTAACCTTTGGTGCTGTTAAGTTAAAAAGGAGAATTGCAAGCGTAAATCTTGAAAAGTTTAGGTGTGAAAAATATATAAATAAATATATTTATATTACACATGATTGGTCAACAGTATACAATAAATGTGCAGTCAACAACACATATCATTTCCCCTTTATTATACGAGTTCTTAAATTTTGAAGTTATATTAATATCAAAGTTTCAATGTTCAAAATTTTAAAGGAGCTTTTTACCAGTAATTACAAGACGCCTTCTATTCGATTTGCATGAATACCGCATCCCTTATTACTATGATGATAAAATTTTTTTGTTACATATGACTTTTGAATAATACAAATTAAAAATTTTAATCATATTAATAAAATATTTAACTAAAAAAGAAAGTTCGGTGTAGAATGCCAAAAAAAATGTAGAATGAAAGAATCAATAGGATTGTTCTATTCCAGTTATCCATTTCCACCTTCTTTATAAATCTAAATATCTCACAATCGTATATCTATAAATTATAAAAATTACACCGTTAAAATCAGCGTCTTTTTATCTTTAATTAGAGATCTCACATGACATACTTTCGACGAACTTTTTTTTTTCGTTTTCTAATGGGTATGTGAAATTCGTAATAAGAAATCACATGTGATTTAACACACATGTAAATATATTTACAATCAAATTATAAGTTTTAAATCACTATCTATAATCACATGTGAATAATCAAATTTATAAATTATAAGTTTAAAATCACATAAAAATAATTTATTTGATAATTTAATAAACTTTCAGAAACAAATTTAGTTATAATCACATGTGATTAAATATTAAATTAATAATCACATGTGAATAAAGTGTAAATAAATATGAATTTTAAATAATTATTTATAATTATACATGTAAATAAATATAAATGTGAAATCACGTGTGAATTATCAGTTATTATCACATAATTCATTTGATTAACACATGTGATTAAACCTCAAATCAATAATCACATGTGATTTTGAGCGTAAACGACTACAATTCCTAAAATGTTATTTATATGTGTTTATATGAATGAATAATAAGTTGTAATCATGTGTGAGTTAACATCCATAATTGATGAATAGTCGTGTACCAGTTATATTTACTCATAAATCAATGTGATTATATAAGTCACATTTTCTACGACTCAATAAAATGAAAAATAAAATAAAATTTGTCGAAAGTATAACTTGTGGGATCTCTAATCAAAGAGAAAAAGACGCCGATTTCAAATATGTAATTTTTATAATCTTGGGTCATGCCGTTTGTGAGATATCTGATTTTAAAGATATGAGTGGAAAGTGGGTTTTAAAGGAAATTGAGTATTAAAGGAAATTGAGTAATCCTACTGGTTTTTCCATTTTTCACTTTTTTTGCATTCTACGTTGAACTCATCTCTATTAATAAAATATTTAACCGAAACAATAAAGTATAGAATTTTAGTAATAAAAATTTGAATTATAATAATAAATAATGAATCCGATTATTTCTCACTCTTCTCTCTCTAATTTTTTTTTTAATCCCCTTTCTATCGGTTACACATACAAATACATGTATAAGATAATAAAAATGCATAGGCATATCACATGTTATTTCATGGGATATAAAAAATTCAAGGATACAATTAAAAGTTACTAACTTACAAGTATTATCTAACAGCTTGCAGCTACAACTTACAACTAATTTTATCAAATATACTCGAATAATGATACATAGATCTGTATCAATGGTTGATACATATGCTTAAAATCGTTTGTTCCTCTTTATTTTATACATCGATTTTGACGTATGTCATGCTCTTTCTGTTAGGCGTATGAGCTATTTCATTAGATAAATCTAGAGTAAATTACATTCCACGTCTTTAAAGTATGTCATTAATTTCACTTCTCATCTCGGGGTTTATTTTTTTACGGGTTCAATCCCTTGACCCGGTTTTTCATTTCACTCCCCGTCCCTTAAAGGGTAAAAGTGTCTTAAAATTTTAAGGGTATTTTAGTCATTTCATGATGGATGAGGGACGGAGAGTGAAACGAAAAACCGGATCAAGGGACTGAACCCGCAAAAGATGTCGGTCGGAGGACGGGGAGTGAAATTAATAACATACTTTAGGGACGAGGATGTAATTTACTCCTAAATCTATCATTTTTTGCTCAATACATAGCTCATATCATGATGTCTAGATGTGGCCTGATGGCGTTCACCCTGTACACTACAAAAGCAAACAACCGTTTTAAGCAAGCTTTCTTCTAAAGGAAACTTTAACAATTGTTCAAATATTATAGTAGTAATATTTGGTCTTTAAAGTTACTTACTCATTTATCTTTGTTTGGATAAGACAGGTAGGCTTAAAGACCTAAATCGCTCAAAAGACATCAACTTGGTTGGTTAAAGTTTACCTAACAGATCTTGAGTTACTCAATAATATATGATGAATTATTTTCCAAGTCTTCATATCTTGACCAATTTATGGGCTAACTTTATGGTTATTGAACAAAAATGTGTCTTTAAGGTTGGCCATTTTTAGAATTGTTTGGAAATTATAATTATGAGTCGGTCATTATCAAACCATCGAAAGTGTGATCAGGGTAACTTTGTTTTTGTATACTTGATCAATCCAAAAGAATTTGAAAAACTCAAAAACATTTACAAAATATGTTGAAAATATAAAATGGAATAGAAAGATGAAATGTTGATTTGGCAGTCGATTGAACGTTTTAAAACTTCATGCATTACGGACGCTCTAATTAAATCTCATTAATTCGATTTATAAGTACGATATAAACAGAGCTCTTGTAAAACATAAAATTTAGCGACTAAATTGATGGTACCCGAATAAACAATTGAGTCCATTCTATCGTCCAACACTTCCCCCAAGTTTTAAAAAACCAATAATAGAAGAACAAAAGCAAAGTTTTGTCACACACCCAGATTTGTACAGCGGAAGCGGTTCGGGTCGGAGCGTGACTAATCAAGTAATCACAACACAAAGGTAAAAGCGAACGACTCTATATGAGACGTTTATAAAATAGTACAAAATTAGTTACATTGAAATACTTTAAAAGTTTACATTAGCCTCGAGTTCGCGAAATAATATCCTGAAGATTCTAGTACATAACGAAATATTTCAAAAATAATATATGAACATCTTCATGTACGTATAATGCATGCGACTCGATGTAGCTAGCAATCCTGTGGGCAATCCTACTGTTGTTGAGTACCTGAGAATACAAAGCTAAAAGGGTCAACCAAAAGGTTGGTGAATCTCACATGTTTAACAGTAAAAACATAGTTATGAAACACAAGATTTATCCGTGATTTGCAATCAAGCAAATAAAGTAAACAAAATTAATGTTTCCGAAATTGCCATGAGCCCACGGTTCGAAGCCTAACCCGTTTTGTGCCCCCCTGAGGTGTCTAATCCGAAACACCTTTATGACAAATACTAGAGTGCCCGTTTTTAACTTGGTTATAGCTAGTAACCCGGACGGGGGTGTCATTCTCATAATAGATCTATTCTCTAGCACTCGCGCTTTCGCAGTTAACGAACCATGTGTGTTGAGGACTTTTAATGGATTAAAAACAACTCATACAATCTTGTAAAAATAATCGAGTACTTGTGTTCATGAAAAACAGTTAAGCATTTGTATCTCACCCCAAAGTATATAAAACAGTAAAAGTAAAAGTGGGGCTGTAAGACTCACCTGGGGTTTAGCAAGCAAATATAGCAATTAGCAAGCAGATAACAAATAGCGGGTGTCTGTGTCCCGTAATGCAACCTTCTAGTGCCCTAAACGCATAAGGTTGTGTGTAAGTGGGGTGTCAATGTCCACTTACATATTATACGTGTAAGTGGGGTGTCAATGTCCACTTATCTCATTCGAGTAGGTGGAGGGTTAATGTCCACCTATGCTAGTTCACTCAACTAGAAATGTCTAATTGTTCAGTTATTGTTGTGCTTAGAAAACATGTACGGGCCGTTGGTGATATTTTGTGAAAACACAGATTTGATAAATTATGTTACGCATTTTCTACTTTCCAGTTATGGGTAATCGATCAGTGTGGTATGGGGCAAAGCCCATTAATGACGGGAGTCCGGGGGCAGCGCCCTGGTAGCGAGGTCCAAGGGGTGGCAACCCCTGGCGGGGTCCAAGGGGCAGAGCAAAAAACGTATAGATTCTGTGTTTTTAGCGACATTGGGTTAGTGTCGCTATATGCGACACTAAGGTATTATGCGACACTAAGGCTTTTGTCGCTAATGTGACGATTAGGGTGTCATGGAGACACAAAGACTTGTGTCGCTAATGTGACGATTAGGGTGTCATGGAGACACAAAGGCTTGTGTCGCTAATGTGACTATTAGGGTGTTATGGCGACACAAAGGCTTGTATCGCTAATGTGACGATTCGGGTGTTATAGCGACACAAAGGCTTGTGTCGCTAATGTGACGATTCGGGTGTTATGGCGACACAAAGGCTTGTGTCGCTAATGTGACGATTCGGGTGTTATGGCGACACAAAGGCTTGTGTCGCTAATGTGACGATTCGGGTGTTATGGCGACACAAAGGCTTGTGTCGCTAATGTGACGATTCGGGTGTTATGGCGACACAAAGGCTTGTGTCGCTAATGTGACGATTCGGGTGTTATGGCGACACAAAGGCTTGTGTCGCAGACTACTGGGCTTCTGCGACACAGAGGCCTGTAACAGGTCAGTTTTGTCAATTTTATTTCGTGTTCCAAATGTTCAAACAAAAATTTAAGAAAAATCTATGTTGTTCCTTAGTATGTTAGCTCCTTAAAAATAAATTTCCAGAATTTTTGGGTATTCCTAAGTATTTTTAAAATTTTCGTTTGTTCCCTGTGGTCAGAAAGTGACCAATCCGGACACATGCAACAAGATCGAATTTCTGGGCAAAATCTACACATTTTTCAAAAAAGTTATCTAAACGACATTTGTACCTAACAAAATTTGGGAACTTTTGGCGGTGGTTTCATGTCATTTGGAGGTGTATATCTTGAGTTATGATTAAAATAAGAAAGGTGAATTTTCTGAGTTTTTGGACAGCCCGTATACATGTTTTTGTAAAAATCATTTCGGGTATCAAACGAACTTCAAAAAATTGTGAAACCACTTGGAAATGAAAGCTAACTTCTTAAAATTAATTTTTGCCTTTTGAATCGTGCATTTTGGTTAAGTTTTGAGGGAGAAACGGCCTCTCAAAGTCAGATCATTTTTCTGATCAGCTTCAATGTGACTTTTTGACACTTTTAAACATGAAAAATGAGTTTTTATGTTATGATTTGGACATTTCTTTGTTAAGTGAACAATATAATATGTTTATAGAAGTGTTTCAAGTGTTTTAGAAGAGTTTTGAAGTTCTTACAAAGTTTCCAAACCGAGAAGGAGGAGAAAGATGATGAGGAGAGCTTAATCTTGTGTTTTGGCTTGATTTCTCCTTCAAAAGTGATGAATGATGATGGTGGTTGATGGTGGCAGGTGGTGGTTGATGGTGGTGGTGTTCTTGGGCAGATTTTTGGTAGGGAAAAAGAGAGAAAAGAGGGAGGGAGTGTGTGAAAATGTGTGTGTAAATGAGGAAAATGAAGGAAAATGGGGAATAAGTAGGGTGGGCCTTTGGGCCGATTTTTGGGCCTCTTGGGCCGACCTTGGGCTCAGTTGGGGCGGCCCAATTGGAGCCTTGGGCTTGCACATTTGTTTTCTCAAGCCCGTGTTACGTTATTCGATCGGTAAAACGTTATTCGCGAGCGTAAACATTAAATCTTTAACGTTTAACTTTTGTGTTTTATTTTTGATACGAAATCACTATTTTAATTTAACCAATATCTTTAAAATACTTCATTGAATCTTCTCAAAATATTTGTCGGTTTCGTTCGGGTGTCGGGCGCGATTCGCGCGTTTTCGTTCCGTTTATTACGTTTTAAGCAAAACGTCTAGGTTTTCCGTATATTATTATTCGAAATAATAATATATAAGTGTAAATAACTACTATTTATTTATGAAAAAGTTTTCACCAACGCCGTATAGTTGTCGGACTCAGTCCGTTCGTTTCGCGTAGTTGCCAATAATTACGTATGTGTATATACATATATACAAGTAGTTACAAGTAGTTACAAGTACTTAGCCTAATATATATCTAAATACATGTAATTACACTATTGTTAGGCTCAAATAATTGTCCTAATTTGTCGAGTGTCACGTTTAGTTGTGAATAGATTAAACTTAAAACAAACAAATAATTCTTGATAGAAAAAATGTTACAACATTTGATGATTCTAAAAAATGGCAAGTTTTTAGGCCTTCTTAAGAAAAACAGATAAATTTTTCAACATTAGCAAAACAAACAAGATAAAGAAACTTCATTAACAAATCTCGTAACAAGCTTCTTGATCACCAACATTCATAGAACTTAATGTCGACACGAAGCCTAAAGTAAACCTCGCCTTCAAACGCGTCTGTCATCAAGGTAGCTACACCTCTAGTCATGAAAAAATCACCTGTCCCCCCAATTACCGAAATGTCTCTTGTTTTGTTCATCAAAGGATCGGCTCCTGCAAAGTTAATGGTACCTACATGGGCACTTGAGTTAAACACAAATGAGAATCCAAGCCAAGATGTAAAGATGTCTTGTTTGTCATAGATATAGAATCCTTGTGCTCGTCCCACGGGTGGTGAATGCAAATTGTTGTCTAAAGTAATGGGATCATCGAATACAACCACGTTCCCAAAATGGTTCTTCTTCGCCAAAATTGTGTGGTTGCCCCAAGCCGGTGCACCCACAATGACAGAAGTTGCATTCTTCTCGTTGTGGCCATTGTAAATAATGTCATGGAAGTAAAGCACCATTTCTTTACAAGGACGACGAGAACGAATGTTTTTTCTCGGTGAAGAAAAACATCCTAAACTGAGCAATGAGAAGATTGTGATTTGGAGAAGAGTTGAAATTTGATGCTTAGATTTCATGTTGTAAAGAAGAGAAAGATGGTTATGTAGAAGTTTGTGTAGATAAGTGTTGTTAGTGTCTCCTTATATAAGGTTTCTGAAAACATATTTAATTGATGGAACCTTTATTTAGACTTATATGACTTAAAGTCTAAGATTATATGTCATGATTCGTTGCACTAAACAATGGGGGCCATTGCCAATATATACAAGTGTCAACTCTAAATTCCACAAAGTAGTAGTAAATAACTTGTAGCTGTATATATTTGGGTTAAGTAATTTGAAGTGTAATTATTATTATGTTCTGACATTATGTAAAAAATTATTTGTACTTCCATTGTATTTAATAAACTTTTAATTTATTTCAATTGTATATATTTTGGTGACATGACAACTAGTAATGATGTCACGTGTTACCTCATATAACTGACACGTAGGCATAAGTACCAAAAGTTGAATACAATAGCAATGAATAACAAGTTTATTATACACAATGGATGTCTGAATACTTTGTTGCATACTATGAATGTCAGATTATAAATAAGTACATATTAAAAATACCTAATCCTATATATTTTGTTTAGAATTACAAAGACTCGTATACCCATATTTTGAATATATATATATATATATATATATATATATATATATATATATACATACTAAAAGAGTATAAGAAAAAGTTTCAGAATTTGCACGTATACATGAATGTCACGTATCAACCTTTTAATTTCAGTTAATAAATTATTTAATTAACATTTTATTATTATTTACTATTTTTTAATAATTAATAATTAATAAATATAAATGCTACATAGATTATAGTCTGTAAATAAGGAGCTCCATATGAAAATAAAATCCTATAAATTATTTAATTAATATTATTACTCTATTATTAATTATTAATGATTATAATTAAAAAATAAAATACCATTAAACAATTTGACATATATTTAGTTATGATTATGATCTTATATTTAGTATAAAAATATGAACTTTGTAAATAATTACAATGAGCATCTCATAATATTTTTTATACTACATACTAAACATGATTATATTTAGTAAATCGCTTTATAATTATTTGATTTTGTTAAACTAATAAGAATTGAATAAATATTTTATACTTTAAATTGTCGTGATTTGTACGAATTTAAAACTAGTATATATATATATATATATATATATATATATATATATATATATATATATATATAATATTTCATTGATATTTACTATGTTTTCAACGCGATGCCTACAAACTTGTAATTGTTAGGTTACTTCAACATTGCTAAGTCCATAAAACTTTGATAAATTGTAACTTTAATATATGTAATTTTTTCAACTGTTAGAATTGAACTTAATAATCATGTATTAACAAATTTTTAAAAATTGAAAATTGTTAAAATCGGCTTTTCGGTTCAACCGGGTTGAACCTGCGAACTGAATGGAAAATTATTAAGTTCAATTTTAATAACGTATGAATTAACTTTCTAAATAATTCTGCATCAAATAATTATAATTCGGACTAATTCTCATGAAGGTATTAGTGACAATGTAACTTCTCTGTTACAATTAACTATAAAGTTTAATTACGTATTTATATTTAATCAAGTAAATATATGAAATTATAATGATAACTTTGTATAATGATTACAAACATTTTTCTATTACTTATTTATAGAGGCATGATTGATTAAAAGGGAAGAATTGAACAGGTTTAGCCAACAACCTTTTGGCTGAGATTAACAACTCATATCTCTTGTGAATTAGGTCAGCCTACTTATTTTAACTACTTTTTGTCTTTTAAAATTGTGTTTGCTTTTTCGCATTTCATTTTGAATTTAATTGTTGAATCCAGGTTTATTAACCCCAAAAATTTTAATTATGAGAGCGGTTATAAAGTCTAAGAAATTAAGATAGCAAGTGCGATCGCCTTAATTTTTCATAGCTGATGGTATTTACTATAGTCATAAAACACATTATCAAGTTTAGGAGAGTGATTTATACGCCACCTTATTTTATTCATTAATTAATTCATCACTAAGTGTGATTTATACAACAGTTTGAAGCAGGTTTATATGTAGAAAAATAAGTGATGTATAGAATATCACCTCTAAGTTTGTAGTTTAATGACGTACATTTTACATATAACCATTGGGTTTTCGAGTTGAAATTGTAAAATTGACATTTGAGCCAAAACAAGATCGTTAAAGATATGCATTTGTGGCACGTTGTGTACCTTTGAAGGGACATGATAAAACAACCATGCACACATTTCAAATGTGTTGGTTACCAACTTTGCGCTATTTTTCTTATTCAATATATTGTCAATTGCCAATTGTCAACTTGCTGATTTTTATATAGTGCGAGATGAATAATAGCAAATGCGACAAGAGAAAAATATGTATATAAAATTAACAAATAAATTCAATATCGCAATTCTACAAATATTTGTACTTGAATCTTTTTTAAAATGCATGTCGTCAAAATATATAAGTATAAAATTTTAGGGATATGCACAACCCAAAATCCATCATTTTTAATTGTGGAGTAGTTGAAGACGATAAACGATCTAATAAGTGATGCAATGAATTATTTTGTGATATATCAACAACTAAAAAAATTTTTAAAAATTGAGCAAAATGCGATACTTTTTTGTGAGGTATTTAGTGGTGAAAAAAGAGTATATGGTGAAAAATTTTGTATCAAAATAAAATTTAATACACACATGTAGATAACGAATAAGAAATTTTGACATCAAATCTAAAAATTGACTAAAAAATGTGTCATAAAAAAATTTCGTAAAAAACGTACATTGGTGCTACATATTATGAATGAGGTGAAATTGAAGCGAAATTTTGAAAGTGGTGTCATGATTGTGGATAAGTTGTAGACAATAGATGTTCAAGTAAGTGATGCAATGAATTATTTCGCGATATATTTGCACTTAAAAATAAAAAAAAATAACGTATTCTGGAAAATTAGGCAAAATGCAATACTTTTTTGTGAAGTAGTCAATGAGATGAAAAGAGTATAGAGTGAAATTTTTTGCATTAAAACAAAAGTTAATACACAATCTAGACAACGAATAAGAAATTTTGGAATCAAATTTAAAAATTGGTTAAAAAAATGTCTCATCAAAAAAGTTTCACAAAAAAATCATACATTAGTGCTAGATATTATGAATGATGTGAAATTGAAGCAAAATTTGGAAAGTGGTGTCATGATTGTGGAGGAGTTGTAGACAATAGATGTTCAAGTAAGTGATGCAATGATTTATTTCGCTATATATCAAAACTCGAATTAAAAAATTATGTATTTTGAAAAATTAGGCAAAATTTTACCTTTTTATGTAGTCAATGGGTGAAAAAAAAAGTATATGGTGGAAAATTTTGCATTAAAACAAAAGTTAATATACAAATGTCGATAACGAATAAGAAATTTTGACATCAAATCTAAAAAATTGCTAAAAAATGATCTCATCAAAAAATTTCACAAAAAAAAAATCATACATTAGTGTTAGATAATATGAATAAGGAGAAAATGAAGTGAAATTTGGAAAGTGTTGCCATGATTGTCGAGGAGTTGGAGAAAATAGATGATCAAGTAAGTGATGAAATGAATTATTTCGAGATATATCAACACTTAAAAAAATGTATTCTAAAACTATTGTGCAAAATGCGATATTTTTTTATAAAGTAGTCAATTAGGTGAACAAAGAGTATAGGGTGGACAAATCTACATCAAAATAAAATTTAATACACAAATATAGACTATGAATAAGACATTTTGAAATCAAATCTAAAAAATGACAAAAAAGGTCTAATCAATTTTTTTTTGTAAAAAATTTATACGTTAACGCTAGATAATAAGAATGAGGTGAAATTGAATCGAAATTTGATAGGTAGTGTCATGATTGTGAAGGATTGCGAGACAATAGATAATCAAGTAAGTGATGCAATTAATTATTTCGAGATATATCAATACTTAAAAGAAAAACATATTCTAAAAGAATTGAGAGAAATGCAAAACTTTTTTGTGAAATAATCAATGAGGTGAAAAAATAGTATATGGTGGAATTATTTGCATCAAACAAAACTAAATACACAAATGTAGACAACGAATAATAAATTTTGGCATCAAATGTAAAAGATGGTTAAAAATGGTCTCATCAAAAAGATTCCGTAAAAAAATCATACATTAATGTTAGATAATATGATTGAAATGAAATTGGAGTGAAATTTGGAAAGTTGTGCCATGATTGTGAATGAGTGGGAAACAATATATAATCAAGTAAATAATACAATGAATTATTTGGCGATATATCAACACTTAAAACGTATTCCAAAGAATGAAATTGGAGCGAAATTTTGAATGTGGTGCCATTATTGTGTAAGAGTTGGAGATGATAGATGATCAAGTAAGTGATGCAATGAATAATTTCATGATATATTAACATTTAAAAAGAAAGAAAAAAAATGTATTCTGAAAAATTGAGCAAAATTGCAACACTTTTTGTGAGTAATCAATGAGGTGAAAAAAGACTATATAGTGGAAAAATTTGCATAAAAACAAAAGTTAATACACAGATGTAGACAACGAATAAGAAATTTTGGCATCAAATCTAAAAATTGGTTAAAAAAGGGTCTCATAAAAAAAATTCGTAAAAAAATCATACATTAATGCTAGAAACTATGAATGAGGTTAAATTTGAGAGAAATTTAGAAAAGTGATGCCATGATTGTGGAGGATTTGGAGACAATAGATGATCAAGTAAATGATGCAATAAATTATTTCGCGATATATCAACATTTAAAAAAATATATTTCAAAATAATTGAGCGAAATACGATACTTTTTTGTAAGGTAGTCAATGAGATGAAAAAAGAGAATATGGTGGAAATATATATATCAAAATAAAATTTAATAAACAAATGTAGACAACGAATAATAAATTTTAGTATCAAATCTAAAGAATGGCTATAAATTGTCTCGTCAAAAAAATTTCACATAAAAATCATACATTAATGCTCTTTTTATATAAATGAGGTGAAATTGAAACGAAATTTGGAACGTGGTGCCATGATTTTGTAGGAGTTGAAGACGATAGATGATCAAGTAAGTGATTTATTTCGCAATATATCAACACCTTAAAAAAACGTATTCTGAAAAAATTAAGCAAAATGCGATACTTTTTTGAGAAATAATCAATGACGTGAGAAAAAAGTATAAGGTGGAAAAGGCAAAAGTTAGTGTGTAGACAACAAATAAGAAATTTTCGCATCATATCTAAAAAAATGGCTAAAAAATGGTCTCATCAAATAAGTTTCGCAAAAAGTCATACATTAATGGTAGATAATATGAATGGGTGAAATTGAAAGGAAATTTGGAATGTGGTGCCATGATTGTGGAGGAGTTGGAGACGATATATGATCAAATAAGTGATGCAATGAATTATTTCGCGATATATCAACACGTTAAAATAATTATTCTAAAAAAATTGAGCAAAATGCGATACATTTTTGTAAAGACTAATGACGAGAAAAAAGAGTATAGGGTGGAAAAAGTTGCATTAAAACAAAAGTTAATACACAAATGTAGACAAAAAATAAGACATTTTTGCATCAAATCGAAAAAATGGCTAAAAAATAGTTTTATCAAAAAAATTTCACAAAAAAAATCATACATTAATACTAGATAATATGAATGAGGTGAAATTGAAACGAAATTTAGAACGTGGTGCCATGATTGTGGAGGAGTTGGAGACGATAGATGATCAAGTAAGTGATGCAATGAATTATTTCGCGATATATCAACACCTTACAATATTAATCTAAATTTTTTTGCAAAATGCGAAATTATTTTGTGAAGTAGTCAATGACGTGAAAAAGAGTATAGGGTAGAAAATTTGTATCAAATAAAAGTTAATACAAAAAAGTAGACAACGAATAATAAAGTTTAACATCAAATCTAAAAGATGGCCAGAAATGGTCTTATCAAAAAAACTTCACAACAAAATCATATATTAATCGTAGATAATATGAATGAGGTGAAATCGGAACGAAATTTGAAATTGAGCAAAATATATAGATAATCAAATAAGTGATGCAATGAATTATTTCGCGATATATCAAAACTTTAAAAAAATATTCTAAAAAAATTGAGCAAAATAAAATACTTTTTTGTGAAAGAGACAATGACGTGAAAAAAGAGAATAGGGTGAAAATTTTTACATCAAAATAAAACTTAATACACAAATGTAAATAACGAATAATAAATTTTGGTATCAAATCTAAAAACTGGTTAAAAGGTCTCATCGAAAAAAATTTGCAAAAAAATCATACATTAATATTTGATAATATTAATGAGGTGAAATTGTAACGAAATTTTGAACGTGGTGTCATGATTGTGGAAGAGTTGGAGATGAAAGATGTTCAAGTAAGTGATGCAATGAATTATTTCGCGATATGTCAACACTTTAAAAAAATGTATTCTAAAAAAATTGTGTAAAATGCGATACTTTTTTGTGAAGTAGTCAATGATGTGAAAAAAGACTATAGGGTTAAAAAAGTTACAACAAAACAAAAGTTAATACACAAATGTAGACAACAAATAAGAAATTTTCGCATCAAATCAAAAAAAAGGCTAAAAAATTGTCTCATAATTTTTTTTTGCAAAATAATTATACATTAATGCTCTTTAATATGAATGAGGTGAAATTGTAGTGAAATTTAGAACGTGGTGCTATGATTGTGGAGGAGTTGGATACGATAGATGATCAAGTAAGTGATGCAATAAATTATTTCGTGATATATCAACACATTCAAAAAAACGTATTTTAAAAAAATTGAGTAAAATACGATATTTTTTTTGCAAAGTAGTCAATGAGGTGAAAAAAGAGTATAGGGTGAAAAAAGAGTATAGGGTGAAAAAATTGCATCAAAACAAAATTTAATACACAAATATAGACAACGAATAATAAATTTTGGCATCAAATCTAAAAGTGTTAAAAAATTGTCTCATCAAAAAATTTTTGCAAAAAATTATACATTAAATACTAGATAATATGAATGAGGTGAAATTGTGAAAGAGTTGGAGACGATAGATGATCAAGTAAATTATTCAATAAATTATTTCGCGATATATCAACACTTTAAAAAAAACTAATTTAAAAAAAATTGAACAAAATGCAATATTTTTTCTTGAAGTAGTTAATGACGTGAAAAGAATGTATAAGGTGAAAAAATTTGCATCCAAACAATAGTTAATACATAAATGTAGACAACCAAAAAGTTATTTTGGCATCAAATCTAATAAATGGCTAAAAAATGGACTTATCAAAAAATTTCACAAAAAAATCATACATTAATGCTAGATAATATGAATGAGTGGAAATTGAAGCGAAATTTAAAACGTGGTGCCATAATTGTGAGGAGTTAGAGATGATAGATAATCAATCAAATGATGCAATGAATTATTTCGCGATATATCTACACTTAAAAAAAAGGTATTTTAAAAAAATTGAGCAAAATGCGATATGTTTTTGTAAAGTAGTCAATGACGTAAAAAGAGTATGGGGAAGAACAATTTGCATCCAAACAATAGTTAATACACAAATGTAGACAACGAAAAATAAATTTTGACATCAAATCGAAAAAATTGTTAAAAATTGTCTTATCAATAAAAAATCACAAGAAAGTAATACATTAATGTTACATAATATGAATGGGGTGAAATTTGGAACGTGGTGCCTTGATTGCGGAGGACTTGGAGACGATAGATAATCAAGTAAGTGATGTAATGAATTATTCCGCGATATTTCAACACTTAAAAAAACGTATTGTAAAAAAATTGAGCAAAATGCGATACTTTTTCGTAAAGTAGTCAATGACGTAAAAAAAGAGTATAGAGAGGAAAATTTTGCATCCAAACAATATTTAATACAAAAATGTAGACAACCAATAAGTTATTTTGGCATCAAATCTAATAAATGGCTAAAAAAATGTCTCATCAAAAAATTTTATGGAAGAGTTGGGGACGATAGATAAAATGATTTCGCGATATATCAATACTTCAACTTTTTTTTTATTTTTTTAAAAATATAATATTTTTTTGTGAAGAAGTTAATGAATTGAAAAAAAAGTATAACATGGAATAATTTGAATCAAAATAAAAGTTAATACACAAATGTAAACGATAATAAATTTCGAATCAATTAATAAAAAATGTTAAAAAAGCATCTCATCAAAAAAATTTGTAAAAAATAATATATTAATGATAGATAATACTACTGACGTGAAATTGAGCGAAATTTGAAAAGGCGTGCAATTATTGTGAATTTGTGAATGAAGATGATCAACTAAACGAAGCAATAAAAAATCACAACAATTGTAGCAAAAATCAAATCAAATCGTTAATCCCCTCTAGCAATTGTATAAACAAAATCCCATTGCAATCGCGTCAAATCTCGGTCGCGTTTTATGGTTCCTGCTTTCAAAATCGAAATCCCTTTATATAATACAGCGGTTATAGCTACGTTTACTATCGATTTGCTTCATCTGTACCTCTTTTACATGGATTCTCCCATTTAATCGGGGGACATCGTCGGAGAACAATGTCGGGGACATGGTGAGAACCTTCCGTTGCTTTCTTTTTCTGCTTTTGTGTTAAGCTTATTTATTTTTTTTAATAAATTATTCGCTTGTCAAGCTACATGAAAAAGATTTTCGAAAGTCCACCGAAAAATTAATAAATTACATTACATACTTTTATTACATTTCCTTTTTTTTTATCTAATCCGTATCCTTTCCCGATTGTCTCATTCTTCTTTGGCGACAAGGAAGGCTACCCCTGGTAAAAGTACTTGAAATGAGTAGATGTACATCACACCTCCTACGGTGGTTGCCAAAGCTCCGAGTGAACCCAAAATAGGCCATGGGCTTGGATCTACCGAATGATAAGAGTGCCTCTGAGATTCAATCATATCGTGAATTCGCTACTCTTTGTAAGGTATGCTGAAGGTTCGTATGTTATTATTATACAATAGTTGCATTCACTTAATTTGATCATACTGTTGTCGTTGTCTGATGTATGTATAATGTATGTATGACTCTTTATCCAAATTTCCATAGTGAAAAAATTGATCAGTTTACGGCACTTTTCATGGGTTTTTTTTGCACACCAAGTGTTTGTATTTATGTCTATTCTGAAAAAGAGTGTGGTGGTTAAAATTAATGAAAACATGAAAGAGCATTAGAAGTCGTTTTTATGAAGGTACATTTGTTGTTGATTGTACGACGCCATGGTGAATGAACATGGAGTTGAAGATGAATTATATTGTGACATGGTAACATCTACAATCAACAAGAGGAACTTACAATCAAGAGTAAACGAGTGAAATTTCATTATATGATATGATATAACACCTGCCAACCCTCAATAAAACGAGTGAAATTTCATTAGAAAGTGTGATCTTTACATACCGATCATTAACTGAAAACATGATCTTCACAATTATCATTATATCTTAGTAATCTATCTATATATTGTGTGTGTGAAGATAATATGCATGGTGATCACATGGGTTATCAGATAGATGCAGATGATCAAATCGGTATTCAGATTGAATCAAATATGCAAAGTATCTTATAGGTGTGGAAAAGGCGAGTGAAGTACTTAGTTTGACTCGTTTGATCAATCAATTAATACTCTAACGACTGTTTCTTCAATTCCCCTGTAGCGTAGCCGTATCTTTAGTATCCACACAATACTCACTGACTTCTCAAATCGTTTAAACTGGTAAAAAAAATTGTTTCTGTTTATGTTCTTCGTATCAGCGAATCCCGATTGTTGAGATCTTTAACATCATTTGTGATTCAAGAATCCTTCTATACTAGATCTGGTATTCTGTTCTTCTATTAAGGAAATCAAAACTTTTCATAAATTCGAAATAGGTGTTTTCAATTGCTTGATTTTTTTAATTTCCTTATGTTGCTGTTATGAGTAAATGCTTAGGTGTTGGAAGTCATATTATCACTATTTATCATTGTGACATTATGATTGTTGGTTGTTTGTTATATTTGTATAAGCTAGAAGATAACCACAATAACAAACAGAGTTTCATTTTATTATTATAATTCCAGCAATCATGTACGAGTATGTTATTGAGATAACATATACTTAATTAGGAAATGGTATCAAATTCATACAACAAAAATTGTTTTATTACTATCACTACAGGATAAAACAAGTTCAATTCCAGTGTAAGTTCAATGAGTGTGTTTACCAACACTCATAAAACTTGATATCGACACGAAGCCTAAAATACACATCCCCCTCATAAGAATCGGTCATAATAGTCGCAATTCCTCTATGCATAAAGAAATCTCCGGTCCCACCAACCACCGAGATATCCCTAGTCTTCATTAGAAGCGGGTCGGCCCCAATAAAGCTTATAGTTCCTTGGTGTTGTGAACTATTCAACACGAACGTAAAACCTAGCCATGCGTTAAACGTATTCTTGGAATCATAGAAATACATCCCTTGAGCTCGACCCACAGGAGCCGAATGAAAATTATTGTCTAAGGTGATTGGGTCATCGAAAACTGCTATATTTCCAAAATGAAATTGGTCTGCTAAAATGGTTAGATTGCCCCATTGGGGTGCACCTACAATAGCAGAAGTTGCATTAGCAGCATTTTTGCCATTATAGATAACATCATGAAAATACAAGACTAAGTTTTTGCATGGGTAGTGTGGTTGTTTTTTCATGCCTGGATAGGCTGATGACACTACAAAGTAGAGAAATAAGAAGAAAACAAAAGAAGTTGGTGTTCTCATTATAAAAAAGAAAATGAATGTTGAATTTAATGTGGAAATATAATAAAAGTAGAGATATGGAAGAAGAAATTTGTGGTTTCCATCCTATCGCTTCATCTCCTTATATAGGGTAGTTGATATGATGGATAATAAAAGTGGCGAACTTATCAATTGCTATTTATCTTTTTGGTATGGTAAAAGCTTGAAAAAATATATTTTCAACTTTTTAAAATATCACATCTGTATAAGAGCACTCGTATTGGGTTTGAGGTTGTTCGGGATTTGGTGTCCGCCTCAGTGGGATTAGGAGGGGTTGGGTTGGGGTCATCGTGGGGTTGGAAAGTCTGGAAACCAATTTTTCGTTGCAATGAAGAGTTTGATTCCTGTTTTTCGCAGCTTTGTGTAGATTCCGACAACCAAAAAATGTTCACTTATTCTTTTGTATTAAAAAAATGAAATCAAAAAGAAAAAAAAAATAGAGGTTGAGAGGGGTTCCATTGGAGTAAAAATATGTTTGAAAGTGGTTAAAATGAAAAATTATTGGAAAGATGATATGGAGTTGAAGTTTCCAACAACATGCACAGCGGTAATGGGATTGACGTGGGGTTGGGCTTGGATTGCATGGGGTTGGGTTACGGACGTTCATTTTACTAGAAGTTTATAATCTACCCTTGTGTGATTCCCGTTGAAGCATATGTTCAAGGGTGGGCGGGAAGCCTCATGACACTTCCTTCCTAGAAAGAGAATCAGTCCGGAAAATTTTTATGTCCTAACAAATCACACGTAGAGATATCGATAACACACAAAGTTAGTTTTCCATGCGATAGCCCAGGGTGAGGCGATGCTTGTGATATTTCGACTTGGGACGCATTTTTGACAGTTTTTTGGATGTTAAATATTTACTTTTTATTAACATTGGAAGCACATTACCATACGGTAGTTTGGTGGGGTTCAATGGTATCATTTAGGGGTTGGTAATAAAAATGCAAAAGTTTCATCCGATATGGGTTCTTTCCTTCTTTTTTTTAATCTCTCTTTTTGTTTTTTGTTTTTATTTGTTTTTTCTAGTTTCAAGTCTTTGTTCCAAGAAGTAAAACTTTAGGCCTTTCTATTAATTTTTATCTCTTATGATTTTTTATAGGCATGATTTTGGGCTTTATTCGTTTTTTTTTCTTTGTTGTTGTTATAAATGGTTATGACTTGCTTTTTTAACAACACAATAGATTAAAAATAAACGTTATGATTATTATTAAACTAAAGGTAATTGAAAAAAATAATGAAATTCAATTTATTTTTAAGGGAATGTATTTTTTAGTTTAATAATTTGTTGTATTAAAAAAGAATTAAAAACTGAAAAGAAAAAGGGGTTGAAACGTGTTTTATAGGAGTGGAAAAAAGGTTGAAAGTGGTTAAAGGAAAAAGTTAATGGAAAACTAATGTGGCGCTGATGTGTCAAATGTGGTTGAAAGGGATCGAGTTTTACACTACGAATGCTCCAATGTACTTGCAAATTTCGTTACAGAATGCGCAACATACAATCACTATAGCATAAAGTACAACTATTTTCAACCTTTTTATCATGATTTATCTTGTTTGTACTTTATGTTTTATTGGTTGTACATCGTGCATCTTGAAACAAAATTTAAAGTACATTGAGACCTTGAAACAAAATTCAAAACCTTGAAACAAAATTCAAAAGTTTGTAGCGTACATTAATTATTTACAAGCTATATTGCACATGTGTACATTTTAAAAATTAAATCATGCATAAAATACTAATATTAATTTCGAAAATGATATGTTTAGAAAGTGGATATTTGCTTATATAATTATCTAAAACGTCACAATTACATTTTATCTCACACATCACACCTACAACTGTCTTCTGTAGTATTTGAATATACAACTTATTAGTAATTGATGAGTTAATATACGAGTAGGCTAATTAAAGATCCTTTGATTTAAATATATTTATTTAGTATTTAAAAGTAAAAGAATTTGTACACATAATAGTTATAGTTATAAAATAATTATAAAAATGCCCATCGCGTTAAGATGAGTTTAAATTCATCCAAATGATATTTGCTTATAGTACGTTGTTACATGTATAAATTTTGTTTAAATTTTTTTCGTTCACATGAAAACTTGTCTTTACGATATTCAAACGATTTATTTTTGACCTTTGAGGAGCCGTATGAGATGAAAATCTCATCCTATTTAATCCAATTGGGGTGCCCTGTACCTGAAATGTTTCTTTATATGTGCAATTAATAGTATTTTATGTCTAATAATATTTTTCTTAATGCAAGTATACTTGATAATTTTTGTATCTAGTAATAGATTATTTATAGATCTTAGTTTCTTTTATTTTTCCAAATACATAATTGTATGAATTTTGTTCCTTATTTAACTTTGAAATGTATAATCTTAATGAAATCAATATTTTCCAAGTGGATTAATGTTCGATGATGATTTTAGTTTGATAACCTTCGAAAAAGTTTGGTAGTTTTGATTTTAAATTGCCTAATTCAATAATAAATAATTTTTTTTTATATATAAATATGCTTTTAAAAAGATAAATGGATATTTTAGATGGAGAAACGAATTAAAGAGTAAATGAGAAAAAGTAAAGGATAATAGTTAGGGGTGAAGCCACTTTGAAGATAGTAGTAGCACTCACTACGGGTCCATTCGATATACACAGGGTAAATTTTTTATAAAAAATTGCAGTTTTTGTTGCATTCTTTGTTTGTGCTACCGGTTCACAAAAATTGAAATGCCCGTGTTACAAGTCATCCCAAATCCTGAATCCGTCAGTGATTACTAGTGAATAAGTTTACATGGAAGGACAATGTTACTCTTGATTATCTCTTGAAAATTTTAAAGCTTATAATTTATGATAAATTGATGATAAATAAACTCTTTAAAATATTTCGACAAATTGAGGATATATTTTGTCATTCGATTATATGTAGTACTAATAATAATAGTGAATAGTGATAGTAATTACTTGATTAGTTTTCATAGTTATGACTTATGATGATACTCATAGAATTAGTTATGTAAATTGAAGTTGGACAAAAGTCGGTCTCAAATTGCTAACTCATGATGAGCCCGATCCGTCGTAATGGGCCCGATTCTTCGTCCACTTGAGCACTATGAGTTAGTATATGGATGTCTTTGTTTTTTTTTTTTTTTTTATTTCATAAAACCATTACTTATTCATTTTTACATCTCTACCTAAGCAACCTACAATCAATGATTTAATGTAGATTTTCGGACGAGCTTATCGAATTTAACAAATTGAATAAGTTTATTTTATATCAAGATTTTGTATTTAGATGTAACCGGTGTTCGATTTAACCTGAAACTTCAAGTATAAACGAACTTATACTAGCTTGAGTTGAGCTATCGAATATCGAGTAGGAATTCGTAGACGAGCATCATGAAGTTGACAGTGAAAAAATAAGTTCTGATAAAAGATGATACTTGAAGTAGCTTATAGAAATAAACTATAAGCTTCCAGCTTCAGCTACTAGCTAATTTTGTCAAAGACACCCTTATAATAAGTTGAGTAATTATAAACGAGACAAAATCAGATTTTCTGATACACGCACAACTTTACTCGAATCGTTGGCAACATGCAAATTAGATAGCAAAATGTATAGTAGACTAGACTCATGCATGGTGGTAGTTAGGTTTTCCTAATATATACTGTATTTTTTTATATGTTGTTGTTGAACCCTGTACTCGAAAGGTAGTAGTTTGTACACGTTTTTTTTTCTTTTTCTTTTTTTTTATGTACACACCACAATATAATATTTTTAATGCACAAGCATGGCCGGCAAATAAAATTCGGAGTCTTCGTGCAAAATCAAAAAGATAGACTCTCCAAGTTGAAAAATTTCATTAAAAAAATGCTATTCTTCGAGCATTCTTATAATTAAAATCAAAATTGTTGATAAAACTTTTTATAACCATTACTCTCCAAATTGTTCTCAATTGATATCAATATCAATTCCTTAACCATTTATTGTGACATTTTAAACTCCTAGTATATATAAGCTTTGAAAAATTTATATCGAAAGAGTTACAAGAATATTAATTATACATTATATGCCATAATTAATCCCATTAGGAGAACAATAAATCTTACGAAAATGTCTTCAAGATAATTATAACACGAATAAAGACTCTTGTTATCAAATAAATGTAACACAATTGACGCTGTAACACGAAGGCCCTCTAAATATTGATAGCCATGTGCGTTGACATATACAATACTTGCTAATCTGTACCGTTTGTGCACAAGATATGATATATTTGTGGTGTGAGCAGTGAATGCATCGGAGTTGGTTAGATTTTAGATAATATAAAGTAATAATATTTACTAAGACTAAAGAAGTTACTACGAAATTTCAAGTGGAATAGTGGTGAACGCACAACCTAGAGGTCCTCGTAGAAAAAACACATTATTAACATAAAGTTGAATCTTTGTCGGACCAATTACAAAGCAAAATTCCAATTTATATATTATTTTATTTAATTTAGTATTTATCTCATAATCATCACCTCGCCACTACTAAATTTTTTGTTATATCATCTCGATCAAATCGAATTCAATTTCATTGAGTGTTATTATTTATTAGTTTTCTTTAATTTCTTGTTTGATTATAAGATGTGGATCGATAATAATAATAATAATATACTTTAAATGCCTCAAAATTAATTAATTAATTAGTTGACAATATGCAAACACCAATTTCTTTTTTCACACTTGATTTCTAAATATGAAGTTTATATTTTGACTTTACATAAAATTTATAAGGATTCGCAATAAAAAAACGTATGTAAAGTCAAAAAATAAAAGTTCACACCTAAAAAAAATTATGAATACAAATCGAGATGCTTTTACTGTTTTTATTTTAACTTCTTATCTTCATCAGAACTTATCTCCGTTACGAGTTTGGTAAATAATTTATGATTAGGTGGTATTAATATCTATGAAAAAAGAAAAGAAAAAAAGTTAAGTAAACTTGTCCTTGGTGAGTTGGTGGAGTAATCACGTGTTCTTTTGGGGTTTATCTTAATATTCCACCTTCACTTTAATGATTGTGAAAAATGATTATCCAAATTGGACCCTTTTGTTATAGTGAGGATAATAGCTTAGTACGGTACCTACGCGATGCGTGGGTTGGCAGTGGTGAACGATGCTAGTGGACTAGTGGTGAATGGTGATGATCATGTAAGAGGTTGATAAAAGATGTGTAAACCTAAAGGGAGGAGTTTTCCAATTTTAGATTAATTACTAAGATGTACGATTTTGCGTTTTATTGGGTTATTCGTGTGACTATTTTTGAAACCTTTCATTGCTTACTTCCTGAATGTTTACCTAGTGATCGAGGTTCGGACTTTAGATATGTTCTTAGTATGTTAGGACGTCTCACGACTAGGCTAGCTAACTTAGTTGTTCTTTATAGAGTGTTTATTTATCTTATAAGAGATAAAGGTATCTTGTTTGATGGGTAAGAGTTGTAAGACTTTGATTGATAAACTTTTAAGAAGACCAATTTTTTTTAATGTATTAGTATAGATTATGAAATTAATCTTAAGTTACGGTGTATTAAGTAATTGCAACAACCCTTCCACATTTAACGTAAGAGGGAGAAAAATTACTCTCTCTGTTCCATTCAAAGTGTCCAATTTGAAAATGCACACATGAATCTTCACTAACTACATTATTCACCAATCAAATATCTTCTCTACCCTTAAAATCTTTTCTGATTGGTTAAAATATGAAAGTGGACACTTATTTGCAACAAACTAAATTAGTAATTTAGACTCTTGAAATGGGACGGACGGGGGTAATACTTTCAATTGTGATGTGATGAGAAGTTTTTCTAAATTGACTATTACGTGGACTTGAGGTTAACTACGATCGTCATCTTAATATGATTGGAGTCATGGGTCTAATTACTTTGATTATGAATTTGATTTGTGATTCAAAAATTATTGAAGTAACCTACAACTTGTAGTTTAAGCCTTTAAGGTGTTACAATAAGATCACTCCCTATGGGAGCTTGCTTTTTTTTTTTTTTTTTTTTTGTCTTTCTTGCTTTTTAAGGACACGATATGCACCAAAACTACTTTTATTCCGTCTCTTTTGCTTTCTTCCTACAAGAGACGGATTGAGACGGAGAGGTGGTAAACTCAATTTTTATTTTTCGTACATAATATAATAAAGGTATATTGGTAACATGAGGTTCAAAAAAATTAAATTTTTTAATCATCGTAAACGGTGTTCAGTCTTTCTGAAAAAGTGTTGAGGTAAATGTGAGTTTGACAATTCAATTTCTTCGTCTTTCACGTTATTGTAGGAAATATAGGGAGTGGTAGATTGGATTTGGTGTAGCCGTCTTAGCGTAATGATTATGGTGTTTTCAATTCCAACTTTGCCTTTTACTCATATAAAAAACATGGGATTTGCAAAGAAATAACCAAGCCCCACAATACGAGGC
The DNA here is from genome assembly GCA_963930675.1 of Gnaphalium uliginosum. Taxonomy (NCBI): domain Eukaryota; kingdom Viridiplantae; phylum Streptophyta; class Magnoliopsida; order Asterales; family Asteraceae; genus Gnaphalium; species Gnaphalium uliginosum. The sequence goes on along the minus strand of OZ005685.1, from coordinate 43,627,568 downwards.
GCATTACTGAAAGGCTAACTAGAAACTACTTCGTCTAAATATGTTGACTTGTATTACATCTTATAAAATAGTTAAAGCTCAAAGTTATTGTAAATATTTATTGCCATGATGGATGAAACACCACTTTATACTTTTTATAGTCCAAGTTAAAAAGGTGACATACATAGTCGTGTGATTCCCTGAACCTGCATCAATATTTATAAGTGACTGAATATAGTTACATGTGAAACTCCCTATAGTTTAAAAGTTTTTGCTGTTCTATAGTTTTTTGTGGTTCTCATTTGAACACTGACTATATATAGGGTAGTGATCAAAAGCAAAACAATTTTTGGGGGAAACAAAGAAGCTAAACATCATTTACGATTGATGATAATCACAACTAAAAAATTTTGTTACCAATAAATATTAATCAAAACTGATCTTATAATTACTACTATATTAATATTCATCAATAAACCATCTTTTATATCTTATAATATCATATGATGAATATTAATGGAATTCGTTAATATTCATCATTGATGAATGTGTAGCTTCTCTGAAAAATAAGGTTTCACTATGGATCCAGACTATATATACAGTCAAAGGTTCAAATGAGAACCAGAAAAGTACAGAATGACGAGAACTTTTAAATTATAGAAATTTTCACATGTTTAATGATTCAATCACATGTGATTATTGATGTAGATTAATATTAAAAGCAAAATAGCTTGACAAAATCTCAAAATAACCGTTAAAATTAAATTTATATTTTTCGTTCACATGTGCACATTTGACCTCTGCACTTGTGGACATTTCATATATTCAATAATTTAACATATTTTTAATGATTTTATTTTGTCAATAATATGAACATTAAATAACATTTATATGTAACTTGTTGCGTTTACATGTATAAAAACAATGTAATTTAAAAGTTCTCGCAGTACTGTACCTTTTTGTGGTTCTCATTTGAACCTAACACTACATATATATATATATATATATATATATATATATATAAAATTTAAAAGTTCTCGCAGTACTGTACATTTTTGTGATTCTCGTTTGAACCTAACACTATATATATATAGTCGTGGGTTCAAATAGGAAAGGCAATTTTCGTGAGATTGTAGGAAACACTTCAAAATCATTTTTTAACTATCCAAAACACGTTATTTAACAAAATTTTATTCGTAACTCCTTACTCAAATAACTTTTAGAAGCTATTTTTCAAATAAATTATTTTTTGACGTTTTTTTATTTTTTAATTATTTTTTATTAATTTTTTTATTCATAATAATCACATTTTATAACTTAATAATCACATGAATAATATGTGATTATCATATCATATTTTGTGATTATCTCGAACACATGATAATCAAATTATATTAGAGAATAATCACATGTGATTATCATATTATATTTTGTAATTATCTTAATTAATCACAACACTAACGACCGTAAAAAAAGTTCGAAAAAAAGTTAATATATTTTATTTATATTTATATCATAGCTTTCAAAAGTTATTTATTAGTAATCATTGAAAAAGTTTTGAAGAAAAATGTATTTTGGATAGTTAAAAAGTGATTTTGAAGTGTTTCCTATATTCTCACGAAAGTTAGCCTTCTTATTTGAACCCACCTATATATATATATAGTCCCGATCCAGAGAGAAGCACTATTTTCTGGGGAAGCAGCAAATCTACACATTCATCAACGATGAATGTTAGCGAATTCCCTTAATATTCATCAGATGATATTATAGATTATAAAAAATAGTTTATTGATGAATATTAATAGTTATAACAACGGTTTTAATTAATATTTATTAGCAATATATGTATTTATACGTTTTGATTATTATTAATCGTGGACGAATGTTAACGAATAATTTTTTTAAGAAACTGATAATATCCACTTCGGTTAACATTCATTAATGATGAATGTTAGAAATTCTCTTAATATTCATCATACGATATTATAAGTTATAAAAAGTAGTTTATCTATGAATATTAGTACGCATAACATCGGTTTTGATTAATATTTCTTGGTAAAAATATGTTTTTTTTACGTTTGATTATCATTCGTCGCGAATGAATGGTTAGCTTCTCTACTTGCCTAAAAAATTTGCTTCCCTATTGAAACTTACCCCATATATATAAATTGTGAAGATAAAAAAAAGATGAAAACAAAGAAAATTAAAGGTTCACAAAATTTTTTTTTTTTCTAAACCTTTGTTTTTGTTTTGCTTCATACAATTTTTTAAATATGAATCTTTATTTCTTTTTTTTTTCATCATTTTTGTTTACCTCCACCCCTTTATATGTGTGTGTGTGTTTTTTCTATATAAACATATACACTCACCTCCGAAGGTCTTTGTAGAAGTCTCTTTACTTTAAGGTAAATGTACAATTGTCTATACCTTATATTTTTCATACCCTGCTTTTGAAAGGATTGAATATTGTTATTGTTGAACATGTTCATTTTCAATTATGACCTAATAAAATATCATTACTTAAGTCATCTCCAATGTATGCACCATTACACCAAATTTGATATTTTAATGTAAAACTACTTCTCCAACTCACTTACCAAATTTAGTGCAAGTCTTAGTTTACACCAAATATTTGAGTATTTTGCACCAAATTTGGTGCAACACTAAACTTTGTGTCAAATTTACAAAATTTGAAAAAAAACTTATTTATTTGTACGATTCTTTTAAGTACCTTATACTTTAGATTAGATAATATGATTATTGAAACAATACAATATAATTTTTAAACAAATTATGATAATTAATACATTGATTTATGTAAAGAACTTATGTAATTGAAACTTTATGAAAGTAAATAAATAAGATTTACATTTAAGTTAATAGTTTAGAATGCTAGTTGATCATAAAAATAATGAATGGAAGTAAAGTATACTATGAAAATAGTTTAGGGGTCAATGTATAAATGCTTAAAGTCAATTTAATGCAGAAATTTAGTGCGTACGTTAGAGATGAAATACATTTGGTGTCAGCATTTAGTATATACGTTAAAAATGCCCAAAGGTGTTATTAACAACACCTTTAATTTTTCCTTTTACGTCTTCTATTGATATTATAAATAATAAATAATCATATGAAAACGGCAGGGACTGAAGGCCCAGTAAGTAAAGATTTAAAAATTCGGCCCATTAGTTAATTACTCTGAGAAGTTTGAATAGAGTATATTGGGCTTGAACTTGTTCATGCTTCAATTTATTTATATTATATATTATTATAATACTTAATAAAAAGAAAATGCTCCAAACTGGAAAGAAAACGTAGCATTTTCTAAAATGTTTTTGCACAAACCACAAATTATTGTTCGATTACAAGAAAACATGATTATGTGACATATATATGTCGTATGTGTATGTATGGATTTTATTCAATTCTTGCTCGAAGTCTCAAATTCAAAGGAGAAATTAAATGAATTACAACTTGATAATATTATGATTACCAACACTCATAAAAGTTGATATCAACACGAAGCCTGAAATACACTTCTCCTTCAAAAGCATCGGTCATAATAGTTGCAACCCCTCTATGCATAAAGAAGTCACCAGTCCCTCCAACAACCGATATATCCCTAGTCTTGATCATTATCGGATCAGCCCCAATAAAATTGATACTTCCCTGATAATCGGTACTATTGAGGACAAATGAAAACGCTAACCATGCAGTGAACGTGCTTTTGGTATCATAAATGTATTGACCTTGAGCTCGACCAATAGGAGTGGAATGAAAATTGTTGTCTAAAGTAATGGGGTCATCAAAAACTACCACATTACCAAAATGAAATTGGTTAGCCAAGATTGTATGGTTGCCCCATTGGGGTGCACCCACTATAACCGCGGTTGCATTGGCTGCATTTTTACCATTGTAGACAACATCATGGAAAAACAAAACAAGATTCTTGCATGGCTTGTATTGTTTCTTCATCCCTTTGTGGTTGTGGGATGATGCAACCGCGAGAAACATGAATACGAGAACATTAACTGTAATCAAAATACTTTTTGCACCCATTTTGTTTCGAATTAGTATGGTATAGATGATGCGGATCTACGCCTTAGGGTTGTGAACTTTCTTGAAAGCTCATCTGTTCTTTATATAGGGCCTCCAAAGATTCTATCTTTTTTCAGTCAAACTTGAAATGCACATTGTAAAAACAATCGAATGGAGTTAGACAAGGTACAAAAAGATAAGCTATAAAATAAAAGTTTGCAATGGCATATTGCTTAGATAATTTAATCAAATGGAAATTAAATATGTTAAGGTCCATCCATGTTCATAGTAATGATTTTGATGGCAATTAGTGTCGTTTTGTACAAGGGCATATTATTATGATCCCAATATATACATTTTGATATATATTTAATCAAATCATGGATAGGCCTTGTTGTCCCTAGTAAAAACATGCTAGAAACCAAGTAAATAATAAAACTTAGCTTAGTACTTGAATTTAAATGATTTAAGAAATGAGGAAATATATAAAGAAAACGTATTACCTATGTATTTCTATCTAACCCTTTTAATCAATCATCGACAAATTTTTCTTTGGAATTGTGTACAGTAATAATATTTAAAAAATAAAGTAAAAGTTAGAGTGGGGATTAGAAGAGATGGTGACTTTGAGAGGACATGTGAGGTATATGATTTAGAGGACATGTGAGGTATATGATTTCAGCCTCTCATTTTTCTATGTACGGTTTACATTTATTGCATCATAAATGTTCATTATATCATAATAACACTGAATTTTCCCGTTACAAATTTGACTGCATCGTAATTCTCTGTTCCCTTTAAACTACCAAAAATTTAGTTGTGACCCATAAAAAAAATACTAAGAAAGAGTCGGCATGGACTATATACATCCAATATCTCACGAAAAAACAAAATAAAAGGGCATCCTTATACATAGTCCAAAACTCACCAAACCCTTGTGTAGTTTTGACACATAAATCCAAATTCCTCAAAAGCCATAGGTTGCATTTTATGAATCATCCCTACATATCTTTCTAGTTGTTTATTTACAAAAAACACATTTCTTGTATTAACTAATATAATAGATTAAATGTTGTAAATCATGTAACTTACTATTCGTTTTGTCTCGAGATAGACAACTTAACCTTTTTAACAACAATACAAGTAACAAACTATCAATTTTTTTTTGTTGATGTGTGCTACTTACAACCGTGAAAACGGTGTTTGAAATTTGTTTGATTACGTTTCTCGCTTGTACTTTATAATCATCAAATTGCAAGTTACAAAAATCGATAAAAAATTTAAAAGCTCGTTACTTACATATATTGTTTATAAAATGGGTAATTTGCATACCTCGGGACAAAATGGTAAGTTGTTGAATCTACAACAAGTATCGAATATGGAAATAATATAATAGTTTTTACATCAAATTCTCTTTGACCTAACGATACGTAAAGAGGGTACTAATATAACTTGGCTTCACAACCAATTAATTTGGTCATTTTCTTTTGTACCGCTATGCAAAGGTCATATGGTCCTAGATAATTCATTTTAAACTTTCTAGTCAACCGTCGACAAAATATTTTCGGAATTGTGTAATTAAACATCGTATAAACTAATTAAAAATTTTATAAACACCCACAATAACAACAAAGACAGAGTGGCCATGGACCCAATGCATCCAATTTTCACACTAAACAAAATAAAAAGGCATCTTTATACAAAGTCCAAAACTTACCAACCCCTTTGTGACATATATCCAAACTCGTCAATAAGTATATAGATATAGATTATATATTTATCAGACTGCTAGCTATTAGCCCATGTTTTTTCGGGTTCAATTTCATATTGGGCTCAGCTCATATTGGTTACACGTGAATTCAAAGCCGAACCCATAACCTGGATTGAAAATGAATCGGAAAAATTCTGGATTGGCCCAAACTAATAGTCGGAAAAATTCTGGATTATCCCTATATCCAAATAACTCAACTAATAAATGGATCAGATGGTTTGTTCGGTTAATTCAAATAATAAACATCCCTAGACATGAACAAAAACCGAGTTGGCCCAACCCGACCGGACCCGGAAACTCAAACCGGGTTTTAGTCAACAAAGAGAACCGGGTTTTGACCAAACTCGAACCTGACCCGATTTTAAACCTAAAAAACCCTACCCGATCCAAACCGGTTGGAACCGGTTTCAAACCGGTTGGAACCGGTTTCAAACCGGTTCGGGTTGAAAACCCGGTTCCAACCCGGTTTTTTTTATAAAAATGTATATTTTTTCGATCGTTGAGCGTTTTAGGGAAAAACAATGTATTTTTCGATTTTTTTTCATTGAATTCATAAAACATTAGTAATGGAAACATAATTGATCAATAACTTAACCAAAAGGCTTCTAAATCTTCTTAAAAATATTATTGAATCCAAAAACTCTATATAATTCAATTTTTTCGAGCGTTAAGCGTTTTAGGGAAAAACAACGTTTGGGCCAAAAAAAATTAATTGAATTCATAAAACATTAGTAACGGAAACATAATTGAACAATAACTTAAACAAAGGTCTTCTAAGTCATCTTAAAAATATTATTGAATCCAAAAACTCTTCATAATTCTTCATATTCTTCGTAAGTCTTCATAAGTCTTCATAATCATCAACTTATATTAATCGTCAATTCTTCAAAAGTCGAAATCTTCTTCGGAGGTAGTCTCGCGCGAAGCTTGAAACATTTTGTATACGTTCAGTGGCGTCTAAGTGATCCTTCAAGCAAATACACATCTCTAAGGAGGCCGGTGTGAGTCTTGTTCTTCGTATAGATAATACCCTGCCACTAAGAGAAAATGCGGATTCCGAAACTACCGTAGAAGCTTGGACGGTTAGTAAATATCGGGCCATGATGGCTAGAACGGGAAATTGAGATTCCCTCTCTTTCCACCAAGTCAAAATATCAAATTGTTCGAACTCATTAGGTAGAATAGTGGACAAAAAATCCATTGAGGTATATCTCCCATATTCGCTAGTCGTTTGGTTACCTTCACCCCTTGCCTGTTTATGGTTTTCTTGTCTCAAACTATTATATAAGTTAAGCATTGCATTGTTGGAAGAAGATGAACTAAACGTTGTGGAAATCGAACTAACCGGCGCATTTATTGTTGAACTATATTTTTGAAAATATACGCCAAATAAATCTTGTAAAGAACTCTTAAAAAACATTTTTGTATTATCGGAAAACATTGGGTTCTCTTCATTCAAATCCAAATTGTGACAAATATTATCGATAAGCATTTCCACTCCGGTGGTGTTCAAACACGGGTTCATTGCGGCGGAACAAGTAATTACCGGTGGCATTTCTCGAAAATATTTTTTTAGTTTTTCTTTCATGGGAGCCACCATCTTTTCAAATAAAGCACCTTCATATTCGTATTGGTTTAATTTTGAAGTCAACAACCAAATTTGATTAAGTACCAAATGACTAGTGAGATAATAAACACCCGATGATAAAGTAGTCGCGGTTTTGAAAACTTTGAACAATTCGGTTAACTTTTTAATAACCTCCCAAAATTCTATGGGAAATGGTGTTGCAAGACCTTTGTGAACAAGGTTATCATGAAAAACTTGTAATGTAACACGTTGGCGTAAAACACATACAAACATATGGTAGGTCGAATTCCATCTAACGGGCATGTCCCAATCAGGGGTTAAAAAAATGGAATCCGTTTCCTTACACAATCTCATATAAACTTTGTATCTAATTTTACCCTTTTGAAATATGTCTTGTAACATAGTTTTATACGGCAATTTTACGGCGTCTATTTCTTCAACTGCTAATCCCGCTTGCACAATCAAGTTAATGATGTGTGCAACACATCGACTATGATAAAAGATGCCCTTCAAAGGTGGTCCGTATTTTAGTATTAATTTTGAAACGGCGAGTGTATTATTACTCGCGTTATCAAACGATATTGAAAAAACCTTTTCTTGTAATTTAAACGTTTTAATTACATATCGTAACATGTAAAATAAGTTTTGACCCGTGTGAGGATACTCAAAGTCTTCAAAAGCAATGGTACGATTCATCATTTGCCAAGTTATGGGATCAACCCAATGTGCGGTAACACAAAGGTACGAACCGGGCAAACCATGAGGAGCCGACCAAACATCGGTTGTTAATGATACACTTGTATTTAAGTTTTTAAAACCGATTATTAGTTGTTTTTTAGCTTCTTTCCACAATTTAAGGGCATCACGTTTAAGAGTAATACGACTTACATGATTATATCGCGGTTGAAGAGTATTTTGAATCACCCTAGTAAGTCGAGGGTTGTCGAAGTGGTTGAACGGCAAAGCTTCTTGAATCACAAAACCCGCAAAAGCTTCTCGACACCGTTCCGCTTCGTATAAAAATATAGCTCCATCTCGTGACATAGAAGATTGACCACACAATACTTTTCTTTATGATGTTTCAACGTTGTGTTGGAGTCGGCTTTTAAGAAATTCCCACATCGTTTACAATGTACCTTAGTCGTACCATCCGACAACAACACTTTGTCGTATAAATCCCACACCTCTGAAATTCTTTTGTTAACCAATTTTCGAACAATCGTTAGTGAACTTGAAGAACCAACACCGAAGGAAGAGGAAGAAGATTGATTTGCCATTTGAGAAATGAGAATTTTGTATGCGTTTTGAGAGCGTTTTGAGTTTGTATGAGTGTTTGAATGTTGTGATTGAAACTAAACTCAAGGTTTGTATATATAGTAAACTTGGAATGGCAAAATGGTAAAAAAAAAGTTGAAAAAAACGGTCAAATCTAAAAAAAAACGGCTAGAAAACGTTAAAAAAAACCGGTTAAAAACCGGTTTTTAAACCGATTTTTGAAACCGGGTTGGCATAAACCGGGTCCGAACCGGGTTGCAACGGCTAAACCCCAAACCGGTTTGTACCCGGCGAGTTCCAGAAAACCCGAATCGTGTTGGGTCAAACCCGAGTTTGACCGGTTGGTTTTTTCGAATTTTTTTCGGGTTGGGTATTGAACCCGATTTTTTTGACCACTTCTGAACATCCCTACCTATTTAATAGAAATATTTTACAATTTGACTATTATCTCCTTCTCACAAAATTATCCTTCGATATATATTTTTTTAATTAAGATAGGTTGAGTAAATATCAATTTATCCTTGTATTGAAAACAAGTTTGACTGAATTTATTTAAGAAGTAAGTGAGTAAAAGTAATAAATGATGATAAAATGGAAAGTTTAAAAAATTTTAATAGTTATTTTTAGGTAGAAAATTATTTTGATAAAATATGAATAATAATGTAAACATTTATTTTGAGACGAAAAGTATATTTATTATCACCAGAAAAAATTTAAAATTTAAAAATAATAAACTTAACCTTAAAACTTAATATAATAATAAACTTATTGAGTGCTCTGCTATTGCAAACCTATAATTTTCTTATTTGAAGACTACTTCAAAACTTTATCGAATACTAATCGACCAAGAGGTCAATAATTATGACAAACTTAATTTCCTGTTTGACCTTTTCATTTACAAGTTCAATGTTACAAACTATTAACAAATCAGAAGTAAACAATTTAAAAGAGTGCGTTTGATTTGTTGAATGATTTCGTAATTAAATTCATCAAAGAGCAAAAAAATTTAGTGACTTCTCATTCAATTTATCAACCAAACAGACTCATAGAATTTCAATTTCAATTTCAGTTTCATTGAATTCCATCAAATTCTGCGAACCAAACACAATGTATAAGTTTGATGCGAACCAAACACAATGTATAAGTTTGATAAGGCATTTGAACACTTTTATTAGTTTATTCGATGTACAACAATTACGAGCTCATGACAGTAACAATACATATATTAATTGGTTTGATAAGTTGACAAACATGATTTGATTTATGAATTCTCTAGAATGACTTTAAGGTAATATATTTAGTTATGACACACTATAATAAACTTATTTAACTCGATAATTGAACTTCACACATGCCATAAAAACATTAAAAAAATCTATAAAAATGATCTCATATATTTGATTTTAAGTTTGAAAAATTCAGAGTTCTAGCTACCAATCTAAGACTGGCATATTCCTTATTTCATCAAATAATTCACATCTTAATATTATTTTTTATGACCTTATAATTCACCTAAATTTGAGGAATATGCCAATGTTTTCAAGCATATGACATTAAAATAGTTAACCAATTTTGATTATTATGTAACTAAAGTAATGATAAAAGTCGTATAATGACGTTCAATTTGAATATGATTGTTTAGATGTGAAATAAATTCAACATCTTGTAACAAACTACGTATTAAAAAATTAAATCATTGAAATCAAAAGAAGCAAATTAAGAAAGATTAAAGAAAAAGAAAAAAAGATATGATGCTTTTTTCTCTCTAGCTTTATTCATGGAATAAAGCTAATACAGAATAATATACAACTTTTTGAGCATAATTACAGTATATTTGAAGGTTTTGAAGAAGAACAAGACAGAAGAAGATTTACATACACTCAGACATCCCAAACGATAACCCACAAATGTAGCCCGTTACCCATTCTCGCCACCACTTTATTCGCGTTTTCATTTACACTATGCTAGTCAACAGCCGGCCCGATTTGCATACTTGATGTAAAAGACGAGACTGGTCTCAAATTTAACAGAAAGGGGCCAACCTGGCCCGATTGAGAGAAAAAACACAAGTTAGTTAGAATCATATTCCCCTTGGTCAGTAGTGACTTCATCCTCCTTCAAAGAAGCTAATGAATGCATAGAAAGCTGTGTATGGTACTGCTGGACCACCAATACTGAGGCCATGGTCGAAAACTCGGGCGAGATCAATAAGTTTCCGATGGGTCCCATCTCCGGGCACTCACTTCTTTTTCTCATGGATGCCACCAGCTCACCTTCGGGCATCCGCCCCACCAAAATCAAGTGGCACCTGCTATGTTCACGAATCACCTCGATTGCTTCAGGAGCATTTTTAACCACTCTCTCGACATACTTATTCGAGGTTTCTTTTAGAAGCTTCTCTTTGAATTCATCAATCACCTCATCGTCCATTGATCGAGCTTCAATGGTGTTGGGTTCTTCGATGTCAACACTAATCGAACCCGAGTTGGTTTGATCACGGTCTAGAATGAATCGTACAACAACAAGAGTGATCCCTGGGTGCTCAGCCATACGGGCACCATAAGCTAACGCTTCATGGTCATCGTGACCACCAAAGAATAAAACAGTCACGAGGGAGTCGACATTACTCGCGGAGACGTGTGAGCTCCCGCCGAGCCCACGGTCAACGAAAATACTAACGGAACATGGGGCGTGCTCCAAAACCTTGCGATTAACATGCCTGGAAATAAAAATAATCATAATTTAGCAACTAATGATCTCAACCAATTTCATTGCAGATATAACTTTGCTGTTTTAAAAGAAAAAAAAATTAGCAACTAAATTTTCATACGTATTCAATAAAAAGTAACTTTCACGTACCTGTATTCGGCTCGGGTTGTCTCAAGGTGACCATCGAGCCTCAAATGCTTATGAAACGGGAGAACGATCATGGCCGCCTTTTTACTCTCAGCACCGTTACAAATATCTTCGTGCATACTCGATATCGCAGAAATGGCTGTTGTGGGTCGGATCGAGACTTTACTGAGCTGCTGAAACGCTTCAAAAGCCACCACGATCTGGTCAGATTCAGCATTGGAACTTTTCTTCCAAAAAGGGGACCCGTTTTTCCTAGCCTTGTGAACCATGAGAATAGCTGAAGACCGCTCAGTGAGCTCCATGAGGTGCATAGCATGGACAGTAAGAGTCTCCTTCTTTCCGGTCCCACGAGAAATTTCAATTAGATTAATCATTGTTGGTAGGTTTCTAATTCCATGGAAAGTGAAGAACATACGGAACGGACTCGAGGAGAATCCCTTTCTATAAATCGTTCGCTGTTTGTATTCTGATTTTGCCGGTGCTTTTGCTGGTTTATAAACTGCAATAACCGAAGGAGTCGTGATGAAGGTTGTTACAAGAGCCATCAGAACCAATATGGCGAATGTTTGATCATTTAACACCTGAAATTAAGAGACAAGATTAAGAAAGAATATTAGATTTTATAAGAACGCGCAATTAGAGAAATGTAAAATGTAATGAAAATACATACCCCACGGTCTTTTCCAATGTTAAGGACGATGAGTTCCACCAACCCTTTAGTGTTCATCAAAAGCCCGAGGGCGAGGGCCTCTGAGAATGGCACTTTGCACCACAAAGAAACTCCAACAGTTCCGGCGATCTTCCCTAAACACGCTGTGCATATGACCAAAACAAGTAACCCCCACGACTGAAGCCCTTGGATTGATGCCACATTCGTCTTTAAACCACTTGATACGAAATAAAGAGGTAGAAATAGTCCCGATACAAGATCTTCAACCTTTTCTACTAACGCCCCTGCAAAAGCTCCTTCTTTAGGGATAAGAACCCCGACCACAAAAGCCCCGAAAAGTGCGTGAATCCCAATAGTATCTGTCACGAACCCCGCAGCCAACACCACACCTAAAGTCGCACAAACATAAAGCTCGTCCACCGGCTCACCTTCCGGGCACCGACGAGACATCCATTTGAAAATCGGTGGAATGACAAATGAGCATAGAACAATAAAAGCTGAACCACACAAGAAAACCCATAAAGCAACAAGTGGGGACCGCCCAGTTCCTGAGAGTGCGACAGCCAGAGCGAGTAAAATCCATGCTGCCACATCATTAACAGCAGCTGCTGACATGGCCATTTTACCGACATCGGTGGTCAAGAGTTTGAGCTCTGCTAGAATACGGGCTAGTACAGGGAAAGCGGTGATGGACATTGCAACACCCATAAAAACGATAAACGGGCCTTGGTTGACCCCTTTGGAGACGGTCCCACGGAGGATAAAGGAAACACCGGTTCCTAAAATAAACGGAAGTGAGATTCCGGCCACAGCTATAGACAGTGCTTTTTTCCCGGTCCGGCGAAGGGACTTTAAGTCGAGCTCAAGTCCCACAAGGAAGAGAAAGAACAAAAGCCCGAGGTTGGCTAACGTGTCCAACACCGGCAGACTCTTTTTAGGGAACACGGCATGAAGATACTTTGTATTACGGCCTAGAGCTGATGGCCCGAGTAAAACTCCACCCTGAAAGACAAATAGAATATTGTTAACCACATTGGATATGCAATGTAATTAGAATCAGATATAGCATCCTAGTAACAACTGTTAATGTAAAATACTTTTATAAAATGAGTCCAGATGAAACATGTCACTTTTTGGTACGGGCTGAAACGGGCCGAGGCAGGTTAGATTAGAATGACTTGAGACACAAACACTTTCTTGTCCATTCTTTGAATTTTTAAAGCGATAATTATCGTGAAGATTACATAATTAGAACACCAATCTTTGAATGGAACGGCTTAGGAGACTTTACGTTTTTAACATAAGAGTTCAGGTAGCCTTCAACCCGTTTCCCTTTTACCTATTTTTTATTTGACCCATTTGAACTAAAACAGAACCAAATCTACCCGCCTATAAATTTAATGTAGAAAAGGACACTTTTATCAAATGTAACTACTTACTACGAGTTAAAGAAGTATAATTAATAATTATATCAATACACCATGTGGAAGTTCATTTGACTAGGCAATAAAAATACAAAAACTGTTCATGTCTGTTTATTTTATTACTATGTGTCTTGCATTATTGGTCTATTTTAATCAAGGGATCGTGTCAAAAGTAAGCAAAACCTAAGGAAACACATCCTTTAGTTTAATATTTTGCCACAAAAATCGTGATTAAAGAATACTAAGTCAAAGCTAATAGTTGCGCACGAACTCATTAAAACTGTAGCTTAAACAGCAAATGATTCCAAAATGATTATTAGTTGGGATACATTGAACAAATAAACTTACAATGATTTCAGCAATGACTCGAGGCTGCCTTAACGGTTTCAAAAGGTAGGCAAGAACACGAGTGAGAACGAGAACAAGACATATCTGTAAAATAACAAGAGGGAGAGCGTAATCAAGTGGGTTGTTTCCTTGAAACACCCCTTCTGAAGTAGCCTTCATAGGGGGTGGACAATGAGCATTGGTGGCCATTTTGCACTGTGATAATTGCTTTAAAACAGAAACTTTATGTCACAGCACCTTGACCTGCATGGAGAAAATTTACGAGCTTGATCAAACTTTAAGTTCCAATTCCAGAAAAACAAATAAATTAAGCAACAAATGTTAGTATAAGAAAATCTGATTACATACAGAAAATCTGCAGGGTATGCACAGGTAAGTCCACAACTAAGCACAAAATCCATATTGGGTAAATGGGACATGTATCCGGTGGGGTCAGTTGAACCCACCCAACTAATTTCTTTTATTTATAAATTAAGTGTTAATTTAGTACAGTATAACTTTAGTTATGAACCAGCTAATTTTACATTCACCCAAATATTAGACTATGAACCTTAAGTTTTCTGGCTCAGTCCCTAAGTAGGACCGTACTGGCCGGGCCTGAACCCATAGTCAACACTCAACACACGCCACAAATACTGAGGGTCCTATATAACCAAAGCTAAGTTCGTTTTAAAGGTTGACTAGGAACAACTACTAGCCAACATGGCCCCACCAATTTCGAACACACGACCCACTGTCTTTGTTGACACTGGTCACCAATTTTAGATTTTGTGCTTTATAGTTATATCTAGTTTTGCTAGCAATTAGGTTGTAAACCGAACTTGGGTATGCTCCAAAAAGACCAACCAACAACAAAGTAAAACCCATTCAGATTAAACAAAAAGACAAACAACTTTCTTCCGGTGGGATTTTCACGATAACTCAAAAGAAAACAAAACTTTAGATTCCCATTTAATTCATTTATTCATATAAATAACCCATGTGATTCTACCACAGTTACCTGCAGATGCAAGTAAGATTAACAACAAGACATGCTTCTTAGTGCTAACAGAAATAAAAACAAAAATAAACCTATGGGATTTTATCCACTTAGATTGCAGAGCCACATGCAGTCTTGAATTTACATCAATTTTTAAAATTTGTTCAGGACTAACTTTGATCAAGATTCTGTATACATATACAGTTTCTTGAGATTTTAATGAATTTTTTTTTTTTACATTCATTGTTTTTTCAAACTCCAAAAATATCTGCAATCGGCAAACTAACCAAAAGAAGATACGTGTCTCGATTGTTCGGCAAAACCCTGTTATGAAGCCAATGCTGAATTTGCATGTACAAGTCTATTTGAGGGTTCCCACTCTGAAATTACCTTTTTACCCCAACCCCCAAATTTCCCCATACACCGACCCCATGAAAATTTTCCCTAAAATTCACGTTAAACTCCTTCATTCGCATACAATAAAGATGAAACCAAGATCAAGACTCAAACTTTATCTGGGTATTCAGTTTCAACTTGATCACCATCATGCAGATGTATACATACACACACATTGATTCAAGAATCTTGAAACAAAAGCACACAGATGACTATGAAATCAAGATCAAGTCTCGAACTTTTTTGGTGGGTGATTTTTGTCAAGTTCAAAAACGTCATGTAGATGTACACCCACATTGATTTTCAGGAATCTTGAAAATAAAATAGAAAAAAAAAATACCTGAAATCGACGAAAGTTGAAGAAATCGTTGAAGGGATCTTTATTCCATAAGATTACTGTATATTTTTCATGATATCTTTTGTTAATTTTTTTTTTGGAATTGAAGCAAAGAAATTGGGGTTCCAGAGAATGAGGAGAGTGATAAGCAACAAGTGCCCTGTGTACTGCTATGTGTTTTGATTTAAGAAAAAATAGGCACTGGGTTTCTCTATTTATAGATAAATCAATTTAACTTTAATCAGTATCTAAATCCAATCCATCTCTACACTTGTAACTTTTTTAATTTCTATTTATTATTATTATTATTATTATTATTATTATTATTATTATTATTATTATTTGATATTTGATTACAAATGTTGGGTCAGCGTAGATAGAGGATTAAAAATATTGATTTTTAATATTGTGATTATTGTACATTAAATTAATTAACGGATCAAGTTTAATTGTTTATATCTAAAAATCAAAGTTAGCTTTGAAAAGTAAAATGAATGTGGACATTTTATTTGTTGTAGTATTCTTTTTTTCTTCTTAAATAGTGCTATAAGTGACGTGTTAATTAAGAGAAAGTAATTTATGCATTTTATTGCAAAAATATTATCTTACGATTTTCATTATGATGAATGTATGAATATGAATTTCCCATTTATTGATACGTTATATTATATCTTTAGCTTTTAATATGAAAAGATGCTGATATTAAACCGACATGTTTCTTATATTTCACAAGAAAAAAATAATATCAACATTAAAATGCCAAAATAAAATAAATGTTGGGCGATTTTACATAAATAACTACATGTAATCTTGTTACTTAACAAGCTTATCCATTTGGGGTTTTAGTTTTTTCTTGATATGATAATGTAGAATTAAATACTTTAGTCTATTTAAGGAAAAAATAATTTGAGTACATGATACACATTTATCTAAAAAAAAGTAACCTACAACAAATTCTCCTAAAATCGTGCAAAATTATCTTGGTTTAGAAAAATTCCTTTAACTACATTTATCCACTCACTAGTTTTTGCCCATTGAATAGTCGTTATGGCATCCAAAAGTAAACCAAGACTAAAACGTATCTGTCACTACATTGAGTATGAAGGTGTATATATGAATGTGGAATTTGTTAACATAAACTGACAAACATTTTTAAAGAAGGTGTAGAATGTGGAATTTATTTACATAAATTGACAAAGATTCTTTGTTAAATTATTCGTGCGTGATGATTCGTAAGTCACTTATTAATCTTCATATACATCATTAAACTTCTTATTTATAATGTTATACAAAACCACATTGTAGATTACATTTACGATGAATAGATAAAATAAGAGCACGAATCATTCCTCGTGTTTATTCAAAAAATTAAAAATACACCTTTTCAAAAATTTGACTAAAGTCATTTTTATTGGTTTTGAGGTTTTTGAAGGTATTTAACTATCGGTGATGTTAAATAGTCAAAAACGTCTATTAGTTTCTTACTATACCATCGAAGATTTTTAAAAATAAATTCGATGAGAAATAATTGCCGCATCAGTTTAGTAAATTCTTCGTATCGACACATCAACGACCCGAACTCTAATATATCTAAATTACTTTTACAACTATCTAATCAAATCTAATATATATTGTGGTAGGAAATATTTATCATCCGTAGTAAATTACTCCCTAGAACGATTAAACAAATGAATTATAGTATTCATGTGATTCAAATATTGACTTTTGAAGAATATAATAATGTATCGGTGTTTAGGTGTATAGAATGATTGGGACCTATGAAGTGCTAATCGGAAAAGGTAAAATTAAAGCATTTGTTTTGAACATGTGATTAATAATTAACATAAGTTCTAGGTAGTTTGCGTAAAATATTTCTAATTGGCATATTTTAATTAATAATATAAGTTTTTTACACGAGTATTAGCTATATATGATAGACATCTTATGAACAATATTGAGATAAGATGAAGATCGCACTTCAAATTTTAACAGATAAACTAAGAAAAACAAAGAAATTATGCTATGTTAGTGTGTTCAAATGAATGACCAAATCCTCATGATAAGGCAAGAAGGCTTGTGAGAAGTGAGAACAATAAGCTAGATACACCTTTTCCCAAACATGAACAATGTTTAATGAACATACACACCCTTCTATGTTATACTTTATCTATTCATTTTGGCGAGAAAACATGTAACACGGTCAAAGAATAACGAACTGGCATTAGTATATTTGAAATGCTACTAACTTACACATAATATCTATTGTGTGTACTCAACTTACATGTATCTGTTTTAATACACGTAACATGTTAGAAGTGTGTTTTTAATGTATGTTACCCGTTTGACCCTTAACCGGTTACTCTTTGACATTTTCAAATCCGAATGCACATGTGGTGTACGACGTGGCATGACACATCATAATTTTTATCTAAACGTCCACGTGGCATCTTACATGGCATGCCACTCGACATCCAAAAATGACGTGTCATGCCACATGTAATACCACATGGCGTTCAGATCTTACGTAGCATACCATGTGTAATGCCATGTGGCATATGACCTTGCACAAAAAGGGGTAACCGGAGCCACGTAGGATGGATGCATTCAAAGTGATTTTTAACAGGTTGCCTACATCAAAACACTTATCCGTAAGTTGGGTACAGACAATAGATATTAAGTGTAAGTTAGTTCCATTCGCAGACACTAAGGCCAACAAACTCCATACCGGGGATTCTTCCCCATAAAGTGCCGCAACCCTCTTGACCTTCGATATTTAGTATGTGGTGATCCAAACTAATTTAAACTAGTGTGCATTCTACATTTTTCGACCCGTTCTACGGCTTAACTTGTAATCAACAATATATTTATCTAATAATGATAAATTGATTGTAATCTCTAATGCAAAGTCTAAAGTAACGTTCCACCGCTTTGTTCTTGAAAAGCATTTGCGTTCGCCACGTATAAGAGCTCACTGTTTTTTTTTTCTTCACTGCTACTGTCGATAAGGTGATTCAATGGAAATGTACAATTTAAACGAATTCTTGAACCTTCATGATCATTACCAATTAAGTGGGAATCATGATTGAATTCTATATAATTCAAAGTTATCAAAAGAAAATTCAAACTTGACAATTACATGTCGATCAGTTTCGCATCTGGCAATTAAGGATGAATTGTTGTCAATGATACAGTATTCATATGAGCACCGTACATATATAGTGGTAGGCTATATATGTTGTTCCCAATGATGCTTTTATTAGTAGCATATTCGAGAAGATGAAATGCTATCACCTGATACAGTCCATTTTACATAGAATCAATTATGAAAGTTGAAGAAATCGTAACCGACGAGCCTATGGTTTAGCGGTATCGGAGTAATTTGATGGTAAAAAAAAAGATAGTGTTCAAGTTTCAGTTGAAACAAATGTGAAATTAGGGTTAATTACCTAAAATCACAATATACTTTTAATTTTATTCTTTTTTCCTTTTCATTCTTGTCATTTTTCTCAATCTTTAAAATATTTTTACTTATACTTTTTTTTCAAATTTTATTTTGAATGACAAATGATAAAAAACAAACTTAAAAAACTCTTGAGTGACAAATGATAAAAAGAAAAGTAGAATAAAATAAAAGTAAAATATATTACTGATTGGAAAAACAGAGACAAGAGTTGAAAGTACAATATGGAGTTGGGACATAAAAAATACGTTCGAAAAAATATGATAAAATTGAAAATACGTTCTATTTTTAGATAATTCACTCATGAAATTAAATAAAGTGTATAAAGGTAATTTAAGAGAAAAGGATCGTGATTTTAATTACACCACAAATGTCCTTTGAATTTCTTTAATTTCTTTTCTTCTTTTATGAGATCAAAGCAGACAGTCGTAAATTCAATGTGTTTTGAATGGTATAAGAACCAACTGACTTTGTCGAAGTGGTACCGTTACCGCAAACGCTCGAACCCCACATATTTGACCGATATGTCAGAGGTTCGAAACCGTGACTCAGCATATATGGGAGTGATTTGTGGACATTTGATTTGTTCGGCGTTGATACTCCTTGCGAGTGGAAGGACACGTACAATTGAAATATGGTACGGAGGTTAGGGGTACACTTAAAATTAACCTTTTTTAATTATATAAGAAAAAAATTTAATATTATAAAAATCATGGAAAAACGACGGTCAAAATGCATATCAAGTTTGGATACAAAGTGCCAACTAAATTAGGTGGTAATAGTATTTCTTAGTGTAGAGTTTGTTAGGTAATTAAGTAATCAGAAAATCTTCATATAGAGATTCAAATGTGCTCCAAGTTAGTTCCACATATTAAAGGAGGGAAAAGCAATGGAAACATGGCAATGAAGCATGAAACTATAAAAGTAACCCTAACTTTAAACATATCATAACTTTCAAAATGTGACAAGAGACATAGAATACAACATTTCTATGAAAAGCCTAGGGATTTGCCGAACTCTTGAACCCGAAATCTTTAAATGAGGGCGCAAAAAGTTACATTATATTGATTAATTTAATTACAGAAGATAAAAAGTTTTATAACGAATATAAAAAAAGAATAAAAATAATAATGTGCATTAAACTGAACATTGC
Source organism: Gnaphalium uliginosum (assembly GCA_963930675.1). Classification (NCBI taxonomy): domain Eukaryota; kingdom Viridiplantae; phylum Streptophyta; class Magnoliopsida; order Asterales; family Asteraceae; genus Gnaphalium; species Gnaphalium uliginosum. Next base: position 43,607,294 of record OZ005685.1, on the reverse strand, counting down.
CCTAAATAAATAAAAAATAAATCAGAAAGAAAAAGTGAAAAAGCACCGAAAAATAAATAAATAAATAATTATTTGATAACATAAGTATTGTAATATAGGTTTTATAATAAGTTTACTATTAACTATTGTTAATTACAGCCTAAACTGCTTAAGTATCTTATCTTTTTTTCAAATATTTTAAAAGCTTAACATTATGAACAGATAAATCCACCTGTGTTATTAGATGGATAAAGCACTATTGTTCGTTACGTGATCGCTGATTCAGCTGGATATATATAATGCAAGGATCTAATATTTTATGTGTATTATTGATGGAGAATATTCTATCTATCATTCTGCACTTTTATTTATATATTATTATTATTATTAATATTATTATTATTATTAATATTATTATTATTATTATTATTATTATTATTATTATTTTGTAATACTACGGTACATTTACTCCAATAAAATAAATATACAACATAAATAAATAACAATTACATTTAGATAAATGTAATTTACATGTATGTATTAAATTATTTCAGATAAATGTTGATGATTTATATTTAAGTCATTATTCAACGTAATAACTCGCTCATACGTAATAAAATAAACTAAATAAAGTAAAAGATATATAACCTTTAAAATATAATTATTTAAATAGAATTACTGTAGAATTTAACTACATTCAACCCCGTGTGATGCACAGTAATCTAATACACAATTTTAGTTAATCAATCCTTTTGACTGTGCTAGTATTAAGCAAAATCTTCATTAATAAAATAAAAACCTCTAGCTTATCAGGAACTTTCATCTTTAACATATGTAACACTTATTCATTAGTTTTATTTATTTATGCATGAAAATTGATTCTTAGGAAACTTATATTTATCTTGTTATACAATTGATACACTTCACGTATAATTAATATGATTATTAAATTCTACATTATTATATTATAATTATTATAACATAATATATATTCTAGCCCAAATATGAATGTCACATTTACTCTACTTTTTCTCTTAATGTTCTAGTAGATATTTGAATATGTTAGGGATAGATACAATAACAACTAATTATTTAAAAATTATAATTAATAATCTTCTTATAATAGAGTAATAATTGGTTACTAATCTTTATTCGAGTCTAATTTAACTATACAATTAATAATTTATTTTATTTGTTTAAAATAATGAGAGATTGTCACATGATATTCGAGCGAGCCTACATGAGAAATTCTGAAACAATTTTCTATAATTCTTTACTATATACGGAGAGTATATATATGTACAGATAGATAGATAGATAAATAATAGATAAAAGATAATGAGTTGATGTTTCTTGATACTCCTAATGTCATTAAAAATACCACTATGTCAAATCATTTAAATCACTGAATTTAAATATCAAAAACTGCTATATTATTTCGAGATATTTTAATTTCTGCAATCGAATTTATAGTGCACGCTAATAATTGTTGGGAATCACAATTACACAGCTGGGCAGCTGGCTAAAGCAAAGGTGTTTGGAACGAAAGGTTTATCTGGTGAAAACTAATTTGGTGGACCAGAAAAGTCAGCATTGAGAAAAATATTAATGGAATATTCGGTTGAATTTTTTGAATCTAAACACAATTTAACTTATGTTTATGGAGTATAACATAAAGATAAAACTTAACACTTAGTTGTTACGTATATAAAATTTTTTTAATGAAAGTATATAAATCATCAATATTATTATTATTGTATCAATAACAGTACGAAGAGAAAATAATTTGTGCAATTGTAGTTGACAAATCTTTTGTGCCATTAATGCGGGTAAAGGAGATTAGATCTCGGTAAATTTTCCGTGTACCAACATTGTAAATATCAATAAACTCAAAATGAGGAACTTATTTTTTACTCAACTATGGCTTCGACATTGTTAACCATTCTTTCGGAAGTGATTCAATGTGCAACGCATTGTGAATATGGACTATCATATTTATTTTAACCAATAAAAATATTGTAAAAGAAAAAAAAAATTGGGCCAACATGCACTTTTACCTACGGCACTGCTCCTTGCATATGATAAATCCGGTGTGGAAGAAAGTTCAACGCTGAAATAACATAGCGTTTTGAGTCCTTTAATAGTTTTTCGATTTGTCAATAGTTTTTAAAAGAATGAAAAAAATAACATTTAGTGTGTTATTAATGCCTTGAGATACGCATCTAAATTAATACTCATACTATAATAACTTAAATGTCTCTTGAAAAACTGGTTAAAATGTGATAATTATTATTTTATTATACTTTATATATAAATGAAATATAAATATATAAATATAATAGAAAATGGTAGATATGCACAGTAAGAACATTATCGCTGTGTTGTGTCCGGTACACGTTTTTGGAATAAAAAGTATGGGCGTTATATTTCCACAACACACGGATGTGGGTCCGAAATCTAGATCCATGATCCAAGACGCGTTCAACAGTTGACACGTCAGATAACGCCGATTAACATTTTTAATTTATTTTAAAAGTAAAAGTCAACTTGTACAAAGTCAGATGTGTCATTTTCCATTTTACCGCTATTTCGTAATTATTATTTGCATTTCAACTCTATGCACAATTATTAGCTCAACTTGATTTTTCATTTAAGTATTTAACAGTGGTACGGTTGATGACGTACACTTCAAACATTAGTTCAATGGATGCAAGGAATGGAATATTCATATAATTTTATAAATTTAATTTAATTTAATTTCTATAAATTTATTATTACTCCAATTTATTTTCAGAGTTTTCTACACAATTGAAAAGGGGGTGTGATCATAAGCATTTAAAAAGAAAGTGTGACCGAGTTTGCACAGTAATTAGAATACTTTAATCAATTATGGGAGCTATAGCCATGTTACTAGCTATTACGATTAAAACTTATCTATACGCATAGAAATGTAATTAACTAAGGTTTCATATTAATAGTATGTATCTAATTATTCAGGCGTACGTTATGTGTAAAAAACTTATTATTTGATGTTATTGTATATAATTTATGGTATTTTTGTTACGCGTCATCTATATAAGATGTTTAAGCATGCCACGTCATCAAAATACATACAATGTCAATAAATAACTAGTTTGTTACACACAATATTATGTAATTTCGTATTAAAAAAGGAGGGTGAGATTTACCTATTTCAAGTGTACAAGTAGGGTGTTTGGAGACAAAGATTGTTGAAACATATTTCTAGGTGTACTAGTAGGGTGTTTGGAGACCGCTAAAAATTACATATACTACAAAAGAAGCCTTTTGCAAAGCATCTTACACGAACAGGTTAAATACTTTCCTCTCATACGCCTAGAAATCAAACTAGAAGTAAAATTGAACCTAGAAACGACACCAACATACTCCACGACCATAAACAGTCTAAATTCGAATAAAAATCAAAATCTGAGGCTCAAAACACAATTTTATTTTAAATAAATTGAACCAAAACCCTGCAAAGCAGTCTATACGAACAGAAAAATTGAACCAAAACCTGAAACTTAATCTTAATTTTTTTTATAAGCTTAAATTATTAGCACCGTTTTGTAAGCTAGATTTTAGACTAGTAATGTAAAAATAAGTTCTCTAAAATATATGTTAATTGAAGTATCTTTTGATAGCGTATCGGAGCTTATTAAAACGGAGTGATAAAATAGCTTAAATACTCATTATTTCACTAGCTACTCTATAGCATACATGTTTTTCTCTATCTTTTTAGTTCAATTCACATTTTAAACATCATATCAATTACTTTTCCAAACGCTTATTTTAAAAAGAAATGGAGCAATAACGTTTAGATCTATTGGTATGTTTGGTGAAAGAGTTGGTAGCTCTAGAGCTGAAAACTTGTAGTTGAAACTGGTAATTGTACCTTATATTAATTTATCAAGATATATATATATTTTTTATGTGTTTTACCTAATTGTGTTTAACATTCAATGTTTATTTATTTTTCCTTTTTTAATATATTTAAGACTTTCTAAAGTTAGATTGTGATGACGTGGAGTATCACCACTTGTTATGGAAATTTTAGTAATGCAAGTATGCAGTTATATGTTGCAACATGCAAGAATATCCTTTTCAGGTATACATGGTCTTTTTTCTTTCCTAATTCAGGGTCAACGAAAGTATCTTGGCAATTCTTTTTCATCTTGGATTTCCAAAGTTGCAAATTTGCATTCACCGTATATCTAGTCATTAGTTGAAACATTGTCGAAGCATATATTTGTGTATGTAACTTATTCGTGTATTTATTTATTTCTACATGGGCTAAAACCGGGGATCGATATACAAAATTTTGGTCTACAGATCTAACTTTACAATTCAGAAATCGAAATGGAGAAAATATTTGCACATAGTTTTGCTCCACTAACCGGGGATACAAAATTCATTTGATTCATAGTTGCATATCGGTAAACGGAAGATATTTTTTACTGTTCAGAATACCCGTTAAAAATATATTTTTTTACTAATGATGTCCGCTGTTAAACCAGAATATCCCCATGATCATTTTCTAAATCTTTCCAAGGTCACTCAAAAATTTTATATCTATGCAGATACGAACATGAGACTTGTTGTGATGATATCAAAACGTTTTATCATTAAGACGGCTTGATGATGATTGTATATAGTATATTTTTATCATTTTGTAAATTCATTTATCATATTCTTAAACTGATTAGTCGTTACTCTTATTCATTAATTAAAATTGCCTCCATAACGTTGAAAATGCTTTAAGAGTTGACTTTCTAAATTTCAAAGATTCTTGATGAAAGAGTATATCCATCTTGCTTTGGATTCAATCTTATTAATGAACACAAACCTACCATATCATCATCACATACTCCATAATATTATAGCAAAACTAGTTAAGCCACTAGCTGTGAATTGGTTCTATGAAAAAGACAATTATATATGTTTTACAGCGTCTTAATTGTCAATAAATTCCTATCTTTTTTATATCAAACAATTCATATATTTTGAAAAATATAATAAGTTTAAACTCAAATAAGTTTGTCACTCAGACAATGCACCGATAATTATATATAACTAATAATATAATACTAATAATAATAATAATAATAATAATAGTTCTAACGCGTGCATGTCCCAAGGACATATGTTAAGGTGCATTACGTGAACTTGCACGTTGCATTACTTATCGAAAAATGTATTTTATAAATATATATTGTGTATTAATCGATTGGATTTCATATTATGAGGAGATGTTGAACTCATTCACATGTTAGACAAAATTATAAATCTCATTCATTAGCTAAATTATACATTATATTGAATTTTGATGTCATTTTAATGTGACTTGAAAAAAGTTAAGTTATATTGAAATACCATGAAGGTGGTAGTTTTTTTTAGAAAAGAACGCACTCACACACCTCACTATTACTATACAAATATATACATTAATCCGCGGGTATATACAAATTGTCATGTTCTGAGGACTTGAACCCTCAACCTCATGATTGCAAGGGTTACCACCGTAAACGATCGATTATCAATATGTAAGTATGAATCGTTATGAACGTGTATGTGTTTGATGTTTAACTTGAGAGGTTTATTGATAATACACCTTAATGTGTGTGTTTAGAATGGAAAAGCTTATATTCTAAACCCTAGCTAAATGCTTGTATACTTCTAAGACTGGCTACATGTTTAAGTTCAATGCCAGGTTTACAATCTCTTTATTTATAGTCCTAATAATCTCCCTCTGGTTGTAAACGTAGCTTGATATTGTCTTCAATTCTGATATATCCTTGAAACTTTGAATGTCGATAATCTTTTATAAATTGAGACAACGTTGAAGCGCACTTTTCTTTAGTGACATCTCAGCTTTAATCTTTGAAGCTCTTTGTCACTCTTTACGCATTTGCTTTGAATTTATTTCTTCACTTTCAGTAAACTCTTTATACATTCAATCCTTGAAGCTCTGCTCTTTCAGCACTCTTCTTTTGTTAACCTTTTTCAACCTCTTACCTTCACTCATCAACACTATATCTAACTATACTGTATCTTTTCTCTCAACTATCTTCAAACACTATACTCTTTCAGAATTCATCTTTTCTTTCATTCTAACTTCATTAATCCATCCTTTATCAACTTCTTACATTCACTCATCAACACTATTTCCAACTATATTGTATCAATTGGTAATTAATGTTCAATGTATCAACTTGAATCTTAATTAGATCATGAGAATTAACAACAATTATCTCTAACCCTTATAAATTGTTTAGGTACTTTTTTATAGCCTTAAACATTTGAAGATCGAAAAAGACACAATTATCTCTACCTAAAAAAAAGACAACACTACCGTTAATAAAAATTGAAAAAGATCTAATAATGTTCAAAAAGGATTTATGCATATTAAGTGACATTTAAGTTGGTCCATAAATAACTTTTGTTTTTAAAAAATAAACCAACACGTCAAATATATTTACCTACTAAATATTCACTACCATTTTTCTTATTAATCCTAATTTCTTTATGCGGTATTCACTATTAGTTATGTTGAGACATGTTTTGTGACAACGAGCTACACACATGACTAATATAAGGGATTAGATTGGCAATTTGACTACTCAGATCTCTTTAAGTCCTTCAATGTCCCAATCAGTGACTACAAAGTTGACTCGGCGATCTCAGAACATTTATTGTCGGGTGATGGAGATATTGGCCCTGCACCAACATCGAATGTTCCTAGAGATACAACTTCTGTGGATCCTAATCGTGTATTAACGAGTGCCACACAACAATCTTCTGATGAGGTGTACAGTACTGATGAGGATATGCCACCATTGAAAGAAATTGACACTAATCTAGAAGAAGAAATAAAACTTGAACCGGTGACGACAACAAGAACTAACAAAAATCATCCAACTGAGAATATCATTGGAGATCCAAATGCATCTGTTCAAACTAGGGCTAGTAAATCTGAGTACACTAGCCTGTATGCTGAAATGAAAGAGACAGGGGTTACAAATCTATGTCTATGTTCATGCTTTATCTCACAAGTTGAACCTAAGAATGTCCAAATGGCGTTGAAGGACAACTCGTGGGTAGAAGCAATGCAGGAAGAACTTTCTCAGTTCTCAAAACTGCAAGTTTGGGAGTTGGTTGATTTACCAAGTGGTGAATATCCAATTGGCACTAGATGGGTCTTTGAATGTAAGAAAGACGATCGGGGAATCGTGATTCGCAATAAAGCTCGTCTAGTCGTTCAAGGTTTTAATCAACAAGAAGGATTTGATTACAATGAGGTGTTTGCACCTGTAGCTAGGCTTGAGGCAATTCGGTTGTTCTTAGCATTTGCAGCTTCAAAGAAAATGAAAGTTTATCAGCTGGATGTTAAGAGTGCCTTCTTGTATGGCAAGGTCAAGGAAACGGTGTATGTTTTTCAACCACCAGGGTTTACTGATCCAAAATATCCAAATAGAGTATATCGTCTTGATAAGGCTCTGTATGGATTACATCAAGCACCAAGAGCGTGGTATGAAACTCTATCAACTTATCTTCTTGAGAATGGCTTTACAAGAGGAAGAATTGATAGTACACTTTTTTGTGAAATGGAAGAAGCAGGACTTTATACTTGTTCAAGTATATGTTGATGACATTATCTTTGGGTCATCTGACGAAAAGATGTGTCAAGAATTTGAGCAAGTTATGAAGGGAAAGTTTGAGATGTCTGCTATGGGAGAGTTGAACTTTTTCTTAGGGTTACAAGTTGACCAAAAGAAAGATGGATTCTTTATTCATCAATCTAAATATACACATGAGTTGTTAGAACTTTTCAAGATGGATAAATCTTGTATCTACAAAACTCCTATTCCAGAAAATCACGGACTCGGTCCTGATACATCGAGTGATCAGAATGTAGATCCTACTTTATATAGGGCTATGATTGGATCACTAATGTATTTAACTGCATCTAGGCCTGACATTATGTTTGTTGTTTGTATTTGCGCAAGATATCAGGCTAATCCGAAAGAGTCACATATGCAAGTTGTTAAACGAATCTTTCGTTACCTCAAAGGGAAGCCGAAGCTGGGACTTTGGTATCCAATTGAAGGAGACTTAGATTTCGTTGTTTATACTGATTCGGATTATGGAGGATGCAATCAAAATAGAAAGTCTACGACCGGAGAATGTCAATTCCTATGAGGTAGACTCGTGTCTTGGCAGTGCAAGAAGCAAAGCTCAGTAGCCATTTCCACATGTGAAGCTGAGTATGTTGCAGCTGGCAGCTGTTGTTCTCAAGTGTTGTGGGTTCAGCAACAACTAAGGGATTATGGGTTGAATCTTATGATGATCGATAATGAATCGACGATCTCTAACCAATAATCCGGTAAAGCACAGCAAGACGAAACACATTGATATTCGTCATCATTTTATTCGGGATTATGCCGAGAAGAAGCTTATTAGGTTAGTCAAAGTTGCCTCTTCTGAAAACTTGGCAGACCTATACACTAAAGCTTTCGACAGGGCGCGTTTTGAGACATTAGTTCAACTAAACAGAATGAGGAATCCAAAATAACTTGTCTTCCAAAGGTTATGTAATAATTAGTAGTATGTTTAGGTTACTAGTTTAAAGGGGGTTGGCGTATGGCATTCATTTGCTTGTTACCTAAGGGGAATCGCCTCCTGTAAAATACAAAAAGAATATAAACCATAAAAAGTTTAAGTTCTTATCTGCTGGGAAATGATAGTACATTAGGAGAATAAGCTTAACAATAATAAGTATAAGTCTTAAGTCACATTAACGTTACATCTTTATAACCAGGACTTTACTTATATTTATCTTATTATACACCTTTCTCCACACGTTATACTTTGCTAAGAATAAAATTAAGTATAGACAGCTTCATTATATGATGTATTGGTAGGCAAATTATGCTATGACTTCTGAGCATTTAAAAAGGTATTAATTCTCATGGATGTTATCTAGTGTGAACTACTATATGATGTATGACATAAGTCTTAATTGTGAATGATAGTAGAGCTATACACTTTTATCAAGAAACTATGAAAATATGAACAGACAAATAGTTAGAAAAATGGCTATTAGCAAAACTACTAGTGACTTTGTTGTACTAAGTACAGACCTGAAACCTTTAGTTTTGCCAATGGGCTCAAACTTGTTTTGCTCATACTAAGGGATCTTCTGTTGTACTAAGTACAGATCTAGAACCACTAGTATCTTCAAAATATGTTTGATGTTTGTTAAGCCTTAAAATAACTCAAGGATTTGTTATATGTTACGAAAAGTGCATCATTTATATGTTACGAAAGGATATGTTATATGTTATACTTGATTTCTCAGTATGTCGTATATTGGAACACACTAGTTAATATGCATACTAAAAATAAAGGTTTGCTTGGAAATCATTGTATAATTTGTTTATATGGATCATAATATCGGTAATCGTCTTGAACTGTCGATGACCAATGAACGTTCACTTTGGTGAATAATTCGTTCTCATTAATATAAAAGTATGTTCAAAGAACGTGTTATTTAAAGTGGATAAAGGTAACCAAGTTATAATCTTATAAATATAAGTTGATAAATGGTTAAGTTGTAATTTTTCTGTCACTTATTGTGAATTTCATGAGGCTGTATACTAACAATCTTCTTAGACTTGTTAATAAATGATAAGGTACAGCGTATTCTCCCTAAGCAGATAAATTCTAAACGCCAAAAATATGTATTATTTATCTTATTTAATAAAATGGTACTTGAAACCATTCATTAGTTTGATTATTTATTTATTTATTACGTTTTTATTTTTGTTGATCCTTTGGAATTAAGTTAAACTGAAATTTATCATTCCATATCGAATAAATGTGACAAAAATGCAATGGAAAGTTTCAAATGTTGACTAGTAAAAATATTAATAACGTCAATTTATATTTAAAACTAAATTCGCATTTTTGGTCAAAGTTGCGAAGTTGACCAGTCAAACTTGTGAATCGAACTTGGAATATAAAAGGACAAGTCAACAAGTCCATCTCACTTTCCAAACACCCCTGCGAGACGAATTTCTGCGAACCGAAACTTCGCAGCCCAATTTGATCTTTGATTTTCGAATCTTAAGAACACGGCCAGATTTTCACTCCGAGGATTTGATACAACTTTCGATTACGCATCTTTTGAAGTAAGAATCACTCGATTACACCGTCTAATTTGTGTTTAATCGATCGTTTTATGCTTTGAGTGTTTCAGTTTAGTTTTTTTTACGGATTGTTAATCGATTAGTGAAAGATATAACATAACACTTTTAGGTGATGTTAATCGGCCTATAATGACCGTGTTTGTATTCTTTAAATTCACATAAACTTGTTCGATCATCGATTTGGATCTTGTTGTTTGGCCCAGACGCTCCTGCGAACCGAGTGTAATCTCAGTTCGCAGCGAACCCAGAACCCTTGACTTGCGTTGACCTGTGAAGCGAACCCAATCGGGTTGACTTCGCTTGACCGAAGCGAAACCAAATGGTTTGACTTCCGCTGACTTTGAAGCGAAACCAAAAGGTTTGACTTCCGTTGACTGCGAAGCAAACTTAATGTTTGACTTTACTTGACCTGCGAAGCGAACTTAAGCATTGACTTTGATTGACTATAGCGAACTGAAATCAAGTTGACTTAGGTTGACTTTGCTCATGAATTTAAATTCTTGCATTTTAATTTGATTTGCGATCTGAACGTTTGACTTAGTCAATATTCAGTTTAAAAATTTTAATATCTTCGACTTGTATTTGATTTGAGAACTTTATGTTTACAAATAAACTACAAGTTGCGACTTTTAATTATTAGTTATACTTTTAGACTTAAGAACTTACGTTTATAAGTTAAATTTGTATAACTCTACGAATTTTACATGTTAGACTTGTTTTCGATTTGAGATCTTTGTGGTTACATATAAAATACAGGTTGCAACTGTTAATTATTTGTTATATGTTTCAACTTAAGGACTTGCAGTTATAAGTTAAATGCATATAATATTCGAATTCTTCTTTTTCATATCGAAAGACTTCCGACTCATATGTAGTCGTGCAGCGTGTTCCGATTTTTATCGGCGGTATGATTTTTCAGATTATCTACTAAGACTTACGAACTGTATATAATTTAGAGAATATAATTGAGAATTAAGTCTCGTATGCTTAATCGTTCAATTAAGTTCAGTAAATTAAGTTATTAATTAATAGTAAACGTCGATGTTTGGTGATCATTTTTGTTCACAATACATAAACGTTTAAAATTAATTAATGTTCGATAAGATGTCCTATTATCTGAGCTAACTGCCATTTGTGTACATCTTATGATTACAGATATGGCTGCTCGATCTTTCACTCCTGCTCACAACATCTTGGTGAACTTGGATGTAAATGAGCGTGGTGCTGCACGTTTCACGGAGATTCTGACGTATTTAGCACGTTCGAGGATTCGATATGCTATTACGGAGTCTCCGCTACTGTCCCGAGATCTTCTGGATCAGTTTTGGGAAAGTGTTGCGTATGATGGTGCTGCAAACCCTCCTGTTATTCGTACGAGAGTTAATGATCATCCAGTTGTCTTCTCTGCTGATGATCTGAGACAGATTTTACATCCGGGTACAGTTGAGCAAGAAGCTGGTCCCTCTGTGTATTCCTCTGACTTCATTGAGGGTGCACTCGGTAGAATGGGTTATTCTGGACCCAAGAGAGGCCGCCAGTTTGTGAAGGCGTTTGTGCTTGGTCAGTGGAGATTCCTATTTCACATTATTGTTACCATCTTCGGTAACAAGAAGGGCGGATACGACGAGCTGAGCCCTGAAATGTTATCTGGCTTACTGTCCCTGGTTTATAATAAACCATACAGTTTTTCTTCGTATATATTCAATTCATTTGTTGGTCAGATTACTGGCGCTGTTGGATCAAAGTTTATGCTTTATCCGCGCTTCTGCATGCTTATCATTCGACACTGCATTCCCGGTTTGACGAATATTCATTCAGATTTGCATGTTGACCGGATTGGACTTCGAGGTTACAATGCCTGTTTTCTTCATTCCTCTCGACGTCCAGATCACTGAAGACTATGCCTTAAGATATCTTAGGTAAGTTGAAGAGATGGTCTGTGGATTTTGTGACTGGTGAGGCTCTCATGTTTGAACATGATGATGAAATTGAAGACGAAGAGAGAGAAATTTTAAAAATTTATGATCGACGACATCTAATGAACTTATCAAAGGCTGACCTATTAATGTTACACGAGAATAGGATCACTGCGATTGAAGGATGGGAAGATGTTGCTCGAGACTATCAGTCAATGGTTAAGACATGCATAAAGCTGAAGATATATGCAGGTAGTAAAATTTACAAGTGATTACCAAAGACAACTTGAAGACAAAGACCTAAAAACGCTAGAGCTATTGTCAAGGGGGAGTCTGTTGAGACATGTTTTGTGACAACATATCTAGCTTGTAATAGACTTTTGGTAATTGGTAATTGTAAATGAAAGCTATTGGTTGGTAAACATTTTAGAGTTAACTATTAAAGTGCTGAAAAATGTTGACCAAGTTTGACCGCGAACCGAGTCAGTTCGCAGGACAAAATTGGCCTGCGAACCGAGTCAGTTCGCTGGGCCAATATGGGCTGCGAACTGAGTCAGTTCGCAGAGCCCAGTGACCTGCGAACCGAGACGGTTATATATGCAAATTAGGTTTTAAACCTAAGGGAATTTTTGCCAATTCTTACACCGGTACCTCCTGCGATTCCAGAGACTTCTCTAACATTCTAAAGGCTAGGTATTGATCGTTAACATTCGTTATAATCGATACGAAGCAATTAGACAATTTATTCGCTAATATATTGCGAAAGAATTTGTTATAGACCCTATAACTAGTATTGAGGGATTCCGCACCTTAATACCGTAGATAACCTCGTTATCGATCCGCCACAACCGGACTTACAAGTTAAGATCCAAGATCAAAAATTCAAGATGCAAGAATTTATAAGAAAGATAATATATTGTTATTTGTTGAAAATATAAATTGCTTCTCTTTATAATACAAAGTTACTACAAGTCGTTCCTAATATTTGAAGTGTTCTTGTACTACATAATCAGACATTATGTTTCAACATACTTTTCCGTTTTATTTTGACTTATGGTACAAATGTGTGGGATTGATTAACGTTTAATTAGCTTTTATACCTCATATTAGTTTTTAGTATAAAATTAGGAGTTTGTTGTTTAGTACAACTCTTATCATTATAAATATGAATATGTTTATTTTTAATATTTGTTAATTTGTCCATAACAATATGATAGAAAGGTTATAAAAAACATGATATGCACATAACTATTCAACGGTTATTTACAATATTTCTTATGCTCAATTTTAAAATTTTCATCCGACGCATTGTGCGAGTTCTCCATTAGTTAAGTAAATATTGATCTTATAAAATACTTAAAAAATTAAAAATCAAATTCTTATCCATTTGGTTCAAATGAAAGTCATTTGACAATATAATAGCATGTATGATTGAGAGTATGCGTGTTGTTGACCCAATTATCTTAAAAAAAAAAAAAGATAATGATCGACAAACTTATAGATTCATGTCGATGAAATACATGAATCGTTGACATACATAAATTTGTATTTATTTATTTATATATAACATATTATATAATCCAAAATTAACTTTTCGTTCTTAGTTTGTCTATTCACGATTGATTATAAGTGCGAATGCTGATCACAAGTCGACACGGCAGATGCGATGGCTTAATTAATTTAATTAATTACAACTTAAATTAATTAACAAGTTTCCACCTACGTTACTTATTACATATGTCCATGATTGAAACTTAAGAATAAAAGAATTATTATATTATATATCTCATAGAGAACATAATAAAATAATACATTATTAAAGCAAATGTTTCATGAATTTTTTTATGGCATACTAGGAAATAAGAAATACAGGAAGGACGATTGAAAGTGATAATATTCCAAGTAGTTAATTTAGATAATTAAAACTTTGACGTCTTAAAAACCTAGCTTAACTTAACACGTATCTCTTTAACTCTCTTATATATGGAAGTATATAGTATAGCTATGAACGTTAGTGTGGGGGTATGCAGTATAGTAAATGCGGAGGTTATGAGTTTAATCTCTATCATCATGTTCCTTTAATTAGGGGTTACACAATTCACTTCTTCCATGTTAGGTGTGATACCGATCGATGGGGGTCATTGGAGGATCGGTTTTACCCTTTTAGAAACATTGGTGTCTCATGTATTGTTATTTGTTAGTAGGGAAATTTGAAATGTATCTATGTATCATCTAACAAATATATATATGTATATCATCTCATAAATATAACCTTTCGTATCAACAAAAGAAAAAATTAATAATGGATCGGAAATTCAAATAAATTAAAAAAGTTAGTTAATGATGAATATATTTTTCTAAAAAAAAATGTTTATAAAGATGTTTTAGAGTAACATGAACTAGATTGGGGGTAAAAGAAAAACAAAAATCCAGGAAGGTTGTGCGTGTGGTTTAGTGATCCTGATTTTAGCCTTTTATGAGATTGCCACTCAAGTTTGCCTTATTTACCATCTAACCATTGCGCATATTATATTAACTCGCTTTAGATTCATTCCTACCATTATTACTTTAATAATGAACTACTAAAAGATTACCCGCGCTATGCAGGGCGGACAATACTTTTTGTTTAACGATGTGTTGAATCAACCATCATTTAAGTTTGTTTGATGCAAAAATATCAAAGCAAAGACCTGATTAATAGTAAAGATGCAGAAAGTAGTCTTATGTCACACATTTAATGTTTTACAACTTTGTATTCTACAATCAAAATTTTCATTTGCATGTCATTTTGTTAGTGTTGTTTATATTATGTGTAATAGGTTACAAATGTTAAGTGTAATCGGTTACACATCTTAAACATTTTAAGATACTCGATATTCCTACATTAATAGTATACGGAGTAATACATATAATACATATTTAGATGACAACTTTAGGTTAAGTTACGAATTTAATTTAGGTATTATTTGAGATTATTAAATAAATAATGGTTATAACAAATAATAAAACCTTGGTTGAAATTGTTGTAATAATGTATTATATATTTACATGAGTTAACTTAAAAATAGTGAATAAATTTCAAGCATTTCTTTCGTAGGATTTTAAAATTTTGTGTCAAACTCTTTTTAATTTTAGTACAGAAGATAACTTTAATTTTTAAATAATATCCACAATTTTCTGATATTTATATTACACAAATTTTAAATGGCATTTCAATATCCATCAATATGTTACATCAATTATCAATTACGTTAGTTATAGAAAAAGTTACAATATTTATGGGGTTAAATATTTGTAAATTAAAATTAATTATAATACAATAATACATTAACTTTTATAATTAATTGTTTAATTGTTGATTTAAAGTGTTTAAAGACTCATTAATAATATTTAGAAGGGTAGAATAATTAATTGTATTGTCTACTTTTTTTTAAGGGCTTAAGACTTAGGGTTCAAACTCTTTATAAAATAGTATAGATACTACAATAACCCTCCCCTAGATTCAAAACATCGAGAAGAGTCGAAACAACAACTCAAAATAATAACTTCTAACCAAATTAAGGTGTCGAAAATTGGTTTGTACCTTAAAATAAGTAATAGATACTCTATCCGTCTCAGTTAAAATATCCACTTTGAAAATGTGTACAATTTTAGAAATTTCCAATTACACTCTTAACAAATTAAATATTATCTCTACCTGCTAAAAATCTCTTTTGATGAATTAAAATATGAAAAATACATTTGTTTTGGAACAATCACAAATAGTAAAGTGGACGCTTGTATTAGAAAGGAGATATTAAAATAGTTGTATTATAACTTATAAGCATGTCTGGTGAACAAAGACATTTTACATGGTATGATAAGCAAACTTAATTAATGTTCATAATTGCGAATGAAATGTCTTGTGTTTATACCCGTGAAAGTCCCCTGGATATGCTCGTAAGGCCTCTCCAACCATAACTCTAGTTTTATTATTAAATATAGATGAAATAGAAAATCTTTTTAGTACTTCTTAAAAATAAATTATTTCTAATACCACAACTCTATACATTTTTATCCTACTTTATTAATCTTTAAATATTTTAAGAGTTACTAAGTTTAAGTTTGTCTACTTATGTTAACTTATTTGTTTGTAATCATTATAGAGTAATATTTTAATTTGTTTTATTTATTCATGAATAATATTTAATAAGAATTTTATTTATTTATGAATAATAATTAATAAGAATTTAAGCTTATTATTAAGAATTTAACAATATTACAACTTGATTAGTAATGATAATAACACTGAAAAGTATTGATGAAGATTTTTAGATGATGAATTATGTTTCTTTGTGTATTGAGGAAACTTGACTTCTTTTAAAATTTCCTCTAAGACCACACAGAGTGGTGACAGTTAGTTGTGGGACGACTGACTGCCACGTCAGTCACGACTAACCGTAATGGACAACTAGTGGTAGGAGTGTTCATCGGTAAGATTTTCGATTTTATTGGTTTAATCGGTTCAGTTAAAAATATTTTAAGATGTTAACCAAAGACCGAATCAAACCATTTAAAAATGTGAAAAAACCAAACCGAAGACCGTAATACAATTCGGTTTGATTTTCGGTTTAAACTGAAAAACCCGATTTACATACAATATTGCACTTTTTGTTATCTACTTATAAAATAATTAACTAAAAGTTCTCATCACAATATCATCACAAATTAAATTAAAGAGTGACAGCTAAATGGAGAAATAAGAGTTTGTCTGGACATCGAAAATTTTGAGATATACATCTAACTGAATATTATTATCTAAATAACATAAAAAGTATACTATAATTGGATTTTTCCGTGTAATCAAATCAACATTGTTGAAACCAATCACCGAACCGAAAACCAGTTATCATATTCGGTTTCAGTTGAAATTCAAACAGAAAACCGTTTTAAGAATCAGTTTGATTTTTAACAGTCACTGTTTCGGTTCGGTTTTCAAAGTAAACGGTTTGAAACCAAATATTGATCACCCTAACTAGTGGTAGTGGGGAGTTTTACGACTAGACCACTTGATTGTGTTGTTGCATTAGGAAGTTAGTACTATTTACATCATTAATAATAACATAAGTTGAAAATAAAAAATAAAAATAAAAAAAGGTGAGGCCCGCTTACACTCTAGTCCTCACTTGTTGCCCAGACAACGAAAACCCCACCAAC
Organism: Gnaphalium uliginosum; assembly: GCA_963930675.1. Classification (NCBI taxonomy): domain Eukaryota; kingdom Viridiplantae; phylum Streptophyta; class Magnoliopsida; order Asterales; family Asteraceae; genus Gnaphalium; species Gnaphalium uliginosum. The sequence continues at coordinate 43,589,977 of OZ005685.1, read as the reverse complement.
AATACCTCACTCCGCTCGTTGTGTTCGCCGTGCCCCTGCACGTGCTCCAAGACGACTGCACTTTTGGTGGTCTAAATATGGAGTAGCTGTTGGAGTGTGTTTTACCAGCTCTATCTCTATATTTCATCCTCTATTTCTAAATATAGAGATAGATGATAAATGATGTGTTTTAGATGATACTGAAGATCGCAATAACCAAAAAATTGACTACTGCTTTGCGTTAGTGAATAATTAACAGTCTTTTCTATATAAAAAATGTATTTTTATTAAAATGGTTTTGATAACTAATGCCTTTATGGCAATGATTAAGATTAGTTTAATTACAATTAAAGTATTTAATAAAGTTCAATCCTTGCATGTTTACTAATGAATTATAATTTTACGTTCTAAACATAAATTATCGATTCTCTCTTATTATGACAACATTGTTGTTTATTTAATGTTATGATTTATTTATGGTTAGCTTAACCAAAGTCATTGGTTATCAATCAAATCAAAATCAAAATTCTTGTTAAAATAATGATATATTGTTATTATTATTATATTAAGAGAATAGCAATGAGCAATTAACAATCTTTATTGATACTTAAGAACAAATTCTTTTTTTAATGAAAGTGATCGAATCTCTAGTGCATAGTTTTCTATTTTGGGATTTTATTGACTACATATCAATCATTGCAATTCATCGTATCAATTATCAATCATTTTGTTAATGTTGATATACAATTTGGTAAAATGGTCGGTAGTACATTATTTTTAAATTTTACGCTAAAGTGGCTGAATTACGTTAAGTTTAAAAATGGCAATTGACGTAAAAGTAGAAAATGCAATAAAGGTATTAGATAATAGGGAGTACTATTTTTATAAGTTCAAGCTCTAAGTCATCCACAGGCACTCATACATTTTTAGTGTTTCTATAGGTTGTTGATCTTCGTGTTTCCCCTTTTAGCACTTGAAATGAACGTAAACTTGGGGTATGTTTGGCAAATCGAGATGTAGGCTGTAGCTGTAGGTTATAGCTGTAAGCTGTAGCTATAAGTTGTAGATATATTTTTCTAAATGTGTTTGATAAAGTAGTTGTAGCTGTAATTGAAATGCGTAAAATGACAATAAAAGGGCATAAAAAATAAAATTAAATGGTATATATATTTAATATAATAATTCATAATATAAATAACTAAATTATTCATATTTTTGGTTAACATATTCATTTTCTTATAATTAGGGTAACATTATAAAAAATATGTATAGTTAATGGTTATAATATGAAATTACTATATTATAATAATATGAAATAGTATGTATAGTATATGTGTATATGTATTATATTATAAATCAAGAGTTAAATAGAAGACAAACTAAATGAAATAAATTCCGAACTCTAGTGGTTATACTTATATTCTTTAGTTTCTTGATTAAAGCATAATATATAAATTGATTAAAAAGAAATTAAATAACTTTAGAGAGTACGAGTACTTTATCGTTTTGTTGGAGGGTATATAAGTAAATTAGAAAATAAAAGCTTGTAACATTTTTAAAAGCTACTCTTGGAAGCTTTTCAAATTGGAGCTTTTCATTTAAATTAAAAACTACAGCTATTACACAACAAACAAGACTAAATTAATTTTTGAGCTTTTATTTTTAAAATTAAAAACTAAAGCTCTTAAAAGCTCCTCACCAAACAGACATTTTGTAGAGTACTTAGGGTATATTTGGCGAAGAGCTTTAAGAGCTTTTTGAAGCTTTAGCTTTTCGTTTTCAAATTGAAAAGCTCCTCATTTCTAAAAGCTTTGTTTGGATAAAAGAGCTTTGAGCTTTTATTTGTTTTTAAGCTCCAAAAAGCTTGTAAACGAAAAGCTAATCCTACAAGCTTTGAAAATTGAAAAGAACTTTTAGTGAATATATTTACATTATTACCCTCGTCGTTTATATTTACAATTTGAGACTAGTTAGTTTATTAGCACTAGTATTCCAAATGATTTTTCGAAGTTATTGTCCTTTTTGTTTTCAATAAATTAATAAGGAATTAAACCTAGTTAATTATTAACAATACTGACGACCTGACGTCCCTCAAAATATTAGAAACACTTTTTAAAATAACGGTGGACATATTCATATTAGTACTACACGAAATATAGTATGTAATACATTAACTCATAATCATTTTTGTATCCAATCAAATATTTAATACATATACATATTTTTTGACATTAAGAGGTGATATTTGAATCATTATCATTTTTCTTACACTAAAATATTATTTGTCAAATTTATATTTAGTTATATTTATTATTATTTTTATATTCATATACACATACACTATACACATTATTTCATATTATTATTATAAATTAGTTTCATATTATATCTATTAACTATACATATTTTTTATAATGTTACCTTAATTATAAGAAAATGAATATGTTAACAAAAATATAAATAATTTAGTTATTTATATTATATTATTATGAGTTATATACGTAAAATATATATATACCATTTTATTTTATTTTATTTTATCATTGTCATTTATTGTCATTTTACTCATTTCAATTACAGCTACAGCTACTTTAACAAACACATTTAGAAAAATATATCTACAACTTACAGCTTCAATTAAAAACTACAGCTTACAGCTACAACTTACAGTTACAGCCTACAGTTCAGTTATAGCCTACAACTCATTTTGACAAACATACCCTTGCTATCAAATGTTTGCCGGAAAAATAGCACGTGAAAAGGAGAAAGGAATAATGACTCAAGTGATTGAACTTTGTCTATGTCAGAAATTTGGTAAGAGTGCTTAGATTTGTGAGAATTAATTAGTAATTATCTTTAGCTAATATTTATCTTGTTTAGATTTTCACGGAACTTATCTTCACACGTAAATATAGGTTTATGTAATCTCTCTTATTCATTCAATGGTAAACTCTTCTTGTCATTTTACACAAAGCGCTTTCAAGTATTTCGACTCTTTACTGTTTTTGAGTTCACAAAATCTTTAGATAAGACAAAACACACTTCTAATCTAGGCGTAGAACCTAAACAAACACATAGATTATTTTAAGTTTTTGTGTGGGAAAATTAGCCAAAAATAATTCTGATATAGGCAAATCCCTATAGCAGTTATACAAACGAACCAATGTATATGTTCATTAAACAAAAGTAGCATTTGATAACAGATACACTTGTTCAGGTATACTTGTTTGCTTTTCATGGACACTCAGATGGGATCGATGCCCCTAAACTCCAACAAGGGGTGGCTCAGCCCCCTAGACCTCTGCAAGGGACGTTGCACCTTGACCCGTAAGAGGATACCGTCTCCTTGACTTCCACTTGACTTCTACTATTCAGTGGTACTTCATACTTACCGATTTATTATATAATTTAATTTGAAAATCCATTTGTCCTTCTAAATTTCAATTACACTAAAATTACAGATAGAATATCTGACGTACATTTATATATCGATCACCCCAATCAATAAGTGAGTCGAGTGACATCATAGTGGATTACTAATCATTAAACAAAAGAATAAAATTAATAAACAAAAGAAACACTAGATTTTTGAAATGGAAGAAAAAGCGAACGACTTGTTAATTAATCAAATCCATACGAATCAAATTCTGTGGTTTCTAACGACATCGATCAGCTGCATGACAAATGTATGTGGCAAATTTGGAAATAAATTCTTTTTAATTGTTCATGTATAATGTCCTTTTCTAATTCTTTATGAAAATAAATAAGCATAAACCCCACTCAAAAAGAGAATTAATGGGTTGGAAAAAGGCCACGTTTAGAGGCTAAGAAGCCCCTCTTTTGGTGTTGTATAGCTGCCATCAATTTTCACGTGTGATTTATGACATTCTTATACCATATATTTTTTTTTTTTTAATTCCATTTTATGGTGTCTTTTCATGAAATCACTAAAAGTTTGTGCATGCCTAAGAATAATTTCTCATTATATTTTTTATTTTTTTTATTTGTTATTATTATTTTGAAGATGTATTGTGTCTTAGTATAGGTTAAAACATGTACATCTACTTCTTTTGAATAAACATAAGTAACTCATTACATGATTTATAAGTTGATCGAATAACATATGTTGGTTATAATTTATATGATAATTTTGAGTAGATACGTTGGTTAGTATTACGGCGGAGAGTTCAACTATAAATTATTTTTTACGGTAGTAACTGTAAGAATAAATATTTTTATTTTTAATTTTAATATTAAATAATTTCTTTTTGTTAAAAATTTATATCAAAATAATTTAAATTTTATGCATTTTATACGAGTTATTTAAAAAAAATAATCTTGTATTAAAAAGAATAATATTCAAATAATTTTAGTATTTTTTTTTTTGCCAAAAATGTTATATATGTTAGTGATTAAAAAAATCATTCCTACAATTATAATTATTACCATAATGAATGATCGTACAAAATGACTCATTCTCAAGATCGTATATAACACAATTCCGGTATGGTCTAGTATATATGAAATGAACTTATAATTATAGAATCAACTTGATCATCATATTACCATATTATAAATTATAAGTTCATAACCCACTCCCATTAGCATTTGGGCGGAACGGATCGACTAATTATCGTATATATAAGTAGATAGAAAAGTATTGGCAATTTGGCATCAAACAGATTTAGATGCCCGATGAATTATACAATTTATCAAAGTTTCTTTTAGTGACACAACTTATCAATCTGAAGGTGAGAAATCTACTATTGCAAAAGACAAGCTAAGGCAAGTGTTTCGCCACATAAAAAATGACTTTCAAGACCTTGAAAAGACATGTTTAAACCATGAAGTTTTTATATGTTTAGATTCTTTAAATAATAAATTAAATAATGATTAAGTAAGAAGTAGCATAACTTTGGACTAATTCACTCATTTAAGGTTAGTGTTCTAAGTACATGGATTGATTAACAAACTTCTTATTAATTTCTATTTGAACTCTAAGTAACACATATGATTAACAACAAACTACTCAACTCATTGAAAGCTATTTTCTCTCATTTATCATTAAAGAAAACTGCCCAAACCATCCTACCTTGTGTTTGCTCAAAAAATCACATTCCGTCCTTGAGTTCACAAAATCTCACTAGTGATCTCTATATTTGTTATTTTTATTGATAAATGAGGGAAAGTGGGAATAGATCAAAGGACAAAAATACCCTCCAATTGTCTGGCATATGACAGGTTATAACGCATGTTTTTAAGGACAGAATGTGATCAAAAATAACAAATATAAGGATCACCGGTAAAATTCATGAACTTAAGGACAGAATGGGATTTGGGCAATTTTGTCTTATCATCATTATGGTATGTTTTCTCATATAAAGGAACCATAACCCTTCTTAGTTTTAAAAGGCAGTTCATTCTTTCTTATCTTTTCTTTTTCATAACTTGTCTTGCACAATCTATGATCTGGCTAGTATATCAACAAATTTCTCTAACGAAAATAAATGACAAAACTAGTCCCACAAACTGGTTGATGTAACAACTAGTCGTCCCATTACCGCCCAATAATGATATTGCTTCTCATTTATGTTTGTTCCCTCGTGAAGATACACGGTATACCTATTCATTGTCCTAGGATTCTGGTCCACCGTTTGACTTTTTTATTTATTGATTTCAATATTGAAAATAGTTTTACTTGTCTCCTAACCAAACTAAATTAAGTCTTAAACTGTCATAATATTCCAACGTAAGTAAAAAAACTCTGATTTTTTATGTTTATGTTTTTCAATGTTTATAGTTATTTAATTATAATTAAATAATAGACGATTATTTTATTATTTAATATAATTTAAGTAAATACAAATAACTTCCGTGCTTAATACTTTTAAAAAAGCTAGTAACCCTATTTGCATATTTGTTAATCATTTAAATACTTTATTAAGACTATTATTTGAACTAATAATAATAACAATTATGACTTATGCAAATCCTCTCATTTTCCATAGAATTTGCTCAAGTGTTTGACTTCTTTCATTTATTATTATTTGAATAAATAGGTTAATATGAATTAACTAAGTCACATGTTATGAATAACTAAACTCTTTTTTGTACCCAAATTAATAACATTATGTCTGAACTAGCTGGACTAAAACTCTCCTTCTGCCTCAGATCCAATCTGAGTACATACCCAAAAATGTACATCTACTATAACTAATTATAATAGCTAGCACTAAAAATTTCTTTAAAAAGAAAAAAAAAACAATAATTTTAATGGCTAGCACTATAAAAAATATTTAAATTAACTTAAATCAAAATAAATTATTAATATATTTTAATATAAAACGAAATAATAATGACTCTGTGTACACATGTAGTATGATCCAATCCAAGTATCCAACCATTTTACCTAAAGACCTTTTAAGTTAAACTAGCACAATACCCGCGCAATGCTGCGGTGTAAATGGTGACATCGGTGATGGTGGCGATGGTAGAATGAGAGTAAATGTGTATGTATGTTATGAACTGTGTGTTAAATATTATTTATATAGTAATATAATTGAAGAAATGGATTTATTTATAGTAATAGTTAATCTAATTTTTATTAGTGAATGTTATCAAATCACACCTAAAATCAGTACCCAATTATTTGGTGTATTTTTTAAATGCACAGCAACATATTATTTGGTAATTGATGATTAGATGTTTTGATTTCATTTACTATGCATAGATTGATGTAAGAGGGTAAAAATTAAGAAGTTTAAGATTCAACAAATAGACACTCGTTATAATTAGTAGTATTAGAAGATAAATTGATATAATTAAGATTTAAGGCCTCTAAACTCCGGTACTAACTAAAAAGCCCATTATGTAAAGAAGTTTAGCCCAGTACAGGCTATGAATAAGTTTGGGCTCAATTTATAGTTTTAATTAACATTTTGATACCATCTTAATATTAATATTAATCTTATCTTATCTTATAAATATAATATAAGAAACACCTTACCTTTATGTTCATCAATTATTTAATTTTTAATAAATTCATTTGGTTTTCTAATTTCATTTAATTTTAAAAATAAAACCCCCAAAATATATCAAATTTGATGATAGAATATAAATAACAACACTACGAGTCGTTTGCAAAAAATTTGAGACTTTTTGTTATCTATTTGTGTGTTAAAATTTTTTACAGTAAACAAATCCTAACTAACATACACAACAATATTTATTACTCCTATAGATTGTATCTCTTTCATCCTCATGCGTATTTTATCTTTTAATCCCTTAATGATGTTATCAAAAATTCAATTAACCAACCAAATTGTTTGATTTTACCAAATTGGCTAAAATTTAGTACATTATGACATCATGAATAATTTGTTAATAATTTAATAAAATTTAAATGAGGCTAACGAATTTGAGTTTTTATCTTCATTTATATCTCAAAAATTTATTACTCTTATTTAGTTTTTTGGTTTTCCTTTTCTTTCATAGTTATTTATTATATTTTATTTTCGATGAATTTTCTAACTAATTTACAGTTTGATTACAATTTTAAATTACACAAACAGACTTCACAAATTTAAAAATTATTTTGTCAAAAGGTAATCGCATGTTCTAAATGACTTTGACATAAATTTACATAAATTGATATTACTATATCATGTTCTCTGATCCTAACATGCTATAGTTAACTTGCACTTAAGATCAAAAATAACTTGAAATATTTTTATTATTATTATTATTTTTATAAAATTATTGAACTATCGTAATAAACGAAATATGAATTATTGTATTTAATACTTTCTCTGTGTTAAATTAAATGTCCACATTACTATTTACATTTGTCCCAAAATAATTTTCCAATTGCAAAAAATAACTACTAAAAATCATTAAAAGTCTAATTTTACTCTCATTTATTACTCTCAATCATTTATAACTTAAATAAATTATGTCAAATTTGCCTCCAATACAAAGGTAAAATCGACATTACTCAAGCTATCTTAATTACGACAAAAAGTTGTGGAACAATTTCTGTGGGACGAAGGAAGTAGTTACTATAAAAGTCAATCATTTTTTTGCGAATTAAACTTGCAATCATGTAGGTTTGTTTACAACCGTTTTACGTATGAGTTTTATTAACCAATTAAAAAATCTTATTTTTTGTTATTATCTATATCTTTTACAATTTATTTGCAACACCAAATACATTGATTTTTTCGATCACTAACTTACGGTTAAGATCTTTTATCTCTATTTTATGACACACTTCATGTACGACATTAAATTAATGATATGTTAGCCAAACAAAAATATTAATCTCTTACTTTTTGTTATCAAAATAAAAAAAAAAACTAATGAGTCACTAAATTGTTAGCTTCATAAATATCAAGAATCGTCATATTCGTATCTATAAAGGTATACACTATCGACAAAATTTTAACTAATTAAAAAGAAGTCTTATAACTTTTAATTAACCAATTGAAAATCTTATTTTCCTTCAAATTATATTTTCAATCTATTAGTAAATAAATAATAGGAGACTTCATCTTTGAAGTTTAAACAAATCACTCATATATCATGTAGGGGTTAGAATTCTTATACAACTGACAAAATCGTTTAGGTTAGATATTTTTACTTTTTTCCTATGATCATAATAAATCAAAAATATATACATTGTACATCTTAAAAAAGACAAAACTAAGTTTTATAAGAATAACTATTTTACCTTGCATAACCCGTACGTATAAATTTTTAAATATTCAATCAAGTCCCTCAATTTCACCTAATTTTGAAAATAAAACCCTTTAAAATTATCAATTTTTAATATAAGAATTTAAAAATATATATATAGAGTATAATAACATATGTCGACACTATATACATTTGATTTTAAATATAAAGTAAAACTGATGACCTACTATATTTTCCTCTCGACATCTTAACTTGATAAAATGAGAAATAAATAATTTTAACATTAAACTAAGGACACCTATATAGTTTGACCAAAAGCTTTTATTATATAGTTGGGATTATTCACTTTATTAAACATCTTAATAAGACTGGTATTCGAATACAAAAATAACCGACTAATTCAATCTTTGCTAAGAAATTTACTTGATAAATTGTCTTTTTTTCCTTAACTCTATCATAGAACTGAACTCGATATAATCTTAAAATCCTTTCTTGAAAATGTTAATTATTTGGCAATCCAATCAAATAACACCATATCATCTCAGGTTCATAACATACACAAATGAATTTTTTCTTTTTCAAAGGAGATTTTTTTTTCTTAGAGTGAAAATTGAAACACGTAATTCAAACGCAGTAAATAATTTCTTTGTGACAAGGATAGCCACCAAACAAATAAGACAACAAATGTGGTGTATAAAGAGGTTTTACAAAGGATATAATTTAAATTTATTATCCGTATTCAATGTAATCGTTTATAATTGTAACATACCATTATTACTTCAAACTATTCATTTGCTTATGTGTAATAAGATACATTTACAATTAAATATATTTTGACTTATATAAAATGTTTACCGTCGTTGAAAATGTACGATCTACACTCTCAATTTCAATAGAGATTACCTAAAAATATTGTAATTAAAAACAATATTGAATATCTCTTAACTCATAAAAACGTACTAATATATCACATAACATATAAGGATTCTTTCAATATTTTTGAAAAATAATTATAAATTCATCAAGTCGTGTATATACACGGGTTTTAAAGCTGGTATCAATACAAAATAAATTGCTTTTATTTGAGATTGGTCCCATATAAATACAAAATGTTGAATTACAATTACAACTTTATATTACATCAATTTACAAATTTATATATTCGCTAATAATAAAAGTAACATTGTGAATCAAAGTTTCAAACAATTGAATCAATATTTTCTCATAACCTCACATGAATATTTAGCCTTTATCAAGAAGTATAATAATTAGTAAAGAACATGAATATCTATTGAAGTATCTTGATTTTTGGAGTTCGTGTAAATGACTATTTTATTTAATAATAATATCTTTTAAACTCGCGTGTATATTCAGATCATTTAAGATAAAAATAAATATTTTAAAAAGAGATATCATCATTGATAGAATCAATATTAATCGATGAGTAAGATTAGAAAAATAACAATTACAAACCACTAAAACATAAACCTAAAAGAAGATATAACCATTCAATTTTAAACATATGGCATACACATTTAATCCCTCATCGTTGTAATCTTTAGATGTCTTATCATTTTAGATCCATATAATTAGGTCTATCAATTAGATGACAAGTCGTCTATGAGTAGATTGCATTTGATGCGACACTCAATCCCCATGAAGCGTTTGTATAGAATTGATTTGGTTACTCAAATATAGAGTTCTACTAACTGTTGAATTACAAATGCTCCAAAGTTTTCTCATATGAAATTAAACTTTTTGAGCGTACACTAATCATCATTCAGATCACAGTTCTAGATTCAACTGTAAGGTTTATATCATCTTCTAATGGATTTTTTTTATTTTGTTTGTTTTTGTCTATATGATATCATTCTTGTAAATAAAACAAAAAAGTATGTAAATTTTAAATCCTATTAACTCTTTGTTTAAATGATTAACCAATGCATGAAATGTTATATTAGCATTGCTTTAAACAACGTGTAAAAGAAATTCACAAATTAACATGATTAAGACAAAGAGTTTCTTATAATATATATCGTAGGGTATCATATTACTATTATTATACGAACGCAGTATATAAAAGTAGTATACAATTGCATCTAAAACATAAAATTCCTAAAATAAATACGAGATTTCAGGATCTAGTGAAATGAATCCATCGCAACTTTATATATCATCCTATAGTTTGGCGTTTTCTATTATTATACGAAGACAATATATAAAAGTAAGTATACAACTGACATCTAAAACATAAAGTTTCTTAATAAATACGAAATTTTAGGATTTATTGAAATAAATTAATCGTAACTTCAAATACCATCGTATAGCCCGCTTTTTCTACGCATAAATATCTAAATCGTTGTAAATTGTCATCAATTTTTAGGTCAACTTAGATATCAAATTTATACCGCTCTCATCATGAATCGTTCAAGAAGACCAAAATACAAGGTTTGTATACTTTTGTTGTTCTCATACATGTCTTATATTCTTATTACAATCCGTATTTATTATGTTTATATATGTCTTTCAGTTCTTGATCAAATTCACCTACGATCGCATTTTCAATCGATAATATATTTCAAAATTAATGCTCATTTAACAATTTCATAAATACAAAGTTGATATCAAAAAATTACCAAACATATTAAAATATAAATCGTTTTCAATCTCGTTGACATGATTCAATCAACGTAAATTGTTCCCACATTCAATGATCATTTTGAAACCCTATTTGAACATCAGTCGATGAAAATCAATGCCTATAATTGCCTTGATTCAAACGACGAGCATTTTTGACATTTTGAAATTGCTTTGAAACCCTAATTTTACATCGATCGATGAAAATCGACAAATAAAATTGAGTTAATCGGTAGAATCTAATATGTTTCTTAGTTTTGAATCGATTTGAAACTCAAATCTTACGTCAATCTATGAAAACCGTTTGAAAACCGTTGCCAAAGGATTTACCTTTTCTAACCACGCCATTCGTAAATCGTTGTAGACCGTTGATCTTGTTAAAACAACCACAATTTTCGTCTTTTTGTCACCTTTATCCACGTAGATACATCCAACCAATCAAAGACTGCCATCTCATTTTCCTGCTCTTTTTTTGAAACGCACTCACAAATGACAAACCCCATTTCACACTCGACCCAAATGGTTGTACAAACAGCTCACACAAGATTCATCGGTATTCTGTTAAAACCGAAAATTAGCATCTTATAAATTGTTCCATCGAATCGACAAAAACCCTAGAAACAATTTTGGGGATCTATTCATTTTCCTTTAAAATCATCTGAAATTTTGTGATGAACACAGAGAAATCCACGTGGAATTAAGCAAGTTTGGAGACCGGTTCAACGGGAAGCAGCAGCCGTTCCGGTCGATCTCACCGTTCCCACCATGGTATCAACATTTTCCCCCTTTTGTAGTTCATATATTTTTAGGTATACATGTATGTATATATTGCAGGTATATGTAATGTGCAATTGGAGTATAGTTTTGGTTTAACTTGATGCTAAGATGGTTAATTAATGGATCGATTTTGTTATGATTTTCATTAGGGTAAGAATTTATGAATTTGAGGTTGTGTGTTCCACCTAATTCTACAATTAGGGTTTACTTTCTGAGATTAGTGAGCGTTTAGCATGTAAATTGCTGTTATTACATTTGATTTTTTGTAGCTATGTGATTGATTTAAATTTTTACTGTTTTAAAAACAATGGGCACTAATTAACCCTGTGTTAAAGAAAGAAGGAATTGGTTTATCGTTGTAGAATTCGTTACTTAGAATATGAGGATTACCTTTCTTAAAAAAAAGTCCTTAAATTTCTTCATGAACAGTGGAATCAAATATATCAAATGATTTAGGTTGAAAATTAATTGTAATCAAGAATACATCACTGGACAGACTACAGAGGTTACATTTTTTTTTTTTTTTTTGGGAACAGCATGGACAGAGGTTAACATTACTTTGTTGTTTGCAGCTCGATTTTAAGGTAACATGATGTCAAGTGGTTAGCAAGAAGTCTCATATAAAACATCAGAAATTGAGTGTTTATTGTGCATTTATTTTTGAATTGTTATCAAAGATCTTATAGTAAGTAAACGGATATGAAAACAGTTAGGATCACAATTTTTATTATCTTATATATTTTTATTTGTGAATTGTTGGTGTAAAAATTGTGCCAATTGGTAACCTTTCTTATGAATATGAAATTTATAGGAATTTTATAATCTGTCCATGGAAGGAGGAGCTTCATGGTCGGATGATGAGCCTGATATTAGCCAAAAGGGAACTGGTGTATTCATTCCAAAATTGGAATTAATCGAGACTGATAGCAATCAAGAAGAAAACCCGATCTCAATTGATATCCTTCCAGACGACATGCATGAGAAGATTCTATCCCGTCTCCCTTTATCAGCAATATTCAAAGCATCTTGTGTGTGTAAAAAGTGGTATGAAATTATCCACTCAAAGAAATTCATCCTAAATGATGCAAATTTCTTATCAGATAAAACATGGTATTTCATGTTCACGAGCTCAATTGAACCCGTGGGCTATCTTTATGACTCGGGTATGCGTAAGTGGTACAACTTTGAGCTGCCATTCATGGTTCACCACACGTGGAAAATTGCCCCATCTTGTGGTCTTGTATGTTTCATGGATGATGAAACTAGCAAAGAAATGTACATTTGTAATCCCATAACTAGAGAATACAAGATTCTCAAGAGCCCATCTAGCCCGGGTTTTCCAGTTTACAGCGCGTTAGCATTCTCTGTTGACCAGTCAAACTCAAAATACACCATTTCGGTCATCCGGTCAATGCAAGCTTCTGACGATTTCTTTTTGTGGAACATCTCTATTCATGTTTACAATTCAAAGGAAAAGGCATGGTTACCCCCTGTCATGGGAGCTATGCAAGGGTGGAGACCAGGGGACGTAAGTGTTATATGTGATAACGTTTTGTACATGTTGGTCTTTTGCACTAGGCCAAATGAGGTTCAAAATTTACATGGTTTGGTTACTTACGATCTTGATGGTACCAAATCTTCGATTGGAATGTTGAAGGAGGAATCGGTGATTTTAGCACCTTGTGCACTTACTTGCGGGAGGCTGATGAATGTTCAAAGGAAGCTCGTGCTTGTTGGGGGCATAGGGAGACCTGACAGACCAGGGGTAATTAAGGGAATTGGAATATGGGTTCTTGATGGGAATGTGTGGATGGAAATTACTAAAATGCCTCATAAGTTTGTGCAGGGTTTTGGCGAGTTGGATGATGTTTTTGCGAGCAGTGGGGGTGGCGATTTGATCTACATACAGAGTTATGGAGGAACAGCTTTGCTTGTATATGATATGGATAAAAGACAGTGGTTTTGGTCTCAGAAATGCCTGATGCATAAGAAGTTTCCGCTTGAAATCTTTTCTGGATTTTGCTTTGAACCCCGACTCCAGTTCATGTAGTAATTGAGGTTTGTGTTAAAAACGGTTTTTGTTGTTTGTTAGAAATGGTATTAATTTAGGTATGTGTTTTTTCATGAAATCTTGAATTTTGAATCCATCCAAAATCGATATATGATTTTATGTTCTGTGTCCTGGGAAAACAAATGTGTTTTTGTTGGTTTTGATGTTATGAAACCTTTATCATCTTGTTCTTTTGTTAGAGACTCATTTTGGTTAATATGTGTGGTTAAACAAAACATTAAAATGTGTCAGGTGTCTCAGCAAGCTTACCTTGTTCCAAGCTTTGAAACTCGTCGAACGAGATCTTTGTGGGTTGGGTCATGAGCCGTTGACTTGGTCCTTGATGGTTGCCCTTATCAGCTCTTTTAAGTGTTTAACCATTGCACCGATATGGCATTGAGCTGTCCGCCAGGGATTCCACAGTGCATATATCCTGACTGTATTATCAATATGGCAGAGAATAATGCTTGTGTTTCTTGCACGCGAGGCCTGCCTTGGATTTCAAGTATCCAACTAGTCATTTTAATTGTGAACTTGGGAAAGGATCTTATTTTATTGGTGGAAAAGAGCTTAAGATATAAAAGTTTCTATAGGTGGTAAAAGTATTGTAACATTTGATCACATAGCTTAAAAAGTGCACTGTTAAATCTATATTAACATGCTTTACACATATTCTTCAAACGTTTTTAGAAACTGAAAGTAGAATGGTATATTGTTTTAGATAAATAGATTTGTCACAGTTCTTCGTAAGTTCGTGGTAATATGCAGTTAGACCGAAAAACTAAACCTAAACCCGTCCCCATTAGTGGTTAAACTCATTTCTGTTACTCGAATATGTGTTTAACTTGCGTCGCTTAGTGGCTAATAGGTATTTAATGCCCAAATCTACTCTCTCATCCAAAAATTTGATAGTTTGGATTTTATATTTTCAAATCAGTTTAAATCCTTGTACAGTAGTATATTACTAGAAGTATAGCAATGTTTAGTCACATCAGATGCAACAAATTGTCAAGATATTGCACTAAAACAAATCTTTGAATAGTTAAAAAGTTGAAACAAAAGATTGATTATACCAAACTCCCCTTTCTCTTTCCCATTTGTTAATGAAGAGACAAACACATAGAATGAACCCCACACCATCACCCCCACACACTTCCATAATTGAACAAAATTGGAGCCTTCTGCCATGAAAACCATGGGTCCCACAAAAATGATTCTATCACATTTCCAGAGCACACTCACTGTTGACAGAACAACAAAGAAGTTAACACATCTTCCCCAGTGATGATATGTGCAAACCAAAAAATATAAATAAAAAATCAGTAAAATTCTAGAGAGAGAAAAGTTGGTGGTGGGTAGAGAGAGATAATTTTTTTTTTTAAAAAGTATAAAAAGAAAAGTTAGATGAAAAAGTGGAGTGAAGAAGGAGTAGAAGAAAAAGGTGGGGGAGAGAAGGAACCGCCACCAAAAAAGCACCAAAATTTAGGGGAAAAGTTAAGGAGAATAACAGGCAAAAAAAGTGGACAATTAACGCCTGTTCAAATTAGCAACTTTGGTGTGCAAGATAGCAACTTTAGTGCGCAAGATAGAGAGTTGGTGGTTAAGGAGAAGAACCCAGGTTTTTGTTTGACAGTTTGTTTACCAACTGATACCTCTGCTAGAAAGTTAGCTGCTACTGTTTGGGAGCTTCATCAGTACAATTTGCCTTTTGTTAAAATGCATAACAGTGGTGGGAACAGAAGGAACCACCGTTATCTGCAGCTTAACAACCACCACCACTATCAACATCACCGCCATCATCTTCTTGAAGATAACCCTGATCCTACCCCTACTTCCCCTGACCTGGTATATTTACACTACTAATGATCATGTTTTCTTAATTTTTATCTTCTTTAAAAGAATCTTGATTATTGTGATTTTATCGTGTAATTGTTCTTTCTTGTTAGTGGATCTGATATGCATACTGAATTTTTTTTTCAATTTAATTTTATTGGTTTAATCTTATTAAATATTAAGGGTTGAATTGTTGATTTGATGGGTGGGTGGTGGGGGTCCTTTTTTTATAATAATTGAAGTGTCTTTCACTTATTTAAGATTGTTATTTGGATCACATTCATTCAAATTTCAATAATGAATCTTGCCATTTAGGTCATTAATTTCATTTGAAGCATTCATGACTTCTTAACATGTGAGGGAGATGAAAAGAGGGAAATCTCTTGCAGTATCTTATATGCAGCATAAACCGTAGAACTGAATAAGTGATTTTGCATCATAAAGTTGTGAACTTTGATTTGAGTTACAGGTTCTTGATCAATGATTGGGTGGAACTTCCTCATCATAAAGTTGTAAACTTGATTTAAGTTATGGTTTCCTGATCGATGTTCCATGACGGTTACAATAGTACCATAGAGATTTCTACGATAATACCTTCAGATCCGGTTTCTATGCAATACCCAGGAGGCCGATAATGTAAATTTGGTTTATGATGAATGTAGGGGAGTGCTAGTAGCTTGAGAAGACATGTTGCAGCTTCATTGATGCAACATCACCGGACAATTCAAAGAAACCATAATGCTGTTCGAGCTGTCTCACCAGCTAGTTATGGTAGCAGTTCCATGGAGGTAGTGCATCATCTTTAATATTATCCCATTTGTTCCTAAATTGATAATGTGTTAACTTCTTTGGTCATATTAAGAATCCACAGTTAACACTTGATTGTAAGTTATGTTCAGAAATGAAAGACAGAAAACTTATGTTTAAAATGAAAATAAGATCCACTCTGATTTTAACATTACATATTTTTTCATTGGTAATTTAGCATCCGTGCTTCTCTCAGATTTATATAGATTCAGAGGAAAACTTTAGAAGGTTGCATAATTTGTGAAGCAAATGACAATAAAATAATATTAAAACAGAAACAAAACCAGGTTGAATTCGAGTTTGTACAATGGTAGGCTTGACCATTACATAACCGTGTCTCGGATACCACCTTATATAACGTTACTGCTATTCTTCGTTAATAATACTCTGTATTGTTCTGATAGTGAGGGATTTGTTGACTTTCTTACTCAATTTGGTTTTTGAGTCCATAAGTATCACAGTTTTATACAGATTAGCAGACAGACAGTAGATAATCCTAAATTTACACAAACTACATTGCGGGTGGTGAAAGATATACATTCAATTTGAAATGTAATTTTTCTTATTTTGGATTGGGAAATTTGTCTATTTGACTGATACGCTATTTTTATGTAGGTAGCACCTTATAACCCTGCTGTTACTCCTACAAGTTCCATAGAGTTTAAGGGAGCAAATGGTGAGACAAGCTATAGTCTCAAAACATCTACCGAACTTCTCAAAGTTTTAAATAGAATTTGGAGTCTGGAAGAGCAACACGCAGCCAATATAACCCTCGTTAGAGCTTTGAAACGCGAACTAGACTTGGCCCGAACAAAGATCAAAGAACTAGCTCGCGACCGCCAATCAGATCGGCACGAGATGGAACATTTAATGAAGCAAATAAGCGAAGATAAACAAGGTCATGCAATTTCTGCAATTCAATCAGTGAGAGATGAGCTTGAAGACGAGAGGAAATTACGAAAACGGTCAGAGACACTTCACAGGAAACTAGCCCGGGAGCTTTACGAGTCCAAAACGTCACTCACAAACGCATTAAGAGACATGGAAAAAGAGAGGCGATCGCGGGTACTTTTGGAAGATCTTTGTGATGAGTTTGCTTGGGGGATTAAAAACTATGAACAAGATTTACATTCTTTGAAGCATATAACTCCAGATAACGGTAATGGTTCGAATTATAAAGCTACCCGAGATGGAATGATTCTCCATATATCTGAATCTTGGCTCGATGAGCGGATGCAAAACAAGCAAGATACAAAGACTACAAAGAAATCAGTAGTGGAAAAGTTAAGCTCGGAAATTGAGGCGTTTCTTGAAGCGAAACGAAAGGGAATACAAAAGTCCGGGTCAGGGTCGGGCTCAGTGGTGGTACCCGCGGCTCGGCGTCGGCATTCTCTTGAGTCCATCCCTATGAATTTGGCTGCGAGTGCTCCTCCTGATGATGGTGATGACGTTTCATCTGCAGGTGATGATTCTCCTTGTTTTGAGCTAGATAAGCCTGTTGCCCGTATCAAGGAGGATAATATAAATTCAACAACCAGAGTTGACAATAGTAAGAAAAAACCTGCACGTGATTCGTCTAGCTTGCAGGTGAAGTTTGAAGAACAAATGGCTCAAGCGATATTAGGTCAAGAACAGGCGAAATCGAAAATGAAAACAGCAGAAGAAAGCCATACAGAAATAACCGAAGAGGAAGTTGGTTTAAACTCGAAATATTTGGATAGTTTACTTAAAAACCATTACTTGCATACGGGAAATGAGTTTGATGAATCCGTTACTAAACCCGTATGGAAAAGTCATCCAAGCCCGATTCGAGGATGGACTACGAAACTACCAAATGAAGATCTTAAGATTTCAGAGTCGTCTTCAAAAGTCCAACCAGAGTCGAAGGAGCAAACCTCCTTAAAGTCAAAACTATTAGAAGCAAGAACAAGGGGTCAGAGATTGGGCTCTCGTGTAAAAAGGTAAGAAGGTCTCATTTTAAACTGCATATCCAATTTGTTCTATGTGTGCATATTCTATATATAGTTGTAACATGTCTTTCGCGCTTCGGTAAGTGTAAGTCTGGTATCGGTATTAGTATATTACACTGGTTTTATAGTTAAAAGAGAGGCTTTATGAAAGTCAAATATGCTTAAGTTCGCTTACAAAATTTTTCGAAATAATTCAATAGATGAAGGATTATGAATATTGTGTTTTTAAGGCATCGTGAATACATGAGAAAATTCGCCTTTTCTTGGATTACCTTCGGTTATGGCTAGCGTTCTCTTATCCAAATCAATTACAGCTGTACATAGCGTGTAAAGCGTGGGACCTGCAATTTTGAATTTATAAATAAGATTGATTCTGCAGTCTTAATCTATTTATTTGAGTTTCGTTATCTCAGACCGGTCCAATGGGTGAAATAAAAATATGTAGTTAAAGGAATTAGTTAAATAGGTCAAATGGATTGAAAGACGTCAAAAGTTTGTATGCATAATGAACGAGTCAAGATTTCAATACAACTTTAATCAATGTTTTTGATAACTTATTGCAAAAATACCGTTTTATCATAATTAACTCATTAGTTATTTAACAAAGTTTAGACGGTAATATATGTTAACACAACCCAATGGGACTTGGCCTGTTTCAAAGCCTACAACAAATGACCCTGTTCAACCCAAACCCATTTTGACCTGCTGCCTGATCCGCCCATCTTACCGTCTCTACATAGGATAAAGTACATCAATATGGTTTGGTTATCATACCTTGCATAAAGATAGGATACTTCTCATCACTCGTGTCTCCAAGGAGTAAAACAAGGTCATCCTTCGACATTTTAGACAACAAAGCTGCTCTATTTTGTCTACATGTCGAGTTCTGATCATGTACCTTCATTGCAAATTGCAGGAAATGTAATAGTTGAAATCAAAATTTTTATTTGTTCCTAAAGTAGCCTGCTACATTATATTGAGTTCTTGTGAAGTACTAAGATACATTTGAAGCAGAAAAGAAACCTGTTACACTATCTTACCTGGTCAACTTTAAGATGAAGATACATATTGGCATGAAAGAAAGGGGTTGACCCGACTTCATGAACTGAAAGTCGTTGACTTGATGCAGTCTCGACATTCAAAATCCTCCGTAAGTTAATGTCCATTAAGTTATAGCTATGCCCAACTGAAACTTGTGATGAACGAATCCTCTAAAGAAGCATAAGAAAGTCAAAACACAAGTCAAACCTTTCCTCTAATGACCCAAACCTGATGAAAAATCTACCAAGATTAAAAATCTTAGTCTTACAATAACTGCATCCTCTATGCTTGTTGCTTCAAGAAGGTCTCTTGAAACAAAGTTTCGGCCTATACCACCTGCTACAATCTCTGATTCTGCTGGTGGTACTGAGTTCAGTGTAAAGGCCTAGACAGAACAGTTAATCGTTGTTGGTTAAGTTCTTGTCAATGTCTGCAGAGTTGTTAAAAACATGCTTTTTTCTATGTGGGTGTTCATATATAGGATGTATACGCAAGAATCAATACCAGACCGTGGTTATTGAAACCAAATGCGCAGCTCGGGAGCTCACCCGCATAAGTGTAAGCCGTGTAAAATATCCCATTTGATAGTGTTGCTTTGATCAAATATCTGCAATGTTTGTAATGTTTCAGATAATCAAATAGTATGAACGATTTATCAGAATTGTAGAGGTAATATGGATTATGAGCTTACGTATGTCCTACAAGAGCAACATTAGCATCCTCATTATGTGCCGCAACAGCCATTGTATCACTAACAACAAGAATATCGGAACAATCATCAATTGTTTCTTCATCTTCAACTGTTTCTGACTTTGGAATGAACGGGAGTATCTCTTTCCGAAAATTCAAAATCATAATCTGTCACAATAATATCAAAACTTTAACTTGATCGAACCACCGTACTTTTATTTACTTATTTTACAATAAATTGCAAAATAGCAAGGGACAATGATAGAGTGCTGCAAAATAGATGCTGGCACTCACATATAAGGTATTAGTAATAAAATTTAAGGCTTAAAATGTAAGTATTTTCTTAAGTTTGGTCTCGAGTGCTGGCTGCTGCTAGGAGCATAGATATATAATACTTAAGAAAATACTTGTATTTGTTATGATTGGTTGAAAAAAAAAACTATGTTGCTATTTCTGATAACTTTCAAATTGCATTACTATTGTTATTACTAGTAGTAAAACAGGAAACAATCTAGCTATTTTAAGCCGTTAACTCGAACAAAAACGACAAACAAGTAGGAGTTTCCGTACATGAAGGAAAGGGACACCGGACCCATGGGCGATTCCACGCATTTCGTTCCAGTAATCCGGGAACTTGGTTGAGTTGTTGTGTGTTAAAGAATTGATAAGTGACTGTGCTTGTGTGGTTTGAGCAAAAGGAAGAAGTTGGTTGTTAAAAATGGAGTCAGTAGAGAGCCTGCTTTTTATGAGGTTGGAGAAATGGTTGCCAATGGAGCAACCCATTTGATATGAATCTTCAAATGGTCCAGTTTCATATATCTCCAATCTCTTTGCCCCTTTCATGTTTGTTTCTCTACTGTCTGTGTGTGTTTTATCTTATCTTTGTGCTTTTATAGTACACAATAATGGCATTTAATTAAGTTACAAATATAGTCCTTGCACAATTCTAAATTTCCATATTTCTTCCATCAAGATTATTGTAGATACTTTCAAAAAAGTAAGTAATAAAATTATGCTACCGTCCCAATTTTATTGTCCACCTTGCTATTTTTATTTGGCCAAAAAATTATTTACTTGTAAAAAATAACTATCAAAAACCATTAAACTCTCCAATTTATCCTCATTTATTACTTTCAATTATTTATTTTATAAAAATTTTCAGTCAAACTTGCATTGAATATAAGGTCAAAATTGACATTCATCAAACCTATATTAAATTCAACAAATATTTTTGTAGATAATAAAAATGAGACGGATAAAGTACTAGTCTAGCTTGGGCTTGATTAAAGTCGAAGTACTTTCAGTATTCTTATAAGCCCAAAAACATTGAATTAGCTTTTTTTCCTATTGGGCCACTTACAAGAGTTAGGCCCATGTGAATTACCATCCATTTGTGTAGACATTAAGACATATATGTTGGACATCTGGATTTTGGTACATTCATATAAAATATTTGACATCTGGATTTTGGATTTAATGGACAATTGTATTTGAGCTTTTGTGTTATCCAAAGTCCAAACTCTTTCTAATCGGTCAATTTTTTTAGAACGGTAAGCTTACGGATTTTGGAAGGAACACGGACTTTAACAGTGGTCAAAATTTTAATGAAAAATGTTTAAAGTCCAACTTGTAAAAACATTAGTTTGTGAGAAAATGGTATTCATGTTTTCTAATTATGCTTTTTAGAGAAAAATAAAAATATTTTTTCAATATTGAATCAAATGACAAAGGCATGCGGCCGTGAAAGGCGAAGGAAGGCTGGAATGTCAACATGCGTCTTTGTTGAATTCACCGACTTCACAGTAACCGTTGGGGAACGTCCAGTGTGTTTACTTATAAAATCATATATGAAAATTAAGAATGACAAACTAAATAAGTAACATCCATATTTAAAGTTGTAAATTAAGTAAAATGATTGAAAAGATATGCGACCATAATTGCTATAAAGTTTGGTTACGGTCATGGAGCAGGGAAAAGGGAGGGAGATACTAATTTGCAATTTTAATAAATTTGTGGACTTGTCCGAAAAAATACTCAAAAATTGTTCAAAAATTTGTTTAATCAGAAAACTTTTTAATATGCAAGATTCAGTAAAAAATGATAAAGAACGTAAGATGCAAGATACAGTAACAAATATGCAGGATGCAGTAAAAAATATACAGGATGCAGTAAACAAATTAATAATAATTTTTTAAATTCAAGAATAAAATCAAGATTTACAAACACATCAAAATGCTAAAAAAAACATATGATGCACTAACAATATACAAAGATGCAGTAAATAAGTAGTAATTTTTTTCACATCTAAAAAGTATGATGCAATAGAAAAAAATGTACGATGCCATAATGTAAGATGCAGTAGAAAAAATGTACGATGCAGTTAATTTTTTTCTAGATCTAAAAAGTAGATCTACTTTTCAGATCTACTTTTTAGATCTAAATCTACGAGTTTCCAGATCCATATCTATATAATGGTGGTGGTGGTAAAGATGATGACGTAAGTGGTGGTGACGGTGGAGTGACGGTGGTGGCAGTGGAGCGGCGGGAGAAGATGGAGAAACGACCACGGTTGGTTATGTCTGGTGGAGGCCAGTTCACCAATGGTGGTGATTCGCATCTCAACCCTCCGGCCACAAATCCGCAATCGTTTTCTCAGTCTCTTTTCTCTGGTAACGACGACGGTGACAGTGGTGGTGGCGGTGGTGGTGGCGGTGGAGCGGCGGTGACGGATGTGGTGGATAGTGGTGGTGGTGGTGTGTTAGTGTGTGAGTGTTTGTGTGTGTTATTAGAGATAATGTGTGTTTTTTGGTGAAGAGAGAGAGATGATACAATGACCAAAAATCTGCCATACTTTTCTCTTCCATCTTATTTAAACATAAATTGCAATTTAGTCTCTCCATAAAAAATAATTGCATATTAGTCTCCGCGTGATATGACATGATCTGGACCATTAATAGATAGAATGGATGGTGAATCTTTTTTACCCCTCTTGCCCTCCAAGAAGAGCATGCTCCTCTGATCTGGAACCATAAAATTTTCTATTTTGGAGATAACAATGTTCAAAAGAGGCAGAAAATAACAGAGAAACAATGCACACTTAAGTAATCAAATCAAACCACATAAAAGACAAATAGATCTAGTAAAAATTTGAAGGCTGTCAAAAGGCATATATACTACTTCGTATATCTTAATAAAACTTTAAAAAGAATGATTTAAATGGAAGCTTCAAATATGGGAGAAGGAGAGAAGCACTTCTTAACCATCAATTTCCTCTCACATTCTCCATAGAAAAAAGATACGTATATAATATCCATTTCACCAGTTTTTATCTAATTCTAAAATTAAGCATGTAATTCAACAATTTATCAATAAAAAATATTACAAAATTTTGAATCCATCAAACGAATTCATACATATCTTCGATTCGTCATAATTCATTTTCATCAAATATTAAGAATTTTGGGTGTAACTTTTGGATTTTTGTAAAAAAAAATTGATTCACCAATAAAAACAATAAAATTAAACAAATTTCATCATCCAAAACTTATAAAGAAGTAATTAATCGAATTATGATCGTAATTCACCATCGAATTTTATAAAATTAAATTTTTTTCAGAACGTTAAGATTCATTAATATTCATAAACATTCATTTATGATGAATATTAATTTATATATGTTATTATACATTATTAAATGAGATAAACTAACATTTATCAGTGTATGACAATAAATGAAGGTTATAACGTTCATTAGCATACAATAACATATATTAGTTATATGAACTTTAAATGAATGATATATCGTTCATCAACGTATAAAATTAAATATAAGGTAATATTCATCATAAATGAATCTTAAGGACACCAAAAAATAAGATATTAACATTCATTTACGATGAGTATGAGTTATTATACACTGATCAATGTTATAACGTTCATCGATTTGTGTATAATTACATATATAAGTTAATATTCATCATAAATGAATATTTAGGAATGTAACTTTGTAATTTTGATTTATAGTCATCTCAAAATGAATGTTAACGTTCTGAAAAATTTAATTTCGAGAGTTTTTTTGTTTAAAATGTAAAATTACTACAAATTTGTTTGAATAATTATGTATATGATCGATTTATTTGTATTTTGCTTTATATTATATATATATATATATATATATATATATATATATATATATATATATATATATATATATTATAGGGTAGAGTTTCAATGAGAACACTTCTAAAATAAGAACGACTAAAAACACCTCAAATGCACACATATATAAGATAAAATCATTAGATTCACACCTATACATCTCAAATATGCAAAGAAAAATGGATGCACATTTCTAAAAATGCATAAAAATCGAAAAAACGATAGATGCACGATTAAGAAATGTTTTTATTTGATCCAAACTCTCTCTCTCTCTGTATATATATATATATATATATATATATATATATATATATCAATTTTGTACTTAATTGAATCATTTTATGGATTTTTTGGTGGGTTTCTATATTTTTTCTCCGTGAACTCTATTTTCAACATTTTTTTCATTGAATCTAACAATTGTTCATCAATATTGCTCAATGAGTTATGTATCAGTGTTTTTCAATTGATTTATCAAAGTTTTTAACTTTAATTTGATAAATCTCACTTGCAAATCACGTTTTTGTAGTTGTTGGGTATTTGTTTCTTCATTTGGAATTAATTTCAAGTTATTTATAAGTTACCACCATGTTGACTTTTGTGTTGACCAGAATTGGTGGCTGAGAATGACTTCCCTCCGTCCTTCAATTTTTTTTACTTCCCCAAGGATCTTTCCCCTATATAGGGGAATGATCACGTGAGAACTAACAATTAGTGAGAATAATGAGAACTAGATGCAAAATATAAAATACATCTAATATCAAACAAAATAATTATAGATTACTAGATGCATTTTGTATTTGCATCTAGTTTTCACAGTTCTCACCAATTGTTAATTCTCAACCGATCCCTTCACAATATATATATATATATATATATATATATATATATATATATATATATATTATATGTGTGTGTGTTCAAATAAGAAAGCTAATGTTCGTAGGAACATAGGAATGACTTCAGAAATACTTTTAACTATCCACAATACATTTTTTCTTCAAAGTGTGCCTTCGTTAAGATTTCCCGATTTTAGGCTGGAAACAGATACAATTTTCTACATTTTGAGACATTTGTTTATAGAAAAGAAAAAACCCAATTACATCAATGTCTAAAACTATGGGAATTTTTCCGCGCTTGCCTTCGCAGTGAGATCATAAAACTTACATCTTAAAATTTTTAATTGACCTTTATCTAGCAAAACGAAAGAACTTATCATATAAACGGAATTCGTTTCATTCGTTATTATTAATCAGAGAATAATAAGTGTGGAATTGATAATTAATATCATAATATGTGGCCAACATATATTTAGGTTATTTTTGTTAAAATTATGAACACATTCTAAAAAAGGATAATCTCAAGTTGATATTACATATATTACATATTACATATTACATATATTACATATATTTACGTTATTTTTGTTGAAATTATGAATGGAGTCTACAGACAAAATAATTTTAAAAAAGACGAAAAAGTATCCCATCACTAAATAATTTAGTAAATCATAAAAAGGAAAAAGACGTAAAAACTTTATGAACCTCTCTCATTTTAGATGCGTGTTTCGATTTTAATTTATTTTAAATTACTTTTTAAGCATAAGTTTTAATACATGTATAATTTTTCGTTTCGTATTATGTCGCACCCTCAAATTTACTGTGCAGCGGAAGTCGGGTCGGAGCGCGACTAATCAGAAATCATTACGCAAGATTACATTGAACGACCACTATATGCATCGTTTGAAAACGGTACAAAAATCGTACATTGATAATCCATGTGTTTACAATAATCTGTGAGTTCGCGAATAATCATAGAGATTTTAATACATAACTAAAGCTACAAAATAGTAATGCAAGAAAAATCTTTGATGTTTGTAAATCATGTGACTCGAGCTAGAGTTCCCTGTAGGCCATCCTACTATTGCTGTGAACCTGAGAATACATACTAAAATGGTCAACAATAATGTTGGTGAGTTCATAGGTTTAAATATCAAAGTATAAATGTGAACCACGAGATTTAATTGTGTTGCACGCATGCAAAATAATGTATACTACTGCCATGAGCTCATAGTCCGATGCTTAACCGATATGAGTTTGCCTCCTGCAGGTGCCTAATCCAGAACACCCGTATGAACAAATAATAATGCGTCCGTTTGACCAGTTAGCGCTACTAACCCGGACGGGGATGGTCAATCCCAAATAGATCTATTCATTAATGCTCGCGCTAAGATCCATACTAACGAAACTATGATGTGTAGAGGACTTTTGTGTGGATTAGAAAGTAAAAACCACTCATGCAATCCGTATATGTGTGTTTCTGTACTCGTGTTCATGAAAACAGTGTATGTATTTCACCCCAATAGTTAAAAACAGTAAAAGTAGGGCTATGAGACTCACCTGAGTCTTGTAAGCAAGCGTTTATATCAATAAACGTATATCCGAAATGTAACCTTCTAGCGCCCTAAACGCATAAGGTTATGTGTAAGTGAATGTCTCAAAAGATCATTCATGCTAGTTGTCCACTAAACTAGTTATGTCCAAATGTTTGTTTATCGTTTGCGTTTAGAAAACGTGTACGGCCCGTTGGTGACGTTTTGTAATAATAATTCCCGAAGACATTATTATTATGTTTGTTTCGTTGTATACTTATAAGAGTATATGTATTGCGTGTACGAGTAGCGTCGTATATGGTTTAGTTGTTGTTTTGCGAAAATGATATTTGGTGACAAAGTATTTCCAATCTGACTGTAAATAGCGACACTAGCCTAGTGTCTCTTGTTGTGATTTTAAAATTGGAGGGCGACACTTGGCTAGTGTCTCTAGTTGATTTTGAAATTGGAGGGCGACACTTGTTTTAATGTCTAGTTGATTTTGAAATTGAAGGGCGACACTTGGCTAGTGTCTCTAGTTATGATTTTGAAATTGGAGGGCGACACTTGTCTTATATCTCTAGTTGATTTTGAAATTGAAGGGCGACACTTGTCTTAGTGTCTCTAGTTGATTTTGAAATTGATTAGAGACACTTGGCTAGTGTCGCTCCTAGCGACACTTGGAGTCTGTGATACTAACGTTATCATTGACTTGGTCAAACGTGCTCGGTTTGACCCGAAACTTTTACACAACCCTTAAATATGTTTTAGGACTAATAAAAAGTAAGTTTTACGTTTTGTGGTTAACCCGAAAGTGTCGTTTCTAAATTATTACCAAAACAGTCCCCGGGGTTCGAGATTTCCAGATTTTACACGTTTTTGTAGGCCCGACTTTATAATTCATAATTCCTAAATAAAATCCAAGAAAAATACCGGGTGTTCCCCTGTGCCTTGGATACTTTCAGTAAATTTTCTAGAATTTTTGGGTAAGTCTAAGTATTTTTAATAATACCATTTGTCCTCTGAGGTTTAAACTTGACCAATTTGGACACATGCTCATTGGTTTAATTACTGAGAAAAATCTACAAAACTTCAGAGAGTGTAATCATACTACTTTTAAAGCTAACAAGATTTGTGAGATTTAGGCGAAAACCTCATGTCGTTTGGAGTTGTGTAGCTCAAGTTATAGACTCGAGAAATTGGTGCAAAAATCTTTCACCCGAGACTGAAATGCGACATATTTTTGTAAAATCGTTTTCGGGTATCAAACGGTGTCGAAAAATTATGAAACCATTTGGAGATGAAATCTAACTTCTTAAACTTAATTTTTGTCTTTTGATTCATCCATTTTCGTTAAGTTTTGAGCACGAAAGTTCTTCTTGAAGTCGGAACAAGTTTCTGCCTAGAAAACTATTTATACTTTATGTTTGTAAAAACGTTTTCCGACTTTGTTTTTGGACATGATCTTGTTAGATGGACATTTTATCATGAAAATAAACATGTTCCAAGTAAGATAAAAGGGAGATGAAGTTCCTTACAAAGAGGATGATGATAGCACGAAGAAATGGAGGTCGAAAACTCGTTTTTTTGCGTTTTCTTGCAAACCGAAGAGGTGGTGTTATGGTGGTTTGTGGTGATAATTGTGGTGGTTTGTGGTGATGATTTGGAGTGCTTGGGGGTTGGAAAAATCGCAGAAATGAGAGAGACATGAGAGAGTTTGAGAGAAAAGGTTGAGTGAATGAAATGGTTGGTGTGTGAAAGTGAGGAAGAGGGTGAGGGAGGCATGGGGGGTTCTTGGGTATGGAGTGAGGGATGGCCAGCCATGGGGGGGGGGGGGGGGGGGGGGCACATGGGTATGGGTGTGTTAAATTTTGTTCTCCAAGTTTACGTTACGCGCGGTGCCCGTTTACCCGTTCGTTTAAACGTTAAACGTTTATTATTCAAGTTTTTCGTTAACGATTTATTCGCGTAAGTTTTGATTTAAGTTTAATTTAAAACACTTTAGTTTAAGTTATTGAAATATAATTCGGGCTTCGTTCGATTGTCAGGCGCGATTCGCGCGTTTTCGTCGCGTACGGTACGTTTTATACAAAACGTATAATGTTTTATATATTATCGCAATAATATAGATTAAATAACGATTATTTAATATTGTCACGTTATTTAAGAAAATATTTTTCACCAACGTCCGTATTTATTATGTCGGATTCCATCTGATCGAATTTGCGTAATTAAAATTAATTACGTACGTGCGTGTATAACAATATACAAAGCGTTACTGTACTTAGTCTTATTTCACACTAAATACCAGTAATAATGACCTATCTTAGGTAAAAATGATGGCCTAATTTGCCGGGTGTCACATATTAACAGGAAAAACATACAATTGATTAAATAATTAAAGAATTTATTTACTTTAATATAATTTCATGCAAAGATAATATGATAAACTTGATTCAATTTTTCTATTCATATTTAATAGTGCACAATCAAATTGAGACAACACAAAAAGAAAATGTTGACCAACAAATTTGAACGTAGAGCGCAACTTGTAATGGTAAAGTAAGAAAGTGATTTGTACAATAATTTTTGAAAAATGCTTGGGAGACCTAAAAATAGAGATCAAAATCTATACTTTAAAAGTGTGATTATTTGAAATGAAAAAATGATTGGTGAATATAAAGAGAAAGAATTAGTGGATAACATGTGTCATTGATTGTATGATTTAGTTCTAGATTTAGATCTATATTTTAGGCATATTTAGCAAAACTCATAATTTTAATTTTTGCACCACCAAATGTACTTTATAAAGTTGTAATGTATAACATTTTAAGTACATCTGATACTTCATAGATAAAAATTAGTGGTGTACAAATTATTACCTTTATTGTAAACTAATACATAAATATATATTTACATACCTCAATTAAATTGATTTTAGAACTATGTTTAGAAGCTTTATACAAAAACATCATTGTTAACATGAAAACGAAAAATGAAAATGACAACTCAATAACGATTTAAGATACACATTAGACCTTTTTCAACGGTGGCTTCGGTTGGGGGTACCGAAGCGTCGGCCAAACCGACGCCATTGGTACGAAGGCATCGATTGGCGTCCGTCAGTTGCCCCTTCGGTTTGGCGACGAAGAGGAAACGGGGAGAGGTGGGGCTAAGTTATTAAACAATTAATTTTGTTTTTTGCTTTTTCCTTTTGACCGGTGGGAATTAAAAAAAATAAAACGTTATATAACGTAATAATACCATTTTTTATTAAATTTTTTAACCCATTTTTCCTATCACAAACACACTAAAACTACACATACAACTTAACTCAAATCCACTCACATTTCATCATTTTTCTACTGCACTTTTTATATATTTTCAACACTTTTGTACTACATTTATAATCTATGTAATTAAACCAAACATATCGAAAAGTAAATGAATTCTGATTCCGATCAGGATGATTTTTTAACCATCACGACTTGTGGCAAGAAAGGATTGCAACACAAATGTATAGGACAAGAAATTACGCGATCGAATGGTGCATCATAAACTTCACAATACTCTTATCTAACACATTGCGACCCTCCCACCAAATTTTCTTCAATATTAATTATTGTAATCATACTTTTTTCAATAAATGTAAGTTTTTTTAAATTATTGTGATGTTTTTACTACTAAAGAAATTGATTTATTTAATATTGTGTTTTAAATATATAAAGTTGAATAATGTGTGGGGCCCTAAAAAAAGAGTGATGTGTCAGGGTTGACAGTTTTCAGTCAATTGTCGATCAGTTTTGAAAAGTAGTGACGTAGCGCTGATTTGGCACCAAGTGATGCATCAGTTTGCATCAATTGTTGAGAGTGATCTTAGTAGTTGTACGAAGTAAAATCATTTTTTCACATCCAAATTTTTTAATGACATACATAAGAGTTCGTGTTAATTACAAAATCCAAAAAATATACGAGTAGTACTCATGATCTTCAATTCTTCAGCCTAAAGTGAGTACGGAGTAAAAGAGTAGATGTGAAATTTCACGTTGGACTTGTCCCCTCATCACTTCGATCAAAGTGGAAACCAATATACATATCTTAAATCGTAACTAGTTTTCGATTTAGATATACTTTTTCTAGTTTATTATAAATCAATTACACTATATGATATCTATAAATTATAATACAATTACAATCATAACATCATTTTTGTAGGGATATAAATAATCACGAAGCAAGAAATAGCAAGGATTTGATATTATCATTCTGAGTTTAGCTTTTGCGAAGGAAGGTCCATCAGAAAAAAACGAAAAAAATGCAGAAAATGATAAACAAAAATCGAAGTTGAATGAAGGCGATAACGGTAAATTTCGAATTGAATTTATATTCTATTCTAATATGAGTGATTTCATAAATAAAATTCCGATAATTATGAATGTCTGATATAACATTACATTATTTTCAATATATTAATGATTCGAAAAACATAAATTGAATCAAAATATCGGTGATATCTGAATAGTTCAGAATGTAGACTCTCGTTGTAAAATAATATGACTTCTAAATGAATGTTAATGTTATATTCGAAAGTCACCTATAATTATTTTTATCATAACATAACTTTCAACTGAATGTTAAGTGTTATTTGTATTTTCTTTAAACGTGTTATAACATAAACATGATTTTATAATGAATGTTAAAAGTTGTTTATATTATTTTTTATGTGGTATAATTTTAATATGACTTTTAACTGAATGCTAAGTGTTATTTGTATTATTTTAACGTGTTATAACATAACATGATTTTATAACGAATGTCAGTAGTTATCTATATTATTTTGTAGGTATTATAACTTTAACATGACTTTTAACTAAATATTAAGTGTTATTTGTATTATTTTTAACAATCTATAGCATAACATGATTTTATAATGAATGTTAATGGTTATTTATATTATTTTGTAGGTATTATAACTTTAACATGACTTTTAAATGAATGTTAAGTGTTATTTATATTATTTTTAACGTGTTATAACATAATATGATTTTATAATTAATGTTAATAGTTATTTATATTATATTTAATTTAATGTGTTATAATATTAACATGGTATGTTAAATGTTATTTGTATAACAATGTTATTTAAAAATGAATGTTAACACTAATATTTTATTCAATATTATTACATTATTGCAGATTCAAAAGTAAATAAAAAGTTTAAGAGGCAACAAAAAGCAGATGACAATGCAAAAAAGAAAATCAAAATCAGTAAATACTGATTCCAAAGACAAAAAAATTTTAGAAACAATTTAGTGGAAATATTGAAGAAATATAAAGTAATTCCAAACAAGATTAAACACGTATAAACTTAGTATTCAGTTGATAAGCATGTTAATCACAACAACCTAAAAAGCACAAAAAAACATTCAGTTGATAAGCATGTTACAAAATAAAAAACCTGAAAACATAAAAACATAAAAACATTCAGACGATAAGCATGTTAAAAATAAAAACATATAAAATACAAAAATATTCAGTTGATAAGCATTTTAAACACACAAAAATAAAACATTCAGACGATAAGCATGTTAAACGAAAAAACTTATAAAATACAAAAACATTCACTTGATAAGTATGTCAAACACGATAACAAAAAAAAAACACAAAAAAATTCAGTTGATAAGCATGTTAAAACACAAAAACTTATAAAACACACAAAACATTCGGTTAATAAAAAAAGCATGTAAAAAATAGAGTAGAATTAACATACTTGATATTTAAATTTTACGAAATCAAAAAGTTTGAAAAAAAAAGAAATTAACTTACTAGCAGTGTCAGCAACACTCGAAGTAGATTCAGAAGATGATTCGAACTAGACATTATTACGACTGCAAATAAAGAGGCAATTAGTTATAATTTTTTTTAGAATAAACGTGAAATTGAGATGAAATCGTTATAAAGAAATATGATTGTGAATAAACGATATCGTATGTAAGCTAAATGTAAGAGATTACAGCGAAAAGGAATACAATTTGAAAGAGCAGATAACGTTTGAGCAATTGTTATTTCGGCATATGAAATTATATTCGTGTAAATATAAATATAAAAGATGGAAAGACTAAAATACCCTTGTCACTTAAAAAAAGGTTGACGGAAAAAGTAAGAACAAAGGCCGATGGTAATTAGACAATCAAACAGATCAACGGCTAAAATCCTACTTCCCTGCTTCTCCAAGATTCAGACCTTTTCTCTGTATCCTTACCCAATATATATATATATATATATATATATATATATATATATATATATATATATATATATATATATTATATTGTAAAATAATTAATTTTTGGTTGTCTGTATATAAGACAAAGTTAATATGAATCATGTACGTACGGTAATTTAATCTATCAACTAGTACAAAAGAAAGATGTAAAACGACCTGTCGAAAACTCTATTTCGGTTTGAACATGCACTAATAATGGGTAATGATTTACCAAAGTTAGATAACTATACAAACTATAGCTAATATCGACGGAGATACATATAATTACCTATATGGCATGACAAAATGATCAAATATTTGCATGCTATCCTCCTTCAGTAACCTATAAAACGTATTTCGAACACAATGCCTCAAAGGTAGGTATGCAATATGCGTTTTTATGAAAAACGAAGACTTAATAGATTGCATCTATGATGTGTTAAAAAGTTGATCACGAAATATAATAGAATGGAAATTAAACTTTGAAGGGAGCTCCCTTCAGTCCAACCCTAGAAAGTTTAAGATTCAATTTGTCTTCCGCATCATTCACTCATTTACCAAGTATCATGCTTTTAATTAACTTGGTATTTGGATGAATGAGTCGGCAGCTAATTGAAATCCTACCACAACCCACGCATGGATTGAAGAAAGCTCTCTTGTATGTTACAATATTAGACATATTTAACCCTAAATATATAGCTTATGTACTATATGTACATGCATTTAGATCAAACAACATGAGGGTCTAGAAGGAAGGATGTGGGAAAGAAATAAGTCTTCATGTTTTCTCTTAATTGAAGGGGAAGAACGGTCTTATATATAGTTGAAAATGGACCAATAGTGTACTACTTTTAGGGGAAGAACACATCATACGCAAACTTTTAATTTATCAGCAATATCATACGTAAATTCCTAATTTATGTGCAATATAATATGTACAGTACTACTTTTAGGAAAATGACTATTATTTTATAACCTACACTTGCCTTGAATTTTATTCTATAGTTATGTGCATATTTTAGAGTGTACAATCATGTTTAACTTTCAAAATCAGAGTTTATTAGACATGATATATGAAGAGAAGAACAAGAAATTGCATCATCTTCGTCTCAAAGTTGCAGTCTCGATCCTTCACATAACATTCCAACCGAATGTGATTGCGAAAACTAGTGAAATACTGAACCTTTTAGACTAATTACTTAAGAGAGATGACACATTCCAGATAAATATAATAATTTTTTTAATGCATATACCAAAATATACGCATTACAATGTTGTTGTAAAGTACATGAATGTACATAAAGCATGGTGTATCCATCACAAAATTTGAAGTATGTATCACCTCCTCAGATTAATTAGAATTTTAAATTTGATATTTAAAAAAAAAAAATCAAATATGATCTATGACCTTAACGTACAATTATTAGTCCAACCAAATGACTTATTTAATCTACATAAAGTCACAATTATCCGTAATTTCCTGAAAGTGAAATAGTGTTATAGTACCATTTATGTTCCCTCAAGTCTTTACCGCAAAACGTTTGAACAGAAACCTAAAGATTCCACATGACTCATTTCTAGGGTTTCCATTTTTGTCAATGACCTTTCTTTTCACCAGATATAAACTCTTGTCTTTTTAATTCCTGCAGGCCCCAACCTACACTACATGATTACATGTACACATACTACACATGCATGTACACATACGACACATGCATCTAACATTGTGTTTGGTCGAAATCGTTTAAATGGTCAAGTAAGATCGATTTGGTTTTGCCGAGTTCATATTTAAAGTTGATCTGATGATTTTAATTTTTTAAACCGTCATATATGGTGTATGTATATGGTCTTGTTTGCTGTTTCATGGTGTATGTATATGGTCTTGTTTGCTGTTTCAAGACTCAAAACTAATATCTAAATCAAGACGAACCACATTAAAATTGCTATGTATATATGTGACAGGATCGAATTGAACCTTTAGGGTCAATAATTATAGCAATTGAATATTTTATAGAAATACCGCGGAATAGTAATCTATAAATTTAGAAGTAAAATTAAATCTGTTTTAAGGCATAAATTAATAACAAGTAACAGCAAAGTAATTATCAAAAAGTTTCAATATTATTTCTTTGAATAATACGAATACACTTAAGTATCAGGGTTATGATTAACCTTGAAGCTTACAAATGACAATTATACAAGCTTATCGATCTATTGAATACACTTATGATATTTGCACTTCTACTCTTCTGAGATCTATTTTCTATTGAAGGTAAGAAGCTCTATTTATAGAATTATAGAGCTCCAATTACACGCTACAGTAATTAATGAAAAGAATCTTTCTATCTAATCCTCCTATCGTCTTGAGCCATGCTCTGCTTTACTGAGCGCTTTTTGCTTTTGCAGAGAAGATATTTGATTAGCCCACATGGTTAGAAAGATGCTATAATCATAAACAGTAGAAACTTCTTGAAAATACACGGGCAGTACTAATTTCTGAAGAACAGTAGTAACTCCAAGTAACAGCACTAACTCAAGCAGTAGTAAGTTATAAACAGTATTAACTTACCCAACCGTAGAAACTTTGTACTGACAGTAGAAACTTTACCCGGCAACACTAACTTTGTTCTACCAGTACTAACTCAATCTTTTCTACCAATAGTAACTGTTTCTACTGGTAGTGTAAAACCCGGTAGCAGTAGTAACTTTTGTTCTAACAGTAGAAACTCCTCTTCACCAGTAGTAACTAGCAGTTATAGTCTAACCAGCAGTATTAATCTTCGATCAAGTTTCTGTAGCCATCTTTAGACCCAACAATCTCCCCCTACACATAATCTGTCTCCTACAGATTCAAGTTTCTACAAAAATCTTCAAATAAATCCAGGGATGCTAATACACTACCTTCTTCCTTTTGAAGCTTCAGACTTCTGATGTATCTGACTTAGGATCATATGAAGAAGAACTCTTGCAGTCTCTGAGTCCTCTGGGGTAATTAGTTTGACTTGAATCATGCATCTCATCAACCCCAGATTCAAGTTGTACTGTCTTTCAGTAAGCATGAATAGAAGATCTCCATTCTCTAAGGCAACTTGATGGACACCAGATCTTGGAAAGTACATCCAAAACTTAACTACTGAGAATCTACCGAAGATATGAGGTACTCTTTCAGGTTCAAACATCATGAGGAAGTATTCCCAGAATAATCTATTCAATACCTTCCCAACCTGTTTTCCCTCATACTGCATCTTTCCGACTTCATACATCTTCTCGATATCATCTCTATCTAATTTCTTCAAAATTTCCTGAAATGACCTGTAGAACTCTGTAGCTCCATTTTCCCTTGTAATCTTGGTCACTTCAGGTCCTTTATGCACCAGCTGTACATGATCCCAATCTACTATCTTTGGAGGCTTGGTAGCTAATGGATCTACCTTCATCCCATCATCCCTCAAGATCAGTAGACTAAGCAGCTGTGCTTCATCTCTTTCTAACTCCTCTTCTTTTTCTTCTTCTTCTCGTTTCTTCTCATCCTGACCCTCCTTATTACTCCTTTCCAACTTTTCCCTTTCAACCTCCTTTTTGTATAAAAATTCCAATCCGTCAAAATTCATACTTTTCAGCTCCCTATCAGGAATCAAACCCCCCAATCTCCCAATATATGTCTTTCTCAACTGGGCTTTGGTTGGTTTTCTGCTTCTCTTGGCAGCTGCCCTCTTCTTCTTCTCCAGCAGATCTCTCAGGGCCTGCTCCATCTCTTCCTCATTGTATTGAGCCTGCTCTTCTGCTTGTAGTCTGAGGGCTACCTCATGATCATGAGCCTCCTGCTCCTCCCTGGTAGTGAATCCCCTAAACTTTCCCTTAGATTTCTTAGGAGGCTCTTCTTTAACTAATAGACCCTTCCCCTTATCCTTAGGGTCTATTTTGGGCATCTCACCTCCAGAAAATGTTTCTGTAGGTTTAGAGAATGAGACCCCTTTCTCCTTCCTTTTATATACTCTGGGCTCTTCCTCTGCACCCTTGGGCTCTGCCTCTTCACCTTTGGGCTCTACCTCTTCACCCATAGCCTCTGCAGGCTCAGCCTCTGCTTCCTTTTCAACTTCTTCCTGAGTCACAGGCTCAGGGATATTTTCATCTTGTACCCAGATGTACTTCTTCTTCTCATCTAGGCACTTGATCAACAACATCTTTAGATCTTCTATTTGTTGCTACTGTTGCTCAACAAACTCAGAAAGCTTCAAGATATCCCTGTTTTGCTTCTTGATTACTTGTTTGTGACTCTTCACCTCTTCCCACATGTACTCTAACATACCCGTCAATTCTTGGTAAGATCTATCCTCATTACCTTCAGGATGTGAATTCCTTGGTAAGTCATTGGAAGTATTACCTGCTGCCTCAGGCCTAGCCTGATCAGCAGAGGCCCCTTGGTTCTTGATATTGGGACCTGCAGCAGAATCATCTCCTAAAAGAGATTCATCATTTGCAGTAGCCTCTGGTTGGGTCTTATTGATGTTGACCCTGTCCTGCTCTGCCAGTGGGCTAGAAGCAGTAGGGTCAGCCCTTCCAGAATGGTCACCCCACTCCTCATGGACCACCTCCTCTGCTACATTTGGCTGAGACTCATTGAGGGGAGGATCCTCAGGTTGAGCCTGTTTTTGTTTCTTAACTTTGGTAGGCTTGGAGGTCCCTTGTTTTCTTTTGGGAGCCTTACTAGTGGATGTGGGTTGGGATACAGATGAGTTTTCTGTTCCTCATCCCTAGTAGCAGGTACACTAAGCATTGTGGAAAATAATGCAGTGACCTTATTTGAAAATCCAATGTTTTGTCTCCTCATGTTAGAAAAAACTTTGGGAGTATGAGACAGAACTTTCAAAATTTTGGAGTGTGCATTTAAATCATTTATTTCTTCATTTAAGAAGATTTGCACAAACCTTGGATACATTAAAAACATTTTAAAGGATTGCTCAATATTTCTGAGCATCCCATTAAAAATCATTTCAGAAAAATTGAATAGTTGGTCTGTGGCTAGGCATACAATTGCAGAAGCAATTGCACTCCCAAACTCATTCCAACATGTTCTTTTAGAGGACAGGCACTGTTGGATTGTATGGATTAGAAATTTCCATTGGGGAGAGAAAAGCCCTTTTGTAAAAAGTAAATTTTGTAAGATCCCCTTCATAACCCATATTTTTTAAATTTTCAAAAATTTCAGTGCCTGAAAGCATAGAAATACCTGTATTATCTCCTAGATGGAGATGGTTGCGGATAGAATCCTCTGTGACCACCACCCGTTTGCCCTCTACCTTCGACACAATGAGTTTAGTGTCGTCGATAGATTCGATTTTGACGTGGTTCCAGAAGGAGTTGATATGCTTAAAGTAGACTGTTGGGTTTACAGTCAAAGCATAGTGGATGTGACTTTCTTTCAAGAAATCGATGATTTCATGAAAGTACGTCGCATCCGGAGTCTTAACCAAATATGCGAGCATATTGTGGTTATCTACAATCGGAAGAGATGTAGATGAGGAAGATGAAGACGCCATTGATTTTGAATGATTGATTTGAAAAAGGTTGAGTTTTAACGTGGTTGAGGTTTCTGCTGTTTTAGGTTTCTGCTGTTGAGAGAATGAAAGTGTTTTTGATACCTTGATACTGTTGTATAAGTGGTACTGCCAAGCCCTAGAATTTTGCAATCCGTAGAACTTTGAAAGCAGTATTAACTATGCCAACGGTAGAAAAGTAGCACATCTATTAAAAACAGTTGTGACTTTCAACCAGTAGAAAGATACATACTAGCAGTAGATAACCAGTAGAAACTTGATGCCAGTAGTATTTATAAACAGTAGAAAGTGTGAAGACAGTAGTAATACTCTTATAGTTCTATTTTGACAGTAGAAAGTGTATAAGAAGTATTAACAACCGGCAGTATTAACTCTCACACTGAGTTAAAGAGCAGTACTAATATTGCTAACAGTACTAACTGGTTATAAGCAGCACTAACCGACCAAGACAGTAGAAACTTATTACAAGCAGTACTAAGAGGTTTAACAGTACTAGTAGAATTTTTTATTTTTTAATTTTTTTTTTATCAATAACGAAAACAAATAGTATATATAAATAGGATAGAGTACTAATTAGTGAAGACAGTAGTAATAATACATAACAGTATTAATTGGTCTACCAGTACTTGATAAGTAGCAGTAGTAACTAATATTGACAGTATTAAAGTTACTATAAGCAGTACTAACGAGTGTATCAGTATTAATCCTTGTACAAGCACCATAGAGTTTTATGAGAAAAATCATTTACGAAAGATTAATCATTCCAATACTTGTAACCAAAAATGTAAATCTACCAACATCAAATGCTTTAGTGAATAGATCTGCAAATTGATTATCAGTATGGACTTTAAAAATTTGAATTAACTTTTTCTCATTACAATCTCTAATAAAATGATATCTGATTTCAATGTGCTTGGTTTTTGAATGTTTAACAGGATTATTAATAATACTGATTGCACTGTTATTGTCAATAAAAATAGGAGTATTTAAAAGAATTAAACCATAATCCATCAATTGATTTTGAATCCAAAGTACCTGTGCACAACAACTTGATGCTGCTACATACTCTGCTTCTGCTGTTGATGTTGAGACAGTGGTTTCCTTTTTACATTGCCATGAAACCAATCTACTCCCTAGAAATTGACAACCACCAGATGTTGATTTTCTGTCCATATTTGATCCTCCATAGTCACTATCTGTATATGCAATAAGATCAAAAGATGACATCTTTGGATACCAAAGGCCCAATTTTGGTTGACCCTTTAAATATCTGAAGATTCTTTTGACTGCATATAGATGAGATAATTTCGGATTTGCTTGAAACCTGGCACAAACACATACAACAAACATAATATCTGGTCTTGAAGATGTTAGATATAATAAAGATCCTATCATAGATCTGTACAGATGAATATCCACATCCTCCCCCTCAAGATCTGCATGTAAGTGCTTCTGTTTTTCCATTGGAGTAGTTGCAATCTGAGAGAATTAAAGAAAGGATTTGATTGAATGGATGATCCTCAATGTGAGGATGCATATGAAATAAATAGATAGATAATTTACACTTGAGTACAATAGAATGACAGAGAATACAATCCTAACCCATTAAGTATGTCTATATTAATTCTGACTAATATCCCCCCGCAAGCGAGATGGTGGTGACCCAAGGCAAAGCATGTCTCTGAAGAGTTCGAACTGAGGTCTTGGGAGACTTTTAGTAAAAATATCGGCCACCTGGAGCTTGGTAGGAACAAACTTTGTGTATAACTTACTTGAGAAGACAAGTTCCCGAACGAAGTGGTAATCGATGTCTATATGTTTAGCACGTTTATGAGCAATGGGATTTTGACTTAAAAATATGGCACTTTGATTGTCACAAAGTAAAGTGGGACGATCAGGTGGTAGCGCATGTAGCTCCCTGAGTAGATGAGTGACCCAAACAATTTCAGCAGCAGTATTGGCCATAGCCCGATACTCATATTCACAGCTGGAGCGTGCTACACTCGGCTGTTTCTTTGCACTCCATGATACAAGGTTGCCCCCAAGAAAGATAGAATATCCATACGTTGATCGACGGGTTTCAATACAACGTGCCCAGTCAGCATCTGAGTAGCCAAGAATGTTTGACTGAGTTGCGCGGCGAAAGGTGATCCCAAAATCAATGGTACCTTTAACATATCTGAGTATTCGTTTGACATGCTTATAGTGATCAGTGGTAGGATTCTGCAGAAACTGGCTTACTTGATTGACGGCATAGGAGATATCGGGACGAGTGATAGTTAGATATTGAAGGGCACCGACCAAAGATCGGTATAAGGTAGGGTCTTCAAATGACTCTCCAGTGGAGGAAAAAACAATATTAGCTGCAAGGGGAGTGGCCATTGGTTTGGCGTGTAACATATTAGCCCGTTCTAGGACGTCTCTAGCATATTTCGATTGGCTGAGAAATAGTTGACCCTGTGAGTGAGTTACTTCTAGACCCAGAAAATAACTTAATGCGCCCAAGTCTTTGGTAGCAAACTCAGAATTGAGTTTATGAATGAAGGAGGATATAAGACTTTCCCGATTGCCAGTGATAATTAAGTCGTCCACATATGCCAATAGATAGATGATGCATGAATCTCGTTTGAAAACAAAGAGAGATGGGTCAGCACGACTGCAGGAAAATCCATTCTGAATGAGAAATGTACTGAGACGTTGAAACCAAGCCCGGGGCGCCTGTTTTAGGCCATATAAAGCTTTGTTGAGGCGACAAACATGGTTTGGGTATTGCGGGTCAATGAACCCAGGTGGTTGTTCCATGTATACCTGTTCTTGAAGGGCACCGTGTAAGAAGGCATTATTGACATCGAGTTGATGGAGTTTCCATCCATTGATGACAGCCAATGATAAAACAATGCGGATAGTAGCAGCTTTAACTACCGGGCTGAACGTTTGTGAGTAGTCAAGACCAAGAAGTTGAGTGAACCCTTGAGCAACTAAACGAGCCTTGTGCCTTTCAATCGTGCCATCCGAAAGAAACTTGGTACGAAAAATCCATTTTGAGCCAACAATATTGG
This sequence comes from Gnaphalium uliginosum, assembly GCA_963930675.1. Lineage (NCBI taxonomy): Eukaryota > Viridiplantae > Streptophyta > Magnoliopsida > Asterales > Asteraceae > Gnaphalium > Gnaphalium uliginosum. The sequence goes on along the minus strand of OZ005685.1, from coordinate 43,548,091 downwards.
TGTGCAGGGGTCTAGGGACAAGAGTCCATGTTTTGTTTTGATGTAGAGCACCAATTTCTTTCCGCATGGCCATAACCCATTCCCGTTGCTTGGCAGCAGCTTTGTAACTCCTCGGATCTGATGCCGCAAAGAGTGCAGCACAAAGACCGTGACGTTGTGAGAGAACAAAATCTGGTTTGTGAACCGGTTTAAAAATACCTGCTATGGAACGAGTCGTCATGAGGTGACCCGTTGTTGGTGGAGGCGGTGGCGGAGGCGGAGGCGGAGTTGGCGTTTCTGGAGCTGATGGCTCGGTCTGATGTTCTGAAGAAGCAGTTTGTGGTGCACTGTTGGATGGAGGCGAACTGGTCAGACTAGAATTAGTAGATTGCTCTTGAGAATTGTTGAATAATGGAGACCCATTTTCTTCATCAGTACAGAGGCCACATGGAGGAGAATGTTGGGCATGATCAACATGCTTTAATTTTGGAGGCCCAATTTCTTTATTTATGACCATGCCTGTAGAAGAATTGTCAACAAAGGCTGTTATTTCAAGATTAGCATTATTTTGTGGACAAGAGTCTCCTGAGTATGGAAAAAATGATTCATCAAATGTGGCATGTCGTGTGATATACACACGTTGCGAGGTGGGTTCTAAACATCGAAATCCTTTATATTGGGTTGCATATCCAATGAAGATGCACGGTAACGAACGTGGTGCCAACTTATGTTCCGAATAGTTTCTCAGATACGGAAAAACACGACACCCAAAGACGCGAAAATTGTTGTAGTTGGGAACATGGTTGAACATATGCTCAAATGGCGATTTGCCTTCAAGAATTTTGGATGGAAGGCGATTAATAGTGTAGACCGCTGAGCTAAAGGCTTCAACCCAATATAATGAAGGGATTTTAGCATTGAACATCATAGCAAGCCCGGTTTCAACAATGTGACGATGTTTACGTTCCACACGCCCGTTTTGTTGAGGAGTGTACGGACACGAGAGTCTATGAAATGTTCCATTGTCTTCAAAAATCTTTTTGACTTGATTGTTAACAAATTCCATTCCACCATCACTTTGAAAAATCTTGATTTTTCTTGAAAACTGAGTTTGAACAAAAGCGATAAAAGTAGTTAAAATGGTCGAGAACATTGCTTTGGTGCGTAACGGATATAGCCACGTGAACCGGGAAAAGTCATCAACAAAAGCAACATAATACCGATAACCTTCATGAGATGTGACAGGTGATGGTCCCCATAAATCACAATGTACTATGTCGAGAGGAAAGAGAGCTCGTTTTGGATTAAGATCAAATGGCAATTTGTGTGCTTTAGACATTTGACACGAGGAACAAACAACAGGTTTTGGCAAAATGGATGTGACTTGCACTAATCCCGTTTTATTTAATAGTTTAATAACATCATTGGACACATGTCCTAAACGGCTATGCCACAATTCATATGATGCTTTATTAGTAGAGACAGCACTTAGAGCTTGATGATCTTGATTCAACACATAAAGCCCGTTTTCACATCGACCTTGAGCCAAGACCTGCCTCGTTCCCCGATCCTGAACATAGAAATTTGGTTGAGAAAAAAACACATCAACATAGTTGTACATAGTTAGCTTATTTACAGAAAGAAGATTTTTTGTGATTTGAGGAACCACAAGAACATCTTTAAGATGAATATTGTTGCCAATATTTGTATGTCCTCTGTGAGAAATAGGCAGAGAATTGCCATTCCCAAAAATTACCTTATCTTTCCCATTACATGAAACAAGGTCATGAATATTACCAGAAGATTTAGTTAGATGGTCGGTAGCGCCGGAATCCGCATACCAACTTGCACTGTTTGGATTATCTTCACATTGAGCCTGGAAAGATTTTGCAAGATGGGCTTCACTGGTGGGGTACGACACATGGGAAGGGCAGGAACTAGCCATATGACCATGGAGACCACATAATTGGCAAACATGAGGAGCAGCAGAGGAGTTCCTGTTGTTGTTACGAGGACCATTATAACCACGACCACCACGATTGTTTCTGCCTCCTCTATAATTGCGGGAACTTCGATTGTATCCACGTCTACCACCACCACCGCCACGAGGAGGAGGACGGGAAGACTGAGTCACAAATGCTGCAACAGAATTGTTTTGTCCCTGAAGATCACGAAGGAGAACCTCATGGCTCTCGGCCTGAGCAACCAAATCTTGGAATGAGAGGGCTGGACGAGTCGCCCTGATAATTGAAGTGAAGCTGATGTAATCCACACCAAGACCCGTGGTGAACCAATATAACTTATCGGTGGCTGAAACGGCATGACCAATAGCCGATAGTTGATCACATAACGCCTTAAACTTGTGTCCAAAAACTGCCACAGAGTCAGCCCCTTTGACAAGTGAGCGCAACTTATCACGAATATTGTGAACTCGCTCAACTGAGGCATTGCAATACTCGGTTTCAAGAGCCTGCCAGATTTCCCGGGCAGTGGTGAGGCCAACAGTCACTGACACCGCGTCTTCAGACAGAGACGAGTTGATGAGAATGACTGCATGACGATCGGCAGCCTTCCATGTGGTGTATAGCGGATTGGCAGTGGTTTTGTCTCCATCTTTCAATTGTGCAGGTGGAGCTTCCTCAGAGCCATCGATGTGACTGATGAGGCCTTGATCCATCAGCAACGACCATATTTGGTTCTTCCACAGTAGGTAATTGGTTGATGATAATTGGATTTTGAGGGAGTGTAGGAGAGCTGTCATGGACAGGGAATCATCGGAAGTTTTGGAGGTTGACATGGTGGGGAAGAAGGTGAATAGAGGAGAGAAGGAGAAACGATAGGTTGGAAAAATTAAAGGGGGAGAGGAACCTGAGCGGATGATACCATGAGAGAATTAAAGAAAGGATTTGATTGAATGGATGATCCTCAATGTGAGGATGCATATGAAATAAATAGATAGATAATTTACACTTGAGTACAATAGAATGAAAGAGAATACAATCCTAACCCATTAAGTATGTCTATATTAATTCTGACTAATACAATCTTTGCGTCTTTGAACCCAAACTTTTCCAGAATATCATTTACGTACTTTCCTTGACTTATAAAGATACCATCCTGCTGCTGTTTAACTTGTAGTCCAAGAAAGAAAGTTAATTCTCCCATGGAACTCATCTGGAACTTTTGATGCATGAGTTTTTCAAATTCTTTACAAAGAGAATCCCTTGTGGATCCAAAAATGATATCATCCACATAGATTTGAACGAGAAGGATATTATTATTGATTTTCTTTGTAAACAAGGTTTTGTCAATAGCTCCCCTATTGAACTCATTCTGCAGCAGGTAAATTGACAAAGTGTCATACCAAGCTCTAGGAGCTTGATGTAGACCATATAAAGCTTTGTCAAGCCTATAAACTTTGTCTGGATGTTTTGGATCTTCAAACCCCGGAGGTTGAGAAACATACACAACTTCTTCAATTGTGCCATATAAAAATGCATTTTTAACATCCATCTGATAAACTTTGAAATCTTTGAAAGAAGCATAAGCTAAAAATAATCTTATAGCTTCAATTCTGGCAACAGGAGCAAAAAATTCATCATAATCAATTCCTTCTTCTTGAGTGTACCCCTGAGCCACCAATCTGGCTTTATTTTTGATCACTATGCCTCTCTCATCCTTTTTGTTTCTAAAGACCCATTTAGTGCCAATAGGTCTTTTTCCTGTGGGAAGATCTATTAATGACCAGACTTCCTGTATTTTGAATTGAAGCAATTCCTCCTGCATAGCTTCAACCCAGCTTGGATCTTTTAGAGCCTCTACCACTTTCTTAGGCTCTGTTTGTGAAAGAAAAGCTACAAATAAACATTCACTTATAAAACTTCCACTTTCCGAATCTTGGTGAACAACAGCTTTCCCTCTTGTTTGTATTGCAGACCCTATATCCCCAATAACATTCTCTAGAGGATGATTGAGTTGAATCCTTGCAGATGGTTGAAAAGTTACAGGAATTTCAACTTCCAAATTTGTGAGATTCATGTCTGGACTTCCTGTTTCTTCACTGTCTGCTTCGTTAGAAGACAAGATAGGTTCAGAAATCATTTCTTCACCTGCATTATCTTCTGAGGTTTTGGTATTGCTTCCCTGATCTTCTGCAGTATCAGATGTTTTAGATACTTCTTCTGTTTCTTCATCATCCTGTTGAGATGGTTGAGATATTTCTGGTGGATCAACAGACCAAATAGGAAAGATAATATATTCTGATTTATTCTCTTTCTTCTCTGCAACTTCTGGTTCAGTTATTCCTGCATTTGATGATCCACACATGTATCTAAAAGATTTTGTTAGTGCATTAATATCAAACAACCATTCTGGACCTTTTCCTGCAGTATTAACAGTCTGTTCATTAAAGGTCACATTTAAGGTCTCTTCAACAATTCTGGTCTTATGATTGAATATTCCGTAAGCTTTACTTTGAGTGGAATATCCAACAAAGACTCCTTCATCTACTTTACTCTCAAACTTGCCTAAGTAATCTTTGGTATTCAAAATAGTGACAGGACATCCAAATGGTTTAAGAAAGCTGACCAATGGTATTCTATCAAAGAATAACTCATATGGTGTCCTATTGTGAGGCTTGACAACTAACACTCTGTTCTGAACATAGCAAGCAGTACTAACTGCTTCTGCCCAGAAGGTCATGGGTAGCTTAGCATCTGCTAACATAGTTCTAGCAGCCTCAATTAGTGTCATATTTCTTCTTTCTGCAACTCCATTTTGTTGTGGAGTTCTAGGAGCACTAAATTGTCTTTCTATTCCCTTGAATTTACAGAATTTATCCATCTCAAGATTTTTAAACTCTGTACCATTATCACTTCTAATGATTTTAACCTTTTTATTGGTTTGATTTTCTATCTTAGTAATAAATGATCTAAGTATTTCACCTGTTTCATCTTTAATTCTAAGAAAGAAGACCCAACAAAATCTGCTAAAGTCATCAATGATTACTAAACAATATACTTTATGTCCTATGCTCCTTACATTTGTTGGTTCAAATAAATCCATATGAAGTAGATTTAAGGGAGAACAATTAGAATTCAAAATTTTGGTCTTAAAAGAAGTTTTGTGTTGCTTGCCCTTTTGACATGTAATACAATGATTTTCACATGAATATGTCTTCTCAGGTAATCCCCTGACAAGTTTTTCTTTAACAAGTTTATTGATTGTTTTGTAATTCATGTGACACATCCTTCTATGCCAAAGATCAGATTCATCAACTGATGCCTTTGATAAAAGACAGTGTATATTTTGTTGAGGATTCAATTTTGCCAGATCACAGCAATAGACATTATCTTTTCTGGGAGTTCTGAGTAAAATTTTACTTTCATCAAGTTTAAAATCTTCAGAAAGAATAAAGCATTCTGTGTTTGTAAAAAGAACCGGGTTCGTATAATCTGTGATTTGGCTGACACTTAACAAATTGTATCTGAGTTCCTCAACAAAGTAAACATCATTAAAGTTCAGTCTTTCACCTTTTACCATACATTTTCCTGTAATTTTTCCTCCTTTTGAATTACCTCCAAATGCAACATGTCCACCATTGATTGATTTGAAATTCTGTAGCTTGGACTTGTCTCCTGTCATGTGTCTAGAGCATCCACTATCAATATGCCATAAGTTTCTTTTGCTCTGCACATTTAAAAGAAAGAAAAATTAATTTCTTTTGGGAACCCAAACCAGAGAGGTTCTGGGCTTCCCAAGTGCATCAATGAAATCAACTCTGTTGAAGGTCATTGATTTTGATGCACTTTTGGTGTTTGAAATTTCTGTTTCCGTTGGTTTCCAACACCAACTGGTGTTTGACACTATTTTCTTTAAAGCAGTAGTAGACTGATTTACAGTATTAAAAAGTTTAGCAGTATTAATATGTTTAGCAGTATTAACTGTTCTTACACTATTAACTGGTTTAGCAGTATTAACATGCATATTTGTTTTTGGTACTGTCTTCTTTGTTTTACTACTGTTAGCTTTCTTTGCTTTCATTTCTTTACTAGTACTAACAGAGTTTCTTTTAAAACTTGTATCCTTGACTCTGTTAGTTGATTTCCATGTTGAATGTACAAATCTTTGAGTATTCTTAGGATTATAAAAACAGTCATGTTGATGATGATTAGATCTTTCACATATAAAACAGTTCTTCCTTTTTATAATTGAAAAGTTTTGTCCCAATTTTTGTAAAACCATTTGGTTCCAGTTTCTTTGATTTCCTCTTGGGCTCAAATATTTTTGTGAAGAGAAGCTTGCTTTACATTTTCAATGAACACAGTAATTATTAACAGTTTGCCTTTTATTCACTGCTTTGGTTTCCTTTCTCTCATATCCTAATCTATTTCTAGATTTTTGATTCATTTTTGACTTTTCTTCAAACATTTTCTTACCTTCTGCTAGTTTAGTTTTACCAATTTTAGATGCTAGCTTAGTAAGTTCAGTATTCTCATTATTTTCAGTTTTCTCAACCACTTCTTTCTTTTCTCCAACCTTATCATGTTTTTCTAGACTTTTAACAGTTTTTGCCTCAACAAAACTTCAGTTTGGACTTCTTGTGTTAAGTCACTTGTATCTATTTTAGTCTTTTGAAAATAATTATTGTTATAAGGTGGTGGAACACTAGAGTAACCTAATCTTGTTTTAAGCTTATCATGAATTTGAACATTTAGAAGATTTTGAAGTTTAGAGGAAGCATTATCTAAATCACTTGCTTTTAGCTTAATGCTATCCTTTTCAACTTTAACTTCTATCAGCTTTTTATTGAGCTCATCTATCTTATCTTGTAAGCAATCCCTTTCCCATCTAGCATATTTAAGATCATAATCATACTGTGTTTCATTTTCTTGGTATGATTTGATCTCTTTTTCAAATTTTTCAATGGTGTTGATGTATGCTTTGTTCATGATTTCACTTTTGTCAAATTTCTTAAGTATTTTAGCATTATGATCTCTATAATGTGTAACAGTTTTCTTACAAATAGAAGAACATAATTTGCTTTGTACCTCATAAGGAATTTCAGAAGAAGGTTCTGATTCAGTGATTGCCATAAGAGCTTTATTATGCAATTCTTGTTCTGCATGGTCACTCCAATCAAACCCTAGTCCATCTTGTGATATAAGTGCAGTGGAGTTTTGAATTTGGATACTCCTGTTTTGAGTTCCATTTCCAGTTCTTTGATTGTTTCCTTCTGTGCTTCTGCATTCTCTAGCAAAGTGACCTAGTTTATGACAGTTAAAGCATTCAACTTTGCTTTTATCAAAACCTGCACCATCATCTCTTTTGTATGCAAAGTTGTTTCTACCAGTTCTTTGCATGAATCTTTTTGCTCTTAAGGTTAACATGGCCATTTGCCATTTTAAGTCCATTTCTTCTAAATCAGCAGGATTTACTTGTTCTAGTTCCCCATTAGTTAGTGAGGAATTTATATGTTCCATAACTTATAGAAGTAGTTCCATATTGATTTAGATTTTCAGTTGTTTGTTTATTCATGGACAAAAAAGCAGCATTATTTGAGAAAGTAGAGGTTTGTTTCTTGCCTTCAACCTTTGATTCAAATGATCTTAAATCATTATATAAGTCATCTAAATCCTTCTCATCAAGGTTTTTCCCTTGTCTCAAAGATACAGTGTACATGGTCCATTCCTCTCCTAAGGACCTTAAAAACTTTATGTTTAAATCATCTTTGTCAATATTGACATTATGATTTTCTAAGTCTCCAACTAGTTTTGAAAATCTGTCTAAAGTTTGAGTTAGAGTTTCAGTTTTTATACCCATAAAGTTTTCAAATTCCTTTTTCAAAATCGATCTTTGAGTTTTCTTTGTGCTTTCATTGCCACCAAAACGTTTTGCAATTGCTTTCCAAAGGTCTTGGGCATCATCACACTTTTAAAAACGTCTTTGGTACTCATAAGGTATGGACATCAACAGAGTACTTAGAGATTTTAATTTTGTGGATCATATTTTTCTTTCTGCATCATTTGTTGGTGGTGATCTAGAATTCTAGAACCATCAGTATTTAATGCATATTTAAGTACACATTCTATGACTTCCCATAAAGAGTAATCAGTAAGAAACATGTATTGCTTAATCCTGATTTTCCATTTTTCATACTCATTTGGTTTGAGCATGAGAATTCTTGTAGCCTGGACTCCATCACTAGTTAATATTTCATAATTTAAGAGACTTCAATGGAACAGTGAATCTTTAAAACAAATTTAAAAAAAAAACAGAGATTAATCAAAAATTAATGGAACAGTGATTTTTCAACTTTTTTAAAATTCAATGCTTTTCAGACAGCGTTCTGATATCAATTTATAAGTTGATATCAATTAACAAAGCTCTGATACCAATTGACATGATCGAATTGAACTTTTAGGGTCAATAATTATAGCAATTGAATATTTTATAGAAATACCGCGGAATAGTAATCTATAAATTTAGAAGTAAAATTAAATCTGTTTTAAGGTATAAATTAATAACAAGTACCTGCAAAGTAATTATCAAAAAGTTTCAATATGATTTCTTTGAATAATACGAATACACTTAAGTATCAGGGTTATGATTAACCTTGAAGCTTACAAATGACAATTATACAAGCTTATCGATCTATTGAATACACTTATGATATTTGCACTTCTACTCTTCTGAGATCTATTTTCTATTGAAGGTAAGGAGCTCTATTTATAGAATTATAGAGCTCCAATTACACGCTACAGTAATTAATGAAAAGAATCTTTCTATCTAATCCTCCTATCGTCTTGAGCCATGCTCTGCTTTACTGAGCGCTTTTTGCTTTTGCAGAGAAGATATTTGATTAGCCCACATGGTTAGAAAGATGCTCTAATCATAAACAGTAGAAACTTCTTGAAAATACACGGGCAGTACTGATTTCTGAAGAACAGTAGTAACTCCAAGTAACAGCACTAACTCAAGCAGTAGTAAGTTATAAACAGTATTAACTTACTCAACCGTAGAAACTTTGTACTGACAGTAGAAACTTTACCCGACAGCACTAACTTTGTTCTACCAGTACTAACTCAATCTTTTCTACCAGTAGTAACTGTTTCTACTGGTAGTGTAAAACCCGGTAGCAGTAGTAACTTTTGTTCTAGCAGTAGTAACTTTTGTTCTAACAGTAGAAACTCCTCTTCACCAGTAGTAACTAGCAGTTGTAGTCTAACCAGCAGTATTAATCTTCGATCAAGTTTCTGTAGCCATCTTTAAACCCAATAATATGTTTACCTTAAATGATTGAATATGTCTTTAGCATAGAACAAATCTTATATTTGGTTTTTCTATAGTTTTAAAGGTGTTCATTTGCAAACTTAACGAAAATTTGTTAAACTATGCAACTAATTAAACTCAAACTAAAGATAGAAAAGAAAATCTTCTGATTTACCTAACAAAATTATAAGAGTTACTGTTTAGTAATTTCTATTGTTAAACACTTTTTAAACATATTAGATTATGTATTCATATCTTGAAAGAAGATTCTAAGAGATATAATAGGAGTTTCACTGTTCTCGTATCAGTTTTAATTGCTTTTGTATGTTCGATTGGACGGTTAGTTTGAAAAAAATATCAAACTATGTTTACCGGTTTGACTGAAATTTTATTCTTTGACCCTGTCAAACTGGACTCTCAACATCCTTGGTGTTTGTAACATATAAATCCGGGGCTTGGGCCTTAAAAGACCGGTCATAAGTGGTCAAAAAAGTGAAAACCCAATCACAAATGAAAACTAAACTTGATCGCGCCCAAATGGTAGTAACCGGGCTGAGTGAGAGATTTTTTGGGTTTTGTTTCTTTTCATTTATTATTAGTGAGTATACATATTTAGTCAAAGTGATAAAAACATAGTTATAACTTGTAGCGTAGTGAAATTAAAATTGATTTCAAGTTACTTAGTAAAATACAAAATCTATTTTAACTTGTAACTTTACTTGAAGTAAATAACGATATAAATAAATACCTTATAGATGTAAAATTTTTATCTCAAATGGAGCAAGTTTTATAATCCATAAATTTGCTTAAGCTTAACAAACAATTTGGTTTATATGGGTTTAACAGGTGTAGTACCAGACTACCAGCCTCTAAGAAAAATATTTTGGCCCAAACTTGAGCTTTGGGCCGGGTTTAGTTTCCTGTTGGATCTTGAAATTAAGATTAGATTCTTGTTCATGCTTCAAAAAGAAACGCAGGATTCAAATCCTAATATTTAATTTTATAAGTTTAATTTAAGATGTTATGTTATTAAAAGATGAATCAAATATCTTGAAGCTAGATGATTAATACATGGACCCTACTTTGATTTGTGTCATTAATTCTATTATAATCCCACAATTAAATGCTAAAGTGGCTCTCCTAGTCGGTAAATAAACCCCATTTGGGGACAACAATATCCATCCCCGCATTCCACGGGTAGAAAGACTTAGTCTCATGCTTCACTACATCATTTCTTATGATTACTTGTCATCATTAAAATTGTAGCTCTAGATCTCTTTATCTATTTTTTCTTCCTATTCTTGCCCAATTAAATTTGAATATGTATTTGACTTTCTATTTGATAGAAAGCTTAGTCCCACCAAAGTAGTCAATATCTATATCTTACCCATTATCGTTTTCGTCTTTATAAGATTGAGATCACGGATCAGCTAAGATCAAGATCACAAGATCAACTAAGATCGTCAGATCCTACTTTATTGAACTAGTTTATTTCATAATTGTAAGTTATATAAAAAATTAATAAAAAAATCAACACGATCTATATAACCTATCCTACTATCCTACGACTGATCTCACAATCCTATACATGATCCAATGGATGATCCTATGCCCTAAAACAATCTTAAATTGATCATGCTAGTTTTTCGAGATTGAGATCGTAAGATCGTACCGGTCCTCTGAGCATGATGGCAAGGCCCCACCTCTTGTTTGGACTTATCAATTATCATTAGTGAGCAAGCATGATTTTATCATTTGCATAACACTAAAGCAAACACTAGCTAACTTAACTAACAACTCAAAGTTTGTGTGAGAATGGAAGATGTCATATTGCTCATCCTTCTCTGCTCATCTTTATGTTCTTTTGCGCAAATCTCTGATGAAGCACTAGATGTAATTCTCCGTGAACATACTCTCAAAACTCTATTATCACACAAGCAGCGACATGGAACCGGCACACTTTATGAGGTCAACTTACCGAATAATTTATCAGGCATTGATGTCTCTTATGTTAGACTCAGAAGCAAAAATTTGTGGAGAAAAGGAGCAAACTTTAGCAGATTTCAAATCCCATCAAGAACTCTCCCAATGCCTTATGTGAAAAGAATTGTCATAATGTTTCAGGATTTTGGTAACTTGTCATCACAGTTTTATAATCACAAAGTTCCAGGATATTCGCTAATCTCTTCTGTTGTTGGTTTTAGAGTTTATGATGCATCAAATCCAGTAGCCACAAGTGTCAAAAATCTTGACTTTAACACAAGTGATCATGCACCTATATTAGTCCATTTTCCGAATGTGAAGTTTTCTCAAGGGGCTAAATGTGCTTATTTTGGTGGCTCGAATGGTGAAGTTTCTTTGAGTGATATGAGTGTTGGAAATGTGTGTTATACTAGAAGCTATGGTCGGTTTTTGGTTGTTATCCCAAATAGGAAGAAAAGAAGAGTGTGGGTTCGGTGGGGGATTGTGGTAGCGTTAATGACGATGATTTTGGTTTGTTTTGTTGGTTTGATGCTTCTGAAGATGAAGAAAGTGAAAAAATTAGATGAAATGGTAATGCAAATGGAAAATGGAAGTGAAGAGCTTGAAACAGTTTGGATTGGTTACAACAAGATGCCATGTGCAACACGAACAAGAACTCCTCCAAATCTTGAAAATACAGGTGTTAATACATAATTGAAAACATATATACTTCCTTAATCTTGTACTTCCTTTTCGTATTCGATGTTTATTATCATTTATCATTAGTTAATTTGTGTCGTTATCAAGTTAAACACATTTCCACTGCCTATACTAGCATACAAATCGCTTAAATCTTCGACATAGATAAAAATAGGGACACATAAGCGATGGCGGATTCAGAAAATAGTTTTGGGAGGGGCATCGGTCGAGTCAAACAATATTTTAGGTCTACCCAATCACTTTAGTTTTAAATTATATATAAAAAAATATCCATTTGAGTAGTTACCTAACTAAATAACGTTCTTTAATTTGTTCTAAGGTTGATTTATACTATAAGAACACATCACAAACAAGTAAAAATGTAAAATTGAAAACATTTGTTGATTTATCTGTTCCCTTTGATGCTTTCTCCTTTTTTAGCTGAACCCAAATAAAAAACTGCTTATTCTCTTAAGTATGTAACTCGGATTAACCTATGGAGTATGGACCAATAATTATCATAAATTTTTACAAGAAATCTACTTTTGAAGACATCTAGTGGGCTTGGCGTATGGATGGGCCGGTCGCCCGGATCCTTTTGTTTTTGAGGTGGTGGGCCTGAATTATGGGTTTTAACTTGAATCAGCTTTGGGTTAAAATTTGATAGGGCATATGATCCTATAAATCTATAATACCAAACATGCAATAAAACAGAGCAAGGAAATAAAACATGCATGAAAACAGAGTACGAAAATAAAACATGCATGAAATCAGAGTAAAGGAATATGTCACTTGTTTAGCAATTAGCATGCTTAGAAAGTCACAACTCTTGAAGAAAATGTTATGGAAGACTAATGCAATATACAATTATTGCATGATAATGAGATGAGAGTTTACATGCATTATGCTTATACGAGGAACCAATAGGTCGGTCGATTGGTTGATTGGTACTTGGGGTTGTGGGAAGTGTACCAATTGAAACACCATAGCTCTAGATTCTGAATTGGTATTTTCATGATTTTGTTGAAATGTATGTTTTAGTTTTATTTATTTATATTTTTACGGGATATTATATATATATATATATATATATATATATATATATATATATATATATATATATATAGATAAAACTTTTGTGCTCTTGATGTGACAAATCTTCAAGTGTTGTTGCGAGTAAATTTTGTAAAAACATTTGCACTATGGTACTCAAGTTTCAATGTTTTCATGATTAATTCATTTATTTTAGTCTAACAACACTTAACCTTATATGTCGTTAGTTGCACATAACATTTAGTGTTAATTTATAAATTTTATTATTTTGTCTTTAATAAATGACTTGTATGGAAATTTAATGGTGACAAACGACTAACAATAATCAGTTTATGACTTGATATATGTTGCTACTAATTAACCAACTCAAACAATGAAACGTGTAATCATGGTTACACTCAAACAATAAACGAAAAAAATAATAAGCAACAAGATAAACGAACACGAACAATACGACACAAGTATTTTATGTGGTTATGTCCGATCTTCGATCATGAATTTCAGTTTAGTCCACGATCCCAAACAAGCGAATTTCATTCAATAAATTTGTGGCTCAATAGTTACAATTACGTAGGGGCTATTATTTACAAGATAAAACTAACTTAGACAACAAGCTAAATCACCAAACTCTGGCCGACTTTCGATCCCTCCGGGATCACATATAATCCCACCGGGATCCAATTTCATGTCAAGGGGATCCAACCGGGATCAATCACATCCCAACTACATCTCACAATTTTCAGTCCAAAGTCGATTTTGTTCATTATGCTTCACTTCCTCAACATAACGACTGACTTATTAATTAAGTGTAGCTAGAACTATAAAAATCTGAAAGTTTATATAAGAAAGGCAAGAAGGCAGATGCTTCAAGGGTCAAAACTGAATAAAAGGAATGAGTTGAAGGACCTATTGTGCCATTTCTGAATTCGTGACACTGAATTAATTATGAACTCCGTATTAAGAAGAGATTTTTGTCTATAATTTATACTTTAAGAGCTCTTGTTCAATAAAAGAAATCAGTGTTTTCCCATTAAGTTGATTTAATGCCAGTAATAATATATTTTGGCTCAAATCATGCAATATTTGGGCCAATAATAATGGGAAAGTTGGAAGGGATTTGCTCCATGCTATAACTTGACATATATTTATTGTTTCATTGAGGATAAAAACCAACTTTAAAGTATATGATTACTCTATCATTCGTGTAGGCTGTTCCAAAAATTGTGTTTGTTCTTCTAGAAGCTATTTACATTTTTCGATGAGAAATGATAATGATGGTTTTAAAGGCCGATTATGTTTTAAGAACTAACGTCTATGATGCATAAATTACGATAACTTATGATTAAATATCTCGTTAATTGATGTTACGTTAGTTAATACTCATACTCATGTATATATATATATATATATATATATATTATAAATAAAATAAAATTATATTGTAATCTATATGATAGATGATAAATAGAAGATTTGGTATACAACTCCGATAACCCCAAGAAGTCAAATATTTTAACATGCATGGTTCAAAATTTGGAAAGAAATTATTGTTTAACTGTAAGTGTAATTCTGTTTTGAAATGATCGATTTATCTTCAATATGTATCACTAACATTAGTTAAATGTGAGAATATATCGGTGGTCAATTAATTAGTCCAATCAAATCAAAGTTGTACATGATTAAGAGATCTGAGTTACCAACTAATAAAACTTATAACTTCAAATAAATAAAAAAACTCACATTCAAACCACATCAAAAAATTTCTTGAATAACAAACAAATTAACAAAGACAATATGAGTATAAATCAAGTGATTAAAGCTTGAGATTTAGATCAAGACCACCAGTGGATCCATCTTGATCATTCTCCGAACAAACGGCACTTTTCCGAGCCAATAAAAGACTATTGGCACTATTTTCTCCGTGAATCCCATCGGTAAGTAATAACTTCAGATTGCCATTCACAGAAGTAACTCCAAAAAAATCACGAGCAGCTCCCGTGCCAGCTTCTAACTTAATAGAAGAAGACGGTACGATAGGAGAACCAAAACCGCCACCATTATTATTTGTGATGTTTCCTTGATAACTTTCCAAAATCTTTGGTCTATCAAAATATGGTAATCTAGTTGTGTATTGATCATGATGTCCTATTGGGGTATACCGATAATTCATCGCTGAAGTTGACCAAGAAGGTCTTTGGATAAATGATTCGTTTCTAACCACAAGTGGCGATCTATTAGTCAAATTAACGAATGAAGGATAATAGCTAAAATTACCATATGGTGGTGGCACTAGGTTACCATATGGCGGAGGAACCTCCATCTGCCGCCTTTTAGCAATTTGTCGCTCTTGTTTATGAGCATTTTGATGCCCTCCAAGTGCTTGAGATGTTGAAAACTCTCTTTTGCAATAGTTACAAGAAAAAACCCTAGATTTTTCTCGTTTAGTCTCCTTTGAAGATTCACTCGCTTGAGACGAAGTTGTCCCCTCTAGATCTGAGGGATTAAATAGATTAAGCTCTATTTTCCTGTTGTCAATATCCGAAAGTTTAAGATCAAGAAAAGCCCTAGAAGACGACGATTTATTAATATCAGACGAACTCTCTATCTTCTTGTTCTTCGAGTTTTCTCCTTCGGCCGAGGGACATGGTTCTGATTTAACCTCATGTTGTTCCATTATTTGCAGTGATTCGATAGATAACAAATTGAGAGAAATTGAGAGAGATGATTTGGGAATGAAAGCATGTTTGTTTAAATAATGAGAGAGTTAAATGCATGAAATCTGATATATATGGAAACAATGTTTAGTGCAATCATTGCATGGAGTAAAACCAGCAGATGATTAAGCAAAATATAAAGGGTGATGAATTTATTAAATCTCTAGTTTTGATTTTGATAAAAACTACAATGTTCATCTTAGGCTCCTAGTCAGCTTTCATTGTTAGGAGTCGTAGTTGTGAAGAGAAATTTAGTTTTATTTCTGTAAATAGTTTCGTTTTTAATTCAAAAAATTTAGAAAGGCATTGAATTATTTATTACAAAAGATTTTCTGTATAACTTGTACTAAATAACGAGCACATACCTAATAAATTAATTAAAGTTATAGTTTAATAAGTCAGTTTAATTTTACCCGGCGAATAATTTAATTCAATGCCATATTTCGTGGAAATTTGAAAGAAAAAAAATCGTTTATTTTGTCATAGTTAAATCATGCAATATTTCGAGAAATGAATAATTGTGAACTTCATTGGATACAGTTAAAATTTTATCATCCACGATAATTATAACCGAGTTTAATAAAAATACGTAAACTCGAATGTCATGTTTCAATCTCTCATAACTATTAAATAATAAATTAAATTAATTTTAGATGAATAAATAAAATACAAAAATTATAAAGTTAAAAGATTACGGCATAAAAAAAAGTATAAGAGCATTCCTACTAAATCACCGATTCATTATTAATAATATTCAATTAAATAAGATTTTAGTTATTTTAAGAAAAAATGGATAATAGCAACGTGTCCAAAATAACTAATTGTAGTAGCCTTTAAATCTTTCATAAGCTTATAATAATAATAATAATAATAATCTAGAAAATTACAAATTTATAGTATTAAACGTTTTGTATAATTTTTAATGAATTTATCACATAGACAATTGATTAATCATTATTTTTGAATAAATAAGGAAACATATTATTATTATTAATTGATTTATACTTTCTATATCTTTTATTGTAAAATAAGACGAATTTTTGACTATACGTCTTTGATCTCTATGTCAAAGATATATTGGATAAAAAGAAGAATTCGTAGTTGACTACCATAAGTCTATAAATAAAAGTGTTGAATGTTCTTCGTTAGTAAAGATCTTGGTGTTTACTTTTTATTTCTTTTTTGATTTTTATGTGCATACTTTCATTGCTAACGTGTGAATGAGCAACTTTATGATATTATCTAACAACTCAAATAATATTACAAACATAGATCATTGATCCCGTGATTATTTGTTTTTAACTAATTGGTGAGCTATAGATTCTTCTATCTAGTACATATATATCGATAGATATATTTTTTCAAAAATATATAGCTACATATAGTTTTAAAAATATAATTTAGCTTTGTAATTGTACGATGACTTGATTAAGTAATATTCAATGTAATATTTAACTTCGAGTTTACATTTTTCTCAGGGTGTACTGTTTTTCGAAGTTTACATATGTAAGTATCTCATCATTACTAATTAGTAGTTTAATGCAAATTTCTTAGTTATCTTTGCCACTTGCATAATTTTTTTAATTAAAGTAGCATATTTAACAATTGATATGAGATTGCCGTGCATCGCACGAGTTTTGCATCTAGTGTATATATATAGTGGGAGGTTCAAATGAGAACCAATTAAAAGTTGATAACTTTAAGAACTACAAACATACGTGTTTGTTCATATGTGTATAATGTCAAAATATGTATAAAAATGTTAATAAGAATCGATAAAATCTTAAAAACTGAAAAATTATGTGTTAGAATTTATTTTAACTAACTTTAACCGATTTGTTCACATGTGAACTGTTCAGCTGTGTACATATGTATTTTTACATATTTTTATATGTAATTTTGTGATTTTTGATATTTTTTTGTTTTCCATTCGAACAAATTAATGTTCACATGTGTATAAAGTTAATCACATGTGTACAATCATATATTTTTGTAGTTTTTACAAGTTCTAAACTTTTAATTGCTTCTCATTTGAACATTTTCACATATATATATATATATATATATATATATATATATATATATATATATATATATAAAATTCTTTTTCAAACTTAGTTATGTGGATATGTTTTATAGCAAAAAAAAAAAAAAAAAAAAAATAATAGTTTTAATTATGTTAATAATATTTAATATGCGATTATCTTTTGACATTATCTGGATACACTACAAGAAAAAAGGTCAATTACAACGACAAAAGTCATCTCAAGAAGATCAAATGTCGTTGCAAATAACTTTTAAACCTTTTGGGACGACAGTTTGCAACGACAACCCGGGCCCACTCTTTAAATTTCGTACATCTCAAGTAATTCAATAATAAATGCCTTTAGCAACGAATATGTCGTCGCAAAAAGTATTATTATTTTAAAAATAATATTGACCTTCTGCAACGACATGTGTCGTTGCAAAAAGTCACTGAAACTTTGGGCAGATTTTCTGCATTTTTTCGATTCTACCTAGGCGCGTGCCTATTTCAATTATACATAATTCCTGCAATTTTACAACAAATATTCCGCAGTTTTGCATTCAAAACACACCGAACAAACAATTAAACAACCGGACAAATCATTAATTTTTCAAATAAACGTACAAAAGATTCTAACGTTCAACCAACTTAAAGCTAAATAGCTTAAAACTTCAAATAGTTTCAATAAACATTGTTTCCACAAACCTCATAAAGGCCTAACACTTCACAAAAAAAATTACTCATCATCTTCATCTTTATCCTTGTCTTCATCTTCATCTTCATCTCTATCTTCTTCAATACCGGGTCCAAATTAAACTTGGGAACGAGAATTTTAACCATTTTTTAAGACCTTGTGTAGAGAAGTCATGAACTCATTTTGAGACTCGATTTGTTGTTGTTGAGACTCGATTTGTTGTTATTGAGACTTGAACATTCTCTTGAGATCAATCGCTAAATCACCTAAACATCAATCAAATAAATCAACAAAATCAAAGGTTCTATACATACATTCAACTCTATACATTCAAACATGTATAAAATTTTAACAAATTCATACAATTCCTAACAATACAAATTAACTACATTAACAAAATTAGAAAATATACATACTTTAACTCTTCACAATTCAAACTCGTATACTCTAACAAACTCATACAATTATATACCTTCAATTCAAGGTCTTAAACACCTTCGCCAAAATACTCGTAAACACCTTCGCCAAAATAAAGTCATTAGTTTTTTTTAAAATAACACATTGTTAACTAAGTCATTTCGCAACTAACACATATCGTATAACATTTAATATATTAGAGTTAACTTTTACAATCTAATTAATATGTAATTAAACATAATTTTAAATTTATACTTTAAATTATATTTATTTCACAAGCTAATTAATTTTTAATATTTTATAATTTATTTAAATTAATATTATATAACTTATTGGTAAATATATAATTTTAATTAAAATAATATATATATCACTTTTAGCAACGACATTGTCGTCGCTAAAAGTGACCCGGGAAAATTTTCCACCCTGGAGCCAAAACGAAAAAGTCAAAAATAGAAATTAAACATTTAGCAACAACATTGTCGTCGCAAAAAGTGACCCGGGAAATATTTTTCATCTTGAAGCCAAAACAAAAAACTCAAAAATAAAAATAAAACTTTTAGCAACGACACTGTCGTCTCAAAAAGTATTCCTGGAAACATTTTCTTTTTGGAGCCAAACAAAAAAACAAAAAGAAAATAAAAATATCTTTAGGGACGACATATGTCGTTCCTAAAAGTAAAGTCAACAAAGTATTCGAGTCAAAGTCTAAAATAGTGAAAATTTTGTCGTTTAGCGACTTTCAGGGACGACATTTTGTCGTTGCGAAAAGGTTTCGTTGCGATATGCCCTTTTTTCTTGTAGTGATATTCTAACCTATCTTTTATACAAAACTCCGATAACTTCAAGCAAAAGTTAACTTTTAACATGGGTTAAATTTGGAAGCACAAATCATAATTAGTATGCAAATATGTTTTTTGTTTTCGACTGATTTAATTTCTTGATTACGGTGGACAGCTGGTAGTCAAAGATTGAGAATTGAGAAACATAAAAAATTAAGTAACTAAATATAAAGTTGTAACTTGCAAGGGATATTAAGTGAAAAAGATTTTCGATATCTCTAATGCTTGTCTATTTGCGTGCATACATAAATTTAAAAATCAACTTGATCGAGAATGAGTTTAGAAAAGTGATCAAATCATTTTAAGACTCGCGAGTTATGCGAGTTTTGACATGAAAATAAATTAACCGATCTTAACTTGAGAGTTAAAATCAATAATGAACTTAGTAATGTATCGAATTCTTATATAACTTATAGTTTATAATTGTAATACAACGAAGTGTGAAAATATGCATAAGAGAATTAAGTTGTCGCAATATATATATGTTAACAGTTACTATGTAACTAAATAAATGGGCACAATCATTACATCGATATTACTCGTATATATGATGTGATATGTAAATTTTTATATAACTTGTATGAAAAAAATGAAAGTTCAAACAATCAAACATATAATAGTTCTATACGTTTGATACTAAAAGGGTCACACATAAAATTTATAGCTTCATATATAATTTATATGGCGGAGTTCGGTATTCCTATTGTTATCGTTGTATATAATTTATATATATATATATATATATATATATATATATATATATATATATATATATATATATATATAGGGTATGAATTAAGAGAGAATTAATTTTTTGAGAGAAATAGGGAAGCTAACCATTCATTCGCGATGAATGATAAGCAAATGTAAAAACACATATTTTTACCAAGAAATATTAATCAAAACCGATGTTATACCTACTAATATTCATAGATAAACTACTTTTTATAACTTAAAATATCATATGATGAATATTAAGAGAATTTTCTAACGTTTATCATTAATGAATGTTAACCGAAGTGGATATTATCAGTTTTTTTTTAAAATTATTCGTTAACATTCGTCCACGATGAATGATAATCAAAAATTTATAAAAACATATTTTAACTAATAAATATTAATTAAAATCACCGTTATAGCTACTAATATTCATCAATAAACTATTTTTTATAACTTATAATATCATATGATGAATATTAAAGGAATTCGTTAATATTCATCGTCGATGAATGTGTAGCTTCCCTCTTCTCCAGAAAATAGTGCTTCTCTTTAGATCCGGTCTCTCTCTCTCTCTCTCTCTCTATATATATATATATATATATAAATATATATATATATAATATGTATGTATGTATTGTGAATGTATTTTAAAGTATGGACATTTGTTAAGCTATATAATTTGTCAATATTAAATAAGCACACTGCACACTCAAATCAATTAAATGAAAAAAAAAGTATGTCTATTAATTGATAACATATGAAACAAGTATGTTTCACGATCTCACTTTAAATAATTATAATGATAATGATAATGATGATGACCATATATATATATATATATATATATATATATATATTATAAAATAAAAAAAATTCTTATTTTTTAGCCATGTCACATCATCTTTTTACCTTATTCTAAAATTCACCTAACTATACCACATTATCAAATTAATTTTTCCTTAAAAATCTTCATAATTCCTAACACTTTATTAAAGTTTTCAAATTTTTAAATTTCTAACAAACTACTTCCTTCTATCTTGTGAAAGTTTCTAATTCAATTTTGTTAATAGTTTTTAAAATTTATCCATTACATTTAATAAATAATGATTTTTTCATACATAAAAAATAAATTCATGTTCTTACTGATATCTCATACATTGCAATGATCTAATATTATCATTATCAACTACCAAGTTTAGGGAAATTAGTTTTAATAAAATATATAAAATTGATTATTTTCTGTACATTTTAGTATACATTACTGTTGAGTTTCAATAATAAATTTTTCAACAATATTAATATAATTGAAACTTAAAAAACATATGATTAATTTTATTTTTTTAATTACTGTGCATTGCAAGGGCTCAACAAATGTATCAAAACTTAATATAATTTTGCAATTAATAGTTGTTACTTTTGTCATTCACATGGTGACAAGATCGGTGTTACCGTAATAAATGGATAGAGACCCAAATTTCAACTGCTCATAAGGAAATGAGACTACATCATACTTGATGTATCAACTGATGAAAAATAAATACAAGTTCATCCATTATAGTTTAATTTATGTTACTAATCATTATCACAATGATAATTGTATTTTTTAATTAACAACTTTAAACTTACAAATTAATATAATTGTATTTCATAAATGGTCATGCATCGCACGAGCTCAAGCCCTAGTATATATATATGGGA
Source organism: Gnaphalium uliginosum (assembly GCA_963930675.1). Classification (NCBI taxonomy): domain Eukaryota; kingdom Viridiplantae; phylum Streptophyta; class Magnoliopsida; order Asterales; family Asteraceae; genus Gnaphalium; species Gnaphalium uliginosum. Next base: position 43,526,017 of record OZ005685.1, on the reverse strand, counting down.
AAGATCAAGAGGGAAGCTCCAAATTTGAGGAAATGAGGGAAGCAAACCTCAACAACACATTTCCTTATATCTTTTCCAACTCGTATACAATATTCATTTCATCAATTTTCGTCTAAAATTCAAAATTAAAGCATGTAAGTCAATGATTAATCAATCAAAACATTATAAATTTCAAATTGATCAAAGACATTCATACATATCTTCAATTCGTCATAATTCATATTCATCAAATATTAAGAATTTTGGATATAACTTTTGGTTTTATGAAAATTTTAATTCACCAATAAATACAATAAAATTAAATGAATTTTAATATACAAAACTTATAAACAAGTAATTAGTTTAATTATAGTCATCATTCACCATTGAATTTCACAAAATTAAAATTTTCCAGACCATTAACATTCATTTGGAATGCATGTTAATCAAAATTACAATTAATATTCATAAATAATAATTTATGATTAATATTAACTTATATATGTTTTTAAACATTGTTGAACGAGATAACTTATCATTCATCAGTGTATAATAATGTATATGAGTTAACACTCATCGTAAATGAATATTTAAAAATATTAAATTGTAATTTTGATTAACATGTTTTCCAAATGAATATTAACATTCTGGGAGTTTTTTGAGTTATTTACAATTTTACCACCGCGTTGACTTTTGAGTTGACTAGAATGTGTGGCTAGAAATAGCTTCCCTCATTCTCCCATTTTTTTACTTTCCTCTTAATCTCCACCCTATATATATATAAAGTTCACTATAAAGTTATGTCAAAATTTATATACAAACAAATAATACCATCAGAAAATGTAAAGTTTAATACATCTATTTTTAAAAGGTATATCTACGATACTAGATAGATTCATCAGTCTTTGGTGTATTAGTGATTGAATAATAGTAAGAGAGGGTAAAACCACTAAACTAATGATGATAAAATAGTAATATATTTAACTAATCACACAATACTAAATGATGATAAAACAATTTCTTAAACTATATTACTACAATCTAATGATAATAAATGTTGTGTTCTATTATTTTATTAGGAAAAACTCGTTTGAAGGAAAGAAAGGAATAAAAATATGTCATGTGTTATTACAATATTTCAATACTAACCTTCTATTTTTCCTAATAATATATCCCCCTCTTACCTTTCTCATTCACACTCCTCCATCTCCACCACCACCCGCCACCTTCTGCCACTATTAGCCGCTGCCAGCTACCGCTGCCGCTGTTCACCGCAGGCTGCCAGATTCCAGCGATCAATTTTTTTTTATTTAAATGTTTTTTCTTCAATATATGAATATAAAATGCAGTACAATTCATATGAGTTGCAACTAAACTACAGAAGTGTAAAATGCAGTATAATTTACTATAATAATATTTATTACAAAGTGAAAAAATGTAAAATACAGTATCATTGTACATATATGTGAAAAATGCAATAGAAGTAATTGCATTTTGTATTTCAATATATATATATATATATATATATATATATATATATATATATATATATATACATATACATTTTACACCATGCTCTCTATGTCACATCAGTTAACTCCCCCAATACCCTCACCAGCTCTTGACCAAAAGCCCATTCGAAACCCATACCATCCATTCAATCAAATCATGTACTATTGTCATCTTCTTAGTAGATATCAATATCAATAAAATATTAATTACAAAAGTTAAATTCAAAAATCAAAACTGATTTCTTTTTTAATTTAGGTTGTAATCATAAAAAAATTAAACATGTAACCGATTTTATTTTTGTTTCACAGTAGATTTTTAAATATTATCCATAGTTCTTACTTTTTATCAAATTACATAGAATAAACTAATTAATCACTTATGTGTTATCCAATATTCAAATCAGTATAACTTGCCCAAAATATGTATAAATAAAGTAATAAACAGAGGGGAATAATAAACTCTCTTATATCATTTACTCAGTGTTTATTTAAAGTATTCTTTGATTATCATCTTCTAATCTAACCCTTGATATGTTACACTTATGATGCAAGTATTATCAGCATTCCAAGTATTTAAAAGTTAATCATATGTTACCAATAATTCAAAAACTAAATTAAAATTAAGTATTTAACACAATGAGCAAATACTAACTTAGCCTAATTTCCCTCTCGTTTAAACTCTCATCTGCGATATACGAAAATGTGTATTAAAACTTCCATAGCTACCTTCCAATTATTTAAAGTCCAAAAATATGAACAAAACTTATGCAATTATAATCAATATTGAATATTGATTTAAACATATAAATCTTTATCAACTTACATACAAATTTCACCCGAATATATCAAATCGTTATCATCTCCTTATCAACATTCAACTCTTCATCTCTTCAGCCATATTTGTACCTTTAAGTTTATGCAAAACCCACCACCTAAAGTAACAAAGTTTGAACCATAACACAATTCTCAAACAAAAAACACACACACACACACACATAATCTAAACAAAAATAACTGAGAATACAATATCAAGTACATGCACAGACCTAGTGATGGATCCACCAGAAAATCTCTTGATCTATGTGAACAACTTTGCAACCCGAGTGCAAAACCTTCAAAAATGAATATAAACATAACAAATATATGTATTAATGTATAGATTAATTTGTAGAATAGAAGTGAAATACACACACAAAAAATGCTGAAGAGGAGAATGGGTACAGACATAGATACAGAGAGGGAGAGGAACATGACAAATTTACCATTACAAATGTAATGTTGTTGACACAAAAGAAACCGGTGAGTTGTACCTGATGAGAAAGGGTAGAGAATAAAATGTTGAGTAATTGGGTCGGTGCAGAGATCTTGGTGAGTTTGCAAAGGTTAAAAACAGTCACAATTACTTTTGGTAATTGTAGTAGCATAAATATCAATCAATGGTTTCATAGTAAATGTTGAATATAAAATCAATGATTTCAACCTCTATGGCAAAATTGATCTCACAAATTAGTCATTTCATTTCTTAACCCCAACAATATATTTAAGTATTCAACCATGAATCAATCGTTAAGTTTAAGTTAACTAAATAAATAAATATTTAATGATTGGTATAAAATGTTATCGTTAATTCTGATGTGGCAAAAATACTAAGTCAGAGAGAATAAAGAAGTCAGTTGTGGTCATTTTAATTAAGAAGTCATGGGTAGAATTTCAAGGGTGAACAACCCACGTTTCTAGCAGTTAGTTTTTCCTTCTTCCAATAGCTTGTTTTTAAGTATTTCATTATCCATTAGACAAGCACTGTAATTTTTTCAAGAGTAATATAGCACCAGAAAATTTCCAAAAGTTTTGTCTCTGTTTCTTCCATTTTGTTACGTATTTGGGTGTACATTTGTCGATCCTTAAATATCATATTTCAACACTTGGTATCAGAGCCTCTTTTATGCCCAAATACCTACGATCGGAAAGCATGTCAATTGTAACGCAAGGAAAAGAGACCGGTGGTGTACCATACCAGTGTCCCATGTTGACCTCTTCGAATTACACCACTTGGGCAATCCGCATGGAAGCCATACTGGACGCACAAGGGTTCTGGGAATCCGTAGAACCACCGATCGGGACGGAGGTGGACCAGAAGAAGAACAAATCAGCAAAAGCTTTCATTTTTCAAGGGTTACCGGAGGATATTTTACTACAAGTGGCCAAAAAGAGGACAGCAAGAGAAGTGTGGGACTCGTTGAAGACGCATTACCTTGGGGTAGATCGAGTCCAGAAGGCTCGATTACATACACTGAAAAGCGAGTTTGAGGCTCTTCGGATGAAGGATGGGGAAACAATAGACGACTTTACCGGAAAATTGAGCGGTATGGTATCAAAATATAACAACCGTGGGGCAACGCTTGAAGATAGTACTCTGGTGAGAAAGTTACTTGACTCGGTCCCTGACAAATACCTTCAATTGGTAGCGTTAATGGAGCAATACTCTGATTTAGACTCTATGCTGTTTGAGGAGGCCATTGGTAGATTAAAGGCCTACGAGGATCGCCTACGATTTCGTAGCGGAATCAACAACACAGAAAACAATTTACTGCTAACGAAAGGGGACATCACCTCAATGCAGAAAACTTCCAGGGAAGTTCAACTTCAAGTGGAAGAGGTCGTGGCTCCACTCAATATGATCGGGGAGGTCGAAGTGGTGGCTGTGGCAGAGGTCGAGGAAGGGGTGGTCGAGGAGGCCATGGTAGACAACGGGATGCCGGAAGTAACCATCAAAAGCCGAGGGACAAGAAGCATATAAAATGCTTCAACTGTGATAATTATGGCCATTACGCATCCGAATGAAAGGCCCCTAAGGAGATAGGAGAAGAGGCAAATTTAACTCAAACACAAGATGAAGAACCAGCATTGTTGCTTAGTATTTGCGGTGAGAAAACAGAATCCTTGGTACTGTTAAACGAGGAGAAGGTATTTCCTAGTAAAGTCAAAGGCAGAGATGAAACGGGAAAGGATGTATGGTGCAAGTAATCATATGACCGGAACACGAAACTTCTTTGCAGAGCTTGATGAAAACATCACAGGGGAGGTTCGTTTTGGTGACGGTTCTAAAGTTCAGATTGCTGGGAAAGGTTCGATTTTATTGGAGTGCAAAAACGGTGATCAACTGCTCATTTCAGAGGTATATTTTATTCCGGCTTTAAATAGTAACATACTAAGTCTGGGACAGATGACTGAGTTGGGATATAAAGTCGAGATGTTGCACGAGTTTTTGAAGATTCATGATGAAGGTGGTCGGCTGATTATCAAAGTGGAACGGTCGAGAAATTTATTATACAAGATTGCACTCAAAATATCTCAACCCGTCTGTTTAATGGCGAACCTCGATGATGAAGCATGGGTGTGGCATGCAAGGTTGGGTCATGTGAGCTTTCGTGTCATCGAGTCAATGGTTCAAAAGGAGCTGGTGCGTGGTGTCCCAAAATTACGACACCCTACACAAGTCTGTGAGGGGTGTATGGTCGCGAAACAAACGAAACTGCTATTTCCAAAAGAAGCACGGTGGCGTGTAAGAGAACCACTTGAACTTGTTCATGCTGATCTTTGTGGTCCTATTTCACCCTCAACAGTGGCAGGTAACTGTTATTTCATGTTGATCGTTGATGATTACAGCCGTTACATGTGGGTTCTTATGTTGAAATCAAAAGATGAGGCATTCACAAACTTTGCAAGTTTCAAGAACCAGATTGAGAAAGAAACTTCATTAAAATTAAAAGTGCTACGAACTGATCGTGGGGGGAATTCACCTCCAAACTATTTGTTGATTTTTGTGGTCAGGAAGGAATCAAGAGTCAATTAACGGCCCCCCAATTCACCTCAACAAAATGGCGTAGCGGAACGCCGTAATCGAAGCATTCTTGAGACCACAAGGTCACTGTTAAAATCGATGGAAATACCGGACACTTTGTGGGGTGAGGCTGTCCGACATGCTGTGTACATCCTCAATCGAATTCCGACAAAAGGAGTGATAGGTATGACACCGTATGAAGGTTTGAGAGGAACCAAACCGACGTTGGAACATTTAAAGTGTTCGGTTGTGTTGGATATGTGAAGAAGCAAAGAAATCAGATCTCAAAACTCAGCAATCGAAGCACCCCAATAGTGTATTTGGGTGTGGAAGTTGGTAGCAAAGCTTATCGCATGTTTAATCCATGTGAAAAGAAAGTGGTGGTGGCCCGTGATGTTATATTTGATGAAAAAAAGAAATGGGATTGGGCTCAAGTCCAAACCGGAGAGCCCATATCAATTAAAATGTGGGATAGTAATTATTTCAACTCAGGCACGGAAGGAGAAGTCCAAGTAGACAATACCATTGGTGATGAAACTGAGAGTCCTGCTCACCATGTCAACGGTGATTCGCCGTTGACACCTAATGCCGCCTCCTCAATCGTGAATCATGATGTAGATGAGTCATTGGGTTTGAGTAATTCAACAACAAGGTTATAAAATACCTCGCTAGAAACCAGGCAAAGTATAGACTCTTCGACGTTTGATCACACACCGGTCCAAGGTTTTAGAAGCTTGACAGATGTCTATGCTGAAACAGAACCTATGGAACCTAATTTGGATGAATTAATGTTTGTGGGTGATGAACCTACAACATACAAAGAGGCTGCTAATGTTCAGTCATGACAGGAAGCAATGAGAGTAGAATTAAATTCGATCGAAAAGAACCATACTTGGAAGCTCACAAATCTCCCATGAGGTCACAATCCGATCGGACTTAAATGGGTGTTTAAAGTGAAGAGAGATGCTGATGGAAATGTTGTTAAGCACAAATCTCGGTTAGTCGCGAAGGGATACGTTCAACAGAAAGGAATTGATTTTGATGAAGTCTTTGCACCGGTGGCACGATTATAAACGATAAGGTTGCTGTTGGCCATAGCGGCTATGAAAAGATGGTCAGTCCATCACCTTGACGTGAAGTCGGCTTTCTTAAACGGAGAATTGCAGGAAGAAGTATACGTATCTCAACCCGATGGTGTACCGGTTATATAAAGCTCTCTATGGTTTACGTCAAGCACTACGAGCATGGAACGTGCATCTTGATAAAGCAAATAAAGACTTAGGCTTTCAAAGATGTGCACAAGAACAGGCTATATATAAACTTCAATGCGCCAAAAGGATTTTGATAGTTGGTCTTTATGTGGAGACTTAATTGTGACAGGTTCAAGTGAAGATCAAGTGACAAAGTTTAAGAGACAGATGCAACAAGTTTTTGAAATGAGTGACTTGGGGCGCCTAACATACTATTTGGGTATAGAGGTGCGACAATGTGAAAGTGGCATTGAAATAAGTCAAGCTGGGTATGCCAAAAGAATCCTACAATCAGCAGGAATGTGGGACTGTAACTTGACAAAATATCCTATGGAATCGAAATTCAGCTTGTCTAAAGATGTGGAGTGGACACTGGTAAATGCTACTGACTACCGTCGTCTCATCGGTTGTCTACGTTACTTGATTCCCACGAGACCAGATCTAGCTTACTCTGTTGGGATCGTTAGTCGCTACATGCATTTACCAAAAGAGATTCATCTGAAAGCTGTGAAACAGATTCTACGGTACCTAAAGGGAACTTTGCATTATGGCATTGTGTATGGAAAATGAGGTGATGGAAAGCTAGTCAGTTACAATGATAGCAGTCACGGAATGGATCTGGATGATCGGAAGGGAACCACCGAGATGGTGTTTTATCTCTCGGATAACCCAATTACATGGGTGTCACAAAAACAGCAGACTGTGGCTCTATCCTCTTGTGAAGCTGAATTCATGGCAGCGACTTCGGCGGCGTGCCAAGCTGTTTGGTTAAAGAATTTACTAAAGGATCTAACGGGCTGGGATAGCTCGAGTGTGAAGCTATTTGTTGATAATAAATCAGCGATAGCACTAATGAAGAACTCAGTGTTTCCTGGTCGAAGCAAACACATCGATACTAAGTATCATCGTTCGGGAATGTGTTGAGAAAAAGATAATTAGTGTATAGCATGTTAGTGGAGAAGAGCAACGAGCTGATATACTGACCAAAGCATTACCGCGAGTAAAATACATCGAGATGAGAAATCTATTGGGAGTGAAGAATCTTGAAGACAAAGATCAGAATTAAAGGGGGAATATGTTATCGTTAATTCTGATGTGGCAAAAATACTGACTAAGTCAGAGAGAATAAAGAAGTCAGTTGTGGTCATTTTAATTAGGAAGTCATGGGTAGAATTTTAAGGGTGAACAACCTACGTTTCTAGTAGTTAGTTTTTCCTTCTTCCAATAGTTTGTTTTTAAGTATTTCATTATTCATTAGACAAGCACTATAATTTTTTCAAGATTAATATAGCACCAGAAAATTCCCAAAAGTTTTGTCTCTGTTTCTTCCATTTTGTTTCGTATTTGGGTGTACATTTGTCGATCCTTAAATAACATATTTCAACAAAAGATGCAATTAAATATATATGATAAATTCATGACCATGCATATAGTTACAATAAATCAAGTACATGGATCCATTTTCATGTGCATTGAATATATATCATATATATGCAAGTATCAAAGTTAATATGCTAGAAACACAATCTACGCCCTTTGATACATTGTGTTCATTATGTTGTTTCCAAACAATCTTAAGTTATGAATATTGACCGCATAATATTCATCCAACTATATGATGAAAAAAAACTACATAAATATAAAAACAAACATAACAAGATTTTTATTCAAGTCGCTACATTTTGTTCCTTATGTTTAAATGTATTAGTGACTGATAGTACGAATAATTATCAAAACAAGAGTATTCAAACATTGAAACATAACATAGTATGTGCATCGTACGAACTTATACCACTGGTATTTGTGAATGGTGTGAAATTTCTCATTAATATGCAATCACCATTCCAACTAAATCCGCTAAGATAGTAAAAAATAGCTTTGAGTTATATATATATAGCGTACTTGATAATATTTATATATCACCATATTATAATATAAAATTTAAAAAATGGATTTTGTATCAGTTTTTTTTTATTAACGTTAAACAATTGAAGACACTTTATAAAAGTGTGTGTCGCACACACAAATATATATATATGATTATAAAAATTCATTAATATAGAAAAATTGATATTATATGAATTTTGATATTTTTTTAATTAAACGATTAAAGTCATTATTCTTATTCTCAGAGGGTACGTGTGAATAAAAAATGTTAAGTGTATGTTTTACAAATTTACAATTATTACATTCTATAAAATGACATAGTTTCCACTTAAGAGCTTTTTTATCAGTTAAATTATAAAAGTATACACTTATTTTGAAAGAACCCAAAATAATAATATGAACATTTATGCGACATAAGGAGTATTAGTTAAATATAGAGAGTAAGTTAGGGTACTGAAAAAAGTTAATGTAACTCAAAGGATATATTAGTTAAATATAGAGAGTAAGTTAGGGTACTGAAAAAAGTTAATGTAACTCAAAGGATATAAAGTGAATAAAAGATAAAAGTTTCAAGGTGGTTCATGAAAATAAAAATTGTAATGAACAAAAAGTGAAATAGTAAGGATGTTTTATGGCCCAAAAAGGAAGACGGTCATGAGTTACTTTAATATAGCTATCATATATTTATAATTATGTACTGCAATGTATTTGAAGGATTTTGCGTGCCAATGTGGAGTGTTTTCCACCCACATAAGGTATGTTTCAGAACTCTTGAGACAGAATTATGGTCTTTTGAATTTTAGCATCTCTTTGTTGATTTTGTTATATTATGCTTTTAAATCTAATTATGTATGTATCCCTTTGGCCAATTAGACTTTAGACCCAAACACAAATACACAATCTAGCCTATTAAACTTGGACTTATAGTTGCCAAAATTCCAATTAAGTTCGGCCAATGAACACATGAAACTCTAGGTTGATATATACGTTCGCCATGGACTAATAACAAAAGGATAATTTTGAATTAATCCTAGGTAGATATATCCACATTACTTAAGGGTGGGTATTGTCATTTCTATATGGTGGAACAACCTTAATCGATAACTTGAACAACCTTAATCGATAACTTGACCCTCCCTGTACAAGTGTATAAATGACATATTTTACATGCATCATAAATTTAATACCTATTTAAGTGTCTAATACACATCAAAGTTATATTTATATGATATGATTACATTGGATATTAACTTGAATATCCTAACCTATTTTCATTATCCTTTTTACAGAAAAATTTAACACAAAGCAATATAAATGGGAATTAGCTAAAAATGAGTTAATAATGCTCAAAATATAAGGAATGGTATTAAAAATAAGTCACATTTCCTGTTTGCACTACAAAGCTATTATAGAAGTTTCTATCAAGCAAGTCTTTCGTGATCCTAATAGCAAGACGAGGATGGCAATTAGAAATGGGGTCAATATCTTACTATCAAGAATGTGAGGAAAAACTGAAAGGAAGTATATAAGAGAATAACTTTAGAAGTCCCAAAGAAGATAGTGGAGGAAAGATAACTTTTTACAACGTGAAATGGATTATAGGAAGCTCGACAGTAAAAATGATGATAAAAATTGTTGGCACTGTCAACCATCGAGGATAGGATTACACAAAGCATACCACAATAAAATGTGATTTACATGAAAAGTGAGAACTTCAAAGACATATTTTATAGTGATAAACCCCTAAACCCTAAGAAAAAAACCCCAAACTGAATTACTACCTCCCCTGCCAAACACTTCAAAGGGTTTTCAGTTTTCATTTTATCGTAATATGGATTTAGATTCGGTCCGATTTTGAAAATGTACAGTCTGATTTCCAAACGGATTAAGCTTTACACTCATTATAAGAAAACCATATGAGAGTTGATTTTAATGTTCAATTATTATATCTCATTGTCATTCATATATGGTGTTACCTGCATAGAACGATATGAATCTATCACGTTTATTGAAACAATAAGTAGAATAAAGAGAAAACAACAAGAAGATATATCATTGAAACAATAAGTAGAATAAAGAGAAAACAACAAGAAGATATATCACTACTTCCCATCAGTCTGACATTCATATTCTGTAATATAGAACCCTAAAATAAGCAGCCTATTATCATTAGTCCCAATCAATTCTCACTGTGAAAAAACCTACAAAACGGATCCTCAAAATCCTTAGTTCATCCAAGGATTGTAAGATCGAGATACCTTCTCTAGGCATCAGAGACGGAGCAGTGTAGCTCCACCCACCAAGACCAACATCACTACAACAACCGGAAGAGCAACCTCTACTGGTGGAGGAGCAACAACCAGAACTGCAATAACTGGATGAGAAACCTCCATCAATGGTACCTAATGTATCATTGGCTAGTGGAAATTGACATTCAAGAAGGATTCAAGATTTAATCATACCGAGCACTTATAAATAAGTATTATTAAACCTAACTTGTTTATTTTAATAATTTATACATGTGTTTTAATTATCATGATCTCGAGCTCAAGGTTTTATAGTCAATATGATTGTTTATTTGCTTATGTTAAAGTTGTTGATAGTAGTTTTTGATAAAGAGACAAGTTTTTTTTTTTATTTTTTATTTTTATTTTATATGTGCTAAACTCTCTCGACTAAATTTAAATAAAGTACCTACCGTCATCGTCCTACTTATTTAATCACTCTTAAAAGGTAGATCTCATTTTACAATAAACAAGATATATTTAATGAATTTAGAATTTTATAACACACAAAATTAAAAACAGACAAATGATATTCATATTTAGTTACAGTTTCCCGAAAGTGCAAATGTCACAATTGCTAATAAGGTAGCATCGGCATTGAGCTCTATTCAAAAACTAAAGAAATTTTTTATAATAAAAACAAACCGTAATGGATTTCGAAAGAATGAAGTATGAAGAATGATTTGAACATATGCAAGGGATTGATCGATGTCTACTCACATGTCTAAAGTAAGATTTTTCGACTAGTAGTTATTGGGTTTAGTTTTGCTTTCTGCATTTATTTGGAACGATATAACCATGTCTTGATCATGATAATTTTTGTTTCATTGTACATCCATTATCTAAGTTGTATTTAACAGATTTTTTTTTCCCAAGTATGGAAACAAAGTGTTTTCCCAAGGATGAAGATATATTTTTATGGGATTCTACTGAAGAACCGAAACTTGAAAAGATAAGATGAAACTGTTCCATTCAAATGGAGAGCCATGCAGGTGGATCCAGAAATTTAAATTTAAATGAATGTATACAATATACTATTTAATATAAGTAGGTATAAATATCCAATTTTTTAGTTTGGATTTATTTTTGGTTCAGGATTATCTGATACTAATTTGAAGTAGTTCACCCCATTGAACATTCGTTTTTTGTTTTGTTCGGGTTATGGGAATATATTTGTTGTAAAGGTTATATATAATATGCTCTAAAAGGGTTATATAGTGTAAATCTGATACATTTTATGATCGTTTCAATTTTTATGTCCTAAATTATTACAAAAGCTTCTAATAATCAATAAAATTAAAGAAGGCAAAAGAAAAAAAAAATTATTCACTCAACTAGTGTTGTCATTTAATTAAACATATGTTAATATCAACGTTATTACTAGTAGATGATACCATGGGAGAGCATGTCGATTCTAAGACACGAGGACAGATAGTGCATGCCTTCCATCATACGCATTTTCTTAACGTTTCGAAATAGTAACTCTTTTACGAATATAGATGACCATCGATCCTACTTTTGATTCACATAAAGTAGATTAATTACTCTTCTCTTCCTCTATTCAAATACTTCTTAACGAAAGACCATTCAATGTCTTGTTATCGGCTTTTTTCATTTATCTTGCTTTTCTCTCCTACATTGTCTTAAAACTCCTTTTTCGTGATATATATATCTGGTTGACTTATACTGTCAGAATTTAATGTAATTTGATTCAAATATTGTTGTTTTGTTCGCTAGATTCAAACCAAATATTGTTGATTTGAAGAAATGTTTCGCAACATATGGAAGAAACTAATGTAACTACGTACATACACTTGGTATTTTATTTGGACAAGTCATGTGAGAAAACTTCTTTTTAAGTTTTTTAGTCGGGTAAATATGTAATTATGGGATTTAAGAAGGGGTATATGATATTCCGCAAAGAATTTGAGTAAAAAATAGCATCGAATCGCAGTAAAAAGTAAGCAGACCGTCATTGACGTTTACCACCGCACTCGACTAACGCATACCTATAAATAACACACTGAACTCCGTTCCACACCGCATCAAATCCAATTATCATCCATTTGTTGATGTCCCTCTCCAATACCGATTTCAGGTTATCAGTTATACTGATTAGTAATTAGTAATGTAATTTTACGGTCATAATCTTTTTCGATTCTTAATTTCAAAGCATTTTTTTTGTTACGGGATGATTTTGATTTCAACAAATCCTAGGGTATGTGATCAAGATTTCGGTAAGGGCTTCAATTTTTTTGGTGATTACATTTCAGTTATTATGTACTAGTATTTAATAAACTTGTGGTCAGTTATCCATGATTGCTTCCAACGGGTTCTTCCTCTAGGATCTTGCCAATTATCCTTTTGCTAAAGTTATATAATGTGTGTGTTTCTTTATTTATATTTTATTTTATGGAATTAGATGATGACTTTGGTTTCACATTCATGTTTAGCAAGAAAAAACTAAATACTAACGGTGCTTTTGGTCGAGGAATATTTTTGATGGAATTGAAATTCATCAAAGGAATTGGAATTCTAAGGAATGTGAATTCCTTTGAGTGAAGAAATTTGATGAATTCCAAATCAATTGATTCGTGAATCAAACACCTTTATGGAATGAAATTGAGATTCTAATTCCATCGAATTATATTGAAAACTTAAGTTTTCTGGTTATTCTTTTCATTGTTCAATTAAATGCGACCAGTATTCATGTTTCACGAATTATAGGGTGTTTGCATTATAGGCAGTTATACGTGATCATTGGTTGCTCTCACTTGAGGATTCTTAAAGAAAAGTATGATGTAGCATCAGTTGCACATCATGATTGGCCAGATGTGACAGGATCGATTGAACCTTTCGGGTCAATAATTATAGCGATTGAATATTTATAGAAATACCGCGGAATAGTAATCTATAATTAAGAAGTAAAATTAGCTCTGATTCAAGCACCAATTAATAATAAGTAAAAGCGAAGGAATTATCAAAAAGCTTCAATATTATTTCCTTGAATAATACGAATACACTTAAGTATCAGGGTTACAATTTAACCTTGAAGCTTACAAATGACAATTATACAGGCTAGATATTGAGATGCTAAGATTCTGAGATCATTTCTATTGAAGGTAAGGAGCTCTATTTATAGAATTATAGAGCTCCAATTACATGCTACAGTAATTAATGCAAAGAACCTTTCTATCTAATCCTCCTATCGTCTTGAGCCATGCTCTGTTTTACTGAGCGCTTTTGCTTTTGCAGAGAAGACTTTTGATTGACCCACTTGGTTAAAAAGATGCTCTAATCATAAACAGTAGAAACTACACGGGCAGTATAAACTTCTGAAGAACAGTAGAAACTTCCGAGAACAGTATAAACTCAACCAGTAGTAAGTTATAAACAGTATTAACTTTGTACTGGCAGTAGAAACTTCACCCGGCAGCACTAACTTTGTTCTAACAGTACTAACTCAATCTTTTCTACCAGTAGTAACTGTTTCTACTGGTAGTGTAAAACCCGGTAGCAGTAGTAACTTTTGAACCAACAGTAGAAACTCCTCTTCACCAGTAGTAACTCGCAGTTGTAGTCTAACCAGCAGTGTTAATCTTCGATCAAGTTCTCTAGCCATCTTTAGACCCAACAAGATGAATGGCCTGACTTACTTCCCTTTTTGATCAATGTAGGTCCGTTTGTTTTTTTTTCTTGTTATGTTCTAAATAAATGCGTTGTCTGTCTTCTGTACTGTCTGGATATATGATGTCTATTCTGAGTAAGTCGTATGTAATTAATCGTTGTTTATTTTATGTGTTAAACATCTTAATAGCATAAAACAAAAAACAAAAAAACAAAAAAAAAAAAACAACCCTAATTGACTGAATAAATAAAGCCTTTTTAGTATTCATTCATTAAGTCAAAAACAAACGGAGCCTTAATTAATGATCAAAATAATACAAAAGTATGTTTTCTCAGACTTGGTTGTAGAGAAACTTCAGTTTCGTACTGTTGACTTTTCACTTGTATCATGTAACTCTTGATAGATTTTGTCTTAGGTAAGTTTTCTTAAGAAAGTCTGTTTCTGATTGACAAACAATGATGCCATTGTTACAGAGTTTTTTAAAATTAGTTCATTTTTAACATACTGCGGCTTTTCATGTTGGTGGAACTTATTATCTTTTGCAATGCATTCAGTATAATTTCTTAAAATGTCCGGTGAACGGAACTCTTACATGGTTGGAATCCTGCTTTATGCGGATTCAGATGATTAATTGGTGCCCACACCAATACTAGTTTTGTTCCCGTGCTTCACTTTAGATCATGTTATAAGCTTTATAATAAAGACTATACAAACGTTGAATATACAAACGTTAGAGGAAGATTCTTTCATGTACTGTTACTGTTACTATATATAAGAAAAAGATGAAACATGCTGTTTCTTCGTATGTAGTATAGACTGTAAATTGGATCCAAATTTCTATTTATGTGAGGCTCAATGATGCAGATCTATGATAGTCCGTTGCGAACAAAGGCTCTTTCGATAGTCTATTCTTGTACATTCATACTGGGAGTTATGAGTGGCATGTACAAGGTACTTTTGTGCCATTACATGAATCTTAGGTGGTCAAATTGACCTCTTCTTTTCTTTTATTACTGAAATGTGCAGTTACTTATCATTCTTTCTTTCCATCATTAGGCTTGAAAGTGCTTGAGCCAGTTTGTTCAAAACTTCCCAAGCCTGACAGAAAAGTCAATGCAAGGGTAAGTTTGCTTTATTTCCCTACTATATCCCTGTTTGTTGATCTTTTCTGCTGCTGTATATAAGACTTGAACTACTGTTTTTTTAAGACGTTCTGTTTTCATTGTGGCAGACATTTGTGTCATCTTTTGATATAAATGATCGATCTTCAATTGAAAAACTGTATGATGAATATGAGGGTAGATATGATTCTGATGGTTTTAGAGACAAGCTTCTGGTCCTTCATTATTCAAGTATGAAGTTGTCTTGCTTGGTCGTGGTTTCAAAGACTTTTGCCGTTTTACCAAAAGTTTATAAATAACTTGTGCTGGATTTTAACCTTTCTCCCTTTGGGTTCTGCAGTTGTCCGAATTCATATTAATGATTGTTGGTAGTAAATTTTTTGTGAAGGTAAGCCCTAAAGTTTTATCACTTTATGTATTGTAAGATGTTAGTACTACCTTATAAGCCCTGCTCATCCAAATAAATAATTTCAGGCTTTTGGAAATAGTCTCCAAGACCTGGTCTACTATTCAATGTTTTTATGCTGACCACCGAATAACGTACAGGTAAGTTACGTATTGTTTATTCTTCAACTATTATATCATTAATTTTTGTCCTGCTGTTACTTTCACTGTTAGTAATGTGCACTTTCTGTTTTACTCTGTTTTTTCTAAGATTATCTTACTATTCAATTGTTTTTTTTGTATGATGTCTTTCTCTTTAAATTTGGATTAGTTATATGAGTTTGGTGCCACGTTATTCACCTCAAGTTTTAAAAACTAAATTATAATTGTACTTTTTTTAGTGATTTGTTCCACATTGTTACTGTTGTTAGATTCAACCAGCTTTTACTGGGCTGCGTTTCTTCTAAAACGGTTTATTTAGAAACATTGTGAGGAGGATGAGGATGGTTTTGAACATCCCGATGTTTCAAATGAGGAAAAGGAGATTCTTTTGTTGAATCTCTCCAAGTTTCTCCCAAGTTCTCTTCCTATATATTTCCTTCATGGTTTGCAGATCAACTTGTAGTACTATGGGTTTTTATATTCCAAGGCGACGTCGTATCTGGTTTATTGCAAGTTTTCCGGTTATAAGCCTTGTTTTTTCACTTCTAAAGGGTATAAAAATTTAATGCACACATGCTATTGTAGACGAATGGTTGCAATATAAGACTCATTCCTGTACTATATATATGAAAAAGATGAAATTGGCTGCTGCATCATATGTAGTAGTAGCTTGTAAAGTGATCTAAATTTTCATGTATGTGATGCTCACTAATGCAGATGTATGATAATCCGCTGCACATAAAGGCTATTTGAATAGTCTATTCTTGTCAGTCCATGCTGGGGTTTTGAGTGATGTGGTCAAGGAACTTTTTGTGTCGCTAAAATATTAGATGCCGGTGGTAAAATTGATCTTTTATTTGTTTAATGTGACGAAAAGTATAAAATTACTTCATTGGCATCATGTTGATAATTAAGATAGAAACAAGAGCATTAATGTCGCCATTGGTCATAGCTTGGATGGTTGAATTCTCCCCCACACTTACGAATCCTGTGCAATCTGAAGATCCAGATGACTGGAGCATCGGAATGGAGGTTTTTTAGTCTAAACATATTGATATCTTTTAATAAATTCTACTGGAAGGTGCAATCATTTATCATCTTTTATTTCTATCACCAGGCTTCAAAGTGCCTGAGCTAGTTTGTTCAGCACTTTCCAAGTCTCTGGCAGAAAGTCTGTTGATGGTTATGTTTACTTTATTTCCTTATTTCCTCATATCCTTGTTTCTTCTTGATCATTTTTGCAATTATATATAGGACTTAAAATACTGTTTTTTCCAGAGGTCCTGGTTCCATTGTAGCAAACATTTGTGTCATCTCTTAGTGTATATCAATGATCTTCAATTGAAGGACTGGAAGGTGCATATGACGAGAGATATGGTTCAGACACAAACCTCGAGTCCATCATCCAAGTATGGTTTAAAAAATTGTGCTGCTTTTACCCAATGTTAAATAAATAACTTGTGCTGGATTGTAACCTTTTGCCTTTGGGGTTCTGCAGTTGTTTGAGTTTCTATGAACAATTGTTGGTAGTAAAATTTTGTGAAGGTAAGCTCTATAGTTTTTCGTATGGTATGATTGTTAATCCTACCATATGAGCTTCTTGCTTGAATATTTATTCTCAAGGCTTTTGGAAATACTATTCATTTGCTTTTATGCAGACCACGGAAGTACGGAACAACAGAAAAGTGTATTTGTAGTAATGTTGTAACCCCCTTAATATGTTTGCTTAACTGCAGCTAATTCTAATTTCCTTTAGTGGAATATAGTAAATATATGGATTTTGTGATATGTTTCCTTACATTTATCTGTTTGACTCTTTTGATTATAGTTTACCATTGTTGATATTTATTTCGAACATAAGCAATTTTAGCAGATGCGAGAGGCTACTTTTATGCGTTTCCCTCTGATTCAGATCAATTGCTTGGAGTTGAGGTTAGTACTGTCTTTGTAGACCTACCGAACACTATACTTGTATAGTACAATTGGTATCAGTTTTATACTTTAGTTTATTTTCAGGTTCCCGGGCCTGCTGGAGTCAATGTGGGGAACCTCTTGGATCAAATTTGGACTGAAAACATGACAGCATGTAAAGTTTTGTTAATTACATGGAGTAACTTCTTTCATATCATTAACATTTTGAGTGTGGTGTATTGTTGTGCAGGTGTACATGAGTTCCCTTTCGTTATGCCCTTCTGTTTTCATCAGCTGCTAAGTGGTAACTATCAAGGTTATTCATGTATCGTGTTTCATATGTGTTCTTAGGGACAATATTCATATCTATGTTTCTTTCATATATGTACAGATTATCCAAGGTGCAGCGTTATCGATCATTTCCTGTATCACTATCAAAATACAAAGTAAATTAGTTTTGACTTGCAAGTCATTTTACTTATTTGTCATGAGTTGCTTTTTGGTACATCATGTGACTTTTCACGGCGTCAGCAGCAACCTGCAGCCGCAGATGGTTTTGTTGCTGGTTCAAGGTGGATATTATATAGTAGTACCATAATAATTTCATTTAAAATACTGATCATTTTAGAGACGGCTAATCTTTCTCCGTATGAGAGACCATGTTGCTGCTCTTGTTAGGCGAATGCAACTTTTTGGTTGGCGGACTCCTCACATACTTCACATATTGCTAGGCCCAAGAGCATTTGGTGAGCTCGTTACTTCTTATATTTGCATTAATTGTATAATAGAATCTAAAACCATGCTAAATGAGTTTGGTATTATACAAACAAAAACCTCTTTATGGATATTACTGTTGTGTTTTTATTTACTTTTCCATGAGTGAGCCACAGGTAGAACAATTATCAACTTGCTCATGACACTATTCCTGTTGAAGGACACTAATACCTTGCATTAGGTTATGGCAGAATGGACCAAGCAGCAAGGAAGGTTTCTTCGTACCGTGTAACACCCCAAAATTTGAAGTAATATTATAATATATGTATATGTTTTAATTTACCAGTTGTTGTATAAATTACATGTACTATAAGTAGTTGTGAAGTATTTAAATTACCTAAATAATAAGTCGGGAGTAATCAATTTAGTGATGTACTTTAAAGTGACTGGAACTAGAGGGACCGGGGGTGTAAATACCCAATTAAAACACTAAATACATAAATATACATACATACATGTACGTACATATGGAACAAACACACAGAAACTTCCAGGGAGAGCGAGAGAACACGGGAGAGAAAGAGAGATCAAGAAATTAGCCCTCAATCAACAAATTAAACACAAAGGAAGTTGAATTCAAGTGTGATTGTTCATCCCTAACCTAAAGTAAGTAAGTATTCTTGATAATTTAACCTAAAAATGGGTTCTTGATGGGGTTTGAGGGTATGATCATGTATAAAACGAAATTAAGGTGGATTATGATTGATTAGTGATGTATTAGTATGAGAATCATTGTTGTTAACCTCAATTCAATCCAAAAGTTGATGAATTGAATTAGGGTTATAGTGATTAAAGTGGGTTTTGGTCCAAAATTCTTATAAATTGTTGTAATAGAGTTGTTATAAGCAAGTTTATTAGAATTAAGTGTTTAATTCAAAAGAAAGTTTTGTTAAAAGCTTAATAATCTATGGAGTCATGGAAAAATATGAATTAGTAGTAGTTTGAAGGACTTTGATGTTGAATTTGTTGTAGTGGAGTTGATGAGCAATCTAAATTAAAGATGTTAAATTATTCAAATGCTTCTAATTACCTTAAAATGTTGTAAAAATGATGATTTAAGGTAGTAAGATGTTGTAACACCCCAAAATCTGAAGTAATATTATAATATATGTAAATGTTTTAATTTATAAGTTGTTCTATAAATTACGTGTACTATACGTAGTTGTGAAGTATTTAAATTACCTAAATAATAAGTGGGGAATAACCAAATAAATGATGTATGTTAAAGTGACTGGAGCTAGAGGGACTAGAGGTGTAAATATACAATTAAAACCTAAATAAATAACCATATACACTCATACATACGAATATATCAAATTAGAAGCCAGAGACTTCTAGAGAGAGGAAGAATACGCAGGGGAGAAGGAGAGAAGGGAGAGAAATCAACGGGAAACATCAAATTGAACTCGAGGAAGTCAAATTCAAGTAGTAATTCCTATCCTTAACCTAAAGTAAGTATATGTTCTTGATTATCTTAACCTAACTTTAAAGGAATATGATTAATTGGGGGTTTTGAGTATGATTTGAATGAATTGATAGGTGGGTTATGCTCAAATGATGTTAAGGAAGTTTAGTAATCATAGTTATCGATTCAAAGTCGAATTAAAAGATGAAATTAGTTAATTATCATTTATAACTAAAGAGGATTTTGATGAATTCTTGCAATTTGAGGGTAGTTTACCCTATGGTTAGTCTAAATGAGTTCAATTGATACTCCTAATGATGTTTAAAGTAATGGAAAGAGTAGTTAAGCCATAAATTGAATTATGCTTAAAATTGGTAAGGGTGTTCGGTTTGACTTTGAAGGTCAAATTGATCATACGGAGTTAAAAATGGTAAAAGAAATAAGAAAAGTTATAAATGATGTTATTTGATCATTAGTATGTTAGTTGGAATATAGGTGGTGGATATATTCCAATTTCGGGTCGTTGGGTAATTTGGGCGAAAAGTGGAAATAAAGTGTTTTAGCCAACTTTGAGCGGCTGTGACTTTTTGTGTATAATGTTTTAGAAAATTCTGAAAATAGGGAATGAAAGTATGGTCGAAGACCTTTAATTCGATATAAAGTTTGCTGAAAATGGATATGTCTAGGTCTCAAAAATGCGTTGTAAAATAGCTACTTGGTGTTGTTTGCTGAGAACTCAGCAATGCAAAATGACTTTTCGCTATTCTCAAATGATTATAACTTGGTACCTGTTATGTATTCT
This sequence comes from Gnaphalium uliginosum, assembly GCA_963930675.1. Taxonomy (NCBI): domain Eukaryota; kingdom Viridiplantae; phylum Streptophyta; class Magnoliopsida; order Asterales; family Asteraceae; genus Gnaphalium; species Gnaphalium uliginosum. The sequence goes on along the minus strand of OZ005685.1, from coordinate 43,505,077 downwards.
GAAAAGATAAAAGTTATACATTGAAGTATGCTATAATACCTTCGTAATGATATAAGTTATATTCATTTTGGAAAGGTTTAGAAGGTCCAAAAATGGTGTCTAGAGTTGGAGCTGCGATAAAATGTCTAAATTAGAGTCAAAGTTGTAATTAATATAAAGTAATCGATAACATGAGTATCTCCATATATGTGAATGTTTATATGATGTGTTATGATTGTTTAGGTGCTAAAGGAAGTGGTGTTTTTATGTATCTCATGCTTTCGGGTAATCGACATAAAGGTGAGTATATGAAGATTAATTGGGTAATGATTGTGTAATTCCGGATTGCTTCCGAGCAAGAGGTTTACATAATCAAGTGGGGTATTGCTTGTATCTTATCTTGTTTCTAATTGTTGATGAATTATGTGAAATAAGCAAATATGTAGAGATTAGCTAACTTTGTTAGCATAGTGTTGTTGTTGAATATATGCATAGCACATTATGTTGTTTTAGCATGCATATCGTCGTGGTATGGTGCTAAGTGATAATTGGCCGCGGATCCGCATAGTGAAAGAATAATCTCTACAATTGCCCAGTGGTTAATTGCTTAAATGCTACTTGCTCAGTTGTTGTGATTCAGTTGTTATTGTTGATTTTAGATGTTATGGTGGTTCAGATGTTGCTTGCTACTTCTTGTTGTGAATTACTCATTTAATTGCTCGTATGCTCACTAAGTGTAATGCTTACCCGTTCAGTTGTTTAATGTTGTAGGTGCTTATGGGTCAAATGTTAAATGGTGAATCTAGAGGTGGCAAGGGATTATGCTAAATGAGCGTGGATTTCACTTACAAAGAGGTTTGACAAGTGTGTTTTTAAATTGCCGAGTTGCTATTACCTTGTTGTAAATCGCCCAAGTCATTATTTGGTTCAAAGCTAAAAATGGGTCGTTTTGGTCTGAGGGTCAAAATGGGTCACTTTGGTAAAATAGACGAAATAATGGTTTAGATAGTTTGATTATGTATTTGAGTTGAAATATGTTGGCACAATCCCGGAAATAGTAAAATGTGTTATTTGGTGTTGTTGCAAGAACATGTATAAAAGTGTCAAAATGGTCATATTTTGATGACACGTCCAAATCCTTCGTTAATGCGAAATTTAAAAAAGTGTAAAAAGGGAAACCTTCATTTTTATATAGTGGATGTGTCTGCAAAATTTCAGGTCTTAACTCTAAACGAGTCAAAAGTTATGCGCATTTGAATTTGGATCAAAAACCTGGGAATTCTGCTCAGGAAGAACTACCCGGGGGTACCCTTAGTACCAGGTGGGTACTATTATTACCCGGTGGGTACTATTAGTACCAGGGGGTATGGCAGACTCAAAACAGAAGATTTGGGTAAGATGTTTTACCCGGCGGGTACCCTATCTACCCGGTGGGTACTCTAACAACCCGGAGGGTACTCCAACTACCCGGTGGGTAAAAAAAAATAAAAAATTTGGGCGTTTCACGTGTATAAATAGAAGTTAACTTATAATGACAAATTGAGAAGAGTAATTTGATATATATAAAGTAGTGAATCAAGTGGTTAAACACTTGAGTTGATTTTGATCATGAAAAGTGTGGTCATGTTTAGTTTTACTAAAAGTCAAACTGGTCAACCCAAAGGCGTGATGGGTTGATGAAGATGATTAGTTGATTATGATGGTTGTTAGATGTTAAATATGTTTCTATATTATTGTGTTATGTGATAGGTGATTCAAAGATGTGGCATTTATTATTGATCGTTGGATTGCTTAATTGCCTAAAATGCCAAGGTGAGTAATATGGGGGTTATTTGGGTAATGGTTGTGTGTTCCGGATTGCATACGTACAAGAGGTCACATGATCGAGTGGAGTTGTTTATTATATACTTATATGTTATTTGTTATTGATTTGGCATTGTAGAGATTTACTAACTTATGTTAGCCAAGTTGTTGCACATTGTGCTTGCTGTTGCACTTGTGCTAGTTGTTCAAGTTGTTGCACATTGTGCTTGTTGTTGCACTTGTGCTAGTTGTCCAAGTTGTTCAACTTGTTGCACATTGTGCTCGTTGTTGCACCTTGTGCTAGTTGTTGCAATTGTGGCACGTTGTGCCTATTGACAGTTGACAGCGGATCCGCTCAATGGTGATAATCTCTACAATTGCCCAGTGGTTAAGTGTTTAGTTGTTACTTGCACAGTTGTTTTGATTCAGTTGTTATTGTGGTTTAATTGTTGTCAGCTACTTGTTGTTGTGTATTAATTGCCCGTATGCTCACTAAGCTTAAAGTTTACCCGTTCAGTTGTTTATTGTTGTAGGTGCGAGTGGTTCGGTTGAACCAAGTGGACAGAGGGTGGGTAAAGAGGTTGCAATGGGAAAGCGTGGATTGAAGCTTGCTATGTACGGTTTGGCAAGTTTTCCTTTCTTTTAAATTGTCGCCTTGATTACCATGTTGTGTAAACCGCCCGGTTGTATTCTGATAAAACACGTAGTTAAATGTTGCGGTGTCAAAACGAGTAGTGGTCATAGTTGAAAAATTGTAAGTTTGGTTAGTTGTGAAAGCGTGTGGTTTTGGTAATGAAATTGGTGGAAATGTGATCAAAATGCCAAATGTTGAATTTTGATTGATTGTGGTAAATGGCACCTGCGAGTCTTTATGATTTTGAACGTGGGATAGTGGATATGTTGTTGGTTTAGAAGTCCAATAGCTCAAATTGTCGTCGATTTTCCAAACGGGTCAAAATGGGTCTCCCAACGGGTCGTTACGTTAAAACTAAAAATGATAGTTTGGACAACTTTAATGTGTGTCACTATATTAAGATATGCAAGTGAACTTGTTGGAAGGTAATTGGAATGATTGAGTCAAAATGTTTGCAAGTTTGTTTCTCAAGAGTGCCCAAATGGTCACTTTTCGAATTTAAGTTCAAAACCGTCATTAGTATGAATTTTAGAAAAGTTCCAAGTGGGAAACCTCCGTTATGTCATATGAAATGTACTTGCAAAATTTGGTGGATTGATTGTTAACGAGTCAAAAGTTATGCGCGTTTGAATTTGGGTCAAAAATTTGAGTTTTGCTGATTTTCGGATCCAAGCACAAGTACGCGATCCCAGAGATTTTCTAGGATCGCGTAAATACAAAGGGAACTTTCTGAAACGATTTCATGTACAAGTACGCGATCGTAGAGATGTTCTAGGATCGCGTAACAGTGAAGGAAAGGTAAAAAAAAAAAAAATTAGGCGTTTCATACCACTAGGCTAAAGTTACTTTGGATGGTGCAGCTAGTCTCAAATTTGAGGTGTAACTTATCGATCATATAGAAATTGAAATAATTTAACCAATTAAACTTGCTCCGCTTATATTTTATATTTTATATTTTTATTATTTGTACTTTTCTAGCTAATTAATTATTATTTTATTTAGTTTTACTAAAAATATCTTTGCCACTGATAATATTCTGCCACCCATGAAAGCCTAAACTCCAAATACATGAAAGCCCAATGCAACCTCACCCATACTCAAACACAGAAACACCTGATGTTGGGTCTGAAGATGGCTATGTGTTAAAATGAGAATTACAACTGCTGGTCAGATTACAACTGCTGAGTTACTACTGCTTGAAGAAGAGTTTCTACTGCTAGTAGAAAAGTTAATACTGCCCGGTTTAGTGCTACCAGTACAAAGTTAATACTGTCGGGTTTAGTGCTACCGGTACAAAGTTAATACTGCCGGGTTTAGTTACTACTGCCAGTACTAAGTTACTACTGTCAGGTAGAGTTTCTACTGTTTATAAGATACTACTACCTGCCTGATCAAAGAGTTACTACTGCTAGACCAAGACTTGAAATTAGTACTGCCACTTGGATTACTACTGTTCTTGTGTGTTAGTACTGCCCGTATATCTTTCAGAGTTTCTACTGTTTATGAACGAAACATCTATGCTACCTAGTGGGTCTGACCGGATACCTGCTCTGCAAAAAGCAAAAGCGCAGTAAAGTATAGTTTGGCTCAAGACGATAAAGCACGATTGGATAGAAGGTTCCCTATGCATTAATTACAATATCGTGTAACAGGAGCTCTATATTGTCTATAAATAGAGCTCCTTACCTTAGAATAAAAATAAGAAAAACAAGACATCGAGTTAGACTAGAACAGAACATCGAGTAAAAGATCATGTATGTAAAAGAATAGCTTAGCTTCAAGGTTCATTGTAACCCTTATACATCTGTGTATTCGTATCATTCAAGTAATAATATTGGAGCTTTTGATATTCAATCTCTTGAGTTCTTTCATTGTTTTATTTAAGGATTGAACAATTGATTAAACTTCTAATTTATAGAGTACTATTTCGCGGTTTCTCTATAAATATTCATTGCTATATATTGATTAAGATTAAATCGATCCTGTCAATTGGTATTAGAACTCTGTTGGTAGCTTTGAATTCAAGAAGTTGAAAAATCACTGTTCCATTGCTTTTTCTTAAAAACTGAATAAATGCTGTTTGATTACTATTTGAATCAATTTTTTTAAGTCTTTAAATTGTTTCAAACTTTATAAAAATGACTTCAGAAACCAGTGATGCAATCCAGGCCACAAGAATTCCCATGTTCAAACCTAATGAGTATGATATGTAAAAAATCAGGATTAAGCAATACATACTTCTTACTGATTATACCATGTGGGAAGTCATTGAAAGTGGACCTAAGTATGCTGTTGATAGTGATGGTGTCAAGCTTCCTAGAGCACCACCAACATCTGAGGCAAAAAGAAAAGAAAGATCAACAGAAATGAGATCTCTAAGTACTCTATTAATTACTATTCCCAATAAGTACCAGAGAAAGTTTGAAAAATATGATGATGCTCAAGAACTTTGGGAAGCTATTGCTAAACGTTTTGGGGGAAATGAAAGCACAAAGAAAACTCAAAGGTCTATGTTAAAACGACAATTTGAAAATTTTATGGGTGTTAAATCTGAAACTTTAACACAAACTTTTGACAGATTTTCAAAATTAGTTGGAGACCTAGAAAACCATAATGTTAAAATAGATAAATATGATTTGAACCAAAAGTTTTTAAAGTCCTTAGGTGAAGAATGGACTATATACACTATATCTTTAAGACAAAGTAGTAATCTTGATGAGAAGGAATTGGATGATCTGTATAATAACTTAAGGTCATTTGAATCAGAGGTTGAAAGCAAGAAGCAAACCACTGCATTCACTAACAATGTTACTTTTGTGTTCATGGGAGGACAACCAACTGATAACGCAAATCAATATGGAGCTACTTCTACAAGTTATGGGACATCCTCTAAGGATAAGCCTAATGACTGTTTTATAAGCTTTCTATGCTAGTCACGTGAATTCTTCACTGACTAATGGAGAGTTGGAGCAAGTAGATCCTGATAATTTAAAAGAAATGGACTTAAAGCGGCAAATGGCCATGATAACCTTAAGGGCAAAAAGATTTATGCAAAGGACTAGAAGGAGCAACTTTGCATACAAGAGAGAAGATGGAGCAGAGTTTGATAAAAGTAAAGTAGAATGCTTTAACTGTCATAAGCAAGGTCATTTTGCAAGGGAGTGCTGGAGTACAGGAAGAACATAAGGGAACAACCAGAGATCTGGTAGTTTTAATGGAATTCAAAACAGAAGCATTTCAATTCAAAACAACTCAAACTCAACTGCACTGGTGTCATAAGATGGAATGGGATTTGACTGAAGTAATCAAGCAGAACAGGAGATGCAGAACCAAGCACTAATGGCAATTGCTGAATCAGAATCTACTTCTGAGATTCCTTATGAGGTACAAAATAAATTTTGTTCTTCTATTTGTAAGAAAACTGTCAAACAATATAGGGACCATAATATTAAAATTTGTGAGGAGTTAAAGAAGTGGGATATTAGAAGCAGAGCAACCACTACTACCATAGAGAATCTAGAAAAACAGATTAAATCATATCAAAAGAATGAAACACGTTATGATTTTGATCTTAAATATGCTAGATGGGAGAGAGACTGTTTACAAGATAAAGTAGATGAGCTAAATAAAAAGGTTTTAGAAGTTATAAATGAAAGAGATAGCATTAAATTGAAGACAAGTGATCTAGATAATGCATCTGTCAAACTTCAAAATATAATAAAGGCTCAAATACATGACAAGCTTAAAACAGAATTAGGATACTCCAATGTTCCACCACCTTATAACAACAACTATTTTCAAAAGTCTGAAAAAGACTCAAGTGCCTTAAAACAGGAAGTTCCAGTTGTAGTTACTAAGGTGGATCCAATTAAAATCTTAGAGGTAAATGATAAGAAAGAAGAAGTTGCTGAGATAGTGAAAGTTGTTGAGAAGTTGGAAACTGATGAGAATCTGGATAAAGATGGGATAGCTTCTAAACTTAATAGGAATAAGCTAACAAAGGGTAAAAAGATGTTTCAAGAGAAAGCTAAGATGAACTTGAATCCAAAACCACCATAGTTAACAAATCTAGGAATGGTCTAGGCTATGTTAAAAAGTATGGTCTAGGTTATGTGAAGCCAGTTAGTCAAACTGTAAAGAAATCTGTTAATACTAAATTTGTTTTACACAATTGTGCTAACTATAAATACAGAGCAAGCTTTTCTTCACCACAAAGTTTTTCTAAACCAAACCTAAGAGGCAATCAAAGAAACTGGAACCAAATGATTTCACAGAAATTGGGATAAAATTTCTCAATGGTAAAAGAAAAGACATGTTTTACCAGTGGAAGATTTAATCATCTTCAACATGACTATTTTTATAATCCCAAAAACACTCAAAGGATTATAACACCAGCATGGACAACATCTAACAGAGTTAACAAGTCAAACTTTCAATCTAGGATTAACTCTGTCAGTGCTGCAAAAAGGTTGAAAGCTAAAACAAACTTAACAAACAGTAGTAAAACAAGACAAACACCAGTAAAAGTTAAAGCTGATAAGCAAGTTAATGCTGCTAAAACAATTAATATTGTTTCATCAGTTAGTACTGCTAAGTCAGTTAATACTGCCTTATCAGTTAATACTATGAAATTAGTTAATATTGCAAAGCACATTAATACTACCAAACATTCTAATACTACTAATCATGTAACTACTGCTACAACAAAAGCTGTTTCAAACATAAGTTGGATTTGGAGACCTGTTTTTTCTATAGACTTAAAAGTAACCAATACCAACTGTGCATCAAAGATCTTCAAGAAAATTGATTACTTTGATGCACATGGGAAACCCATAACCATTCTGGTTTGGGTTCCCAAGAGAAATTAATTCTCTTCTTTTCTGAATTGTGCAGGGCAAGTCCAAAAGAAATCTATGGCATATTGACAGTGGATGCTCAAGGCACATGACAGGTGATAGATCAAAGCTACAGGATTTCAAGTCATGTGATGGTGGATATGTAGCATTTGGAGGAAATTCTAAAGGAGGAAGAATCACAGGAAAAGGTATGGTAAAGAGTGACAAGTTGAACTTTAATGATGTCTATTTTGTTTAAGAGCTCAAATATAATTTGCTAAGGGTGAGTTAAATCACTGATAAAAGGAACCCAGTTCTTTTTACTAACACATAGTGCTTTATACTTTCTAATGATTTTAAACTTGATGAAAGCACAATTTTACTCAGAACTCCAAGAAAGGATAATGTCTACTGTTGTGATTTAGCAAATCTGAATCCTCAACAAAATATAAATTGTCTCTTATCAAAAGCATCTCTTGGTGAGTCTGATCTTTGGCATAGAAGGATGTGTCACATGAACTACAAAACCATAAATAAACTTGTTAAAAACAAATTGGTAAGGGGTTTACCTGAGAAAATGTATTCATATGATGATCACTATGTTGCCTGTCAAAAGGGCAAGCAACATAAGACTTCTTTTAAGTCCAAAATTGTGAATTTAAACTGCACACCTTTACAGATGTTACATATGGATCTTTTTGATCCAACCAATGTAATGACAATAGGCAAGAAACAGTATTGTCTGGTGATCACTGATGACTTTAGCAGATTTAGTTGGGTATTCTTTCTTAGAACTAAAGATGAAACTAGTGAAACACTAAGATCATTCATCATTAAAATAGAAAACCAAACTAATTAGAATGTTAGAATCATCAGGAGTGATAATGAAACTGAGTTTAAGAACCAAGACATGAACAGTTTCTGCTCCTATTACTCCACAACAAAATAGAGTAGCAGAAATGAAAAATAGGACATTAATTGAGGCCGCTCGAACTATGTTAACTGATTCTAAGTTGCCAATGACCTTTTGGGCAGAAGCTATTAGTACTGCCTGCTATGTTCAAAACAAAGTATCTGTAGTTAAGCCTCATAACAAGACCCCATATGAACTTTTCTTTAACTGAAATCTTTTGATTAGTTTTTTAAAATCATTTGGGTGTCCTTGTACTATCTTGAATACCAAAGACCACCTAGGAAAGTTTGATAGTAAGGTTGATGAAGGTATCTTTGTTGGATACTCAACACAAAGCAAAGCATATAGAGTATTCAATCAAAAAAGCAGGATAGTTGAAGAAACCATGAATGTGACCTTCAATGACCATACTGTTAATACTGTTGGAAAGGGTCCAGAATGGTTGTTTGATATCGATGCACTAACAAAATCTTTTAGACATATGTTTGAGTCATCAAGTGCATGTATGAGTAAAACAGCAGCAGCAGACAAGAAAGATGATAGCACTGAATATGTTCTCTTTCCTATTTGGTCTGCTAATCCACCATAGGAAATTCAACCATCTCCACAGCAAGATTCACAATTATCAACTCACGGTGAAGAGACTGAAGAAGTATCTGCAGCAAATGATACTGTAGAAGATAATGAGAGCTGCTTCAAAGTTGCAGAAGATACTGCAGAAAATGAAATGGTTTCTGAACCAAACATGTCTCCAAATAAAGAAGGGAATGACGATGAAGGAAGTTCTGATATGAATCACACCAACCTAGATTCTCACATTCCTGTAATATTTCAACCATCTGTAAGGGTTCAACTTAATCATCCTCTAGAGAATGTTATTGGGGATGTAGGATCTTCAATGCAAACTAGAGGGAAGACAGTTGTTCATCAAGATTCAGAAAGTGAAAGCTTTATGAGTGAATGTTTGTTTGTTGCATTTCTCTCTCAAATGGAACCCAAGAAGATAATAGAAGCACTAAAAGATTCAAGTTGGGTTGAGGCCATGCAGGAGGAGTTACTTCAGTTTAAGATTCAGGAGGTATGGACATTAATGGATCTTCCTAAAGGAAAAAGACCTATTGACACTAAATGAGTTTTTAGGAATAAAAGGGATGAAAGAGGCATAGTGATCAAGAACAAAGCTAGGTTAGTAGCTCAGGGTTACACACAAGAGGAAGGGATAGATTATGATGAAGTGTTTGCACTTGTTGCCAGAATTGAAGCTATAAGATTATTCTTGGCATATGCTTCTTATAAAGGTTTCAAAGTATACCAGATGGATGTGAAAAGTGCATTCTTATATGGCACAATGGAATAAGAGGTGTATGTTTGTCAACCTCCGGGGTTTGAAGATCCAAATCATCCAGACAAAGTGTACAGGCTTGACAAGGCTTTGTATGGTCTACACCAAGCTCCTAGAGCATGGTATGACACTCTATCAATCTACCTGCTTGAGAATGGGTTCAACAGAGGAGCGATAGATAAAACCTTCACAAAGAAGATCAAGAATGATATTCTCCATGTTCAAATATATGTAGATGATATCATTTTTGGCTCTACAAGGGATTCTCTTTGCAAGGAATTTGAAGAACTCGTGCATCAAAAATTTCAAATGAGTTCAATGGGAGAATTGACATTCTTTCTTGGACTTCAAGTAAAGCAGCAGCAAGATGATATTTTTATAAGTCGGGGAAAGTATGTAAATGACATACTGGAAAGGTTTGGATATAAAGACACAAAGGTTGCAAGTACACCTATGGAAAAACAGAAGCAGCTTCATGCAGATCTTGAGGGGGAGGATGTAGATATTCATCTGTATAGGTCAATGATAGGTTCTCTACTATATTTAACATCTTCAAGACCAGATATTATGTTTGATGTATGTGTTTGTGCCAGGTTTCAAGCAAATCCTAAATTATCTCATCTGCATGTAGTCAAAAGAATCTTTAGATATCTAAAGGGTCAACCAAAATTGGGCCTTTGGTATTCAAAGGATTCATCTTTTGATCTTATTGCATATACGGATAGTGACTATGGAGGAGCTAATATGGATAGAAAATCCACATCAGGTGGGTGTCAATTTCTGGGTAGTAGATTGGTCTCATGGCAATGCAAAATGCAGACCACAGTTTCAACATCAATAGCTGAGGCAGAGTATGTAGCAGCATCAAGTTGCTGTGCACAGGTGCTCTGGATTCAGAATCAACTGCTAGACTATGGTTTGACTCTTTTAAATACTCCTATGTTTATTGACAATAATAGTGCCATCAGTATTATTAATAACCCTGTTAGACATTCAAAAACCAAGCACATAGAAATTAGATATCATTTTATTAGAGACTGTAATGAGAAGAAATTAATTTAAATCTTTAAAGTTCATACTGATAATCAATTTGCAGATCAATTCACAAAAGCATTTGATGTTGGTAGATTTACATTTCTGTTACCAGTATTGGAATGATTAATCCTACTTAAGTTTACTCATTAAAAATTGGTTTCTATAAAATTTTAAAAATGCTTGAACATGGGTTAATACTGATTCACTAGTTAGTGTTGTTTATAGTATTGTTAATGTTGTACTTATTAATTACTGGTACTCACAAGTACTGATAAACTAATTAATACTGTTAAGCATTATTAATATTGTCTTCATTAATTAGTACCTTATCTTGTATATATATTGTTTGCTTGTTTCTTCCGTTTTAGTTATAAATAAAAAAATTGTTAGTATTATTTGGTTGTTGCTAATATGACTAAATCTTTAGTACTGCTTGTAATAAGTTTCTACTACCTTGGTCGGTTAGTGCTGCTTATAACAAGTTTATACTGTTAGTTATACTAGTACTATTTTCAACATAAGTGTGTTAGTACTGCTGGAATGCTTACTACTATCTCAGTTAATGCTGCGGGTGGTATTACTACTGTAAACACACTTAATACTGTTTATAAATACTACTGGCACTCAGTTTCTACCGGTAATCACTTAATACTGCTAGTATGTATTTTTCTACTGTTTGAGAGTTAATACTGTTCTTGACCTTATGTTGTTTTAAACATTCTTACTACTGTCAGTATAATTAGTACCGTTTTCAAGTTTCTTCGGTTTGTGAAAATCTCGGGCTTGGTGCTTACTACTTATACAACACTATCAAAATGCCAAACACACTTTCTTCTTTATTTTCTCTCAAACAAACAGCAGAAACCTAAACCACCTTTCAATTCAAAATTTTCATCAATCAATGGCGTCTTCTTCTTCTTCATCTACATCACTTCCGATTGTAGATAACCACAATATGCTCGCATATTTGGTTAAGAGATCGGATGCGACGGACTTTCATGAAATCATCGATTTCTTGAAGGAAAGTCACATCCACCATGCTTTAACTGTAAACCCAACAGTTTATTTCAAGCATGTAAACTCTTTCTGGAGGCACGCCAAAATCGAATCCATTGACGGCATAAAGCTCATTGTGTCGAAGGTGGAGGGAAAAAGGGTGGTGGTGACGGAGGTTACAGTATGCAACCATCTTCATCTAGAAGATGTATTAGGTATGGATTGTGTAAAAGGTACTGTAATTTTTGAAACTTTAAAAAATATGGTTTATGAGGGGGATTTAATGAAATTTACATTTTACAAAGGGTTTTTCTCCCCTCAATGGAAATTCCTAATCCACACTATACAACAGTGCCTGTCACCAAAAAGAACAGGTTGAAATGAGTTTGAGAGTGCAATTGCTTCGGCAATTGTATGCCTAGCTAAAGACCAACTGTTTAATTTTTCATGAATGATTTTCAATGGGATGCTCGGAAATATTGAGCAGTCCTCTAAAATGTTTTTAATGTATCTCAGGTTTGTGCAAACATTTTTAAATGAAGAAATAAATGATTTAAATGCACATTCCAAAACTCTTACAATTCTGTCTCATACTCCAAAAGTATTTTCAAATATGAGGAGACAGAATTTAGGTTTTTCTAACAAGGTAACAACATTATTTCCCACAATGCTTGTTGTACCTGCCACTAGAAATGAGGGGGCAGAAAACACATCTGCACCCCAACCCACATCTTCTAGTAAGACCTCAAAAAGAAAACAATGGAACTCTAAGCCCACCAAGTCCAAGAGACAAAAACAGGCACAACCAGAGGATCCACCCCTCAATGTGCCTCAGCCAATTGTAGCAGAGGAGATGGTCCATGAGGAGTGGGGTGACCATTCTGGAAGGGCTAACCCTACTATTTCTAGCCCACTGGCAGAACAGGACAGGGTTAACATTGATAAGACCCAGTCAGAGGCAACTACAGAAGGTGAAACTCCTATTGGAGAAGAACCTAATGTAGGTCCCAGTACCGAGAACCAAGGGGCCTCTGCTGATCAGGCTAGGCCTGAGGCATAAGATAATTTTTCCCATGATTCACCAAGGGAGTCACATCCTAAAGGTGATGAGGATAGTTCTAACCACGATGTGATAGGTATGCTGGAATTCATGTGGGATGAGGTGAAGTTTATGAAGAAGGTCATCAAGAAGCAGAACAGGGACATCATCAAGCTTTCTGATTTTATTGAGCTCCAGTAGCAACAGATTGCTAACCTAAAGAAAGCTCTTGTGAAGTGTTTAGATGAAAATAAAAAATATATCTGTGTAGATGACAGGGATGATGATGAACCTGTGACGGTTGATGAAAGAAAAATAGGTGAGAATTATGAGGGCACTAGTGAAGGTGCAGGTAATAATAATAATGATGATGAGCCTGAAAAGAATAAGGAAATGGGTGAAGAGGCAGAGCCCATGAGTGGAGAAGAAGAGCCCAGAGTTTATGAGAGGAGAAAAGAGAAGGGGGTATCAATCAATGAACCTAGTGCAAAATTTTCTGGCAGTGAAATGCCTAAGATTGACCCCAAGGATAAGGGTAAGGGAGTTCTTGTTGAAGAAGAGTCAATCAAGAAACAGAAAGGAAGGTTTGGGGGCTTTGCTACAAGGGAAGAGCAGGAGGCTCATGATCATGAAGTAGCCCTCAAACTGCAGGTTGAAGAACAAGCAAGATACAATGAGGAGGAAAAGGAGCAAGCCCTGCAGGATTTATTGGAAAAGAAGAAAAGGGCAGAGGCAGAGAAGAGAGCAGAGGCTAAAAGGAACAAGAAACCAACCAAGGCTCAATTAAAGAAGAATTATATTAATAGGCTAAGGGGTTTGATCCCAGATGTCGAGCTAAAAAGGATGTCCTTTGATAGATTAAAATTTTATTTTGATATAGAAGTTGAGAAGGAGAAAAAGGAAAGGAGTGATAAGGAGGGTGAGTCTGATAAGAAGGATGATGAAGGAGGAAAAGAAGAAGAGCTAGAAAGAGATTAAGCACAGTTGCTCAGCTTATTGATTTTAAAGGATGATGGAATGAAGGTAGAACCATTGGCTACTAAACCTCCACAGATTGTTGATTGGGAAATGAGCAGCTAGTGCACAGAGGTCCTGAGCTAACAAAGACTACTAGAAAAGATGGGACTCTTGAATTTTACAGATCTTTTCAAGAGATATTGAGGAAGCTGAGTAGAGAGGACATTGTAGACTTGTATAAGGTTGGGAAGGTGAAGTATGAGGGACAAACAAATGTGAAAGTGATGGATAGGGTTATCTGGGGCTACCTGCAAATGTTATTTGAACCAGAAAAGGTGCATCATATTTTTGGAAGATTTGAACCTGTTAAGCAGTGGATGTATTTTCCTAGGTCTGGAGTTCATCAGGTTATATTAGAAAGTGGGGATCTACTATTCATGTTGACTGAGAGGAGATACAACTTAAATCTGAGCTTAGTGAAAGAGTTGATCAAAATTAAGTTGGTTACTCTTGTAGATAATGAAACTGCAAGAGCTCTTTTTCACATGATTCTCAATCAGATACATCAGAAGATTGAAGCTTCAAAGAAGAGAAGGTAGAGTTGATAGCATCCCCTGTACTTTAATGGAGGATTATGAAACTTGAATCTGTAGGAGACAGATTAAGTTTAGGGGGAGATTGTTTGGTCTGAAGATGGCTATGTGTTAAAATGAGAATTACTACTACTGGTCAGATTACAACTGCTGAGTTATTACTGCTTGAAGAAGAGTTTCTACTGCCAGTAGAAAAGTTAATACTGGCTGGTTTAGTGCTATCAGTACAAAGTTAATACTGCCGGGTTTAGTTACTACTGCCAGTACTAAGTTACTACTGTCGGGTAGAGTTTCTACTGTTTATAAGATACTACTGCCTGCCTGATCAAAGAGTTACTACTGCTAGACCAAGACTTGAAGTTAGTACTGCTACTTGGATTACTATTGTTCTTGTGTGTTAGTACTGCCCGTATATCTTTCAGAGTTTCTACTATTTATGAACGAAGCATCTATGCTACCTAGTGGGTCTGACCGGATACCTGCTCTGCAAAAGCACAGTAAAGCATAGTTTGGCTCAAGACGATAAAGCACGATTGGATAGAAGGTTCCCTATGCATTAATTACAATATCGTGTAACAGGAGCTCTATATTGTCTATAAATAGAGCTCCTTACCTTAGAATAAAAATAAGAAAAACAAGACATCGAGTTAGACTAGAACAGAACATCGAGTAAAAGATCTTGTATGTAAGAGAATAGCTTAGCTTCAAGGTTCATTGTAACCCTAATACATCTGTGTATTCGTATTATTCAAGTAATAATATTGGAGCTTTTGATATTCAATCTCTTGAGTTCTTTCATTGTTTTATTTAAGGATTGAACAATTGATTAAACTTCTAATTTATAGAGTACTATTTCGCGATTTCTCTATAAATATTCATTGCTATATATTGATTAAGATTAAATCGATCCTGTCACCCGATCAGAACGCTATCTAACCTAGAGAAAGAAGACCAGATGCATTTGGGATGTACTAATGAAGGAATTAGAATCAAACTCTCATCAAGAGAACTTCAGTTAGAACACAAGTGTGGGCCTAAGTCTTATCTCCCATAACTGCACAATAATACATGAACCGATGGAGAAATAATTAAGAACTAATTGAGAACTCTTATTTATGATTTCATATTTTGGGAAATCGAAGCTTCGAAACCATTCATCAGGACTCAAATCATCATATGCCTCATGTTATGAAAAACATCATAGAAATGAGCTGCATAAAATCCCAATTTTATCCCCAATTCTTGAACTTTTGCGATAATCTCACACTACGCACAGAGAACCTCTCTCGCTATACCAATTAATTCACATCGTCTAAATAATTGAGTACTCTCTACCTTGATGAAGCTAGCATAACTAAAGCTCTTACCTTGTTTTTTTCTTTTACAGACCTCATACATTACACCATAATGTAACAATATAACAGTAGCTGCAAGTTCTCTGTTTCTTTTCTTTCTTTCTTTTTTTCTTTTTTTTTCTTGCAGACTCTAGGTAGATAAAATTCAAATAATGCGATCTACAGTATTATTTACCGTTCATAAAAAAATCCTTCAAATGGCAACTGTTCCATATACCTGCTTCATTTCAGTTCTCTATTCAGACCCACCGTTGTTATTGACACACCATTCTTTTTCCCAGTGAATGTTACTGTTGTACGTACGTAGTATTAATTTCAATTATTGAACCAATATGTGAAAGAATTGAGCTCTTTGGAAATGTTCAAAAGAAGATTCACTTTATCAATATATACCCTCCCAGCGATGGTCTTTACTGTTAATAAAAACCGAGTGACCAAACGTACTGTTATGGTCCCCTAATTGTACTTCCAGAAAATAAGCACTACTTCAGTTGTAGGCGCTCTGTTATTGTTGAATCATTATTATAAACTTTTTATTGTTAAGAATGCATATTTTACTCTATATATTACACAAATATAACATATGCAGTCATATATACCCAGTTGAGAAAATTTTAGTAATCTCAAAATTGGTTACAGATATATATGTACGCTGTGCGAAATAGTTTGCTGCAATATATGATCCTCCTCTAGATATAAATGCATCCTAATTTTTGGTTCCATGATCGCCCTTTTTTTTCTTTCTCATGGCTGTTCATAATTAATCATCGTAAATTTGAAAGATTGGGAATAAGTGATCAAGTAGTTAACTGAAAAATCCAAGCTATATTTATTATATCCGAGGTTTTGTGCTTCTGTTTTTAAATCCAAGCTCACTGTGAAAAATCCAAGTAATTAACGGAAAGCAACAACTCATGTTAGGAATGAGTGATTGAGGAACAACATAGATATACTTATATTTGATTCCAAAGAAGCATTAAAGAAACTAAAATACATCCTTAAATGCGTCAACCCCGTTATTCATATTCTCAAAATATCAATGTGTCACCCACGAAAATACCTGATTATTGCGACAGTTCCGTCTCTTCACATACCTTGATCAGAGCCGTAATCCATCCCTAATATACCATTATGAAAGAACTTAACTGAATCCTCCATAACTAACTAAATTAATGAAATGACACGGCAGATCTGTTGGGGAATTTGGTAGAACATGGTATGATTTTTAATCCGGATAATCTCTACGAGTCGTGTACGGAGATTACTTTCCAAAAGTAATATTTCAACCCTAATCGATGCCCGAGTTTCACGAAATTACTTTGGGATAAAACGCAGAGAAATAACTCTGTTTTTGCACCAAAATCAGAATCCGGGTGTGTTTTGTATCTGATAATATGCTAGTAAGTAATATTTGTCAACCAAATGGCAGTTAATAATCTGTTTTCCTATCCGAAAATCGCAGCCAGGGGCGTTGCCCCTAGGACCCCACAAGGAGGCGCAGTCCCCTTGACCCCCGCAATTTTAGTTGAGCCCGGAATGTAGTAACTTAGTCAGGTATGCACTCCACATAACATAACATGTGTCCAATAATCCGCCAATGCACTAAAATATATAACAAGATCTCTTTTCCTTAGTCCTCTAATTGAACTCTTCATACAGCAGCGTTGGGATTGTGTTAGTGGCGCTATTTTCTGCTAGGTACCCTTTACGTGGTCTTCGATTTTTGTCGTTGTTATTTTATAGTTTATTTATCATAATTTGTTCGAATTTGTTAGGGTGGTGGTTTATAGGTGTTGCTGCTTCATCTTGGGGTTTATTTGTTTATTGGTCCTTGGTAATCTCTATAAATTGGCTCACTATCTTTTTATTAAAATTTATTTGTCGTTCAAAAATAGTCTTCGTAAATACTTCCTCTTTGACGTCAAGACCAGACCAGGAAGCTAGCTATCAACTTGAGTACAGCATCCGATAGCATATTTATACTCTCCCAACCATCGATCTTTATGGAAGAATGATGTACATGTAGTGACAAAATAGGAACACGAATTAAATCTGTTGATTCCCAAAATACCAGATTAGTTCCTTCTAAACACGCGTTGATGCAACAGTATACAGCAGGTAGGCAAATTTCAACTCAATTGAACAACACAATTTGAGAGAAAATGTAAATTTTATAAAATCAAAAACTAACTTTTTCTGTCTCAACATGAACCCTAAAAAGCAAAGCAGAAATTCGAATTGGGCCTAAAAACATAACGGACCGAACATAAAAGCCCAAAATAAAAATAAAAACATAAAATAGCCCATAACTTCTTCTAGGAGTCGTTTTTGGACCCGGAAGTTGTACGGTGGTTTACCTTGAGATGGGCCTCGATCCAAGCTTCGATTTGGCAGTTAGCGGGCCTGAAACGGAGCCCCGTACCTCAAGTTATGGCTGTTTTCGTGAAGCCTTTTTTCTAACTCGATCTTGGGTCTCTATAAACACCAAAGTCCAATCATCAACACTTGAGCCCGCATCAAAGAAAATCGTATAACTTCGATTATAATATTGATTGTTGCTTTCTCAAGCATCAATGTGCGCTAAGGAAGTAATAATGCCTTTAAAAAAAGTGTATATTATCCTAAATGAATCAAGATCAGTTTAGAAACAGCAAAACCGTTTTTGTCTCAAATGATTCTAGGCAAGTCGTTTGAAGCCTTGAAACAGTACGTGTTTGTGTATCTATGGCTCGGAAAAAAATAAAATCTAAAAGCTCAAAATTGTCGAAACACAAATGGAGCTTTGCTATCAAGTTACAATGCGCGAAGGGTGATTCAGTGGTGCACACTGTTTTTATATGCCAAAGAATTTTATATCCGGAAAAAAAATGTGATGGTCATCTTTGATAGACTTGTATCAGGTGTTTTTCGCTAACTGTCTTCTGAGAAATTTTTTAACAGCAAACAAAAGATTTGTATCAATTAATTCCGAAATGGCTTGCAAGAAGCTATACGTATAATCTATAAATGTGTAGCAGGTTATTCTTGTTTCAATAGGTTTTGATCTTTCGCTAAACTCAAGTTTCCGACCATTCGCACGATTCAGTCTTTATCAATCTACATTATTAAGCATCTGATCAATTGATTTAGTAGATCCTCCAAATCAAGTACAATCTCTTAGGTCATGCCAATTATTTAATAAACCAGAACTAGTTACAGAACAAACATAATTAAAAATAGATTCTAATCCATCATGATAGTTTTCTCAATACGCCCCAATCTTCGATAAAAGATCACAGGCCAATCACTTACGATCCACTTTCTTCTTTGCCACGATCACTACGCTCTGCATCTTTTCCACTGCTCTTTCCAATTTGGGACAAAAGATCAATCGTACCATCGCCACTTCTTTCACGCTCTCTAACGGCATCTATATTTTCAAATACGCCTCCTAAGGAAAGCTCAAAGACGTTACTACCCATACCGCTACTAGTTCCTGCAGCTTCAACGCCATGAGGAGGTATATCGCTATTTTCATTTGACGCTTGTAAACCTAAAGCAGTGCTACCACTTCCACCGCCTCCAATGATCGGCAGCGAATTAGAATTACTCCCCACATAAGTGCTATTTCCTTTTGGTGCTCGAATACCTTCTAACGTGCCAGCTCTTATACGACCTGTAAATCCAAAACAGTTATAATAACCATAACTAATTTCCCTTGTATTGGGATAATTCATCTCTGGCTTATCATAAACAGGCGATGTTTCTGTGAAGTTAGAAGGGAATTGACCAGGTTTCCCTAAAGTCAACCCTGCAGTTGATTCTTGATATTCAATGTTTGGGTATCCAAATGAAGAACTTGAGAGGGTAAAGTTGTTGGCATTATTCAACGGCAGCATGTAGTCGCTCATTTTTTGTCTTTTGGCTGCTTGCTCTCGCTCATATCTGTGAACATTCTGATGACCAGCCAATGCCCGCTCACCCAAGAATTGTAACTCACAGAATCCGCATTCATAAACTATACGTGGAGCAGGTAAATATAGATGTGTTCTTTTTTGTAGATCCGACGCAGTTTCTTTCTTTTCTTGGTTCTCATTTTCCGATCCTTTTTCTTCTTCAAAGATGCTTGAACCCCCAATATTAAGGCCGAGTGTGTGCTCTTGAAAGTCTTCTGATGGAGAAACAGCCCTGATCACTTTCCCTTTTCGATCCCCATTGTTCAAGCAATTATTTCCTTCCATTTTAAAGAGAGATTAATTAGTTATGAATTGATGTGAGAAGTCTGATAAAAATTATAAGAATTTCAACTGCATTACAAGAAGAGATGATCAGCTTATATAAGAAAAAAGAACTATAACAATCATATTGTTATCTAATTTCATTTTCTCATTTCTAAATGTAATATTGGATTGATATACATAATCCAATATATATTTAATCAACTAACAATAAATGGACTTTATGAATCTTGAAAAATGATATAAGGACAAATAGCTTATGTTGTCACTTAAATAATTTCAGTTTTTCTTTTTTACATATTTGTGAATACAGTTCATCAGTTATATAATATATATGATATATGATATGATATGATATTTTATATTCTGTTATTATCCAAATCAAATTATGTATATATGTAACGGTCGAAATAAATAATAACATAAGTCCTTCATAAATTGTTTTCCTCTGTCTTTTTCTACATAACTAAACATTAAGAGTATACCCACATCATAGAGTTGTAAATATATAATTTTCAACGCCAATATTGAATCATATAACAATATTATTATAGTTTTCATTTATCATAGGGAGTAAATGTTAATAATTTTTTAAAAAGTTCACAGGGAACTTTCTATTCTGTCTAGTTGATCTGTTATAGTAGGAAGGCAAAAATGTATTATGCACTATGATAGTGAAAGTACTCATGGTTCATGTCACGTCGTAAAAATAAGAAATTTTTGTAAAATATATAAGTACGTAAATCAGTTAACCTTCGATTGACTTTATTCGTTCTTTCGCCTTTCTAAAGGGTCCAATTTTCCATGACCCTTTTGGTCACTACAGTGTTAAACTACTGTGACCGCTGTAGTCAATTTAAATTAATAGTCTCGTATTGACTAAATCTAATGATAAAAATTGGTAATATGATCGAATATTGGTTGCTAGCAAAAAGTTTAATGATGTATGGTCCATGAGATCTATCTATTGAATAACTCTGTTTTTCACAAATGCTTCGCACTTAAAAGGAATTACAGTGAGTTTTTACGCCATAGGATATTTTGATATTTATTTAAACATATACCATATAATTCTCATCCTTAAATGCATCAATTTCTTAAATGTCTCACTGCGAAAAAACAGGATTACAGCGATAGTTTTCTCAAATTTATTCACAAAAACAGAGTTGATATCTATTATAAAGTAAACAATAGTATACCATTCTTAAAAGAACCTGAGTTAAAGCTTCCAGAAGTAACATTTGCAGGAAATGATACAGCAGAAAAGACTTCCCCTGTACATTTCTTTTTATATGTTTTAATTAGTTCACACATCCGTCGTAGTAATATAACTGCAATTATTTGTTGATCTCATCAAAACCCAATCATAAAAATTGAAGTAGATTGATCCTTTAGTGATATATTGAAGGAAAGAGATCTACGTACTTTTTCGTGTTGGTTCTTTTTATTCTTTTAACCTGTCACTAGTTTTTTATGCACGCAATTCATGTATTTTTTCGTTCAGAAAAAAAAATGATGAACGTCTGAAAACCCACTTCCTTATGACATACATGATTAATCAACAAAGAAAACCCTGGATTCACCATAAAAAATGAATTTCACCAAAAACTAAAACTGGACGGATGATTAAAAAAATTTTAATAAAAAAATTTACCAAGCTGGTCTAGTGAATCCGAGAATAGGAATGTAAACCATTTGTAGGGCAGAGCCAAAAAGTTTTCTCAACTGTTTTGATCACATACAATTTGGCAAAACACTACTCAGAAAGTTGGAATGGCATCTGCAAAACATTGAATACCTGAAAAACCAAATAATCCATGATCCGTATATGTCTGCAATCGATGGACTTCACAGGAATAAATCATCAGAAGACGATGCCATTAAAATTATCCTACTAAAACAGCTACTACAGAAAATCTTCCCCTAAGACATACAATGAAAACTGCTAGACAGAATAATTGATTTTACGAAAATGGAGAGATTTCATTGTGTACGCTGGTTTCTGCTTGTTGGAAAAGGAGGGGTTATTCAGTTAAACAAAATATTTATATATAGAATACGTGTTATAAAATGAATTATAGAAAGTAGAGATTATTCAGTGAAACTAAATGATGATTTACCAAATTCTCTTCAAACAAAGATCATGACTACATTCGGTTCCATTATCACTGAAATTATAAATAAATAAAAAAACGATAGATGTAAAAGACATGAACAAAAATTTAAGAAAAAAGGCAGAACAAACAAAAGAAAACATAGATTCAATTTAAATCCAAAGCCGAGGGTAGTCCATCACCATATTCTTCTTCATTTTCTCAACTGGTCATCGATCCCAACCTTCGACAAAACATCACACGCACCATCGTATCACTCACAGATCATTTTCTCCATTGTTTTCTTTGTCTTCACCGCTACCTTTCCCAAATCTTGACAGAAAATCAATTGTTCTGTCGTCATTCTCATCATTTCCATTGATGGTATCTTCATCAGCGTCACTACTTCTTCCAAATGAAAGTCCCAAAAAATTTTGACTACCTATACCAGTACTACTAGTACCTGCAGCTTCGTTCCCATCATAAGGTAAACGGCTATTTCCAGTTCCTAAATGTAGAGTTGTGTCATCGTTACGCCAACGACCCACCGTCCCCAGAGAGGGAGGAGCACGACCCCTATAATTGTCATTGCCACCTTGTGGTCCACCACCTATGGCTCTTAGTAAGTTGAAATCACCATTATTCTCGGGGATGGGCGCCATCATCCCTATTCTACCACGAGTTGACACTTGACTTTTAGGCAATGTGTCAATTGGTTGGCTCGATTGACCTGAATTCAACCATGTGGTTGACTTTGGGGATTGGATGTTTGGAAAAGTAGGCGAAGAGTAAGGATACTTAACTGGTGGCTGTGGGAGGATAAACCCTTTGTCGTTAGGCGAAGGAAGACGAGGATTTTCAAGTGTCAAGCTTCTAGGAAGCCCTCCGTATTTGAGATCACTTTGCTCAATCATTTTGAGTCTTTTGGCACACTCCCGCTCATATCTATGACCATTCTGGTGACCACCCAATGCCTGTGCCGTTGAGAACTTTTTATTGCAAAATTTGCAAGGAAATTCTTTACGCCTTTCTGGAGCACCCTCTTCTGTTACAATTGGTTGGTTGGGAGTGTTCACATCTCGCGGATCAGCAACATTTTCGACATCAAGATTAGAGGATGAAGACTCTAAAATTATATCCTCTTGTGGATCCTTGTTTTCAGATCCATCTCCTTCCTCAAACACAGCCTTGTCCTTCCCTTTCGATTCCACGTTGTTGAATCGCTTTCCATCCATTTTCGAGAGAGATTGAGAGCTTGAAGATTGGAAGTGACTTGAAGCTAGAAATCTGATCAGACTATAATTAAAATGAAAGATGTAAAAACAGCTAATTAATAGATTATGCAATGAAATGATGAATTGCCTCAGCTTATAAGGTAAAATTTACAACGGTCATATTATTATTATCTAAGTTTATGTTCACATTTTAATGGTGGAATCATATTTTTTTATTCACATAATTATTCAGAATTTATTGTTCAACTCACATTGTTGAATGACTTTAATGGGTTTTCATGCATAATAGGAAAAATAGATATGATATAGCTAGCGATGATGACTCAAATTTCACATTCTTTTTGCTTAATTTTTATAAACTCCTTGGCTCATAAAGTAATATTTATTTATTTAATTATATTTTAAACATGAAATATGCATTTATACTTTTGAGATTCTGTTGATTGTAATAATTACTTTATTATCCATCTAAGATGAAGTTGTCCATCATTAATTATTGTAATTAATGGGCAATATAAATAGCATTCTTTTAACTTACCTTTTTATTTTTATTTTTTCATTACATATAATGATAAGTTATATTTTACTGCACCAACCCTTATTATTTACATAAAGGAGAAAACATATTTAATTATATAATAATGCAGCTATCTTGGGCAAAAAATTTCAATATACAAAGTCTATATATCAACACTTGTAGTGTTGTACTGTAAAAAAAATATTATCACTGGCTACAGTACGCTGTATTTTTATAGAAAATAACTGAAAAATATACATCGTCTATAAATTTTATAGTATCGCGGCTATCTTCCCAATAATACATTAATGGCCATATTAAACCATGGATCGAGTATACAGAAAATCTAAGCTAAAAGGACAAACACATCAATGTAATTTCTTTTTTTTTAACGATGATGATTTTATAAAAGCATGCTAGCTAGTTATAAGAAACTAGTAGCCAAAAAAAAATAATTACACAAGATTAATTACATACAGTTTTACGATTGCAATACTAATCAACTCGACGCATCAAACTTTTTTTTATCTCTACATTTTAACCAAGTATACAAGGTGGCAATGATTTAATCTCCAATCTTTGACGGGCTTGTGGACGTCCCTGAAAATTTTTGTTATTTCTCACTTTCCAAATCAAACCAATTGAAAAAAGACACCCATCAAATCTTTTAGTCAAATCAACATCCAAAGTTATCACATAATCGTCAGCCAAAGTTAACATATAGTCAATAGAGTGACTAACCATATCAAATGAAACCTTCGTATAGACATTAATTCATTTTTTGGCTTAGATGACATGATCGAACGCGATCTCAATTGATGAAAACAGCCTCCAAGTAAAAAATTGTTAAATGTTGTCAAGTTATATATAGTTGATACGGAGTATAAATAGATTGCTACATATTATAGCGACCTTTTTGTTGTCGGACAGTCAAGTCACCTTAAGTGCAATTATGGAACGACCCCAACTGCCGCGGTCAAAGCGCAACCCACCCCGTGCAGGTTTCCAGGGGCAACCTCATGAATGAAAAACAGAATTACGCGTGTTTATCCCCGATCATTTTATAAATAAATCGTATTAGTGTAATGTAAAGCTAAGCCGAAATCTTTTTTTTTTAACGACGAATTGAATTAGGTACTAGCAAGAAGCTGGAGAAAAAAAAACAATTACAATGTATTTGGATAAAATTGAATTTGGTTGAATATATCCACTTAAGGTTTACATATTTCTTAGCTCTACTAGTCAAAAATAAGAAAAAAAGCCTAACATCATCTTCTAAGGAGTACATAGTACTAATATCTATTACTAATGACTTGCTACTTCAGCATTGTACGAATGTCATTACCCTTTTTGAGCCATTTAGATCGTATTTCACACCGTAAGTGATTTATAATCTCACGGAGATTTGTGTTCCGTGTGTGCGTGATTCACCCAACATGATCATCATCCATGTTTTCAAATATATACTAAAAAGCTGATCGAAAAAATAAATAATTTAGCAAAGTTAAGCTTAAAAAAACATGAATAGGATATTTTGATCAATTCGTTTGCTATAAGCCATGAATCTGAAGGGTTTTTTTTCAATTTTTTGTTTGCTATCTAGCAAGTGAAAAGTAAATTTGGGTAACCGCCGGCTAGTCGTAAATTACCAATATTTATTTCATTTCTTGTTATTAAAATTCCTTCAATCTTCCATGGTGGTTATACACATACATACAAAAACATATGACATGTGAAACATGAAAAACAAATTGCTCAACCCAATATTCCAAACAACTTATAAAAATCCCAGACTATATTACCTCTATAAACAGAAAGACAAAAAGTAGAACTAGAAAACAGAAAATAGCATACAACAACTTCACTTTTGTTATTAAAGTTTAAGGTCCACGTCATCAACATCCTCCCAATTGTTACCCGATTGCACTTCTGAACTTTGCGACGAATGATCAACTCCATGGTTATGCCTCTTTTTTGATGAAATAAGAGGAAAAAAGGCAAATTCACGAGCCTCAATGTTGCCTCCACAAACACACCTCGAACAAGAATCAGTACCTGGACCCTCAATTTGTTTCCTCACCAACGCTTCTGGCCCAATCTTCACCAGCTTATCAGCTTGTCCCAAATGTCCACGGTGAGAAGGTTTCTTAATCATTGAGCACTCATATCTTACCCCAAGTGGTGACTTACCATGAGGTTTTTCACGGTTATCAGAGGGTTGGTTTAGATCCGGAATTGAAGAGATGTGTAGTATGTTTTCCGGACCAATGAAAGTGCGTTGAGGTGCGCCAAGTGATGGCCAGATGGTGGTGTTTGTTGGATACGGAGATAGTTTGGCACGAGCAGGTCTTGATGCTCCGTTAAAAGTGTTTGTGAGTTGAGCCAAATGGTACTTTGGCGATGGCTCGTTGAAGGTATTCAGGAGGCTGGCCAACGAGTGTGCCAGTGATTGGCTATTGAGGGTATTCTTGGAGTTAGCCAAAGAGTACTGTGGTGGTCTTAGAGGGGCCCTAGCCGATGGCCCTTCGAGAATGTTTAAGGGATTAGCTAAAGAGTGCCTAGGTGGTGGTCCTAGAGGAACCCTAGCCGATGGCCCTTCAATGATGTTTAAGCGCTTAGCATAAGAGTGCCTAGGTGGTGGTCCTACAGGAACCCTAGCAGATGGCCCTTCAATTATTTTTAAGGGCTTAGCCAAAGGGTACTCAGGGGCACGAAGTATTGGCTTGTGACAGCTAGTACTTGCTCCATCACGGAACGGGGTTGAGCTAGTACTCGCAAATGATTTTAGTAGTCGTGCAATTATTGAATTGTGGTGAGGTGAAGGTTTTGGGTGGTTTAGATGTTTGTGACCACTCTGAATCTTGCAATTTCTACGTTTGCGCTTAGGTGACAGTGACAGCGTCCACTCGTTTCTGTGGATATTACTGTGACCAGCCATCGCTTGCTGGCACGCAAACTCTTTGTCACAGTATTGGCAAATGAAAACTTTATCTTGCGCTTTCTTCTTATTAGACGCAATAACCATAACTGCCTTCCCTTTGTCGTTGCTGATTTTGTTATTGCCATTTGCAGCAACATCGCTCGAAGATGCATCAATTGCTATCGATTTCCCTTTCTCTATCGTTCGCATACTCTTTTCTTGAACAATGTTTGAAGAATCTTGTGTCGGATTTGGTTGTTGTGTAGACATATTCGTTTGAATCGTAGAATGTTTGGATTAATTGGCTAATTTTGGGTGTGAAAAGTTGAATCGCTAGGGACTCAATTTATAGAGACTGTAATCGCTATAGCTCGATTTTAGCGTCACGTTACTCACGCATATACAATAACCAACTTTGTCATTTCTAACGGGAAATCTGGGAAAGTTTAAGATTGTGTACAATAAAACGATTAATATCACACCCTTTGGTCAAAAAAAATATATCTTTTTCATTTATAACCGAAATATTTTAGGACTTTGTTTTGACCGTTTGAATTTTATATTTGGAAAACGCTTGATGTGTAATGGTGAAGCCAGCTCAGTCTACATCTTTATAATATGATGTGATTATATTAGTAAAGTAAACAATTTAATCAAAACGATTTTACTTAATTCTTTTTTATTTAGAAAAGTGTTGAATTGAAATGCTACAAATGGTATAATAATTAAACTTTGATTATATTAGTTATTCTACATATAAGAGTTAAAAATCTGACGGTAACATTGACTGGAAACTGTAGTTTTTTATTTATTTATTCAAAAATGTATTTTCATTTTGGGTAATTGAGTAAACCATGGTACAAAAAGTTAAGTCATTAATTATGTTAAAACCTTATCTTTTAAAAAACATATGACTCAACAAACTATCTTACTTTTGTTCTAAAACGTGTTAAGTACCACTCTAGAACCGTTACATGTTTAAGATATAATTCATGTTGGACATATACATATATATAAAATCATATAAAAATGAATAAGTTTGTATTAATTATTTTATCTTTCTCGTTTTCTTTTTTAAAAATAATAATTATTATTAGGTCACCCAACGAGTTGAGGCTGAAAGCTCCTTTAGAGAATCATAAACGTTCACTGCTCGACTATCCATTTAGAACGTATTATTTCGGGGTTGTTTTTTTCAACTTCTCGCTACTCGCTAGCTTTCCTTTTTGTATAATTCATTTCATCCATATATTGTGAACGTACATCGACATAATTATTCGTTAGTTATCGATGAACTGTTTTTGTCGATAACTTAGCATACAGATTGAAAGTTAAGTTTTAAAATGCTCGTGAAATACGTGAAATTACTTCTAGATTAACTTTGTTAAATTTGTTCAACATGCATAATATGATAAATTACTTGACAAAATAATTAGACAAAGTGACAAACACGTCACATGGAAAAAATTACAAAAAGTGATCATGCTTTATGCGTTAAGAACTCAAAAGTTACACGTAAGATCTAACTAAGTGGATGGGTTAGTTTGGGTTAACCAGGATTACAGTAACTGGACCATGAGCTCACATGTTTCACCACTAATGAGAAATTAATTTTCATGCCAACATACCTTTTGGATGAATATATTCTATACTTTATCCAACCTAAGCTTTTGTAACGAAAAAAACTGGACAAAAGTTGAACGTAAATCTACCGTACGCAAAAGTTGAAAGTAAATCTACCATACGTCAATAAGCTTGTCGAACCTTTGAAATAATACTAATTCGTCAAAACTTTGCTAGCGTCCGGTTTATTTTTGTTTACTTCCATTAACATTTAACAACGAGAACGATGAAGTTAAGATTCCAGCTTAAGATTAAAAAACACTACCTATCACATTACTGACTAGAATTCAGAAACAGCGCGCTTTGGATCAGATATGCTTATGACAGAATTATTTTTAAAGTAGAAATCAAGCAAATTGATGTAGTATTAAAGATATATTTCCATTTCTGTAACAAATCTAACCCAAAAGCCTGGTGATCCCTGTCCAGAAACGTTAAACGTTAATTTGGGTTATTACATAAGAGACTTGAATTAAAATCCAGGCAAACAAGAATGTACGCTTTGCCAGATACTTGCCTCTTCTTGACACTAAAATCTGTTTACATTATCGAATAAGCCAATTCAAGTAGACAGTTTATTCAACTTAACGCTTTTCAGAACACTTTTAAATTCACAATTAAAGCACTAAACAAATAAGCATCTACAGCCGAGATTCAGAGTTTACAAATCTTGAAGAGGCTGCTACCTGAAAACACAAAACATTGAAACGAATATTATCATTCTGAAAAGCTACAGAACAACGTGCGTTGTGGCCTAAAATGCCTAAAAGAGAAAATTGGTCTCTGTTCTTCGTACATTTTCCAACAGGAGAGTTGTTCATACATTCTTCAAAGATTACAACTTTCTTAAGTCCTATTGTGCTTGATTAATTTTTGTTTTTACGATGAAATTAACTCCAACGGAAAGGAACATTCCTCTGCACAAACTTTTGGTACAGTTATCAGTTTGGTCAAACAAAACATAAGCTATGCTGAGTTTGCAAACATGCACCGGGGATAGCTCATAATGATTCACTTAATTATTCTTATTTTCTTTTTACTTAACCAAGCATGAATATATTGTAATTATGAATCTATTATTCGCGTATTTTATAGTCAGAGCGGACTTCATAAAATTTTTGATTACTTAAATACGTACCGACAGTTTGAATATCTATCTTTATTATGCTCAATGAAAAATCTATAATTTCTATAACTAATGTAGTTTGTGAAACCTTTTGAATCTGTAGCGCCAAATTGCATTTATACTTGACTGTTTAGAGAATCTAAGCCCGTCACTTAAAGAGCTTGGATTGTATATATGAGACACAAGGAACTGAAAGAAATTTAAATTCATAGAATTCACTACGGGAGCTAAGCCCTTTTTCAAGATGAACATACACAAAACTACATGTCGAAAGCAAAAAACTAATAGCTCGTGACCTCTGATTCTGTAAAATGCAGGATTAGAAGTAAAATGACCAGTTATGACGCAGAGTGATAAGCTAACTGTTGCATTTCACTCAAGAACGCAAAAGTAACACACGAATATAAATTTGAAAATTAAAAGAAAATATTATTAATTGAATAAAGAATACTAGGAATAAGCCTAGTATATGTATAACAAAAATAATCCTAATCCTAAATAAAAACTTAATTATAAGGTAACTCAAATTGTAATCCTAATCAAAGTAAAAATCCGGAGAACCTAAAATATTGGAAAGACAAAGCTATCCAGCGTGGGACTACTTCAGAATCGACATAGAGTAATGGTTAAGGGTTTCCATCGTAGGCACTAAAGTTTTCCAGCGTAGGACTACTTCCACCAGATCCTAACTTCAAACGTTGCGTCACACACTTTACACATTCCCATGATCCCATCGATCCACGTACGAAACTATGAATCCATAAATTGAATTTCTGATCCCTTATCAATTTAACCCTTGCAGCCAAGGATGACATATGCAAGGTTTATAAAGTATGTAAACCGCATGACATCCTTACGTAGGTAACCGTATGTATACACAAGGAACACGGAGAATTCACCCACTACGCAAGATTTATAAAGTACGTAAACCACATGACATCCTTACATACTTTATACGCAAGGTGTATACACAAGGAACACGGAAAATTCACCGCTACGCAAGATTTATAAAGTACATAAACCGCATGACATGAAATTAGCTCTCCGTAAACTGCTTGCTCCACCACAACAGCCTCATACACAGCCAGGAAATGTAACAGAAATATCTGCCACAGCCTTATACATAGCATCTACGTATTTATGAAGAAAGTCTACACAAATGTTTAATTTATAATGATATAAACCTAACACGTTATGCAAGTTATCAGAAAGACTTATGAGGTTTGAAAAAAAAGAAAACAGAAGGGGTTCGCTATGGGCTTCAAACAGAGTACTCTGTTTGTCCGTGTAGATGACATCCATTTTGTTAGCATCGAAATTTCTTTAATCGCTACTATCAAGACAAAATTATGTGAGAGGTCTAGCAAAAATAAATGGCATTCTTCATTACTACATTATGATTCAGGTCAAGTGAAACCCTTTTGGTACTGCCATGGCCGATGAGACGAGACATTCTTTTGAGCTTCTCAAGCATGTAAGTGTTCTTGGGGCGGAGCCGCAATAGCTTTAGCACTTTTTGGTTTGTAGAGTTTATATTTTATCACAGTGTGTCATTATTATACCCTTATTGGAAATAAAAAAGAAAATGAGATGCTTAACTGTTTTTATGGAACAAAACGCGTAGACAAAATTAACGTCAAAAAGCAATTGATTTACAAAAACCAAAAGGATCATAAAAGATAAAATTTGAATTAGATTCAGAAGATAAATATGTCCCTTGCAGATAATAAAGAATTTTATTCAACAAATGAGTGATGTCTGTTACAAATGGCCTCAACTCAATCGATACAACAAAATAATTATACATAAAACAGAGTGATTACCAGCGAAAACACACGGGAAGGCACCTGGTGGTGGATCTGCTCTTTATGCTTGCTTTAAATCTGACTCCTTCAAGAAATAGATTGATAAGTGATACTGCATATCCATTCAAGCAGCAACCTGAGCAAACAGTAGTTTGCGAATCTGCAAAGAAACAAGCAACAAACGGACTAAATCAATCTCGTATGAGTCTCACAGGGACTATAAAATCATCTGAACTCTATCACTAACAAGCTTGCAGACAGGTGAAAGTGTAATGTACTACATAATAGATACCAGAAAAAGGTGTATATCGTTAACTATATCAGTCAAATACCGATGCAATAACTAAGATAACTGCAATATAAAAAGATTAACGTACCTCTGGAAGTTTTCCACGGAATATAACATCCAATCTAGCATCAAGTGTGTTCTCCAGCACAATTTTACCATCTCGAGAAGCCAAAACTACACCTCCAGAGCTGTCAATTTCCAAAACTCATTATAAAACATTTCCCCTCAAATATCTAAACTTTTAGAAAGCTAAAATTCATGACTTGATGTGGGTAGGTTCAGTCAACGCTTTTAGTATTGTTGGCCAAGTTATATAGCCTAAATTTATTGTATTGCGAGTATTTTTTTGATAGATTAGAAATGTTATTTCGTTCATTAAAACGCTAAACTATTAGAAAGCTAAAGAGTGTGAAAGTTCTAACAATGAACCCTAAAGAATCAAAATGCCAAAATTAAGGTACGATTACATAAGTACTTTTTTAAGATATAAAATTATAGACATACCAGGAAAGAGCATGAGGATCATGATCAGAAGGAGCAGATGGAAGGTGGATGTTGTCAATAACAACCTCGGGTTGGTGCACTTGTTCTTTTCCTGCGTATATCTCCTTT
Organism: Gnaphalium uliginosum; assembly: GCA_963930675.1. Lineage (NCBI taxonomy): Eukaryota > Viridiplantae > Streptophyta > Magnoliopsida > Asterales > Asteraceae > Gnaphalium > Gnaphalium uliginosum. The sequence goes on along the minus strand of OZ005685.1, from coordinate 43,473,159 downwards.
GCTGAATTGAGAACAGATTCAACCATATGTAAGTCTTCTTTTCGGCAGCGCAGTAACACAGATGGTTCTTTCAGTCTGAGTAAACCCTGTAACGAATAATTAATGTTCCAATCGTTATATTTATATATAAATTCTCTTAAAAAATGGGATGTAAAAAAGCTCAAGTAAAGTTTTACTTGTACCTGAACAATGAGAGCACTCAACAGCCCTTCATAATTGTCGAGATGCTGAGACTTGTGATGGCTCACATTTATTAGATCCTTTGATGTTGTCTCTCTCATTGCACTAACCAAATCATCCTGAGCTTGAAGAACTTTGATCCGAGAAGCATTAAGTTGCATGGAATACTCACTGCAACAAACGTTATGAAAAAAAGTTTAAATACAATCATACAAACCAAGCGAACAAACATTATGACATTATATGCATATCATAAGTTGTAGAAAAAGAATATACTGATATTTGATATAATCAATGTTGTAAAATGTAACTGGTAGTTCAAGATGTGTGCAAAAATTATCAGTATAAATACATAGTAATCAACTAGCTAATCATCATTCATCACACAGAGCATACTTTAATATAAATACATCAATAATTTCATACGATTATATTTATCAGAAAACTTGTCAGAAAAATATATCGTAAAATACAAATATTGACAATGTGGGATACTAAAAGAAATTCACCCCCCAAAAATGATTATAAAAGCCAATTTCGCACATTAAAGAATTATTTAACGGTAGTTCAAGATGTGTGCCTAGTCAGCACGTTATTGCCTACATGCCAATCAATATATGCATCCATGTCATCACCTCCACCAATGTGGCAGTCCACGTCATCACCTATGCCTACGTGGTACTCCATGTAGGCGCTTGTTGACCAGTTACGTTCTAAATCTTGAACTTTCAGTAAAACATTAATCCTTTAATGTGCAATATCGGGTCTCATAAATTATAATCTTTTTTTTTTGGAGCAAAACAATTATAGATACCACACATTTTCAAACATTGTATTTCATAATTTCGATTGAAGATGCGTGGAAAAAAAAAAGATAATAGGATTTAAGTACATTTTCTTTCGAACTTCGACTTGCTTCTGTTTACGCTCATACTCTTGTCGGATCTTCTTTTTCTCAGTTTCCACTAATTGTAACTTCTCAATGTTAAACTCCTATTAATCAATCAATCAATCAATCATAAAAAAATACACAATAAATACACCATCTGATTGTGTAAGTAATGTACAGAATAGATACAAATATGTATTAAGATTATATAAACCCTAAAAATTAATAGCAAATTAGAATTACAGAATCGAAAAATAAGGAGTTGACTACATTTGATTTGATTTGATTTGTAATTGTATTGACTTACTTCTTCAGCGGAAACGGAGATCTCGTTGGCTTTTTCAACGGCTTCTTGATGAATGAATCTGACCATCTGATCAATCTGCTTGGAGACATCTGCATCATTCATTTTCGGATTTGAATTCGTAAACACGAATTGAAATGAATCGTTTTCAGTATTTGTTTCCGATTTGCTTTTTGACGATGAGATCGCAAAATAAAGAGAAAATTACAACGATGGGTCCTTGTGATTTACCTCAAATATCATTGTTGGCCCTTTAAGATAATTAATTATAAAGACGGTATTTTATTTCACAACTTATTAAGCAAATAAGCAATAAGCTACTAATAAGCCCCCAAACATCTTGCAATTAATTATCTTAAAGAACCAACAATGAGATTTGAGGTAAACCATAAGGACCATCAATGTAATTTTCTCCAAAATAAAAATCGTCGGTGATATTATACAGGCCTACAGGGGGTTTTATTTGTATTTATTACTGATTTAACTTTCAATTTTTAATTTTTTTTACACGTGACATTTTGTCACTCACGAGTTACAAAAAAACCCCTACACTTTTACATAAAGTTAGAAAAGTAGAAAGCGTCAAGGACAGTTGACATATTACACAAACTAACTTATATTTTGTATGTGTTTGGTGTTAACCGGTAGATTACCCGCACAATGGAGTGGAATCTTACGTGAGAAACCAATATATTTTTATTTGTATTGAAATAGTGATTGTTAGAAACATTAGTTCAAATTACGATGAATATGAATAATCGAAAAGAACGTATTAATACTTAAAAAATTCATTTGAAAATTTTGATAAAATGGTTATTAATATCTAAATATCGGGTAGAACTTTTCCATCTATCTATATCTATATATTTATTGAATATAATACCGGAAAGTTGTGCATGATTTCAATTTATATAGTGTGAATGACTAGTGATTGTTTAATTAAAGAAGAAATTGTTTTCAAGCAATGATTGTGTATAAGACTAAAATTATACTCATTGAAGAATTATTATAGTTGCTAAAATAGTCTACTGTTTCTAAATTTCTCAAGGGTAATTTTGGTATTTCGCATCTTTCTTTTGTACGTTTAAGGATAAAAAACTAAATCTTTTATAAAAGTTTAAGATATACAATCCAGTAATCAACTAAAGAAATCTATTTATCGCTTACGAATTCAATCAATCAAAACTTTTAGTTATTTTAAAATTTCATAATAATATTTATGAATAATACGATTGACTGAAAGAATGAGATCTAACTATGAAATCTTAAGTGGAGGAAGTTTTGATATTTACTTTCCGATCTTCAAAAACAATTATGAGTATGTTTACTAGTAAAATAATAAAGAACACTAGAGTTGTGGCTCCTCATTTTTGAGTTTTGAGTTGGATATTCATACAAAACAAGTGAGAAGTTTACATTTCGATAGATAAAACACGCATACATCAAGCATAAAAGTATCAACGATTTGTCATAAACACATGACTAGTAACATTACATGTAGACATAAGTTTAAGAAGATTGCGATGCTCTTATAAGAGGTCACATTTCGTACAAAACTTACAAAACGAGATAAGTTTTACTGATAGTGGCCAAACGGGATAAATTTTACAAAGTTTTATCGAATAGTTTGCTATGATTCACACCAAATATACGGTGTTCTATCATAATAATTACGAGTATTAAGATTTACGCTTATAACATGTGAAAATGTCGTCTTATATGTATTAAGTTTCAAAAAAGTATATGAGACAAACATACAGACCTCACTTTGTTGCATAAGTTGGCTAAAAGGTCAAAATTGGAAGATAATGTTAAAATGAAGGCGTTGAATTGAATAAAATTATATTTTTGGTACAAAATAGCTAATGGGTGAAACTTATTGGGGGAAACAAAAAATATAGAAAGGTGAAAAGGATGCAAACTACAAAGTCCAAAGTCCAAAAATGTGGCAATTGGAAGCTACTCATATCAGAGCCAGGTTTCGATCCTGGGACCTGTGGGTTATGGGCCCACCACGCTTCCGCTGCGCCACTCTGATTTGGTGATATTATAAAATATTTTAATATTTATTGTCCTTTTACTTTATCCATTTAATTAAGCAAAAATTCTGCACAATATTGATTTTTCTATTAACACTTGTATCTTATGCCACATGTATTGTACTAGCTTTTTTCACGATAGAAAGTCACTTATTTTCAGTATTCTTGGACTCTTAAAGCACACGCTATTAAAACTCGAAGAATTTGAGACGCGCTGTCACATCAGCGCCACATCACCATAACTTATTAACGATTTATCACTGAATGTGAAGACATATTCATAATTTACCATTTAGGCTCACAATTTACAAATAATACCTTTGTTTTATACCAAACAAAAAAGGTTTGACCAACTTTCTCTCCGTTCATTTTCGTTGCTCTGTAGACGACCTCCTCAAAAATGAAAGGAGCATGTCTCCATTCCTTTGACATTCTTTATCTTTGTGCAAAAAACGAGTGTATATGGACTCACCTCATTGTCTCATATGAAGTCTATCAGCTGTACTATTTACTATTGGACTGCTTTAAATAATCAATTCAATTAACGTGTTCTTTATTATCCTCACAATATATAGAAATGTGAGGGTTTGATTATTCTTTTTATATATATTTTTTAGGATTTTGATCAAATTACACACCACATTATACTAAGTCTTTGAATTTGTGACGAGATTTATGTAATAAATAACAATAACTCTAAGGGGATATATACTAATTTATTTGGTAAATTATAAATCAATATAATTTCATTTATTACTTTGTAATAATAATAATGATAAATGATAAGTGATAAATGATAATAACAATAAAGTATTTTCTTTAAACATGTTATTTTATTTATTTTATTAAGATGAATGAACAGCCCTTAAAGCTCATAATAAAAATGAATTGTATTCATAAAGTTGTTTGTATTTTGCTATTATTATATATTATTACTAGCGTTAAACCCGTGTATACACACGGGATATACCTTGTAAATGTTATACGGAATATTACAATACACTACAGTATTATTTAAGAAAATAGATAAAATATTTAAATGATAGTTTGTTAATTTAAATGTTGAATATTACATGTGGATTAGATGCACGTGAAAGTATTTGAAGTCATTTTATTTATATGAATGTTATTTTGAAAAATAAATTATTATTATAATAAAATATGTTATATTTATAATTGTTAATAGATATATAAATCTGTTATAAATCGATATGTATTAGATAGAGTATAGTAGAAAAAAAAAATTTTTTAAATCCAGGACTATAACTCGTTGATTAAATATAATTATTGTAAAAATTATATTTTAATTATTTAAAGTATGAAGTTCTATTTTTAAAATGAGTAAAACAAAATGACTTACTTGATCAACGGAACTTTAATTTTAAATGGTGATGTCATCAAATATTATAATAATTTAAAGTAGGAGGTTCTATCTTTAAATTAAGTAAAATAAAATAAATTAATTGATTAATTGAACTTTAATTTTAAATGATGACATTGTTAAGGTGAATCTTATATTATATTTAAGATTATCATGATCGATTTGATGATTACTATACACATTTTTAATGTATAAATAAAATTGATTCTATTGACAATTATTAACAAAAGTCATTATTTATTATTTTTATTATTTATCTATATATACAAGTATTTTAGTTTATTTTAAGATACATTAATTTTCACCGAAGAAAATGATTAATTGAAAGTAGACATGTAAGCGAAATAAACGTTCAGCGAATTGTCATTAATCGTTCGACGAGAAGTTCATTTGTTTTAGTTATTTATTAAAATGAATGAACATGAATAGAAAACTTCGTTCGATTAACAAAACAAATGAACATGAACATTTATCTCGTTAGTTTATTTATGTCGTTAACATTCATTAATATGTCCGTTAATGTTTGCTTAATTATCTTAGTTTATTGTCACTTATGTTCTTTCGTTATAGGGTTTTGCTAGAGTGCATATACATTTGTATATCATTTATATTTAGATTGAAATCTAAGAAATAAAAACAGATCTTTAGTGTTTTACCTTTTTTAAATCGTAGTAGTTTCTCAGTAGGTTTCACACTTACAATCTTTCATCAAATTCTACATAATATGCGAGCTCCTTTGTGTTAGCGTGTTCTTTTGTGTTTGTTTATGCTCATTTAACATATTAAAGAATAAACACAAACAAACACAAAAAAATCTTATTTACTTAAAAACGAATATGAATACAATTTTCTACTTGATTATCAGTTCATAATCGATCATTATAAGCTATTAACGTTAAAGAAACAAATGTTAACGAAATTCGTTCGTGTCTGATTGATACGTTTACGGGTGGGGTTAAGAGGAGAAGGCATCTTATGAGGGGAAGTGAGGTGAAAGAAATTGACAAATAAATATATGTCACGTGTCACTATAATATTTCATTTATATCCCTCTAATATTATATATCCTCCCCTCCTATTTTCCTCACTCACACTTCTCATCCCCACCACTGCCAACCACCTCCTCTCATCCCCACCACTGCCAACCACCTCCTGCCACCACCAGTCGCCGGATTCTGACGATATGAACGTAAAAATTCAGTAGCGTAATATGCAGTAATTTTCTTTTTTTGCTTTGAACTTTTTTTTTAATATATGAATGTAAAATGTAGCAAAATTTATATGAATGGCAATAAAATGCAGTAGTGCAAAATGTAGTAGATTTTTTGTCGCACCCCCAAATTATGATGCAGCGGAAGTCGGGTCGGGGCGCGACTAATCATGGATCATTACACAAAGTTAAGGCAAACGACTCTATATGAGACGTTTTGAAAATAATACCAGGTAATTACATTAGTAATTCAACTGTTTACATTAAGATTTGAGTTCGCGAATAGTTCAAGAGATTCTATTACATGACCAATGTTACAAAATAGTAATGCAAGAAAATCTCTGATGTTTGTAAGCATGCGACTCGAGCTATCGTGTCCTGGGGTAGCCCTACTCCTGTTGTGAACCTGAGAATACATACTAAAACGGTCAACATAATGTTGGTGAGTTCATAGGTTTGAAACAGTTATCAAAAGTTGGTAATAATCACAAGATTTAATCAGTGTTGCACAAATGCAAAATAAGTGTATACTATTGCCATGAGTCTCACAGTTCGACGCTTAACCAAGTTTGTGCCTCGGGCAGATGCATAATCCAATACACCTGTAACAGTCAAATATTAATGCGTCCGTGGGTCGGCTAGAGCGACTAGCCCGGACGGGGATGTCAATCCCCGATAGATCTATCCAATAATACTCGCGCTCATACGATTAACGAACTATGATAAGGTGAGGACTTTCAGTGGATTAAAGGTCTCATGCAATCCGTATAAGAGTTGTTTCAGTTACTTGTGATTATAATAAACAGTGTATGTAATCTCACCCCATAGTATAAAACAGTAAAAGTGGGGCTATGAGACTCACCTGAGTCTTGTAAGCGTGCGTTTAAGTTAATAAACGTTTGTCCAAAGTGTAACCTTCTGACGCCCTAAACGCACAAGGTTATGTATGAGTGAATGTCTCAAAAGATCATTCATGCTAGTTGTCCACTCAACTAGTTATGTCCAGGTGTTTGTTTATCGTTTGCGTTTAGAAAAATAAATAAGTATGGCCCGTTGGTGATATTTTGTGGAAACACAGATTTGATAAATTATGTTACGCATTTTCTACTTTTCTGGTTTTGGTTATTTGATTAGTGCGACAAGGGGAAGGGGGCGAAGCCCCTGAATGACGGGGGTCCGGGGGCAGAGCCCCTGGTAGCGGGGTCCAAGGGGTGGCAACCCCTGGCGGGGTCCAAGGGGTGGCAACCCCTGGCGGGGTCCAAGGGGCAGAGCCCCTGGCTGGGGTCGATTTATGCTTGTATTGCTTTAAGGAAAACATATCGATTTTTGTGTTTTTAGCGACACAAAGGCTTGTGTCGCTATGTGCGACACTAGGGTATTATGTGACACAAAGTTATTATGCGACACCAGGATTAGTGTCGCAAGTTGTGATTTCGATTTTGTTTTAGCGACACAAGTGTTAGTGTCGCAGGGAATTGCGACACCAGTTAACACTGTTGGTTGAATTACTGCGACACAAGGGTTACTACTGTTAGTTCAATTTGCTGCGACACTAGCTTAGTGTCGCAGGTTAGTACTGTTTTATGATTTAGCGACACAAGCTTTGTGTCGCAGATTAGTCCTGCTGTCTTATGTTTTAGCGACACAAGCTTTGTGTCGCAATGGCCTTGGGCCAGCTGCGACACAGACGGGCTGTTGTGTTTTCTTTGTTCGGGAACTTGGTCAAATGTGCTCGGTTTGACCCGAAACTTTTAGAGAAGTCTTAAATATGTTACTAGAGCTTAGGAAAATTGTCGTTACGTTTTATAGTTAACCCAAAAGTGTCGTCTCATTTTTATTGCAAAAACAGTCCATGGGTTTATTTTCCTAGTTTTTGGGTCGTTTTCGGGGCTCGTTTTGACTAACCAAAGTTTCGAAGTGAACTCCAAGAAAAATCACGGTTGTTCCTACATATCTTAGCTACCTCCAGTAAAAATTTCATAACTTTTGGTCAAGTATAGCTCACGAAATCGTCCAAGGATTAGACAAAGGTCCAGTAGGTCGGTTTTTGGACCTTTGCTCAGTGTTTGGTCTATATCTCACGATTTACAAAACTTCAGAAAAAGTGCAAGTACAACTTTGAAAGGTAACAGAAAAAGCAAACTTTTCCAAGGGGTTTCAGTCGTTTTGGAGTTGTAGATCTCGAGATATGCTTTCCCAAAGTTGGTCGATTTTTCTGTCCAAAACGACAGTCTAGACACATATTTTTGTAAAATCGTTTTCGTATATCAAACGACCTCAGAAAAGTGTCAAACCACTTGGGTTCGAAAGTAGACTCCCTGAACTTGATTTTAGACTCAAGAATCGTTCGATTTGGTTAAGAAATGAGTTAGATATCGTGTGTCAAAGTCGGGTTAAGTTTTTGTCCGAAGGTTAATAGTTTTACCCGAAAGTTTTTAGCATTATCTTTTGGTTTTCGGTTTAGATCTTGGACATAATTAGCATAAACGAACTTCTAACATGTTTATTAACATCATCCAAGGAAAATGAACAAGATTTGGAGAGATTCTTACAAGGAAAACTCGATTTAAAGTCGAAGTGAGGGGATGAGGGCTGCTGCTGTTCGGTTTTTGCTTTCCTTGTTTCTTCTTCTTCCTTGAGCGATGTAGATGATGGTGGTGGTGTCCAGGGGCCTTGGAAGAGGCTGAGGATGATGGTGGTGGTGGTGGTTTGGGCTGGAAGTTGAGGGAGAGAGTGAGGGAGTAAGAAACAAGTGAAGTGAGTGTGTAAAGTGAGGTTTGATTTAGTGTGGGGAGTTTTTAATAAAGAAATGGGCCAAGGGATGTTGGGCCGAACTGGGCCTGGCTAGGCTGACCCTGGGCTCGGTCCAATGTTGGTTCCCGGGCTCGTGACTCGTTTCCTCGATTTCGTGTTACGTTACTCGTTCGGTTAAACGTTAATCACGTGTTTTAAAATTTAATTGTTAACGTTTAGTTTTCGTGTTTATATTTGAAAACGACATTGTTATTTTAGATTGGCAAAATGTTCTTTAATACCTTATTGAATCCTTTTAACATATTTGGCGGGTTTCGTTCGGTGTCGGGTTCGATTCGCGCGTTTTCGTCGCGTACGATACGTTTTGTAGGAAACGTGACACGTTTTAAATATTATCCTAATAATATAAGTTAAATAACAATTATTTATCATAATTAGGTTATTTAGTAAAAATGTTTTTCACCAACGTCCATATTTATTGTGCCGGGTTCCATCCGATCGAATTTGCGTAATTTACAGTTGATTACGTACGTGCGTATAATACAATATACAAGGTGCTATCGTAATTAGTCCTATTTCTCACTAATTACATGCAATAATGATCTATGATTAATCACTAATGACGGCCTAATTTGTCGGGTGTCACATTTTTTTTCTTTCAAATTATTTTTTTCAACATATTAATGTACATGTAGCATATCTCACATGAATTGCAATTAAAATACAGTAGTGTAAAATGTAGTAGAATTCACTATAATGTGAAAAAATGTAAAATGCTGTAAACTAACTACATGCAGTAGTGTAAAATGTGGTAAAAAAAATTCAGATCTACTTTTTAGATCTACTTTTCAGATCTACTTTTGAGATCTAGATCTACTTTTCATATCTACTTTTGAGATCTAGATCTACATTTTCAGATTTATTTCATCTTAGATCAAAAAAAATTTCAAAGTAGTGGTGGTGGCAGCAGCGGTGGAGCGGTGGGAGTAGAAGGAGATGGAAGAGAGAGGAAGAATACGATCGATGTTGGTTACGTCTATTGGATGCCGGTTTACCAACAATAGTGGTTCAAGATAAAGGTGACAGTGGTGGTCACGTGTGGTGGTAGAGATGGTGGTGGTGATTAGTTTTTGTAGAGAGAAGGTGAGAGTTATAGAGAGAATGTAGATGAAATGTTGTAGAGAGATAAAACGTTAATTGTAAATGAAAAGGGTGATGAAATATGGAAAGTAAAAGGAGGGAATATATAATATTAAAAAGGTGAAAGGGTGAAAATGAAATATATAATAACATGTGTCGCATTTTTATTGATCAATTTTCTTTCCCTCACTTCTCCTCGTAAGAGGCCTTATTTTAGGATCCTCCACCTACGTTTACTAGCCTAAGTGAAAGTTTGAAACTAGGGGTGTTCAATATTTGGTTTCAAACCGTTTACTCCGAAAACCGAATCGAAACCGTGACTGTTTAAAACCAAACCGATTCTTAAAACGGTTTTTAGTTTGAATTTAAACCGAAATCGAATATAATAACTGGTTTTTGGTTCGGTGATTGGTTTCAACCAAAAAATCCGATTATAACATACTTTTTATATTATTTAGACAATAATATATGTATATCTCAAAATTCTCGATGTCCAGATAAACTCCCATTTCTCCATTTAACTCTCACTCTCTAATTTAATTTGTAATGGTATTGTGATGTGTAACTTTTAGTTTATCATTTTATAAGTAGATAATAAAAATTGCAACATTGTATGTAATTCGGATTTTTCGGTTTAAATCGAAAACCAAACTGAATTGTATTACGGTTTTATGTTCGGTTAATGTCTTAAAATATTCATAACTGAAAAAATCGAACTAATAAACCAATAAAACCGAAAACATATTTCAAACAACATAATACACTACCCCGCAAACAAAACCGGTCGGGTCGGGTTAGTACAAAAAGAGAGAAGAATGTATATAAAGGGGATACCGTATTTTGTTGCGATATTTCAGAAGAAGAGAGCGAGAGGATCTTTGAGGTAATTGTCCCCTTTCTCTATCTCTTTCTAAAGATTACGTATCTACATCTATAAGCTATAATCTGTAATCTTCTTATGTATTTGTGTTCTTAATTGAATTTGAAAAATTAGGGTTTGAGCGATGGCTTCGAAGCGGATCTTGAAAGAACTCAAGGATCTTCAAAAAGATCCTCCTACCTCTTGCAGCGCAGGTATCGTATCATCATCTTCATCGTATTCTATCCTTTTAGATCCTGGAATTTGTTTTGTTTTTGTTTTATCGATCTATTGTTTTTGTTTTATCGATCTATTGTTTTTGTTTTTTATTTAAATTTCTTTCCTTTTGTGTTGATTCATGTTCTATTGAATGTTACAAATTTTAGGGGAGATTTGAATTGTTGGATTTTGTGTGATTTTTAGGAAGTTGATATGACCTATGTATATTATTGCTTATTTGGTGAAAGTTTTTTATTAGTATAGATGTTGACCTGTGATTGACTTGTGAAATCAGAATCCGATGTACTACATGATTTAATATTCAAAATATACTTTTTTAAGAGCATAAATTTGTAGAATTTTGTGGGGAAAATTGTAGGTTGGGAAGATTACTGCTGCTATTATGAAAAATATAATAATGTCTTCATTTTAAGTTAGTGTCTCAAAAGGTTAAGCAGGTCCTGTTTCTTTCTTGGAGTAAGGAAAATATAGGAAATTTTGGAGTTGTAGAAGTGGTATTGAGTTGATGAGTTTCTTGATTACTTGCTATATTCACTCAATCGGGTTTTAGATATTTCGTTTATCTAGTATATTGAAAATGGTTATACCAGAATACAAAGACGAAAAAGGTTTTACATTTTGGAATGATTTGAATCATATATGGTTGATATCGCATGGTTTGTCTTCATTTTCTCTTAGAGCTTCAAACATAGTGCAAGTAGCACTATAGTTGACATAGGAGCAGCTTATGGGCCTTCAACGTTAATTTATTACATGACTTCTTGGTCAGTCTGTTCAACCTTGTTGTGGCTAGAGTGCTACCCATAGTTGTTGAAAACTTTAAGAAAACTAGATGCACAAAAAGAATATATCTACACTGGCTTTCAACTGCGAGTGGAGAACATCCAAAAAGTGAAATTGATTTACCGCATCCTTCTTAAAAAATCTTGACCCACTAATTTGGTAAGCTGGTTATTTGTGGAAGGACTAGTTGGTAGAATATGATTAAGAGTATAATCATGAAATACATAGAAAAATGTATTGACTACGGAGAATATTCCATTATAAAAAGTTTATATGACAACTAGAACTCTAATACTCTATTGGGAGAATCTTCCCTCAAAAGCTCATTGCACATTTTTGCGCTTTCAGGGATTCGTGATTATATACAATCACTTTTGTGGCATCACTACCAAACCTGTTTATAGTAGTGTTTTAGAGTCAAAGACACCATGTCAACTTGTCGCTATTCTAGTGTATGTGGGGTATTTAAAGTAAATCATATGTTCCCATAAGAAGAAGCATCATAGTATCATATGTATGTGAAAAGATTATATTCTCCACTTGGTTTACACTTTAATCTGTAAGTGTGATTTTAGGCCCAGTGGCAGAAGACATGTTTCACTGGCAAGCTACAATTATGGGGCCTCCTGACAGCCCTTATTCTGGTGGAGTGTTTCTAGTTACTATTCATTTTCCCCCGGATTATCCATTTAAGCCACCTAAGGTACTTATTAAACACAATTGCTTTTCAAGGGGTTTGTTTTTATTGCATAAATCATACTGTCTTTCCAAATATTAACTTCACAACTGATGCCTACTGGCCACCATTGAAGTACCAGATTGATAGTATGCTGCTTGAATTAGGATACGCCTAGGTTGCATTTTATACTATACACGTTTGTTTAAAGAACAGGTGATTTTGTATTTTAAGAATTTCTGCTATGAGGGATTTTGTATCTACGATTTGACGGCATGCGTCTAATATTGAGTTTAACGGAATTTTAAAAGGCACGATGGTATTTTGTAAGGAATCCTAAGTTCACAATTTTGGCTGAACGTTTTTACGTGGATTTTAAAGGTTTCAACTTTTGTCTCATACTTCTTTCTGTTCTCTTATAATGCATCCTTACGTCATGTTATGTAGGTGGCTTTCAGAACAAAGGTTTTTCACCCAAACATTAACAGCAATGGCAGTATCTGTCTTGATATATTGAAGGAACAGTGGAGCCCAGCTCTAACCATTTCCAAGGTTAATATTTTTATGTAATGCCAACACTCCCGACAGTAATGAACTTTCAGAAAATTATAGGTTGCAAAGAGAATACATGAGTAACTATAACATTTTAGTTTGCAAAAAGTATTGAACTTTTCACTAATCATACATGTCTTATTAGGTTCTACTGTCAATTTGCTCGTTGTTGACGGACCCAAATCCAGACGACCCGCTTGTGCCCGAGATTGCTCACATGTACAAGACAGATAGGAGCAAGTATGAGACAACTGCACGTAGCTGGACCCAAAAGTATGCCATGGGGTAGTTTGCAACGAAACCCATATGATGTTTTCTGTTTTCCTGAAGGATTGTAATGAATTTTAAAAAATGTGTGAATTATGTTTTCTTGTGTTGTAATTTGTAAGATAGGGGTTTAGAAGGGAAAGGTAGTGAACATTCCCGTCCTTAAAAGGTACTTTCTATTGTTTTTGGCCTTCCCATCCTAAACAATGTGATGCTGTTCTGTTTGCATTTCTCTTGTTCTTTACATCCCTAAACATGCATATAACTTACCTGAATGTAGCACAAATCTGTTAGAAAGCTAGTGGTCAAAATGGTTGGTCGGGTTCCTTGATGCTCGAGTGATTTTGCGCTCAACGAATTTCATGACTACCACCAAAAACATGTGAGTTGGTGTGTCGAGTCAAGTGAGTTTACATCAAAATGGTTGTGTCGAACAGCTAAAAGTTTCTTCTTTTCTTTTTCTTTAGAGAATAGCAACCCTAGGAGTTAAGTCACATGTATTTTATGTGTATGTATATATATGCACACACACAAACACACGAATGACACATATATGCAAATGTCTCTCTTGAAAGTTGAACTCAAAACCTGTTAGTTGATAGACTCGGCACATATGGTTAGGTCGAATGCCGTTTAGTGCTAAAAGTTTTAGTATATTTCATGATGATTGAAGTACGATTACAAAATTTATCATTTAAAGTAATTAGTGATCTCAATTTCAAATGAATTAAAAGCTTGTAGGAACTTAACTATTAACACGTGTTCATAGTGAAAAATATTATCAAAAGCTTCAATGATATTATATATATATATATGATGATGATATGATATGCGATGATACGCGAAAGATTCGGGGGCAAAGGTTTTATTCGGTTTAAATTCTACAAGATCAGACAATTGGGCTCCACTTTTTAATAATTATTATACAAGTAATAAAGTAATCTCCTAAACAAGCATTTGGGCCCAAAGATTATTCGTGGGCCTAATTTAAACTCTTTACAGAATGAGATAATTGGGCTCCACTTTTTATATTAATTTATTTACTCTCCAAAAAGCAAGTATTCATTAGGTTGTCGAAAGTCAAAAGTGATTGAGTTGACTTCCAAAGTTATGCGGAAGCATGTTAGTTGTATGGAACATAACTATGATTATACTAAACTCAAAACTTGGGTAATGGAATTTCAAAACTTAGAGAAATTAGTTTTAATTAGAAAAGTGGTTATGCAAATTAGCTGTCATTATACACTTTGGTCTGCTTTATGCATAAAACGTGTTTTTTTTATAGTTTATGCAACGAGGTTGAGTTTTTAACTATGGTTAAAAAAGATATATGAAGGTGTGTTTGAGTAGAATAAGTAGACTCTAATGTGGAGACACAAGTAGAAACACTTATCTAAATCCGACTCAAACTCGGATTTTTCTTTTGCCTCTTATGGTGTATAAATGTTGGGTTGTTGCTAAATCACTTAGATATACTTTGTGCGTGATTTTGCGTTATCATAGAGATAGAATGCCGTATGCAAAAGCTTATGAACTTATAACCATTATATATACTATACATTGTTCTAGCCTTTTTATTTATATCTATATGGTTTTAGAGTTATGAACATCTTTTAAGTGAAAGTTACTACAATAATCAGAAATTGTTTATAAAGAATTCAAATTATCAAAAGAATGAAAAGCTAAGAGGGAATGGAGAAAATACATGCAAGAAACATGCACACATAAGAAGCCATTAATATGAAAACAAGGAAATGTGGGCTACATTTTGACCAACACTAGGTTTTGTCTCCTCCCTTTTCATTTGCTAAAAACCATCATAAAGTAAACCTAATTCCAACTAATTAAATAATGATTTCTTCATCATTGGAATTGTACAAATGCTACATCTAGTTTAGTTAAACCTAGGTACATTATAAATGTTTGATAATATATATTTATATATCAATATCAAAGACATAAAATGCCTATGAAAATCAATAACAATAATGACAATTGTATACCAAAATGAGGCAGTGATTAATACAATGTAAAACAAATAAACAATATTTAGATAGATAGTTATCAAAAGAATAAAACGAAAATCAATTTGCATCTAAGAGTTTTTTGAATATGTTAATTTTATGGTATGACAAGTGACGAATTCAGGAGTCAAAGTGACACGTAGCATTAACTTTTTCATAGTATTAAATATATACGATTTCTATGAACATGTATAATTTCATAACAAAGGGTATCTAAATAATAAATTTTCAATAATAAAATCGATTATTTTGTAACAAATTTACACTTCGAATGTCAAACGGACTCGTAGTTAAGTCTATCCCCTCTTCTATTTGGCTCTGCCGCCCCTGATTGGTATGAGAGTTTCTTATTGGTTGATTATTAGATACTACTTAGATTATTCTATTATGATTAACTATTAATGTGAATCATTATAAATACAATATTATCCGGGACAGTATTAATAACAACATCAACCAATTGTTATAGTTGAGAAATGTGTATAAAATGCATAATTAAAGAGCATGAGTTTGCAACTACACACACCTACCCAACATTATATCCCTCTTCTCTTGCACTATGTCTTTAAAACATTATTTGTAGCCTTTCTTCATCTCTTGGTCACTTTGAAAAGGTAAGGAACCCTAAAATTTAAGGTCAGATCTTTAATATAAAAATAAACTTCAAGTCAAATAACAAATTCATGGTTTTATATGTAAAGGTTGTGTAAAAGCGATATCGTTGATCAAAAGTTGATAATGGTAACATAGGGATAGTTCCATTCCAATACTAAATATCGGGTATTTGCGTATCTGATCTGACTGGTTGTATGTTACAAAGCATAAAAACACGTATACACAAAACCATGATCGTTAGATAACATATCATGTATATCTATATATATACACGATCAAAAGGTTATACTCTGTTAAGATTGACATACACATACACATACACATACACATACACATACGCATACACACACACACACACATACATACATACATACATACATACATACATACATACATATATATATATATATATATATATATATATATATATATATATCGAAGAAAAAGGTAAAAGTTAAGAATGGAGAGTGTATCAACTCTAGAGTCAAGATCTAGGGACAAAGGTGTCATGAACCTTGGCTTTTACTATTCAAACTAATTACTTTATTTCACAAGTATAGCTTTACGTTTGTTTTTAGTTTAACTTTTTAATACTTTAATTTCTAATCTTCTGCAAATATATTGAAAATATATTGAAACCACGTGTAAACCATATTAAAAATACACTAAGCAGAGGGGTCGTGCACACGAGTTGGAGAAAAAAAGACTTGGACCCATAAAATCAGGGTGAGTTATTACCTTAAATTAATTGATTGATTTTTGTATTTTTTTAATATTTAATAATTCTACCTTAAGAATTTATTGACCCACCAAATATTTCAGCGGCTTTGATTTTGTAGCCGTTGTTGAGTCGCCACGCGGCACCATAAGCTGACGTGGAATCCCTTTTTATACCCAAAAAAAACAAGGATACATAAATTTATACTTTTTACTTCTATACTTCTATATGTATATAATTTATTATTATATATTATATATTCTATTCTATTATATAATAATTATTATTATTAATCCAATATCTATTTATCCATGAACATTATTATTCCAATAAATATGTGTATTAAGTATTTAACTACTTTTATTAATAATTGACTTTGATATATATTTCTAAAATAGTAAAACCTTATTTATTTTTAAGTTTGGCTACATTCCAAACGTATGCAAGTACATTTGTGTTCCGTACCTAAAATCGTATTCGTATTTATTGATTAAATTAAATCAATTAAAAGGAATATTTAACTACAAGATGAGTCAAACCATTTCAAATACACTTGGTGTATATCTTAAGCAACAATCTGTTAAGTTTATGTAAAAGTATGTCAAGTTTATGTGGTGTCAGCTCATGTAGAATGTCTGTAGTTTGTTAGTTGAGTTCATTCAAATATTTTTCTTCTAAGAATTTTTACTTCACGGAAAATTAATTCAAATGCATAAAATATATGTTACATAATTGTATTCCTTTCGTCGAAAATTTAATTTTCTTATACATAAATATAATATTCAGACAGTATTTTGAAAGAAAACAAAATACAAATATGGATAATTAAAATTGGTTCGGAAAAGTAATACGAAATTACTAAATTACTTTAACTTTTAACTATATAAATAAAACAAGTTTGTAGTACTGTATAGTTGAATGTGAATGTAAAGGATTATACATGACATCTCCCGTTCAATCTCCTAGTGAGTTAAAAAAGAAACATAATTTATCAAAAAATTTGTCAATTAAGTCTTTGATCGGTCAACATCTAACTATTAGACAAATCTGATTTACCTTTTATGTTATAGATATGTGACAAATCTAACACTAATTAATTGAGATTAATAAAAAAATTAAGATTTTAGATTTATTATTATTATTATTATTTGTGTAAAACCTACTACATTTTTCATTTACTATGTAAAACAAAACAAAAAAACCAAAAAATTAAAATAGTCAACGTATTTGTAATGTTCTTACAAATATTTAAGTATACTCCTTTTTTAAAAAATCAACGAATTATATTAGAGCCCCAAAAGCGGGCAACAAATACAAAAAACGAGTCGAAAGCTCTAAGGAAAAGCTCAAGAACTCAACACCAAAACAAGAAAAAGAGATTACATAGCAACACACATAGATCCCGAGGGGTTTCGAACCCAGTCAGTCCAAAGAATATCCTTACGAGACAACCAATCGAGAGGAAAATATATTAATGGCTAATCATATCAATTTTGTCTTTCGGAGTATGAAGAATTCTATTTCTCCAATTCCAAATGGCCCAAATAAACATATAACACACACCATGAAATAAGGAATTGACTTCATCATGATTAAAGAAACTTAAAGCACCCGGAGATTGATCAACCATTTTCATATAACTCCGAGGAGGAATTGACCACCAACTTCAAACTTTGACTCAAATAAGATGAATTTTCGAGCAGTTGAAGAAACAATGGTCCACACATTCAATAGCAGCGCCACAAAACAAGCATAATGCCGAGTTTAAAGAAATTCCACGTTTAACCAAGTTGCCACGGGTGGGAAGACAATCAAGACCCGGTCGCCAAACACAAATATTAACTTTACGTGACACCCATTTAATCCACTTGAACTTTGTAGCACAATTAGCTTCATACAACAACTTATTCTGAATTAGATTGCTTAGAAGCTTAACCGAGAAATCACATGATGAAGAGAGAGACTAGACTCATCGGTCTTCACCACCTGACCCCAAAGACAAGTTACCAATAACCTGCACCATATAGCAAATGAGTCGTTTAAGTATACTTCTAAAATACTGTTAAAATATCATAACCCATACAAATAAGAGGTTCTGCTTTTACAATGAACTTAAAATACAAATTGAGTCTCAGAGCAAAAGGAGTCTTTTAATATTATTGGTAGTGTTGACAATAACGCTATAAATAACATTTTGTGTTATTTATAAAAAGAGTGGTCAATGTTGAAGCAATGTGCTAATGAACTTACCATTTAATGTGTTGAACTGATAGATTCAAGGAAAATAAACTAGTCCTCAACACTGTTAAGCCTGCAACTCAACACTGAAGTGGAATGGTATTCTCGACGTTGAAGAAATAAAAATGTTCAAAAATCGTCACCACTTCATATGCTCTTGAGACCAATTTTACTATGACATGCTTCTATATTTTTACATTCTAACAAATACAAGAAAAATGATAACAACGACACTAAAGGTTATCATTAAAGCATCGGGACATTCTTAGTATATTCGTAGTCAAATCATAAACAATTTTACTCCCCTTGCATATTAGTTAAGCTACAATTATTTATGGATGTCATGATGTTCAAATATTTTAATGACATCTCTCAGAACTATCATAAATAGAATCTCAAATATAATTATAAAGAAAATATAATTATAAAGAAAATTTATGTAAGTACCATTTCGAAAGTCATAATCAAATTTTCAACCGATTTTCGAAAAATAAAAAAAACGGTCGAGTAATAAAAAATAAATAAGTAAATTAAGCGCCACCCTATTTAGTATTCACTCATTCTAGATTGGTCCATTAATAATAATCAGAACTTAAATTTGATTGCAAGTACAATAATGATTTGTATTTTTAATAGATCGAAAAATTATCACAAAACTTATAATTTGGAATTTGGAATTAAAATTAAAATATTAATATATAACATTTTTAGGAAAAAATTCAAATAGAAATACCTTTTATGATGGAAATGGTATGAACGTATATTTTTATTTTTAATTTTAAGATTACTTAATTTTTCTGATAAAAATTTGTATTCGAATTATTATAATTTTATGTTGTTTAATATGAGATAAATTTTTTTTAAATATAATACACATTATAAAAGATTTAGTACGTATCACAGTATCATACTAAAAAGTTATGATATACAACTTTAAATTGTGTATTATATATATATATATATATATATATATATATATATATATAAATCAATTTCACATTTAAGAAAATAAAATTATAATAATATTAGTATTATTTATTTTATAAAAATATACATATAATAAAATTAAAAATAAAAAGATCATTTTTACGGTTACCGTAACAAAAAATATTCTATAATAACTCTCTCCCATATTTTTAAGATACGATCTTACAATTAAGTTGTATTGAAGATGATGCTCAAAATATTATTTTATATTTAAAGGGCTGCTTAATGAACTACTACAAAGGAAAGGAAAGATATTTTTGTTGTATTAAAATAACCAGAGTTATTGCACGTAATCCTATAATTTATTTATTTGTTTATTTAATAAAGTAAAGGTTTGTAAAAATCCTAGTTGTAGAAGGTGGTGACTGGTGAGGGCACGTCAGTATCACGTGGTTAGATACACGTGACAGTCACGAGGTTGGTGACCGGCGACGGTAACGGATTGGCACAGAGAAATCAGGTTGACTCCCCCACCCTTGTTGCTGACCCCCTTTTCATCGTCGTTTCTCTATACACAATTCCCTTTTTATTTATTTAGTTTTTATTTAATTTATTTACTACTATATGTGTAAATTTACATGTTTTTTTAAAAATTATTTATAGGTAAGAATTTCCTTATTTACCCTTTTTAGTAGAGATTTACTTTCCTTTTATACTGATGATTCAGAGTCCAGACCAATACTGCATTTCAGTTAATGAACTGAAATTTGCTCAAAAAAGATATATTAGTTCAAATAAATTAATTATACGAGTAATATTAAATATTAATTTGAATAGTCACTTTAACCGTTAAAACACCGACAGAAATGACACTAGTCCTCAAAGTACAACGTAGTACTAGATTTTGAGATAATCATACTTTTGCGTTTTTAAAATTTGTTAACGACTTTTATCTGGAACAAAAGGTTTAAGAAAATTCCCACGAGTTTGCAACTGGTATGCTGCGAACTTGTTGGCCGGTTGCAAGTAGGTCCGGAATACCGGCACGTGACCGACAAATTGCGTAGATCGTGAAAGAGTTGTGAGTTGGTTGCTACATGGATCATTGTCGCGTGGTGGTGTTACACAGCCAACGACGACATGGTTATTGGTCAGGTTGCGAGGTGTAGAGTCGTGGTCGGGCTAACGGCGGGGTCGTGGTGCGATAAATCGATCAAACTTTAAATGATCGTAACTTTTGAACCGTTAATTATGAATTACGGTGCGTAACAATTACTGACGGAAGGCTAGACGGTATGAATGTGTTATCAAGCTCCCGTAGGCGATTTCTCCCCTTGCGGCGTCCCTTCTGATCATTTACTTTCAGTTCTTTGTAGTATTGAAATATTTTTTTCATTGATTTAGAACTCGACACTAATTGTATGACAAAAACAAATTCATCAACCAGATTTTATGGAAACATATAAAATTATAAACCATAAGTTATGTAAATTCGTTGAAAAACATAATGTTTATATAGTTTTATCAAACATAAATAAATTGTTGAATTCGAATAAACGCAAATGAATTTCGTGGACTCCATCAATGAATTATAGGAAAAATTGTACAAAAAAAGGTAGTAATATTGTATGAGATTGAATATGATACAAAAGAGATATTACGTAAGAAGATAGAAAATTAATGAGCAAATAACAAGTGTTCATGTCTTATCTTTCATTTCGTTTCCCTTTTCTCATTCTTTCTTTCTCATACTCTTCTATCCACTTTTTTTCTAAAAAAATTATTATCTTTTTTTTTTTTTATATTTTATTTTTAGCTTTTTTTGTTAAAGTTTTTTTAAATCATTTTAACATGTTTTTTACTTTTTTAATTTGATGTATTTTTTTTATTTTTTTTCCTTTTTTCCTTTTTTGTTGTTTTTATTTTATTTTAAGCATTTAATAACTAATTGACTTTATATTTTTTCAATATATTATCAACCGATTTTAGCTTTTATTTTACTTTTATTTTTTATTGCGTTTTGTCGTATATATAAGTAATGTACAACTTTATAACTATAATATACAAGATTTTGATATTGAAAGCATTTAAATTTAAACATTGATAGTCTGTAATTATAATATACATCATGATGCATCAAAAAACTTGAATTATGATGCACTAAAACTAAATTTAGTGTACCGTTATAGTATATTTACGATGCACTTTAATGTTAACTTAACTTTGATGCACTATAATTATTACTAGTTAATTTACTATGACGCACTATTATTTTAACTATGATGCACTACACACTTTGTAAATATGTGCACTACATTATATGGTGATGCACTATTAAAGTCTAAATATGATACACTTGATGTTTAATCATGATGTACTTAACATTTAAATATCATGCACTTGACTTTTAGATATGATGCATTTGACTTTTACCTACGACGCAATGTATTTATTAATATGATGCATTTTGCGTTTAACTATGATACACTTGACATTTAACTATCATGCATTTGACTTTTAGCTATGATGCATTTGACTTTTAACTATGACGCAATATATTTATTATTATGATGCACTTGAACTTTAACTATGATGCACTTAACTTTCAACTATAAATGCAATCATTATTGTGATACATAATTAGTTAAAAATAAGTGGATTAGAATGCACCAAAAATTAAAACTTAATGCACCGTCATTGAGTAGTTAAGATACACTATTTTAACTTTGATGCATTACAATTATTATTATTTAAGTTACTATGATGCACTACAGAATTTTAAATTTGGTGCACTACATTATTACGAGGAGGCATCGTTAGAGCATATACATGGTAAACTAGACTTTTAACTACGATTTAATTAACGTGGTGTATTCATTCTTATGATGCACTTGACTTTTGACTATGATGCACTTGAATTTATACTATAAAGCATGCAATCATTAGTGTGATACATTCTATTTATTACCATGATTCATTATGCTTATACTTTAAAAAAAATAAGTGCAACGTACTTCAACTAAACGGAACAACATTTATTGATAAAAACACTAAATTATCATTTTAAACAAAGAAGTAGAATAAACATATATTAAATTGAATTTGAAAAAGCTTAAATGCATTAAAGAAGAAAAAAGACAGAAAAAACGTTAAAAAAGTTAAAAAAGTTAAAATAAGTTTAAACTGTTAAATTAAAAGTTAAAAAACTATTAAATTAAAATATACAAAAGAGAATTTAAATATTTTTAAGTAAGGATTCGAGAAAAGAAGAGTAAAAAAATGAGAAAAAAAAGCAAAAAAGAAAAAATTGTAAAAAGAAAGGAGGAGAAAGGAAGATGAAAGGAAATGTAAGGTAGAAGGAAGTGGGAGAATGACACATGTTACTCTTCTATTGGCTTCCTATTGACTTTATTTCTTCATATATAACTTACTATTTTCTCTAGACTACATCCATATTTTATTATTGTCGGAATTGACTAATTTTTTCTTTGAAAATACACTGATACTTGAGACTGGAGGCTTTTATTAGAGACCGGAGAAACAAAAATCATATGAAGTGAAGAGAGATAAGTAAACGATAAGTTAATTGGTTAAGATTGATATTATGCTATATCATTTTTTATAATATTTTTGTGGACACGATATTTCTTTTGAACAAATTAGAGAAATTTGATAATCAGATTATGACGTAGATATTTAGAAAGAAATACATTACAGATAGTTAAGGGCAAAAATATTGAGTGATGATATATATTTTTTTCAGAAAATAAAAGGAAAAACGTAAAGCATAATTGTTGATCAGTCACCATAACAACCAGTATATTGGTTCATAGCAAGGATATTTTTGATATTTATTTTGAACTTACCAATTTATATTAATGTTAGGGGTGGTAATTCGGGTTGAATTGGGTTGACCCGCTCGGATTATCGAGTTGACGGGTCAGAAGTAGTCTACTCAAATCCGATCTGATTTTTTAACCGGTTTGAGTATTTCAACTCAACCCAAACCTAATTCAACCCGACCCAACCCAAATTACTCGTTTATCTAATCAGATCAACAACTTTTTGGGTTATTTTTAGTTAACGGGTCAATTTCGGATCAAATATGTCACATTGGTTAATTCTATAAATCTATAAGTCATCGTTAATAAGCCTAAAAATGTTTATAAAATCCCAAGAAAAATATTTTACCTATTATGTTCATCCAAATTTAATATTAAAACATCATTAAACACATTGGTTTATTAAATTAAAATAAAACATTTAATTTTGACTTTGGACCATTCATTCTACTATTATTAGTGAGCCCGCAACCGAGATAAGAGTGAAACTAAATTAAAGTTTATTTGGGTTGTCGGGTCAACCCAAAAAACTCATCGACTAACTCAAATCCGACCAAAAAAAATAGCAGGTTGGCGGGCTTCAGGTCGACGGGTTCATAAGTCAAAAACCCCGACCCAGACATGCTAATTTTTGAGTCAGTTTTGAGTTGTGTCGGAAATTGTCAGCCCTAACTAATATAGATAGATGTTAAATGATAAGAATTTCACGACTCTTGAAATGTATATTACATGGTATACGAATCTCATTTTTCAATGGAATTTACAAATTAGCAATGATCATCATTGTTATAGTTTATTTGGGTTTTTTTAGAGTAAATTACATTGCCCGTCCCTGTGGTTTACCCTATGTTACAGACCCCGTCCTCGGGTCGGGTATTGTATGGGTCCAGTCCCTTGACCCGGAAATCTGTATCGCTGTCAGTCCCTACTCTTAACGAGTGTTAAAAAACCTCGTTATCTCACAAGACGTACGACGCACGTGAGGGCAAAATTGACTTCTCCTTTCCCTTGCCTTTGAGTAAATTACATTGCCCATCCCTGTGGGTTACCTTATGAGTTAATTTTGCCCTCACGTGCGTCGCACGTGTTGTGAGATAACAAGGTTTTTTAACACTCGTTAAGAGTAGGGACTGGCAGAGATACAGATTTCCGGGTCAAGGGACTGGACCCGTACAATACCCGACCCGGGGACGGGGTCTGTAACATAGGGTAAACCACAGAGACGAACAATGTAATTTACTCTCTTTTTTTAGAGTCTATTGAAAATGAATGTATATAGAGCTATTAATTGCTTTGTCGATAATAAAAATTTTAAAAATAGTATGAGAACACAAATGGTAGAGGATCAGAGGGGAAGACATCAAAGGAGGGGAATGAGCAGCGGACCGGATTTGCATTTATGACAAATTTGTTTGTGATTAACGCTCATATTCACTGCATCTTACCAACAAATACATTTTACACTTACAAATGTATCTTAAAATGTACCAAATCTAACATAGCACTTCTTCCTCTCATTTGAAATTTTCATCCCATAACCTTACCCCAACACAAATATCTAACTTTTTACCTTCAGTTAAAAACTTAACCCACTATTGGATCATAAGTTTCTAATAACAAAGTAAATATATTTAATGAATAACAAATCTTGAAATGCTCGAAGCCTTGATGGAAGCTATCTTATGAAACACCAAACTCCAAAAAAAAATAAAAATGAATAGAGAACATGTTTTAGTTAAAATAAATGATTAATTTTCTCTTATTTTAGTGGCTCAAAGTAAGCCAGCTTGGGGTTGATGAATAATTTGACTTCTATATCACAAAGTTATGCAAATTGCATATTTTTTAATAATAAAATTATAAACTATGATTAATTTAATACATATTGGGAAAAGACAAAGCAAAGTTCAATGTAATTTTGTTAAATATATTTAAGGTACAAAGAGAACCTCCTTGGCATTTGTCGAATCTAGTGTACTTGTTTACTTGTCGATTGTTTTTGTTTTCTTTAATCTTGATTGTTTCATGATTGTGTCTTGTTCGACTTATTAAGTAGTCAATGGCATATTTTGTTTTGAAAATTATACATGCATAAAATTGTTTATAAAATCCTAAAAACATTCGTAATACTTATTATTTATTAATGAGTCAATGTTAAAAGGTTTCATCTCTTCAAGAATTGAACATACGGGTGGTAAATAATTTATGAAACACATGTTAAAGTTGATTTAAATTGATGTAATAAATAAGTACTATGAATGTACTATGAATGTTTTTATGCAGATATAATTTTAGAATAGGTTGACCCATATGATCCATTCAATTCAAAATCGACCTGAAATTTGTTGACTTTATTAGATGAATGAGTTAATTAGGTCGTGTCCGGATTAATTAGTTTTGAGTTTAAAGAGTTGAAGTAGTCAACCAATTATCAAATCGGGTTGGATTCGAATTGATCATTCATGGCCCATCAATCATAACCTATGATGAGGATCAATAAACAATGGCCGAACAATAACAAAAACAATCAAGAACTAAACCGAAATTCTCAAGGAGAGAAAATATCTTATTAAATCAATATTCAAAGTCTGCTAAAATGTCATGAGAAACAAACCCTAAAAACATATTTAAAGATTTTAAGGAATCTCACACAATGATAATCACAGAATAAAAGGAAACAAAATCCAAAAGCTCAAAATAAACCATGAAAACAGTAAATTGTCATTTTTGACCCCTAAACGTCGAAAAATGCCAAGGCTCGAGGCGAAGCGACGAGCCTTGATCGTTGGGCCGTTTCCAAGTGACCGTGCGAGTTTCAGCCCAATCCCCCACCGAAATCTATTTTGACAAAATATGCTTCAAGTGTATTCGTCGCGTTGAATTATCTGTTGACTGCCTAGTTGACTGAATTATTGACCGTATCTTCATCAACCACTAATTGGAATTACCACCCCTTTTATATATCGAGTATGGTTATTTAAATTTGAAATCGCGTATAGTTGAAGAATACGTAATTTAAGTGAAGAAGCTCATAATATAGCAACCAATTCTGTGTTATTTAAATCTACATGTCCAGTCATATGATGCAATGATTGTTAGAATTAAATGGGTAAATTACTTGTAAACATAAACTTTCCCCGTCTATTCATATATAAGCTGAAAGTGTATATGAAAGGTATTGGTTGACTAGTTGACCATACACGACTTGTTTTGCTTTTTATGTACATTGACTTCAAAACCAAAACATTATAGGAGTGATTTGTACTCACTCATTCTCTTCCATTGATAAGTAATATGTACTCGTATAAAACCAATGATGTAGCAACATAAGTGTACTACCATGAGATGACAAACATAAGTACGTATTTTATGTTTATATAAACAGTAACTCTCAAACGTTGAATTTAATTGCATAGGATTCGCCTGCAATATAATTTGTCGATTTTGAATTTACATTCTCAAATCCGTTCTACCTTCTTTTGGAGGTTCGAAAAGTCTTCGTAATCGATCTTTTCTCACTATCCTATAACCGTTACTTCCATGTCACTTGGAATGATACCCTAGAAAGACAAAAATCAAGCCCGTCTTAACATACATGTATATAAAACGACATTTACATTCGTCTAACTAGAAAACGCTATGATATAATCCAAATTCATTAGGAAACAAAACGGCATGTGGTTGGACATTTCTAAAATATCAACAAAAATAGTTTTTATACTAAAAAGACAAAATGAATTAGCATTAGGAAGAAATCCCTAATTAAACCACTTGATTGTGAGAGCTTAACTACTAACCTATCATTATTTGACACCTATCATTCCTTGATTTTTAGCTTACATACGTTAAAACGGGTCATTTTGTTGCCTAATAATTCCAAAAGATACATTTTTGGCTTACATTTAAGCATATTTCTTCAAGAAATATTACTTAGTTAAGCAAGTTGGTAATGGCATTATCTCCTATTAAGAACAAAGGAATTTTAGCAAAAGGGCCTTGACTTATATATATAACAAGATATTTACACCATCATTTATTATAAATATGAACGGTTTGGTTTATTTATCATAACCCATAAACATATCAACGATAGTTACTTTAGCTATATTTCAAAATCTAACCATATTTTGGATTTCTCGTAAGATAGCATACGTACCGGGAAAATATAAGAAAAAACATATTTAAGTTTTAAACTCGTAACATATTTAATCGCAATTAGACCTATGTATAGGATGACAAACACAAATAGTCTTTTCCAAATGAAACAAAAACACACCAAGAAATACTTTTTTTGATTGATTAATGATTACAATTAAGATTTGCATGGGCAAAGTGGTCCTAATATATAATTATTGAACCATGATTAAGAAGTTAGGAACTATTGAGGGTCATTATTGACTAAAACATAATACACCTAATTTTGCTGTGGAAAAATAATTGAAAACACCAAATTAAATTGCATTAAAGTTAACAAAATAATTAAAAGGTAAATAATTAAGTTGTTCATCATGATCTTATTGATCTGTAACTAAAATTAATGAGGTTGCCCATTTTGGTATATATGCATGCACTATTGCACTGTTTTTGAATTATTATACTAATGTGGTTAATAGATTATAGTAAATAAATAAATGTCATTTAATTTAAGTTAAATAATTGTTTAGTTAGAAAATAAAATATGCAGATGCATAGAAGAGGGTAACGGCCAGTTAAAAAAAGGCGCCAAAATCGATGTTGCCTCCCACCAGTCACCACGTTGCTCCTGGCTGTAAATACCCCCACGTTACGTGGGTTAAAATTATAGAGTTAATAACTCCAATAGTAACTTAACTTCATCTAATATTTACGGAGTATCAAAATTTAATTTTAATTTTAATAAATAATAAATAAAGAGAAAATGTATGTGCCCTTAAAAATACCTAAACTTAAAAGTTATTTTAAAATGAATGGCTGAATGCACGAGTGAAACTAGAATAATATATATGATGGGCCAAATTTTTTTCTCTTCTATCACTTTGACGTGGTAAAACTTTTAAAATGTCAAAAGTTACATATATTTTTTTCATCTTTTTACGTGATTTTAGATTTTTTTGGGGCAACTGCCACCTTACACCCCTTCTAGATCCGCCTCTTGTCGTTCAACAACTTAATAAACGTAAACGTGCAGTGAACAACACATATTATATCCCTAAAAATAAATACATGTAAAAATATTGATGATCAATAATGCAAAAAGGCAATTATTGCGACAATATCTAACGATTCATCGAAAAAACTGTCCGTCTAACACTAAAAGAAACGTACTCATTTTTATAAATTATTCATTTCTAAAATCAACCAAGCTACTCTAAAGTTACAACATAAGGTGGTTTAATTTTGTTAATTGTGTATGAAGAACAAACATTTTATCTATTATTAGTGTTTGCACTTGCATTGATTAAACAAATACTCCATAAGTTATCAAACAAATTTTGATCATTGACTATATAAAAGTAAAGTCAAACCACTCTATAGCATATCGCCTCTTGTTGTGGTTTTAAATAGTTCATAAAATTGTCACATAGATTACACACAATGTTGTGTGAACAGTGACCACCATTATAGAATATGGTATGCTATCTAGGGTGGTTGGCCAACTAATAGAAACTATGCTAGGCAAAAAGCATATACACCATTTATTTATTTATTATTTTTCTCAAAAATAAATACAATATATGAATTTTATTTGTTTTGAATAATTATTATTAGAAAATGTTTCACGTATGATCAATGTATCATTTGGTGTATGAATTAAACATACGTTTAGATATATGATTTACGTGCATTTAACCCATTACTTTTGTTATAGATAAGTAAACTTATAACTTCAAAATTTGTGAAAATAATTTTAATGATTTTTAGTTTTAACACATTAATTAAAATCTTGTTTTTTAATCAACGGGTGTTGTATCTTAAAGAAATTGTTCCTAAAGAATGGAAAACGATTTGAGGGTGCATTAATTAATTGGGTCAAAGCAAAAGAGATTTGCAGTGTAAAGCGATTTGACTGATAAATTAACTGAACACGCCCCGTGTCACGTGACCTGCTTCATAACATGTTTTGGTTAGGCCAAAAAAGGTTAATTACAAAAAACACATTTAACTTTTTTATTTAAAAAATATTTTCTTAAACAAACTTTTTTTTTGTCAGTAAAAAAGTTCAGCTTCGAACATGCATACACATTAACATAAATTTATTGTCATTTTTACAAAAGGTTAGTTTTATTATTATTATTATTATTATATTTATTTAATAATTAATTGTACGAATGTCTTGATAACTAGATAAAAATTCACGATAACAAAACTGGATTTAGTTATATATGTTTTAGTGATTATCAAACTTTGATCACTTAATGCAAAAGCATTTTTTTTTTTTTACTTTTTTCTTTTCTAAAAAAGATATTTGTTACTTAGAAATACATGATAATGTTTTTACTTAAGTTGCAAAATTATTAAGCTAATATGATAACTAAATCCACGTGGCAGAAGCCCAGCGTCTCTCTCGGATGCGGCATATCGTTGAGAAAAGACACTAAAATAGGATTATGAGATCCCATGATGAATTTTTTCCGATGTGATTTTTCCTTAAATTAAAATGATGAAATTGCATTAATCTCCTTTATTTGTTGATTTAAGAACAATATAATCCTTCTCTACTTATATATTGTCAGTTTGGCATTCTTTATTTCATATCATATTCCTTTTGTATTTAGTTTAAGTATGAGTTTAAATATAAATTTAATACTTTATCAATTGACATGTTTTAGGGAAAAATACTACAAAATTTAATTTAAATTTAAATGTATATTAAAAAAAAAGAGCTCAGTAAGAAAGTAAACAAGACTAGTTACATTTTTGTTTTCCAGAATACTAACAACCTCATGTACAAACAAACGTACAATTGATTAATTATTATCCATAATATTCTACCTTAAAAAAAAAGAGCTTATCCAACAAACGTCGTTTGTTCATTTTTATCCAACAAAATACGATCTTTATCATTCATGCTTTTCGACTTACAATTGTATGTGATTAAATTCACGATACGTGACAATGTGAAATGTGAAATAGGTTAACTTCTTGACATTTTGCTTCTTAGACTAAAATACCAACAATTTTCAATTACACGAACGTAACAAACTCAAATATTGTTATAAAGGTATACACGAACACTAACAACACTCAATTTCACTGTTAACATGATATGAAAAGGTAAGATTTAAACAGTTATAGACTATCCGAGGTGTTTAAATAAACTTTTTGAAGGTAGAATATTAAATTCACAAAAACTTCAAACACACTAAAAATTTTAGTAACTTAAAAGGTTTTACTCATTATAACCCTAAATGCAAATATTCTCTACTTTTAGAAAGAACAAAAATCGTCCCTAACTTTATTTAATCATTTATGTTTTCATTATTACTATATTTGTTAAAAAAATTGTAACAAAGATAGTAGGAGTGTAAAACAAAAGTGAATTACGGAGTAAGTACCAACAAATAAAAAATGTATATTTAACTGAATACAAGATATTTTAACAACCAATTTTTTAAAAAAGTAAAAAAAAAAAAAACAAAAAAAAAGGTAGGCAGCAGGATCCTATAAAAAAGCAAGCTGGGGATACCACTTCCGTCTTCACGGCACCTTTCAATTTTTCATCATCCTCTTCATCTTCATAAACATAAACCCTCACCACCACTTTCTCTTTCTATCTCTAAAAAAATTAACATAAAACCCACCGGAAAACAAAAAACAATTTATTCCTTGATTCCTTTTTCCGGCACAAAAAAGAAGTTTTTTCTTCCCCCCTTTAATTTTTCCTTCTTTTTTTGCAACTTTATTTTCCCCCTTTAATCTTCTCTCTCGCACGCACGAGTATTCCCAAAAACCCTTTAATTTTTATTCTTCTATCGTTTACGAATCTCAACTCAATCCCCCTTTTTTCATTTCATATAAATAAATTCATCAACACCCCCATCTTCATTTCAATGCCACTGCCTTAAAAAAAATTAAAATCATCGCATTTTCATTTAAATATTTCTTAAATGGAAAGAAACACAAGTACCCCTGTTTTTCCGTCTTCTTCTGTTAAATTTACCGAGCACAAAACCCACACTACATTGCTCCACAAATTAGATAAAAGAAACTCCGGCAGTAAAGTCGTGAGAATCACCGTCACCGACGAGTACGCTACTGACAGTTCCGGCGACGAAAATGAAACGTTTACTCGTCGGAAAAGAGTGAAGAAGTTTGTTAACGAGGTTACGATTAATGCGTGTTGTGGAACCGACGTTTCCGTTAACAGTAACGGGATTCGTAACGGAAATGGCAACGGAAAGAGTCGGAGGAAAAACGCGGTGGTAAAAAGTGAGAAGAAACGGATGAAAGTTACGACGGGTAAAAAGTTTAGAGGTGTACGGCAACGACCATGGGGGAAATGGGCTGCAGAAATTAGAGACCCGACCCGACGGGTACGGTTATGGTTGGGGACATACGATACAGCTGAAGAAGCTGCAATGGTGTATGATCACGCAGCTATTCAGTTGCGTGGACCTGACGCGCTTACAAATTTCACCGTTCCGCCACCGGAAACTTTGAAAAAACCGTCGTCGGATGATTCCGGTTACAACTCAGGTGAAGAGTCGCAAACGAATAATAAATTATCGTCTCCGAAATCTGTGCTTCGTTTTTCGTCTTCTTCAAATGACGAGTTTGTTGCCGAGTCAACGGAGTCAACTCAGCATAGTCCGTTACACGACGTCGTTTGTGACCGTTTTGAAGTTACGGAAACTAATGCGTCAAACTTTTCGGATTTTCAACCGTTTGACGACCATTTTTCATCCGGTGATTTGTTTGACTTCCCGGATTTCGTACCGGATATTTACGACCCGATTACGTTCTCGGGTACCGGTTTTCAAGGATCCGACCCGGATGATATGTTTATCGGATGTGGTAATGACTTCGGGTTCGGATCTTCACCTTGGCCCGCAGATGATTACTTGCAAGACTTTGGTGATATATTCGGGTCGGATCCTCTTGTTGCTTTATAAAGCACCGGGTCCGGGTCATTTGCTGATTACTAGGTCTATTACTATTCGGCAATTTTTATGTACGGAGATAATTATTTTATTTTAGGGTTTAATTCGTTTTTTTATTATGTATAAATTCTATAAATATATTAGGTTCAGTGAAGAACTCCGTTATTATTAAGTTAAAGTTAACGGACGAGTTTTAGAGTTTGAGATAAAAGGGTTGTAACGGCGTTAAGTTAAGCCATTATGTAATGCAAGGCACGTGTTAGAACACGTGACCGGCAAATGTTAACTACTATGAATTAATTAGGTGAAGAAATGAAATGGAATGAATGCTACATGTTTTATCATGCATCCTTTTAGCTACATCTATTCAATGCTTAGAATTTTGTACCACATTTAATGCGTGTGGTACAACACTTCTTTCTTCTCGATGCCACTTTAATTACTTCTATAATATCGAGACAAACAATACAAATATAATACGAATTCACGTTGTGTATTGTTTACTTTTATGATATCAATTACAGTACGTATGAGTTGATATATTAAGGGTAGAATTGTATCAAATAACACAAGATAATATTTGAAATAGACTCGATTTTATTCAAGTAGTGCTCAAGCTACTTGGTATAGTTTTGAGCATTATCGAGCTAGTGTTAATTTTACATTGTTACCCTATGTTCAAAGAGTATAGAGTGAGCTTATACTATTCTAATTGAGTAGCAATCTTACGAACAAATTTTGAAAATTCGAGACGAGTCCAGTCAAGCTACTGAAAGCCCTAATTCAAAGATAAAGGCGAGTTCAAATCAAGATTCAATTGTATAGTAGTGAATAGAATCAAGATTCAAAATTATAATAGCGAGTAGAATCAAGTCCAAACTTAGAAGTGTATCTGATAATTAAGTTTCAATGGTGATTTCACACACATACGATGATACAAACATGGCGCGGTCCTCCCAAATATCAAGAAACTTCACAAGACATGGGTGGTCCTAACTATTTTGTTTGGTTGATTTGATGATCACGGTTGTACCACCCGACAAACCCCAAATCTATTTCGACTTCCATTTATCAAATTGGCCCCTAAATTATTTATTACTTGCACTTTTAGTATAGTTGTAATTGTAACTTAGTATATTTGTCATTAATACTGTTTTAAAAAATGCCATTAATACTGTTTTAAAAATTATTTTACATAGTTTCAAATTTTTTGAGGAGAGAACGGTCCATCGAAGTTCCGTCTATGATGCTCATATACTTGCATAATATCTAGCCGTTAAAATCATAAAAGAAATTAATTACATACTTAGATCAATTGATGCTATAATTGCGAGCCACAAATTAATAATTGTACGACCACATTTGATTAGTGCTCATCGTACGTGCATTCGTGCCAATGACTTTTCTAAATAAATAGTTTCAAATCATTATTCAATGTTTTCTAAATATATATATGCTATGCTATAGTTTAACCATGCAAACAAATTAAGTACATTTAGACTTTAATATTATTAATTATTATACGGAGTAGTTATTATAAAGTTACTAATAATTTCACGTACTATATATATGTAGCACAGTAAAATACGACTACAGTAAAAGTTACTTTTTTTTTATTTTGATGTTGTAAGAAATGAAAATTTATTATGTATTTATTTTTGGTGTCACTTTTTTCAGATTTAAAATGAACTTTAAATTATGTGATGGGAGAAATTTCTATCTCCTTTCCAAAATGGTAACGGTGTAGGGTCCCCATACGAAATATATTTTGCGTATCTACATTTATAAGCAAATACAAAAAGGGAAGGCTAGGGTTTATTTCAAATATCGACCAAGATTTTGATTTTGACTACTCATTAATATGTGAATGTGTAATCTAGTTGACCATCTATTCTCCCATAAGGTTATAAATGTAAATTCACATGTCATTTTATACAAATTTATACACAATTGGAAAATTTTATAGTCGTATCATTTACAAAAAAAAAAAAAATACATCTTTTGAGAACAACAAAGCTACAAAGCCACAAATTACACCAAGTTTTGTCTTTCCATGTTAATTGCATCGTCTATATGTTCAATTTCTTTTTTATGTTTAGTACTATTATAATGTGGTACTAATATACTATTTTGAAAATTAATGCATTAATTAGTACTACTCTTAATACTAATGAAATTTTCATATATTACTGTGGTACATACATATATAGAAAAGCAATGAAATTTTAGGGAACAAGAGTGTTTTAATTCACTAGAAAAGCAATAAAGGTTTAAAAAATAACGATCAAATATGTGGGATAAAGTTTTTTTTTTTCTCGATTAAGGGTTGCGATTGTAAACTTAGAGAATCATAAAAAGTTGTTTTCAACTTTCTAGTTATAAAACAAAAAATAAGAATTTTTCTTTTCTTAAAAAACTATTTAAATACTTTTTCTAATTTTCTTAGAGAAGTTCTTCGAAAAGTAAAAAAAATTTCATCACTAAACGCGCCATTTATTTTCCTTAAACATTTTTATTTATTTATTTTACCTAAAAGAAAAATTGTCTCATATTAAAATGCCCAAAAATATGTTGTCGTGGTGTATTTTAGATGTTGACATTTCCTTTGTCCATTTTACCAAAAAACATTTACTTTTTATGGCTGTACTTATTTTCTTAATAATTTCCTGATTTCAACCTTCCAAAATCCTTTTGGAGATTCGTTTTAGCATTCAATTTTTAACCAACATAATTAGTTACCATTCATTACTCTTGACCAAATTATTTTTTTTTTTTCACCACAACATAACCACTCTATTCAATAGAATATTGGTATGCCATTACTATTTACACCAATCGGATGGTGAAAAATTTAATATTACTGTTTAACCTAACAAATTAATCCAAGATATTTATTGCAAATAACACATGTTGTTTTTAGCATATGACTTGAATTCTTTTTGATTTTAAGGTAGTAAATAGTCAGTAGAAAGGAATTTGATTACAGCTAACAATATAAAAGTGGTACATAATTTTATAAGTACATGTAAGTATGTCAAAATAAGAAACTTTATTATTTTACGCAATTTTTTGAACAAATAAAAATAAAAATGTGAACATCTAGTAACGGTGAAACTACTGACTTCTAGTTCGTTTATGATGGAGCAGTGACCCATCATAAGCAGCCGTATTGACCGACGCACGCGGTGTCTACGACTCATGTTGCTACCGGGGGTTATAAAATCGAAGATTTATATATTGAGAATAGTTAAAGTTTATCCTTGTTAACACAATCTAGTACATCTTTTCTTATATACTCTACAAAACAATAATTCAATAACTGTGGGAAAAAAATATTTCGTGCAATAAATTGTACGGATTTAAATGTGCTGTTAATATTAAATTTAGGGACTTCTTCTATTGGTCAACAATGCTTTGCCCTAATTGAAAAATATTAAATGACAAGATTCATTCGAAACTATATAACATGAATAGACGACAAGTATAGTATCTTTAAAAAGATATTTACAAAATTTCAGTGAATAATTTCAAATATTTTGCATATAATAACTCCAAAAATAAGTAAATGCAAATGAGACAACATATTAGCTAAAGAAAAAGATTTGGTATTTGCAAATTGCAAATTGCAAGCAGAGCAAGTGGGCAATTTCAAGTTTTCAACCCTTTCCTCTTTATGCTTTTATTTCCTAAAAAATAACGAATCACATTGTTACACGTGGCACCTGAAGACACTACTGAGTGTGGCTTTGGGAAGGGTTCCTTTAGGGTGCATGGTCCCCTGGTTCACAGGACACACAACCAGCTAAGCCAACCACGGGTGCGGGTCCGGGTCCTGGCGCAGCCTTTCAGATGTTGTATGAGGCGCCTACCTCTTTTAGGAACCATTTATGTAAACACATTACATCTCCAAATATATGAAGCTATCTTAGCAAATTAAAAAAAAAAAAAAGAAAGAATAATAATTCAAAATTTTACCATATTTAGTGATTTAGTCTATGTTAATACAGTAAAAAACTTTATTTTTTTATTGAAGTCCTTGTTAATAATTGTATTTCATGCTGGCTGTAAAATCGGTTGGTGAGACTGTCAGACTATCGGTTTTGCGATTTTGAGTTATAGAAGTAATTCAAAGTATTTCATGTGTTCAATAAAACATACTTATTACAAAATTTGTGGTTTTGTTGAAGTCTTGTCATTCATTGTATTCCATGTTGACTGTAAGACTGATCGGTGAGTCATTAGACCATCAATTAATATTAGTTCTTTTGTTAAAAAGTAGCGTTCTCAATCAAATTGATCGAAATTCCCACCTTGCGGGAGGCAAGTGCGATTCAATCACACGGACTTCAAGTTGAATGGTCGACACCATTTTAGTTGGAATTGATAAATTGATTCCATTAAATGTTTAAATGGCCCAATTTGTTTTAGTTTTTATTAAATTAAAGATTATAGTCTCTAGTTTGCCATATTCATGTGTAATTTAGAATACCATATTTGGTTTTTATCTTTTTGACAAAAGCAGTTATGACCAAGGTTGTAAAACTCGGCCAACTCGGCCGAGTACTCGGGACTCGGCCTAACTCGGGGTAAAAAATTGGTCAAAGTAGGTCAACAAAAAAAACTCGGTAGAAACTTGGTCAAACTCGGTCAACACTTTATTTTAATATTAATTTTAATATGTTTTAAATTAGGGTTTTTACCTTTTAGAGTCTAATTTAATTTTAATTTTAATATGTTTTAATACATGTGTTGTTTCTAGACAATTATAGTTATAGTTATGGTTATGTTTATGTTTATATTCTATATTTACACATATAATTTTAAAATTTATTATTTTAATATAAAAAAAATCTAATCCGAGTACTCTCCGCCCCGACCGAGTACTCCCTACAAGGTCCTGACCGAGTACTCCCGCCTAGCGCATTCCACAAAGTTGGTTATGACCATGATAATTAAAAAAAAAAATTATTGTAGCCGTGATAGAATTCATGTGAAGTGCCAATGGTTTGTGTTGGGACTTGGGGGACAAAGGTGGCATATTAATGTTTTCACATATCTCATTATTTCGTAGAGTAAGGTATGAAATAACCCATAATTGTATCACTAAAAAATAAAAAAAAATATTGGTTATGAATTTTAGGAAATCTTATAAACTATAAAAAAAGAATTTGTAAAACTATTTTATCAACCCTTACAATCAGAAATCAATTAAACTTCATGTTATCAAGTTATAGCATGTTTGGTACTCGGATTAAGAGCTCCTTATGGATATAAAACCCCATCTTCAACCTTCTAATGAAAAATTATTGTTTAGTAAAAATGGCCCTAAAGTGAAAAAGGATTAAAGTACGGAGAATTATGATACCGACACGTATTATGATACATCCTTTTAGCCATCTTTCCGCGATACACATAAGAGATTTATTGAGGTGATAGTCGGTATCAATGACAAAAAAGAAAGACAATAATAATAGGACCTTAAGTGCTGTTAGATTAAAACGAGGGATTAGTTGTGAATATATTGAAACTTAAAAGGACCAATATGTAAATATTTTGTTAAATATTATAGTGAACATCACCATAGTTGTTAGAGTCTTACGAGTCACGAGTCGACTATTACGAATCGACTCAAAAATTCAAAAAGGCAACTCGGACCCCGACTCTTAAATGATTATGACTTTTCCGAATCGTTTATTGACTCTTCTGAGTCTTGTGCGATTCTTACGAGTCATAAAAACCAGTTAACTTTTATTAAAATGTAATACAAAAAACAAAATGACAAAATGGAAAAAAAAGAATGACTAGAACCTATTTTAGATTAAGCATTTGTATTGATTGCTGATCAACGACTTCACTCTCGGCTGTAACTATGTTTTTCTTCTCTTAAAACAAAAAATCTTAAACAATAATATACGTATACATATAAATATTTTGCATAATATAAAATAATAAAATGTAAGCCTTACCCCACATTATTGATACAATTATTTTTCACCTTTTTAACCAAAACAATAGTAATCGATATAGAAGTATAAATGCCTAAATGACTTTTTTTTAAAAGTCAAAATACTTGAAGGGTAGGTTCAGAGTTTCAGTGGTTCACGTATGTAAAAGCCAGAAATGATCACGAATATATGAAGGGAAGGCTTAAATGCAATGTCTGCTACTAAATCTTTGGGCCTAGATCTAACTCCATACTTCAATTTCAATATCAATCAATATTTATTATAGCTTCTGAGTCCTATAGTCCTATTGGTCGGAACCTGCTTGTGTTACAATATATAACTGTGTTCAATACTAAAGCTGTAACATGAATTCATTACAAAATACTACACAAAACATTTAGTTTTTGTACGTCTTACAGCTTAAATTCTGTAAATTATCAGGGAATGATGGCCTAAACCCTACGTTTTTAGTAAAAAGTGTATTAACTACTCCGTACTTACTGTACGATGTTAATACGTGTCATGATATGAAAAAACTAAAAATTCTTGAATCGTTTTGAGGTTCAACAAAGAAGATATGTATCGATGGTTCAAGCTTTGAATATTTCTGAAATTGATATGAGGACATAATTGCAGTGATGAAGCACAATTAGTAGCCACTTAAACTGTCAAGTTGTAAATAATATGTGATACTGTATATTAAACTTATTGGCCTCAAAACTGAGAACTGTACAAATGGACATTTGACAACATTAACAATTTGAAATGTATGAAAGTCTATACCTCATAGCATTTGAGAACGGAGTCAAGATTTTGAGATGTATCTACCACTAGGTCAAAGTCAATATCTAAGGTTGAAAAAAAAAAGTCAAAACTCAAGATTTGGAGATTTAAGAACCTCTGTTAGACCATCTGCAACAATTTTATACATCCAGTGGAGTTGGCAGCAACCACCGTATCCGATTTTTGTCTCCAGCAGACGCTTGAAACAAACTGATTGGTTTCATTCTCAGTCTCTTTCCCCGAAATTGGATCAATAGAGCCAAACTTGTGTGAAGTGATAGGCATAGGCAATGATCTATAGTAAGCAAACACCTGCAAACAACAAACAGCAGATGCTTTGTTTTAATAACAATAAACAGTTGATGGTAATTCGTTATTCATATATCAGAATAAGAAGACAAGAATATATAGATAAATATGTCATACCTCGTTAGTTTCTGAACCACATGCAATGTATCCATCGGCAACAGATAACCCAACAAAATTCTGAAGAACACGAATTCATTAAGAATTAAGAATATTCAGTAATAGCAACATAAGATGCAAGATAATGATAAGGGTTTTTTGTTTAAGGGTAAAATATTATTATTATTATTATTTTTATTATTGTTATTGTTATTATTTTTATTTTATATTATTAATATTATTTTAGACACTTTTTATATTTTAAAAATATGTCAAATACTAGAAAGAAATGACACATCACCTGCTACTTCAGAAAGTTACCACCACATCATCAGGTTACCAAATGACTTAATTGGGACAAAGTTATGATCTTTTAAGGGAGAATTTCATACATATCCAATATAAAGTTCAAAATATCATTTTTAGCCATCTAAACAACATATCATATTTACCCAGCATAAACACTAAACATTCATATTTACCAATTTTATTAAAAAAATTCCATTAAACAAAATTCTACACCAAAAAATTCCTATGTTATCCCTCATGGTAAAAAATGAAAACAAATCCTCATCTTGTACACCAATTATACACCAAAACAAAAGCAGAGTAGTTTGTAGACTCTAGTTTCTTCCATATTTAAATTTGTTATTTTTTCTCTTGATTAGTTTGCATTTCTCAGAGGATAAAAAATAAAATCTCGTTTTTACACATCTCTTGCATTAACAAACAAATGCACGCTCAGCTTGTATTTCATTTTTCATTCATAATATCTTTTCTTTTTAGTGGCTAGTGTATGTTAAAAATGTTGTTATACTAGACACACACACACCCGCGC
The DNA here is from genome assembly GCA_963930675.1 of Gnaphalium uliginosum. Lineage (NCBI taxonomy): Eukaryota > Viridiplantae > Streptophyta > Magnoliopsida > Asterales > Asteraceae > Gnaphalium > Gnaphalium uliginosum. The sequence goes on along the minus strand of OZ005685.1, from coordinate 43,432,470 downwards.
AACCCCCCCCCCCCCCCCCCCCCGGAAAAAACCTAATGATAATGTAGCAAAACTAATTATGTTCACTAAAAGATAAAAACATACCTTCTCATTAGTATGTCCTTTAAAGGTTAAGATGCAATTGCTGGTCGATAAGCAACCGAAATCGGCTTTATTGAGGTCCCAAAGCTTTAGCGTATTGTCCGTGGATGCAGACACGAGGGTCCCAGAATCCAAGAATTTGACATAGCTAACAGCTCTGTTATGGCCAGCCATTGTACACAAGGGTGTGGAAATATTTCGAAGATCATAACAGTAAGTTGTATAATTAGCCGACCCAAAAGACAACAAATGAGTCGAGTAAGGTGAGAACTGGACACAACAAACATTTGCAACGCTTTTGATAGTTGCTAAGCTCTTCTTCTGCATATGAAATGAAAATTCTTTAATCATTTAAGCAACTTATCAATAAAGATTTCGATTTGGAATAAAAGATTACTATAATGTGAAATGTTTGAATATTTGTCAAATATCTAGAAACCCCTGCCTGCAATAAGAACCTAACTCAATATTACTATCTATTTATTTCCAATTATGGTTATCGGAAAGTTGGTAGTTTTAACTCTGGTTCCATCAAAGGAAAGTGACTGCAATATTCATGACTAGGCTTTTCAACAATCAATCTGTCTTAGAAGTATATTTCGAATTATAAAGAACATAGAAGCCAACATTAATTAAAAGGGAAGAAGGGGCATGCCTCATTAATGCTCCACAGTTTCACAGAACAATCATCACTTCCACTGGCTAATTTAATAGGATCCACCCGAGAAAAGTCCACAGACCACGCCCTCCTTTCATGCTCAATATGATGAGAAACAACTTCACCAGTTCCTGCATCCCATATCTGTGACCATCCAGAAAGTTATGTAAGAAACATCAGAAAGCAATCGGTGAAGTGATTATTTTGAGTTTTACTGTTCAAACTACGGACAACTATATATTACCATTTCAAGATCCACATGAAGTGCCTAATTTTTTTCCTTTCAAAAGATTTTTAATTTTTAAACTTTATATGATGTGCATCTATGTATATGCGTGTGTGTATAAGTTTGATGAGTAAGGTACTTACCACAAATATCTCAATTGCGTATTTGCATGAGATTTATTAATATGTGATCTAGATCATTATGATACTCCTATTGACATACCATTTCTATAAAAAAGATATGTAGTTTAGTAATAGTACTAACCTTGACCATGCCGTCGTAGTCTGTTGAAGCCAAATAGTTCCTAATATAGCTATTCCAACAAATGGAACTAAGCTTTGATTTGTTTGACATCTCAACGGCCGGATAATGAATGTCAACGGAATCATTCAGTAGAGCATGATAATCATACACTTTTATCTTTTTTGACACTCCAGCAGTTGCAAAATAATCCTCATCTCGGTCAAAACCAAGAGAACATATAACATTTCCCATGCTGCTAAAATCACCATTCCTTAAAATACCACGCACTTCAAACTTACTATAGCGAGCATATTTGCACAAACCATTAAAGAAGACCCCCAGGCGATCTAACGGCTTTTTATCTGCTTCCATCTTTTTTGGCCCCATATTATTTTCCCGACTTGTTAGCACTTCTTGTTCCCAAGGTTCCTTTATATCATTGTCAGGCTTCCCTATGCTGGACCTCACAGAAAAGTAAGCTTGTTCAAGATGATTTATGTTGCTTATCAACCGCGATCCACCAACACTAGAGAATGTAGATGATTTTGGTTTTTCCCCCAATGATGTATTTGGCTGTCTCAACTCGATCTCTGAAATATCAGCTTCTAGGCACTTAATTTCTTCAACTAATTTTGAGGCACCTTTCTGCTTTTGTTCTTTTAGCGACTCAAGAAAATTCAACATCAAATCCAATTCTGCATCTTCTTGTTCAATGGACAATGACAATTCTTTCATGGATGATTGTTGTATTCCCCTTACAAACTCAGACTGTAAGATGTCCCTGTTAAAAGATAATTCATTCATGTTAGGTTAAAAGTGAAAGAACGGTATTTCAAAATTCAAAGAAGGGAGTACGCCTGCAACACAATTGAACCAAGACCTAGTTGTTGGGCGCAATGATGGCTCAGGATGAAGCAGCCAAAGACAGAATCCAGCTTCCCTGGGATTCTCTGACAGGTAACTAGGAGGAAGGATCCTCTGACGTAAATCCATCATTGCAATCGCACGCGCTCTCGCAGATTCAAAAGATCCAAGTAGCTGAAAAACAAAACTATTATATAAGTTGCAAGCAAGCATGTATATTTATAAATACTGCCAAGAAGAAAAACCGGAAACCAGAAAGAATACTACGATAAATAAGCAAATAAAAAGAGTACTTTTCAGCAAGCTCAAACTGTAAATAAATTCACAAAGTGCCATCGGGTATTTATCGGCACAAATGGAGTTATTAATGAAAACAAGTAGACATAATGGCTTATACGTTAAACATGATCTCATGTAAAGTATCCAAATAAGTAATGAGAAAAGATGGTAACTTATTACAAGCCAAGTAGCCAACTTGAATAATATCATATTAGTTGTTTTTCCAGTGTGCTGTGTCACATAGTGCTCTAGTCTCAAGGTGTTAGGAACTGTAGTTTTGCTCATTCTTCTGCATGGTCTTACATTAATCCAATTTTTAATGGTTTAAATATAAATGAATGTGTAAGACACTATGACCAATCATGATGCTGCTATTACCCAAAACAAGGTCACAACTTGATGGATAGTTACAAATATGATAGTGGTACAGCAGATTGTGATTAATTATTTTTATCTAGAGTGTAACAGCTTCAGGATGACTATTGGTTCTTTTGTATACAGTTTGTGCAAATGTTTTGCTAGTAAAAACATCATATTTAACCAATAGTAGCCAAGGCATATGTCATTGCACATGGCAGAGTGTAAACATCCACATCAACTATCACCCACTAGGGCCATTCTGCATCATGTATGGTGGAACAATGGGCCACTAACTTTCTGGATTTCATTCTGAGCCTTTGTAGTGACAGCTTAACAATTAAATAAAAGAATAAATCAAAGAAAACCAGGAAATACTTTTGTTGTCGGTAAATCTTTCACAATAAGTAGATCATTCCCATTGAATAAGGATTAAATATCTTTATTTTGTCTTTTACTCTTTCTAACTTGGTTGTGATATGACTAACTTTCGTTTATCTCTAACTATTGGTTATTTATATTTTGTAATTTTTTTTTTCTTCCAAGTTGGCACCATCTTTATTTCGGAAGTGTTACTTTATATTCTCTACCTCAGCTGTCAATTATAAATAATATACGAAGATTGTAACTTTCTCAACAGACTAATTAGCTATCAATTGACCATATCAAATGCTCAACTTTAGCATTAACTTAGGTTAACTACAATTAGCAAGTTCACCAAAAGATTATGATGGAAAAAGCTGCAACATAATACATTACTTACCTCAAATAGAAGAACACCAAGAGCGTAAACATTTGAGGACGACGTGGAGCACCTCTCTCTAGGATCCTCTGGACTGGCATACCACTGCTCTTCCAATTGATCACCGTGCACCATTTGGGACGTAGCGGAAACATACATGCTTTGAATTGGATATGAATGATCTCTTTTAGGAATACTCTCTTCATTAAACCCATATCCAGTATCTTGAAGTGAGTCATTACCAGCTCGGATGTCATGTCCAGTTCCATACTTAAAACCAGAACGCACTGCGAACTGAGGCCACCGACGCAAAGAGTTCCCGTTGTCCCCAATCTTTCTTCTTTTTAAGTTTTGGCTAGCACCAATAACACGATCGAGCTCCAATTCTCTCTTCTTAACTCCATCACTTTCCGAATGACACAACTCTTTCTGGACAGGTGAACCAAGATACAAAACTTGGTTTGATGGCAACAACTTGAAGCATGATGGTTGTAACGCTTGCAAAGCCTCTCCTCGAGAATGTGACGAATCCACCAGATCTAAAATCTGCTTAAAAATATACATGCTTTTTGATTTGTCAACTTTGTTCTGACCAGCTTTCAGCCATTCTCTCAGGCTCAACCCATCATCAACACTTTGCCGAGGCTCGTTTACACCATCAGGCACTGAATTAAAATCTATTAAAGCAGCCTTTAAATGATTCTGACCACGAAGATGAACATTACGAGCTTGGCTGTTGCAAACAACACCCTTCCCCTTCAATGTATTTTTTACAAAAAACTGCGAAAACCCTGATTGAGAAAGAATCCTTGTTCGAATCCCACCAGGAGATGACAACGGTTGTTTGTCCTCACGTCGTGAAATGTCCAACGTGTCATTTTGATTTTCACTTTGTTGTTTATTATTCACAAGTTCCGGGAAGAAATTGGAATCTGGATCTTCCCAGACACCGGTTATCGACCCGTCTACTATCCGATTCAAACACTGCCAATTGTTACGCAAATATTGTGTTTTATCTCTTATGCCAGAACCACCCGTCTCCAAATTCCCATTACTATAATTTCTTACGGTCAACTCTTCAACCGTGACCCCATCATCCTCCCCGCAACGAGGGCTGGTGCATGCACGTTCTGACGTATCAACCCTAGCAACATTCTTTTCATCCAAGATATTAACATCTAAATACAACCCCATCGTATTCTCATGAATATCAACATCACCAGGTATAATCATTTCCTGAATATTCGAGCTACCACGCTTCTTTAACAACACACTCTCTTTGCTCACAAGTCGTTTTGTATTAAGGTCATTAACTGCATTCATTTCGTTATCCACTAAGTCATCCATTCACTCAAAAGAAACTTCATTCAATGACGCCGAGATCTCTTCCTACATCGAAAATAAAATCGTACATTTCAGGAAATCCATGTTTCAAATGAACTAGATCTCAGATTCTTGGCAGGTAATGCAATCAATAACTTAGACATAAATCTAGACTTTTACAATACAACTAACAGATTAAAACCAAAAATACATACCATAAACAGATATCACATTTCAAACTGAAAATCGCAGATTTAACTTTGAACTGACCTAAAATTAGGGCTCAAAACATAAAATCGGATGACAATAACCCTTACCCTAACTTAATTCAGCTACTGATGAATTTACAGTTGTCTTAAATCAAATTTACCTTTTTTGTCAGATAATTCTATAAATCAAGGAAGTCAGTAAACAATCTAAATTAACGAAAATTCACGATGATAACTTCAGATTGAGCTTAACAATGAATTTAAAACAATTAAAATTAACAATCGTACATATATGAATCGATAGGAAGATATATGTTAAGTAATGATAGTCATTTAAGGAAATTTATTACCTTTGTTGTTGTCGTGAAAGAAGAAATTGAACAAGAAATTGTTGATTTAGAGCATACACAGTAGTATAAAAATTCATCAATCAAAATTGGGAGAAATTAAAACCCCAAAATATTTTCATTTACACAAAGAACTTGCAACTAAATATCTTCCGGGAGAGGTTCTTATTTGTTCGAATTTTCTTGTTACCCTTTTTCTATTATTGTATTTGTATTTTATATACTATTATTTTTTATTATTATTATAATAAAATAATAAAATAAAGATATTAGGGAATTATTAAAATAATTAGATATTAAATTAAATTATATTATAACGGCGTTTAAGTTTTACTATTGGATATTGGACTTATATTTATATTTTTATTATTTGTTTATTTATTATTATAATTATATAACATGATTTTTTCCTTATGATTTAATTAAAGTCAAATATTTAGAAAGTCTTTTTTTTATATATATATATATTTTAATAATCAAAATGTCATGATCAATTTATATATAAGTGTTATTTTTCCCCCAAATATTTTAGAAATTTTAATGTGTTTTGTTTAGTTTTCACGCCTTTGTAAATGAGACACTTAACTTTCATACATCAACTATTTGCCTTCTAATTATTTTAGATTATGTATATACGATTAATATTTTTTGAAAAAAAATTATAATCGAACAATAAGCATATATGTTGTTGAACGCATATATGAAAATAACTAATTGCCTAAAAATCAAGAATATTTCTTATATAAATTCATGTAATTTCCCTAAAATATCAATTGGTTTTGTGTTACTATTCTACAATATATTTTAAAATATAATTAATTATATTATATATTATATATTAGTATATAACATAATATTAATATTAATATTAGTATTAATATTTATTCTGAAAAAAAAAGGAAGGATTAAATAAAAAAGGTGCATGATTGAGTGCAAATTGTTATTGGAAGAGAGCATTGGTTTGGCTATGACCAGTGATTTTATGTGGCATTTGAACTGCGCACGTAGTCATGAACCCATTATTTATAGAAAAAGGCAAAAAGCCCATAACAACAGCTGGGCCCACCCCACATCCACTTGACTGGCTGCAACCAAATAATAGGATTGATACGAGTAGCTCCCTCGTTTATTTCTGTTAGGAATCAAATGTCAGCGTCGTACTATTTTATCTAGTTTTCAATCTCATTCTCAATGATTTTAGCTACCACACTATACTTGCTACCATTTAATCAGCTCCTTTTCCACTTTTATATTTCTTAAATACATTTTGTTGAGTTATTTTGTTGAATTATTTGACGAGACTAAAGTAAAAGTAAAAATTATTTGACACGACTAAACAAAAATTAAAATTATTTGACGGGACCAAAGTAAAAGTAAAAATTATTTGACACGACTAAAGCAAAAACTAAAATTATTTGACGGGACTAAAGTAAAAGCATCAATTATTTGAGGGGACTATACAGATACATTTTTTCTTGTATAAACGAACTATATGAAGTTATTTCTTCATAACATTCAAAACTCATATTGATTCACATAAACATTGTTGTACGCTTCCGTTTTACAAGAACATATGTCAAGTGTTTGAGATTTTTTCACCGACCAGGTAAGACATTTCATATACCCTTATATTAAACCATATGTATATTGCATGAAAAACCAATAATTTTTTTACTAAATAACTTCTCAATATTAGGTGTTTAATAATCGTGAAGATTTAGAGGAATGGGTGAAAAAGGAGGCACGTTCTCATGATCAGGTTATTGTTATCAAAAGATCGAAAATAAAAATGGTTACTTGTATAAGATTATATTTATGTGTGAGCGTGGCGGTGTGTCAAGAAGTAAATCAACGGTTGAAAAAAGTAAACCATGTAAAAAAATTGACTGTAAATTTGAAATGGTAGCAAAATTTTCGAAGACGAAAGGTGTTTGGTCGATAATGATGATAAATCCAACACATAATCATCAACGTGCAATGCATATGGAAGGTCATGCATATGCAATGCGGTTGACTGATGATGAATGTCGTTTAGTTGCAGATTTGACAAGGAATAATGTAAAACCTCGTGATATTGTTGTGGCGCTTAAGGAGAGGAATCCAGAAAACGTTTCTTCAAACAGAACGGTGTACAATGCAAGAGCAAAACTTCGCGCAACTTTTCAAGCAAATCTAACTCCTATACAGATTGTTATGTCATTTTTGGAAATAAAAGGTTATGACTTCGAATATCGTATAAATGATTCTACTAATGAACTAGAAGAATTATTCTGGATACATCCATCTTCATATGAAATATTGCGTGCATTTCCGCATATTTTGTTGATGGATGCAACATATAATACGAATATTTATAGGTTACCTTTTCTTGAAATTGTTGGTGTTACTTCTACTAACAAAACATTTTCCATAGCATTCGTTTTGCTAGATAAAGAAAAGACTAACAACTTTATTTGGACATTAAATTGTCTAAAGTTGGCAATTGGTGAAACGTATGAACCACAGGTTATCGTCACAGATAGAGATTTGGCTCTAATGAGTGCATGTGAAACAGTATTTCCAAGAGCTAATAAATTACTTTGCAGATGGCATATCTGGCAAAATATTTTTAAGAATTGCAAAAAGTATTTTAAGTCAAAAGAAGAGTGGGATGCGTTTCATTATACGTGGGTTTCATTAGTAAAAGCTCCTACTATGACGTTATATATGCGGATTTATACACATCTTCAAACCGGGTTGATCAATCACCAAGGTATTGTTTACATACATTTTTAATTTAATAATCATTTGAACAAATATATATCAAATCATTGAAACATATATTTTTAAAATTTTCAGTTGTTCTTACATACCTTCATGGAGTATGGTTAGATAAATATGCCCACATGTTCGTATTTAGATATGATTCAGAATGGGAATCTCTAAGTTGATTGTTTAAATCTTGTTGATTTTCAATCTGTACAATCAACTGCAAGCAATTGTATAAATCTTGTACAATCAACTTAGAGATTCTCATTCTGAATCATATCTAAATACATTCCATGACGGATGTGTTGGAGGTACTGGATAATATCCTTGCAAGTTCACTTTTACAAAGTGGTTACCATGTATGCGAGCAATTGCACATATGTAATGTTGTTGTGACTGCTGGGGACTGGACCAAAGTGGAAAACATGTCGTATCTCCCAATTTGCTCAAAAATAGCAAAATCACATTGTATCTTGAAGCAATTAATAAACCCATTATCGACATAATCATCCAATAATCATCATATGCAGGAGTATTTTCTGGAAGATTGATCACGTCAAAAAATGTGTTGCAATTCTTCTTTTCCAAACATATTAGTGCAGGTTGCTTGGTGCATTCTTATCTCATCTAGTAACTCCATTTTAATTTGCAGCCAACATTCTTCATGAAGACCTAGACATGAAGCTGTTGATCTAAATCCGCAATTTCCATCACCAATTACATTATGTATATGTGTTACGTACTGTTGAAACATAACTGGAATTTGATTCAATAATGGATCTGAGAAAAATGTTGGGGGAACGTAAGAACTGTGTCTGGCAGGTTCTTGGTTCAAGTCGGGTACATCAAACCCATCAAATTTTGAAGGATTTGGCGTGTTGGAATAACTACTTCTATGAGGATCTTGAGGTGGCGTCTCAAACTGTTTAGCCTTTTGTTTCTGTAGCTTTGCACTTGGACGTCCACGAGTATTTTTGTGAACGGCGGGTTCTTGAATCAAAATTGGTGTTGGTGCGTATATCTCCTTAATCTTTCTCAAAACTTTGGATTTGCCAAAAGTTGACTGCTTATCATAACTTTTTTTTAGCATCTCCAACTCATCGTCACAATGAAGATCGCCATCTTGTGCCGGTATACATGGCGAAAAATCTAGTTTCCTCCAGAAAATGTTAAATCGACTCTATTGTAATAAGCAGGCCTGCATTTTGCTATGCATGACCTTCCATATGCATTGCACGTTGATGATTATGTGTTGGATTTATCATCGTTATCGACCAAACACATTTCGTCTTCGAAAATTTTGCTACCATTTCAAATTTACAGTCAATTTTTTTACATGGTTTACTTTTTTCAACCGTTGATTTACTTCTTGATACACCGCCACGCTCACACATAAATATAATCTTATACATGTAACCATTTTTGTTTTCGATCTTTTGATAACAATAACCTGATCATGAGAACGTGCCTCCTTTTTCACCCATTCCTCTAAATCTTCACGATTATTAAACACCTAATATTGAGAAGTTATTTAGTAAAAAAATTATTGGTTTTTCATGCAATATACATATGGTTTAATATATGGGTATATGAAATGTCTTACCTGATCGGTGAAAAAATCTGAAACACTTGACATATGTTCTTGTAAAGTTGAAGCGTACAACAATGTTTATATGAATCAATATGAGTTTTGAATGTTATGAAGAAATGACTTCATATAGTTCGTTTATATAAGAAAAAATGTATCTGTATAGTCCCGTCAAATAATTGATGCTTTTACTTTAGTCCCGTCAAATAATTTTAGTTTTTGCTTTAGTCGTGTCAAATAATTTTTACTTTTACTTTAGTCCCGTCAAATAATTTTAATTTTTGCTTTTACTTTAGTCCCGTCAAATAATTCAACAAAAGAACTCAACAAAATGTTTTTAAGAAATATAAAAGTGGAAAAGGAGCTGATTAAATGGTAGCAAGTATGGTGTGATAGCTAAAATCATTGAGTATGGGATTGAAAGCTAGATAAAATAGTACGATAGTGACATTTGATTCCTGACAGATATAAGGGAGGGAGGGTACTCGTATCAACCCCTTCAAAAATCGCATAGGAAGGGTGCAGGTATCTTCTGCCCAAATAATATCATCACAAACCACCCAAAAAGGAAAGAATTCAGAACTTGATCTAATTTTATGTATATTTTTTTAAAAAAGTATATTTATGTATGTATGTGGTTTAATTTGATGGATTCTTTCAAAATGTTGGTTACTCATGTCTATAAACTTAATAATCGGATATATCAATTCTATAAATTAAATTGACTAATGGTATGTTTGATGAAACTAAATAGAAAATTGAAAACTAGAGTTTTATCTACAAATAACTTTTTGGTATAAGTAATTAAAAGTGTAATTGAAAATTATAAAATGACACTAAAACACTACAACAATTATGTGCTATTTAGGTAATTATATTTTGGTGGAGGATCGGAGGGGCATGTCTCAAATGAGTGGCAAGAGCGGCATACCGAATTTACTGCATTTTAAGAATAAATTTGTAGGTGTAAAATTTATGGGTTCAAATGTATAAGTTTGTTGTATGAATCAAAATCTATGGGTATCTATCACCTCCCAACCTTCAAAGAACGCACAAGAAAAGGACCCATTAGATTTGAAGAACATAATAAAATCTAAGAAATAAAAAGGCGGTTAAGATCTTGGTATTCATTAATAAAAAACATCAGAGAAGCACAAATTCAACCTCACAACAAAAGCAGAGTAGCAATTTGCTACAAACTATTAGATTTATGAGATAAATTTAAAAGTCTTCGAAGGTGAACGAAAAGAGTTTACGTTATGAGTCCGAGTTCAAGTCCAAGACTCTGATATTACCTATGGAACCAACCAATCCGGCAACTAATAACAGTAATATACAATTAAAGGCTCTATTCGAATATTTAGCTTTAACACCTAACAAGGTACGAAAGTTCAAAACTTCTCTGCAAAAAAAAAAACCCTGCAGCATGCTGATTTCACAGATTTCATAGTTTAAGTTCTAATCATCCAAGACAAAATATGAACGAAGGTAAACGACACAAAAGATCATGATAAGTTTGCGGGGTTAAAGTCCTCCAAATGTAACAAGCCGACCTAATATTTTGATGTTAAACAGGTCAGCAAAACTATACAATTTGTTACAGAGCTGCAAACATAATCACTTTACTCACTAAGATCATCAAGATCTTCAAGATCCTCGATAAAACATAATGTTTCTCTTGTTCTTAGTATGCAGTTCTTTCATAGCGTCAAGCTCCTTTTTTTTTTTTCTTCAACTCATTTTTCAACTTCTCGTTTTCAGCAATCAACGACTCTTTCTCAATTCCGCAACTTCTTTAATAAGTCGTTTCAATTCATCCTTAACTTGTATATCTTCACCATTATCATGCTTGTTAGTAGTATTGTCAACAATTTGCATTTCATTTTCACTACCTCTTGATCATCATTGTTGCTAGCAGAAAGCAAGTATCCCTATTCAAAAATTAGAAAACTGTTAACACTAACTACAATATTTAACTTAAAATAAATTCCATTAATAACTAATTAAGCTTCACATTCACTAACCTCATATTTCCACCATTTCAGGCACTGAGTAGACAAACTCTCGTTGAAGTATGAAACTGCAGGGACTCCATTGGGTACACTAATTATATTGCGACGCACCTTTCTCATATAATACAACTACATAAACATAAACGAAACATTAAACTTTAGGTCATTTGTAAATTCTTAATATCATAAATAAACAATCTTCTTAAACTAACTAACCTGTAAATACAGCATGCATCCACCCAATCGAATACCAGATTCTGCTTTGTTATTCTTGAAACTATTAATCCCGTTTGCTAGCTCGTGCATCGCCATCTTTGCCAATGGTTTTTTATTTAGCCATTAACATCTTCCACCAACTTCAAGTAGAAAGACGACAACTTGCCACATGAAGGGACACAGACAATATATTTAATTGCCAAAAGAGCATAAGCTCTTTTTACAGATTGCTCATCATCGTTATTCGTAATTATCTCCTTAACTTTTTTCATACATATCTGCTTTGGCTTATTTTCTTTGCCAAATTGCTCGAGGAAGTCACTTGAAACCTCAACAATACGTTTTCTCTTCATTCTCACATCGTACTTTTCACAATTCTCTTCACCATCTTCAATCCCCATGATGCTCGTAAAATCTTCGCTCTTAACTTATACTCGCAATCATGGAATTGGATACTTCTTTTATCAAGGTTAAAATTCGATGCTAATTGCTTAACTAGATCTCTATCATACACCCCCTTATTCATTTTCAGAAGACTAGAAAATGGGCTATCTTTTAACATAGCCTTTCGATCTCCTAATTCATTTATAACATTTAAAAACTGTACTTTCTAAACAGCACACTATTTTCCTCCGTTCCTTTTCACCATCGTTAGGCGCATACTTCAATTTCTCTTCTTCAGACATACTCGCCCACACTTCACGAGGATTGGTCGTTTTATCTCCATCTTTCATTGCTTTCAACTTCTCCTTTTCTATCTTTCTGCATATAAAATATATTTTCTCATGAGCACATTTTGTACTCTAAACATTCGATCAGATAAAGGAGTTGAATATTGTGGCCCGTTTGATAAATATTGCAAAGAGAAGGGTATTCGATAAACAGAGCGAGGGATCTTCGACACCAATGAGAACTTCACAGCAGCGGGTATCAGTATACAAACCCTTTAGTGGTTTAGATGTACGAACTAGCTCTGAAGAAAGTTCAAGTGACATTGAGGATCAAGTTATAACTGTTGAAACTATACAGGAAAATGATCATAGGGAAGTATATAGTACCAATTTTCTCGGGTCACCTAAAGAGGGAAGACAGAGTGAGATAATGTTCTTTGAGAAGCTCGATCAGGAGCTTAACAAGGTTAATACCTTTTATAGGGACAAAGTGGAGGAAGTGATTGAGGAAGCAGCTTCATTAAATAAGCAAATGAATGCTCTAATAGCATTGCGGATTAAAGTAGAACAGCTGGATATAAATAAAGTTCATGTTCAGAGAAATGTCTCTATGGATAGTAGTTCAACAGAATCCTCGAAAGTTGATTCCCCAAGCCAAGGTATGTTGCATATGAATCTAATTGGAGTAGAAAAATTGAATCTCAAAGTAATAAGGTTATCAAACTGCAGCTGCATATATCATAGTTGTGAATGCTAAGACAACATTTATTAAAAAGAAAATCACTAAAACATTTAATGGAAAGTTTATTTTAGCTGTATACAAAATGATTTTTCTATGATCATTATTTATCGTGATTTATTTATTTATTTATTTATTTTTATTTACATTCTAACTTCCATTCTATGTTATGAGTTCATAAATGGTTGGAAGTAGGCATCCTGCTGAGGAACACAAGATTGAGATGATTAATTCGAATCAGCTGATGGAGTCATCTGTATATCCCGGTGGTGAGAATGTTCTGTTTGAATCATATAATCCTGTATTTGAATCATATAATACTGAAACTAGATTTTTTATCGCAGATAACAGACCTATGGATTCAAATATTGATAATGACAGGATCAATACTCATGGAAAAGGCGATTTTAGTTTCACTGCCAATACGCGGGATTCTGTAAATTCAGGCGTGTGCAGAAACAGGACAAATTCTGATAAATACGAATCAGATCCCCTGGATGTCCTTGACCGCGTGAGAATTAACAATACTCATGAAAGCCCGATGTCAACAATCAGAAGTGTACTCAATGATTCAAAAGACAAGGATTTGCGTTTTAAGAAAGAGGAGCTAAAAGAAGCGGAAGGACGGCTGAAAGTCGTCTTTATTGAATTCTACCGCAAACTTCATCTTCTGAAGCATTACAGGTGGTAAAATAGTTGATGAAACTTCTATATCTATATGTATATATGTATCGTTGTTTAATATTCTATAGAATCTGAAGTTGAACCATGACAATGTTTCTTTTTGTTCATGGATGGTACAGTTTTGTAAATCTCATGGCATTTTCGAAGATAATGAAAAAATATGAAAAGGTTAGGAAACCAAAATACTCAAAACCTATTATGGTCTACCTATCTAAGTAAAAAAAATGACTGCTTTCTGGATTTAGGCTTTTTAGAGGCATGATCATGAATCGATAGAAGTCCTTTATGCCTCAAACTTCTACTGTGTATGTGCAGGTTGCATTAAGAAGGGCAGCAAGGTCATACATGAAAATTGTGGATGACTCTTACATTGGGAGCTCTGATGAGGTTTTCTTGATATGTTTAGTTCTGAATGCTATTTGTTAATGTATGATACCTATAGTGGCCAAAAGGACCCAAGGCTCTAAATCTATATTCATCTTAATTACTCGTAGTTTACAATTTAAATCCGTTCCAGATTAACAAAAAAAAAAAAAAAGTAGTTTCTAGATAATTGTCAGGATATGTTTGGCATCATGAAAGAACATGTTCTTCTCATGCAGTCGATGTTTTCTGAATGAAAATATAACACATCGTATCCACAAAGAGATATCTGGCAACTGACTTTTTCTACTACACCTTGGGCAAGCATTGATCTTTTGAAGTCTGCAAATTATAGAACATGTCAAGTCTCACCAAGTAACATAAGAATTGACATGAGAAAGATAAATACATTTAGGTTACTCTTCTCCTGGATCGAGTGGAGGATACCTTCATCAAGTACTTTGCGAGGTCCAACCGTAGAGAAGGTATGAAACTGTTGAGGCCAAAACGAAGGAAAGAAAAACACAGGGTAACATGCTTTTCAGGTACATAAGCAACCATCAGCTGACCTAGTCATTCGATTCAACTTCACAATGGAATTATCTTTGTTTTTTTACCGAAATATGACCTGAAAATAGTCCCTTGTACAATTTAATGTAATGCTATGTCCTGTTAATTTCAGGATTCTTTTCTGGTTGCTCAATTGCTCTTCTGATTGCAATCATCTTACTTATACAAGCGAGAAAAGTAATGACTAAAGAGAAGCATACCATGTATGTGGAAAATGTTTTCCCTCTTTACAGGTGATGGAACTCCTGATTAATATCTCTAAAGTAGATTTGATAGCATGGCTCATTTATGTTTTATTGAAATCTTGATTTACTTGCAGCCTATATGCATATATAATCCTGCATATGCTTCTGTATGCTGCAAATATATACTTCTGGAGGCGTTGCAGAATCAATTACCCATTCATATTTGGTTTTAAGCAGGGAACTGAATTAAGCTACCAGGATGTTTTTCTCATCAGTACGGGTCTAGCAGTACTCGCACTTGGCACCTTTCTGGTTCACTTGCACATGAAACTGGATTCTGTCAACTCGGTCTATACTGAGCATATAGAATTAGTTCCATTGGGATTGCTAACTGTAAGATGTGATACTCTCTCTTTACCTTTTTTGTGCGGTAATACCTAATCGTTTAACTGGTTTTATCCATGCAGGCTTTTCTTGCCATCTTCTTCTGTCCTCTCAATAACTTGTACAAATCCAGTCGTTTCTTTCTTATACGATGTCTATTGCGTTGTATCTGTGCTCCTCTTTACACGGTATGTATGTTTAAGAAGAAATATTCTTAAAATAAAACACTCAAAGTTATATACATGTTATACTAATGAGATGTTTTAGTAATTAAAAAATTGCATGTTTTTGGTAATGAGATGTTTTAGTAATTCAAAAATTGTGTGTTTTTGGTAATGAGATCTTTTAGTAATTCAAAAATTGCATGTTTATGGTAGTGAGATGTTTTAGTAATTCAATTATATGTTAACTCTGGATAGTAGAGGTTGCAATTTTGACTCGTTAACTTCTGAATGAGTCCATTTGAGTTCTGTTTTATATTGAACAAGTAGAAAGTCAAAAGTCGCCAAAGGTTTATTACAATGCATATAGCATTTTAAATCATTTTATTCAAGAAATAGATTTTAGTTGAATTAAAAGAGTGTTGGAATCATTTATGACACACTAGTTGATTATCAGAAGTATAACAATTGTGGACAATCTTTTGAGATAACCAAACCCATCCACCTCGCCCTGCCAAAAAGCACTTGTTACCCAACTTGATCGACCCACCCGTTTTCCCACCTCTGATAGGATCAGAAATTCTTTAACTTTGTAATAGGAAATTCCTTTTTTGGAGTCTATAATTGATTACTGATGTCTTTCATATCTTAAACCATTAGATCTTATTCAAATATGCATTTTTGTTTTATCGTTCTCCGCAGGTTTCACTCGCTGACTTTTTCTTGGCAGATCAGCTCACTAGTCAGGTTTAACATGGTTGTAATATCTATTGGGTCATGCACGTAACCTTATTATTAATTTTAATGACATTTATGTTTGTCCTCAGATCCAAGCCATACGGTGCTTAGAGTTTTACATCTGCTACTACGGTATGAGATGGTATGAAAAGGAACAAAAGTGCCATAGTCTCGCTCTCTACAATGTCTTCTATATTATTGTAGCTGTTATACCATATTGGATTCGATTCCTCCAGGTCCCTTCATTTCCCCTTTTTGTTTACTGAATATCTATTGTGTCTGATGCATCTACCAAAATGACTACCTTGTCCCCCTGAATTAGTTGAACAATCATCTCAAGAGAGTAATTAATTATTCTGGTATTTACAGGCTTTTGCAAGTTGGAACTTGTTTCCAAGTGAATATTACTATATTTTTACTAGAACAATAAAGTAATAGTAGAAATAATAATGTAACATCTAGCATCATAAACGACTGTAGGGTGTTGGCTTTCTTTTTACAGAAAACTATAAAGTGACAAGTTCTATGTCCTTGTAGTGTGTTCGCCGGTTGTTTGAAGAAAAAGAATGGGTACACTTGTACAATGGCTCAAGATACTTTCTCACCATTGTTGCAGTAGTAATAAGAACAGCGTTTGAGTTGAAGATGGACAAAACCTGGAAAGTTATAGCCCTTTTGTGCTCGATTGCTGCAATTTTGTTTAACACATACTGGGATATAGTTGTGGATTGGGGACTTCTACAAAGGAATTCAAAGAACAGGTTTCTTAGGGACAAACTTGCAGTATCACACAAAAGTGTGTACTTTGTCGTGATGGTACAAACACGAAACTCACAATCCATTAATTTGTTTTCTTGCTTTTATGTTTTCACTCTAATTTTTGCTTACAATGATTTGTAGGTACTGGATGTTATACTAAGACTTGCTTGGCTACAATTAGTGTTGAAATTTAACATACAAGTCCTGAAAGGAACTGCCATATCAAGTGTATTTTCCTGCCTGGAAATTTTCAGACGTGGGGTATGGATGTTTTTCAGGTACAAGAGTTTTTTTTACCAACGCATATATCTTGACAGAATAATAGTTGGAATATATTTATTAACACTAACAATAGTGAACCCATGTCATTTCCTCCATCGATTGAGTACTGCACTACCGCCTACATGATCTCATTTGGCCAAACTTATGTCAGACCTACACTAACCTATGATCCCCCCATATAGAGCTCGTATGCTACAAGGATAGTCATAGATATGGGTGTGTAATACCTGGATATTAGGATTTTGTGAGAATTAAAATATTAGTATAGGAGGATCAATCATGTGGTTGTTATATAAACCCATACATAAAAATATCATTCTTGAATCAAACTCATTAAATAAAGAAACCATAGTTGTACTTCATACCCCAAGTATATAAAATAAGCGGAAATGATAAACTCTCTCGACATAAGAGTTGGTATCAATCCAGAGAGTATTAATAAGAAGGTTATTGTGTGTTGGCAGGTTGGAGAACGAGCACTTGAACAACGTTGGGAAGTATCGAGCATTTAAATCAGTCCCACTTCCATTTAGTTACTATGAAGAAGATGATGACAAGGATAACTAAAGTAACAATTATGTACAGCATGTGTGATTTTAATCCGGCTAATCAACTATGAAACTATGCATAATGCCTAAATGAGTTTTGTTACAGATTCTTTGAGAATCTACCACAAGTGATGAGAAACTGTTATGTAGATTGTCTTGAATTTCACAATAAAATAGGAACGTTTAGCCCTATCATGCATGCCGTATGTATCTCGCGTATGTACTGAAAGTTGCACGTCCTGCTGGATCAGGTTAGCTAAGACCTACGAAAATGATTTAGTTTAATAATTATTAATTAAGGTTGAAAATGTTGGCATAATTGGAGGGCTAAATTGGATGAGCAGAAGAGACACAGGATGACCAAAGCGTTTATAATGTTAGACAATTGAGATTTACATGAGAGCCAATGTTGGAATTCATGCCAAGTCTGTTACGGGTTATGAGGTGCAATGTACACACTCGTATGAACTAATATGAATCTAAACCAGACATACAACGAGAGGTATCTCTTTGTAGGGTCTAGGTGTTGGTTGAGCCTCCAGTAATGGTCCCACAACCCAGTTATGGGGGTTTCAAAACGAATTGTTTATCCATGATCAACTGAAAAAAGGTACATTCTGTCTTAACCAATAGGTTTTCATGCTATTGTGAATGGGTGGCACCACCTTTCATTCCCCAACAACTTTCTGTGTATTTAACTACCATTCGGTCTTAAACATATTCATAACAATTTTTGTGCGCTTTGTTACGGAAAGTTCCTCCATTTTTCTGAAAATTTTTCTAAGAAAACTGAAAAATTAGAAAACACGTTCAAGTTGGAGTTTTCCGGAGGAGTTTTCTAAGAAAATGAAATATATGATTTAAGGTTTTCTAACTTTCCTAATTTGAAAAATGAAAACTTCATCCCTTACATTTGAACGCGTTCTCTGAACCCCTTATGATTTTCAAGGGACAAAAAACTCTATAAAAATGGAAAAGGAAAAATGGAGATAATTTTTCGTAACTAAACGCGCCCTAAAGTTTTCTAGCTCTGTTAATTGCATCTAGGAACTTGATTGATACTTTAGTCTAATTGTGTTTATCTTTAAAAGCGTATATCAAGAATGTTCTTGGTTATTGTTATACCATACTCACAACTTTCCAACCTATTATAATAGGGACAAAGTTAAATCTAAATTCTAAAATAACAAGGAGAGGATAAAAGAGAAGAGACAGTTTCTACAAGTGTCAATAGGACCTGAAATACCAAATAAAAATGGTGCAAATGTTGATGAGCAACCTTACAAATGCAAATGATCATAAGATACATCCTTACCCGCTCCAAATCTTCTTGGCTGCTTCAAACTTCAATGGAACATTAACTGATGTATACATGAACAACGGTATTTTAAGTCTCAACCCATAAAGATGTTGGAAGCTTTGTATGAGAAAGCAAACATTGAACTCTCTTGACCAATGTCATATTCATCCTTACCACCCAGCCATTAAGTTGAGGTGTTTTTGGTGAGCATTTTCCTGATCGAGCCATTTGTTTCTGTTCTAATAGTTATTATAAACAAAACAACAATTATCAAAAACAAAATTAGGATATGTCTTGAGTCTACTTTAACTTTCAACTAACTTCACAATCAATCCATCTATTAAGCATTCACAACATCAAAATCAACCCATCATATCTATTGACCATTCTCATATAACAGCTTACGTTACAACTAATCATTTACTAAATTTTTGATAATCAACACAATGGAACAAGATACAAACATTTAACACATCCAAAGCTACTCAAATAAACATAATGGTTTTTGGATTAACTTATTTTACAGCTTATAGTGTTGCCTAACACAATAAGCTCAAAAGTTAGTTTAAAAAGGTTTAATAAAGTTTTTTTTCAAATAACTTTTTTTCATAAGCCTTTTGGAACTAGCTTTTGAGCTTATGGTGTTCCTAAAAGAGTCAATAAGATGTATTTAGGGGATAAGGAATCAGCAGTTAGGCGGTAAGAAATCTACAGTTTGGTTCCATAAATCTTGACTAATTTTCAAGTGTTTGGCATACATGATCATAACTACTATTACTATACCATGGGTCCATGATCAAATATACTATCTGAAAACTGAACGTAAACAGTTATTGAGGCTTAAAGATCAAAACTTTTTGGCAAAGAAATTACACAGCATGCAGATTCACTCAAGTACTAACATCTTCTAATCATCTACGAATCCTTTACCTCAGAATAAATCGTGTGTTTGTTCCAAATTCCCAATACGTACACGTACTGAGTATCGAAAGTCTACCTGCAAGATGCTTAATTCGATACTTTAAGAAACATAAAAGAGAACACTAAGATTTTCATATAGTTTAAGGTCTTATTGTCCCCCTTCTATTTTTGACTTCTTGAAAAGGTTCATTTTTCGTTTGGTATATGTTTAAAATTTGGGATGAGTACATCCTGCTGACAAACATTCGACAATCACCAAGATCAGAACGATTAGCTTTAGTTGTGGATCTCCATCACCCTGCAACTTGAGTTGGAGTTGTCCAACATTCCCATTAATCGAGGGGTAGAAACTGGCTGTGAAGCAATAGGTTGATTATATGACGCTTTAAAATTCTTCCTTTTTGTAGTTTTAATATCTACATGTCATAGTAAGATGAATATCAACAAGAGAAAAGATATATATATATATATATATATATATATATATATATATATATATATATATATATATATATATATGAAACCGAAATGAAGTACTGATCAAATTAATTCAATATGATCAATTGGTAGATTCAGAACAATCCTACGGCATTTGTTCATATATAAAGTTTTGAGTTATTAAATCATTGTTCTAGGACTGAAATGTATCACAATAGAACAAAGTCACACTTCAAAGGGATTATTGTACCTCAATAAAACATGGTCTGCAAGACATAGTGTTTGATCTGTAAATGATCACTCTTCCTATTTACTCTACCACCCGCTATTGCAACTAGTATAAAATTTATTGTCTAAAACTGATAAGTTGACTATTAGATTATAATTTTTTTTGAACAGCTGGTATTATAAAAATTCATAGACTATAAAGAACTTAGCCAAAAGAAAGATACATAAGAGTGCAAAAAACAGAAGAAAGTAAAAAAACACCTAAACCGATGTAGGAACATTCATCGGATTACAACTTCAATCGACCCGTGTAATTGATTGATTTTTGTATCTACTAGACACCCAAAGTCCAAAAAAAAGATAAAACTTGAATCTCGTCCATGATTTTAGCCATAGAACTTTCCACTCTTTTTAAAGACTTTGTTGTTTATCGCCTTCCAAATAAGCCAAATGGCAACCATAACAACGCTTCAAATATGTTGGACACTTTATCTGAAAAGTGAACCTGATGTGGTACCAACAACAGAGAACGACAACTTGACACACACACCAACGGTGAGTCGAGGCTCCACCATAGCATCAGTTTGATCCAAAGTTCTATTGTAACCTCACAATCCACAAAAATGTGATGTTCTGTTTCGATTGAGTTATCCACACAACAATGAATGTAAATCTACACCCCTTTTGTCAAGATTAACGAGAGTGGAAATTCTTTCGTTCTAAACCCGCTATATAAAAAATGTTCACTTTAATTGGAACCAGTTTATTCCACGGATGCGCTTGACCATCAATGATTCAATGGGGGAGAAGTTTCGAATCTACCAAAACTCTTAGGGACCTGACTGTAAAAGAACTGAGTTTTCCAATGACCACCCCCACCGATCTCTCCCCTCTACTAAACATTTTCTTTGGATGTCCAGCAGTAAGACATTCATCTCTTCAAATTCCCTGCCACTCCTTATATCATGCCTCCATGACCATTGAGCAGAACCATCCAACGAAATGGGCAACCGCTAATTTATAGACACATAGCGATCTAGCTCTAACGCAAAAAGTCTCGGGTATTTGAGATTTAATGGAGATGTACCAACCCAGTAATCTAACCAAAAACGAGTAGATTGACCATTCCCAATCAATCATTAATCATTGAAAATAGATCAATATTTGAGATTTTTAGCTCCTATCCGACATTTACAATCGAACTCCAAACTCCCGACTCGCTAGCTTTGTTAAAGCAACTTTCAAAATTAATCAAACCAGTCGGTCCATCATCCATGTAATGAAACAATTACACTTTTTCAAATAGAGCATTCTTCGGATAAGAATCTCCATCACCATTTAGCCAACAAAGCAAGGTTTCTAGCATGTAGAATTTCAATATTTAAGCCACCAAATTTAAAAGAGGAATAATAACAAGGATAGTAATGATCATAATACATTACTGCAAGCTATGAATGGATCCATCAATTGTTCATAACTTCAAAATATTTGTATGTTGGCCAAGTTTTGGTATCCTTCAAATTACTTTGATGTATGTAAAATCGTAAAAGGCATTACACTATTTGCAACCATCTTGCACACCCTTACTACGTGACACATTTACCACGGTAAAGGTAACAAGTCAATATTTGAGTTGGACAGGTCGCTGGTAGTGCGACGACAACAATGAACAAGACCAGAAAATGTACAATACCCGAGTGTCACCCACTGCATTCTCACTGATCTGCTGCTAGATGAACACAAAAAAGTTGCACATTAACCTAAAGCGTATGACCTTAAGTCTCACATTGTGATAGATCTATACCCAATAAACTACCACACTTGTGTCAATGGGTTAATGCCAGAACTAACATCTCATGTATAGCTTCTAGGCCTTCTTAACAATTTGTTAAGAACCGATGGACAGCTCGAAGCTTGATCTTTAAACAAATCGACAAACCTGGTGAACCAATATGAGGAATGATACTATCCAAGAACTGGACATCAACAACTAATCAATGAGGTTCAAAAGCTTAAAACTTTTCTGCAAATACAAAAAACCACTTGCAGTACATGCAGCACATACAAAAATTTACAACACTATTGAATACTTTTCTTACTCTAGTTGACTATTCTACCTTCAAGGTGATGCAAAAGCCTTCACAAACTTTACATACATATCAGTGTTCATATTATAATCGTCTGCTTAACTTCTTGGAGGGAAGAACGGGTCATTTTTCTCCTGGCAGATGTTGAAGATTTGATATGAATACTTCCTAGCAAATACACGGCAATCATTAAGATCAGAAGGATCCAACTCTGCAGCTTTTTTCTGTGGCTTATTTTGTAAATTCCCATCCATAAGCAATCGCGCCAGCCTAGCATAACTAAAGACACAAATTAAAAGATTTTGAATTTGCTAATTAAGGATACAAATCAAATAGCAATCACTATAATATAAACTGATTGTACCTTGATATATCAGAACCATGAACAACTTTTTTTTGTCTACGTAGAGCACATACAGCAGCCAAACAAAGATCATCATCTTTCTCAAAATCTAGCACCATATCAGCTTCAAATTTCCATTCTTTTTGTTTCTTCAATTTAGCAGCTACAGATTTGTAGGCTTCATCAATTTTCTCCATAACTGGAGAATTTATTGGTTGACTACGCGACTCATCAAAATTCTTCCTTTTTTGAGCTCCAGTGAGATTGTTACCAACATAATCATTACTATTACTCTCTATTTTAATCTCCTTTGCAGCCCACTTTGAGGTACACTTGAGATCACTGTTATGCTCCTTTTTAACTTCTTTAGTAACCCGTCGTCTTTTTAACGTCCCGATAAGCTGATCATCGTCAACAACATCATCATCATCACTAGCTATCTCGATGATCTCTTTCAATTTTGATTCTGTTCTTTTAGTTGAATCTCCCTTTATGCTAGACAACACTGGTCTACTACGCTCTGACACATAAAAGTCTCATAAGATTTTGGAGCATAGATTGTTCGGAGTAACAATTAAATAATACACGAATGCATGTTTGAGCTATTAAATCACAATTATCAGAATATATAACCAGAAATGTCGTCACAAATAACACTAGAGAAGTTAATTATTTTCAGAGTTTCCTTCAACCTCCCATAATCAACAAAAAAAGCCATTGAATGTTTATTAAACAAAACACACAAACAGATGCATTGCTATTCAATAGTTTACCTTCTCGTTCTATTTGACTTATATTACATCGCACACTCAATTCCCCAAACATATTATAACTTCCGCGCAAGAAATCTGTTATCTATTATAAAAATAACTAAAGATAGATCAAACAATATTAATCTTATAAGGCCTCACATATTTGCATTGAAGTCAATATGCTCATATCAATGTACAGATTGAACTCCAACAGGATCTTGCAGAAAAGGAAGAAACCCCTAAGATAGCGATGTACATCAAAACAACCTAACTTGCAAATATTATAATATACCTTGTCAGAAAAAATCACTTGCTTCAGGCAGATATCTAAATAGTTATACAATTTCCCCTGTATATATGACTAGTTCTAATCCACGCTTTCTCATATCAAATTATTATCAAAAACTGAGAATTTCATCCTTATGGCTAGAAAAACATATTAAAAAATCCTCTATCAAACACCATAGTTCTTATTATGCTTAAAGAAACAAAAACAATAAGCTATAAACACTTGAAATATGCAATTCCAAACACCGTCCAAATCAAATAAAAATATTCATCATAAGTTTACACACCACGTAAATAATACATTAGCCCTAGTTTCTCAGTATATATACATACAGGAGAGGGGCTAGAAATGTTTTACCAAGGGGGCAAATTCAGATAATATATATGTTTTTTTTTTTTGGCATACCCTTAGTCGTAAATTGAAATTCAATCATATCTTATAATTAGTATGATATGATGTTCTATGTCAATCAAATATAAATATTTATTCACTTACAAAGTTACAAAGAGGCAAAGAATCAGTTTTCTTTATTTTTTATTTTATAAGGGGCAAGAATGCAATATGTCATTCATAACTTAATATAATTTTTTCTACATAAAACGATATTTCTTGGGGGTGTTTGGGATTACTTGTAAGCGCTTATCTGCTTAAAATATAAGTATGTGTCCACATGCTTATTTTAAAGTGCTTATTACTTAAGAAAAAAGCAGATAAGCAGTAAGCAATAAGCAGATAAGCATTTAAAATAATTAATCCAAACACTCCCATATAGATACAGATATAGATATTGATGTAGATGTAGATATAGATATAGATATATCAGCAAGATTAGTCTTTTGTAGATGATTAATAATCAGATTCATATAATCAGATTAAGTTTACAGACCACTTAAATCATACATTAGCCCTAGTTTATCAGTACCACAAAAATTTAACACATAAGATACATATATATATACACACACACACACATACACATAACATTCATATACATATACACTTATAGATACAGATACAAATATAGATATACCAGCAGGAGCATTCTTTTGTGGCTGATTACCCGTACATTCCTCAGCAGCTTCCTCTAACACCTTAACCTTTTTTTCTAAATCCATCATCATTTTTTTATAAACCCTAGTTTTTTCCTCACACTCATCATTTCGCTTCTTCAATGCTTCAATTTCAGTTTTTTTCTTCTTCAAATCATCACTCAGCTTCAATTTTTCAGAAATCAACAGCCTTTTTTCTTCAGCAGACTTCCTTTTAAGCTCATTATACTTTTTTTTCATGAGCTCTTCATGCTCTGTAAATTTTATAGCTAAATTTTGAAAATCGGAAGCAAAGAACGATGATCGGAGCTCAGATATGAGCTCCGGTACCGTCGGCGATGCTGTACCCGACCCGGATTTCACTTTCGGGTTACCCATTTTCGCTAAAAAATTCTTACTTGCTTTTTTTTTTTTTTTTTGGTTTTGAAGAAATGAAAGCAAATGCGAGGAAGTTTCAGAGACGTGTTTTGATGATGATGGGAATTTTTCATTTAGACCCCTAAATATTATAAGAAAATCAAAATGGACCCTATTTTGTTTTCTAATTGACTTTTGATGCTAGAAATGATATTAAAAAATGAATATAAAAACAGCTAATAAATAGGTAACTATATAGGCAATTATGCAATGAAATGATTAATTATCAAAAAAAAAAAAAAAACTACAATGGTCAAATTATTATCTAAGTTTATGTTCACATTTTAACGGTGGAATCATATTTTTTATACACATAATCATAATTAATTTGTTCAACTCACATTAATGTTGATAGACTTTAATGGGTTTCATGCATAATAGGAAAAAAAACATATAGTGTGATGATTCAAATTTCATGTTCCTTTTACTTATTTTAATAAAATACTCATGATTCACTATTTACTGTATTTAATATACTTTTTGAACATGAATTATATATTTTTACTTTTGAGATTCTATCCATTATTATAGTAATAAGCTTTTTAAGATATTTGATGAAAAAAACTGCATAAAGATTGAATTCATTTGGATAACATGGAGCTTTTATTTTGAAAAAATATTATGCTCTTAAACAAAAAGCCAATATATATATTTAGCTTTTAAAGTAAAAAGTGTACCCTTTAAAAAATACAAGTACATGATTAATAATTGATTAATTAACTCCATCTCTTATTTATCCATGTAAATATGTCATTTTATGTCTTATACATTCCGTCAACAACGATAACAACTATTTTATCAAACTTATTTAATAAAATACAAGTTTCATGTTAAAAGCTCCAGGTTGTACCTTTAGCCCTTTAAGTCCGATTCAACTATTGTCATCAACCTTGCCACAACAACAACAATACTTAATCCCGCAAAAAGTAGGATATATAAGAGGTAAGATGTGACAGTTGTACTTCTACCCTAAGGTAGAGAGACCGCTTCCAAAAAACCTTCGACTAGTGGGTGTAGATGTGTATATATGAAATATATATATATATATATATATATATATATATATATATATATATATATATATATATATATATATATATTAATAGACAGAATAAATATGTATGCTAGATAAAGCATAAACTAATTTTAGACATGTGAAACCTAAGATACCAATAAAATTTATGAGTAACTTCCTTTCTAAAATGAGTAAAACACCACATAAAGACCATATTTAACTGTCTTAATTTTACTTCTTCACATATTTTTATCAGATGTCATGTCCTCAGACAAGAAGAGCTCTTTCATATCTTTCTTCAATTTATCTTCCCACCTAAATTTTGGTCTAGCTTTTCTTCTCACGCCATCGACAGTAAGCGTTTCCACTCTCCTAATTGGTGTTGTATACAATCTCCTATTGACATGTTCAAACCATCTAAGTCTTCTTTCTCTCAACTTGTTGATGATAGCTGCTACTTCTAAATTGATCCTAAAAAACTCCATTCGACAACTTGTTTAACATGGTTTTTTCACATTCATTTAAAATAAAATCATCCATCATAAATAATTGTAAATTAAGGGGAAATATAGATAACATGACTTTTATTAAATTGTTTTCCTTATGATCATGTTGTACTTTGTTTTATAATAATTGTGCAACTAACTTGGGTAGATTTTTTTCAAAATTCTAAAAGCTCTTAACCAAATCAGGTCTATATCTATTAAAGTATTTATCTTGCTGAATAAAATTACGTTTTATCTTTTACATTTTTGAATAAATTTTATTTTGTAACACACATCTTAATTAGGGGTGGTAATTTAGGTTGGGTTTGATTCGGTTGGCAAGTTCAGGTTAGAATTGGTTAATCCGAAAACAATATGATCTGATAAACATGTTGAGTATTTCAACTCAACTAAAAAATGTTAATCCGAACATGACCTAAGTAATTCATTTATCTAATCAGATAAATAGATTTGCTGGTCATTTCGGTTCAAATGGGTCAATATATTCTGAAATTGTAATTCATTTTTTCTTAAACAGCTAAACTTATAGCCAATCAGTAGTAAAAATGCAACAAAATCTCAAAATTATCATATTACCTGTTATATTCATCCAAATTCAATACCAAACAAATCATTAATTCTCAAAATTATCATATTACCTATTACATTCATTTAAATTCAATACCAAAACATCATTAA
Organism: Gnaphalium uliginosum; assembly: GCA_963930675.1. Taxonomy (NCBI): domain Eukaryota; kingdom Viridiplantae; phylum Streptophyta; class Magnoliopsida; order Asterales; family Asteraceae; genus Gnaphalium; species Gnaphalium uliginosum. The sequence goes on along the minus strand of OZ005685.1, from coordinate 43,404,470 downwards.
TTCAAATTCATCTAAAACATCATTAAATTAATACAAGCCATGAAAAAATTTAGAGTGCCTCCAAAATGTATTCAACCCAAAAACCTATTGAGTGACCCGAATTCGAGCCGATAAATATCAAGTTCTCGGGTCAAAATAATTGACCCAACCCTACTCATGTTTTGATCGGTTCGTGTTGAATTTCACGTCGTGTCAAAAATTATCAACCCTAGTCTTATACTATTGTTGTATCTTTGTTGTGCTATATAGTTTAGGGTGCAAATACTAATTACTTAAAGATAAAGGGTAGTTTTTGTGGTGACCGTTGGAATTTGGGTGTGTTATAACAAGATTGCAACTTGATGCATGGTTGTGGGACAAGCAACACAAGATTTCAGTCTTGGAGTATTGTCTGCATTTGTAAATTGTAACCACTAATGTTACAAAACAGAACAAAACAATTTAACGATATATGTTTTTTAATTTACGGATTAACTGATCTCACTACATTTAATGTGATATGCTCTTATTACCGCCCTCAATTATCGGAAATACCAAAATATGCAGGAAAGAATGACAAAGGCCTTCAAATTTGTCTGTAAACCTACCAAATTATGCTGTATATGGCTAGTTTCATACAGTAATCATTAATTTTAAAATCATGTTGGAAGAACGCAATCCTCAACCCATTGTTAGTAAATCTAAGACTGATAAAAAGTTAGACAAGCAACCAAACTCATAGTCAACTTGATATGATACTGATGCTTTAAGTAAATACTGGACACATATTTTGACGATAACTAACATGAACAGCACGTTATGTCCGAACCTGCTTTGACCTATTTCCCATGAACTACAAACGTTTCACCTTTCATGCATAGTTTCCGAATCATCTTAACAGTGCAATCTTCAAGCAAAGCCACCAGTACTGTAAGTCTGTAAATAACATGATCAAAGACACTATAAGAAAAGTTAACTTTAAGAACTGACGAGGTTCAAAAGTAGAAACTTTCTACATAAGAAAAATGCAGCTTGCAGATTAGCAGACTGTTAACAGAAACTAATCATCTATACGACTATCAGGACAATTTTACAACAGAAACTATATAAAACTTAAGCTGAAATTATAATCCCAAATACACCTATTTTTTAACTACCTTAAGAAGCTTTACAAAAACCTGAAATTAATCAAGGTTTGATTAGTAATCCTCTGATCTTTTTTCTTAACTACTTGAAGAAGGGAAGAACGGGTCATCTTTCTTTTGGTATATCTTGAAGAGTTGGGGTGAGTACTCTGTGGGCAGACAATCGACAATATTCAAGATCAAACTGCTTCAACTCTGAAGCTCGTTTCTTCATCTTTTTTTTTCTTTCCGATTCCATCAATAAGGAACCTCGCCAAATAAGAACAAACACAAATTCAATCATAGTTCCCAAAAATTGAGGTTCAAAAGTTCAAACTTCCCTGCCAAAAAAAAAAAAGAAACAGCTTGGAGTATGCACATTCACAACACTCCGAGTACTTTACTTATCCTAGTTGACCATTCTACCTCCAAGATGATGCAGAAACCTTCACAAAAAAAACTTTATATAAATATCACTGTTTAGATTCTAATCATCTCCTGCGTTTTTGCTTAAGTTCATGGAGGGAAGAACGGGTCATTTTTCTTCTGGCAGATGCCGAAAATTTGAGCTGAATACTTCTTAGCAAGTAATCAACAATCATCAAGATCAGAACCATCCAACTCGGAAGCTTTTTTCTGTGCCTTATCTTGCGAATTGCCATCCATAAGCAACCGTGTCAGCTTAGAGTATCTAGAAACACAAAACAGCGAACATAGTTTTAAATTTAGATAGACTCGAAAGATTATGAATCTGCTAATTAAGGAAATACAAATCAAATAGCAATCACTGGAATACAAATTGATTGTACCTTGATATATCAGAACCATGAACAATAACTCTTTGTCTACGTAGAGCACATACAGCATCCAAACAGAATTGATCATCTTTCTCAAAATCTAGCTCCATGTCAGCCTCAAATTCCCTTCTTTCTTTTTGTTTCTTCACATCAGCTACAGACTTTTCAACTTTCTTCATATCTGGAGAAGTTATCCGTTGACTGTGCGACTCATCAAGATTCTTCCTCTTTTGAACAAAATCACTATTACCATCTCTTTCAATCTCCTTTGAAGCCCGCTTTGTTTTCGCTGTAGAGGTACACTTGAGATCACTGTTATACCCTTTTTTAATTTCTTCAGAAACCCTTTTTCTTTTCAACATCCCAATATACTGATCATCATCATCATCTACTATTTCGATGATCTCTTTAAATTTCGTTTCTGTTCTTTTAGTTGAATGTCCCTGTTCGCTAGACAAAGCTGGTCTACTACTTTCTGTAACACATAAAAATCTATCATATGATTTTGGAGCATAGATTGTTTAGAGTAACAAATATACAAATCACGGAATTAGAATTCAGAGATGTAGCTATAAATAACACTAGAGAGGTAGATTATTTTCAGTGTTGCCTTGAACCTCCCATATTCAACAAAGAAAACCATAAAATGGTTTGATTATAAAACAAAACACACAAACAGACACATTGCTATTCGATCAATAGTTCACCTTCACGATCTATTTGACTTATATCACATGGTACACTTAATTCTCCATATACATTATAAATTCGGCACAAGAAATCTATCCTAAGGATAACAAAAGATCAAGAAATATTGATACTAGAGAAATTACAAATAACACTGCACTTTAAAGGTTTCACTTACTTCCATTGAATTTAATATGCTAATATGGATGTACAGATTGAACTTTAGGCAGGCTCCCAAGAAATTCAACAGAATATTACAGAAAAGGTAGAAACACCTAAGATAGTGACGTACATCAAAATAAAGATATTTCCATAGTTGTTTCATCTTCAATAATAATCTTGCTTGCAAATATCATATGGAGTAATATACCTCACCATTTACAATCAACCACTTGCTTCAGGCAGATATCTAATACCGATAAAAAAATTTCTTTTTTATTTTAATAACCACCATTTGTAGATCCGCCTCTGATTTCACCCTTATGGCTAGAAAAACATGTTCAAGAATCCGGTATCAATATACCTAAAAGTGCTTATTATGTATAAACTATAAGCACTTGAAATATGCAAAACAAATAACAATCACTAAAATATATTCATAACAAGTTTACACACCACTTATAGCCCTAGTTTATCAATCCAACAGAAATAACAAATGCAACACATAAAAGTAAGATAGATACACCACTACACATACACATAACATTCATATACATATACATACATATTAGATACAGATATAGATATACCAGCAGGAGAAGTCTTTTGTGGCTGATTACCCTTACATTCCTCAACTTTTTCCTCTAACAGCAAAACCCTTTTCATTAAATCCATATACATTTTTTTACAAACCCTAGCTTTTTCTTCACACTCATCATTTTGCTTCTTCAATGCTTCAATTTCAGTTTCTTTCTTCTTCAAATCATTATTCAACTTCAACTTTTCAGAAAGTAACAATCTTTTTTCTTCTTCAGACTTCTTTTTAAGCTCATTATACTTTTTTTTCATGAGCTCTTCATACTCTGTATATTTGGTTGCTAAATTTTGAAAATCGGAAGCAAAGAACGATGATCGGAGCTCGGATATGAGCTCCGGTACCGTCGGGGATGCTGTATCCGACCCGGATTTCACTTTGGGGTTAACCATTTTTGCTAGATAATTGATTTTTTTTTTTTTTTTTATTTGAAGAAAATGAAAAGAAGTGTGCAGAAGAAAAGCTCGAGGAACGTTGTTAAGATGATGGATATGTTTCAATTTAAACCCTAAAGATTATTAAAAAGTCAGAATGCACCCTATTTATATATTCCAATTGAAAATGGGAGATGTAAAAAACAGCTACATAAGGGTCATAAGCAATTAAGCAATGAAATGGTGAATTATCTCAGCTTAGCAGCTATTTGAACAGCAGTGAGAAATATGTTCCTATACGGAATTAGAGCTTTAACTTGCGATGTTATTGTTCGAGTAACAAAACAATAGTGGCTAACAATCGTTCAAGCTAGCACAACCCGACATTTCCTAAGATAAGGGTTGACATTCTCACATTCTAGCAAGCCTCAAAACAACCCGACATTGATGACCAAGGGAGAGAAATGAGATAAGGGTTGGCCTCGAGACAAGTTATATGAACATTTCTTTTGGAAACGGCAATTTATAAAAGCTCAAACCATCAAAAGAGTTATATGAACATGTTGACTCAAGACATAATGTCTTTGGTCACCATTAACTTAGGAACACACATGAACCTATTTTTAAAAGGGTTTAAGGAATCAAAAAGCAACATTAGAGGGTACGAGGATAACATTGTTATCCGAGCTCCGGAACACAAATCCATACTATTTGACTATTTGAGCTTTTAAAGGCTTTTTGTCATTGGAGCATAGATTTTTTATATATAAAAAAACTTTTACATACTCGTACACAAAAAAGTGTTTAATAAACCACCATTTGGTATGCTTGATTAAGGGCAATATGATAGCGTGTTGTTCATCAAATTGTTTCTCTTTGATTTTGTCAAACATAATGTGCTTCTCAATCGTTTATCTTTGGATGCATTTGATTTAGAATGTGATTGGTGGAGTCTGAGAGATATTGATTGAAGTTTTGATTTTTAATAGGTAATGTATATTTGAGTGTATACATTCTATTCCTGTTGAAGTTTGTGAAGATAATAAACTCATTGACTACGGTTTTTTGTTTAGATATATTCTTGATATTCTTCAAGATATACATGGTGAAAACCTTAAAGAAACAGTATGTTAATGTCAAACTGAATTAGTTGTTACTTCTTGATCTACTAAAAAATATAATTTATGATTCCGTGTTTTCGCTTAACTTCTCAGAGGGAAGAATGGGTCATTTTTCTTCTGGCAGATGTCGCATATTTGAGCTGAATATTTCCTGGCAAGTACTCGACAATCTTCAAGATCAGAACGATCCAACTCTGAAGCTTTTTTAAGTGGCTTATTTCATAAATCCCCCATTCATAAGCAACCGCGTCAGCTCAGTGATTCTAGACACACAAAACAGCAAACATATTTTCAAACTTGGATATACTTGAAAGATTATGAATTCACCAAGTAAGGAAACACAGATTAGATTAGATACCTTAATATATCAGAACCATGAACAATAACTCTTTGTCTACGTAGAGCACATACAGCATCCAAACAAAGATCATCATCTTTCTCAAATTCCCATCTTTCTTTGTGTTTCATTATTTCAACAAGTATTGTGTAGCCTTCGTCAAATTCCTCCATATCTGGAGAAGTTATCGATTTACTTTGCCACTCATCAAGTTCCGGAGGCGCTGTTGTCAACATAATCATCACTGTTACACATTTTTTTTTAATTTCTTCAGAAGCCCGTTTTCTTTTCAACGTCCCGATATAATGATGATCATCATCATCTGTTACCTGGATGATCTCTTTCAACTTTACTTCTGTTTTTTAGTTGATTTTCTCGTGTCACTAGACAAAGCTAGTCTACTACTTTCTGGGACACATAAAAGTCTATCATATGATTTTGGAGTATAGATTGTTCAGAGTAATAATTAATAAATATACAGACGCACGTTTCAGCTAATAAATCGCAATTTAGGTCTAGAGATATAAAAAACATACCAACTCAGAGACAACTAGATACAAATAACACTAAAGAAGTAAATTATTTACAGAGTTGCCTTGGACCTCCCATAATCAACAAAGAAAACCATCAAATGGTTTGATTATTAAACAAAACACATAAACAGACACATCGTTATTCAGTAGTTTACCTTCTCGATCTATTGACTTATATCACATGGTACACTCAATTCTCCAAACATACTATAACTACCGTGCAAATGTGCAAGAGTTCTATTCTGAAAAATAACTAAAAACATATCAAACAATATTAATACTATAGAAATTACAAATAACACTGCACTTTAAAGGCGTCACTTATTTCCATTGTATTTAATATGCTCATATGGATGTACTGATTGAACTTCAGGAAGCTCCCACAGAAAAGGTAGACACCCCAAAGACAGTGATGTACATCAAAACAGCGATACTTCGATAGTTTCTGTATCTTCACTTCACTAATAATCGACCTTACAAATATCGTAATATAACTTTCCTTTGCGGATGGCATCACTTGCTTCAGGGGTATATCTAGATAATACTACATTCATCCATGTATTCTACACATTCTCATATCGAATTATTATTTTTTGCTTAAAAAATCTGTTGTTTTTCAAGAAATTAAAAGAAGTGTGAAATGAGAAGCTTGAGAGACGTTGTAGATGATGAGATATTTTTCACTTTAGACGCCTAAAGATTATTGAAAAGTCAGAATGGACCCTATTCTTCTTCAAATGTTAATTTATTATATAAAAAGCTAAGAGACTCCAACCGTAAAGTTAGGGGTTTTTTAAGATTGTTTACTTTACATGCTTATTTGTTTAATTTTTATTTTTATATCATATAAGTAGCAATAAGCACTCTTTAATTATTTCTTAAAATATAAACACTTAAAAATAAGTATTAAGTCACTTGTTTATTTTTGTTAGCAGAAAATTGCTTACAAATAATGTTGGGAAAAACAATGATCAAACCTAAGTTATAAATCTGAAGAGTCAAAATCTAACTTAGCTGTATTCAGAAATAACTTAGTGAAATTCCTGAGTCTGTGTTTCTGAGTCTGTGCTTCACAGACTGAAGAAATCTCACAGACTGAAGGCCTGCTCTATTTGAAGAACTTATGGATTCATCATCTGAAGAATGAAGATTGAAGACAGAAGACTTCACAGACTGAAGATCACAGACTGATGATCACAGATTGAAGATCACAGATTGAAGATCACAGACTGATGAGCACAGACTGAAGAGCACAGATTGAAGAACAAAAGTACAATCGTATAAAAGAAGTTCTTCAGGCCACAATACAGCTGAAGTGATGTTTGAGTAAAGTCAAACATCAAAGAAAGGTTTTCTTCTCAGCAAAGAAACCTTTTACCCTTTGCTTTTTCTGTTTCCAAGAAAAGCAAAAAGGGAAGAGTGCAAAGTTGCCCAAGATGAAGCTATTATCTTCTGGACAACTAATTGAGCTGGTTAATATAGAGTGGCATTCAACTCTATAAATAGGCAGCTCAAAAGCACTTCAAACAGGTATCCAAGACAATTAGTATACAAGACCTTTAAGCTTAGGCTAAAGCATTACCACACTTACTGTTAAGTTTGTAGTGATAATTGTATCAAGGTATACTACTTGGATCGTATTCAAACAATCTGTGTGTATTTGAATATTCTGTCTTCTTTGTAAGACAAACCATTTATTGTGAATAAAACTCTAATTCATAATACATTCTGTGCCTTAATTAATCTTGTATTCCGCCTTGATTAATTAACTTGTTTGATATAACTTAGATATAAACTAATATATTAAATACTTGTTATTTAATCTGTATCTAAGTTTTGGGACCTTCAAGATCTAACAAATAAGTAATTCCAAACACTTCCTTAATCAACTCTTTAAAGTCAATAGTTTAACAATGGAGAATCTGTATCTTTTTACTAATAAAATCAACTTAAATATTATTTTTTTGATCAATTGTATGGTTGAGGATTCCAATATTATGATTTAAAGTAGTTCAATAAGGTCCTATGGGTGGGTTTCTGTTAGAGTTAAAAATTGTACGATGTCATGGAATGAATGGAAAAATCTCACGGGGGGTCATAGTTAACTACTTATATTCGAAGTCTAATCCTGTCTACCTTCTCAATTTCTGTCATAATCTGCTGCTGCTTCTTTTAAGTTGTCTTTTGCTTTGGTGTTGTGTTGTAGTGTATGGTGTCCGTTGGCTTGTAGCTAGTTTTGTCATTTGCTGCTGCTCCGTTTTACCCCTTGTAATATGGTTGTTGCATGAGCTTGTTTTTTATTTTCTAGTATTTGTGGTACTGTGGATCTTGATACTTTCTTTCTGTATTTTGTTTTAAGGTAATAAAAGTCTGCATTTGCCAAAAAAAGTAGTTCAATTCTTTGCATGGCTAGTTCAAAAACAGTCCGCGTCCATTGTAAATAGATAGACTGATAAAGAGTTAGTCAAACAACCAAGCTTGTACTCAATTTGATATGATACTGATGCTTTTAGTGAATACTGGACACACTGTGATGAACCGGGTTCGACCCCTTAGTCCCTTACCCAACTTGATAACTAACAAGAACTACATGTTTTGTCTTGAACCTGCTTCCACCCATTACCCAGGAACAACAAACGTCGCCTTGCATGCATAGTTTTGAAATCTTTCTTAACAATGCAATCTTCAACAAATCCAACAGATATGGTAACTAACATTATCAAAGAAACTATCAGAAAAGTGAACTTTTTTAAGAACAAATGAAGTTCACAAGGAGAGCTTTTCTGCATAGAAAAATGCAGCTTGCAGTTTGGCAGATTCTTAACCGCACCTAATTAACTGTACGACTATCAAGAAGTTTTCACCGTAAATCCATAATAACTGTATAAATTAACCTTAAGCTGGAATTATAATCCCAGATATACCTATTTTATAACTACCTTGAAAAACTTTACAAAAACCTGAATTGATTACTAATCCTCTGACCTGTTTTCTTTACTACTTGCAGAAGGGAAGAATGGGTCGACATTCTGTTGGTATATCTTGAAGAGCTTGGGTGAGTACTCTTTAGCAAACATTCGACAATGTTCAAGATCAAACTGCTTCAACTCTGAAGCTCTTTTCTTTAGCTTTTTTTCTGGATCCCCATCGATAAGCAACTTCGCCAGGTTCGCAACTCTACAGACAACAAAATAAAGCAAACATAAGTTCAATCATAGTTATATACAATAGATAACGAAATGGCTAATAATGAAACAAAATTAAGCTGCAACTTCTAATTAGATGTACCTTGATATATCATATACATTAACACGAATTCTTTGAATATGAAGAGCACAAATAGCATCCAGACAAAATTCATCGTCCTTTTCAAATTCTTTAAGCATATCCTCTTCACACTCCCATCTTTTCTTCAATTTCTGAATAACAGATTCGTTCCCTTCATTAATTTTCTCAATATCTTGACATGATCGTGAGTCAGAGATGTTTAAGTACGACAACAGATTTTTTGGTCCAATTTCTACCGAAGGTAGGGTAGAAACCGGATGACAAGTCATCCGTTGATTATTCAACTCATCAAGTTTCTTCATTTTCTGAGTTTCAGCAGAAATTTTGTCACCATCGCACCCTCTTTCAGTTTCATTTGAAACCCGTTTTGTTGTCAATGTCGAGATAAATTCATTGTCATCGCTACTATCTGAAACCCATTTTCTTTTCGCGCTCCTGATACACCGATCATCATCGTCATCGTCATCATCATCATCAAGTTTGATGATGTCTTCAAACTTGGGTTCTGTTTTCTTGTTGGAATCCCCTTTTTCACTAGACAATGGTGGTCTACTGCTTTCTATGACATGCATAAAATTGTCTATCATAACCTTTCGGACCATTAATTGTGGTATAAGTGAAGATATCAACTAGATAATCTACTATGCAAGGATACATAAGAAACCGAAAGTAAGATAATCAACAGATTGGTACCATTTAAGGTACATTTATAGCAATCATGTAGTAGCATTTTTATATATAAACGTAAATTGGAGTAACTAAACTGTTTTTCTACAACTAAAGTAGGTGCTTGCCGAATTAAACTGAGTTTGATTGCAAGTGATTTTTACATTATGTATAAGGAATGCTTCATTTCCATCTAATTTGGACTTCAGATTCTAGCCCTCCAGAAAAAGATCCTATAGTCACTTTCTCTTCACTAACAATCTAACTTACAAAAATCCTAACATAACTTACATTATAACTTGCTTAAACATTTTATAACCTGAAACAACTTTTAATCATGATTCATGAATAAGAATATGCTTTGATGTACATTTGCAAGGTGACCATTGTAACTAGAGAAATCAGAATCTGTCACTTACTTTATGCACACAGTTTAATAACCTCACTTTTTTATTTACAAATAACACACTCTTGTCCGAATCAGGACTAATTAAAGCAGTATAATAAATAGGCCGTCTCCTAACTACAGATCAAGCAGCATGATCAATGCTATAGAACTAAAATAGGCGTTTGCCGTATTAAACTGAGCTTGATTACATGTAATTTTTACAAGTTCCTATGTAAGTATAACATGGAATTGTAAATACAACACAACAAGACATATAAAAACACTTGATTATTTCCTTTTAGATTGAACTTCATGTTCAAACCCGCAAAAAAAAGGCCATTTTTATCTTTCACCAATTTAATGTACATCGTAACAAATAACAATATTTCCATAGTTACTTCCTCTTCACCAACAATCTAACTTACAAAAATCCTAATTTACCTCAGATTATAACTTTCTTTAATAAATTACTACTAACCTAAATGAGCTTAAAAGTCATGTTTCAAAGTGATCATTCTAACTAGAGAAATCAGAATCAATCACATGCTTAATGCACACAGTTAAAAAAAACATCCCTTTTTATCGAAAAATAACACACTCTTGTCTGAATCGGGACTAGATCCACAATGGGCCACCTAGATATGCAGTGCATAACTTAGTGTTCGATATATGAGTAACTACACAAACTTTCTAATATCATGTTTAACTAATTACTCGAATCTTTTTACTAATAACAATCAGATACTTAAAATCACAAAACCTAGACATCACCCTACTATCAAAATAATTCAATACCATAAGAAAGAACAAATATAAACAAAGTAAGAAAGAGATATATACCAGACGCACAAATTTTTTGCTGCTTATCGTTCTCCAAATCGATCGGAAAACCCTTCAATTCCTTAGCAGTTTCTTCTAACAACAAAACCCTTTCATCCAAATCGGAAAACCGCTTCTTATAAACCTTCACTTTTTTCTCACAATCACCATTCTTCTTCTTCAACACCCTAATCTCATTTTCCTTAGCTTTCAGCTCCTTATCCTTACTTTTCAACTCATTTTCCAAAACCCTAACTTTATCAGGATTCAAAATCTTAACTTGATCCTTATACACCAAATTAGCAGTCGTTAACGCATCGATCTTCTTTTGTTTCTTCACATTCTCACTAAAAAGTAAATCTTTTTCTTTTACAACTGCTTCAATTTTGGTTTCTAGCTCAGTAAGTTTTTTTATTCATGTTTCGTTCACGTTGAGACATGAGATTTTCTAGCTCGGTTAATGAAACCGATGATCGGAGCTGAGAAATGAGTTCGTGTACCGTATCCAACCCGGAATTTAGTGTCGGTTTGACATCTGTATCCATTTGGGAAAGAATTTGAAGAAATGAGTTTTTGGTTTGTGAAATGAGAATTTGAAAAGAAAAAAAAATGGAAGGAAATTTGAAGCAGAGAAACCCCTGAAATTGAAAATGACGTTTGTATGTTTTTGGGTAAAGGTCTAGCCAATAATAACTTGAGAGTAACAGAAAATATATCACTTTCAGACCTCTTAATTATTCAAATCCCAAATAGCCCCCCATTACTTTGAAAAACTATAAGGTTATTTTATTATTATTATTATTATTGTTACTATTATTATTACTATTACTATTACTATTTATTATTATTATTATTATTATTATTATTATTATTATTATTATTATTACTGTTCAGTGAGCTTAAAATGAGTACAACAACTTTCTGTGAGAATGGAGAAACCAATAAGAATGTGCCACGTGTCACAATACACACTTTCCCCCACGCTAAATTAAATATCTCCCAAACGATAAGTCGAAAAAATTATAAGAATTGCACAATAAAAATCAGCGTTTTTTTCTCTTCGATTAGAGATCTCACAAGGTATACTTTCGACAACTTTTTTTTCGTTTTCGTTGGGCAGGTAACACATGTGATACCAACAAGTAACACATGTGTTACCAACGAGTACCACATGTGTTACTAATATTGTATAATCATAAAAAAAAAAAGTCGTCAAAAGTATATCATGTGATATGTCTAATCGAAGAGAAAAAAATACTGATTTTTATGGTGCAATTTTATAATTTTTTAATGAGTCATTCTTGAGATATTTAATTTTTAAAAACGTGAAAAAGTGGATTTTGTAACACGTGACACATTCCTATTGGTTTCTCCGTTCTCACAAAAATTTTCATTCTCATTTGAAAGCTAACTCTATTATTATTATTATTATTATTATTATTATTATTATTATTATTATTATTATTATTATTTTTGGGTTTTCTTTTGATGATTATGACATTTAAAGTGAGAGGGTGAAAACTAAAAGAAATAAATTTATAACTTTTCTAAAGCCAAGTTTGTATTAATGTCTTAATTATTCCGATCACAAATAGCCCCGTTGAGTTATTTATATAATTAGTTAAAATTATTGATATTTCAACATTTTAAAAGGTATTACGTGACTGATTATACAATATTCTATTCTTATTTAGGTTTCGTGTTTTATTTTTTAGTTACCTATTAACATAAGGTTAGAGCCATGTTTAACAAATAAAAGTGATTTTTGTTTTCCATTTTAAATAATTTTTGTTATACATATTGCTCATCTATATCTATATCTATACTATATTATAAAGTATTTGTCAGTTTTACTTTTGGTAACCTTAATTTCAACATTTTCATTTTTAACTTTTAAACATTCATTGAACATATAACTACTTATTATTTTAATTATGTATTATGTACTTTTTTTATCTTCTTTACAATCATATTTGAGTTCACAATTTAACACATGAACAAGAGGAAAAAAAAAAATAAGCATACGATTATTATCAATTTACAAGCTTGTATTTCGTTGCATGGTGGCGAAAATGTAATTTTTTTAATACTATTGTCACGTAATCAATACATAACTAGTTTTTTTTAAATATATAGATTCAATTTGAACAAATCTATACATTTGAATGACAACCGAAATCAACAAACTACACTGAAAAAATGCTGAAAAACTATGAAATCGTAATTTCTTAATTAACGACATCAAGTTTTTATTTTTTAAATATCATCGATGTATTGCGCGAGTACAAAATGCTAGTTAAAAATAAAATGTGTTTTAATTTGACTGTTTTTTTGTCAAAGCTCTCTCTTACTTTATCTTAATAAAATAAAAGTTTAAAATATAATATAACATAATCATTTCAATTATTTATATATATATTCTCTCTCCTACTTACTTTCAAACATATATTCAAGACCATACCCACATTCAAATGTAACCCATAATTAACATTACTTTTAATGACAATGTTAGAACAAAATAACTCACATTAATCTGTATTAAGAATTACTTATATTAACATTTACCAAGAGTAAATATTACTATTAAGTGAATAGTTGATAAATAGTAATTATTTAAAATACAAACAAATAAATATTCATAAGAGAAATTGTGTACGTGCAAATGAATTTATATTACCTTTAATTTAATGTAGTAATAAAAGCTTTTCAATATAAGATAAAAAAAAATTGATTTGAGGAAGATACGCAGATGGTAGACATGGTACAAAACTATTTCTACTCTTTATAAATAAATATGAAATTAAAAATATAGAGTAAATGTAGGCTATTTAATTTCTAATATTTAAAAAAAAATATGCCTTTATTTTACATGATATAAAAGTGAAGAAAATAATGTCATGAAAATATGGTGTTACGTGTCAATGGATTTGAAGAATTACAAAAGACATTCTTTAATAGTAAATCAAGATATGTGGGCCATTGTTGATTGTTGTGTTTTTTGGTTATTGAATAATACTAGCTTAGAGTCTGTTTATCAATTTTTTTCCCCCCATTAATTCTCATATAAATATAGATTGCGGTATGGATATAGAATTACTGCATGCAATAATCAGTAAATGAATAATATTGTTTATCTTTTGTGATAAAAAAACTGTTTGAATGATGAAAATGACTATTTTACCACTAAGCTAAATAATTTTTTGTTTTTTATTTAATGCTAAAAGGGATGGTTTATTGAGAACATTTTCTTAATTATCAGCTATCACCAAACAATAAAGTATTGCTAAACAAAACTAGTAATATAAAACGAAGCCTATTATATCACTGCAATTCGCTTTTTCGCATTAATGTAGAAATTCCTTTAATTAGTAAAAAGATTCCACCATGTGACAAAAAATTTTCAAGAATCAAATCACCTGTGACAATTCGTTACACAAAATTGCAGTCAAAAGAAGGTTTGCAATGAATAAAACCATAATAAAAAATATTACTTTTGTTGATTTAAAGAAAAAAAACAGAGGAAATGTGAATTTAAGCCAACGTTTTGCGAAGAAAAAGAACGCGATGGAAGGGGCAGATTTTTATTTTTATTAATATGCAAAAGATAATTAAAATAAGGGTCTAACGGAAAAGTTTGGGCTGAATGGGGAGTACATAGATTTTGGGGTTGGATGGATAATGGTCGGTCAACCCATGGGTGGATGGATAACTCCTAAGTAAACACACATGTTGGCTGACCGAATAAGAACAGGCCCTTAGTCTTGAATTAAATTTGATTGTTAATGTTTGCTTATGTTATTCGTTTAAGAAAACAAGATTTTCATATGTTATACATATCGCTACATAGACTAATCGGTGCAACAAAGAGATGAACAAACTAAATCAAAACAGTGATTGTTTATATTTGGTTAGTATTAACAAAATTTTGTTTTTTCTCATAAGCAAACCAAAACTGATTTGAACAAAAATTCATACTGAACACTAAAAGCGTGACGTTTTAAATCTTGCTGCAAAGTGCGGGGTTAAAAGAACCTCGTTAATGTAGTATGTTAAGTTACTATTCTTCTTATGACCATTTAACTTGGTAAATTCTAATTATTTTTGCCTAAGCAAGTGTTTATACAATTATACTTTTTAGACTTTTAACTGTAGATTGCTTTTATTAATGCACTTTTTACGTTTTTTTGTTCTAAAAAGAAGCATAACCTTAATTACATTCTAACGATATGAATAGGAAAAAAGCCATTAAAGATATAAGTATCATTATATAGGGCATAACTAAAACTATAGATATTAAATTGGGTTCCCTTTGCTGTATCTATATAGTCTAGGGTGCAAACTGCAAATGTAGAATTTGTATCGTTGCAAACGAGCATTGCATGGTTGTGGCGCAAGAGTTTCATATAGAAACTTCCAGAATCTTCCACTAACAATAGCAGTACACATGGCATAACTTTGCCGTATGAACCACTTTTTTACTTATATTTATATATTTATCACCTCCCTGTAACATTCGAACAATATACTAGTGGTTGAATTATACTTCATGGACTAGTTGATTTTAGACGAATAAATTCATACTATCTTTATCAAATTAAATGCTATTACACAAATTCAATTTATAATAGTTTAATTTACTAAAGTATCGACATAAAACTCATCATTGTAGCGTTAAATCTACCAATAACATAGGTAATTAATTAACTATCATATAAAATCATACAACTAGTTTATTTCGTTCACTCTTAATTAAATGAGCTTACAAGAATTATCCATAATATATGTTTAAGAAGATGTTGACGTTCCTTTTTCAATTCGTACTTTGTTTAAGACCACTTTGCAACTGGGACATTGTGGACGATGTTGCGGTCTGAGAACGCCACAACGCCAGCTGCAATTAGAGTCGTGATGGTGGACGTTGTGTATTAGAAAATGGACGATCGAAAAACGCCAAAAGTGGGGTCTGCATGTTTTTTTTTTCTTTTCCATTTTCTTTAATTCCTTTTTTGGTATAAACAAAATTAATTTAGTGGGACTTACCTTCCATAACATAATGTTATCATTGTAAGAGTTATGGAATAACATCATGTTATGCTGATGTGATACCCATAATGCTCGTAATATGATATTATCGTTGCAAATGGTCTAACGTGTTATGAGTTTTAACTGTATATACTTATAAAAATATTTTTAACAATTAAAGCAAAGTATCATACGGTAAAAACATATCCACATTGGTTATTGTGCCCTTATTCTGCTCCAAGTAATTTTCCTGAAATATACAGTACTACGTATTTATTTTCATCTTTTTTGGCAACGGACTCAGTTTTCAAAAATAAAATAAAATCATAAAGTATGTTAATTTTTCTTGATCTACGCAATTGAATGATTGACAAAACTAGTAAAATTACCACCTTCTTTACTATTTTGATGACTTATCAATTTTAACATTCTTACCATTATCACGATTCATTTATATATTTGACTACCACTTTAGCTATTTACTGGTATGATTTCAATTTCAATTTGAAATATAAACAATATCGAGATCATTCGTGACTGTCATTTACAACTGAAAAACTGAAAACTGCTCGCAGTCCTGACAAATTATTACTGATTGCGACTGAAATCTAGTTACTATTCAACATATCACTTGTTATAAAATCAAGCTTTGCTTCCATCACTTGTAATTGTGTTATATTTATCCTAACAATGCTATATAATTTAATCAAATACATCTAGAACAATAATTGTTGTGCCTTTTTTCAGGCTCATCAGTCCAAAGCTCAGTATATAAGCTCATATGAGGTTCTACTTCAAAATCAATTAGTGATAGAGGGAGTAGCACAGGAAGTTTTTACTGTTCAAGTTACCCGGAAAAACGTGTATTTTTACTCATATGTACGCGGCCTAATCGAGATATTCCGTGACTATTCCGTCTCTTTCTCTGACCACCCTAAGATGTGTCGTTAGTGAGGATTGAACATGAGACCTCTTGTGGGGATATTAGGACGCCAACACCTTTTGATATATATTTTTTAGATAAGAATAACAATAATAATAATAATAATAATAATAATAATAATAATAATAATGGAAATTGAAGCCTATTAGTTTTGAAAATTAAAGCCCCATTTACCGCAGTCACCAGTTTTGTTAATCAACCAAATGTGACGTTAATGTAACCGGCGATCATAGCAACCAAATTTTCATTTCCTAATTTCTTTGGCATATGGATGTTTTCTGTGTTTCTCCCACCCAATTTCTGGTATTTTGTTTTCTATATTCCTATTTTGGAACACAATTCATATATTAATAACTTTTCTCTGATTTTTTTATGAAAATTTGTTAGTTACCTGAGTTGTTCTTCATGGAATATGTTATAAATCATGTATTGGTCTTTGCTTATGTTATAATAACTGCATACATTCTGTATGTAAGCGTTGTGCATCTCTACGCGTTATATATGTATTCGACATTGTAATGCTTATAGATTATTGTTGTATATATAATTTCCTATATCATCCAAAAATGGAAGTCAATTGTAATCTCAAACAACAAGTATGTTGTTATATTATGTGAAATGTCGAAAGAATTGTGAAAGAAAATCAAAGTACATTATGATTATGATGATTGATTATAATAATGAGTTTGGTATAGTTTGTTATCACGAAACCTTTTTTAACGGTCGAGATGGGTTGATGTTAAACTTGTATATCATGAAATTTTCAGATTTTG
Source organism: Gnaphalium uliginosum (assembly GCA_963930675.1). Taxonomy (NCBI): domain Eukaryota; kingdom Viridiplantae; phylum Streptophyta; class Magnoliopsida; order Asterales; family Asteraceae; genus Gnaphalium; species Gnaphalium uliginosum. The sequence continues at coordinate 43,386,865 of OZ005685.1, read as the reverse complement.
AGTTTCTTGCGAGGGGGTGGCGTGGGACATAGGAATAACTAACTTTAGGTGGAATGAATCCATGAATATGTTTCGCGATCATGTTAATCCGGAAAAAGAAGCTCACCTTAAATGGATCATATTGGGTAACAACTATCATCTTTTAAGATTAGAATAGAGTTCCCTATTATGAACCAAAAGGCTTTATTAAGCCGACACACGTTATTTCCCCTTAATTACAGATTTTGTGTGCAGTTAGCAACACATATTATTTTCCCTTAATTCAACTGTAATGTCATATTGTTAATGTTTAAACATTCTAAGCTTAAAAGTTAAAACAACTCATTTTTTTCCATATGCAGAGACAGATACTAAAGTGAAGAGAATTGTGAAGCTTGTCAAGGGTAAATACTCTGGCAACAAAGAAGCAAACCAAAAGAGGAAGTCGGAAATCATTAATCTAACTGAGGATTTACATAAACAATATCAATCGATGTATGCTTTATATGAAGATTTACGCGAAGGAGTAAAGAGAAAATGCAATAACGAAGAAGATAAAGAAGACAATGAGTCTTCTTCGTCTACTTCTTCATGTAACTCTTTTCCACCAAGTATGGAATCAGCGGGATTTTATTCTCCGGGTAGTGGATCAAAAACACCAAGTCTTGATCAACCAAAAGCGACAACAGACACACAAAGTTTGAAATCCGAGAATTCTTGTTATTCTCTAGATGCATTTAGTGTTGTGAGTTCTTTTAAAGAAGAAGATAGGTGTAGAACGGTAGATAAGCTTATGAAGGAAACCGATAACTTAAAAGATAGATTGGATGAAAAAGAGAGAAAATACCCCAATCTTGAAAACAAGTCATCTTTAAAGATGAAAGTATTAGAAGACAGATTAAATGCTTTGAAGCTTGAAATCGAGACCTTAAATTATCAAAAGAGTGAACATGAATATGAACAAGAATTTAAGGGCAGACATGATCAATTTCATAAAAGGAAAAGGCAAATTTCAGGACTGCAGTCTCTTGAATTCGCCTTCAAAGAGAAGGAAGGTGAATTTTTCAAGAAACTTGATGAATGTGAGAAGATTTTTAGTGGTAAAATCGAGGAATCTATGGAACAAGTCCAAAATTTGAGAGTAAAAGTAGATTGTTTACGGGCTGAAGATAAAAACTTCTCATACGAAAAAGATAAAGAACTCGAGTCATTAAGGATTCAGAATCAAGAATCGGAACTGGAGATCAAGAAAAAGGCTAAAGAAGCCGCAGATTCACTTGAGGTGTTGGAAACTTTAACAGAAAAGTTAAAGCAAATGACCACAAACGAAGAAGGGTTAAAGAAACGAGTTAAAGATTTGGAGGTCAAGATTGCACATATAAGCGATGAAAGTCGTTTATCAAAATATGAAAATGAGAGCCAACGAAAAACGATTTCTCAACTAGAGGAAAAGCTTCGAGAAAAAGATAGTAAAATATCTACTCTTGAATCAAAAATCGAAGGTGTTAAGAGGGACTTAACGAACAAAATGAAATCTCTCGAGCAAAAGTTCAAATCTTTAGAAATCGACAAAGTTGAACTCGAAGGAAAAAATGATGTATTAGCCTCAGCCCTTGAGCAAAGAGACTTGTTGGTGAACAAACTAAACCATGAGGCGAAATCTAGTTTCAGAACGACGGTTAAGAAAATGGGAGAAATGGTGGATGAATTCAGAAAAAAATCGGAGGATAGTTTCGGTCTTTTAAGTAGAAGAATCCGTGTGGCAGAGCAACTTTACAATGAAACGCGAGAATGGTATAAGAAAACCAGAGAAAAGAATGAGCAAGATAGAAGAGACAACGAGTTAGCGTTTCGTAGTATCAAGGTTATAATGACAATGGTGAGTGATACGTTGAGTGTTTCCGAGACTATTGGACATAGATTTGCTGAACGTTGTGATGATTTCACGAATCGTGTATCAAAAGTGTCTTGTGAGGCGAACTTTGTGAAAGATTGGGCGAAAAGAAAGAATAGTGATATGGTACAAGTAAAAGAAGATTATGATGCACTTTTGGTTCAATTAGATGATAAAGAAGAGGAGATACTTGGGTCAAGACAAAAAGTGTTGAAACTAGAGACTAAGTTAAGGGACTTACAGAAGATTGTGAAGGAGAATGATGAAACCATGATTGCTTTGCAGGAAGAAAAAAGGGAGGCAATTAGGCAGTTGTGCATGTGGATCGATTATCACCGTAGTCAATCTGATTTTTTCAAAAAAGCCTTCTCCGAGCTTGTTACTAGAAAACAAAGACCGGTCAATCTGATTTTTTCAAAAAAGCCTTCTCCGAGCTTGTTACTAGAAAACAAAGACCGGCTTAACCTCGCTAGAAACCAGATATCAGGTTGGCCCTAAAGGTCGAGTTTCTTGGTAGAAACTAGAGGTCGGATTAATACCTGAGCATGAGCTTCAACCTGAAGACCATATTGGATTGTGCTTGTAGTTAGAAACCGAAAACCAGCTTAAAGAATCCAGGGTTGGTTGGATGTAAACATGAATACTTGTTTGTAATCCTTTTTCTGCTGATTTTGTTGTAGAAATTTAACTAATTTGTTACTTAGATTGGTGACCAAATATGGAATGAGCATTTGGTGGGAACCTTTCAAAAAAATTTGTTTTCCTATTATGATGCAACTTCTGACTTTGGCTTCATTTTGCCAAACGTTTTGCAAAAGTTCTGACCAATTCCCAAACTCATTGGATTCTCAACCAAGATATATTTGTTATCCAACAGCAAGCCACAAAAGAATAATCGACAAAAAGTAGTTGAAAAACCCTGTTTAAATAATAATCATAATCATAATACTGATCAAACAACTCACCAGCTCTATAAATTCTTATTGGGTGGTGTTGGTGTGGCATAATTGACAAAACCAAATAACCACAGCAGAAAGAGAGAGGGTTTTGCAAGTACGGGGGTCTACTCTATCAATACTAACAACTTCTAAATCTCTTCAAATTATCAGTAAGAGACAACTGAAAGAGAGAAGAGAACAAAATTTTTATGACCTCCATAGTTTTTACCGCCTACTTTCTCTTTTGCGCGCAAAAATAACATGAGTATTCATCCAACAACATTATTATTGAGATGTTTTTCAATCAGATATCCTCATCTCTACTCCAAGGAGATCCTTAACCACCTCATATGACACAAACGCAAGTGCTATCGAAGGAACCACCTGTTGCAAATATAAACTTGCATTAGAATATTTCCAAGAGCCATATATGATATGATATATGATTATAAGATACCATACTAACAACATAAAGAGCAAACAATGTTTATATTGTCAATAATAGAGCCAATTGGAGCCAAGTAAGTGCTTTTTAGGCCAGAAAAATAATCCTGGTAAAAAAATTACCAGCACATTGGCTACCACAATATCTTTTTGATCATATCAGCTTACCCTTATAAGGAAATTTTTTACGGTCACCTTCGATCAAAGTTTTTGCAACTTTCCGTTCTTTAGCCTAAAATTATTGATTATTTATAAAAAATGTGCTAAAGTTGGTCACCTTCAAGTGCAATTAGACCTAAACTCTAATAACCCACAAACCTTCACTGAGTTGGGGACCAAGCCCTTGTACAAGGCACCAAAACCCTCATACCGAACGGTTTTCCTGAATGCATCAACCATTCCAGTGTACTCAAGTGCTGACTTGCCGTCTGCAGTAACTACTGAAGCTGCATCTTTCCAACCAACCATTTGCATTCTTCGGCGAATAACATCGAGAGGATAAGCAACAGTTTGGCCAACGGTACCGGCTGCAGCCCCACATGCAAGCTTTGTTGTGACACTCAACTCAGTGTCCTCAACTAGCCCAAATGGTCTTGATTTAACCAACCAATCTTTTAAAGATTCATAGACCGCAAAATTAAGACCAACATATGGTACCTAAAAAAACCACATGAACAAAACCCATTGTTAGAGCTCTTGATAATTTATGAATAGAGGTGGGAAACGGGTGGGTCGGTTAGTGAGTTACGGTGGGTTATGGTCCAAACAGGTAATTTTGGTTTGAATTGGGTCAGTTTGGGTTAACACGATACACTTTTGTCCAAATTTTATACACAACTTCTATATATAACTAGTGTTACAAATGTGATAACAACATTTAAATTATTTCAATAAAGATATTTCTGAATAAAATGTTTTAGGCAAACCATTTACTTAATTAAAATTATTTAATCCATAATCCGTTTAAGATAAAAAAAAAACAGCCCAAATCAACCCATTCATACGTAAATGGGTAGATATTGCCACCCAGTGACAACCTATAAACCTAGAGGATACAGAATGTGATGTTTAGCATAAACACAGGTTCATTGCCATAATAACGACATATTTGACTTTTTTAAACTTACAACACCAATGACAGAAGGAAGCCACCCTTTGTATAATGCACGTGCACCTTCTTCACGAAGAACGGTTCTAAGAGCATGTGCAATTCCTCGATATTGGCTAGGAGATTTATCAGTCTGAAAACATCAAAGCGTTAGCAACATGACTTCCCCTTAAAAAGTGAAAACTTGTTAAATTAGTAGATATGCTGGAAAACAAGAATACAGTATATCATATCTATAGAGCGCCGAATACCTGCACAGTAAGCCGACCTCTGACCAAATCCATAGGGTAGGTAGCTGACATGGCAATTATTCCAGCACATGCACCAGCTCCAAGGCGTAAGAGAGGGGTGAGCTCAGCATCCTCTGGAAAAAAGACGATAAAAGACCATACTCTTTTAGTTTCACGTGTGAGCGGATACTTGTTAATTTGGTGATCTAATAATTGTAAGTTGATAAAAAAATAATACCATTTCCAGGTTGCTGCCGGTAGAGCCATAAAATTCCCCTGTTTATCACAATGGGAAAGCATGTTGAGTCACAGTTCAGTTGATAGATATATCATATATGGAGAAGGAAAGAGAAAAAAATAAATGAAACCTTAATACTAAACCATATTTACATGAACTTTGCCACCCTTTTACGACAATGATGCTTGTTTTCTAACATTTTGCTAAATTTTAAAAAAATTATTTAGGCTGTCCCGCATTATAAATTCTTTAATGTATGCAGATCGTAAATCTCCTGGCCAATATCAAGAATTTGCACACGCTGTAAGAATAGTACTTATGGTTTGTCATGATTACGAGATCCTTCCACATCTGTTTAAAGACCAGTTTCATTCTTGAAACTACAAGGTATCTAATTTTCATCTTATTTGTTTTCACTTACATTATTCTAACATTCTATAACTTCAACCAGTCTTCTGAATTTTCACATTTAGGTATGCACATCTTCATAAGCATTATGAGGTTACATTAAGTTGTCTATCCTGATACCAGTAATAAACTATTTCAATAACTGTTTTGCAATCCAAACAAGTGTATTGTGTAATAATGTCTTTGTTAACGGAACCAAAAACTATAACAAAACCTATAAACAAAGGAGATGCAAGTACACATACTTTGATGCCTCCTCGTAACTAAAGAATTTGACCGCAGAGTTAGGAACAATACGAGCACAATTAGTGCCATTTCCTTTAAACAGTCCACGAAAACCCTCTGTTCTCCATATATATTTCAACCCCTGGATCGTACCATTATATTTTATCGCATGAGGATTTTGAACCTGTGAAAAGAGCCAATCAAGTGTGTTGAGTATTCCAATATTTTCTCGAAGGCAATGGGATGAAACAACGTTATCTCAATTTGGTTATATGTCTATTAAAATGGATTTAGAATGGTAATCTATTTTACATCTTGTTTCTAATATTTATTACATTTATTCATGCTCTTTCCTTTTACTAGTTTCCTTTTCATGTAGTTAGCTATGGTTAGTTTTCTCTAGCCTACCTCTTAGTAACCAAATATAGCAATTTAGGTGGAAAAGACATTTATATTCCCAACTTTGTACCAGCATACCAAAAAACACAATTTGATGCCCAACACCTTCTCCACAATATGTATTCAAGACTAGAATACCAATGTCTCATCATATACTTTAGTTGAAAAAAATATTATAAGACCGATTTTCAGAAGAAAAAAAACAATTAATAATTTTACTTGTCCAGAGAAAGAGATGCCAACTAGATAGACAATCTACCTGGAGCAAAATTTTCAGTCGTTCTAAAGGAGCAACGGCAGTTCTTGATCTGCACCATAACATAACCAAATATATATTTTAAAAAAAACACACCAAAAACCAGAGATAGAGGAGTTATAAACCAAGCAGCTAATAACTGGAAGCTATGATAAAAAGCTTTGGGAGGAGTATGACACATAGTTGTTTTAGGGCAGAACTCGTGACAAATTCAAAAGTTTGTTTCATGATTAGTTTTAGGCCAAAAGTTTATGAAAAATCTTAAAAGTTATTTCTCTTGATTAATTTTAGGCCAAAACTTTAGTACAACTTATAGATGTTCTTTTTCTTGATTAATTTTAGGTCAAATCTTATGATTAGTTTCATATACAACAACACAAGCTGATCTGATCTATCATAATCATAATATTTTCTCAAGTCTTTCTTATGGCTGCCCTGCCGAATATAACATAGTACAAGAGATATCTTGTACAAACACACTTTGAAAGGACCTTAGACAACGAGTCATGCTAAAAGTAAACCATTATAACCACATGCTCGTGTTCCCCTCTTGCCTGTGAGGCCCAACTATTCCAATAACATTATTTGCAAGCACAAATTTGTTCAACGATACTGGACTGTTAAATCACAAAATTAAATAAAAAGTACATAGACACATACATCGGTTCAAAAATAAATTCTTTACAAATACATCTAATTAGTAAATCAAAGTGATTTGTAACTCATGCAATAATATTTTTAAACTTCTGCTAATTCTAGCCATTTTAGCTCTTTTTTCGACATCAGGCCTACTATAGTCACTTTCTAATATATATATGCAGTTGACAATATCTAAAGAGAAATAGAAAAATATTATTAGGTAAAAGAAGTATATTCACAGAAATCTTTCCAGCGTACAGATACAAATCTACCACAAATAATTTAATCATTAACTCCATATAAAATGTATCTCCATATCAACAAATAAAATTAATCAATTAAGTATTAAATATAAATAACATATAGCGAGATGAAAGTACTAACACTCCACCAGCAACGCCGCCGGCGACGAGAGATTTACAGATACTGAGTAAAGCATGGCGGCTGGGAGCCTTAACACCTTCACTAGCAATCTTAGCTTCTTCGGCAAGATTAGCGATCGTAGCGCTTGTTTTCCCTACCACATCTTCCGACGCCATTTCAACGGCCTAAACCCTAGGTATTTTACTATAACTACAATTATAAATATAAATAAATTATATAAGTATAAGCTATAACGAAACCCTAACCCTACCGTAAACTAATAAAAGATTCGCCGTCGCAAAGGCCGCTTCCGGCGATCTCAGTGGATGTTAAATAAAAAGGAATAAATATAAATAAAAATTTAATTGAGTGTGAAATGTGATGGCAAAAATGAATTTTATGAATATTGCGAGTGTGTGTGTGTGTTTTTTTTTAAGTTAGTGAACGCGCGCGCGTGGTGGATTGTTATTCCAGTGGGTGAGTGTCCGCACTTATTATTATGGAGTATGGACTGTATTTTTTATCGTCCAAAAATGTATTATTTTAAACCCCAAAGGCCGAATAGTAGCCCAAATGGTAAATGAAAGATCCATTCAACAAATATTTTAGTTTGGTTATAAAATACTATTGATATAAGCTTCATTTCAATCGTCATAATTACAGGGACGGATTAAAATGGGGTATATGAGTTGGTCTTAAAAAAAAAAAATTTAATGACTAAAAAAAATGAAAACTAGGCTTGATAATGGATTAATTCTTAAAGTTTAAATTTTTTTACGTTTTAACCATTTATAATTTTTTTTAATGATTTAATCCTTCAAGTTTGTATTGACTTATTAGTTTAACCCTTCAAAATGTTAAACCACTAAGCTTTTGAAAGTTAGATGAATAAACTAAAAAAACTTAAAAAGGTAAAATCATTATTAAAGATAAATTTAACAGATTAAACTATTAAAATTTTGAAGTATAAAGAGCATGGTTAAAATGAAAAAAAAAAAATTGAAACTTTGAGAATTAAATTATTATTAATCCTTAAAATTAGTAGTTACAATTTATGAATTTTGCCCACGGAAGATGATAGAAAAGAAAAAAAGAAATATCTTTTTCCCCTTCTTATAAAACATCCTAGTTCCGCAACTAATAATGTATAAATATTTAGAATTTTGTCATAAAACTTTTTATTGTAATATTATTATTATTATAACAACATAAGATCACATGCATCGTGTGTCGTATGCAATTATAGAACTATAGTTTAAATACATATGTCTCAGTCGAGTGTTAGAATCCACGAGTTATTGGTTAAAGATGATATTTCTCATGAACCTAAGTTAAAGACCTTTTAGCATTGTATGTACTTATCAATTATTTTTCTCTTCTAGAATCGTGTAAGTGATTATTTGTCAAAAATGATAACTATATGTTATACGTGTTCACGAATTTCACTTTAAAATCATACTAGAGTTTTGAATATGTTTTGGCACATAATCAGATTCCCAAATTGTTTCTATGTGTTATTGATATGTCTGAAACTATAAAACAAAACAAATGTCATCGACATGACAGTTAAAAACAGTTTATGTCTTAAACTGTTTTTTCGGGTTCATTGAATATGGTCATTTTCGTTTTTCCGGGATCGCACGCAGGGGCTCTGGCCCTTCGACTTCCTTGATGGTGGTGCGTGGTGTTATTTAGTATCATTCATGGAACAATTTTAGGGTTTTATTTGTTAGTGGTGAAGATGAAAAATAATGGCAAAATAGTCATTCAATATGACTTAACTTAGATTTAACGGAGTAGGGACGAATTCGAGACAATATTACCAATTATGAGGGTGATTATTACTAGCACGTGGACGATTTATGCAATTTACCCTTTATTAAATAAACACCCTTCTAAATGATAACCATGGACGAATGTGACTTAATGATAAGGCATTACAATGTCCTCGTAAAAGATCAAATGTTCACCTCATTTATTTAAAAATACCAAGAGTAATTGTGAAAAGAGTCTGAATCAGTCCACTTAAAATAATTATTTATTTTTTCTCAATAACGTCAATAGAGAAAACCTTATAGGTTTTCTTCTCTACTCCTTTAAATGATACTCCGTATTTGGATTGGATTAGTTTTATTGCATGTTTTGATCAGTATATTCTGTTTCCTAAAACAGGAGTTTTTGGTTTTGTTTTAGCTATATCGGGCTCGTCAGGGTTTGGTTTTTCAAAAAAGTAAACTTGCACGAAAATAAAACATTTTAACTATAAATACGTAAATTACCGTGTTTGATCGTTTTATAGTTAAAATATGAATACGTAAATTTAATAAACTTAATTGAAAAACATAAAACGGTCACGAACACAGAAGCAGAAACGTAACACTTTTATCGTAACAAAATATTTATATTTAGTTAGTATAATTATATCATCTAATTATATTGCAAGGTCCACAACTCCACATCAAGAAAAATAGTTATATAGTTCTTGACCTAGTCCATCAGACGAACTTTCCAATCACGTATCCTTGATGCATACAATTTTTTTCATTTTTCTTTTATATATTTAATCACTAATCAATAATATATATACATGGTCCGGATTCAGAGGAAAACATTATTTTCTGTGAAATCAGGAAAGCTACACATTCATCAATAATGAATGTTAGCGAATTCTTTTATTATATTCATCATATGATATTATAAGCTATAAAAATATTTTATTGATAAATATTAGTAATTATAACAGCGATTTTGATTAATATTTATTGGTAAAAATATGTTTTTATACGTTTTGATTATCAATCATCGTGGAGGAATGTTAAAGAATAATTTTTCAAAAAAACAGATAATATCCATTTCGGTTAACATTTATTAATGATGAATGTTAGAAAATTCTCTTAATATTCATCATATGATAAATTATAAAATTTAGTTTTAATGAACATTAGTAAGTATAACATTGATTTTGATTAATATTTATTGATAAAAATATATTCTTTTACATTTGATTATCATTCATCGCAAATGAATGGTTAACTTCACTACTTCCTTTAAAAAATTGGTTCTCTCTTGACACCCATATATATATATATATATATATATAGACACACACACGGAAGTAAATACCTTGACTTCATCTATATTAAATTTTGGATTAAGATTAATTCTACACAAATTTGTTCCTTGGTTATCATTTTTTCTATTAGGGTTAGGATTGGGATTAAGATAGGGTATACAATTAATTAAGATTAAGATACGCAACGATTGTCTATATTTTCAACGTAAGTAGTAACGTTACATCATGATCCTATGCATATGAAAAGTACATATTCACAAATATTTGCGTCATTGAAGGTTCAACAACCAAATTTGAAAGATTCAAATCTTAAAGAATATCAAACAAACTTATCATGATCAAGTATGGTGTAATGAGATTCTATTAGTTTTCATTATTGACCATTTTCAAATAACATGGTATTTTACCGGTAATCAAAGAAATAAGTTATATTATTTTAAGAGATTAGTATGTGAAAATACACTTAAATTTAGCACAAACTTTATAGTATGTATTCAAATTCATTTTGATCTATTGCGTGTATCCAACTTTCAAATATCTTTATCTTATTGTATGTATCAGGATCCTTTATTGTACGTATCAATGACAACTTGTATAGATGTTACGTGACACCTTACACGATTGACACATTAACAAAAATACCATTAAATACATACATACAATATATCAATATTTGAAAGTTACGTACACATGATAGACCGAAATGTTAGAATCGACTCCGATCTCATACCGCTCGTTGGGATCGATCCCCACCACAATAAAATACATAACTTTGTATAAGTCAATAATAAATCGCACAAAACATGAAAAAAAACACGACACACACAATTTTTGCATGAAAAACCTCTTAAGGTAGAGTAAAACCACGGAACCCGTATGTCACTTAACATCCACTATATTAAAGATATTACAAAATTGTAAACGCTCAACTCTCGACACTTTTGAATATCCTCACATCATTCTCAATGGTTAATTACAATAACGGAATTCGCGCCGTCGTTATTGAACCATCTAGACCACCACACGGGACGAAGGGACACTCTCATACACTCTCTCTTTTGCTCAACCTTCTCACCAAATACCTACAACTAACTCCTATTTAAATAGGTAACACGATAACCTGTCCATCAAGTTGACTTCTTTCTAAGTTAACTTGATTTGCAAATCCCACTAACTTAGGAAACCGAATCATATCCCAACACAAAATGTAGTTGGATACACAATCCGTTATCTTATCTTAATCTTAATATAAGAAACATATGTAGCTTTAAAAAATGTTGACCTGAGTGTACATTATATTGTTTGTGATTTTAATGTCCAAATCTATCATATATGTAAGTATAAACTTACAGGAAACTGAAAATAAAGAGTTGCAGAATACATGCTTATACGAGGTAGTATGATTTCGAACAGGAGAAACATCAGGGGTGAAGGGGTTTTGCCCCCTTACAAGGATCCCGTTAAACTCGTGATGTGCATGGTTTTGATGTAAATCAAATTACCGTTTTAGTCAAATACTAACCATCTTCCCTGTTAACATCAATAGGCACCACGCTTCGCTTAAATGGTTTTAAACGAACCTATTCGGCCTTACAAAAGTATATTAACAATTTATCCACATTTACTTTACTTAACGGTGACTAATATACGAGTATAACTTTGATTAATTCGATTATAGATTTGTATCTCTAAGTGTTTGATCAAAACTCAAAACACTAAAAAAAAATTCTTTGTATTATGCGTGAATATCTTTCGATTATTTACTAATCCACTCACAAAAATCTACCTAACGTTTATGTACCTTCGACGCTTGCACTAGTTTCAATAACATCATTGTACTTAAACAAAAACAAAAAACAACAAAACTTCCAAGACATTATGAACACTTTTACCACAATTTATGCAAACATAAAAGCATTTTCGGTACCAACATCAAACATAATTCCAAATATTTTCAATATATAGTATACCTATAAGGCTATAAGTCTATAACATCTCATAATTCTTCTTTACTTGCAGCATAAAAATGTAACTTAAAATCGACCACCATACCAAAGAAGCTTAAAACAATGTGTAGTCTCTCTCACTTTGCTTTCGGCTACGTACCAAAGAAGCTTAAAACCACAAAAGCATTTACCTCCACAATCTTTTACCTTTTACTTTATCAAAAGCAACTTTCATTTGAACATAGATACATAAATACATAATACATAATACATATTACATTTTTTTTTATATGTTTTTATATTCTTTTGATGCTACCACGTCATTTCATACCTTTATTCTGTTACCCACCTCAAATCCGAACTTGCTTTTGATCAAATGAAGAAACCGTTTCAGAAAATGGGTCCCATTTATGTGATTCCAATTCCCTCCAAACTTTCCCTTTTCTTGGAATACGTAATTTAATCACCTCATTAACTCACTTTTCACCCACTCAGTCTCAATCCTACAACAACACCAACTTTTTTGTTTTATTATTTTGTTCTTTATTCACTATTTTGCTTAATTTTAAAAATCCCATGAGAAAGATTCAATCTTTTTCATATTTTATTAGAGTTTTGTTGAATACAATGGGTTTTGAACAAGTCTTTTATCTGGGTTTCTTGTAATTTTGACAAAAGTTACTTGTGGGTTCGGTGAATTTAATGTGGGTATGTTAGTAAATTAGTAAAGATACATTTTTTTGTTGGAAAAAATGGAGGATGAAGGTTCAAGTGTGAGATTGGTTCGTTGCCCTAAATGTGAGAATCTTTTACCTGAGCTTCCTGAGTATTCTGTTTACCAGTGTGGAGGTTGTGGTGCTGTTCTTAGAGGTAAAGTTTCAATCTTTTTTATTTTTTTTAAAGATAAACCAATAGTAAAGATACCATGTTCTGTTATGTGGTTGTGATGATGCATGTTACTGATTTTGACTCGTTATGGTCAATTTTATAGGTGGTAAGTAGCAAATTGTGTAAGAAATTTATAATTTTGTTGATTGTTGAAAGAAATTCGTTGATTGTATTGGTTTCTGGTTGGAACTCATTATGAGTTAAGTTTTGCAAAGTCTGAGGTGAATTCTTTTATGAAATGGGTAATAAGAATTGTATGTTGTTAGCACATTGATATGAATTATTGAAATGATGTTGATTTTTGTGCAAAATCCAAATACCCCCCTTTGCCTTTTGGCTGCTTTTTTGTTTTTTCCTTTTGTGTGTAATTGATGTAGGTTTTTTGCATTGTGAATTACTGATCATGGATTTGATGATGCACGATTTTCCATTGTTATTTGTTTATATGATCTTTGAAAAAGACAATTTCATGAGAGAATGCTGTATATATCAATATATGTGATTTAGTTTGTGTTCTCGATGAATCAGGAAAACAATCGACTCCAGCTTGTGAAAAGAGACCGTTAGAAAAACCTGATAACGAGAGTGGTACAAGGGTAGAATCGTCCAAAAAAGAAAAGGATAATTTAGAGTCTAGTTCTCGAATTGAAAGAGAGAGTGATGAATTTGAGGTTAGTAGAAGAAAGGGTAGAACCCCCCAGGGAAAAGTTCCAAACTTCACTGCTAGTTCGTCATCAAGAAAAGAGAAACGTGAACTTTTCACTGATTCTGATCAAAGTCGGAGAAGAAGGCTCGATTTTGATCAAAACAACTATGGTGTGTCAAGTGAATCTCAAGAAATTAGACACCCGTTTGGTCCCATAAGGTCAAGGCCCATTGGGTTTCATAGGAATGCTAGTACAGTCGAAAAAGGTAGATTTGGAAATTTTCCATATTCAAACGAAGGTCCTTCGAGTTCTCACTTAAGTAGTTTTAATAGTTTTGGTGACCACATCTCTAACCACAGTGGTTTACACGAGCTCTCGAGGGTTCAAGATTTAGAAAATGATAGAGCCGCACTTCTTAAGAAGCTTGATGAGTTAAGAACTCAACTTAGCAGATCATGCAATGTAACCGAAAACCCAAGTACAAGATTAAACGGCTCATATCCTTGGCCACATCGGCCTCCGCCACATCAGCCTCCGCCACATCAGCCTCTGCATCATCAATATCTACCTCCGATATACCATGACCCTTATCTTGGCTATAATCAAGAACCGATTATTCACCGGCCCTCATGCTCTTGTTCCCAATGCTACAATATGAATTGGCAGCCAATTCCTCCAAAGATCCGTCCTTTTTCGTCTTTCAACAGTCAACCTGAACCTTTGACTTACGGTCCACGTCAGATGCCACATCATCACGTAGGTTCTCTTGATTTCGGAAATGGTAGCTTTGGTAGAAGATATCCAAGAAGAAGGGTGATTCTGAGTCATGGAGGTGAACTTGTATCTCATCCCTTATCAGGTGGGGCCCCATTTATAAGCTGTTGTAATTGCTTCGAATTGCTGAAAATTCCGAAAAAGCTTAGATTTTCAGAATCGAACAGTAACAACACGATAAAATGTGCAGTTTGTTCCGCTTTAATATTGTTGAGACTCGAGGATAACAAAATGATTGCTTCTGTTTCTTCACCAATTATACAACAAAAAGTCAATGACCGAAAGTCAAACAGAAGCTCTCTTGATTATGATAAATGCGGTTATAATTTTCAGTTAACAGATACCGATCCAAATTTATCAACCAGTGGAGCTGAAAAGAGCGTTGGGCAAAGCCCTGACAGTGTGACTGAAAGTCAAAATGATGAATTGAGTACGAGTCCAAAAGATGAATTAAGTAAAAGTCAAAATGATGACTTGAGCAAAAGTCAAAGAACTGATCAAGAAAGGATGATTGTTGATCAGTCTATCATTAATAAGAAATCTTTGAAAGATGCATTGGTCGCAACTGAGATAGATGTGTCTTTAACCGAGTATTTAAATTGTGATGTTAGCAGAGAAGGTGATCAGTTAAAGAGCAAAAGAGGGGGGAGTGAATCATTTTTTGCAGGCTTGATTAAAAAGAGGCTCAAAGATTTTTCAAGATCAAGCAGTGGTGTAGAGAAGTTAAGATCGGATGTTTTTGTGAATGGTCAGCTTTTGACCGATCGTAAAGTCAAAAAGGCTGAGAAGTTAGCAGGGCCAATTCATCCGGGAGAGTACTGGTTAGTATATATACTATTTAAATGAAAAAAAAAACTTATGCTTTGACGTTTGAAGTCAAACATTTTACCTTTTAGAATTCAAGGTTGATATAGATTTTGTCATTAACTCAAGTACTCAACACATGCATTCTTCAGGTTGTGTTTATTTGATATAAGGGTTATTTAGCCATCACATTTTTCTCACCTTTTTCTTGAAGATATTGAAATCTGAAACCAAGATATTGGCATTTCTGACCTCAAAAGTCAACCACAAGTCTTTCAAACTTTTCTGTTCTAACCTCATATCTATAAAGTCTTAATTTGATATCATAGCCGCCAAAGCTCTAACACCACCAGTATTCCATCCGTGTCATTTGTTATAACCATGAAATTTCGAAACTTAAACCAGAAAGCTAGTTGATTTGACCATAAAAGTCAAACCGTAGCTCTTCTTTAGCAATCATTACAACACCTGTTATATATTTCCTTTTCTTCAAACAGGTATGATTCCTTAGCTGGATTTTGGGGTGTGATGAACCAGCCATGCCTTGGCATTATCCCTGTAAGATCTATTTCCATATCTTGACCTTTTGACTTTATGTTAATTCCATTTAGTCTCTTTGACTTTAGAAGTCTATCTAATTGTCACCATATTGCAGCCATTTATCGAAGAATTTGACCATCCACTGCCCAAAAACTGTGCTGCTGGGAACACTGGAGTTTTTGTGAATGGTAGAGAACTTAATCAAAAAGATTTAGATCTTCTTGCTGGCAGAGGTCTACCAACAACTAAAGATAGGTCTTATATCATTGACATTTCTGGAAAAGTTGTCGATGAAGACACAGGTGAAGAACTAGATGGTCTCGGCAAGCTTGCTCCAACGTAAAGTTTCACTTTTTGTTCTGTTATTTGTTTCCTTATTCCTTGAAAATTTTGGTTTAAGGTTGTTTCTTGATCTACATGAACAGGGTCGAAAAGGTAAAGCATGGATTTGGCATGAAAGTGCCAAAAGCTGTTTCTAAATAAATCTACATGTTGGTGTTGATAAGATGGTCCAAGTGAAAAATTTTACATACATGCAGTCCAATTTGAGATCGAGCTTATAATGTTTTAGGTTTAAACTTCTGAGAAATGCAAATTTCACTTTGTGTAGGTCCTATTCATTTATGTCAATGGGTACATTGTCACATGTTTCTTGTTTCTTCTTCTTTAAATATGTAATATAATAAATATAAATATGTATAATTATAAATACATGATGTTAGTAGATGAAATGATGTGAAAATGACATAGCATATTTCACTTATTTCCTGTAGTGTGTATAGTCAGTTTATATCTACCACATCAATTGGTTCTTAAAAGTTGCATCATTCAAATTTCATGTAACCCATTCATAAAAGATTGTATCCTCTTAACACACTTAATGTTACACAACAGAGATTTTAGAAATTCAAACCATCAGGTGTCTAGCTTCAATGGTTGATAATATTATTAGAAGTCAAGTCGTTTGTTATACGATCAACTGATAGTGTATCGACGACCCATGTTTGTTATACGATCAACTGATAGTGTATCGACGACCCATATGTGTATCGACGATCCATATATTCTTTGTAACACGATCAGCTCAAAAACAAACAACAACTTACATGTGATCATACATGATGGGTTCAAAACCAAACTGTACATCATTCCATCATCTAATCTAAATCTAATATAATCTAATTTAAATATTAATAAAAGAAAACTTCTTCTATAGAAATTTTTAAAAAATTGAAATCTATTAACCAGTCAAATGCTTAGATTTCATCAAACATTTAATTAACCAATCAAATGCAATAATTTACCTAAAAAATCTCTTTTGAAAAAAAAACAAAAACTCATTTGTCTAGAAAATAAGATAATTATATATGCCCCAAAAAAATCAAGCTCCATATGTATATACGGAGTATTTGCTTGATTTGCAAAAAACATTATATTTTTCATATTCTAATTAATTGAGTTCATTTATATTTATTAATTAATTATTCATTATTCATTATTCTTTATGTGTCTATAATATTAACAATAATACAACCATCGAGTACTCTTGACTGTATCATCAACTAATAAAATTCCACATTACATTGTGGTGAATTTGATAGAATGTTTGAATGATGATTTGATAACAAGTAAAGAAATTTAATTGAACTCTAAATATTTCACAATTTGAGAAAATAAAAATTAACATACAAATAAACAAAAAATAGTGTTATTTAACATGTGTGTACATTTACGAGTTTAACATTAAGATAAATGAAGATAGTATTATTCGACATTCATATATTATAGGGCTTGATTTAACCTTCAAACAAAATTGATTTAACAACATTTTTTTAATTCATATAATAAATATGTTGAAAAATAAAAACTATTAACGAATCAAATCTCTTGATTTCATTAATCATTCAATTAATCAATTAGATACTTTGATTTCCCTAAAAAATCTATTTCAAATTAATTAATCTATTTACGGGTATAACATTCAAACAAATAAAAGATATATTTATTCGATATCCGTGTCTATTCAAGGATTTAACATTCAATTAAATGAAGATAGTTTTATGTGACATCCAACATTCAATTAAATGAAGATAGTTTTATGTGACATCCGTGTCTATTCACAAGTTTGGTTTAACATTCAAACAAACAAAGACAGTTTTATTCGATATACGTGTGTATTTACGGGTTTAACATTCACATAAATGAAAGATAGTTTAATTCGATATCCCCTTGTATAGATGGATTTATGTTGAAATAAATACAGGTAGTTTTATACAACACCCATCTTTATACACAGTAAATCATAACATCACAGTAAACTCAAACCTTATAAAACTACCTTAGTAAAGATGCAAGATTTAATAACACCATGGTATATATATATATATATATATATATATATATATATATATATATATATATATATATACACTTCGCTGCACTGCACGGAATATTTCTCCAACTTTTAACATGATACGTTAATTTTGTAGAATATTATTTTATCTATCATGAAAATTTTTAACATAGTACGTAGTATATCAGATGGTCGACTTATAGATATGTATTTATTTATTCAATCGAAATAATACCTCTTCCGTGTAATCATATTCTTGATAATCTTCTTCACTTTCAACATTTTCATTGGTGCATCGAGGTGTCTATAATTGTTCAGTTAATTCTTGGGTACCATATGGGTTATATTTCGTTGGTCCTGACCGTTCAAATTATGCATCCTTTTCATGCTTGGGAACGAAACGAAGTCACATTCTGAAATAATTTAATTACAAAACAAACTGTCGATGAGAGTGGATCTTTGGATGCAGTAATAAATTGAATAAATTAAACAAGAAAGTTATTAAAAAAATATTAGTACATCAGCTGATGCAAGTGATTGAACCATTTGGTATGAATATATATTAATCAAATAAGCTATTTTATCATGCATCAATTTAGATTTAAACGAAATAGTGCAGGACAAACAAAGTAAGTTTCAAAACTAAATAAATTGGTGAATAAGCTTATAATATTTACCTTCTTCTTCTACATGCTCTGCAAATTCCGCCATTATTTATTATAATGAATAAGCTTTGTTAATCCGACTCACATGAAATTGAGAAGAATGGTAAGTGCTAATTTCATTTTTTTAAGCAATATAATGTAATTTAAATTATGGTTTTCTATTTTTGGATAGTACATAAAATCAGGAAACGGTACATGGTAATTAGAAACAGTCAATTGAATGAAAAAGTAAATTACCACACTACCCTTGTATGTGGCTATGATTTGTTCTTACCTTTACATAAAATAAGAATGTTCTTTATACATAGCTTAGGCATTTTAGTTATTTAAAGAAGTTTATAACTTGACAGTGGACGCTCTTTAAGAAAAGTGAGATCATCATATTGTAAACCAATAAAATTTTATATTGACTATTGAAAAACATTTTGATCGGATAAAAATTTAAATCAAAAACTTATATTCAAACAAATCAAAATGAAAACGTGAACGTTTAATTTGAGATGGAGAACTAATAATAACTTAATTGTATGTAGAGGTGAACAAAAGTCGGGTTGGCCCCAATCCGACCCGACCCGAAAACTCGAACCGAGTTTTAGTCAACGAACGAAAACCGGTTTTTGACCCAACCTGACCCGAACCCGACCCGATTTGAAGGGGAAAAAACCCAACCCGATACAAACCGGTTGGAACCGGTTTGAAACCGGTTCCAACCCGGTTTTTCTATAAAATTGCGTTTTTTTCGAGCGTTGAGCGTTTTAGGGAAAAACAACGTATTTTTCGATTTTTTTTCAATAGAATGGTAGTACATTAGGAATGAAAACATAACTTAACAATATCTTAAAACAAAGTCTTCTAAAACTTCATAAAAATATTATTGAAAACAAAAAGTTTATATAATTCAATTCTTTTCGAGCGTTAAGCGTTTTACGAAAAAACAACGTTTGGGCCAAATTTTTTTCATTGAATTCATAAAACATTAGTAATGGAAACATAATTGACCAATAACTTAACCAAAAGGCTTCTAAATCTTCTTAAAAATATTATTGAATCCAAAAAGTCTATATAATTCAAAGTGGTTCGAGCGTTAAGCGTTTTAAGGAAAAACAACGTTTGAGCCAAATTTTATTCATTGAATTCATAAAACATTAGTAATGGAAACATAATTGATCAATAACTTGACCAAAAGGTTTTTAAATCTTCTTAAAAATATTATTGAATCCAAAAGGTCTATATAATTTAAAGTGGTTCGAGCGTTAAGCGTTTTAAGGAAAAACAACGTTTGTGCCAAAAATTTTTTATTGAATTCATAAAACATTAGTAATGGAAACGTAATTGAACAATAACTTAAACAAAGGTCTTCTAAGTCTTCTTAAAAATATTATTGAATCCAAAAAGTCTTCATAATTCTTCATAATCTTCTTAAATATAAGTCTTTATAATCTTCATAAGTCTTCATAATCTTCAACTTATATTAATCTTCAATTCTTCAAAAGTCGAAATCTTCTTCGGAGGTAGCCTCGCGCGAAGCTTGATCGAGAGCAATTTCTTTGTCGGAAAGTGATATTACCATACCCTCTTCCACCTCGACATTATGTATATCTCCTTCGTATTCCATTTCACCTTCGAGACTTGAAACATTTTGTATTCGTTCAGCGGCGTCTAAGTGATCCTTCAAGCAAATACACATCTCTAAGGAGGCCGGTGTGAGTCTTGTTCTTCGTATAGATAATACCCTGCCACTAAGAGAAAATGCGGATTCCGAAGCTACCGTAGAAGCTTGGACGGTTAGTAAATCTCGGGCCATGATGGTTAGAACGGGAAATTGAGATTCCCTCTCTTTCCACCAAGCCAAAATATCAAATTATTTGAACTCATTGGGTAGAATAGTGGACAAAAAATCCGTTGCGGTATATCTCCCATATTCGCTAGTGGTTTGGTTACCATCACCCCTTGCCCATTTATGGTTTTCTTGTCTTAAACTATTATATAAGTTAAGCATTGCATTGTTGGAAGAAGATGAACTAAACGTTGTGGAAACCGAACTAGTCGGCACATTTATTGTTGAACTATATTTTTGAAAATATACGCCAAATAAATCTTGTAAACAACTTTTAAAATACGTTTTTGTATTATGTGAAAACATTGGGTTCTCTTCATTCAAATCCAAATTGTGACAAATGTTATCGATAAGCATTCCACCCCGGAAATGTTCAAACACGGGTTCAATGCGGCGGAACAAGTAATTACCGGTGGCATTTCTTGAAAATATTTTTTTAGTTTTTCTTTCATGGGAGCCACCATCTTTTCAAATAAAGCACCTTCATATTCGTATTCGTTTAATTTTGAAGTCATCAACCAAATTTGATTAAGTACCAAATGACTAGTGGGATAATAAACACCCGATAATAAAGTAGTCGCGGTTTTGAAAACTTTGAGCAATTCGGTTAACTTTTTAATAACCTCCCAAAATTCTATGGGAAATGGTGTTACAAGACCTTTGTGAACAAGTTGATCATGAAAAATTTGTAAACAGTCACGTTGGCGTAAACCACATACAAACATATGGTAGGTCGAATTCCATCTAACGGGCATGTCCCAATTAGGAGTTAAAAAAATGGAATCCGTTTCCTTACACAATCTCAATAAGCTTTGTATTTAAGTTTACCCTTTTGAAATATGTCTTGTAACATAGTTTTATACGCCAATTTTACGGCGTCTATTTCTTCAACCGCTAGTCCCGTTTGCACAATCAAGTTAATGATGTGTGCAACACATCGATTATGATAAAAAATGCCCTTCAAAGGTGGTCCGTATTTTAGTATTAATTTTGAAACGGCGAGTGTATTATTACTCGCGTTATCAAACGAGATTGAAAAACCTTTTCTTGTAATTTAAACGTTTTAATTACATATCGTAACATGTAAAATAAGTTTTGACCCGTGTGAGGATACTCAAAGTCTTCAAAAACAATGGTACGTTTCATCATTTGCCAAGTTACGGGATCAACCCAATGTGCGGTAACACAAAGGTACGAACCGGGCAAACCATGAGGAGCCGACCAAACATCGGTTGTTAATGATACACTTGTATTTAAGTTTTCAAAACCAATTATTAGTTGTTTTTTAGCTTCTTTCCACAATTTAAGGGCATCACGTTTAAGAGTAATACGACTTACATGATTATATCGCGGTTGAAGAGTATTTTGAATCACCCTAGTTAGTCGAGGGTTGTCGAAGTGGTTGAAGGACAAAGCTTCTTGAATCACAAAACCCGCAAAAGCTTCTCGACACTTGCTTCCGAATTAGTTTTGAGTCCCACACAATACTTTTCTTTATGATGTTTCAACGTTGTGTTGGAGTCGGCTTTTAAGAATTTCCCACATCGTTTACAATGTGCCTTAGT
Source organism: Gnaphalium uliginosum (assembly GCA_963930675.1). NCBI lineage: Eukaryota > Viridiplantae > Streptophyta > Magnoliopsida > Asterales > Asteraceae > Gnaphalium > Gnaphalium uliginosum. Next base: position 43,364,652 of record OZ005685.1, on the reverse strand, counting down.
CGTACCATCCGACAACAACACTTTGTCGTATAAATCCCACACCTCCGGATTTCTTTTGTTAGCCAATTTTCGAACAACCGTTGGTGAAGTAGAAGAACCAACACCGAAGGAAGAGGAAGAAGATTGAGTTGCCATTTGAGAAATGAGAATTTTGTATGCGTTTTGAGAGCGTTTTGAGTTTGTATGAGTGTTTGAATGTTGTGATTGAACCTAAACTCAAGGTTTGTATATATAGTAAACTTGGGATGGCAAAATGGTAAATAAATAGTGAAAAAACGGTCATATAACGTTAAAAAAAACCGGTTATTAACCGGTTTTTGAAACCGGGTTAAAAACAACCAATTTCATCCCGGGTTCTAACGTTCAAATGCCAAACCGGTTTGTACCAGACAGGTTCTAGAAAACCCGAACCGAGTTGGGTCAAATTCGGGTTTGACCGGGTCGGTTTTTTGGGGTATTTTCGGGTTGGGTTTAGAACCCGATTTTTTTGTTCAAGCCTAACTGTATGCATACAAATGGGTTGAACAGACTCAACTAGGAACTAGCCCATCCTAACTAGCCCAATCTTATGTGTAACTTCAGCCCATAACTTCGTATGTTATATTCTTGTCTATGAAATATGATCTAATCAACGAAATTATTATATAAGTTTTATAAATAATTAATATTGTTAAAGTGCTATTGTTAAATCATAAATATAAAAGGTCCACAAGAAATCTTACCAACTGTCTAATTTTATTAAATATTTAAAAATAGAAGGAATATTTGCATTGGATGTAGTAGACTAGTAGTCACCGAGTCAAAATTAAGTCAGAAGCATGTGAGTTTGTAAGGTTTTGAGTAAGTGGATTAGGTTTTAAGAGGTGGGTTGTAGAATTATTTTTTACGATGATGATAGGAATTTTAGAAATAATTTTTTTAATTTGATCATTTTTTTAAATAAATAATATCAATATTATTATAATTTTATTTTTTTAAATATGAAATTGATATATATATATATATATATATATATATATATATATATATATATATGATACACTTGTATATCACAATTTTTTGGTGTGCTAGTGATACACATTAAACTTTTTATAACATGTATCACATTTGTTTAAAAGAATTACCCACCTTAAACAGCATAAAATTATAATAATTTTGATATAATTTTTTCATAAAAAAAATAAGTAATCTTAAAATTAGAAATAAAAAATATACGTTTTTATTGTTCCCACTATAAGAAGTGTTCTTATTTGAACATCCCCATATGTTTTACATGTTTAGGTTATTTAGGAATACGAGTCTTTTTCTTTTCCTAAAATATATAGAGTGAGGTTCAAATAAGAATTCGAATTTTGGTAAGAATGCGAGAATCAATAAGAATGCGTCACGTGTCACAAAATTCACTTTTCCTCACGTTTTTAAAATTTAAATAACTCAAGAGTGGCTCATTGAAAAATTATAAAAATTGCACCATAAAAATCAGCATTTTTTTTCTTCGATTAGACATCTCACATGATACTTTCGACAACTTTTTATGGGTTTTACGAATTGTACAATATTAGTATCACATGTGATACTCGTTGGGATCATATGTGATAATTGTTTACAAAACCCACCGAAAACGAAAAAATAAGTCGTCGAAAGTATAACTTGTGAGATTTCTAATCAAAGAAAAAAAACCCGTTGTCCGCTGATTTTTTTGGTGCAGTTTTTATAATTTTCCGACTTACCGTTTGTGAGATATTTAATTTTTAAAAACGTGAAGGAAAGTGGGTTTATAATACGTGTCGCATTCTTATTAGTTTCTTCATTCTCACTAAATGTTGTCGTACTCATTTGAAACTCACTCAAACTATATATATGCGGTTTAAATAGAGTATTGATGTTATCCTTTTCAACCCTTTCTTTCTAAGTGAAACATTGAATTAATCATTATGCAATTTGAAGTAACTTTCATCCACTTAATCATGATTATGTTTGAAATGATCGAGCAGATTATATGCGTAATATGATAAATGACAACGCATAAACGAAATTATTGGGAAATGCAACTGTCAAAACATAAAGAGTACGAGGAAAATACTTTGACCATGGTCGATAATAAAAGAGAATAAAAGAAGTAAAAGAATAGAACGTCGAAAATCTTTTTGACGAAATCATCAAGAAGTAAATGTACTCAATGTCTTTGAAAAAATGAGTCTCATATCTTACAACTTAAAATACGTGAAACTCTATAATAGTTTATTTTACGTTAAATGATTCTAATATTATTGAAATCACTTATACCTTTACTGTTATAGTATGTCTAACATGGCATCAAAAAGTTTGAGGCATTAAAGTATGAGAGTCTAAAGCTTTTGCTTTAGAAATTTACAACGGAGCGTGGTGGGCGTCTGTGGTCTGGGTGGAGCATCACGCGTCACTAGGATGCAGTGACGGACATGGTGGAGGGGAGCACGAAATGAGAACGCTAAAGAGTGTGCCCCAATGATTTTTTTTTTTATTTTTCTTTTTTTTTCTCCTTTTCATCCTAAACAAAATTAATTAGTAGAATCTAACTCCTACGATACGGTGTGATGGAGGTTACCAATTGCATTTGTTATCTAACTCCTACGATACGGTGTGATGGAGGTTACCAATTGCATTTGTTATAGGAGAACCCAAAGTTATTGGGACGTGGCACCATAACATAACCCTTATAACATATGTTACCGTTAATGGTCTTGGCGTTGAGCAACTCATGATTTGAAAATAATATACTATGTAACATTTAAAATGTATAATTCTATTTTATTTTATTTTAAATAAATAAATGATAAAAACTAAAAATGATCAGTTGGGGGTGGTTGACTGGTAAGTGCCATGATTGACGTTAACTATGGAGTATAAGTATGAAAATAGATAGTGTATCTTCATATCTATTTCCCTTTTGTAGTGCATATATTGTCGCCGTGTTACCATAATCTACCTTGAATATTTTCGTATAAGACTAATAAGTCCCTCTAATTCAAAAAACCTTTTAAAACAAGTTCTTTTAAATCTAATTTCTACTTCATGAAGCCATCACTAATATACATTATCGAATCAAAACTAGAAAGAATAGAATTCGGGGTGAACCATAGTAAATCAATTTGAATGTTTTTATCATAATTAGAAAACCAAATTTTAGCTTTTTTATAATATATTTATGAAGAAAGCAGATCAGATGTTGAAAGTACAATTGAATTATGCAGTTGACTAATTGACATTTAAATAAAATTAGATATTTTACATTTTCAGTAATAAGATATTTTACATATTTAGTCTTTTAAATTTTTCTTATACACACAAATAGTCTCTTGTTATAACTAACTTCACAATTTCATCATTTTCAATTTTTAAAAGATTGAAGGGGTTGAAAGATCAATAATCAATACGTAGTAACACAAGTTACAAGTACACGAAAAACCTTTGATTTTTGCTTAATCAGGAATGACATGACATATGTCTACAACACTTTCCATTAGAGAAACAAATCAACAATAAACCAAATAAAGCCTGCCCCCAACGACTTTTTTGACACATTATTCCATTTTCTATTTATATCTTCTTCTCTCAATAAATATACGCACACATCTACAATGAATTTACTTTCTATTTTCGATCTAAATAAAACAATTAATAAAATAAAATGTTTATCATTTCTAATTAAAATACATATCTGATATCTCTCATCCCATCTGTGGATCAAGAAAGACCCGTATTGTCATTTGTCGGTATTCTTTGTCAGATTATAAAATATTATTCCCAAATCTATCTATCAACCATTCACTTTCAGAACACTAAAACAACCTTCACTCAAAGGGAAAATGAAACAAAATTGGTGGAAATCAGCTTACAAGCAAAATCACTTTGTTTTCAAGTTAGGGATTTCAATTTTGCTAGTGGGTTTTGGGTTAAGATTTCTTTTTTCACAATCTTCAAGTGAGATCCCTAATGTTTCTGATAATAACATTAACACCCTTGTTGTTGATACTGATGATTTTGCTGAATCGTCTAAAGATTTGAACCTAATTCATCATAAAGGTACAATTTTTAGGTCTTTTGTTGTGTGGTTTTGCAATTGAAATGGGTTTATATGTATTGGGTTTTTTTGTCTGTAATGCTTGCAATTGATCATACAATGCACACAAAAGTATAATTTTATCATAAAGGTAGAAGTTTTTAGCTCTATATTTTGTGGTTTTGTAATAGATATGGATTATAATTTGTGGGTTTAATCTTTGATATTGGATATTGAATAGTGTTTGTAATTGATTATACTATGCACTGAAAGTACAAATTTCAACTATAAAGGTAAAACTTTTTTTAGCTGGGGTTTTTATTATATCATGATCTGAATTATGTGCAGTTTTTATCTGCATTTACTTGGATTTTTGCAATTAAATTTGGGTTTTGATTAATGGGATTTAATCTATAGTGTTGCAAGTTGAATAATGTATGTGATTGAATATATTGTGTACTGAAAGTAGACAAATTTCTTTATCAAGTTGGTATAAGATTTGATGTTGGCTATTGATTTCATTAAGAACTGAAACTGAAGGTATTTTGTGAAGGTAATGGATCAGAAAAGTGTGATATTTTCGACGGTGAATGGCTACCAAATCCGGGAAGTCCAGCTTATACGAATAATACATGTAGATGGATTGAAAGTCATCAAAATTGTATGGGAAATGGGAGGCCGGACACCGGATATATGTTTTGGAAATGGAAGCCTAAAGCTTGTGAATTGCCTCGTTTTGATGCGAAGAAATTTCTTGAAATGATGAGGGATAAATCGTGGGCCTTTGTTGGTGATTCGATAACTAGGAATCATCTTCAATCCTTCATTTGTCTTCTATCTCAGGTAAAGTTTCCCACTTTAATGACTTTCTATGGTACATTTCTTAATTTTAGGAGTTGATAATGGTTTCATGTCAAGAATTATGTGTATTTGGTGTTCTTGTTTCTTAAATGGTGTTAGATGTCATTTTGAGTCGTGTTAAATTAGTATGCATTGATAATTAATCTAGAAGAAAGATTAATAATAATGATACGAGTATTGAAATATTGAGCTGAATGAATTGTCCTAACATATATTTGTCCATTTTAAGGTGTGTTTGGACGAGCATCTTGAAACCGGTTATTTTAGTGAATAATCGTAATCAAATTATCTAGTGTAATATAATGTTCTGTAGGAACTAGTAAATGATGAGCTCCTATTGAAGTTTTAATACTCATATGTTTCTAACTGTTCAGAAATTGAGTTAATAGGTAAAATGACCAAAAATACGTTTTGCGAATTGTGAGTAAAATTCTCTGAATTTAGGTTTTAAGAAGGGGTAAAGTTATGTATTTGTTTTAATTTTCTAATTGTCAACAGTTTTGTTGTGGCTTTTACGAAACTGATAATAGTTTGTTTATGTATCTTGTCTCACTTAGGTAGAAGATGCTGTCGAGGTTTACCACGATAATGAATACAAGCACCGAAAGTGGCATTTTCCGTCCTACAACCTTACAGTCTCAGTTATATGGTCTCCTTTTCTTGCAAAAGCCGACATTTTTGAAGACATAAACGGGGTTTCCTCATCAGAAATCCAACTCCACATGGACGTTCTTGACAAACAATGGACCGAACAATTTCACACGTGGGATTACATCTTATTCTCTTCTGGTAAATGGTTTATCAAAACAACAATTTACTACGAAAACAATTCCATCTTGGGCTGCCATGGTTGTGAAGGAGATAAGTACGCCGATCTTGGTATCAACTTTGCCTATCGTAAAATGATAAAAAGCCTTTTTAAATTCATCATGGAATCCAACCATAAAGGTATAATCTTTTACCGGACATCAACCCCAGACCATTTTGAACACGGATCATGGTCAAGTGGTGGGACTTGTGATAGAACAGTTCCTGCCAATGAAGGTGAGTTTGAGTTGACTGATTTGAACCGAATCCTTCGAGAGGTTGAATTACCGGAATTTTCAAAAGCGGAAGCTGAAGCTTCTGAAAAAGGGTTGAAGTTAAAACTTATTGACGTGATGCCTCTTTCGTTGGTGAGACCTGACGGGCATCCAGGTCCGTATAGACATTTTTACCCGTTTGCGAAAGATAAGAAGGCTAAAGTTCAGTACGATTGTTTGCATTGGTGTTTGCCTGGGCCAATTGATAATTGGAATGATTTGCTCATGAATTTAGTGGTGAATAGTTGATGCAAATGCAAATGCAATGGCTTGTGAATAGAAAGTCTGATCACAGGGTCTTTTTTTTTTCAACACAGTTTTGTTTTTTAGGGATGTGATGTGGTGGAAATGTTGTTGTTTATTTATATAGAATTGTTGAATGCTCATATGGACTTAAAAGGCATATTGCTTGTTATCTAGAGCTATTAGCTATATATAAGATCTGTTCGATGAGTATTCTTAATGTTTTGTTCGTTTATATCAATTTTTCTATCAGTTTCTTGAGTTTGCTGTGCTGTATTCAACAGAGGAGAGGATGGAAGTATATAAAGGTTTAACACGCTATTTTCAAGTTAAAAAACATGGGAAGATTATTACATTTGGCCAATGCAGCCAAGTATTCAAAAAATTAAAAAAATAATTTATGGCGATATAATTTTGAGAGGCCTAGTGGTAATACAGTCTGAAATTCTCGTAAGGATTCGCTGAGTTTGAATCTCATTAAGGTAAATATCTTAGGGTGGCAAGGGAGTCTGATACCCTCGTAAGGGTTCGCGGGTTCGAAGCTCATTAAGGTAAATATCTTAAGGTGGCAAGGGAAATGGTCGAAAATAGTGAGGCCGTGTACTTTTAAGTAAGAAAAAACTCGCACTCCCTAGATGTTAGAGTATTAGTATTAGATTACAATTAGTATTAGTATCTATATATGTATACCATGTACTTGTTACCTATTATTCACAATATAATACAATAATACAATTCATGTAGTTTAATATGGTATCAAAGCCTAGGTAAACCTAGCACCATATCTCCGGCCACAAATCTGGCAACCACAAAACAACCTGTTTTTCTTCCATCCGTCCACAGCTAATTACAAATAACCGTTCACACCATTAGACTCGTAAACAAAACCGAACAAACCCTAAAAATTTCACCTCCAGAACCCTGTCCATGCGCCGCCCGTTTTCTTGCCGGAAAACTGCCGCTGCTGCTGCCGGAATCTGTACTTTTTCCGGCGCGTTTTGTGTCACCTCCTACACCAGTCGATTAGTTGGAACATTCCGACGACAATTATACTAGTTTTCTTCCGTTTTGTCTATCTCCGCCGTCGACTATCACCTTTACCGCCGCCGGAATCCTAAAAAAAAGAAAAAAAAATCTGCCTTTTTTTTTTATCTCAGCCTTCACGACCATTGAGAAAACATCTCACAACTCTCGTAAGTTTGCTTTTAGTCTCACACCTACCAACTATGGTTATTGGAAGACCATGATACAACCGTTCCTCATCACCAACAATCTGATAGGTTATGTAGATGGATCGATACCTTGTCCACCTACACACATTACACCAACAACCACTTCGACTGTGCCTGTTGAACCCGATAAAAATCCTAACTATATGATATGGGTCTCTAATGATCAACATGTTCGAATGTTGATCATGTTTTAGAGAGTACACTTTACAGACACAACTTCTCCGGATTCAAATGCACGCGGATGAAACTGCGAGTGCATACCTCAATTGTGCTAAAGAATATGCCGATGCTCTCGCTGCAATTGGCAAACCAGTGAAGGATAAAGACCTAGTCATGCTTACAGTGTCCGGTCTCCGAGAAGAATACAATGGCCTTAAGAGTACTATCAGTGCTCGTCAGTCTCCTACAACTTTCACCGAACTTAACGTCCTTCTGAGTGATCACGATTACATGCATGGGAAAACTCGTGCTCCTGCGCCATCCGTCACTCAAGCATTTGCTGCTAGTGTTGACAACCTAGGAAAATCAGTTGAACCTTCATTGTCTTCATCTCAACAACAAGTGATGGCTCAACTCGGTTCATTTGTAAATTCCCTTGGTTTTCAGCTCTTACCCACCACATCCTCATCTCCTCAAGCTTCGTATAGTTCTCGTCCAAACAACAATAATAATCCTGACGTTGTGGGAACTTTCGTGGCAACAACAATCGTAGATGTGGGGGTGGGGGTGGTGACGGTCGTCAGTTGGGCTACTGCTCAAACACTATTCATGGTACATGCAATCATTGTGGCATTTGTCATATTCCATCGGACTGCCCTAATCGTGATCGCTCCACAATACGTACCGCTAACTTCGTGGATAGTCGCGCGTCTTCATCTGCCGCCTCCACAGCCTGGTTCCCTGACACAGGAGCCAACAGTCATGTAACTCTTGTTTTAACAAGCATGGATCACTCTGAAGCATATCATGGCAACGACGCACTTCATGTTGGTAATGGTAAGGGTCATCCCATTCTTCATATTGGTCGTTCAAAAAGTCATTCACCAAATAAAATGTTTCATCTCTCTGACATCCTTCACGTACTTGAAATAACCAAAAATCTACTTTCTGCCCAAAAATTTTGTCTTGACAATCATGTCTTTTTTGAATTTCACTCTTCTTTTTTTGTTGTGAAGGACGAGTCTACACATATCACGCTTCTCACGTGCCCCAGTGATCATGGTCTTTATTCACTTCATCTACCCCAACTCAAGACAATCAATAAATCAGCTTTTTCTGCTGTCCGGGCAACCTCTACCACATGACTTAGGAGGCTCGGGCATCCTCATCAATGTCTTTTAGATTTTATAATTTCTATTTTTTCACTTCCAGTATCAAATAAATGTTCCACTACTTTATGTACTTCTTGTCAGTTGGAAAGATCTTCCAAACTGTCATTACCTATTTCAAGCTTTCGTTGTAATAAAGTTTTAGATTTTAGCATATTGTGATGTTTGGGGTCCTTTACCTGTTTTGTCTTTTAAAGGTCACCGATATTTCATGTTATGTGTTGATCACCATTCTAGATATATGTGGATCTATCCAATTACTCAAAAATCTGACGTATGTGACACATTTAAACGCTTTGTTGCAATGGTTGAACAACAATTTAACACCAAATTAAAAAATGTTCAAACTGACTGGGGTGGTGAATTTCGTAATTTATCACAATTTTTCTCATCACTTGGTATTGTTCATTGACGTTCATGTCCTCACACAAGTGAGCAAAATGGCTTTGTTGAACGTCGAAACCGACACGTTGTTGAAACTGGCCTCACTCTTCTTGCTCAAGCAAGTGTTCCTCAACGGTTTTGGCATTATGCTTTTGACACTGCCGTTTACCTCATCAATCGTATGCCATCCCGTATATCGACTAATTGATCACCATTTGAATAATCTCTTCAAACGTACTTCCGATTACTCTTTCCTTCGAGTCTTTGGTTGCGAGAAACTAAAAAGCCAGCAACTCCTTACATCATGTGGTGCAAGGACAATTGGACCGAGGCAAGTAGCCAATTTATGTTTGTATTATTTTATTTTTGTGGTAATTTATTTAATGATATTATGATTTTCATGTATTTTGCAGATGAAGAAAATCCAGAAGCAGAGTTCAGTGAAGTAGCAAACATTTTGGGTGCTAAATATGGTTGCTAAATGGAAGACATTAACGCCCGAAGAGAAGAAGCCTTATGAGGAGAAATATCAAATTGAGAAGGCGGTTTACTTGAAAATTGTGGGTAATGAGAAGAGAGAAAATGAAGCTATGAAGCTTTTGGAAGAAGAACAGAAGCAGAAAACAGCTATGGAGTGAACAATATATGCAGTTCATACAAGAAGCAGAGAAAGAGGGCGATAACAAAAAGAACAAGTATCATATCATATTTAACTTAAAAGAGTGATCCAAATTTCTTTTAAACAATCCTTTTGATGATGTAAATGATTCCTTTTTGTATACAGGAAGGAGAAAGATCCATTGAAGCCGAAGCGTCCAGAGTCTGCGTATTTCTTGTTTATTAAAGATAGGCGTGCTGCGCTAATTGCTGAAAACAAGAGCGTTGTGGAGGTAATTTGATTTTAATGATCAGATTCTTTAAAAGTTGGTGTCTAATTATCTCTCATTGTGAAGAAATAAGGAATTTGGTTAATGTTTTGCTGGTGGCAGATTGCTACTCACAGGAGAAGAATGGAAAAATATGACAGAGAAGCAAAAAGCTAAATACGAAAAAGTGGCAAAGAAGAAGCACAAAGAATATACGAAAGAAATGGAGGCGTACAAGCAGAATAAAGAAGAGGAAGCTGATATTGCCAAGAAGGAAGAAGATGAGCTTTTGAAAGTTTTAAAGCAGGAAGCTTTACAGTTGCTTAGAAAGAAAGAAAAAACTGAAACTATCATTAAGGTTTGTGTCCCTAAAATTTTTCTTTTTTTATTGTTCTAATTTTATCTATCGAAACTTCAGAGATTCAATAAAAGTTTTTCTTGTTGTTTATATAGAAAACAAAGGAGACCAAGAATAAGAAGGAAGAGAAGAAGAACAAGAAGATTAAAGATCCTAACATGCCCAAGCGCCCGCCATCGTCTTTCCTCCTTTTCAGGTAACTTCTTTGATAACAAAAAGAACAAGTAGTTATCAAGTTATTTGTTTCATTTCAAGATCTAAAGCATGAAATTCACCCATTTCAGAATTCGAAGCAAAACTTAAATTCCTTGTTATCCTTTTTGAGTTTACAAACTGAAGTTCATTGATACACATTTTAAAGATTTGAAGCCAAAATTAAGTACAAAATTAAGTTCATTGATGCACTCTTTGAAAGTTTAAACAAAATTCTAAAGAACATAATTCACTTATTACCCGTTTCAATATTGAAGCTAATACTTGGTTCATTTATATCAATTTTAAATTCGATAATCATGTTACTTTATGCATTGTGCAGCAAACAAACACGGAAAGATTTGTTGGAAGAAAAGCCAGGAATCACCAACGCCCAAGTCACTGCACTCATCTCAGTGAAGTGGAAGAATTGAGTGAAGAAGAAAAGTAGAAATGGAATGGTGAGGCTGCAGAAGCCATGGAAGCTTACAAGAAGGAACTGGAAGAGTACAACAAGAATGCAACAGAGATCCATAACGATGATAATTAGTGCAATGATGTTCAACCAGTTCTGTTGAACACCATGAATGTCAATCATGTCATCACTTCACCTCTGGCATTATTTGCTATAATAAAGTAGTTGGTACTTGTCTCAATCTCCTATCGATTTATAATTACAATTCATGTTTTTGAGAGTCACTTGTTCTTTGTCGAGAAATAATAGAAAGTCTGAAGACAGTGAAAATGAAATTGAATTGAACATTAAATAACCAAGTCCATTAAACACGAATGAACTACAAATTGAATATTTAAAACAAAGCAAGGACAAACACTTATTTCATCAATTTTATCATTGAGCTTATTGCGAGTGCCTCTCGATCCTTGAAGCATATTGTGCTACATTCTTGTGGCAATGCATTTTATTGTGCTCTTAAACGAAGCTATATTAGAATGTTGAAACTTTATTGTGCTCTTAAACGAAGCTATATGTCGATAGGTTGTGGCAATCATAATTTGAAATCGCAGTTCCATTTACATTTGACTTTCCCTAGCCTGGTACTCATTTGCTACTCCATACTTGGTCAAACAATGCTTCATCTACTTCCTACTATTTCATGTAATCATTCACACTCAAATCAACTCAACATGAAAACGGATATTTTCGATGTAATTACATAACATGAGCTTATGAAAAAGATAATTCAAGAAAGGTAAACAAATGTTGTCAAATATTGCTTATAGTTTTTACCAACCACATGCACAACATAATGGACTTGTAACAGAAGATGACGTCATTATGTCTCAAGAAACAAACTTTCTTATGCTTTTAGATCATGATCTAATTAGTTGGAACAGGTTAAATTACCATCAATCTGCACTTCAATGAAACTACGGTTAGAAAGATCCAATTGATATGTTTGTATGAGCTCATCTACTTCACCAGGTTCCAGCAATCATGCTTTGGTCCTCAAAGTCACATCTTTCAATACAAGAATTTCACCTGCCAACTTCTACAATTCTTGAAAGTTTGGTTCGAACTTTTAGCCTCGTTTGAATACTGAACTTTCTACTTTTAGAGAAGGGCAACACCAAGTGTACAAGCTCCTAAGCTAAGTGAATATTTTATACCAAATGGCTTTAAGATGACGAAATAATCATACCAAGAAAGCAAATACTACTGTAAGGCAATAACAAAAAGAAAACAACAAGAGCACGGGGTGTGGGGGGGTTTTGTCACCGTTTTCCGACGAGAACGCCGTCGGACGGCGTTCTGCCGCACCGGGACGGCGTTCCCGACGGCGTTCTCGTCGCGTTTTCCGGCCGCCGTCCTTTTCCGAACGTTGTGAACGGCAACGTTTTCCTTTTTTTTTTTTCTTTTTTTACCGTTAGTTTTTTTTTAAAAAAAAATTTACTTTTTAAATTTAAAAAAGTAGCCGTTGAACGGCAGAATTTTTTAAAAAAAATATTTTTTTTTCCTATTTAAACACACCTCAAATACAATCTCAAATCACAATTCAAACACTATCTCAAACACTCTTTCACACACACAATCTAAACAATCAAAAATTCATCCAAAAATTCTATTTTCTTCATCTCATCTTCTTCATCATGTCGAACAACCCGAATAACCCGTACCATTTACAATCCACTTGGAACCCATTCACGAGCGAATGGCAAACCTCACAACCGCAACAAAATCAACCATCTTTCAACTCACAAATTCAAGGATTTGCCCAATACGCTTACAACCGACCGATGCAACCACCACCACAATTGTCACCCGATGAATACGCCCAATTTCAAATGTGGCGTCAAAGTCAACAACAACCTGACGTCCAATCCGTTGAAGACACCAACCCGACACCCGAATCATCCAAAAAAACCAAGGGCAAAAAACCCAAAAAAGATTCACCGGCCAAAACCAAAAAAGTCATTCCACACCGTAACGTTTGGGTACCGGAGAACGAGCTTCGTTTGGCCGAAAGTTGGATTTCGGTGTCCGAAAATTCACAACGTGGAACTGACCAAGAAGGGTCTTCGTTTTGGTATCTCGTTATGGATTCGTACAACGCACGGAATCCACCATTTCAACGAGGAAAAGACGCGTTGTCGTCAAAATGGACCAAACTCAACGCGGACTGCAACAGGTGGAAAAGGCTTTCGGATCAACTACGGAGCGGTGAAGGGGGGGGATGATTTGTTGATCCGTTGTGACACGCAATACAAGCTGGAAAACGAAAAAACTTTCACAAGTTTGTTGGCGTGGAACTTTTTGAAGGATAAACAGAAGTGGCTACATCCCGATCCGTTTGTCGTCGGTAGACGAAATGTTCCAAAACGCCGCGAGACGGTCAATTTGGACTCGGACTTTGACGAACCACCGGAGCAAGAAACGCAAAACCCGAATGAGGGTTTATTTGGGGACGATCCGCATCAACGGCGGCTGGAAAGTCAAGGAAATCGAAGTCTCAAAAAACCACTTCTTCTGGTTCGGCCGGTTCCTCCCGTGCTTCGTTTGATGAATCACTCGCAACAACATTCGAAGGCATCCGATCCGACAAGCAAGGCTACTACAAGACGAAGGATCTCGAGGCCAAACTTCGAATCTTGTCGATGCCGTCTGAGCATTTACCGGAGCAAGCAAGGTTCATCTTGGAAATGGAGAAGAAGAAGATTTGCGAGACAATGGGATGGCCATACGGAACGGGAGCGGGAGGTGGTGCTTCGGGTTCGGGATCGGGAAACTGATTTGTCTTATTTTATTTACTTTTGTATTTTAAATTTGTAAGACTTTTTAAATTATGTATTTTAATTTTAAGACTTGTAATTTTTTTTTAATTAATTAAATCTTGTTTTATTTGATTTATTTATTTTTATATATTAATTTATACAATTATCAGCATTAAAAAAACAAATAAAACAAATAATAAAAAACTCCAGAACACTGTCCAGAACACTGTCACCACACCACAAAATCCTCAATTACAACATTCTCCAGAACACTGTCCAGAACACTGTGGTGACAGTGTCATCACACCCCGTGCTCTAACAATGTTATCTTAGGAAAAAGTGAGAATCCAATTCGAGTTTTGCAAAATGGGAATCCAATTCCAACTGCAGAAATTGCTATAAATACATGTGCAGTTGTGCTGACCAATGTGTGTGAGTGACCAATCAATCAAGCCAAAGAGTTCATGATAAACTATAATGGCTTCAATCCAATGCGAAAGGCCAGTTGACCACACCAAAAACAACACCCAATATAGCCATGTCCCAACCAATGCCCAGAACAAATGTAACACCTGTGGCTACCAAAAACCAATTGACCACACCAGTGCCCACCATCAACATGCTGCCAATGCCCAACCAAAATGTAACAACACCTGCTCCTGCTGTCAGCGTAAAGAAAATGAACACTCTTTTACAAACAGAATGAAAGAGATGGCAAATTCGGCTTATAAGAAAGTAGCTGACCAGATGCACCTCCAGGATCAACAACACAGTGGACATAGGCCAAATTATGGAGGAGTAGCCGCGAAAAAAAAGAAAGAATCAAACATGAGTAACTGCATGCCTAGGATAGTTGATCATAGGAGAAGACAGACAAACTCTAAAAAGAAGGCAAACGAATGCAAATGTAAAGATGGAAGCAGCAGCAGTAGTGACAGTGAGAGTAACAACGATGCTCATGTAAAACGTATCTAAGGTGCGTATTGAAATTGTTGCATCTGTTTTCTAACTTTTCTATTAGGCCAGAAAAAAGGAATTGGAACTTAGCAAAACCATTTGAAGATTATCTTATTCTTATAAAATATAAATACCAATTCTTGATCCACGCAGGATCAAAAGGGGTGCACGTGTGAACCGATACAGAAATAGAGGATTGCTCTAGCTATGAAGATATATACATATACTAGTATACTACATTGAATAAACCACAATCTGTGGTAGTGAAGTGTTATTGATTATTGTTATGTATGAACTGCTATATTTCCGTAGTGTGCTATATTCTAATACAAAGATATTAACTCAAAGAGTTTGTAAGAACAATGTTGAATGCCATAGCTACCAATTGTGGACATATATCACCTCTCATACAAATTTAAGCGTCAAAAGAAAAACGGAAAGTTACAAAGACAGGTTATATTTTCACTAGAAAACTATGATAATATAATATGAGCCATATGTTGGAATTATGTGCATATTACAACATTTATAACTATGCTATTAATTATGTATGAACTTATGGGGTCACACACAAAGAGCATTGAAACACCAATTAATAATATATATGTTGTATATATTATTCAAGTAATGAAACAAATTAAATATTTAATTGGGCTAGGTTATTTCAAATAAACTAAAAGGATTAAAAAGGTTAATGGCCCGTCATTAATGAATTAATTATTAAAGGGAATATATGTATTAATATATATATATAGTCTTTGTACGTATGTAACAAGGATTGATATTATAAATTAATATATATATATATATATATATATATATATATATATGTTGTCCTTTGTTTTCACGTGAGAGAAAGAACAAAAACGGAACAACAACAAATTGGTTTTGAGTTTTCTTGGGGTTTGACCACTACGAACGAAAAGGAAAACAGAAACTTTTACTCGTTTTTTCGACCGAAGGGTTTGCGCACAAAGTTTTTATATTAAGTTTCATTAAATAATCAACCGAGTGATTGGAACTAACATTTCATTGGTGATCTTTGAAGTGCTCGTGTGTGGATCAACCTTAGAAATATTCTAATTTGGACACTAATTTCTACGCGTTCTTATACCCTGCTTGCTAAAGGTATATCTAACTTCATCATTATTTATTGTTTTGGTTAATCTAGCAGATTCAATTGGATCCGAATTGGAAATCTTTTATATAATTATGTTTAATTATTCCGCTGCGTGTTTTTGATCATGTTATCTATTTAAAATCGTTTTAAAAGACCATCGATTTTCAACAGCATAACATATACAAATACACATGCTAACTTATCTAGGCCCATCGATCACCTTTTCACCCGTGATTCGCGAAACAAACATTGCAACAGCTTCAACAGCACGTTCTTCGGCTACTTCACGAGTCATTCCAGTTGGCTCAAGATTCTTCTTAGCTATTTGGAATGAGTGGTCACCATATTCAATTACATGCAAAGTGTTTAAGACTTTCAACTTTTTCCTAACCACTTCCAACGATTCCAGGGGGCAGAAACCATCATTACCACCCTTTTTAAGACAAATAGAAGAAGAGGCAAGCTTAGAACTATGTGCACCACCAGAATTAAAAGTTAGCTTTATATAAACTTCATGAAAATGGCAGGCTGCTTAATATTTTTGGTAATGATTTAACGGTTTTTCAGCACTGTAACAATAAATGAAACAAAGATAAATATAAGACATGCTAGTGAGCGGATATCAGTTATTCTAATTGTAGAAAAGAACTCCATAGAGGTTCATTGTTTACCTGTACAAACATGATAGGAATCGAAAGTTGCAAGAGGGGCTCGTCACGAATAACTCCATTTGTGGCCTGAAACATTACTTAGCGTGTCAAGTACCATGTGCATGTGCTCTGAAACATGATTTTTCTAGCACTTATGATATCAACCAG
Source organism: Gnaphalium uliginosum (assembly GCA_963930675.1). Lineage (NCBI taxonomy): Eukaryota > Viridiplantae > Streptophyta > Magnoliopsida > Asterales > Asteraceae > Gnaphalium > Gnaphalium uliginosum. The sequence goes on along the minus strand of OZ005685.1, from coordinate 43,347,938 downwards.
GAAACCAGACATCTGATTCACTAAATACAATTATGTTGACAAATAAGCTGGTTTGAATATTGGCATGACAAGCAATTTCTATCACCTTAAATCGTTTCCATTTGTATTCTATATACACACACATGTACCAAAGCATATAGTATTACACCTTAATTCATTCGCTAGCAAACTCGGAATTTCACTCCTTCCTTAATTTCATGCTTATTTCTATTTTTCAGCAAACCGAGTAACAGAAAATCATTGACTGGTTTAAACAATGAAATAATTTATGCTTCATAATCAAGGAATACTATGGCCAACAATACCAAGTAAGCCAAATACTCAGAATCCATGAAAGGCTAACATTCAAGAAAATGAATCTGAACAAACAAATGCAGGGTAAATTTAGTAGCAAACCTTTAGGGGGTATCCCAGGCAAACTACAGCTGCAGCCCCAACATCCTTCTCGGCAGCTACCATACAGCTGATTCTGCACGGAAATTAATTAACATCTTCTTTATCCCTAGTAACAGTTTTCAAATCAATCCATCAAAATTTGCAGCTATTTATCTCTAGTGATAGATTTACAGAAGACAACACGCCATGATCATCTAACCATTACCTTGAACCCATGGATTTTCCGACCAAGATCAAAGGATGTTCAGGGTACTTGGCAGCAACCGTTTTTACAAGATCCAAATGAAACCCAACCAGCTTTTCAGGCTTTGGTGCAGCCTTTCTTCTACCATTAATATCTGCCGAAAACAACAAATTATTATACTAACACAGTGCATGGAATTATCACACATATATATAAAGCCTAAGCCCATAACTTCAAACATAAAAAGGCTATCAGAGTTCCCGAGAAGTTTAACCAAATTTAAATGTTAAGAAAGCTCACATGGGTAGTCAAAAGCTACAACTTCAACAGCATTTAAAGCATTGGCCAACAAGTTTCTCCATCTGCATAAAACTCAGGCCTGAGATTCAATAGAAATCTTGTGGTAAGCAAAAGTGCAAAACTGTCGATCTGATCATACATCTCTTCGCCCATTGGCCTTTGGTACACTATAATCACACTATAATCAAATTACCATTTCAAATTGCAGCGTTAAATTGAGGGAAAATTTCATAAAAGGGACAAAAAGCTCGATAAAGGGAACATAAGATGATTTTGCACAACTATAGGGTTACATGTTCTATTTTGTTAAAAAAAAAGGAGAACGTAAGTCTAATTTTGCACAAGAAAAGGATTACATGTTCCTTGAACAAACCATAAAGTTGTCATGACAAATCCTTTATTGTGCAAAATTACAGTTATGTTTCCTTTTCTGTAACAAAATACCACATGTAACCTTTTTATTGTGCAAACTCATCTTGCATTCCCTTTATTGAGCTTTTTAGTATATCATGTTCCCCTTTTATAAACTTTTCCCTTAAATTATTAGTACGTCACATTCTTCTCTACTGTTACCATAATATGCAATACATATGAGGTACAATCAATCATCTCGATTAAACAATTAATCCAATCACAAGAGCTCAAGAAGAAAAAACTAAACAACATTCCAAACTTGAGTGATAATTAACATTAACACTATTTGAGTATTGGTAAATATTACTAGTACTAAAAAAGTCAAATTCTTTCAAGTCATTTGATTGAAGTGTCAAGCATTGACCACTACTTAATGTACATCATACAGATTAACAAAGTCTACAAATTCAACAGCTGCAAGGTCTAATTTAGATTCATATAGCAAAACTAGCACAATGCACTTACTCACATAAATTTGGGGAAATACATATACATACACTGTAGCAAAATTAAAAGTTCGATACCTAATCATCCACTCGGAAGTAGAAGGAGCACCAGCTCCATGAGCGAAAACAACCACCGGCGACTCACGATTATTCAACTTCACCAACGAGCCGTCACCTCTTTTGATCGCCGGAGCATAAACTTGTATTGCTAGTTCGTGTTCCCTTTCTGCGGTTAGCGGTCGTTTCGATGTCATTTCCCGATCAAAACGGAATTTAATTGATCAACCGATTGTTAAAATTAGGGCGAATACGAAACCCTAATTTCATGTAAGCTGAATTTTTCGCGCCAAATGACACCGGCTGGCGCAGCCGTTGAATACATTTTCCAATTGGGCCTTAATGGATAAGTTGGGCATTACTTGGACAACATATTACCCAATAAAATTTACTACTAAAACTTATGAAAGAAATTATAAATAAATAAATAACGATTACTTATTCTTTTTTAAAAAATATGTATTAATCTTTTTCACAGAAGCGTGATACCTTAAAAAAAAAATACTATTGAAATTCTGTGATGAGAGTTATTTGAGTACCCGCTAAATGTTCATACGGTCCTTACCCGGTCACCCCTAAGTGAATATCTTAAAGATCATGTGTGATCCAACATGTTACGATACACAAAATTCGGACTAACATGGACCATTTCTCCATTTTATTAACCAAAAGGACAACCAAAAAAGCCGCCTCGCTTATTTGTCCAATTAGGTTCTTTGCAATATTGTTTCTAAATAATTTGTTAGTTCTCATAAATTTTTTTTTGGAAATACAAACACTCGGACACTCCTACTACGTATATATATATTAATCCACGAATTTATAAATAGTCACACCTCAGGACTTAAACCCACAACATCAAAGTTGATTGGTTACCTCAATACCATTAGACCAATGACCCTTTCGTATTGATTCTCATAAATGTGTCAAATATCTTAGAGTAGAAACAGTGAGGATCACACTACAAGAAAAACGGCTTTTTGGGATGAACTATTTTGGCAAGGCCAAAAAAATGTGCCAAATACGTCAATTTGGAACAGTCTTAGCTACCGTGCCTAATAAACTAAGCATTTGGAACGGCAAATAAATTGCCGACTCAAATAACTAAGCATTTGGAACGGTTAAGTAGAGGCGTGCCAAATGACTAAACATTTAGAACGGCAAATATATTGCTGACCCAAATAACTAAGCATTTGAAACGGTTAAGAACATGTGTGCTAAATGACTAAGCATTTGTAACGGAAAATAAACTACTGATGCGTGTTAAGTAGTGGTTAAAAATAACAAGTTTTAATTGATAGGAAATACTAAAATTAACTTTAACACAACCAGGCAAGAATACATGTTCGTATTATAATATAGATTCGGTAAGACCGAGTCGAACCACAGGGAATCGATGTAAATTAAAATAATTAATTAAACCTAAAATTACAAATTACAAATTACAAATTACAAATAGATAAGGGGTGCGTTTTAGTTCCGTACGAACAATTTTTAATAAGAAAACTAATTAAAATATAAACAATTAAAAAGATAGAAAGTAACTTTAAAAGTAATCAGATAGATGAGCATGTATTTACTTAGAATATTCATTTTTCGATTCAGGTTTCAGATATGTTTATTGAATTGTTGATTGTTTATTATGGTGATTTCAACGTATATGGATAGCCTCCTGTTAAGGTTAACTGATCCCTAATAAACCTTAGCTTAATACTAGATTCTCTTGAATACACTAGAATTTCTTCTATGTGTTATTAACTTAAACCTTATGCTATTAATCCTATCAACAGATCATTAAGATTCATTCAGCAACCTCGTGTTAACGCAAGTCTATAATTATTGGTTAAATAATTATCATATCAATTAGGTTATATTAATTGCTAGTCTCTTAACCTATTACCGGTTACAGTCTCAAGCCACAATTAACTAATAAATTACTTAATTGCAAATAATCAATCAACTTATACAAACGTTAGTTATAGCATAAATCTTTTGATCACGTTAAGTAACAATTAAATAACACACAATTAATATGGATCTTTCGAATAAACCATTCATAACTTGAATCAACATAAACATATCATAAAACCTTCATCTAAAAATCATTCATCTAAGTAAATACAATAAAAGAATTAGCTCATGTTCAAAGTAAACCTAATCAGATCTAGAAACATGTAATGAAACATAGTAAATAGAAAAGAATAAGAATCAAACCAAAGAAACCGAACCAAATCTTTGTTAGGTTGAAAAGCTTCAAACCCTAGCTTCCTAGCCTCCAAATACCTTCTTAAGTCGATTTCTAAACCCTAAAACCGAATTAAGGTTTACTTAATTCGTATTGTAATTGTATATGGTATAAGGGTTGGTAATGGCCTCTATTTATAGATTTCAGGTCCGCGAATCCAACCGCCAGTTGGATTTTTCAACCGCCGGCTGGATTGGATTTTTACCCGAAAATCCAGATTTTGACCCGCGCGCTCGACCGCCTTCCTGATTTAGGTTCAACCGCCGGTTGGATATTCCAACCGCCGGTTGGATGTTGGTTCCAGAATATTCCACTATCGGGTCAGGCTCCTTCTTGGGCTTCCATCTACATCAAATCCGAATCTCATTCTTTTCTTTGGCCCAATAACTCATTTTTCTTGGGTTTAATCTTCTCTTTAAGCCCAATCTTCATGATCTTAAATCTTTACTTCATTCTCTTCAGTTTTCAGCCCGTTTTCGTTTCTTTTCTTTATTTCTTTGATTTAAACATCTTTTTGCAAATATAAACGAAATCAGTAATATATATAAATAAATTGCAATAAAAATGCTTAGAAATAAGGAAATATTATAATATAAATATGACATTATTTGATGTTATCAATTACCGACCTAAATAACTAAGCATTTGGAACTGTTAAGAACAGGCGTGCCAAATGACTAAGCATTTGGAACGGAAAATAAATTTCCGACCCAAATAACTAAGCATTTGGAACTGTTAAGAACAAGTGTGCCAAATGACTAAGCATTTGGAGCGGCAAATAAATTTCCGACCCAAATAACTAAGCATTTGGAACGATTAAGAACATGTGTGCCAAATGACTAAGCATTTGTAACGGTAAATAAATTTCCAACCCAAATAACTAAGCATTTAGAACAGTTGAGAACAGATGTGCCAAATGACTAAGCATTTGGAACGACAAATAAATTGCCTACCCAAATAGCTAAATATTTGGAACGGTTAAGAATAGACGTGATTAGTAACTAAGCATTTGGAATGATTAAGACCAGATGTGCCAAATGACTTTGAAAAAAAATTAACAACTAGTTAATTAAACTGGATGATATCGATCGTCTATATTGTTAATAGGTTGATATGTATACCCTGATTTTATTTATGTAACATATTACTTTTTTAAATTTGTTTTGTTTTTTAAAATCTTGATACCACATTGAATCTATCTCAATAATATATGAACTTTTAATTTAATTACACAACTTTAATAAAATCATTCGAATATAACTTTAGTATATTATCATGAATTAAAAAAATAATACATTACCTAATATGTATATATTATACATTAAACTTGATTTCTCGTTTAACCATAAATATATATATATATATATATATATATATATATATATATATATATATATATATATATATATATATAGTTAATGTAAATGAACACATGTACATATGTTTAACAAATATTAATTACAAATAACATATGGCATCTGTTCGAGTCTAGTAGAAAGTTAATTTTTAACATCGTTACATACATAAGTTAGATCTAGTGACTTAACCTTTATAATAGATACGTATATCTCTACCGTCTATAAAATATTTCCATATTATCTTAAAAATGAATGACTCTATTACACCTAGAACAATCTATTACTATCAATAAGCTATTAATTATATATTCAAATTAAACATACATAGACTATCATCTATTTTTTTAATTAATATAAATCCGTCATATTGTTATGTTTAGGTAAACGTGTCCTACAGGATCCTATTCAGACTTTTACATAGCCATTACCACCACATATACTATAGCATTGCGCGAGTATTATGCCATTATGTATGTATGTATCTAGCTCTATATATGTTAGTGTTTATTATGCAATCATAAATCTCATTCGGTAAATAACACATTAGTTCATTAATTTAAGTCAGTTTGCCCATGTAATGATATTTCCACCGCATTTTTGATAGATCCACTAAAAATGTGCATTAAAAAGTTGGTATTGTATAAGTAAATAATGCACATTATATTTATTTCAAATTGACTCAAATAACTAGTTAATATGTTTCTTTAACGAATGAGATTTGAGATTGGATAATAATACATTAACATATATGGAGCTAGATATATACATATATGCACGTATCTATATATTATACGGCTGATGATAAATCCACCATTATTTTTGTACAGTACAACCTTTTAATGCACATTGTTGGCAGATGTATCAAAAATGATAGTTGAAATATCATCAACCAAAACTATATTATTAGTATTTTTATTATTTATTTATATTGCAAGACTAGATAAATTAGTACAAAAATAAATACGATTACTTATATTCAATATTAAATTGTGTTCACAATGAAATGGTATTCTAACATGCGTATTGTAGTTAGTTTTATTCATTTTTAAACCTCCCAAACAAAAAATAAAAAAAATTCCGTAGATATATGTTAGCTTTTTTTAAAAGATTTAGACTACAACTTATAGTTATCATCTTTATTATAGGTATTAATAATACGAAAATATGATAATTGACACTATTTTTAATACTAGAACATATTGTATGTGCCAATTGATGTGTCAAATAATTTCCCTCCTTAATTTTCATTGATTCCCTCACAATATTTTAATGACTCGCAGTCTCATTCAAATCACCAAAACAAACCATCCTATAATTGTTGTTCACTTTCTACATGTATGTATAATGGAACATGATACTGGCTAACTGATGTTAGTGATGATCTTTTGATTTCTTTGATATTGTTTAGGTTGGAAGAATGCCTCTTATATGTGCACCTGGAGTTCCAAATCACATGACATATGCCGACTTTTGTCAGTTTTGTGGTTCTTTTATTCATCATATCATGGAAATGCGCATTGTCAGGTTTGCTGTTTACAATTATCTGTAGATAGTACTTCGTAGTAAAGCTTTTATGAGGTAGCTTATGCTATTGTTTAACGTCTTGGGGTTTCCGATTGATGAAATGGAGAATTGTTATAGTATTTTGGTGAGGTTTGATGACCAAAACTCAACGGATGCATTTCATAAGCATTTCAATGATGACGTTTTTTTCATCTCTGGAGGTTTTGCTTCTTCATTATCAGTGCTCACTCTTGTTTTATTTGCAGATTGTTAACGAGTATAACGAGCTCCTCACTACCCAACTCTAGAATCAAAAGACTGTAAGTTCACTGTTTAGTTACCAAGAGTTGAAGTAGCATAAACTTTTTCTTGAGTTTGGCATATATATATATATATATATATATATATATATATATATATATATATATATATATATATATATATATATATATATATATTATCCCACTAGTTTTTATATTGCAAATAACCTTGACTAAGGGGATGTTCAGATGTGCGACTGAAAGTGATAATGTGACATTATGATATTGCCTTATTACGATAGGATAATTAGCTGTGATAAAATCATGTTATAGAAAATAGTATTCGGATGTGCTTCCGTCATTTGTAGCTGTAGTGACTAGATAATTAGAAGTACCGAGTGTTTGCGTGTTTGGGAAAATATAATGTTCTTAAGGAATTGGTAAATAAAATGAACAAAAATGAGGCTGCGGTGGAAAAGGAGAAACATTTTGTGAAATGGGAGCAACAGTCCCTCAAATTAGATTAAAGGAAGGGGTAAATAGAAAGGAAAAATTGCCGTATATAATGGGTCCTGTTGCAGCTGGTTTAAAACTAATTAACTAAAACTGTTTATTTGACGCACATATAATCCGATAAACATTTCTAAATGGAAATTCGAAGTCCTCTTGATAATGCAAGTCATCTAGTAAATAGATTACTTCAAAATTTCTGTTCTTTAGCAACTCATATTAAGTTGTATTGGGATGCAATGATGACAACACAATTGCTTCCATTGGTTGTAACTTGAAATGTTGTTGAGTTCTCTTGCACATGCTAATGAAGAAAATTGCTTTAAATATGGGATATGTTCTTTTGCAGTATTTTGAATCCTTACTCCAGGAATTTGAAGAACAAAACGAGAGGAAATTTTCAGGTGCAGTTAAAATTTCCTTAAAGTAGAATACAAAATTACAAAAGATGCATGCCAAGCTAGATAAAGGTCTTAAAGGGAAGAAATTTCTAGACGATGTAATTGTTTTCCCTCCCTACATGTTGATTTCATACACGACGAAGAACATTTTCTTACTATTCGGTTTTCCTTTTGTGCTACTTGCAGATTAATGAGAATCTTTTGAGAAACAAGGAGATATGGGAGGGGATCATTATGAATTATCAAGAAAGGTATACATAGTTACAACTTACGCACGATCTAGGAATTTTGCAAGAAATCATTAATGTTGTTTATGATTTCTAAAACTTGTGACTAAAGCTCAACTTTTATATTAAATGCAAAAAATTCGAATTATTGAGCAATTGAGTTAATATTCTCTAAAGTTAGGTTTTAAGAAGGGTTAAAAATGTGACATTATGTAATTTGTTTTATTTTTCTAATCATCAACAGTTCTGCTGTTACTTTTTTGAAACTGATATAGTTTATGTATCTTGTCTTACTTAAGTAGAAGATGCTGTCGAGGTTTACCACGGTAATGAATACAAGAACCGAAAGTGGCATTTTCCCTCCTACAACCTTACAGTCTCAGTTATATGGTCTCCTTTTCTCGCAAAAGCCGACATTTTTGAAGACATCAATGGGGGTTTCCTCATCAGAAATCCAACTCCATATGGATGTTCTTTGACAAAGAATGGACCGAACAATTTCACACATGGGATTACATCTTATTCTCTTCAGGTAAATGGTTTATCAAAACAACAATTTACTATGAAAACGGGCTGCCACGATTGTGAAGGAGATAAGTACGCCGATCTTGGTATCAACTTTGCTTATCGTAAAATGATAAAAAGCCTTTTTAAATTCATTATGGAATCCAACCATAAAGGTATGATCTTTTACCGAACATCAACCCCAGACCATTTTGAAGACGGATCATGGTCAAGTGGTGGGACTTGTGATAGAACAGTTCCTGCCAATGAAGGCGAGTTTGAGTTGACTGAATTGAACCGAATCCTTCGAGAAGTTGAATTACCCGAGTTTTCAAAAGCGGAAGCTGAAGCTTCTGAAAAAGGGTTGAAGTTGAGACTTATTGACATGATGCCTCTTTCCTTGGTAAGACCCGAGGGGCATCCAAGTCCGTATAGACATTTTTACCCGTTTGCGAAAGATAAGAAGGCTAAAGTTCAAAATAATTGTTTGCATTGGTGTTTGCCTGGGCCAATTGATAATTGGAATGATTTGCTCATGAATTTAGTAGTAAATGGTTGATGCAAATGCAATGGCTTGTGAATAGAAAGTCTGATCACTGGGTCTTTTTTTTCTTCTTTTCTTTTAACACAGTTTTTCTTTTTAGGGATGTGATGTGGTGGAAATGTTGTTTATTTAGTAGAGAATTGTTGAATAGTCATATATATATATATATATATATATATATATATATATATATATATATATATATATATATATATTAGATCTGTTCAATGAGTATTCTTACTGTTTTGTTCGTTTATATTAATTTTTCAATCATTTTCTTGAGTTTGCAATGCTGTATTCAACATAAGAGAGGATGGAAGTATATAAACGTTTAACACGTTATTTTCAAGTTAAAAAACATGGGAAGATTGTTACTTTGGCCACCGCAGCCAAGTATTCAAAAAATCAAATATGAATCTATGTTGTTTTAAGATGCCTAGTGGTAAGACATCATGTTATCTTCGTAAGAGGTCTAGGGGTTGATGCTCGTTAGGTAAATACCTTGGGGTAGTAAGGGAAATGGTCAAAAACGGTCATGGGATAGATCAGTGAGGCCATGCACTTTCGAGTAAAGAAAACTCGCACTCCCCAGATAAGTATTAGAAGGCTAGGTTAGTTGGCCCATACCCGATTGTGGGTTTAGGGTCCATTAGGTTTTAGGGTTAAGATTATGTAGCATGTTCCCTAAGTTATAATCTACTATAAATAGTTATCCTATGTAATCACAATGATAACTCAATCAATAATATTATTATTCGTAGTTTAACATGGTATCAGAGCCTAAACCTTAGAAACAAAAAAAAAAATTTGTCCTCCGGCGATCGGTGTTACGACCGTCCGGAGGGATCACGTTCTTTACACTTTTCCTTGAAAAATAAAGTTATTTTAGTTTACTTCTGTCATAACCGTAGCTCATCCTTTTCTATTGAGTCGTGAAGTTCTAGCCGTTTACCTCACCAAATTAATGTGTCAATTTTTTTTATTTATTCAAACAAACAAACTTCGTATTTTAATTTTATTTATGTCTTTTATTTGGACATAATCAATGGTCTGTCGCAACTAATTCTTTGGTGTTTACCCTCAATTATATTATTCATGCAATTTCAGTCATTGTCATCGGCTACTTTTATTTGTAGCTTAAATAAATTTGTTATCCTCCGATCACTGCCTACACTCCGGTGATTAAGAGGGAACCAGATCTATTAATTTCAATCGCTTATTGTAATCTTTTAAGTTAGTCTTTTCTTTTTATCTCATAAACCCTAGCCTACAAAATCCTATCCGTCAATATTGATTTAGCCATTAATCAACTAATATTGTCTCATCAACATAAATCTTTGTTTTAACACCGGAGATCACTATTGTCTTCGCAAATAGTTGATCAAAATTTGTCGCTCCTACCTAGGCAAAGCAAGCCATTAGGTAAAAAAAACACGTTACAAAAAGGAGGAAGTCGTCAAACAGTATACAACTTTGCCACCAAATACAACTTTATCTTCGTGCCAACAACAAAAAGAAAGAAGCTTACAAAATCAAAAGAAGAAAAGAAAAGCAAAAGAAAAAGAAGCTTCAACATTCATTCCAGTTTGTTTGTTCGGAAGCCTCCCGTTCAAACTGCGAGGGAATATTAGAGGGCTAGGTTAGTTGGCCCATACCCGATTGTGAGTTTAGGGTCCATTAGGTTTTTAGGGTTAAAATTATGTAGCTTGTTCCCTAAGTTATAATCTATTATAAATAGTTATCCTATGTAATACAATGATATTATTATTCGTAGTTTAACAATAAGCTGAAGATGGAAAAACCGACTTGGTTACCGCTTCATAATTCCTAAGACAGAATCATAGTCAGGGGCGAATCTACTTGTATGTAAGGGGGTCCATTCCATTGACCCACCTTAGATTTCAAGCTCAGAGAAGTTTATGTATATATTATAGTTAGACCCACCTAAATATCATAGTTGGACCCACGTTACAACCATGAATGTCTAGAGGTGAAGAAAAGATCCAATGAATTTGAATTTTTTTTTTCAAATTAAGGAACAAGGGAGTTGCAAGAAGATGAAGTTGCATGTGATATCGCCTGATTTATGTATATTTTTAGAGGCGATATCGGTCCTAATTGTGTACTATTTTATTTGATTTCGTGAACTTAAGGTACTTATTCAGCTGAAATTGAATTTAGGTACGAGTTTTAAAAGAATGGTGAAAAGAGCATTAATGGTAGAGATTTTAGAGCGTATTATGAAGATTCAAATGTGATGCTGAGTTCAAGGACTACCCGCCGGATACCATGGCGGGTAGCACTTGCTGAAACGGGTAGCATATGAAGAAAAAGAGACAGAAAATGGGTTACTGATGAATACCCGCCGGGTAATACTTGCCTACATGCCATATGATAAACCGGGTAGCTGAAGGTGAAACCGGGTAGGAAACAAAAGTACCCGCTGGGTACTGACACCTGACGGGGTAATCCATTAAAACACCACTTTTAACCCTAATTAGGGTATGCTTTATTCTCTGAGGAACTTGGGCGATTTTGGGTGACTTTTGGAGAGATCCTAGGCCACCAATCATCATTCTAATCATTGGGGAAGCTAGAGTTAATTATCAAACATTCGGATTACATTGATTCCTTCGGTTAATTCTTGTTCTTATCAACTATGAATTCTTCTTTGGTTATCATTGTTTCTGTGTTTGAATCCATAATCATGGGCTAAACTTTTATTGTTCATCTAGACTAATAACTCTAGATGTTGGACATACTCTTATGATTGATTGTTATTCGTATGATAAATTGATGCTTAATCATTGGACGATTTGTGTTGCGGTTTATTTAATTCAATCAACTAATATTGCGTTTGTTTCAATGAGTGAGAACTCTTGCATTTAACGTTGTGTTCACTTTGATTATTAATCTTGTGCTTTTGATTGGAAACAATAAAAGAATTGAATTGGATTAAACGAATTGAAGTATAAGTGGATCACACTAAGAGAGATCTTGTGTGATTGTTGGTTTTTACGAGAGTAATATCACGCGATTAAGTCATCACTTTAATTGGATTAACTAGTTATAATTGAGAGGTCTAAGATGTCAAGGAGACTTGCATTTTGTAATCTTATTTAAGTATTTGCATTGTGAGAACAAGTAAATCGACTAGTTGAGTCACATATGTTAATTATTGATCTAATTCTTAATCAAAATGGTCAACACTAGAGGTAAAAAGGTCTAGATGAACATACTTCTTTAATTTGAGATTAAACTATCTTTATTTGCTTTCTTTACTTTAGTATTTACTTTTGAAATATAACCATTTGACTGTCTGTCATTAAGAGGTAAAATCTCCCATTTTTACTTGCTTTTAATCTAGTTAATTATAAACTGAAAATAACTTCAAAAATACGTGAACTGTTCCTTTGGACGATAACCTGGAACTTATATTGACTATACTACTACTTGATTAGGTACACTTGACTATTTGTGTAATAGTGAGTACTTAGATACTTATATTATTAAATTTTATAACTCGATTTTTGCACATCAGCAGGAAAGAGAGTGAGATAGAAAGGAATATGCAGAGATTAAAGAGAGAGGAAGTGAATTGGTGAGTAAGGTTTAAAGTACTTGTACAATACAAGTGAGTAATGCATCTATTAAGTAAGTGGATAAAAATGTATGGGTCTCTCCGATGAATACGGAATTTTGCCAATTTTTATTTTTATTTTTTTGTTATCATTTAACATTTATCATTGTTAACTTATCTATATCTATAAATCTATAAAATATGTTTCAAAAAAACAACCTTTTAATAAGTTGAGTGTTTAGAATTTGTCAAGTCATGTTATCCTATTTTTTTTCTACTTCGAATCATATACTTCAAGTATAGCTATTAAGCTTAATATGTATAGTCAAACGTAAAGGTTTCTTAGTATAATATACTCCGTAAACCTTTATCAGCCATTAATCTCACACAAACTTATGTTCATAATACTTTAAATTTAAATTATTAACTCGTAAATTCAAACAATTTAGAAAAGTTACAGTATATTATAAAAACTAAAACATTTTAAATATGACATTTTATTACTATCGTCTTGAAAAGAACTAATATAGTTGTGAGATTAGGATAAAAAAGATGCTAATGTTTAAAAGAAATTTATCACTTATATATATGGTGCTTCAAAGTTGTCAAGACCCGAATCAATTTACCCGAACCCACTCGACCCAATCGGTGTCTTACTTCGATTAGATTGGACCCACCTTGGTTTGGAATCCTAGATTCGCCACAGGACTCATAGAGAGGGTTGGGCTAAAAGATGATGGATTTTGGGTTGAGGATTGGGCCAATGTACCAAAGGTGTTTGTAGCTACTTGCAATATTTTTTTCTTATCATGACTGAGATATCTTTGATGGCATATTGGCTTGATACAGGCTCTCACCATTAAAGTTCTTAAAGTTTGGATGCTATAATGGCTTCTTCACAAGGTGGTACATGTTACAGAGCTTTGTAATTAATTATTTTATAAACCAATTATCATTCTTAGAGTAGAAAGCACAATTGAATAGATGTAAAAGAAACAAAAATCTCCTTTTATAATTCTTTGAAGGAGCAGTTAACCAGAAGACTGGCTGGTCACACCAAAAAGATTCTCTGGGGTTATTATTTCTATTAGTTTATTACTATTACTATTATTAATATTATCATTATTATAATTGTTATTTCTTAAACCATCAACTAATCATTTTTCAGGATTCAAAATATGTATCAGTTCAGGACTGTAAACACAACAGTCAGTGAAAAGGAAAACAGAAGACAATGAAGCAAAATTGGTGGAAATCAGTTTACAACCAAAATCACTTTGTTTTTAAGTTAGGGATTTCAATTATTCTAATTGGGTTGGGATTAAGGTTTCTGTTTTCACAATCTTCAAATGAGATTCCTATCGTTTCTCATACTGACATAAACAGCCCTGTTGTTGATACTGATGATTCTGCTGAATCAGTTAAAGATTTGAACCAGATTCATCATAAAGGTACTACTTTTAGCTTTTTGTTTGTGTGTATGCTGGAACTTGAATAATGTTTATGATTGATCATACAGCGCACTGAAAATATATTTTCATTGTAAAAGTAGAAGACTTAGCTCAACAGTTTGTGAGTTCTAATGTTTTATGTTGCTACTGTATAATATTCAGGAATGATTATACAAATAGCATCCATAAAGATACATTTTTTTGGCTGGGGTTGATATTATTATATCATGATTTGATTCATGTGCAGATTTGATCTGCATTTACTTGTGCTTTTGCAATATAAAATGGATACAAATTTGTGGGTTCTAACTTTTTATGATCTAAATTGAGTAATGTTCGCGATTGATTATACTAAACAAATTTCCTTATCAATCTGGTATAAGATCTGATGTTGATTATTGCTTGTATTATGAACTGAAACTTGATGTATTTTGTGAAGATAATGGTTCAGAAAAGTGTGATATTTTCGATGGTGAATGGGTACCGAATCTGGGTAGTCTTGCTTACACGAATAACACATGTAGATGGATTGAAAGTCATCAAAATTGTATGGGAAATGGGAGGCCTGACACAGGGTATATGTACTGGAAATGGAAGCCTAAAGCTTGTGAATTGCCTCGTTTTGATGTGAAGATATTTCTTGATATGATGAGGGATAAATCGTGGGCTTTTGTTGGTGATTCGATAATTAGGAATCAGTTTCAGTCCTTCCTTTGTCTTCTGTCTCAGGTAAAGTTGCCCACTTTAATCATTTTGTATGGTACAATAGAGACCAAGGATACCAAATCTGGATCCTGGGAAAGGGAAATAAGATTTATGGGCTTGACAAGTAAAAGGAAACATCCAAGTGTTGTAGCTTGAAATAGTGATCTGAGTTAATTGTACGAACACATGTTGTTATATGTTTTTTAAAAGGGTGTTTGGACGTGCGTTTTGAAAGTGATTATGTATATTGAACAATCGGAACTCAGAACCAGGTTAGCGAGTACAGTTTAACGATATGTAGAAAATAGTGTTCGCATGAGCTCATTTGGAAGTTTTAGTAATTATTTTACTTGATGATGTTAGAGTGTTTAACAAATTGTAATTATCAAGGAACCGAATTAACAGATAAAATGACCAACGATGACTTTTTGGTAATTGTGAGTAAAATACAATAAATTTAAGTTGTGTTTTTTTCAGAAATCGGAACAAAAAAGAAATTATAAACTCAAATTGCAATAATCCGACAATCAGTTTTAAAATGCAAATCCGAACACCTCTAACCGTGTTTCTTAGGAAGTCTTGTATGTAATGATGGCATATAACACTCAATTGTAGCGCTTTTGTCATTGATGTATCTTATCTCGATCAGGTAGAAGATGTTGTCGTGCTTTACCATGATAAGGAATACCACGACCAAAAGTGGCGTTTTCCCTCCTACAACCTTACAGTCTCTGTTATATGGTCTCCTTTTATTGCAAAAGCTGACATCTTTGAAGACAAGAACGGTGTTTCCACCGCAGATATCCAACTCCACGTGGACATTCTCGACGAAAAATGGGCCAAACAATTTAACAAGTGGGATTACATCTTATTCTCTTGTGGTAAATGGTTTACGAAACCAACAATGTACTATGAAAATAGTTCCATTTTCGGCTGCCATGCTTGTGAAGGAAAACAATACACTGATCATGGTATCGACCTTGCTTACCGAAAAACGTTAAAAAGTCTTTTTAAATTCATTATTGAATCCAACCATAAAGCTATGATCTTTTATAGAACTTCTACCCCAGACCATTTCGAAAATGGGTCATGGTCGAGCGGTGGGACTTGTGATAGAATGGTTCCTGCTAATGAAGGTGAGTTTGAGTTGACTGATATGGACCGAATCCTTCGAGAGGTTGAATTACAAGAGTTTTCAAAAGCGGAAGCTGAAGCTTCTGAAAATGGGTTGAAACTTCAACTTCTTGACGTGACGCCTCTTTCGTTGGTGAGACCAGACGGGCATCCAGGCCCGTATAGACATTTTTACCCGTTTGCGAAAGATGAGAAGGCAAAAGTTCAGTATGACTGTTTACATTGGTGTTTGCCCGGGCCAATTGATTATTGGAATGATTTGTTGATGAATTTAGTAGTAAATGGTTGATGCAATGCCTTTTGAATAGCCTTTTTTTCTCAATCCTTACATTGAGCTATTGAAGTGTATTTTTAATGTATCAATATAATTATTTGTTAGTTACAAACTTATAATGTTCATATAATTATTATTTAATTATATGGTTGATGTATTAGGGATTGTGTAATGTATAAGAAGCAATGTATTTGATAATTTTCGTTCAAAACGTTTCTTTTGTTACGAAAAATGTAACTTTTTTGCGCACTTTAGCAAAAAGTAACCTAGAAAAAATTACAAATAATTAAACAGAAAAGAAAAAGAAAAAAAAGAAGAAGAAGAAGAAGAAGAAGTTCAATTTACAAGCATTTTGTAAACATGAGCATTTTTAATATTTTCAAAGCAAATCTGAACTTACTCTTAACAGTAAAAAGTTTCAAACTTGATGTAAGAAATTTGAAAATATAACCGTTAGAGAGGCTCCACAACCCTTCTCACATTCTTTCTGTATAAAACCCACAAATCACTAATTCACAACCATACTATTTCAACCTGCAAAAGATCCCCTTTTCACATCACAAACCCTAACCCACAAATGGCTGACGTTGTAACCGCAGATCCCGTCATCATTCCATCCAAGAAAAGAACCAAAAAGCCACTAACCCCTAAAAATGATTCCAACATTATCGCCGGAACAATCTCTGCTGGAAAAGAGAACTCCGAAAGCCTTTCACAACCCAAATCTTCAAAGATCAAGAAATCGACCAAATCGAAAAAGAACCCACAACCCGAACCCGAACCTGCTGCGTCTTCTTTTGAAAAAGAGTTACAGGAAATGCAAGAGAAGCTTGAAAGGATGACACTTGAGAAACAACAAGCGGAAGAGATGTTGAAGATGAAAGAACAAGAACTCGAGTCACATAACAAAGAACAAGAAAAGGTTAAAATGGAGCTTAAAAAGTTGCAGAAATTGAAAGAATTCAAACCCACTATGGTACATTACTAACCCCTTTTGATTTAATCTTTATAGTCTTATAAATTTGATGCTTTTAAAAGGATTATATTTTATATCAGATTCTTGATTTTGAGAAATTTTATTAAATCTATGAAATTAGGGTTTGTATCTTTAATTGGAATTTTTAGTCTGATTCAAACTAGGGTTTTGACTGTTTTTTGTACCTCTATAACAATCTTTGTGCTTTAATTATTCGTTATAGGTTCTGAGAATCTTGATTATTATAAATGAGAGTTCTTCATTTTAGGACTAGGGTTTGTATCTTGAATTGGGAATTGTTATGAAACTTCAAAAAAGAGTTTTGATCATCAGTCTAATTCTCGGTTATCGGTTTTTATCCATGATTAAGGAATTTGGTTCTAGGGTTTGTATCTTGTTGGGTAACTTGAAACTGGGCTTATAATTATTTGTCTTATATTTATTTCAGACACTGCCTATTTTGCCATCTTTGAAAGACAAAGATCAAGATAAGAAGAAAAAGAAGAGTTGCCCAGAAACTAAAAAGCCAGCAACTCCATACATCATGTGGTGCAAGGACAATTGGACTGAGGCATGCACCCAATTTATATTTGTATTATTTTATTTTATTTTATTTTA
Source organism: Gnaphalium uliginosum (assembly GCA_963930675.1). Taxonomy (NCBI): domain Eukaryota; kingdom Viridiplantae; phylum Streptophyta; class Magnoliopsida; order Asterales; family Asteraceae; genus Gnaphalium; species Gnaphalium uliginosum. The sequence continues at coordinate 43,329,851 of OZ005685.1, read as the reverse complement.
TTTTATGGGGTAAGGGATTATTTAATAACATTATGATTTTCATGTATTTTGCAGGTGAAGAAAGAAAATCCGGAAGCAGAGTTCACTGACGTAGCAAACATATTGGGTGCTAAATGGAAGACGTTAACGCCCGAAGAGAAGAAGCCTTATGAGGAGAAATATCAAATTGAGAAGGCGGTTTACTCGAAAATTGTGGGTAATGAGAAGAGAGAAAATGAAGCTATGAAGCTTTTGGAAGAAGAACAGAAGCAGAAAACAGCTATGGAGTTGCTTGAACAATATATGCAGTTCATACAAGAAGCAGAGAAAGAAGGAGATAACAAAAAGAACAAGTAACTATCATATTTACGTTGAAGAGTGATCCAAATTGCTTTTAAACAATCCTTTTGATGATATTAAGGATTTCTTTTGTATACAGGAAGGAGAAAGATCCATTGAAGCCGAAGCGTCCAGAGTCTGCGTATTTCTTGTTTATTAAAGATAGGCGTGCTGCGCTAATTGCTGAAAACAAGAGCGTTGTGGAGGTAATTTGATTTTAAAGATCAGATTCGTCAAATTTGGTGTCTTTTTATCTCATTGTGAAGAAATAATGAATTTGGTTGATGTTTTGGTGGTGGCAGATTGCTAAGATCACTGGAGAAGAATGGAAAAATATGACAGAGAAGCAAAAGGCAAAATACGAAAAAGTGGCAAAGAAGAAGCACGAAGAATATATGCAAGAAATGGAGGCTTACAAGCAGAATAAAGAAGAGGAAGCTGAAATTGCCAAGAAGGAAGAAGATGAGCTTTTGAAAGTTTTAAAGCAGGAAGCTTTACAGTTGCTTAGAAAGAAAGAGAAAGCTGAAACTATCATTAAGGTTTGTGTCCCTAGTATTTTACTGTTTTTATTGCTCTAATTTTATCTATCATTAAGATTCAATAAAAGTTTCTTGTTGTTTATATAGAAAACAAAGGAGACGAAGAATAATAAGAAGGAAGAGAAGAAGAACAAGACGATTAAAGATCCTAACATGCCTAAGCGCCCACCATCTTCTTTCCTCCTTTTCAGGTAAGCTTCTTTGATAACAAAAAGAACAAGTAGTTATCAAGTTCTTTGTTTCATTACAAGATCTAAAGCATGAAATTTACCCAAAATCTTAAGGTCATTGCTACACATTTCAAGATTTGAAGCCAAAATTAAGTTCATCGTTGCACTTTTTGAAATTTTAAGCAAAACTATAAAGAACATAATTCACTTATTGCCCGTTTCAATATTGAAGCTAATACTTGGTTCTTTTATATCAATTTTGGATTCGATAATCATATTATTTTATGCATTATGCAGCAAACAAACACGGAAGCATTTGTCGGAAGAAAAGCCAGGAATCACCAATGTCCAAGTCACTGCGCTAATTTCAGTGAAGTGGAAGGAATTGAGTGAAGAAGAAAAGCAGAAATGGAATGGTGAGGCTGCAGAAGCCATGGAAGCTTACAAGAAGGAGCTGGAAGAGTACAACAAGAATGCTACAGAGATCCCTAACGATGATAATTAATGCAATGATGTTCAACTAGTTCTGTTGAACACCATGAATGGCAATCGATGTCATCATTTCACCTCTGCATTATTTGCTTTAATAAAGTAGTTGGTACTTGTCTCAATCTCCTATCGATTTATAAATACAATTCATGTATTTGAGTGTCATTGTTCTTTTGTCATGGAATAGAAAGTCTGAAGACAGTGAAAATGAATTTAAATTGAACAATAAATAACCAAGTCCTTTAAACACGAATGAATAACAAATTGAAACAAAGCAAGGCCAAGCACTCGTATTTCATCAATTTTGTCATCGAACTTATTGTGAGTGCCTCAACTCAACATGAAAACTGGTATCAAGTATAATTACATAACATGAACTTATCAAAAAGTTCATTCAAGAAGGTAAACAAATATTTTTGTCCAAATTCGTAACTTGATCTCAAATATTGCTTATAGATGTTACGAACCACATGCATGCCACATGTCTCAAGAAACAAAATTTCTTATGCTTTTAGATCATGATCTATTTAGTTGAAACAGGTTAAATTTACCAGAAATCAAGCTGCTCATAAAATAGTTTATGCTAACAAACAATGGTCATATTTTGACTTCACAACTTCCTTCTTTGTTAAATAAATAAGTCTCAACTTCAACTTGACTAGTTTAACTAAAAATAGATCCAATTGATATGTTTGTAAGAGCTCATAATACCTCACCAGGTTCCAGCAATCATGTTTGTAAAAGAGCTCATACTACATTGAATAAACCACAACCCTTTGAAGATTATCATATAAAATTTAAAACCAATTCTTGATCTACGCAGGATCAAAAGGGGGAGCACTTGCAAGCACATACAGGAATCGAAGATTGCTCTAGCTATGAAGATATATACATATACATATACTAGTATACTACATTGAATAAACCACAACTTGTGGGAGTGAAGTTTGATTGATTATTGTTATGTATGAACTCCTATTTTTCTTAGTGTGCTATTGTCTAATATAATAAATTAATGATATTAACTCAAGGAGTTTGTAAGAACAATACTAAATGCCATAGCTACCAATCGCGGACATATATCACCTCTCATAAAATTCAAGCGTCAAAAGCAAAACAAAAAGTTACAAGCACATGAGTTATATTTTCACTAGAAAACTATGGTCATTATGATAATATAATATAAGCCATAATATACACAAATACTCATGCTAACTTATCTAGGCCCATTGATCAACTTTTCCCCCGTGATCTGCGAAACAAACATTGCAACAGCTTCAACAGCGCGTCCTTCGGCTTCTTCATGAGTCATTCCAGTTAGCTCAAGATTCTTCTTAGCTATTTGGAATGACTGGTCACCATATTCAATTACATGCAAAGCATTTAAGACTTTCAACTTTTTCCTAACCACTTCCAACGATTCCAGGGGGCAGAAACCATCATTACCACCCTATATAAGACAAAAAGAAGAAGAAGCAAACTTAGAGCTATGTGCACCAGCATAATAATAGTTTGTTTCTATATAAACTTCAAGAAAATGGCAGGCAGCTTAATATTTTGATAACGAATTAACGGTTTTCCAGCACTGTAACCATAAATGAAACAAAGATAAAACCTGACACATGCTAGTGAGCAGATATCAGTTATTGTAATTCTAGAAAAGAACTCCATAGAGTTTCATTGTTTTACCTGTACAAACATGATAGGAATCGAAAGTTGCAAGAGGGGCTCATCTCGAATAACTCCATTTGTGGCCTGAAACGTTACTTAGAGTGTCAAGTACCATTTACATGTGCTCTGAAACATGATATTTCTAGCACTTCTTATCATACAAACCCGGAAACCAGACAACTGATTCAGTAAATACAATTATGTTGACAAATAAGCTGGTTTGAATATTGGCATGACATGCAATTTCTATAACCTTCAATCGTTTTCATTTGTATTCTATATAAAAACACATGTACCAAAGCATACTGTATTACACATTAACTCATTTGCTAGCAAACTTGGAATTTTGCTCCTTTCAAGATTTCATGTTTATTTCTATTTTTCAGGAAACCCAGTAACAGAAAATTGTTTACTGGCTTAAACAATTAAATAATTTATGCTTCGTAATCAACGGATAGTAAGGCCAACAATACCAAGTAAGCCAACTACTCGGAATCCATGAAAGGCTAACATTCAAGAAAAAAAATCTGAACAAACAAATGTAGGGTAAATTTAGTAGCAAACCTTCAGGGGGTATCCCAGGCAAACTACAGCTGCAGCCCCAACATCCTTCTCGGCAGCTACCATACAGCTGATTCTGCACGGAAATTAAATAACATCTTCTTTATCCGTAGTAACAGTTTTCAAATCAATCCATCAAAATTTGCAGCTAGTTATCTAGTGATAGATTTACAGAAGACAACACTGTGTGAACACCTAACCATTACCTTGAACCCATGGATTTTCCGACCAAGATCTAAGGATGTTTAGGGTACTTAGCAGCAACCGCTTTCACAAGATCAGAATGAAACCCAACCAGCTTTTCAGGCTTCGGTGGAGCCTTTCTTCTACCATTAATATCTGCCAGAAACCAGTGCATGAAATTATTACACATATCTAAAAGGTTAAGAACATAACTTCACACAGCAAAAGGCCATCAGAGTTCCAGAGAATTTTAACTGAGTTTTAAAGTTAAGAAAACTCATATGGGTAGTCAAAAGCTACAACTTCAACAGCATTTAAAGCATTGGCCAACAAGTTCCTCCATCTGCATAAAACTCAAGCCTGAGATGCAATAGAAATCTTTTGGTAAGCAAAATTGTCAATCTGATCATACATGTATTCGCCCATTGGCCTTTGGAACACTATAATAAAATTATCATATCAAATTACAACACTAAATTCATATATTTCACATTCTTTTCTACTGGTACCGTACTCTGCAATATTATGAGTTATAATCAATCAAGTCATGTCACTAATGTTTCAAGAATTGACCACTACTTGATGTGCATTTATATAGATTAACAAAGTCTACAAATTTAACAGTAGCATGCTAGCATGTTCTAATTTGAATTCATATAGCAAAATTAGCAGAATGCACTTATTCACATAAATTAAGGGGAAATACATATACATATACAATTATAGCAAAATATAATAAAAACCTAATCATCCACTCGGAAGTTGAAGGAGCACCAGCTCCATGAGCAAAAACAACCACCGGCGACTCACGATTATTCAACTTCACCGACGAGCTTTCACCTCTTTTGATCGCCGGAGCATAAAGTTGTATTGCTAGTTCATGTTCGTTTTCCGCCGTTCGCGGCCGCTTCGACGTCAGAATTTAATTTATCAACCGATTCTTAAGAAAATAATAAAATTAGGGCGAATTCTAAGCCCTAATTTCATGTAAGCTGATTTTTTCGCGTCAAATGACATCGGCTGGCGCAGCCGTTGAATACATTTCCTAATTGGGTTTTAAAGCGTATAATTACAGGAGAAGTTCAAAAAGAAACATTCTTAATAGTGGGAACAAGAAAGAATATTTTTTTTTTTAATTTTAAGATTAACTAACGTTTTTACTAAAAAGTTATATGAAATTTATTAGAATTTTATGCTCTTTAATATAAGATAAAAGAAATTTAAAACATATGATACACATAATAAAAAATTTAATGTGTATCACAGTATCACACATAAAAGTCATGTGATACACAACTTTAATTTTTGTATCATATATTTTTTATCTTTTTTAAATTGATCCAATATTAAAGAGAATAAAATTTTAATAATTTTGACATTATTTATTTGGCAAAAAGTCTACGTATATTAAAATTAAAAATGAAAAATGGCGTTTATATGGTTCTTACAATAAGAAATGATTCTACAGTAATCCTCCCCATTAATAATAATAACTTGGGCTTTACTGTGACATATAATTAAACCCAATCTATATCTATATCTATCTATATTTCTATATATATATATATATATATATATATATATATATAATAAAAACTCTTAAACAATTCTCCTTTAATTTTAAGGTAATTCTTCTTTAATCAACTCTTAGATTAAAATATGATATACTTAATTGTGTAGTAAAATACTAATATGCCCTTAATTAATTTTAACTTACCATCCTCGAATCTCTTTTATAGAATTAATTCATGTTTTGACTTAAAGTTTGTCTTCCATATATAAATATAGATTTAATTAATTTTATATTGATGAAAAACAATAACACATAATTGAATGGGCGGTGGAAAACAGGTCTTGAAACAACATATCTATATTAACAATAAACCATCCCTTTTGTTCTTTCTATTGAAACCACGATTTGTATGGTCAGTTTTCTCGCCTCTGCTATTCAGAAAATGTGTCGTACGGCCAAGAATGCAAATAAATGACGGTCTCGTTGCTCCCTACCGTAACGTCATCGAGATAACACTCTAATGATCTCCGGTTTGTTTTGTTGTCTTTCAATTAAATTGTATTTTAAAATTTAAATCAATTGATTATCACTTCAATTGGTTACATTACCTTCTAATTGACAAGTTAATGGATGTATAAGATTATATTTAAATCAATTTATTATCATTTTTAAGTTGCATATATAATTGGTAACTGAATATCAATAATTAAGGAAGGGATTCAAAAACCAATTTTAATTAAATGGATGTATGTATCGTTATTTAAATCAACTTATTATCATTTTCAAGTTGCATGTATAATTGGTAAATGAATACCAATAATTAAGGAATGGATTCAAAAATCAATTTCAATTAAATGGGTATATGTATCATGGAAGAAATCTTATTTTTTATTAAATAATAAATACCTATTTTTTGAATGGGTCTACCTACCCACTTTTGATTCAACGATTTGAACCAATTTAGTATAAATACATATCATAGCCTCATATGATCTAGCACCTACTTGCAAAATCATAAGCTAACTTCATACATTATACTTTTGCTTGTCTTTCAATCTTAACAATGGTGAATCAACAATTGTACACCCCTCTTAATGAGCTTACGGTCGACAGACAAGACTGGATTATTTGTTTAAAGGTACACCACGTTTGGACACAATCGTTTAAGAATAGCCCCAACCAAATCGCAAGCAAAGAAATGATATTGATTGACCAGCATGTATGCTATTTATCTATGACTGTCAATCTTTTAAATACTTTAGATATCACTTGTATGACTTGGTTGTGTTTTAAGGTATGAAGATTTTTTGTACATGTTTCTTTAATCTTTAATGTATGAATATCCTTGCTGTAGAATCTTTATTTAAGATTTAATATATGATATATCCTTGTTGTACTAATTGTCCTTACTGATCAGATCCATCGTTAATGCTTATTTAATTTTTAACTTATTAGTACTGAAAAATGTATATTAATATGGACTTATGATTAAAATCACAGAGTTAGTGATATTGTTATGGACTTGCGATTGAATCATGGTGTACAGAAGGTAATGACAGTATGTAAAAAAGTTTAACTTTTCAATGATTCTCGTACCATAAAATTTCAGATTTTTATTATATACATGTTGATGAATTACTGTTGATTGTTATTTTTATGAACCTATATGTTTGAATCATGGTGAATGGACTAATGATTAAATATTACATATTATATAATATTAACATAGATTTTTAGTTGATATATATCAAAAATCATCCATGATGACAGTTGGGATCTGTATTTTTCTGTGTATTAAGTAGCATATACTATGTTAGATGTATATTTTCTTTGTCCACCGTTTAATGAATACAAACTGCTACAAAAAAATCGAATTCATGCCACTGTGAAGAAGAACCTACTTCACGACTTCAGTGAATCTGTGCAAGTAGGGAATACATTTGAGGTTAGTCATATTTTTGGCATTTTACATGAGGTACCCAAGAAAAACTATTAACTGCCTTCGCACAATCAAGGAGGTACCAAAAGCTTACCCGCGTCACCATCACATCTAATGATTACACATTTACATCTTGCTGGAATTGAATGTTGTTTAATCATATTTTTGGCAAACTACACATTGTGTTGTTGTTGCCACACTTTTAAGTGTTGCTACAGAGAATGGGTGGTTTTATTATATCTGCAAGGACTGTGCGAAGCCTGCAACTATGAATCTTGATGCTGGTCCTGATGGATACCAATTAAAATGCAAATGATGAAATAATTAACATGATCATCTCCATTTGCAGTATGTTAGCCACGAGTTTGTGCGTCACTACCTTCTTGGCGGTCAGGAGAACATGACAAAACTAAGAATTGAGGATATGGAATGGACTGTCAACATGTCCTTCGCAACTGACTGAGACACGAGAGCTCTAACTGGTGCAACTTTCACTGGATGGATGTGGGATTTTTGCTGCACCTATCATGATTTAGTTGGTGGTGAATGCGTTATCCTTGAAAGTTACGCTCCTGGTTGCATCGATTTTTAAATTGTAACTCCATAAAACACGGCGCTATAGTTGTAAAAGCAACAAAAAAAACCTTATGTTTTTAAGCATTTTAACTATGTTACTGACTTCATGGTTGGTTTTCGTTTATTTGTAATGCATTTTTTCGCACATTATGATTTTGCTGTCAATGTGCGGCTACTGTGTTTAGTTTCATATTTTCCTTAATAACTCATAACATCAATTAAACAGTGCATAACTATTTTTAAATCGCGCTAACTACAGTAAAACATTGAAGAGTCCTGCAAATTTTGCGAGTTCTAAACTAGTTAACTATTAATTTAAAAAAAAAACAGCAAATAAAGTAACTATATTCCCTCATTGAGAAGGTAACATGTGTATGTTATTTTGAAACCTTTAATTTATAAGTTAAAATAAATATTAAATTCTATTACAATAATATGTTAATATTTCAAAAGGACCTACGGAGTATAATTTTTCTTAAACAATATAATTTGAAAGGGCGATGGTTCATATAACATTAAAAATTATCCGTATACTACTAGTTATGTTATACGGTGTTGCACTGTGCAGGACTATAAAAAATAGTTAGATCACTAGCCAATTTAGATTAAACTTAAAATGTGATGATACCTCACATATAGTCTAGCACTCTACTATAAAAAGTCTTTGGTCAAAGAAGTCAAAGTCAAACCACAGTTCATCTTTCGCTTCATAAGCCATCTTCCCATCTCCAAGCACTCCTTTGCTTATGTGAACTTTTGATGCAAATATGTGTTACTATTGAATTCATAGGTTTATATATGACTAGATGCACGATTGTTTAAAAAGTATAATTATATGTTTATTTGTAAGTAGCCTAATGAACAAGTGTTGTTTAATTAAAAGATACAATTATCATTGAAACTAAAAATAAGTAATTGGAGTAACATAAAACCCAACTCTTTTTATGTTGAAAAAAAAATCGTTATCTATCAAATGTAATGCAGAAATTTAAGAAACTATTATAATAAGTTCACTTGTTATTAATGGTATTTGTTTATATATTTTGTAAGATCAAGTGAATAATGATGTAATCATGGCTAAAGAAGAACATATTGTTGACGTAATTTTAAACTAATTTTATAGATAATAAAATAACAAAGCTAATATAATAAATTGATCATTATATTTTGTAAGAATTACTATAGGGAGACAGAATAAAACACAATGAATTGTATGCATGAGAAATCTTATTTGATGGATATTTGTTATTTGGAATCGATAATGAATATGAGTAAAAAATTTTGAATTAGGACTTCTAACAGAATGAAAGGTAATTATTTGTTATGAATTTGAAATCTTAAAAGCTTTTGATTTGAGAGTTTAAAAAATTATTAAACCTTTTAAAGAAAAGCTAACATGATGATGTGTCATAGCTGTGAGACTTTAAAAATAGTTAATGTGATGATGTGATATAGCTAAAAAAAAGGAAAAAACCTTAGTTTTATAAATATAGATAGATGTGTGTGTTATCAATGACTAAATAGTCTAGCGTTAAAGGCAGCCCATGACTTCCTTCAGGTAATGGGTTCGAAACCTGCCATGAGTATGATTTATCATAAAACTACCTACCACCAACGAAGCGCATGACCCACAACGTTAATGCTTAATCCGCGCGAGTTCCGGCTCGAACGTTGTGATATATGTGATGGAGGTGATTTGTCAGGCGATGTTGAACTTTGTGAGGGAACGGTCATGCTTCATTGAAATATCATCGTAATACGTAAGAAAGTATAATTTCTAATGTTCATTGAAATATCATCGTACAACTGCGATCCCTACCCGGTTGCCCTCAAGTAAATACCTTAAAGATCATGTGTGGTCCAACATGTTACGATACACAAAATGCAAACAACATGAATCATTTCTCCTTTTTATTAACCAAAAGGACAACCAAAAAAAGCTGCCTCACTTATTTGTCCAATTAGGTTCTTTCAAATTGTTTTAAATAATTTAATGGTTCTCATAAATGAGTCAATCTCTTAGAGTAGAAACAAAGTAAATAAAGTAATGCAACAGTTGTAACTCATCATCAAACTTAAATAACCAAAACAGTATAAGAAGCCCAAAATAAACACATGACACAACTACACAATGAGCACCATAAGCTCAAACATGTTAACCAGATATGTAAGCAAACCAATTGGACCGCGATCAATCACCTTAGCATAATTAAGTCCATTCAATGAAGAACAAGGAGACCTCGTTTCTTAAGCACTTCGCAAACCGAAAGCTCATACAATAATATTAGATGCTATACAAATGAAGCTAGGTTTAATTATATATAGACTAGAAGTCTCTAGGTAATTAGTAATTAGCTAGATCATTAAAAAGATGCTTCAACTTAACCACCATAAAGATTAATATTTCAAGAAACCTCTTGGTTCTTCTCCACCACTCTTACTTCTTTTGCAGATCTAAGCACATTGGCCTGAAAAAAACACCACAAATTTAAATCAAACCTAAACATCGTGATATGATCCTTAACAAGTCAAAAAATGAAAGAGAAAGTGGGTAATTAGTTGACCTGATCATCGGTGATTTCAACTGCAAATGCATCAACAATGAACAAAGATAAAGTCTTGTTGTAAGTTCCAGGCTCAAGTTTTTTAACCAACAAGTCATTATGCTTCTTGCTTAAGTACATTTCCAACTCTCTTACACCTCTCTTTGTTCTGCACATACAAGATTAAAAGAAGAAAAATGATACAATAAAACAAGCATACAAAGTTATTATTTAAACACAAAATGCAGATTGAGGTGCTGTGGAGGTGAAGTTAGAAAACTGACCTATCAGATTGAAGGTGCTCATATTCAGGATCATACTTCATGAACACAAAGTGCAGATGTTTTTCTTTGTCACTCATTATGGTTAATTGAGTAGTAGCCTTGTAGGCAGCTTTGAGTGAAAAAGATCCATTGGTTATTGCCCTTTTTATAGTACACCACCAAATCACTTTGACTCTATCAAACTTTGGTGGATCTAAAAATTCTAAAAAAAAAAATATTTAAATACAGATAAGTTTCTTTTATTATTAAATTTTAAATTTTAATTTAACTTAATGTGTGTTGTTTAAATAATAGAATGTAGGGGTAAACTGGTAAAGAGACGGAAAATAACGACCATTACTTTTTAAAAAGCCATGAAAGAAGTCAAGAACCATCTGCCTTTTGTCATAGACATTAATTCAAGTCGAATATCAGCACATATTTCATGAGTATTATGGTAAGTTAGAAAGATAAAATCATTGTTACAATTGACTCCATGCATATTACATGCTCTTAAGTTGAAAACAAATTAAATACTAGTAAAGGGCATTTATCGTAGTTGTACGAGAGTAAATCATTGAACATTATCAATGTGGTCAAGTGGTAAAGTGGTCTGATGTCCTCATCATATGAAATTTCAACTTCGAGCCTTAATAACTACACATCTTAGAGTGACTAGAGAAAGGGTTGAAAACGGTCACGGGATTGAAATACCCCGATTACGTCACGTATATCTGAGTTAAATATTCGTCTTCTCTTGATAACCTTAATATGAAAAATCTCATCCATTTACCCATATTAAAGTAAGTCATTAATCAAGAGATCATAATACTTCATATTCGTGTTGTACATATATATATATCCGAGTTAGGTTGATGTAGCTAGGTTTTGTAGTTCTAAAAAAATGTATTGTAAAAGTTAGACAATTAAAAATGTAGTACTTTTGTCTCAACATACATGTACACTTTTCCATTTTAGTTTGTCTCAAGTAAGTGTCGATTTTCAAAACTAATGTAATAACTTTACTAATTTACTCATAATTTATTTTTTCACAAAACTGATTAATTGAAGACCGTGCAAAATGTAAGGGTAAAATTGTCATTTATCTCTTACACATATACTAATTATATTTTTTTTGATAGATAAAATCAAATGATATCTGTGTTTTGCTCACTCAAATTGTATATGTTATTGATGAGCCAAAAAGGGGCTTTAAATACACGGAGAAGCTAACAAAAACGAGAAAAAAGGAAAGACTAAACAAACTTGAAAACATGGCTAAGGACTAGGTAAAACTGATCACGTGCCCACTTGACCAGGTTACTTTATTCAAAACTCAAACGGCTCCAAATCTCCAACAAACCTTCCCCCAAACTAGACATCATCAGTAATGTCTAGTTTGTCTTCAATAGAACAGACCCCAAGCTTTTCTCGCAGCTTCAGGAAAACTTCTCGATGCATTGGCTTAGTGAAAATGTCTGCAATTTGTTCTTTCGTCCTAACGTGTTGTAGCTCTATGATTCCTTTTCCCACCAAATCACGAAGAAAGTGATACTTTACCCCAATATGCTTACATCTGCCATGGAAGACAGGATTCTTTGACAACTTTATGGCTGAAGTATTATCACATTTGATCACTGTCTTCTTTGATTGCTTCAATCCCAGCTCCTTAAGAATCACACGAAACCACAGGACTTGACCAGCACAAGCCGCTGCTGCAACATACTCTGCCTCAGTTGAAGAAAGAGCTACTATGCTTTGTTTCTTAGACGACCAAGTAACAGCAGCTCCATCCCAGGTTACCAGATGTCCTGAAGTGCTTTTGCGATCATTGTAATCACCCGCAAAATCACTATCAGTGAAAACCTCAACTTCACCACTTCCTCCTCTTTTGTACCAAATTCCGTACTTCAAAGTTCCTTGAATATACCGAAGAACTCTCTTTGCAGCTGCAAAGTGTGCATCTGTTGGATTAGACATGAAACGACTAATGTAACTCACCACAAACTGAATGTCAGGTCTCGTGGTGGTGATATACATCAGGCTTCCCACCAAACTTTTGAACAACGTCTCATCCACCGGTTCTCCATCTTCCATCTTTAATCTGGAACCAGGAACAATTGGGTTCACAACAGCATTGCAATCCAACATATTGAATCGAGTCAGCATGTCAATAGCGTATTTTTGTTGTGACACGTGAATGCCCTTTGCTGTCTGCGATACTTCTATCCCAAGAAAATACTTCATCTTTCCTAAATCCGTCATCTCAAATTCACCTTTCATTGATTTATTAAAATCATTCAGCATACCTTCGTCGTTTCCTGTGTATAGAAGATCATCGACATATACATTCACCATTAGCAGCTTTGAACCAGAAGCCCTTTTGATGAATAGAGTATGCTCAGCCCTGCTTCTTGAGAAACCTTCTTTCATAAAATAGGCTTCAATTCTACTGAACCAAGCCCTGGGCGCTTGTTTAAGCCCGTATAGGGCTTTATGAAGCTTGTACACCTTATGTTCGTTGTTTCTCATCACGTAGCCCTGTGGTTGCTGTACATAGACTTCTTCTTCTAATTTCCCATGGAGAAAAGCGGACTTAACATCCATTTGATAGATGTTCCATCCCTGTTGAGCTGCCAGAGCGATCATCAATCTGATTGTATCCATCCTGGCAACTGGTGCGTAGACTTCCACATAATCGACTCCATACTCTTGGCCATAGCCTCGTGCGACAAGTCTCGCCTTGTATTTCTCGATCTCCCCGTTTTCATTGATTTTGGTTTTGTAAACCCATTTGACCCCTATGCACTTTGCTCCTTTAGGTAAATCTACCAATTGCCAGGTCTGATTCTTTTCTATCGCTTGTATTTCGAGATCCATCGCTTTTCTCCACTTCTCATCTTTTGCTGCTTCATCATAAAAAATCGGATCTTGTGGAGCATAGTCGACGAGGTTCAATTCGTCGTCGTCGGAGTCCATCAAATCGTCTACATCTCCTTCGAAGTAGTCCATCAGGTAGGCTGGTGGTCTTCTATTTCTTTGGGGCCTTCCTTCTTCGAAAAATGGGCTTGGACTACTTGAAGAGAAGTTTGGACTGTCATGGATTGGGCCTTCAGCAACTGAGTCATCATTTGCTTCTTGGGCTTCTTCATCTTGATTGATCTCATCTACGAACTCATAATCATCATCAAGAAATTCATAATCACCCCACATTAATTCTTGCTCTGTTTCACCATTTTTCTTTTCCTGGTTCCAAACCCAGGTCTTTTGTTCTTCAAAAACTACATTTTTGCTCACGATAACCTTCAGAGTCTGTGGATCAATTAGTCGATAAGCTTTAGATTCCTCACTAACACCTACCAGGACGCCGACAATACTTTTATCATCCAGTTTCGTTCGTTTCTCTTTAGGCACATGGATGTGAGCAATGCATCCCCAAACTCTTAAATGGTGAACTGTTGGTTTAATTCCGCTCCAGGCCTCTTGAGGAGTGATATCTTTCAGAGATTTTGTTGGGCATCTATTCAAAACGTAGAAACTCCACACCGTCGCTTCTCCCCAAAACTTCTTTGGCATTTTCTTCGCAGAGATCATTGATACCACCATGTTTATGACGGTCCGGTTTTTGCGCTCAGCAACTCCGTTCTGATGAGGAGAGAAACTGGTCGTGAGTTGCTTCTTAATTCCATGATCCGAACAGAAAACTTTGAAATCGTTTGACAGATACTCCCCTCCACGATCTGTGCGGAGGGCCTTTATCTTCTTCCCTGTTTCTCTTTCAACTTTCGCCTTAAAAGTCTTGAAGCTATCAAAAGCTTGAGACTTCTCCATCAGCAGGTATACCCACCCTTTTCGACTATAATCATCAATAAAGCTCAGAAAGTATTTGTTACCGGAATGTGATGCTGGCGTTATCGGTCCACAGATATCAGAATGGATTAGCTCCAAGATTTCTTTTGCTCGCCAGTTACTGATCTTTGGAATATTTTGTTTGGTTTGTTTACCTACCATACAATCTCTGCATACAGACTTGCTAACAGAGAAAGATGGTAAGTCACGCACCATACTCTTCTTTTGAAGTATCTCCATGCCCGTGTTACTGAGGTGACCCATACGTTCATGCCATAGCTTTGCATGATCTTCATCACTTGTGTACATACATCCTTCCATTCCTTGATCAGTAGCACATTCCTCTTCTTCACATATCAGAAACATTCTATTTGTACTCATTTGACTTTGAAAAATCAAACCTTTAACTGGATGAAACACCTTGCACACATCCATCTGGAAGAGAAAGGAGAGCCCTTTTTGCTGGAGTTGACCGATGCTCAGCAGATTGTTCTTGAGTTCTGGTACGTGTTATACATCGTTGATGATTTTCACCTGTAGATCTTTCACTCGTAATTCCTCCAGTTTCTTCTTCTCCGCTTCGTTTTGAGCGACTCCAACGGCTGGTTCTCTGATTCCTGGATCTACCAGGTGCCACATTTGTTTTGCTCGCAGCAAGTTTTCCATCATCTCACTCCAGTGCTCGTAGTGACCATCAAAGACAGGAACCTTGATCATCTTGTCGTCGTTCATCTTGTCACTCTGTTTTGAAGGAAATTTCGCTCTGATACCAATTTGATAGATAAAATCAAATGATATCTGTGTTTTGCTCACTCAAATTGTATATGTTATTGATGAGCCAAAAAGGGGCTTTAAATACACGGAGAAGCTAACAAAAATGAGAAAAAAGGAAAGACTAAACAAACTTGAAAACATGGCTAAAGACTAGGTAAAACTGATCACGTGCCCACTTGACCAGGTTACTTTATTCAAAACTCAAACGGCTCCAAATCTCCAACATTTTTATGTGTAATATAATTGTAGACACTTATTATGAGACATAAGAAGTAACAATTATTTAACAAAAGTATCTCCTCTCCACGTATATAATCTCAAACACTATGCAAAATACGTACTACTAGAAACATGCATGGATCATATCGTCCGAAGCTCAAATCTAATTAAAACATAAAATGAAATATGTTAAAAGCCTTTATCAATGTGTTGTGTATGCATGTATATATAAAATTCACACTGTCCATAGAGGATAATGAAATTAATTAGTGCAATTTCAATTAGCGAAGGGACAATATTATACCAACAATTTGTATTTAAATGGGCACATGGGAATTGGTCAACATGACTACATGAGCAACTTGGTTACAAAAAAGTGTTGACCATACTTTTTTAGGAATAAATAAATAAATAACAAGTAATTACGGACTTGTTTCCTTAAATCATGCATGGAAGCTTCTCTAATATGCGTAGGCCGGTGATAAAAGTAAAATGCATGGTAGAATATTGGTCACCACACGTACGTATGCACGCACGCTCGCTCGATGGTTGTGAAAAAGTCAACAGATTCCCTTGAATCTAAAGCCAGAAATTTATTGCCATGTTACATTGCGACGTGCACATATATCTATTACCATTAACTTGATGATTAATAATACTTGTCTTGATGATTAATAATATTTGTCTTAGATCGAGCTTATTCATTGTTTTTAAATCTCCTTATAGCTAGTGGCAGAAACAAGGGAGACTGAATAGTCCCCGTCTTCCGGCAATGACTCGATCAATTCATATTATATTGACGTACGTACTGACTTGACTTCAACGCTGATGATCGATGAGTACATTGGTCAAAAATTATTGTTCATTTTAGATTATGATCATTATTCTATTACGTTTCGAACAATACTTATTGTCACTATATTACATTACGTGGAGAACGAGACCCCTAAAGTTTGAATTGGATTGTTAATTGTAGTAACAATAAAAAATAATACGTTCCAGTTGTTTCAAATTTCAAAGTTGATTGAATTGGAACAAAAAATATTTGAAACAACTAGAACAAAAAAATTCTTATAGCTAGATACACGGTCACATTTCATCAATTACTTAGTTTCCTTTTAGAACCTCTAAAAATGTTAAAACAACCCTGTGCATCGTACATATCCATATTATCTCACTTCATGGTTACCATTCATGTATAAGTCAGATTACTAGTTCTCTTTTTCTTTTATAGGTGCTAATTCGTACACCATCAAAAATTCTTCACTACGAAGAATTTTTGATGATATATGAATCACTCCTTTTCTTGTATTCTACATAGTTAGACTAGGATCATTTTTTTGAAATATACAGTAATAATTATTAGGTGATGAAGCCTGAGGGGGCCGGGGTGTAGCAAAAGTGTGAAGTGTAAAGTAGTGAGATAAATTCGAAGGTGTCCGAATACATTGAATCTTTTTATATGAATTGACTTGGTCTTTTAAAACTCACGAGTCGTGATATTCTTGTAATTGACGAATTCTAAAACTAATATGAGCATGTTTGGCTAGACACTTTATAAAGGTCGAGTTTATAGTTTTAAAGAATTTTAGTTCTTATAAATAAGCTAGTAAGCCTGAAAAAATAATAAAAAGTTCACTAAAAGTAAGGTGATATAAGCTCATCAAATGAAAACTTCTCAAATAGGTTTTAAAAATTAAGTATTACTCCTACGTTCGAGCTTTTAACTCTACTAGTCACCTCTAGCTAATTGTTAACACACGTACTTACATGCAAGGTTATTAACATTGCGATCTTATTGCGATCTTGATCCTAGGATCTTCTGAGACACAAAAAACGTGTTGGGTCATCGTACGATCGAATGTAACATTGTAAATATTGATATCATTAACAAGATCGTAACTAAGATTGTAAATGCTTATTTTAGATATCGATTTTGTAAAAGATAAAAACTATTTCGGATAAGATTCTGATATTAATAACTTGGTTTACATAGTTGTTTAAAACTTTACACTAACTTTCAATTATAAACCTATAATTACCAAGCAAGTATTATTGAGCATTTGCTAACAAATTTTATAGAGAAAATTACCGGAGTGGAGAGTCACCGAAACCATTTTCCTATCTAACTTGTGTTAGGAATTTTTTTCATTTCTAATCATACTTTTCACCTAAATACAAATACCACTTAGACAATTCGCCTCACACCCTCCACCATCAACACTACATACTAACAATTTAACTATCGTCGAAAAATCGCCGTCCAATTTTTCTAAGAGACAATGTGAGTTTTAAAAACTGGAACGAAAGGGCTTCGTCTAGTTATCCTGTTAGTACGATTTTCGAGATTTCAAAAGTTCGCCAGATTCGCCTAAGGCTAATTTCAGTTTAGGCGAACTTTGAGTGACACTTGTCGTCAATTTGTGGTACACGATCTAAACAGTTGATCGGGGAGGTATAGATTGACCGGACGAAGTAATTTTTTATGTGACGTATTTTAATTGGGTTAGAGTTAATTCGCATGATTCGACCAAGTGTTATTGTATTTAGGCGAAATACGTGACTACAAACGGTAAAAAATTCTAACACAATAAGAAATGGTTTATTGACTGTCTACTTCAGTAATTTTTTATTTTGTAGGTAAATTACAATGTGAGGAAAGTGATAAACAAGGTCTCAGTCTTTCAGGTGTATCTGGTCTGACAGCCTTGAATATATATCGATGCTTTATAGAGTATACCACACTTTTTTAACTTTTTGCAAGAGAGAAATAAAAATAAAAACAAAATGGGATAATATATCTTTTGACGTCACAAAATACACGTGTCGATTTATAAAGGGCCGTATCTTCAGGGGGTCTTTTAGAACACTCGAAACCATAGACACGTGTACTACTGACAAATTAAAACCACCGACACTTTCCTTGCTGTCTTTCTGATACCCACACGTGAGAGGATCCTTTTGACCTTTTTCAATTTAAAATCGGGTTCAATTTGTAGATTACCAACAGATGACATACACACAGGATGGGCGGAGCTAGAGTGCAGCCCCTCAATCAGCACCTCAAGATTTTTAAAATTATCGAAGGAATAACTTTTGAAAAGTAACTAGTGATAATTTAGAAATTTTAAATAATAGAAAGAAAAATAAAAATTTGCTCCTTTAAAACTAGCGAGGAGTTAGGAATACATATGAGATTTTAACTAATCAGACCAACTACCAATCTGACCACCTCTATATCTAAGCCAAGAAAATGAATACAAACGAATATCATCAAAAATGTCCTCTTTCCTCATAGAACGAGAGTTAATGATGACATTATTTCGATAACGCCATAACACCCATAACAAAGATACAATAATGACAAAAGCACGTTTCTTTTTTGCTAAAGAAGTATGCCACAAACTTAACCAATCACGCCACTCCACGAAAGAATCAAATTGAGGTATAGATATGTCACACCATATACGAACGAGACGTCATATGTTTCTAGCAACATCACATACGAAAAAAGTGTGTTGATTGGACTCCACATTTCCTTGGCATGATGGGCACGAAATATCCTGAATTTCCATACCTCGCAATGAAAGGTTCAAACGATGTGGAAGTCTATCCAAAGCCAAACGCCAAAGAAATATGTTAACTTTCCGGGGTAAGGTTTTTTCCTATGTCGTCGAAGAAACCATAGAGAGAATACTATGATCATCTAAAAAACGACTCGTGACACCTACCGAGAACATACCATCATTGGCTAACGACCAAACACACGCATCCGATTCAGAATGGATCTCCATGTTACCTATTTCAGCCACCATAGCATTAAGGGAAGACATGTTACGTGCCCCTAACTCTGAGCTAGACCAATTCCAAGACCACCTTCCATTGTGTGACACTCTCCAAATTTACGGTATAACCCCGTACTTAATCACATGCATTCTTAGGTTAATTCCCTACTACTCAACATGAATTCATTTTTATAAAAAAAATAAGTCTAGCACAAAGCCCACAATGTATATTCTTATGCACATTATTTTAATGCATGATGCATTCGTAATCATTGAGAATTACACAAACAATCGGTAGAGACCGACACTCACGAACGTTAGTGATCAATTTTCATAAATAACATAAATCTATTCGAATATAAATAGTAGTTATTTATATTATGATAATTATGCTAATATATTAGCATAACAACCTTTAATAAACAATTAACGTTCACGAGAACTAAAAGACGTACAACGACAAGTTAAATTTTGTAATTTATCGAACGAGCTAACGATAAACATTCGAATATTATTAAAACCAACTAGTAATATTCTAATACCATTAATTTACCCTAATTACCACTAAATCACTTTAATTACATGATTAGCACTTAACTAATCAAGATTAGTGCCTAATGACTTAAATATCTACACTTAAACTAACTAGTGAAAATCAAAAGGGGCCCCTCCCCCTCACACTCCAAAAACCAGCCCCTAGGGCCCTCTCCTTTGCCTTTCCTTGCACCATGCCTTGCACACCATACTTGTCTCCATACCATCACCCGTTTTCTTGATTACTTGAACACTTACCCTTTCATTCAACTTACACTTTCCTACAAGCAAAAACACATACACTTTCTCTCATCCTTCTCTCTAGTTCACGGCCCAAACACCCCTCTCACACCTTTCTCACTTTAATTTCAAGAACATCACCCTAAACAACCATAAACCACCACTTTTAAAACACAAAATAAAGCCCTTTTAACATATAAACACCTACAAACCTTAACACCACTACATTCCCATGGGTAAACTAAGTTAAATAAAAGGATTGGAGCTAGGAATCATTCACCAAGAAATCAAGTTCTCATCTTGCTCAAATCTCATCCTAAAAGCTTTGTAAGGAGACTTTTTCTCTAGTATTTAACTTCATATATATGTTTATGCTAAAAATGTTCGCTCATACTAAAATATGTTTTTAAACTTGTTACTTTGTCTTTTAAAAACATTAACTAGTAAGTTTAACAAATAAAAAGTCTATAAACAAGTTTAAAGACTTTAAAAATGCAAAATATATGTTCTACACTTTAAACTCTTCATTTATATGTAATAAACTCTTATGTATGTTAAAATAGTTATTTTAAACTAAATAACACAATAAACTTGTAATGACATAAACTTTGTGGTTTAAAAGCTAACTAAACACACTTTTGGGTGAAAAATATCAGAAAGAAGACTTAAGGGACTAAATATGTAAAATCTGAATTTTTGAGGACTATAAAGTTACAAACAGTTTATTTATGGTTTATTATGTTAATCTATGGATTAAAGTGTTAAAGACCAAACCCTTGTGGTTAAAAGCCAAGAAAACTAAACTATGGGGTTAAAAGTGAAAAAATGAGAACTAGAGGGGCCATACATGTAAAAATAGAAAGTTTTGGACCTTGGCTGTGAAAATAATTAATTTAAGTATATTATAGTATAAACCATGATTTAAAACAATATTCATGTGGTTAAACACTAACAAACCAAAGTATTGTGCAAGAAATGGAATAAATGAAACTAGAAGGACTAAAAGTGTAAAACCTATAAGTTATGGGCTGAGTTGGTAAAATAAGTAAGTAAGATGATAATAAAAGTTTATTCTATAGTTTAGAGTGTTAAAATCAAGACTCGTGTGGTTAAAAGTCGATAAACCGAAAGTTTGAGCTAAAAATGAAATAATTGGAACTTTAAGGACCAATAGTGAAAAATCAGAAAGTTCAGGGACTTAAGGCTAAAAACAATAAATTAAGTGCCTACAAATGAAAACCCTAAGAAAAGATGTTGAGAATCTAACTTATACGGTAAAAATCGAAGAAACCGAACGATTCAACCTAAAATGACGAAATAGAAACTACAAGGACTAAAACCGTCACTTAGAAACTTTGAGGGCTGTTAAGGACCCTCTGTAAATCAAAGGAGTTTATTATAAAAATATACATTAAGTAATGATTAGCGTATAAACCGAGAAATCGTGAAAACTGAATTATAACGAGTTAAAACGAACGTTAACGATAAACGTTACAAAAATGAATTATAAAACTTATAACGTTACTAAAAATGTATGTTATATCTAAGCGACATGTTTATATTATAATAACGTACGACACTCAATTATATGTCGATTAAACAAAATTATGAACCTCGAATCAAATACGGTCGGAACGATACATATAACGAATCAATAATCACCGCTATGAATATATTATGAATAATAATATATTATAAGGTTGAGATACACGATTGTAGTATTTTGAAAACTATAAATGATCACAACGTGTCGCACACGCCTATAAGGCATATAAAACCCTAATTGAGTGAACGACTAGCATAGACGGACTATCAAGTCGTCTACATTTATTAACTCGACCTCATGCGTTTAGGGTGCTAAGAGGCTTATTTGGGCTCGTTTACTCTTTTTGCTAGCACGCTCGGACTCAGGTGAGTTCACAGCCCCTATTTTATTGTTTTAATGCTTTCAAACATTGGGGTGAAAAACATATAACTGATTTATGCGATTATTGAAACCTGACAACGAATCCTTATGGGACCCTAAGTTCTCAAGTTGTAGTGCATAGAAGTCCTTTCACTTACAATGACTATAACCATTAGCTAGATGACGCTAGCCACTGAATATACGGATAGTACTATCGGGGTGACGTTCCCCCCCACTGTTTTGGTTAGTCGCGCTAACTTGCGACATTGTTTTCGCAACGAGGATCGTATATTTACATTGTCCAAGGAAACGATTCATTATAAGTCGTGGTTTGGTTATAGGCTTAGTTTCGGCATATTAACTCATAGGACTTACAAACCTATTGGGGGATCACCGTCTTTGTTTCAAACTTTAAATAATCGTACCTTAGGCCTTCGATGCCACTTTTTGATTTACTGATGAACTTTACTAAATAACGGTTTATGATTGAGTCTTAAACCTGTGAATTCACTCAACAATTATGTTGACATTTTATATATGTTTTTGAGGGAATTAGCCATGCCGCAAGAACTCATGCATTATTGGGACCGTACTTCCCATGATAATTAGGATGCCATCTTTTGAAAAATGTATCTTTTTTGTAAAACAATATATTTAATAAAATTACCATTTTGACGGCTTGATAAGCCGTAACTTTGTAAAACTTTATTTAGCATCTTAATATATTAGATGTTCTACGATAATCATATGCTCTCGATTTAATGTCGATTGATCGAGTCACGCCCCGAGCTTCTGCCTTAATTATGATTATTCTAAATTTTGGGGGTGTGACACATTGGCTATGCGATCAATGATTAAACAATCCTTGTTTCTCTCCAACCGAAATAACCTATTATACCGGAGATACAATGGGTAATCTCCAAGCCATGTGTCCTTCCAAAAACGGACTAAAGTGCCACACTCCACATTAAACCTCAAAGATTCCCGAGGAAGAACACCACTTGAATGTAAAATGATTAGAGGACCCAGCTATCTTAGACCATACACCATTTGTTTTACATCCATGTTGATCGAAACCACCTTCCTGACCATGAAGAGCCTTAATTAAACGAACGCATAAAACATTCGGGTTAGAAGCCATCCTCCATCGCCATTTATGAAGTAACGCGAGGTTAAAAGATTTCAAACTACCAATACCCAATCCTCCTTTCTCAAAGCCATGACATTGCATCATTTCACCCAAGCAGCTTTTTTCGTGTCTTGAGACCCTCCCCAAAAAAAAAGAAGCACGAAGACTCTCCATATTCTTCAAAATTGTTTTAGGCACTTTGAAAATAGAAAAATAATAAATCCCGAGACTTCCTAACACCGATTTTATTAGTGTTAGACGACCACCTATAGAGAGAAGATTAGCCTTCCATGATGATAATTTATTATTGAATCGGTCCATTAATTTCTTCCAATTTGCTGTAAGTTTCATGCTCGATCCAATGGGCAACCCGAGGTAAACGAAAGGGAACGAATCTGCTGTACAACCTGTGCTACTGGCCATAATATTTACCTCGTTTGATGAAACGCCAATACCATAAACATTTGACTTATGGATGTTTATTCGGAGTCCCGACGCCAAGTAAAAAACCTGAAGCACTCTGATAATATTATCCATATCATCAACGTGCCAATCCGTGGTAATTACAACATCATCAGCATAAAATAGATGGGATAACTGTATGGATGACCCATCGATTTTTATACCACGAATCAAACCCGAGCTAACCGCCTCAGATAAAGCAACGTGGAGCCCTTCCATCACGAGCAAGAACAAGAATGGAGACAGTGGATCACCTTGTCTCAAGCCTCGTTTAAGAGAGAATTCAGAAGTTGGGCTACCGTAAACTAATATAAAAATTTCTAGCTCCGTCCCTGCATACACACAAATACACTACTCCGTAAGACCACACCCAACAGTACGACGGTGTAGAAACCGACTTCAATCGACGCCGTTGACACAACTCCTTCGGTACAAGTCGTAGACTTTGATTGTCTAACGATGAGGGTTAGTGACGAGAGGTGGGCCCCAAATACATTAAAAACATTATTATTATTATTTTAACAGTTGAAAGTAAAACAACAAATCGAACTTTCTCCAAAATGCAATACCGACGGGTTTGAAACCCTCATCACAGAAAGTATTCGAAGATGTTAGGGAGAACGTGGTACACAAGTTTGGTTCGGATTTCGCTACGATATTTGATTTGAGTTCGCGACAAAACAAAGACGAAGATTCGAACTATTGTAATGTTTTTTTAATATAATGTTTTTAATTTTAATGAAAGTTGTTTTATTTAAATTTGTAAAAATATAAATTAAATAATGTGTGAGGTCCAGATATTGAAGTGACTACATCACTGTTGGGTTGTGTCAGTTTGGAGAAGTGCTGACAGAAGTGTTCAAATGGATGGATCGATTTAAAACCAATCCGTATACATGAATCCGAATGGATTATGGTTTCAAAATATTAATCTGATTCGTCCAAAAAAATTCAAAAACCGAACCAATCAATCCGAATTATTATGTGGATGGATTTGTTTGGTTGTTAGATATCCAAACACACACACAAAATATGCTAAAAGTATGTTAGATAATAAAAATATACAAAATGAATTATACTAAGTTTGAAATTATCTGTCACATTTACAAAAATTAATATGTTTGATATTATATATATATATATATAATATGTTTGATATTATGATAAAAATATACATAATTTCACCATATGTAGTGTGTGAAATTATCTGTCACATTTACAAAAATTAATATGATCTTTAGCATCATCTTCAATTTAGTAATTTAGTAAACTATTTTGTATGTACATGTATATATATAATGTTTAAAAAATAAATACTTTTTTCTTATTTGGTTTTTTTGAATAATTCGGTTTGTAATTTACTAACTAAAAACAATCCATGATCCATAATAAAATAAGTTTAGTTCTGATCCGAGTTAATCCAAAAATTCAATTATCCAAACCATATGGTCTAATTCGAGTAATCCAATTGGATAATTCGGTTTTATCCGAACTATGAATAGCCCTAAGTGCTGAGATGGCGCCGAGTTAACACAACTTACCGGTAGTTGACTGTAATGTTGAGAGTGGTCTAATACTCTTATATGTGATGTGATGTTATAGATGCAATAATAAAAATCTCGATGCATCTTCGTAAATCACTCTTTTTTTTATGTCCAAGTTACTTTTTAGTGAAATTTGGTTTATATAAGGGAAGATGATAATAGGTCGGATTTGAGACGAATTATAACGTGTCTGTATTTAAATCCTTTATACTGTAATATATAGCTATGCTCAAATACCCAATTAGTAATATTTTTCATCGGTTATTCATGTTTCCCTACGTGCGACTACTGGTTATCCCCATTTAGGGGTTAAAATACCCGAATAAAAAATCGAAAAAAAGAAAAAAGAAAAAAAACCTCTAAATTATATTTGAAGTTTCAAATGATAAAGCAAATGATTTTAATATTTAATTAAGTGATTGAAAGTCTCGAACATTTGATGATGATAATAATAACAATAATTCTGGAACATTCAGTAAAGGGGTGGTTAATAATAATTCTATCTGAAACCTTAATTTTTTCCCCCTCAATCTTATCATTATACAAGTTTAACAGACCCAGCTTATCACACAAATAATCATGTTGAGCTTTAAAAAGACCCTTCGTAAAGATATCTGCAATTTGATTTGTAGAGTCTATAAAACTAGTTTTGAGTATATCAGATGTAATATTTTCTCTAACCATATGGAGATCAATTTTAAAATGTTTTGAGCTATCATGAAATATCAGATTCAAGGCTGACTTATTGTCACGAAAAAGAGAAACAAGCATTAGATTTTCAATTCTAAAATATTTAAGTAATGTATCAAACTCGAAAAATTGTAGTATAACGACAAGATTATAATGATTAGACGTAGTTATAACATTGTTATCATTTGCAAAAATATAGTAGTATGTTTTCGATCATAGGCCTAACTTGAGGTAACTTATGTGTACATGCCAAGGCAATGTCAAAAACCTTGAAAACTTGCATCCTTTCTTTCCCTTTAAAAGGGAACTCTAAAAACCCTAATTTATCACTTAAAATATCTTCTTTTCTTTCAAAAACCCTTTGTGTTGAATCTAAAGCATTTGGGCTTCCAAGTATCTCTAAAAGTATCATTCCAAAGTGGTATATGTCACTTTTTTGTGACAAAAGTTTATCTATGTTGTTTTCCAGCGGTAATGGCGAGGGCGGTGATGGTGACTTTTATTGATCAGTATCAGATATTTCAGTTGCAAGTTGGGCAAAACCGTAATTAGCAAGACGAATGCCAAAATCGACACCGATCATGATATTTGATGCTTTTAGGTTGCCATGGACGTTGACGACCATATCTTTGTGATCATGTGGAGGTTGTGAATGAATAAATGCAATTGCTCTTGCTATTTGGAATATGATCTTGAACCTTTGGTCCCAAGTTAGAGGTGTATGTCCAAGCTTCCGTGCTCCTATAGAATAATGTCGAACTTTGTTAGAATTGTGCACGAAAAAGACATTAATTATCCTACAAAAGTACAAAACGCCTATCAATTAAGATGTTGATTAATCAATCAGCTTCTTTAATTGTGTGTAAAAATGAGATATTTGTTGTAGTGATTGCATCCTTATTATGTCAAAATGGTCTTTTTCTAGTTGCAAACGATCATGATATGGTAACTTGTAAATGAATTCATCCTTTCACATCAACAAAAATATAAAAACGTACCAAGAAGCAAATCGTCTAGGCTAACCATGGGGTAATAGTCGGTAACAACAAACTTGAACCTCTTCGAGTAAAGATAAGCGCTAATTGGAACAAGATAATCACAATCTTGACTAATTGATGCTAATCGTGCGACACGTCGCTCAAACACCTTCCTATCAACACGAACCTTCCTAAACCTTTTAAGCACGCGACACTTGCCATCTAAAAACACCACTTTTTCGGTCACACCTAATGCACTTTCTCCCATTACACCGACGGATGACCTCATCACATCCTTCATCGTCCACCGCCACCCATTACACCCTTCGTTAGTGCCACCATCACTACAATGCACCACAGCCATATTTTCAACACAACCAATATAGATGTCGTATTCGTTTAGAGATAACGATGATGATCGCTCATTTTCTTGGCTATACATAACCAAAAACATAAAGACACATACTTATTGAAATGAATAAATGACGACCTTAAATTAATAAAAACAACGCAAATGTTAATGAAATGTTTTAAAAAAGATTACCACTTGAAACTACTTCTAGGCCTGGCGTTTAAAGCTCTTGACAACATTGTGGACGTCTTTGGTTAAAAGAAATTGAGATGTGGATGTAAATGTGTGACCCTTTTTGTTAAAAATTTAGCTCTTTTAATTGGTTTAAGGTTTTGTGAAATACAATATAATTCCGTAAGATTCATCGAATTTGAATTTGTCTATTAGCTACTTGTCGTCCAAGGTTTGGAATCTTTAATTGAATCCAATATTGTAATTTATTGAATCTAAAACTATAACTATATATATATATATATATATATATATATATATATATATATAAATGCTAAACATAGCCCTTAGGACAATGAATAAGAAATTAAAATATGCATAAATTGTTTGTACATTGATAATAACTTCTCATTCACTGAATATAATTGCTCCCATCAAATTTAATGTACCACCAACTTTTGCACAAATTTAATTCTTAAACATAGCCCTTAGGACTACAAGTAACAAAATCCATCCACATATAGTTATATATGAGATAAGATCAGTATAGTACAACAAATTTTTAAACTATGAGAGAACCAATGAGATTGTGCTATTTGTACAAAAACTCATTTACCCACATCTTTTTGAAAATTAATTATCTCACAAACATCAAATCGAAAAATTATGAAAATGTACCATAAAATTCAGCGTTTTCTCATCTTTGATTAGACATCTCACAAGGTATACTTTCGACGAGTTTTTTTTTCATTTTTTGGTGGGTTTACAAATTACTAACACATGTATTAACATGTTGCGTTTAGGGTTTAAGATCATAAATCCTAAACCCTAAATCCTACTAAACCCTAAATTCTAAACCTAAACCATAAACCCTGCTAAAATCTAAACCCTAAACCTTAACCGTAACAATAAATCAAATGTACAACCAAACACTAACACATGTGTTAATAATTTGTAAAATCCACCAAAAAAAAAGGAAAAAAAAAAGACTCGTCGAAAGGATACCTTGTGAAATTTCTAATTGAAGAGGAGAAAATGCCGAATTTTATGGTGCAATTTTCATAATTTTTTGATTTGCCATTTGTGAGATAATTAATTTTTAAGATCTCGGAGATAAATGAGTTTTTATACACGTAAAGAATTCTCATTGATACTTTCATTCTTTCAAAAAATATTGTACTATAATAAACTTTTCTCATAGTTATATATAAGAATCTATCAAATTCTTACTTTTTTTCTTCTTCTCTTTTTTGACTACATGAACTAATGAACTTATGAAATAAACCAATAGGAATTAGGAAGCCCAACCGAAAAGTGGAGCAACAAAATTATAGTCCAAAATAATGTGGGTTGGCCATTATGGTCTTAAAAGTATAACAAAGGTCAGTCCAGTTGAAGCCCACCAACAACGAGTGATTTATATTTTATAGTGAAAACACTGTTGATTGTTGAATACTTGAATACCTACAATCCAATTATCATTTCCTTTTCTTTTTTGAAAACATTCCCATCGTCATTATTTTTTTACAGTATTTTTTTTAAGTCAATCTATATAATAAAACATCAGTGGAATACAATATTTTTTGAAAGAATAGAACTACCAATTAAAATGCGCCACGTGTATAAAAAATCAATTTACTCTTAAGATCTTAAAAATTAATTATCTCACAAATGACAAATCAAAAAATTATGAAAATTACATCATAAAATTCAGCGTTTTCTCCTCTTCGATTAGACATTTCACAAGGTATACTTCGACGAGTTTTTTTTTCATTTTTTGGCGGGTTTTACAAATTACTAACACATGTGTTAATGTTTGATTGTACATTTGATTTAGGGTTACAGTTAGGGTTTATAGTTTAGAGTTTAGGGTTTAGAGTTTAGGGAAAGTATATCTTGTGAGATGTCTAATCGAAGAGGAGAAAATGCAGAATTTTATGACGCAATGTTCATAATTTTTGATTTGCCGTTTGTGAGATAATTAATTTTTAAAAAAGATGGGGGTAAATGGGTTTTTGTACACATGACACAATTTCATTGGTTCTCACATATTTTAGATAATTGTTGTACTCTAATGATCACATCTCCAATTTATATATACCTTGTATATATACACATACACTTCCAACGAGACTTTTAACCCACAACTTCTTAAGTGATGAGCTCGTCACATATCAAATGTACAACTAATAAATAACACATGTGTTACTAATTTGTAAATCCACCAAAAAATGAAAAAAAAAAACTTGCCGAAAGTATAGCTTGTGAGATCTTAAATCGAAGAGGAGAAAATGCTGAATTTTATGGTGCAATTTTCATAATTTTTCGACTTTTCGTTTGTGAGATATTTAGTTTTTATAAAGATGGGGAAAAGTGAGTTTTGTGACACGTGACGCATTTCTTTTGGTTCCCTATTCTTAACACTTTTGTTATTCTCATTTCAACCTGTATTTATATTTATTTATTTAAACTTCAACAATTGTTAACAAATCTAAACACAGCAATTTGTCGGTATAATAAAATTCTATATAACAATTTAATTTAATTCTAATTGTAATCAATCTCCTCTTGGAGTAATTAAATATTTAAAAATAAAATTATTAATCGTATAAAATACACTAACTACATTATTAACTGTAAGCTACAAGATATTCACTAGACAATAAAGTATTTTATTATTAATTAATTAATATTAATAATAATAAAAGTTAAATATAATTATTAAATATAAATTTGAGCGTTAAACCCTCCCTGAAACCGACCTAGACGTAAAAGTCGCGTACAAACTGTTAATCAAATCTAACGGCCCAGATATCCTCTCCCCTATAAATATACCAAACCACGTGGACGGTTGATCTACAAACATCTCTCACCCTCTCTCTTTATTCATCACTTTCCTAATTCTTCTTTCGCTTCACACTAACACACGAAACCTCCAATGGAGAAAACTAAAACCATCGCCGTTTTCACCGTCATAACGTTTTTATTATTCTCCGTTTCCACCGCGTTTAATCCAACTTTCATCCCCACTATCGACAAACAATCAGAATCCACCGTAGACCAGGTCAACAACCCTGCAGATTCCGAAAAGACTCAAACGTTCATCATTAACCCGATCGATTCAACGTCACGTATTAGGTTAATCAGATCAAATCAATTCAAACGTCACGATATCGATGGAATGACTCGGATCCCGCTCAGATTCGTCCGACGTCATCCGTGCCGTAAGTTTCGGAGAGCGTACGGTAACGATATGATAACGTCTGATAAAACGGTTAGTTTTGATCCGAAAACATTGGGTGATCAGGTGCCAGTTGAGTGGTTGGAGTTTAAGCATAAGTACGGACATGGACATCATCATCATGAACATCATGATGATGATGATGATAATGATGAGATGTACGAGGTTGATGGGGAGAAGTTTGAACGTCATCATCATAAGAAGAGGGATCATGAACATAAAGGTGGATTTATGCGAAGTGTTCGTAAGTTTTTGAAGCATACTTTTGATTGATTTATTGATGAATCGTCATTCGTTCGAGTTGTTTGCTTGAGAGTGTTATTATTATTGTGAATCCATATAATATAGGGATGATATGTTATTTTTACATGTAAGCACGTTTGGATTATATTATGATGTACAACTAGTAATCACTGACGTGTGTTTATGTATATGAATAAAGTTTCGAATGTGTTTATGAATTTAGTGTGTGTTGGCAAATCTGTTTATTTTTAAGCGTTTATTCCTTTTGTGATACGTAAATAAGCAAATTTGTGAAAAAAACGTTTGAGGTTGATTCGCTTTTCTAATAGACAATTACAAAAAGTTTCTTAATATGAATTAGGCATTGATTTGATTCATGTATTATTGGAGATATGTGTGTTGATGGATAACTACGATCTGAATCATATGATACACTTTCAGATTGTAGTATTTTGACGAGTATACGTCATTCGTTATAGGATAATTTAAAGTAGAACTCATGTTTTTAGGCACGAAAAGCTATAGAACCCATGGAAATGGTTGTTATGTTGTTGAGAGACTAGAACTATTTTGTTATTTGGATGAGTATTTGACAGTTAAGTCGGTTGGCGGGAAAAGGTGCCACCCTTTGTTTTGGCAGGAAAACTGGTATCAGTGTATACTATGAGTGAAATACTAAACGATGGTGTTGCCCCCCTTACCTCTGCCATTAGTCAGGTCCGAATTTATATAAGCTCATACGGGTGTGCACTATGCACCTCCAAACTTATAATGGAACCCTTTCAATCTCGAGTAAAGTTCAATTACTCACAATACTTGATGACACTAAAATCACCAACCTGTATGTCACAAGTTTTCGTTGTATAACTGAAGTCCAGTATTTCATTGTCAACGTCTCTACACTTGGGAGATTGGTGGTTAATGTACTTAAGTTTTGTTCACAATCTCAGAAATCATGACACACTGAACTACAAGAATGATTCACCAGTATACCAAACTATTGCATTGCTGATATAATAAAAATTAGATTCAGAATTGACTGGAACATGTACCCGTACTACGTATAAGCTCTGAACATGGTGACGGTTTAACTTGAATAGAGCCCCCACTAACATCAGAGCATTTCCATGGAACGTATCTAGAACCAGTAGTTCCACGAAGATTGATGTTAGATAGACAAATATCGGTGAAGGGTGAGTTTTTCAAACCCTGTATTAAACCAGCCTGCTGGACCTTTTTGCCTCTAATGTTACTGATCCTCACGTGTTTTAAAACGGGTAGGGCATTCGGATTGTAGTTATTGTCAGGATGGTCACCTACATCAGCGGCAATCTTGATTCCTTTACGAACGTTAACCATGTAAACATCGGAAACAGTGATGTTTCTTATGATTCCACCTCTACCGACGTTTGTTTTTAAGTGGATTCCTACTCCCATGTTGTATAGAGTTATGTCCTCGGCTAATATATTATACACCCCACCTGATGTTTCGCTTCCAACTGCAATTCCTGCAAATTTAGAGGATCCCGTGACCCGGCGGATTGTGATATCGTGACTAGGACGACCGTATGCTATCCCATACTCATCCCAACCACTTTTTACTGCTACTAGATCATCTCCTGTGGAGATGTAGGAGTCTTCAATGCAAACATGTGAACTTGAATCTGCAACAATTGAACAAATAAGAAAAATGATAGATTGATCTCATGAAATAGGCCTAAAAATTAAAAATGATAGATTGATCTAATCAAATAGGTCTAAAAATTAACGTAACAAGGTGAACATGACACATGACAAGTTCAACGAATAAAATTATGAGAGAAAAATGTATCAACCAATCAGTGATTTAGTCCTAAAATTTTCATATTTAAGAGATGTTGAAGGTATATTAAACGTTTATATTGTATACCTGGATCAATTCCATCCGTGTTAGGCGAGTTGGGTGGAGCCAATATGGTGACATGCCGAATAACAACATTGCTGTTTTTATGTAAAGATGAAAGGTTAACGATTATGTTAGTATGATGTAACTCAATAATTAAGTTTTTGTTCATAAAGATTATGCTGGTAACTTGGTAAGTACCTGCAATATACAGGATGAATATTCCAAAATGGAGAGTTCTTGAAAATCACATTAGAGATGATGATGTTTCTTGAGTCTGTAAACTCTATAAGACTTGGTCTAGTGAATCGCAAGGTTCTCTGCCTCCACATGTTCCACCAAACTCCACCTTGGCCGTCAATGGTCCCTTTCTCACCTAAGCAAATAACATTACTTCAGATCCGTGAAAGATCTAAATTGATGTGTATACGTTTAGGAGTGTATTTGAAGTATTGCATTCATATATACCTGTAATAATTACATCATGAAGACCTTCTCCATGGATGAAACTCATATATCTTCCTCCAGGACGTTCTCGCCCTCTTCCATAAGAAGGCAGGGGAGCTATCAAAGGCCAGTTTGCAGTGTTCTAAAACATAATTAGCGAAACTGTACATCAGTCAAACCATCAATATTAGGAGTACATGATCATTAAATCCCATGTTCTTATACATATACGAATTCTTGGTAATATAACTGTGACATTAATGATATTTGTGCCATCTAATATAAAAAATGGACACATTCCTAGACAAATTGAATATTTTGGGTTGTGCTGCATAGGAAGGCAGTGTTATTTTTAAAAAAATTATGTACTAATATTTTTTATGCCATCCATTTCTTACCAACTCTTGTTGTTGCTTTCTTTCACATAGCTATCAAACATCTATTTTATCACAACAATATGTACTTCAGCACATGGTATGAGGTCCCAAGTGTTTTACCTTTTCTCCATTCTGTTCCTTTATCGCCAAATATATGCTGCCTAACTGGTGTATGCTGTGACCGTTTCTAACCCTTTCCCTCACACTCCAAATGTTTATCTAATGAGGTTCGAACCTGAGACCTCTTGCAAGGAGGTCATGACGCCTAACCACTCATCTAACAACACCTCATTATCTAATACATAACTCTAAGAAATAACGGTTTTTACTATAAGCAATAAAAAATTCAAATATGAGCTATATCAATATCATTTGCATCTAAATCTAACTACAGTAATAGTTAACATTATTAAGTTAAAATCAGTAACCGTTACATACTTAATTAACGTAATTCATACATCTATAAATAAACATTGCACTTATCAATTTGTAATGAAGATAGATATAGATATAGATATAGATATATACCTGTGTGGCTTTAATGACAGCACCTTTAGCTAAAAACAGAGTCATACGGCTAGTTAGGTTAAAACTCTCTGTTAAATAAACACCTGAAGGTATATACAATAATGTCCCTCCTCTTCTTCTCAGATGCTTAATCCTATAAATAGCTTCATTAAACGCTTTCGTATTCAACGTTCTTCCATCTCCAACTCCACCGAAATCCGTTATCGATATCTTATCGTTCCGATATCTCATCGGTACAATTCCGGAACACGTAACCACTTCACCCGACGCCGTACAGCATTTCCGAATCAATATCAATAGTAATGTACCCGTAATGCATGCTGATAGCTTCGCATTACATGGAGGCCTCATTTTCAGTTAAAACTGATTTCGATGAATAATAATGTAAATAAATTTGGTTAATGAGTTTCTGTACAAGTGTTTGTCGTTTTTATATAGTTGATAGGGAGAGAAGGCAGAGTTTGGAAGATTGTTGAGAGGACACGTCACACGTGGGAAGGGGATGGGTTAAGATGGTAAATTTAATAAGCACCATTGATTTGTGTTTTTTGTAGATGAGTTGTAATGTAACGGATAAATTTGGATTATTTTGTTTTGTATTTGTATAAAATGTGTAAGTGAGATTTTAGATTTGGTAGTTAATGATCTGTAATTCCAAATGTGTAAGTGTGATTTGTGGGGAAAAAAACTTGATAATCGACTTAGACCGGGTCGACTGTTTATTATAAATAATGGATAATATCTAACTCATTCAACGATTGTAATTATTGGATGTTCGGACTTGAACCCAGACTGACCCACAATTTACTGCCTATCCGTAATGTGGTTATTGATTCTGGCTAAATTAGTTACGGAAAATGAGAATGAATGGACCGAATAATTTGGTGAGTAAAGTTGTTATACTTTACGCTTAATGTTATTACCGATGGTTTGACGTTTTGACGGTTACCGTAAGACTAATAATGCCTAAAATGGTAAATTATTATTAACAATCATAGGTGTTGTTATTAACAAAACAAAAAATATTATTGATTGATTAAAGCAATTGATACAGCAGTGATTAGTGACGTTTGTGATTTTTTTAAAAAGTAAAGCTCTAAAATTACCTCACAAATCATATATATACAATCACGAATAATTATGTCTTCCACGAGATTTGAACTCACAACTACTAAGTTGAGGAACAACTCACATACCGCTAGGCTAAAGACCCTTTAATTTTTAAAAATGTTTACTTGGATTCTATTATGATAAAACAAAGAAAAACAATCTGTCTTATTGTCGATAATAGAAAATGTTGGGATTATGGGTTAACCAAATATTTAGACTACCAGAAGTGGTGACAGCTAGTTGTGGGACGATTAACTGCTACGTCGGTCATGACTAGCAGTCATGGATGACTGGTAGGGGTGGGAGTGTCACGACTAGTCACGACTAAACAGCGGAAACCCACATTTTCATTTGATTTTCATTTTCTTTAAATAATGATTACTTTTAATTAAATAAAATAAAGAAAACTACATAAAAATCATTTTAAATTACTTAAATATTTTATAAATTACATCTTTATTATAAAATTTTATAAAGTTTAACATAAATTTAAAAAAACTTACATTTTATTTAATTCGGGCTTATCTAACTAAAGAAAAAGACCAAATAAAGAAAAGCCTAATATTAATTAAACCCAATAAATATTTAGGGCATGTTTTTTTCCCTTCTTCTTCTTCTCTTTTTTTTTCTTGTTTATTCACTAACAACTCACAAAGTTAAAAAAAATAAAAACCGGAAAAGGAAAGGAAAAGAAAAAGAAAACAAAAATAATGGGGCCCGCTTTTTCTTTCCTCTCCCGTCCTCACCCATCTTCCAATCTTCCGGAGCACAGAACCACTCACGACTAGTTTCCACTCCGGCCATCCTCCTCACCCATCTTCCAATCTTCCAGAGCACGGAACCACTCAAGACTAGTTTCCACTCCGGCCATCCTCATCATGTTGCACCTCCACGAGGCCAAGCACGCCCCCACTCCACACGTTCTTAGAAAATACCGAGTGACATAGTTAAATAAACTTTAAAAAAACCTCTCCTATTTTGTCTTTGCTTAGGAACAAATTATTTAGTAAAAAAAATTAAAAAATGAATTGAAACATCCATAACGTGAACACATGGATTCCCATTGGATTTTGTCTTCTTTTCTGAACAAAAGTGAACACATGGACATGGCTTTAAATTGTTATTGTTTTGGCCCAAGTATGAACACATGGACAAGGATATGATATTTTTGTGACCAACAATGAAAACATGGATATAACAAGTCAAGTGAAGCCCTGAAGCCAACAACTACAACCTACCACGGCACTAACTAACACACAAAGACCGTTAACTCTAAACATAATTATCAGTACAACATTTGAACATTTCTTACAAGAATTTTTCAAAACTTCCTATTCTAATTATTCACATTCACAGAAAATACAGTTTCATAACTGCCCCCGATGTTTGCCTTCAGGGCAAGAAGAGGATTGACAATGAGAATCAAACATATTGTTCACAAAGACGAATAGGATTTACGAAACACAATCATAGTTTTTGTCCGTTTAAGAAGAAAGTCCCTAATGCTATATGCACAAAAGTGGGAGAATGGAGATTGTTCAGTCTACTACTAATCTCTGATTCAACTAAAATCACACTCCAACTATGGACTCTGTTCGGTCTTGCACAGCCAAACGCTCAGACACATCAGCCAACGATTTAAGGTTGCATTTGATGAGTGCTTCCACAAAGTAACATGTCTCGTCTTTCGTGTTACCATCAGGGACGTCCACCACAAATGATTCAATCACCAAAGTCCCTGGCCTCCCGTCAATAATCTCTGGGTGAAGGGTAATTATTGACGAGTAATTCTGTAAAAATTAAGATTGAATTTATTTCCAGAGATGACTGATAATTGGAACTGAATTATAATGTGTGTGGTTAGAGTATGAGAGGTACCCGAAGCCTGTGATCACCACCTACTATTCTCATACCCAAGATATGTTCTTCTTCGTTGAGAAGTTCTAGTCGCTCCATACTTGTGGTTGCAGGAAGCCCAGATCGAACATTCACTTCTCTGACACTACCAATTTCAAGGTCACCTTGCACATTACATGCACTGACAAACGGTTTGTATTTTTGTGGTTGATCAAACCTCCTCACTAAAGACCATACCTTTAGAAAAAAAAAAAGTATAACATTAAGAATATATATGGATCCGTGATCATACAGTGCTAAGTTTTTTCGTGTTTTCACTAATTATTGATTTAATCAGCCCATCATTTCAATTTTGCTCTATAAACACCATTGATGTTTTCATTATCTCATAACGAGCCTAAAATACTTACCCTTCTGGTATCAATTCCCATGCAGTTTTTCCATCACGGGGTAATTAGTACCTTGACACTTCATAAGTGGCTTTTCTTTCAATCTAAAAAATGTTTCCACCTTTGTTGCTATTGGGCTAAGTTAGCATGCAAATATCCCATTTGCTGTAATGAAAAATGCAGTTTTCCTAAAAATAGTGGCATGTCTTCTTAAAAATGGTGGTATGTTTCCCTAAAAAGGGAGTTATAACGACATGATCTTTGATGAAAGATGATGTACCCATGGTGGAACATGAACCAAATTACCTAAAGTAGATGCCGAGGGACAAAAGCTTACCCGTTCTTAATTAGACAGTCGACTAGACATCAAAAGGGCCATTTTTAGGAACATAACTACATTTAGTTTACAAGTTCGCATACAAATCCATGGTACTACATTCCTCTTTCCTACTTCCTGTTTCCTAGTTATCTTCATTGATGTAAGACACTGGAACCAGTATAACTATCTTCTTGCCTGGGCCAAATTTGCCTGTACTAAAAAATCAAATTCTAAATCCAACACATAGCATAATATGCTATCACATCCATTCATAGAAAAAGTAAATACAGTTCCGGATTTCCCCTTCTAAATCTAACCCCAAAATTTACACAACCATGGACGATACTCCCTCCTTTCCAATATGTCAGCCAATCTACGATTCTCTTAAAAAAAAGTTCAATAATACTAGTTGTTTAACTAAAGTCGAGGAGCAATCAAGTAACGTTTTATCAGACTTTACTTAATTATACGCAAATAGGAATATAATATCATTCTTCCAAAATGTTAAAAGACTAAGGTTTTGGAACAATTAGAATACAATGCTAAATATAACTATGCCAACTAACCTTCTTTATCAATGCAGTGGCCTTTGGAAGCATAAAATTAAATGGCTTATTTGATATGTCTGTCTTATAGACCAGGAGAGGGGACCAGATGGAGTAACTTTATTGTCACAGATGCACCTCCATAAATTTTTGTCCTGTGCATACCACAGGGATCCTATACAATTTTGGCATATTTCAGCCATTTTCTATTACTTAAAATTTTCTAGTACCTTAAGAAAGCCAGAACATTAAAAATGCAACATCTATTGTACAATACAATTGCCTAATGCATACATTCTTTATAGGCTAATTATATTCCATTTAATTCAACATGACATTTTTTATGTAACTTTCCGCCTATCACGACACAATATTATCCGATTTACTACTCTCACCTACACCGCTACACACGCTTAATTGTAGAGTTCTGACGGGATCCGTTGCTTATGGCCCCAAACGCGTTATGCGTGGCAAGGTCAACATACCTCTCCCATCCATATTCCTTAGTAGATGTGTCATTTGCCTAAGGTGTTACTTTTAACAACACTAAAACAAACTGAAAATATAATCATAGAAACAACATTAAAGATCGAATCAATCAAAATTTCGAACTAAAATAGCACTCTGGTTACTACTAAACACAACTTTTCCATTTGTTCAAGCTTCCTACAGGCTACAAAAATCCTCCAACAATGCACCAAAAGTATACATGAAATTTATACATATTAAAGGGTAAACCTAATCAATTAGCAGTTCAATGTAAACATATCACCAACAATACTCCATTTAATCAAAGCATGCATTCATATAACTTCAAATTGCAGCAAACTTTAGCTCAGATCCACAAAGCATACTCCATATATACTAAACATAACAATAATACATATACGTATTATATGTATAGATAGATATGAAGTCTTACAAGATGAACAGGCGCTTTGATGTGTTTAACAAGAGATGAAGTACACTGATTGTCTTTAACCTCATGCTTATGGTGTTTTCTAATGTAATCATACACCAACGAATCTGTTCCGTCATCTTTTCCGGTGATCATCATCGTGAAATTAACTAATTATGATCGAACAACAACTGCCGTGGAACAATCCGTCACCAGAATTTAACCACTACGAACAAAATTATTATAATAATAAAAGAAAGTTATAGAAAAGTAAATTTGATTCGTTGAGATTTTCGAGAGGGAATAATCATTTATATATCACCAATTGGGGATTTGTGTGTGTGTTTGAGTGTATGTATGTGCGCCTTAATTGGTTTTTGGTTCTATCTCATCCACATCTCTTAATTCACCACTTTCATGTGATATTAAACTACTTGATCATTATATCTGTTTAACCCCCTATAGTTCTCTTAATTATCCATTTAGTCCCTGTTATTTGCTTCACTTGTATGTCATTTTACATTTCCAACTTCAGCACCGATTAATTTGTCAAATTCTTTTAAAGAAATAAAAGTTTCATCCC
Source organism: Gnaphalium uliginosum (assembly GCA_963930675.1). Classification (NCBI taxonomy): domain Eukaryota; kingdom Viridiplantae; phylum Streptophyta; class Magnoliopsida; order Asterales; family Asteraceae; genus Gnaphalium; species Gnaphalium uliginosum. The sequence goes on along the minus strand of OZ005685.1, from coordinate 43,290,035 downwards.
CAACTCAAAATAAAATTTTCGACATCAACTTATAGCTAGTATTACTAAATGTACCGTTAATAATAATAATAATAATCTTATATAATAAGTTTATATTAAGTGCATGTTACTAAGAGCCATGATTGTGAGCTTATAAGATGCTTAAATATGTATTTTTCTGATTCATTTGATATAAAATGTCATAGAGAATGACCATTAATAAGTTGCAAGTACATTAACTCGATTCGTGTTTGATTAATTATGAATTTACTATACAAGAATGACACATCACTTTGCAATAATGAGCTAAACCGTTTTAAATAGGCAATGTTAATCCATTTCATGTTTGGATGTGATATTGTGTTGTCTCTTTGCAGGTAAAACTATACATTTTGCAATACTTTGTTAAGAGAATAAAATGTATTGTCATTATCATTATATTTTTGTAGCTAAAGTTCAAATGGGAGAGAATCAAATCACATTTTCTCATCGGATTTGATACCAAAACTAAGTACATTTGAACTTTACTCGACATTAGATTTTTAAATTTTGAAACGTTACTTAACGGCATGCTTATCCGTCACTGTATATTAGTTTTGTTTTCTCAATTGTCTCTCTATAGTCTTACTTTAACTTTAGAATGTTCCAGCTCGTATTATAAATTAGGTATGTCATTCGAGATGCATCAATTAATTAGTACACTCGTTATTGTGCTAAATATCTTTAGATTATCTTTTGAATACCTTTTGTCCTTAGGTTGTTTCTTTAGATCATGAAATTTTCTTATTTTTTTGTGGATGGGTTATATCATCAAAAATCATGGGGTTAGATGAATCATTCACAAATAATACAAGGATGAAATGGACAAGTATTATTATCCTACAAAAAGTGAATTAGGGGGAATAGGAGAAAAGAGAATAAATAGAGGGGGTGAAATTGGTTTTACATAAAAGTAGTGCAAGAACAAAGCGATACGATTGGCTAATAGGATAAGTTAAAAGCCGGGTTGGATTGTAGTGGCAAGTACGTTGTATTTGACCCCTCTCTCTCTCTTTCCACTTTAAGGTTTTCTTTTTACTTTCTTTTTTTTTTCATCTATTTTTATCCAGTGTTCTCGACCCCATGGTGGAGTTTTAGACCCCCGTTTTGTCATTTTCCTTCTATTTCAGTTTCTTGATTCTTGTATTAGTTTGTCTTTTCTCCGGTATATTTTTTTGCACGAATCAAAAAAATTACTAAATTTTATGTCCGATCGCCCTTTTAAATGCTTCCTCGTTTTTAACATCTAATAAAAGGTTATGCTTCCAATCTAAACTTATTAGATTAACAAAAATATTTCTTTCCTTAAAAAAAATATAACGGTCTATCAGTTGACGTCATGATATATTTACAAGAGATCTCATATTCAAACACATTAGTTACATATCAGAAAAAAGATTGAAAACTACAGAAATAATATTTATGTTTGACCGCGTACATCTAAATAAAAATATTCGCTTTTACCTAAACAGAAAAACTTTATCTACTTATTTACATGCTTAAAATGTACGGAGTAACCTGCATGTGTTAATTAAGAACTATATTTTCAGTGGCGTTTTAACATTACTCTATTGTATTACATATATTGCTCGTACTTATCCAAAACATGTAGCATGATTATTTTCTTTCTATGTTACAACAAATGAAGTTAAACATACATAGCTAATGTCACGAAACTTTAAAAACGATATGATGATTGATAGATAGTTACATGAAAAGTTAAACAATTTATATATATATATATATATATATATATATATATATATATATATATATATATATATATATATGTATGTATATATGGGAATCAAGAGGGTAGTAAAAAAATGGGGAAAGGAGGGAAGCTATTCCTAGCCATACATTCTGATCAACTCAAAAGTCAACGCGGTGACAAAATTGTAAATAACTCAAAAAAAATTCAGAATATTAATATTAATTTGGAAAGAATATTAATCAAAATTACAACTTAATATTTTTAAACATTCTTTTACGATGAATGTTAACTCATATACATTATTATACACTGATGAATTTTAAATTATCTCGTTCAATAATGTATAAAAACATATATAAGTTAATATTAATCATAAATTATTGTTTATAAATATTAATTGTAATTTTGATCAACATTAATTCCAAATGAATGTTAATGTTCTAAATTTTTTTTTTTTTGTAAAATTCGATGGTTAATGACGACTATAATTGTAACACCCCCAAATTTGAGGTATTATTTTATTAGATATAAAACACTTATTATAAATTGTATAAAGTATTAATAATGATAAAGTATTTAAAGTTGTTTTAAATAATTATGAGTTGAAAGTTGTAGTTAAGTGTTGTATGATAAAATAATAAAACTTAAGGGGTTAAAATTATAGATGTCTAATTATACGGGGACCAAATTATAAAACTCATATATACATACATACACATCGATACATACATACATACATTGAAACTTCGAGAGTGAAATAGAGCGTACGGGAGAAAGAAGGAAAGGGAGAAAATTGATTGAAAGCCATCAAATTGAAAATCAAAGAATCTAATTCAATTCTAAATCATCATCTCTAGCATAAGGTATGTATGAATTCTTGTTATTTTGCCCTAAAAATTAGTTTATGGGGGTTTTAAGTTCAAGTAATGTGTAAAATGAAATTAAGATAGATAATGTTGGATTGAGGTTAACTAAACTTAAAAAGTAGTGTTACTAACCTCAATTCATATTAAAAGTTGATAAATTGATTGTGCTCATTAGTGAATATGGTGGGTTTTGTTCAAATGTTTGTAAGTTGTTGATTTTCCACCCTAATTACTAGTTAGTGAGGTTGTTAGGATGCTATTAGTAGTAATTAAATTAGTAGATAAAGTAGTTAAACACTTGAGTTGATTATGATTATGAAAGGTGAGAATTTTCTTTGTTTGACTAAAAGTCAAACCTGGTCAACCCAAGGGAATGATGATGATTAGTTGATTTTAATGATTGTTAGATGCTAAATATGTTGCTATATTGTTGTGCTATGTGATAGGTGGTTAAAAGACGTTGCATTCACTATTGATCGATAAATCACTTATTGCCCAAAACATCAAGGTGAGTGATATGAGGGTTAATTGGGTAATGGGTCATGTGAATTCCAGATTGCATACGTGCAAGAGGTTTCACATGATCAAGTGGAGTTATTTATTTCATATTTATACTTGATTGTTATTGTTGTTCATGCATTGTAGAGATTAGCTAACTTATGTTAGCCTAAGTTGGTATCAATTTTTTCAAGTTGTTGCAAGTTGTAAGTTGATAGCGGATCCGCCTAAGTGGTTTAAAATCTCTACATTGCTCAAGTTGTTAATGATTGATTTCTTGTTGCTTGATGCCCTTTTTAATTGCCTATATGCTCACTAAGTTAAATGCTTAATCTGTAAGTGGTTGTTAATGTAGGTGCAAGTGGGGCGAAAGACCAAGGTGGTCACAGGGAGGGCAAGGCAATTGCAAAGGATTAGCGTGGATTGTAACTTGCTAAATGTAGGTTTGGCAAGTATACTGTTCTTTTGAATTATCGTTATGATTGCCATTTGTGTAAATCCCCTACGTTGAGGTCTTTTGATGAAAATATGTAGTTGGTTATGATGTCGAATGAATGATTATGTAGAGTTTGGGTTAATTTTGAATAGTGGACTATCAAATGGGTCGTTTTATATATTCCCAATCGGGTCGTTTTACTAAACTAGCCTAATGATGTTTTGGACGATTTTGGAATATGTTACTGTGTTAAAATGTGTTGATATGAGTTTATGAAAGTGTTTAATAGATCATGTAGGAACTTGTTGCAAGAAATGATTGCACAAGTGTCCAAGTGGTCACATTTTGACCAAAGGTCCAAAACCGTCGTTATTATGAAATTTGGAAAAGTGCTAAAAGGGAAACCTTTGTTATGTTATATGAAATACGCCTGCAAAATTTCGGGTCTTTATTGTAAGCGAGTCAAAAGATATGCGTGTTTGAATTTGAGTCCAAAAACTGAGTTTTCTGCACTTTTCAGAAATTCAGCACAGGTACGTGATCGCGTACCCTTACCAGGATCGCGTACGTTGTGCTAAAATCAGATCAGAAGGTCTCTACGTTGTTGGTACGCGATCGCGTATCCTTACCGGGATCGCGTACTAATTTAATACGCGGTCGCGTACCATCACCAGGATCGAGTACACTAAAAGACGAAAAAAAAAAATTGGGCGTTTCACTAATTAAATTAATTACTTGTTTATAAGTTTTGTATGTTGAAATTCGTTTAATTTTATTGTATTCATTGGTGAATCAAAATTTTCACAAAAACTCAAAAGTTATACTCAAAATTCTTAGTATTTGATGAACATGAATTATGACGAATTGAAGATAGGGTATGAATATCTTTAATGAATTTGAAATTTATAATGTTTAGATTGATTTACATGCTTTAATTTTGAATTTTAAACAAAAATTGATGAAATGAGTATTGTATATGAGTTGGAGAAGATACAAGGAAATGTGTGGTTGAGGTTTGCTTCCCTCCTTCTCTCAAATTTAGAACTTCCCTCTTAATTATTCCCCTATATATATATATATATATATATATATATATATATATATATATATATATATATATATATATGTGTGTGTGTGTGTGTGTGTGTGTGTGTGAAGGCTGACTATTCACTCGCGATGAATGATAATCAAACATAAAAGAATATACTTTTAATTTACCAATAAATATTAATCAAAACCGATGTTATACTTACTAAAGAAAAATGTATGTTAGGTATTGACAGCTTTCAAGCAAAGAATCTTAGTTTGTTCGGTAAGTGGAGCTGACGATTTCGCACGGAATATGATTCATTATGGGCCAAAGTCATCAAAAACATATGGGTCAGATGGTGGTTCTCACTCGAGTTGGGAACCTGTAACACCCTTCTCTTCGTATGGTATAAATTTTTTTTTTTTTTTATTTCGGAAGCATAGGTCAAAACATATATTGCATTATTAACATTTATAAAATGTACATATATATTGTTTAAAACATCGTATATAACCAGGTGTTACATAATTTCAACATTCATTTAAGTTATCAAAAACATATCAGAGTTGTGAGTTGGTCAAACATTCCTTGAACATAATCTTCCTGCCCGCCCATTTCAATCATGACCTGCAGGGATTAAGGTGGGGGATTAGCACAAAGCTAAGTGAATGGATGTGAAACTAACAGTTCAACTTAGCTTAACAATCTGTTTACATCAATTAATCGTAAACACATATCGTCAAAGAGGATCGGTGGTTTTTGAGGAACCCTACTGCCGCGGTGGCCCTCAAAGAACGCTTATCACAATCTGTATTGGCCTATACAGAATATACCGATAACTTGATATTACCATTTCACGACACAGGTTTTAATACAACACATGTACAAAACTCTGTATCCGTAATCCTGTAATAACCAAGTCCAACAATCTGTTGACCTCTTTAATAACAACCAATGCCCGAAGGTCACATTGCACGTAGATTCATAATCAGCAAATTAGACTAAACAGTCTATCAATTATATCTACGTTTACTTGTTGCAACCAAACCGTTACAACCAAATCAAACTTGTGAGTTCCAGATCCACTCACCTGTCACTCTCAGTCCAACAACTCAGAAGTCTAATGTTACTGAGTCTTCTGCTGATCTGAGAATACAACATATAATGAGTTAGTAACTCATTCCATAATCATATAACATATTTAAACGAACAAGCAAATCTCTGAAGTCTAAGAAACAAAAGTTCAATCCGAAGTGAAACAAGAAAAACCCGAAACGAGGTTTAAAACTGAAAAATTGTAACACCATGAAATTCGTTAAAATTGTTGTTGTGTGTTGTTATGCGACACAAGGGCTAGTGTCGCAGGTAGCGACACAAAGCCCAGTGCGACACAAGGCTTGTGTCGCAGTGTCGGGTTGAAAGGCGGTTTGTAGGGGTAATTTGTGTAACTTCGTGTGAAATTAAACATAATACGCATTCTAAAACATTCCAGAAAAGAGAAAGTATCTCCAGTTCGTGCAAGTGTGTGTGTGTAACTTTAGTGAGAGAAAAGAAAAAGGAAACAAAGAGTGAAATCAAGAATTAAGCGTGGAGGGTGAATTGTGAAAGTGTTTCTTTGCAATTTCAGGTAAGAAGCTTGAATCTTGATCGAATTTCAGTTACTCGGATGTTATTGATCAAAGTTTGATATTTAATTGAGTTTAAAAGTGGGTAAATTGTGGGTAAAATGTTGGGTTGATTAAACCGAGTTTGGATGTATTTTGAACTGAGTTGTGTATATGTATTAATCAACTAGTGAAACTGGTTTGAAATTGGGGTGTTGAAATCACCCAGATACATGTAATTACAGAAGAGTTCTGCTGTTCTGTTCGTCATTGCGACACAAGGCTTGTGTCGCAGCTTGTGTCGCAGTGATAGTGTCACAAGTTAATACTGTTGCTTTAGCGACACAAAGAGTTAATGTCGCAGTTGGTGTCGCTAAGTTTCTACTGCTAGTTACAACTGTTGCTATAGCGACACTAAGAGATTGTGTCGCAGCTTGTGTCGCTTGTTTCCACTGTTAGTTGTAATTGTTGTTTTAGCGACATTAAGAGGTTGTGTCGCAGGTTGTGTCGCAATAGTGTGATGTGCGACACTAATTTAGTGTCGCCAGGAGGTGTAGCGACACAAGAGGGTAGTGTCGCAGAGATTAATAAATAAAAGTTGATTAATATGAACGTCTCGACAGGTACTTCGGATAGCGAGTTGTGAATATCTGAACGTCGCCTTCGAGGTAAGTAGTAGGAGAGTAAAGAGTTTAATTGGTTGATTATGTTGTACGGCCAATTGCTGAGTGATCAATTGTGCCTAGTTGTATGAGTTGAGCGGTCAATTGCTGAGTGATCAATTGTACCCATAAGGGCCAATTGCTGAGTGATTAATTGTGCCTAGTTGTATGAGTTGAGCGGTCAATTGCTGAGTGATCAATTGTACCCATAAGGGGCAATTGCTGAGTGATCAATTGTGCCTAGTCGTATGAGTTGAATTGCCAGTTGCTGAGTGATCAATTGTGCTAAATTATTTATATGTGATTGTACCTTTCCTGTGCTTACTAAGCAATATGCTTACGTGTTGATTGTTGTGTGTGATAGGTACGTCAAGTGGAATGAAGGGTGGGAATCCGGGCAAGTGACCCGAGGGCTGCTAGTGATGGACTTACTATGGCAAGATAGTAAGAGGAGAGACTCGTAAATCATGCTCGATAAAAACGTGTAATATTTCGAAAAGACAAAATGTATGTTTTGGTGATAACAATGTGAATATTACTGTATATTAATATATAAAGTGTTTTGAAAATTTAAATGAGTAAAAAAAAAAAAAAATCTGGGACGTTCCAAGTTGGTATCAGAGCATTGGTTTAAGAGATTCGAGTATCCATCATTAGAGGTACTTGAACTTAGACCAAGAGATGAGTCTAATGAGCATGATGAGAGTGTTGTACTATGAGTTGATAACTGAGTAATTGTTATTATTAATGAGATGTGATAGATTACTGAATGTCAAAGTATTGTGAGAGCATTATGTAATAACGATTACGTCTGGCCAACGTAATAATTATTATATGAACTCAAACGATACCATGACTGTTATGTGATATTAAAAAGAATTGTGAAAGATAGACTAATGTGTAATGAGAATTTTAGTCTAATCTAGTGTGATTGCGAATAAACCCTTTCAGTGTGAGATGGAAGGGAAGAATTTTAATGAGCAAAATACCGAGAGCTCTGAGCAAGGGCATACGGAGAGTTTATCGTTTATGAGTACAGACGAGATGAGAAAATTTATAACGGAAGAAGTTGCGCTGGCACAAGAGAGATCTCTTCCGTATTTGTTGGAAAGAATTACTGAGACTGTCAGAGATGTTCTGGCAGATGAGATGCAAAAGAGAGATACAGAGAAGTCTGAGAAGACTAGTGTGATAAAAGAAGAGAAAAAGAATGTGAACTACAAAGATTTTGTAGCATGTAAACCTCCTGAGATTGAAGGAGAAACAAATCCGATTAAATGTTATCGGTGGATCTCTGAAATGGAAGCAGCGTTTGCCATTTCTGAGTGTCCGGAGAAGTTGAAAGTGGTGTATAGTGCCAGTTTATTTAAGGCACGAGCAAAAGAGTGGTGGGACGTTCAGCGTCAATCCATGGGAGAAGAGCGTGCTAGTAATTTGTCTTGGAATGAATTCAAAGATATGTTTGTGACCGCTTATTCACCGGAAGCTGAGTTGACTAAGCTTCGCCGGGAATTTTTGTTTATGAAACAAACGACAGAGACTGTGAATGAGTTGACAGGGGTATTTCTTGATAGGGCTCGATTTTGCCCTGAATACACTTAGGATCTAAAGAGGTTGATGAATCATTTTCATGAGGTATTGAAGAAAGAGATTCGGCAGTTTGTGGACCCGAGTCGTTGGAATAAGTTTGAAGAGTTTGTGAATGAAGCGAGAAGGAGGGAAATTGAGATTCATCGTGAGGATGATGGATCGTCAAATAGAAAATCTGAGCCAGCTGGGGAATCTTTTAAAAGATTCAAGTCAAGTGGAAGTTTTAGAAGAGAGGATCGACGAGAAGTGCCTATGTGTCCGAAATGTCATAAAAAGCATTTTGGGAATTGTGCAGGCGACAAGAGGACGTGTTTTCAATGTGGGCAAGAGGGCCACATTAGCCGTGATTGTACAAAGACGGTACGAGTGTGCTTTGATTGCTACGAACCTGGACATATAAAGAGTGAATGTCCGAGATTGAAGAGTTCAACAGGTTCTAGTGGGATAAAGAAAAATGAGGAGAGGAAGGTGTTAGACTAGTCAAGAGTGAAAAGCCGATCCTTTCAATTGACTGCAGATGAAGCGAAGAATGCTCCGGATGTTCTTACGGGTACTTTTCTTATTAACTCATTACCCGCTTATGTGTTATTTGATTCTGGAGATTCTAGATCTTTTGTTTCTGAAAACTTTAGTGAGAGTTTTCAATTAACGTTGAGTGAGTTAGATACACCCCTAGATGTTGAGATAGCTGATGATCGTGTTATTTATGTGACTAAAGTGTATAGAGGGTGTCGAATAGAAATTAATGATTAAATGTTTATGATAAATCTCATCCCAATGAGAATGGGTGAATTTGATGCCGTTATGGGCATGGATTGGCTGAGTAAGCATGATGCTGTTATCCGTTGCGAAAAGAAAATTATTCGTATCAATGCTCCAAGTGGGGGAGTGATCGACATATATGGAGAAAAACCTAGACCATCTTTGTCAATATGCACTTATGCCCGTGCGAGAAGGCATTTGTCGCATGGTTGTCAGGCATTTTTAGCTCACGTTATTGATACGCGAAAGAATGAGAGGAATATTGGGTATATTCCGGTTGTAAATGAGTTTCCAGATGTATTTCCGGAAGAGTTACTGGGTATTCCGTCTGAAAGGCAAGTAGAGTTTCGAATTGAGCTAGTGCCGGGGGCTACTCCTGTTGCTAAGACTCCTTATAGACTTGCACCGTCAGAGATGCAAGAAATGATGAAACAAATACAAGAGTTGTTGGAGAAGGGCTTTATCCGTCCGAGTAGTTCACCGTGGGGAGCGCCTGTATTGTTCGTTAAAAAGAAAGACGGGAGTATGCGTATGTGTATTGATTACAGGGAGTTGAATAAGGTAACTATTAAAAATCGTTATCCGTTGTCGAGGATTGACGATTTGTTTGATCAACTCCAGGGTGCTACCCATTTTTCAAAAATTGATTTACGATCTTGTTACCATCAATTACGAGTAAGAGAAGAAGATGTTCCCAAGACTGCTTTCCGAACGCGTTATGGTCATTACGAGTTTGTGGTAATGCCATTCGGGCTGACAAATGCTCCTGCTGCATTTATGGATTTGATGAATCGAGTTTGCCGGACGTTCCTCGATAAATTCGTGATTGTGTTTATCGATGATATTTTAATATATTCAAAAACGGAAGGTGAGCATGAGTTGCATTTGAGGCAAATGTTGCAAGTGTTGCGAAATGAAAAGCTTTATGCTAAATTTTCAAAATGTGAGTTTTGGCTTCGAGAGGTCCAATTTTTGGGACATGTGATAAACCGAGAAGGAATTAAAGTGGATCCAGCCAAAGTGGAAGCAGTGATGAAATGGAGTCCTCCTAAAAATCCAACAGAGATTCGAAGTTTCTTGGGATTGGCAGGATATTATCGGAGATTTATTCAAGATTTCTCCAAGATTGCGACTCCGCTTACAAAGCTTACGTGTAAAAATGCCAAGTTTGAATGGGGTGACGAGCAGGACCGGGCTTTTAATATCTTGAAGGAAAAGTTGAGCCAAGCACCCATATTGGTACTCCCCGAAGGGAATGATGATATGGTGGTATACTGTGACGCATCTCGTGTGGGTTTGGGTTGTGTGCTCATGCAACGAGGAAAAGTGATAGCTTATGCCTCTAGACAGTTGAAAACACATGAAAAAGGATATCCTACTCATGATCTAGAATTGGCAGCGGTGGTATTTGCGTTGAAAATTTGGAGGCATTATCTCTATGGAGTAAAATGTACGATTTATTCAGACCATAAGAGTTTAAAGTATTTCTTCGATCAGCGAGATCTTAATATGAGACAGAGGCGTTGGCTTGATTTAGTGAAAGATTATGACTGTGAAATCTTATACCATCCTGGAAAGGCGAATGTGGTAGCAGATGCTCTCAGTAGAAAGGCTATTGATATGGTGTTAAAAGTAAAATCTTTTCGAATGATTGTGGTTACAGATTTAATTGAGCAAGTGAAAGAAGCTCAACAGCAAGTGTTACAAAGTGGTGATTTTCGAGCAGAACGAATAAAGGGTCAAGAGCAAGACTTTGTCGATGATTCCCGCGGATTAAAGACCCATTATGGTAGGATTTGGGTGCCGAGTTCTGGGGAAATGAGAAAACTTTTACTTGATGAAGCTCATAAATCCAAGTATTCGATTCATCCTGGTGCCACGAAGATGTATCATGATTTAAAAAGAGATTATTGGTGGCCGGGTATGAAAAGAGAAATTGTCAGATATGTGGAAAAGTGTTTGACCTGTTCACAGGTGAAAGCTGAGCATCAGAAACCATATGGAAAGATGAAGCCGTTAGACATTCCGATATGGAAGTGGGAATATATCACGATGGATCTTATTACGAAATTGCCGAAAACGTTAAAGCATCATGATGCCATTTGGGTAATTGTTGATCGATTGTCTAAGAGTGCATTATTTTTACCGATAAGAGAAGCTTCGTCTTCAGAAGTAATGGCTGATTTATATGTAAAAGAAGTGGTGGCAAGACACGGTGTTCCAGTATCTATTGTCTTTGATAGGGATAGTAGATTTACATCTAGATTTTGGGTAAAGTTTCAAGAAGAGATGAGAACGCGTCTTAATTTGAGTACTGCATATCACCCACAAACAGATGGTCAAAGCGAGAGGACAATCCAAACGTTGGAAGATATGTTGAGAGCATGTGTTATTGATTTCGGAGGAAATTGGGATGCTTATTTGCCGTTGGCTGAGTTATCTTATAATAACAGTTACCACTCTAGCATTGTAATGCCACCATATGAGGTATTATATGGGAGAAAATGCAGAACTCCGATCTGTTGGGGTGAAATTGGACAACGTGAGTTGGCCAGTACGGAAGTTGTGCTAAAAACTACAGAACGGATAGATCAAATTCGAGCTCGTTTAAAAGCTGCACAAGATCGACAAAAGTCGTATGCAGATAAGAGAAGGCGTCCAATCGAGTTTAATGAAGGAGATTTTGTTATGTTAAAGGTATCTGCTTGGAAGGGTGTTATTCGATTTAGAAAGCGGGGGAAATTGAGTCCTCGTTTTATTGGACCCTTTAAAATCTTAGCGAGAGTGGGTGAAGTAGCGTATCGTTTAGAATTGCCAGATGAGTTGGCAAATATTCATAACACTTTTCATGTGTCGTATTTGAGGAAATGTTTGGCTGATGAGACAGCCTATATTCCAATGAACGAAATTGAAGTGAGTGATAAATTGAATTATATTGAAGAAACAATTGAGATATTGGATGAGAAAATAAAGGGGTTAAGAAATAAGGAGATACGAATGTTTAAAGTCCAATGGAAGCATCGGAAGGGATCAGAGTTTACATGGGAACCAGAGAGTGAGGTTCTTCGTTATTATCCTTCGTTGTATCAGAAATGGATTGTGAGGACACAATCCTGAGTAAGTGGGGGAGAGTTGTAACACCCCGAAATTCGTTAAAATTGTTGTTGTGTGCTGTTATGCGACACAAGGGCTAGTGTCGCAGGTAGCGACACCAAGCCCAGTGCGACACAAGGCTTGTGTCGCAGTGTCGAGTTGAAAGGCTGTTTGTAGGGGTAATTTGTGTAACTTCGTGTGAAATTAAACATAATACGCATTCTAAAACATTCCAGAAAAGAGAAAGTATCTCCAGTTCGTGCAAGTGTGTGTGTAACTTTAGTGAGAGAAAAGAAAAAGGAAACAAAGAGTGAAATCAAGAATTAAGCGTGGAGGGTGAATTGTGAAAGTGTTTCTTTGCAATTTCAGGTAAGAAGCTTGAATCTTGATCGAATTTCAGTTACTCGGATGTTATTGATCAAAGTTTGATATTTAATTGAGTTTAAAAGTGGGTAAATTGTGGGTAAAATGTTGGGTTGATTAAACCGAGTTTGGATGTATTTTGAACTGAGTTGTGTATATGTATTAATCAACTAGTGAAACTGGTTTGAAATTGGGGTGTTGAAATCACCCAGATACATGTAATTACAGAAGAGTTCTGCTGTTCTGTTCGTCATTGCGACACAAGGCTTGTGTCGCAGCTTGTGTCGCAGTGATAGTGTCACAAGTTAATACTGTTGCTTTAGCGACACAAAGAGTTAATGTCGCAGTTGGTGTCGCTAAGTTTCTACTGCTAGTTACAACTGTTGCTATAGCGACACTAAGAGATTGTGTCGCAGCTTGTGTCGCTTGTTTCCACTGTTAGTTGTAATTGTTGTTTTAGCGACATTAAGAGGTTGTGTCGCAGGTTGTGTCGCAATAGTGTGATGTGCGACACTAATTTAGTGTCGCCAGGAGGTGTAGCGACACAAGAGGGTAGTGTCGCAGAGATTAATAAATAAAAGTTGATTAATATGAACGTCTCGACAGGTACTTCGGATAGCGAGTTGTGAATATCTGAACGTCGCCTTCGAGGTAAGTAGTAGGAGAGTAAAGAGTTTAATTGGTTGATTATGTTGTACGGCCAATTGCTGAGTGATCAATTGTGCCTAGTTGTATGAGTTGAGCGGTCAATTGCTGAGTGATCAATTGTACCCATAAGGGCCAATTGCTGAGTGATTAATTGTGCCTAGTTGTATGAGTTGAGCGGTCAATTGCTGAGTGATCAATTGTACCCATAAGGGGCAATTGCTGAGTGATCAATTGTGCCTAGTCGTATGAGTTGAATTGCCAGTTGCTGAGTGATCAATTGTGCTAAATTATTTATATGTGATTGTACCTTTCCTGTGCTTACTAAGCAATATGCTTACGTGTTGATTGTTGTGTGTGATAGGTACGTCAAGTGGAATGAAGGGTGGGAATCCGGGCAAGTGACCCGAGGGCTGCTAGTGATGGACTTACTATGGCAAGATAGTAAGAGGAGAGACTCGTAAATCATGCTCGATAAAAACGTGTAATATTTCGAAAAGACAAAATGTATGTTTTGGTGATAACAATGTGAATATTACTATATATTAATATATAAAGTGTTTTGAGAATTTAAATGAGTAAAAAAAAAAATCTGGGACGTTCCAAAAATGCCATTTTCGACCCCAAGATGACCCCGAAAGGCCAAAAACTGCCTAGGCTCTTAGAATAGAGCCTTGATTATTGGGTCGTTTTTGAGTGACTATGCGAATTTCTACCCAATCCGAGTTAGTGAAATTTGTCATTTAGTCGCTACCCTGAAAACATAATTTTAAATATCTCAGTTGGCAGCAATGTTCAGTTCGCAGGGATCTCGGTTCGCTTCGCAGCAAACTCAGTTCGCAGCCCAACTCGGTTCGTAGGGCAAGAACTCAGTTCGCAAGACAAAATCTCAGTTCGCTAAACAATAACTCGGTTCGCAAGGAAGCTCAGTTCGCAAGGTTCAGTTCGCAAATCTCAGTTCGCAGCATAGCATCTCAGTTCGCATCGCAGCAACTCAGTTCGCATCGCAGCAACTCAGTTCGCATCGCAACAACTCAGCTCGCGAACTGAGTTCTTCTTCCTGCAAGCTGCGAATCGAGCCTGCTGTAACCAAAACCCGAACTTTCTTCTTCCAATACTCACAAATTCGACTTCCTATCATTCTAACAAGCTTTCTAACAACTCATATACATCAAATAACATCATATAACATCTTTCAAGCCTCTTTTTCACAAATAATTCATGAATTAGTTATTTTCATAAAAACAAATTATAACTCAAATACTCACAGGAACAAGATGATGATGATGTTACTGAAATTCGTTTTAAAAACAGGATGATGATGATACTGATGATTTAAGACTTCACAAGAGTTTCTTCAGTTTTGATTTCAATTCGCAGGGTATGGAAGTTTTTAGAACGTATATGTGTAGAAGTTTTGAGAATAAGTGTATATATATATTAATCTAACCCAATACCATTACAATTTTAGTTCCCTTCTTAATCTATTGTGTGGAACCTAAAACCATTTTGCGAGAACCAACTATTTTATTTTACCGTCAACTAGATTAGTGTAAAACAATGATTTATGTATTAGTCATAATAACTCATTTATCCTTTTGACTAATATTATCAAATAAACATAATAATACTAAATATTCCTGACACATTAAATAATGAATTTAAAGTTAGAAAATTACCCGTATATTACTAGGCCCTTAGAGTGGATGTTACAAATCTACCCCCCTTAAGAAGATTTCGTCCCCGAAATCTCATCTTGGACAAATAATCTTGGGTATCGAGATCTCATGCTTTCTTCAGTCTCCCACGTAAGGTTTGGACCTAGACTATGCTTCCATTTAACTAATAACATGGGTATCTGTTTCTCACGCAATTTGGTCACTTTTCTATCTAAGATCTCAACAGGTTCTTCAACTAATTTCTGATTCTGATCGACACGCAACTCTTGTAGAGGAAGAACTTGAGACTGATCTTCAACATTGCATTTCCTCAAATAACAAAAATTGAAAGTATCATGAATTCCAGCAAGTTCCGGTGGAAGATCAAGAGTAACTGTCTGATTATTAACAACGCGTCGAATTTTAAAAAGACCAATATATTTAGGAGCCAATTTTCCTCGTTTTCCAAATCGAATTACACCTTTCCATGGGGAAACTTTCAAATATACCAATTCACCTTCGGCAAAGGAAACGGGTCGCCTACGCGGATCAGCATATTGTTTCTGTCTATCTCGAGCTGCTTTTAATTTCTCGCGAGCAATAGCTACTTTATCGGCTGTAATTTGAACAATATTTGGACCTGCAAACTGTTTCTCCCCGACCTCTAACCATCAAGTTGGGATTCTGCAACGTCGCCCATATAACATCTCATAGGGAGGCATGCCAATACTCGAATGATAAGAGTTATTATAGGCAAACTCAATTAATGGTAGATGCGAATCCCAAAACCCACCATATTCTAATACACAAGCACGTAGCATCTCCTCAAGAGTTTGAATGGTACGTTCTGTCTGGCCGTCTGTCTGGGGTGATAAGTTGTACTTAAATTTACTCGGGTGCCCAACTCATGCTGTAGGCTTTGCCAAAATCGAGATACAAATCGCGAATCTCTGTCAGAAACAATAGATAACGGAATCCCATGCCTCGAAACAATCTCATTAATATACAACTGGGCTAATTTGCTTAAAGATGCTGTTTCACTGGTAGCAAGAAAATGAGCACTTTTCGTTAATCTGTCCACAATCACCCAAATCATATCATTACCTCGTGGTGTCTGTGGAAGTTTAGTTACAAAATCCATAGTTAGATGTTCCCACTTCCATTCTGGAATCTCAAGCTGTTTCAACGATCCATATGGTTTCTGGTGTTCAGCTTTAACTTGAGAGCAAATATGACAAGAATTTACAAATCGTGCCACGTCTGTCTTCATCGTAGGCCACCAATATAAAGGTTTCAAATCATGATACATTTTATTACTTCCTGGATGAACCGAAAATCGAGATTTATGAGTTTCAGTCAAAATTACATCTCGAAGACCCCCTATCAATGGAATCCAAACACGAGACTGAAAAGTTTTTAATCCCCTCGAATCATCAAGTAACAAATCTTTTCTTTTCAACATGATTTCAGATTTCAAGTTATGATCCATCAAAGCCTCTAATTGGGCAGCTTTTATTTGATTCATTAAATCAGAAGAATTTTCCAAACGCATAAAATAAACTTTGTCAGAGGATACCTTTCGGCTCAAAGCGTCTGCAACCACATTAGCTTTTCCTAGATGGTATCGAATTTCGCAATCATAATCTTTTATCAATTCCAACCATCGTCTCTGACGCATATTCAGCTCTTTTTGTGAAAACATATACTGGAGGCTTTTATGATCTGTACAGATAACACACTTTGTACCATATAGATAATGTCTCCAGATTTTCAAAGCAAATACCACAGCTGCAAGCTCTAAGTCATGGGTTGGATAATTTCTTTCATGAGGTTTAAGCTGACGAGAAGCGTACGCAATAACCCGATCTCGCTGCATCAAAACACAACCTAAACCAGCAAAAGATGCATCACAATATACAACAAAATCATCAGACCCATCAGGTAATGCTAACACAAACAGTTTCAAAATCTGAAAAGCTGATTCCTGTTGTTCATTCCACTGAAACTTTACATCCTTACAAGTCAATTTAATCAACGGGCCAGCAATCTTAGAAAAATCTTTGATAAACTTCCGATAATAACCCGCTAACCCATGAAAGCTCTTAATCTCAGAAGATGTTTTAGGTGCATTCCACTTCATTACAGCTTCAACTTTAGATGGATTTACTTTAATCCCATCTTTACAGATAACATGACCCAGAAATTGTACTTCTCGAAGCCAAATTTCACACTTTGAGAATTTAGCATAAAGATGTTCTCTTTTTAAAGTTTCAAGAACCGTTCTCAAATGTAGTTCATGCTCAGATTCAGATTTCGAATAAATCAAAATATCATCAATAAAAACAATGACAAATTATCAAGAAAAGGTCGACATACCCGGTTCATTAAATCCATAAAAACTGCAGGAGCATTTGTTAACCCAAATGGCATAACCAAAAACTCATAATGACCATACCTAGAACGAAAAGCAGTTTTAGGAATATCTTCCTCACGAACACGAACCTGGTGATACCCTGACCTCAAATCAATTTTTGAATAGAAAGAAGATCCTTGAACTGATCAAACAACTCATCTATTCTGGGTAAAGGATATTTATTCTTTACTGTTCTTTTATTCAATTCTCGATAATCAATGCACATTCTAAAAGTACCATCTTTCTTCTTCACAAATAAAACTGGTGCACCCCATGGGGAAGAACTCGGTCTGATAAACCCCTTATCTAACAATTCCTGAATCTGGTTCATCATTTCACGAATTTCTGCAGGAGCTAATCTATATGGAGCTTTAGCTACAGGTGTTGAGCCTGGAATAAGATCAATAACATATCAGAGTTGCCAATCTATATCATAAGCGTAGGTCAAAACATATATTGCATTATTAACATTTATAAAATGTACATATATATTGTTTAAAACATCGTACATAACGAGGTGTTACATAATTTCAACATTAATTTAAGTTATCAAAAACATATCAGAGTTGCCAGCTGGTCAAACATTCCTTGAACATAATCTTCCTGCCCGCCCATTTCAATCATGACCTGCAGGGATTAAGGTGGGAGATTAGCACAAAGCTAAGTGAATGAATGTGAAACTAACAGTTCAACTTAGTATAACAATCTGTTTACATCAATTAATCATAAACACATATCGTCAAAGAGGATCGGAAGTTTTTGAGGAACCCTACTGCCGCGGTGGCCCTCAAAGAACGCTTATCACAATCTGTATTGGCCTATACAGAATATACTGATAACTTGATATTACCATTTCACAACACAGGTTTTAATACAACACATGTACAAAACCCTGTATCTGTAATTTTGTAATAACCAAGTCCAACAATCTGTTGACCTCTTTAATAACAACCAATGCCCGAAGGCCACATTGCACGTAGATTCATAATCAGCAAATCAGACTAAACAGTTTATCAATTATATCTACTTTTAATTGTTGCAACCAAACCGTTACAACCAAATCAAACTTGTGAGTTCCAGATCCACTCACCTGTCAATCTCAGTCCAACAACTCAGAAGTCTAATGTTACTAAGTCTTCTGCTGATCTGAGAATACAACAAATAATGAGTTAGTAACTCATTCCACAATCGTATAACATATTTCAATACATAGTATCAAAATGACAAACAATTTCTAAGTTATAACAATGCACTTATATAATTATTTACTAAATCATCATAATAACATATTTAAGCGAACAAGCAAATCCCTGAAGTCTAAGAAACAAAAGTTCAATCCGAAGTGAAACCAGAAAATCCCAAAACGATGTTTAAAACTGAAAAATGTCATTTTCGTCCCCAAGATGACCCCGAAAGGCCTAAAACCGCCTTGGCTCATTTTAAAGAGTTTTAGTTATTGGACTGTTTTAAAGTGACCATGCGAATCTCGGCCCAATCCGTGTTAAATGAAAATTGGGTAAATTTTTAGTCACTAAAAGTATCACTAACACTTATGCACTTTAGAAATTTGTAAAATAAAACTTTTAAAATCTCAGTTCGCAAAGCAACATCTCAGTTCGCAAAGCAACATCTCAGTTCGCAATAATCTCAGTTCGCAGGGATTCTCAGTTCGCAAGACAACTCAGTTCGCTAGACAATAACTCGGTTCGCAAGGCAACTCAGTTCGCAGCACAGCATCTCAGTTTGCATCGCAGCAACTCAGTTCACATCGCAACAACTCAGCTCGCATCGCAACAACTCAGCTCGCGAACTGAGTTCTTCTTCTTGCAAGCTGCGAACCGAGCCTGCTGTAACCAAAAACCCGAACTTTCTTCTTCCATAACTCACAAATTCGACTTCCTATCATTCTAACAAGCTTTCTAACAACTTATATACATCAAATAACATCAAGTAACATCTTTCAAGCCTCTATTTCACAATTAATTCATGAATTGACTAATTTCATAAAAACAAGTTATAAACACTAAAATACTCACAAGAACAAGATGATGATGATGTGAAATTCGATTTTAAAACAAGATGTAGATGATGCTACTGATGTGATTTAATACTTCACAAAAGGTTCTTCAAGTTTGAACTTTCAATTCGCAGAGTATAGAAGATTTGAGAACATATATGTGTATATATATTAATCTAACCTAATACCATTACAATTTTAGTTCCCTTCTTAATCTATTGTCTGGAACCTAAAACCATTTTGCGAAAACCAACTATTTTATTTTACCGTCAATTATATTAATTTAAAACAATGAATTATGTATTAGTCATAATAACTCATTTATCCTTTTGACTAATATTATCAAATAAACATAATAATACTAAAATATTCCTAACACATTAAATAATAAATTTAAAGTTAGGTAATTACCTGTATATTACTAGGCCCTTAGGGTGGATGTTACAGAACCAACCTGAAAAAAGGCATTTGGAATCTATCTTAAGTGCAAATCAAGTTATTAACAAGCTCGACATTCCTTTTAGCCGGTCTTTTCGTATAAAAGTTGGTGATGGTGAAAATATTTGATTTTGGGAGGACGTTTGGACTAACACAAGGATAAACTTAAGGACGAAATTTCATAGACTTTACGCTCTAGAATCTCTGAAAGATTGTTCAATTACTGATAGATGGAAGAAAGAAAATGGAATCTGGAGTGGGTATTGGTCTTGGCGTATTCAACCTAGGGGAAGGGCTTTGACATATTTTAATGATACGCTTCTAATGTGAGACGGGCTTATTCTTATAGAAGGTTCTAATAATAAATGGTTATGGTCCCTTTCTTCATGTGGTAAATTTATAGCAAGTCGTCTGTCTCATTTATTGGATGAAAATTTTCTATCCAACCATGCTTTTGGAAGAAGGTTTCCATGGAATAATTGGATACCAAAGAAGGTTAATATTTTTAGTTGGAAAGCATCTCATGACAGATTGTCGCATGCTTCGAACCTTCTCAAAAGAGGTATTCAGCTTAGTTCTACATTTTGTCCCTTATGTAACGCCGAGGTGGAATCCTTAGCCCATGTTTTAATTAGTTGCCCTATGGTTCAACCAATTTAGAGAAAATGTATGAGTTGGTGGAATATTAATTTGGCTTCTTATGATCTCTCTTTAGAAAACATTATCGAGTGTTCTCTTGCTCCAACAGAAAATAAGTGGGCGGGGAAAGGCTTTTCATGGGGTCTGTTTAGTTACTTTATGGTCTATTTTGCATTGGAGAAATAAAGTGTATCATGCCTCTCATCAAGAGATTGATAAGATCCGCCACGAAGATGTTTTTTCTAATGTTCGATCGTTATCTTTGCTTTGGATTTCAAATCGTTGCAAAAGACTTGAATTTAGTTAGAGAATGTGGTGCACAAGGCCAATGGAGAATTTTGTTGATGACTTAGTATAAGTAGGCTTTATGTATCTTGGTGTTGTTCTTAATATGTTTTCTTTTCGGGTCTCCCTCGTAGAGTCCTTTTGTTGTAATCATCCTTTTTAGTTTTCATGAAATATTAAAATATGCTTTTTCTTTCAAAAAAAATTATAAATAAACTATTTTTTATAACTCATAAAATCATATGATGAATATTAAGAGAATTTTCTAACATTCATCATTAATGAATGTTAACGGAAGTGGATATTATCAGTTTCTTTAAAATATTATTCGTTAACATCCATCCACGATGAATGATAATCAAAACGTATAAAAACATATGTTTACTAATAAATATTAATCAAAACCGTTGTTATAACTATTAATATTCATCAATAAACTATTTTTATAACATATAATATTATATGATGAATATTAAGGTAATTCGTCGATATTCATCGTTGATGAACGTGCTTTCCTAGAAAATAGTGTTTCTTTCTGAGATCCAGACCATGTATATATATATATATATATATATATATATATATATATATATATATATATATATATATACACGCGCCAGTTTGAGAGATAAACGGTGCATTGTCTATATTCGTTCCTTGTCTAGTCTTCTTTATCTACTTTTGTCATCGTCATAAAGTAACACAAAACCATCGGGAATGTTTTTGCCATTTTTGTCATATTTTTTGTCCCATAATTCTCACATTTTTCATCCTATACAAGAAAAAAAGTATGGTCGATATAAACGAAACGAAATTATTTTTAATAATGTCATCATGTTTACTAAGTCAATTAAAGTTATCAAATTGTGAGTGAATAAAAATAATGTTGCAAGACACCTATCACAGATATTTGTTACATTACATTTAACAAATAACGATTTTTTTTCTACATTTTATTTAAATTTGAATCAACTATATATTACAAACAATGATTCAGAGATTCAATTCTTATTTTAAAAATTAGTAACATGTAGTTAATTCAATAGTAAACCTACAACAGAAAAAATTACACTATTTCCAACTATTGAATCATAGTTATGATTGTGTGAATCAATGAACATTATATATCATTATAAAATGGATCACAATTTTAATTTTGTGATTCAACGACATAATCAACAAAACCCCACATTAATTAAAAAAGATTTAGTCAAGAAACATGCAATAAATTCAAAACAAAATTAAATAAACAATAAAACAAATTATACGATTTACTAACAAAACATACGATAGACCAAAATCTTCAATCAACTCTTTCAATAATTCTTTCGGATCCATCATGAAGTACGTAAATAAATCAAATGTGAACATTAGAGGACGACGATGATGATCTATTTTCAATTGGCAATGGAAGATTTAATTTTCTAGATCACAGAATTATCAATGCTTAGTAGTTGGTATAAAGGAATCAATTTAAGAAATTTATTTATATGAAATTAATATTTTCGAAAAAAACATAATCGATTTGCACCTGAAAAATATTTGGTCGTTTCCAAGTAAACAGCATAAGATATTAAGATCATATCCTTATAATGTAAAAAGCATCTGAATTGCCTAGTATTTGAATTAGATAAGTAGTTTTTTAATAATAAGAAAAGGGAGTCAATGAAGGAACCCCTCCCTACCCCACTTTCTTTCCATTTTTTTTTTCAAGCGGTCACATCAATGTCAATCTAATCACATTTTCCTTTTTAATTTCCTATCTTCACTATATTTTAAGGGTAGTGATATTTTCACCATTAATTTTGATAAATCCACCATAACTGTGCATTGAGAACTTGTACTGTACACACGTGTGATGCATTGTTATGGTGGATTTATCAAAAACAATGTTGGAAATATCAACACCCATATTTTAATTGTATTGTTGTATATAGAATCATTATTATAAACGTAACATTTCTAAAAATTAAACTTTCCAGTTTTTTCGTATTTATTATTTTGTTTGATTTTACATACTCGTCTCAAAATAAATATCCACAACTTGTTTTACAGAGTTTAAGAAATTACATTATCTAGTAGGACATTTTACCTTTACTTTTTGCACAAAATCACATTTACAATTTGGAGAAAAAAATATATTGAGGGTTAAATAATAAAGCTAATATGCTATTATTTGAAAATAGACACTTATTTTGGGACAAATTAAAATTGAAAAATGAATGGACGAGAGTATTTTTTTCTAAATTACGATTTAGATATATATAATAATATTTATATATAATTTGACATGATTAAAATAAAAATATAAATTATTTGACGTTCTACTTATAAATAAATATGTTTATGTAAATTTTAATAATTAAAGAACTAATAAGAAGTTACTTATTATCATTTTTATTTATATTATATTGATTATTGATTATAATATTATAAGAAAAAAAAAAAAAGTCAATGCAGGTGGCAGTGTGACAGACATTAAACTAGGGGAGGGGGTTCATTTACAATAAGCCTAAGAAAAACCGTTCCTTCATGATTGAAGGAATAAGAATTGAACAAGTAAAATTAATTAGTGTTAATAAATACCCATTAATAATTTCTTCTTTTTTATCCCATTACTATATATATATATATATATATATATATATATATATATATATATATATAATTTCCTTTCTCTATAAATAATTTCTTCTATAAATAATTTCTTCTTTTTTAATTTTTTTATATTAAAATAGGTATTGGGCTTTAAATTTAGATGGTAGCCTACTACCGCAGACCGCTAGATATTGTTACCGAGGCTCGGCCCAATTATCACCGAACTGGTGGACAATTTGTTCGCGCCATTTTGATCCCATAGGCCATAAGCCCGTAACACCAGTTTCCATCACCTCCGCGATTCGGCGTTACTCCGGCGACAGGTTTCCGGCGGAGGATATCAGGTTTCGCAGTTTTACCTTAAATATACATTCAATATACTCCGTATCTATTAGTTATTACATTGATAATTATATACTACGGCATATATAAACCCTAAGTCTATCTAACCCTAACTATAGATTATATCTGATACTAACTATTTGCATGTGTCCAATAGCTTGTATACATTAGAATTCATTAATTCAATCCTCAGTTTTTTGAAGCGTTTCGCCTTAACTACATGAGAAAATGGTACTAATATATTGCTGCTGATTATATCTCTTTTTGTTTGTTTGTTTATTTATTTATTTATTAGTTATTAAATAAATCCATATAGTAGAAGATGCATCATGAAAGTAAGCTGCGAATCTGCGATGAACACTATGTATGCAATCTGTTTTGTTTGGTTGACATGCCAAGCAGACATTTTTTGAGTGAGATTAAGCCATGTTACATGAAAATTGAAGCATGATCCTTGTTATGTATCTCCACATACTTCACATGTTTTGTAACCGTACCTATTTGCTAATGAGCGGGTCAGGGATGTTGTGTAACAGGTCAAAACAAATTGGGTTGTGATGACCAACAGACACTTGTTTGTCCATCACTTTTGAACTTTATGAATAATTCAACTTATAAATATGATTTGAAAAACTATTATCACGTTACTAATATATTTATTTGTCTATGCAAAAACTTTTTATTTCGATTAAACAGTTTAAGAAGTTGCATACATCTGAAAAATTGCACCTTGAGAGAGTTTCAACATGTTTGACCAGTCGTAATCATGACATCAAAGCATCTCATGCAAGTGAAGGATGTGTTAATTGTTTAATGCCAAAATGCCTCTTTTAGTAGTTGAAAGGTTATAAGTTGTGACAAAAACAGTGTTTAGTTTATGACAGTTCTTACCTTTTCATGATGTCTATTTGGTTGGATAGATTTCCAATTATTTACATAGTAGAGGCTCGTACTTCCCTTCTATTCTTCAGCCCAAGTTTTATGCGATGTGCTGCCTGTTTTAGGCTTAGCTAGAACGTGAAATTTTCGTGATAATCTTTCCAACGATAACCAGCTGGAATGTGTTGGCATTTTCAAGCAATGGACAATTCAAAATCCAAATGGGTTCTTTGTGTGGGTATTAAACATTCCTATAAACGATTAGGACCACAGTGTCATATTTATGTTATTTTCCGCATATTCAAGGGTATAAAGGATAACTTGAGATATGTGGCTGAGCATTTTCCAACGACTTACCTATTTTCAAATATATGTTTAGTATATTATAAGGGATCCAACCCCGATCTACTTAGGTTGGGGCTAAGGGTGAACTGTAACAGACACACATACACACGCACACATTAATCAACCTTCTCGCTGAAGGCTCGCTGTGCACTGAGATTTTTCCTTACCTTTAAGGCTCTTTGTGCACTAAGCTTTTTCTTTACATTTAGAAGTTAAGCAGATGTAAGTATGCAACTTTCGTACAGATAACATAAAAACGCAAATAACCTTCGTCAAACTTATAATTGTCCCTCCTAAAACTCAATGCTCATAACCATTTTTTTTAACGGCCTTTGGTTATAACTTAACCTTAATAATACTGGACCATTTGAACAAATCTAAAGCATATTTATTTTGATAATGATAAGTTAACATCCCAAGTATAGCACTAAACCTATCATCTACACACATACAATCAAGTCTCTAACTAATAATATAAAAAATAAAATTGCAACTAACATTAGCTCAACATGAATTTGCATTTTTGATGCTTAAAATAGGAAAATGGTACCCAAAATTAGTGCATGCTTTGAATCACAAGTTGCATGATTAAGGCCTAAATTACAACTCTTCTCTTAATTTGCTAAAACCTCCCAAATTAACTCTGGATCATATGAAGGCAATCGAGCAAGCGAGCATCCTTCAAACTCTGACTCACCTTTCATCGGCCCTGCCACCACCTTTGACTCACCAGACCCTGAACACTGGGAACTCTCTTCCTTCCAAAACCCATCTTCAGATATACTTGGTGATGACATCACTTCATTCCCCACACACGATATTGATGAACAACATTCAGCTTTCATAACTTTTTCCCTTTTCTCATCACAACCAACACTTTGAATTCCAATCTCAACCCTCTTGTTCTTGTTCTTCTTCCTGTTGGCTTTCTCTCTTTTCACTTTCTGACATATTGCTTGAATCTTGGCATCAACAGCACTTTTAAGAGCATTCAACCTCTGTGTATCTCCAATTAACCCCAACTGACTTGGGTCCTGTACGTTCGGGAAATTCAAACGTGCGTATTCACCACGTAGCTTATAAGCGGCCCGATCATAGGCATAAGCTGCAGCCTCAGCAGTTTCATAAGTCCCCAACCAAACTCTCATTCTATTCTGAGGTAGTCTGATCTCTGCCACCCATTTACCCCAATGCCTCTGCCTCACTCCCCTATAAAGCTTCTTCTTATAAGGATTAATACAATAATCTGAAAACCGAGAGAACCCACTTTCACCTTTTAAAGTTAAATTCGAGACCCCAGTTTTTCCCATGTTTTGCTCGGAGAATTTTTGAAGTAAATCTCTCTGCTTTAAGTAAACTGAAGAGCCTAGCGGTTGACGAATAGCGTTAGAAGTAACCGATGGTGAGCAGTTAGTAAAGATTGAATCGAAGGTGTTTCTTCCATTTCCACCATTCAAAATTAGATTAGAAAGAGATCCTATGTCATTGTAAGGATTGTTTTGTTGCATGATGAACAATTTCTCAAAAATGTTGCAAAATAATAATTAGTAACAGGGGGAAACAGGGCACTCTGCTTTAGTGTTTGAGTAGTTGTACAGTAATTCAACTAAAGGGGGTTATTTGCAGAATAACAGGAAGAATATGCCAAGAACTTGGAGCTTTTGACTCTTATGTGAACTGGGAATCAAACACAATTTCCAGGTATGAAATCTCTCTGTTCATTTGATTTCTAATTGGTGTATTTATAGCTGCAAAACCTTAAGGTTTTCCATGGTCCCTTTAAAAAGATTATGTAAAATGACCTTCTTGCCCTTGAAAAATGTGTATGCAACTGACAATCCATGAGAGTTATATAATCTTGCCCGATTACCGGTCGAAATAATGACTCGATAGCTAATGTCTCTGTTAAACAGCTAATATGTCGGTAACTTTGTCATAGAGTTTTTAGAAACTAGTTATTTTTACAAAATTACCTTGATCATTTATTTGAAGTATGTTACGAGTATCATTTTATACATTTTGCCCTTAAGAGTTACAAAAAGATGTGCATTTTACTGTAATAGATGATTTGGATTTTGGACAGTGCCCTCAAGTAATTTACCTTTTTACCATTTGTGTGAAACCTTTCATTCAATAATCCTTATGAAGTCATAGGTACGAATCTTTGTTGGCCTCTTAAACCTATAAAAAGAAATCACCTCAAGGTCAAACGGGGAGATATTTGGGTTCACATTTGAGTCTCAATTGACCTCAAAGTTGTGCAAAAAAGTGAACTTTTGCCCTTGTTGGCAGGAAGCTTGTAAGAGAGTTTCTACTTGTTAACTAATAAATATCAATCAAAAAGCCAATCAGAAGAGTGCCACGCTAGTTGTGGTCTCCATTTTGCTTTTATCATAGGGTGGTATGGGTCTTCTCCAGGAGAAATTTGCTTCCACTCCTTTTTTCATCAACCTTTTTTAAATTTTTTTAAAGCTGACATATTTAATGTAAAGACTCTAAACTAGGTTTTGGACCGACGTACAAGTCTAAATGCTGAAAGGTATACTATTACGTTGCGTCGTTTATGTTAGTAAGGTTTTTGTTCTATATACGATTCATTCCTTTCGATCCTTGTAAACGCATTTATAGATTTAGACTTTTGATACGCGTTGTCTATTGTTTGGTAGGTCATGTACTCCCACTTAGAGAAACATGTAACATTCATTCAGTGTTAAAAGTTTGTAAGTACATTTGTACTGTAGTTATTTTAAAATATAAAAGACGAATCAGAAGTCTTTCGGATTGAAAAAGTTTAGATTTATTACGCACTTTATGGAAAAGAAAACAAAAAAGCTTTTAAATGAAAATAAATATGAAATTTGAGTAGGACTAGGGAACTTAAATATGTACCAAATTGATGGGTGTAGTCTATCATCTATATCTCTTTGAATAATCATATTTCCTCAGGGTTGCAAGTTATTAGATTTTCAATTATAGTTTGCTAGTTTAGTAACATAAATAGATTAGATTAGGTAGTATTAGACAATGTAAAATAGTTTATAGTTAAGGGTCCTTTATGTAAATAGGATTTAATGTATCTTCCTTTGTAATTACTTTAGAATATTCATAGTCAATACAACGATAATACATCTTTGCTTCCAATTGGTAGCATCTATATTATGAAGTAGTATTGAAGTATATAAATAGATTATATTTGTAACATTCCATGCCTTAAGCAATGGTTTAGTATAATCACTTATAAGTTAACCTAAAATCATAGTGTTAGCGAATATGTGGCGGACAATCATCCTCTAAGCTATACGTTTGATAACGAACAAATTTATTTATTTTATAAAAAGTGGTAAAAATTTTATAAATCAACAGTAAATGTAGTGTAACAATCTTTAGACAAAACACATGGTATTGGGGCTAAATTTCAAAAGCTTAACCAAACCTTAAAGCAGGGAGTTATTAAGATGATGGTATGAGGAAGTTATATAAGTCATGGATTTTCAACATCCACGTTCATGGCTATTAACCAATCATACTTCAATTATCATTGAAATGTGGAGACAAATAAAATCAACAAGTTTGAAAATCAGAACTCTCCAATCATATAAAACTTCTGAGCAAAATGCATTTAAGAAAACCCCTTTTGATGAGACATTAGATGATTTAAAAGTGTGTATTTTAAGCTGTATTCATGTGGTGTATGTGGCCACACAATTTGGGTACTTTTATATTTATGAAAATGGTAGTATTCTCTATTCTTTTCTAATATATATGATTTGTTGTACATACGTTTTCTTATGTAGTTATTAGAATCATATAAAGACGTATACTAAAGGGTTGTTAACTTAGCAGCATCAAGGTAATTCTTTTAATTACGAGGTTGTGAGTTCAAATCATGAGATGGGACAAATATGTAAATATTTGTGAATTAATATATATGTCTATGTGGTAGTTGTACGTGTGAGTACTTGTCTTAAAACAATTATTTATTGTTAATACTTGTTTTTTTGGAAGTATTTTAGATTTAGATTTTTGAAATAGTTGTTGGTTTTAATGGGTATAAATGAGATTAAAGAAGATGAGGATAAGATACATTAAATTCAAAAAGTAGTGTGGTGATGGGTGTATTGAAAAGAAAGAAGGAAGACAGGTTAGATGTGGTCCATTTTCCATGTGAAATCCTAAAAGTCAAACTATCCACCTTTTCACTTTACAACTTCTTTTTTCCCATGCTTTCATTTTCTTAAGCATGTAGTAAAATTATCTTTTTTAAAATGATCAAATATGAAGAAAAAATCTAAATATTTTATCGTTCTCTCTTTCCTTGGTACCCTTTTATCATAAAGAATATTTTATTTAATCCAATTTTCAGAGATGGATATATAAATGGAAACGACCGCCGCTAAAGAAATTTCAAATTATCTAAAATAACTCGTTTAAATGAGCAAATGTTGAAAAGCCAATTAACCATTGAACTTTATTTAACGTGGTTTATGAAACTTTATCACTTATAATCTTCTTCTCTTTTATTTTTTAAAGAAAAACAAGTACTCAAACATCCCATCAACTTGACATTAATCCACGAATACATAGAATTATCCTATCTACGGGACTTGAACTGTCAACCTCATAGTTGAAAGTCATGACAATTAACTTTATGTTGAACGGTTCATTTTAATTTGATAATTTTCGTTTTCGTGACAAAAAGGCGAGTTCTGGGAGGTAGTTTGATGTGCCCTATTTCGACTTTCAACGTTTTCATGACCCACTAAAACCTTCCAATAGCAAAACAATAATAAATAAATATTTAAATGTAACGGTTTGTAATTTTTATCGCTCATATAGGAAAATTCTAACGCATTTTTAACAGGTTACAATTTATTACAATTTACTTGATCACTTTATGAAAATTGTTTCTTAAATTACTCAAATAAGAATTTAAAATATCGTACTTTATGTTCTCTTGTAGACTTTGTGCAAACAATTTTGTCGTGTACTCATGCCAGGACTTGATACAATGGTGTCATCAACAAATACATCGAAGTTTTTCTTTCTTTTCACATTTCATTATTCATGTTAAAATCAATAGTGTATATTTTTTTCCAACTGCACTAGTTATTTTAAAGAAAAACCTAGCAAGAAGTTAGAAAAAATAACACTCGAAAATCGAAAAACCAACCGAATAGCCTAAAAAACTCCATATCCTAACAAACGCTTGAATGAAACTTGATACCTAAACGTAAAATAGACATAATGAAAAACACCTTCAACACAAATAAACCTCAAATAGGCTAAGCCTGAAAACATGAACAAGCCACTACTTATGAAGAGAACAAATTATAGCGTCATTTGAAAAAGTAATTTGAGCGCATTTGATGACGTTAACGCTGGAGAAGATTTTTTCATAAAAACAACTCAATAATGTATCATTTCTGATTTACACATGATACATGATGGTGGGTCGAAAATGCTAAATAGTCATTCGCCGAAGACATGAGATATAGTGAGAAATATGAATAAATTATAATTTAGAAGAATCAGTAGGAAAGTGTAACTTTTTAAGGAACAAGAGAAGTTGATTTTTCGACCTATATATTTATCGATGAATATTTCACTAAACACAATTTAGAAGTAAATATTCATTAAGTGAAATATTCATCGATAAATATTATGGGAAAGTTACTTCCATCTTTTCCATTATACCTACCTCTTGATCCTACCCAAACGATAACTATATGAATCGATAGAGACATGCTAATGCACACATGACTATTGTCATTTGAATAGGTGCAAAAATCATAGAATAGTATCTACGGGTTTCCCTTGATGTTACAAATCATAAATATTGTTATGGAGCTTTTTTAAAGTTTATTGTGCATTTAAATTTGTTTGTTTCTAATAAACAAAGTCCATCTTTTCTTTAATGTAAAAGTTAACTTAACGACTTTGCGTTGTCAAGATTCAATCAACTTTTTCTCATGAGAGGTAGCTTTCATATAATCGGATCGTTAACCCATTTAGTAACAAATTACATTGGCTTACACTGTTACACATTTGCCCACATCATCAGTATGTACACAAAACGCATATGCAATATATAGCAACTTTTGTTTTTCATAGTTTATTGACTCAATGTTAATTACATAATAGACTTGGAGCATCCTCCACCATTTTCTCGAAAGATTTCGTTTGTCAAACAGAATAAAGAAATACTTCCGCGATGGACATGCAGTATAAATATGGATGTCATGGGTCGAACAATTATCATCATTGTATTCCTTTAACCACGAGCCATGTGATTTACCTCTCTCATATTGTCTGTAGGACCAGTCGGAGAGGGACTGTCAGAGGGTCGGTTTTATCCTGCAGGATAAAGAATAAAGAAATAGTATATAGTTAAATATTTATCATCACTATATATATATGTGGGAATGAGATCTGGTGAAAACAAGGATCTAAAAAAAATAGTGGAAATACTTTCTAACCCTTGAATCAAAAGATATATATATATATATATATATATATATATATATATATATATATATATATATATATATATATATATATATGTAGGAGTCGGTTCCATGGAGAAGAAAATTTAGAGAGAGAAGAGGAATAAACAATTTTATTCATTATTTTATTAATATTATTCATATTTTTATTGCCTATAACTTTTGAATCATAGAAATAAAAGACTAAATCTTATTAATATTAAATCAAAACAATAAAATGTAGAACTATAGTAATAAAAATTTGAATCATATTAATAAAATAACGAATCAAATTTCTTCTCCCTCTTCTCTCCCTAAGTTAACTTCTCTTTTGTATCCCTACTATATATATAATATGGTAGGGATCAAGAGGGAATCGGTTTTTTTGAGAGATGTAGGGAAGGTAACCATTCATCGCGATGAATGATAATCAAACGTAAAAATTTTTTTTTACCAATAAATATTAACCAAATCGATGTTATAACTACTGATATTCATATATAAACTATTTTTTATTACTTCTAATATCATATAATCAATATTAAGAAATAATTATCTAAGATTCATCATTGATTAATGTTAAATAAAGTGAATATTGTCAATTCTTTGAAAATTTATTTGTTAACATTTATTCACGATGAATTATAATCAAACGTAAAAAAAACATAATTTTAACAATAAATATTAATTAAAACCGATGTTATAACAACTAATATTCATAGATAAACTATTTTTATAAGTTATAATATCATATAATAAAAATTAAAGGAATTATCTAACATTCATCATTGATGAATTCGAGCTTTCATATTTTCCTCTGGATCCGGCCCTTATATATACATACCAATGACTAAATAGCCTAACGGTAAGGGCAGCCCATAACTTCCATGAGGTTATGGGTTCGAAACCTGCCATGTGTACTATTTATCATAAAGGTACCTACCACAAATGAAGCGCATGACCCACAACGTTAAGGCTTAATCTGCGCGAGTTTCGGCTCAGACGTTGTGGTATATGTGATGGAGGTGATTTGTCCGGCGATGTTGGACTTTGTGAGGGATTCGGTCGTGCTCCATTGAAATATGGAGCGGCTCTAGTGGGTGGCCCAAATACGTCCCAAATACCCATATATATACGGTAAAAAAAAATAAAGGTTCACATTTGAATATTTATGTGCAGCAAAAAAAGTTAAAGGTTCACAAAAAATATTTTTTTTGTGAAAAAAAGAGAAAAAGTTCATTTTGTAAAAATCCGTAAATAAAAAAAATAAAGTTTACGCTTAAAAAAGTTAAAAGATATTGTGAATCACAAAAAATTAAGAGTCCTGCCAAATTCCACCAAGTATACAAATGGAACCTAACCATACATGGCCCCCGATTATATCTTCCAAATCGTCTACACTAACAATCCAGCCTTCTCCCCCAAAGGGTGATTTTAGTAAATAACCAAATATGATACTTGGGCTAAGCGTCAAGTTGGTTATTTTTCTTACATCTCCTCCTCCCGGAGCCCAAGTATCATATACGCTCCCAAAATAAAGAGCCTTGAATACTAGAAGAAAAGCACCTATATCTAACAAGATTAAGTGAATACCTAAGTTTGAAGAGGCTCATATACAGAACGTCGAGAAATAATCCCCGATTCACAATTAGAAAAGTTAAAAAGTTTCTTTGAACCTAAAAGAAAATTTAAGGTTCACATTTCAAAAGGTTAAAATAATTTATGTGAAAAAAAAATAAATAATAAGGTTTACAAATAGAGAAGTAAAATAAAATTTGTGAACTAAAAATTATTTTTAGGGTTTACAATTTGAAAAGTTAAAAAGTTTATGTAAACTTAAAAAAAGAATAATGTCCATAATTAAAACAGTTAAAAAATTTATGTGAACCAAGAAAATTAATTAAGGTTCACAAATAGGTTTTACACCTTATATTTGGTTGTTTTGTTTGATTTGATTCTATCGAGTAAATAGAATCAACCGCAATCAAATTTTGATGCAACGAAAAAGAAATAGAAAAGATACAAAATAAATATTACTAAAATCAAATGGGTATAAAAATTTATTAGATACCATTGACCGCAGTATCTAATAAGTTCTACCTACTATCGGATTTGAACAAATGACTCCAGCCGTATAAAAGCAATACTCTAACTGTTGAGTTAAGTAGGTCATTTATCTTTACAAAGAAAATCAAAATGGACTCTTTCCATCGATGGATTATAAATATCATATTACTTAGAAGCAATACCGATCAATATGATCTTGAAGCATGTAATAGTCATCTTGAGAATTTTCATCTGTAATTCGTTTTAACACAATGCGAAAACAAATACTTGCGATCACATATGATTTATAAGTTTGATTAAAGGATATTTGCATTTTAAACTTGAATAAATTGTATTGACAAGACCCGATCACCCAAATGTGAAATAAATACAAAAAGGTATTATTGAATAAGACAAGTATTGAATGGGTCACGGCCCATCTACACAAAAATGACACCTCTTATCTACAAATTCCATGTGACCCAATCCACCCCAAAGGTCAACAACGCAAAATTATACTACAATGACACAATGCAGTAGAGATGCAAAAAAAAAAACGGGTTCGAAACCCAACCCGAAAAAAACCCGAAAAACCTACCCGGTCAAACCCGGGTTTGACCCAACCCGGTTCGGGTTTTCTGGAACCCGCCGGGTACAAACCGGTTTGGGGTTTATCCGTTACAAACCGGTTCCGAACCGGTTTTTTCCAACCCGGTTTCAAAAACCGGTTTTCAACCCGGTTTCCAACCCGGTTTTTTTTTCTAGCCGTTTTTTGACCGTTTTTTTTATTTTTTTTACCATTTTGCCATTCCAAGTTTACTATATATACAAACCTTGAGTTTAGGTTCAATCACAACATTCAAACACTCATACAAACTCAAAACGCTCTCAAAACGCATACAAAATTCTCATTTCTCAAATGGCAAATCAATCTTCTTTCTCTTCCTTCGGTGTTGGTTCTTCAAGTTCACTAACGATTGTCCGAAAATTGATTAACAAAAGAAATCCGGAGGTGTGGGATTTATACGACAAAGTGTTGTTGTCGGATGGTACGACTAAGGCACATTGTAAACAATGTGGGAAATTTTTAAAAGCCGACTCCAACACAACGTTGAAACATCATAAAGAAAAGTATTGTGTGGGACTCAAAACTAATCCGGAAGCAAGTGGTCAAGCTTCTATGTCACGAGATGGAGCTATATTTTCATACGAAGCGCCGTTGAACGTATACAAAATGTTTCAAGTCTTGAAGGTGAAATGGAATACGAAAGATATACATAATATCGAGGTGGAAGAGGGCATAGTAATATCACTTTCCGACGAAGAAATTGCTCTCGATCAAGCTTCGCGCGAGGCTACCTCTGAAGAAGATTTCGACTTTTGAAGAATTGAAGATTAATATAAGTTGAAGATTATGAAGACTTATGAAGACTTATAAAGAATATGAAGAATTATGAAGAGTTTTTGGATTCGATAATATTTTTAAAAAGACTTAGAAGACCTTTGTTTAAGTTATTGTTCAATTATGTTTCCGTTACTAATGTTTTATGAATTCAATGAAAAAATTTTGGCCCAAACGTTGTTTTTCCCTAAAACGCTCAACGCTCGAAAAAAATTGAATTATATAGAGTTTTTGGATTCAATAATATTTTTAAGAAGATTTAGAAGCCTTTTGGTTAAGTTATTGATCAATTATGTTTCCATTACTAATGTTTTATGAATTCAATGAAAAAAAATCAAAAAATACTTTGTTTTTCCCTAAAACGCTCAACGATCGAAAAAATATACATTTTTATAAAAAACCGGGTTGGAACCGGTTTTCAACCCGAACCGGTTTCAAACCGGGTTGGATCGGGTAGGGTTTTTCAGGTTTAAAATCGGGTCGAGTTCGGGTCGGGTTTGGTCAAAACCCGGTTTCTCTTTGTTGACTAAAACCCGGTTCGGATTTCCGGGTCGGGTTGGGGCCAACCCGGTTTTTGTTCATCTCTAACAATGCATCACCTCCTTCCTTTGCTTGTACTCTTATCAATATGCATAGATATTTTAGTAGTATTAATCAAGGTGCTATTTCTTAGTTAACAAAAACTCAATGATTAAATACTTGCTCCAAAAGTTGTATAGAGTTATTTTTGAAACTTAAAAATAATTTTTAAGGACGTTTTGTTTCATGATTTCGATTATAAAAGAATGTAATTTTGAATAGTTGTAGCATAAACAACCACATATTATCACCTTTTATCAATTACTAAACAACTATGAATAGTAACGTTGAAGAGTTAATATATAAGATATAACGTGTGATATGACATTATTATCATATGTCTTAAATTTTAATAACATATATGTTAGTACGAAATGGTACTCAAAATTTTTCCTTTTTGTTTTTTAAGCATGTCAATCACATCACATATCACATATATAAGCTATAAGAAGGTTATTTTTAAACACTAAACTTATTATTTTTACAGTAACTATAGTTAAATTTTATAAAATTTATATCATATGATTTTGAATCAATTCTTTATAGTTATGTAATAAGGATTAAATCATAAAAAATAAAAGATATGTCTCAATTGATACTTAAACCAACAACATTTTTTCCCATTCAGATAGCATTATGTTAAATTCCTATTGGTAAATTATTAAAAATGACAAAACAAAGACTAAATGTTTTATAAAAGAAAAATGGCATAACAACTACGTTGTTAACATAATAAAACATATAAGTTGTTGGTCAACAAACATTTACTAATGTTGTATATTTTACATTTTTATTATTCAATTTTTTATTCACAAATAAGTATCTTTTGAAATTAACAATACGGTTTTACCGAGCAGTTAACAACACAAATGATTTTTTCTGAAAAAGTAATTTTATAAATCTTTACTTGAAAGAAATACTTATATAAACATTTAAAGGATGAGAACGAAAATAAAAATACTATAAACGAAACTTAATTTAAACAATAACATTAACCCGTAGCGAAGCTTGAGGAAAGAGTACCTTGTTCTCTATTTTTATTTATTTACAAGTAGTTTAACTAAAGTTAAACGGTCCTAGCCTTTCACTTGACGCATCACACTCTTCATCCATCACCCTCGCATTTATTGAAATTTACATTTTTCATCCCTTATTAAATGCTGGTTTGCATTTACTTATACTCGACATATATCACGATCAAGTTGTGTATGTTCTCGTGGTGCGGGTGGCATATCATTGTCGTGATGCATTTTGCTAAGAACTCGGTACAATTTTTTTTAGTTTGGATTTATCTAATCTAGAGGAATATGACTATATAGTGTTTATACGTATGACCATCAAATCAAATCTTGAGATTATTATTATTATTTAATGATTAAAATGCATAAATTTTGGTGTTGCAAGAAAAATTCCATTTTCATTAAATACGAAAAAGTCTTAAATCTTAATTCTTGCATAAAATGTAAATGGATTAACATCAAGATATGTGTGGAAGACCTTGGACTATGGTCGGCGATATATCTTCGAATCTTTTCGGAAGTTTGCATATATTGTCAACCCATTGCTTTATTGTTTTAATGATTCATTAATACTTTGTGGGCTTATGGTTGGTGGTTAAGTTGCCATTTGTACACATTTTTTCAATCTTTTTGTTGTCAGAAAGTATGCATGAGGTAAAATTGATTGAAATTGAAATGTAGTTCAAAGAAAGATAACACATGCGTGTAACAAGGAAACAACATAAGTTAGCAAACGTTATTTATGTATTTTCATTTATAGGTGATGATAAATACACAATAAATACGTCAAGACTATGCATTAAAGTATCTCATAGTAGTTCATACAACTATATTTCTAACCGCTTTTAAACTCGCATATACACACATAACGTATAAAAAAAAATTATAACTAATAAATATTGCCTCCGTCACAAAATAATTATCACCCGACAAAAAATACAATTTAATAAGAACATAATTATTACTGTTTTTTCTTTCTTATTTTTTTTACAGAATGACAGTTTTACCTTTAATCAATAAATTACGTTTTCTTTAAAGTTAGTAATAATAATTTTAAGTAAGTGTAATATGGTAATCACGATCAAACTTCCCTATCTATTTTTGAAAGCGAACAATTAATTTGGAACGTCCGAAAAAAGAAACATAGACTATATTTTTTGGACGGATGTAGTAGTAAATAGTACTATATATAAAATGTAAAATTGATGAGAACGAAATTAATTGTGTAACTAATTACATCATCAACCCCTTTCCTATATTATCTTTACTTGATTAATTTTAAATATATTTACTTATATTGTTATTGTTTTTTCAAATATATTAGCTTTAAGTAGCACACTATTACCGATTATTAATATTTTTATAAAGTTTTAGGGTGTGTTTGATTTGAAGGTACGTGAGTACGAGGATGAAAATAAAAGTGACAGAGGGTGTTTGTTATGTGAAAATGATAATCAAATTTGGGTATCAAACCCTTAAAAAGAGAGTTTTTCAAATCCATCAAAGACGGTGAGTTTGAAATTTCTCATGCACCTAAACTAAAATGGGCTAAATCTGACAAAAGCCCATACAAGTATTTCGGCTGGGTTGGGCCCATTACCAATAATCCATAATCAAATAATCACCTGGCTTCATCTCCAATTCTCCATGTTGCTGCTTTGACTTTTGTAGTCAACACAATCTCCAACCCTTTTTCCCTCATTTGCTGAAAAAATCAATGTGGAGTCGTTGGCTCCAGTTTGAGCCCTAAATCGGCACAAATACTGCTTTCATCTTCAAGGTTAGATTCATAACAACTATCCCTTTTAATTTCAACGTTGATTAAGTTTATAGGTTCATGTTCTTTTTATGCATTTTGCAGTGTGAATTATGTGGATTTTATTGTAAGGCTTTTCTAAGATGAAATCAAGTTTGACCTTTTTGGTCGCTTTGTTCATAATCTTATTTGTAGCTCTTTGCGTTGACCCGGATCCTGAGGTATTCTTTCATTATATTTATGCTTATTTTGCTTAAATTATAAGTTCTGTTTGATATTAATTACAAACTTAATAAACTTATGAACTGAAATCAAGTCGTATTAAATGGATTTTTGAAAGTTTATTTTTTAAATTAAATGACTTTTTAAAGCAAGAAATTTATGTATGAAACAGAAAGTTCCTTCTTTTTTTTAAGTATATGTTTATGGTATAAAAATTTGATTTAGGTGAAGAAGAATACAGTTGATGGTTTAGGATCGGAAGCAAAAACGATGTTAAACCCGAAAATAACATCAAATGATAAATTAAGCATGTCGGGCTCTACTTTAGAAACTAAACAAGTCGAGCCTGTAGAGAAGGCAAAAGTTTCAAATGATATAGAAAAGGAACAAAATGAGGCTGTGGATAATAGTAAGAGCGTTCGAATTAAGCCACTAACGGATAAAGAAACGGGTAATGTGCAAACGGGTTCAAAAGATAAGGTGTCAGTGGACGATGTTGAGAAGAAAGGTAAAGACGATAAAGGGTCGGTATTGAAGAATGTACCAAAAGAGGATAGTTTGTCGTTAGGTAGGAAGGGAAGTTTTCGAGGTCAATTATGTGATTCGTCTTTTAAGTGCACGATTGGTGATGGTGGAAATCATGGAATGATTGCATGTCTAAGCGTTCCAGGAGATGGTATGTATTGTTGTACTTTCATGTTTTGATCATTTTACTTTGGTGCATGCTATTGTGTTTGTTTATTTGTTATCACAACTCCATATGTTTCCTATATGTGAATATTCCATGATTCTTTGTTTAAAGACGTATTAAAGGAAAAACTAAAATAAAATTGATACTATGATGCAATTGTAAATCAATACCGTCTTGTTTCTATGTTTAGTTTTCTTATAAATGTTGATTTAGTTGTCTTCTAACTCCATTTGACCTCAAAGGTTAGATTGTAAGTTTGTTTCTCTGGTCAATTGAACTTTATGAGATTCTACATATCCAAATATATGTTTCTCTTACGTTTGGCCTAATAAGATGTAAATATTGTCAAAAATAGAAAACTCTCTCCTTCTAGTGACTTGCCTTAAAATGAAATTCTTGAAAAGGGGGGCTATGTAGTTGGCGATTAGGCCAATTAGCCATCGGTCAAATTTTGTGGCAATTTTCCTTCTTGAAGTACCTGTACCATGCGATAAGTGTGCCTTACTAGTTACAACATGCATATTTGGTGATTGATGCTAGACATTCTTACAATAAGTACTTATTATTTTCTTTCAAATCGTTAAATGTCCACAAGATTTCCAGCATTTGGCTGATAGTCACACGTCTTTTCAAACTATATACAATTATGCAGAGGAGTGTATAAAGTTTGAAA
Organism: Gnaphalium uliginosum; assembly: GCA_963930675.1. Lineage (NCBI taxonomy): Eukaryota > Viridiplantae > Streptophyta > Magnoliopsida > Asterales > Asteraceae > Gnaphalium > Gnaphalium uliginosum. Next base: position 43,250,270 of record OZ005685.1, on the reverse strand, counting down.
GTAAAAATGAGTACCTTCTTTTCAATGTACAATTCATATTATATATATAGTCCTGTGCTTTTAATTGGAGGCATGGACATTGTAGTTTTATTCATTCAGGCAAAACAATTCTGACTGTTATGTTGTTATCTTTCAGAGTCTACAGAAGTTTCCCTATTAATCCAGAATAAGGGAAAAGGCCTGTTGGATGTGGATATTAGTGCTCCTGATTTTGTTCGCCTAGATAAAAACAAAATTCAAATTCAAGAAAATGACGACCAAAAGGTAAATAATGTGATAAAGAAATATACTCAATGCTGTAGTAAAATTGGGTGTGACCCAGTTACCATCAATCCATCATGCTAAAAACTGGCATGACTCCTGAGTAATGGGTCAACACTAGCTGGGCATGGATGAATGGGAACACATATTTTCTAATTTCCCATTCTATATTTCTTCTATTATAACCTTATCAGTGTGTTAAAAAAATAAAATTATAACAAAATCCTTCTTGTTACAGTAAAAGTTTAGTTTTTCTCATAAAGTGATTTATGGTGCTATATGATAAATTTGGTGTTCTTCAGTGCAGTTTGTTCTTTGACGCATTAATCTTTACCTACAGGTTATGGTTTCTATAGGGGATGGAAAAACCGAAAAGTTGATAACATTAAAAACACACGAAGGCAGCTGCAGTCTCGACTTTATGGATTTTCTTACACATAACCCCATGAAGAAGTCAAACCATATGCCACAATTAACTTACACCAGTCTCTTCAGGCGAACTCCATTTCTTGGACTCATATCTTTAGCTTTTGTATTAGTATTAGTATCAGTCCTTGTGTGTGTGACCTACCAAAGAAGACGTTTTTCGAACAATGGTACGAAATACCAAAAGTTGGATGCCGGGCTCCCCGTTTCAGGTGGGCCCAAAATAGATTTAAACCAAAAAGATGGTTGGGATGACAATTGGGGTGATGATTGGGATGACGTTGAAGCACCCAGTACGCCCTCGATGCCACTCACTCCAAGCATTTCTTCTGCAGGTGTTTCTTCACGACGAGTTAACAAAGATGCTTGGAAAGATTAGATTTATGATCAAATTTTACTTTAACTTGTTTGCTTCGAATAATCAATAGGTATTTTCCGTGTACCATTTTTCCATGAAAAACTATGAGATCTGTATGTCAAAAGTTGAGTTTCTTGTCATCTAATCTTATTGTAAATCTTGGATTGTTTGATTCACTTATTTAGCAGTAAATTATTTCTATAAATCGCGATATTAATTTCAAGTCTTCTAGCATAATTGTGGATCTTGGATCATCTGATTGACTTAATTTGCTGCCAGATTCCATTATAAATCTCAGTTCTAGATCTCTAGTCAATCTGTGTTTTGGATCTTGAGAGTTTGATGAACATGTGTTATGCTGCTACATTTATAATGCTAAATACTATGTTAATTTAAATTCTTAATTAAACATAAATGTAATTATTTGTGTTCTGACATTCATAATATGAAATAACTTGCTCGGGTTAGATTGCACGTAATAAACAACTTTCAATGAGTATTTTACCATTTTCCCGCAACTAGTTTTATATTTAATAGTAAATTTGTTTTATTTAATTATAAAAAATGGACAAATAATGAAACAGCATGGCCGTTTTGGCAATCAATTTACTCGATGATCTACCCAATGAAATCAATACATGTACTCAATATTCTCCGTTTTAATTATCAACTAAACATTCTTGTTTTTTCTTTCTTTTTGTTAATAACGATACGATTAATGTCTTAATTCAGTGAATTGAATCATTAATAAGTTGCATTTAACTTGTCTTTACCACAGTGTTCTGGACAGTGTTTCGGAGAATGTTGTAATTGAGGATTTTGTAGTGTGGTGACACTGTATTCACAGTGTTCTGGAGTTTTTTATTATTTGTTTTATTTATTTTTTTAATGATGATAATTATATAAATTAATATATAAAAAACAAATAAATCAAATAAAACAAGATTTAATTCATTAAAAAGACATAAAAATAATTACAAGTCCTAAAATTAAAATACATAATTTAAAAAGTCTTAAAAATTTAAAATACAAAAGTAGGTAATAGGTAATAATGACTTTGTTTGAAAAAAACAAAAATAAACAAATCAATCATCTCCCGCTATCGTTTCCGATCCCGAAGCTTGCGATTCATTCCACCTCTGTTCACGATACCTCCAAAGATGTTCCACAAGGTCGGCTCGAAGTCCTTCGTGTGTCTCCCGATCATGTAGTTCCTTTGTTTTCCTCTCGTATGTTACACCTCTCGATCCAAGAACCTTGTATGTTTCCAACAGGTACATAATAATATTCATTCTCAGCAATGTTGAAACCGTTGTCTTCAATTATCATGTTATGCAATATGACACAAGCATACATGATTCTTCTTATAGCGTTTACACTATAAGCTCTTGCTGGTTGTTGTAGTATATGCCACCTTCCTTGTAAAACACCAAAAGCGCGCTCAATATCCTTTCATGCGGCCGATTGTTTCCTACTGAAATAAGCCCTCTTTTGATCAATCTCGCTTGAAAATCCCTTCACGAACGCTGCCCATGACGGGTATATCCCATCGGCAAGATAGTACCCTCGGGTGTATTGCCCTTTCCATTCATTTAAAAAGTATAAAATTAAAACACATAATTTAAAAAGTCCTAAAAATTTAAAATACAAAAGTAAATAAAATAAGACAAATTCAGTTTCCCGATCCCGAACCCGAAGCACCACCTCCTGCTCCCGTTCCGTATGGCCATCCCATTGTCTCGCAAATCTTCCTCTTCTCCATTTCCAGGATGAACCTTGCTTGCTCCGGTAAATGCTCAGTCGGCATGGACAAGATTCGAAGTTTGGCCTCGAGATTTTTCGTCTTGTAGTAGCCTTGCTTGTCGGATCGGATGCCTTCGAATGTTGTTGCGAGTGATTCATCAAACGAAGCACGGGAGGAACCGGCCGAACCAGAAGAAGTGGTTTTTTGTGACTTCTGTTTCCTTGACTTTCCACCCGGCCGTGGATGCTGATCGTCCCCAAATAAACCCTCATTCGGGTTTTGCGTGTCTTGCGCCGGTGGTTCATCAAAGTCCAAGTCATCCAAAATGACCGTCTCGCGGCGTCTTGAAACATTTCGTCTATCGACGACAAACGGATCGGGATGTAGCTACTTCTGTTTATCCTTCAAAAAGTTCCACGCCAACAAACTTGTGAAAGTTTTTTCGTTTTCCAACTTGTATTGCGTGTCACAACGGATCATCAAATCATCCCCGCCTTCACCACTCCTTAGTTGATCCGAAAGCCTTTTCCTTATGCCTTGCCACTTGTTGCAGTCCGCGTTGAGTTTGGTCCATTTTGACGACAAAGCGTCTTTTCCTCGTTGGAATGGTGGATTCCGGGCGTTGTACGAATCCATAACGAGATACCAAAACGAAGACCCTTCTTGGTCAGTTCCACGTTGGGAATTTTAGGACACCGAAATCCTACTTTCGGCCAAACGAAGTTCGTCCTCCGGTACCCAAGCGTTACGGTTTGGAATGACTTTTTTGGTTTTGGCCAGTGAATCTTTTTTGGACTTTTTGCCTTTGGTTTTTTTGGATGATTCGGGTGTCGGGTTGGTGTCTTCAAGGGATTAGACGTCGGGTTGTTGTTGACTTTGACGCCACATTTGAAATTGGGTGTATTCATCGGGTGACAATTGTGGTGGTGGTTGAATCGGTCGGTTGTAAGCGTATGGGGCAAAACCTTGGATTTGTGGGTTGAAAGATGGTTAATTTTGTTGCGGTTGTGAGGTTTGCCATTCGCTCGTGAATGGGTTCCAAGTGGATTGTAAATGGTACGGGTTATTTGGGTTTTGGTTGTTGGACATGATGAAGAAGATGAGATGAAGAAAATAGAATTTTTGGATGAATTTTTGATTGTTTTAATTGTGTATGTGAAAGTGTTTTAGAGATAGTGTTTTTGAATTGTGGTTTGAGATTGTATTTGAGGTGTGTTTAAATAGGAAAAAAAAAATCTAAAAGTTTCTGCCGTTCCAATGGCTTTTTTTTTTTTTTATTTTTAATTTTTTTTTTATAAACTATCCGTTGAAAAGAGAAAAAAAAAACAGAAAAACGGTCCCGGTTTGGCTGAACGCCGTCCGACGATGTTCTCGTCAGAAAACACAGACAAAATCCACCCCACACCGTGTGCTCTAAAAGATTGACTAAAATAATGTTCTAGTAAATGTATTTAAATTAAATTTAACCTTAATATAATAAATGTTCTTTTGAGTAATTACTACCTGGCCAATTTAAGGATTCACAGTCCCAAGTCACAACCGTCGAATTTGTTTTCTTCATGATTGTCACGTCTATCAATAAAATCGATCACAAATGAACAAGTCATTGAATACATACAATAATAAGTTTAAGGGTGTATTTGATAACAACGGACTGAAACTGGAGTTGAAGTTTGTAGCTGGAGCTGAAGCTTGTGACTGGAGCTGGAGCTTGGACTTCTATTCAAAAGCCACTTCAAAAAGCTTCTTATATAAGGGTTTTTGAGGGCTAATTTTTTCAAGAAGCCTCATTTTTTCGTATTGACAAACAAGATTTATGTGTTGTGATTTATTAAAAGTAGAAACTCAAGCTCCTAAAAGCCCCTGAACACACCCCAAGTTATCAAAAATATACTAAAATAAGTGTAATACACAGGAATAGACTTTGAGTTATTATAGTTTAGTACATTCTCAAAATTTGAATGAACGTGTTGCTAAAAAACGAGTAGATACAAGACAACAAGTTTAAGTTCTATAATGTACGTAACAATTCTTTTATGTACGTAGTAAATAGTAGTGTTCCAATACTTCCAAAACAACATCCGAATTACAGATTTTCTGAATCATAATATGATTTGATTATGTGATGTAATTTAGGCGTTTTGCATGCATAAATCAAGAAAGATACTCCGTATGAGAAAGATTAGAAAAAAGGAGTCACGTGTCGGATTGTGGTTGGGTAATGTAGTAAATGAAGAAGAAGGTAACATCGTGGCTTAATTCTATTTGGTGGGGGGTAGGCACATGGAGAACACCACATACTCTGGTTGTTAAGTTGTCAGAAGTGATAACACGTGCCATCACATGAACACACCACATATTTGCAACGTTCGCCGTCGACAACCCCACCCCCACGTTCTTCTTGTTCCCCCGCCTTCGCCGCCAATTTACTTCCGGTAACACCTTCAATTGTCATGTCTCGCTAGCTACCGAGTTTGGCTCGTTTAACTTCAAGAGCTTCGGTTCAATTGACTCGTTTCTTTTAAAAAAAACGCAAAGTACTCACACATTATTCACAAACATATACTACTAAACTTTTTCATGCCCACAACTTTAAAGTTGTTAAAGTTACATCGATATCGCTAAACTAATGACTTTTATATATAAATTCGGATCAAGCTCGACAAATTTATTACTTTTATAGGGGTACTCTCGTTACAGGCTGGAGCGGAGCTAGAATTTTTTATATGGGGGGTAAATTTTTTGTGTTATTTTTTTCTTTTTATCATTTTGGGGGGTCAAAATTTATAAACTCTTACTAATTACTTTTAAAAAGTTATTATGTTTTTCGATAATTTTAGATATCCTGAGCCCCTTACCCCCTCTAGCTCCACCCCTACAGGTTTCGTTTGCTTTCTACGGTGTAATACACGGGTTCATTTGCTTTGCACAATAAATAATTTGACTTCATAGCATAAAATGTTTTATATATAACTACGTTCGTCTAAGTGCTAATTAACGTTTAGCGACGTGTTACAATCGATTGTGGATCGGCCACTTCGCAGGGGTGCGTAGGGTATAATGGTTATTCAAATATTGTCATAACTATGATCTTTCGCACTCAAACACTTTAACTTACAGATGATCAACTCGTATTACGTATTTATCTAGTTAAAAAGAAATGTATAAGAAGGTTTAAGTAATTTTGGTTTCAAGCTCCTATAATGCTAATGGTAAGATAGCTTACAAAGAAGATTGTAAATTAAAAAAAAAAATAGTATATTTTTCTAGAAACGTCGTTAAATTACAACCCTAAAAACAAAAGTCTCGAGTGTACACTACAAGCAAGGTTTGATATACACTTGCACAAAGTAAATTAAAAACTTGTATTACAAACAAGTACCACCTTTTTACCAAATATAAGATGCAAATTAAGACAAACTACAGTCCAAATCGTATAATAACAAATCACGCTCTCTTCAAAGAGCTAAATAATTAATAATAATAATAATAATAATAATAATAATAATAATAATAATAATAATAATAATAATGCATCCATCCCCATTACACTAACACAGAATGACAATATCGCATTTAGTTCAAGGTTTCCACGGCTCATTATGCATACTTTGGCGGGTTTAATTTTTTTATTTTTTTTTCTTTTTATAAAAGGCGAGTACTCACGCACCTCATTACTATAAATATATATTTATGTATATTAATTAATCAACAAATATATACAATTGTTTCATCCTCGGGACGTGAACTCCAAACATCATAGTTAGGCGCTTCTAATGGTAAACAACGTAATTTAATAAATAAATACGTACTCTTTTCTTCTCATAATAAGTGTCCACGTTAAGTATTTACAATAATTAAGACATTACATTGGCTAATAGTGAAGATGACAGTTTTACTCTAACTTTTTGCACGGACTCCAATGTATTAGTTTTGAGAAAAATTATATTGAGGGTAAAATTGTAAAGTTTTGAAAATGGACATTTATTTTGTGACAAACAGAAAGGTTAACATTTAGTAACAACGGACTGGAGCTGAGACTGAAGCTTCCGGCCTTAATTAGACCATGTTTCTTTCAAAACCTTTTACTCCAAACTATTGTTATATATAGTTATATATATATATATATATATATATATATATATATATATATATATATATATATATATATTAGTATATATATATATATATATATATATATATATATATATACTAATATATAAAGAGTTTGGATCATGGTCTTTAAAGAGGAGAAATAGTAAATTGCCATTTTGCCCTTTTAGTTATTTATTCAACGATCATAAATCTAAGGTCAAATAGAATTAATTAAAAGTTAATACATCATAATTAGTTTCAGTTACAAAAGAAATCATAATTATCCAGTTACAAAAGATTTAGCCTTACGATTATTTAATTTATTTTTAAATATCGATGAAAATGTGACGGATTGATTTCATGCGTTTACAGGTAAATTTGTATTACGAAAACAACTTAGTTTTTTCTCGGGATAATGGGTTGTACCATTAACTAGTTATTGTCTTAAAGAGGAGAAATAGTAAATTACCATTTTGCCCTTTTAGTTATTTATTCAGTCATCATAAATCTAAGGTTAAATACAATTAATTAAAAGTTAATACATCATATATAGTTTCAGTTACAAAAGAAATCATAATTAGTTTCAGTTACAAAAGATTTAGCCTTATGATTATTTAATTATTTTTAAATATCGATGAAAATGTGGCGGATTGGTTTCATGTGTTTACGGGTAAAACTTTGTATTACAAAAGCAACTTAGTTTTTTTCTCGCGATAACGGGTTGGACCATTAACTAGTTATTGTTTTAAAAGAGGAGAAATAGTAAATTACCATTTTGCCCTTTTAGTTATTTATTCAATCATTATAAATCTAAGGTCAAATACAATTAATTAAAAGTCAATACATCATAATTATTTTCAGTTACAAAAGAAATCATAATTTGTTTCAGTTACAAAATATTTAGCATCATAATTATTTAATTATGTTTAAATATCGATGAAAATGTGGCGGATTAGTTTTATGCTTTTACGGGTTAAAATTTGTATTACAAAAGCAACTTAATTTTTTTTCGGGATAACGAGTTTGACCATTAACCAGTTATGGTCTTAAAAGAGGAGAAATAGTAAATTACCATTTTGCCCTTTTAGTTATTTATTCAACCATCATAAATCTAAGGTCAAATACAATTAATTAAAAGTTAATACATCATAATTAGTTTCAGTTACAAAAGAAATCATAATTAGTTTCAGTTACAAAAGATTTATCCTTATGATTATTTAATTGGGTTAAGTATACGAAAATGTAATTATTTATAGTCTGACATTCACAGTATGTAACAAAGTATTCGGAGTTACATTATATGTAATAAACTTTCAATTTATTGCTATTGTATGTATTTTGGTGACGTGTCAACTTGTAATGACGACACGTGTCACCACATACAGCTGACGCGTAAGTAAATGGACCAAAACTTACATACAATAGCGATAATAATAAGTTTATTACATACAACAGAAGCCCGAATAGTTTGATACACACTATGAATGTCAGACTATAAATAGTTACATTTTTGTGCACTTAAGCCTATTTAATTATTTTTAAATATCGGTGAAAATCTGGCAGACTGGTTTATGGATTAAATTTTGTATTACAAAAGCAAACTTAGTTTTTTCCCCGGGATAACGGGTTGAACCATTAACCAGAACCTTGACCTAATCCGATCATAAAAGTTGAACGCATTCATTGTTCTGACTTAGCAGGTTATCGAGTTTAATTTTGTATCGAGTTTCAAGTCGTGACGAGATTGTAATTGTGAATAATAAGAAAATGATATACTACAGAGTATTATATATGTTCTCAGTTATACAAGAACATGTTAGATAAACATATTAATGCTCACAAATTTTTTGTTGCGCTGCATCGCTCGGGCAGTAGGCTTGTGTGTGTGTGTGTGTGTGTGTGTGTATACACATACTAGATTAAGTTATTTTAGACTAGCATCGTACTTGCGCAATGAGGCGACGCTATTTAAAAAATAAAAATTTGATGTCGTTAACTAAGATCTTATTATTTCATAGATTTTCAGTGTAGTTTGATGATTTCGGTTGTGATTCAAATGTATATATATGTTATATATTTTAAAATAATTGGTTTTGTATTGATTATGTGACAATAGAGTATTAAAAAAAGTTACAATTCTTCCGCTATACAACGACATACAAACTTGTAAATTGATAATAATCGTATGTTTTTTTTTCTTAATCATGTGTTAAATTGTGAACCGAATACGATTATAAAGAAGATGAAAAAAAATACATAATTAAAATAATAAATAGTTATATGTTCAACGATTCTTTAAAAGTTAAAAATGAAAATATTGAAATTAAGGGTACCAAATATAAATATAAAGTGACAAATGTTTTATTGTACAGTATAAATTAGATACTACAAATTAATGACCTAAAAATCACGAGTTCGTATGCTAGTTTATTATTATTTTCCACTGAGCCAAATTAATTATCCACAATAAATAACAAATGGTGATAATTTTGGTCTCGATTTCCAAACCATTATTCATAAAAAAGCACAAAAAAGTGTAAATCAAGAAATTTAATTTTGGGACGGTCTTCGTGGAGTTTGTAAAAAATTATGGGTGCATGCCTACTGTGGTCAAGGTATTGCATGCGTAATTGATGAGTCTAATTCCCTGTCATTCCTTTGGACCACCCAAGAAAAACAAAATTATGCAAATCAATCATTCAAAACATGTTAAATGTTAGTATTAGTTCATATAATGACGTGTTATCTTTTTCATTATTTTGCATAATTCCATGTAAGGATGTTTATGGCCATGTTTGGGTGGTTTGAAGATAAAATTTCAACCAAACTGGTAAATACGATTTGACGTTTTCTTAAACAAAACCGCTCAATTAATGTGTCAAACCAAACCAATTAAAGCAATTGAAACCAGTTTGGTTTGTTTGAACCAATTTTCTTTTGTTGTATTTAGTATTTAATAAAAATTTATGTTAACTAACATTCAAGTTACACAATACGAGTAATCAATTGTTTTCATCTTACTACTTTTTTAAAGAAATAACTATATAGTATAGTATTGGTAAAAAAAGTTCAACAATATCATTAAAGAAAAATTAATTTTCATCACATTGTTACATAATCGGAAGTTTTTCTTAAAATTAGTTGAATAATTTGTCTAGCGTAATTTAAACACTTTAGATATCATAAGAAACAAAGATGTAATTTGTTTGTTAAAGACATACTCAATCGTTTATTAAGGACATACTCAATCTTTGGATATATAACGATTTATATAAGAAAATACAATATGGTCCAGTTTGGTTTAGACGGCCGGTTGGAGACTTGAAACCGCAAACCAAAACATATATGACAGTTTGAAAAAAATCCAAACCATTAGACTAATTATGAAAAATAAACCCGGCCAAACCGACCAAATCACTTCAGTTTTACTGGTTTAAACGGTTTCGGCCGAACCATAAACATCCCTAATCCCGTGTCATTTGAGCATCAAGTCATTATTATTTTAAGTAAAATAGTATAGTACTTTAAAACTATATAATAAAAATAGTTGCATTAGTGTAACCGTGATTATGATATGAAGAGATTGGGGGTATCAAAATATATGGTGTTTTCATAACATGGTACAAAAGAGAAGATAAGATTACACCCTATAGACGTCTTCCACATGTTCTTGCCAATGAAATTTTCTTTTCTTTTTACATTTTTGAGAATAAAACTAAATAAATAGAGTAACTTTTTTTAGATTTTTATAAGCAACGTTTACTTTTATTGTTGTAATTAGGCATTATATATCAACATAAGCATTATATATATATATATATATATATATATATATATATATATATATATATATATATATATATATATATATATATATATTCACAAATTGTGTATAAAAAATAGGCAACTTAAAGAGAAAAGGTTGTAATATAACTTCAATCACAAGACCAATTTAATGCTATGGCAGATTGCATAACTGGCATTACAACCGGTACCTTCTTGGAAAACATGTCATTGCTTGTGGGTATGTACTTTTTGAATTAAATATTGTACCTACATTTTTGCATCCCTCTGATCTAATTACTGGTTTTATACTTTTAAGACAGCAAAGATTACCGTTCAAACTTTGAAGTCAACCATTTGGGCAGTATCTCCCAACTTAAGCAATAGACCTACTTTTGGATAACTTGACCTGAATTTGAAAAATCAAAATTTGTTTACTATAGGTTTCATAATAACTGTTATTTAGGTAAAAATGTTCGTACCGATGCAAATGTCTTTTCGAAGCATGCCGATTATGCTGTTTCAACAGAGATGATTGTACAAGATATCGTACATATGCATGATAATATGATACAGATCCTATCGAAGCAAATTTGAAAGTGTCGGCCATGGTAGAGGTTCGAAAGCGAAAATCACATGTGTAGTTACATTTGTTCTAGCAAATGAATTTGTTCATGGTAAGAAAGGGAAAAAAAGATAGGGGTTAAGAAGTTAAAAAAGAAGAGTGGAGGGGTTTAATCGTCTTTTATTGGTATCAATATAACTTTCAGTAAAGTGTAAAGAGAAATTAAGAATGGGCATTTGAGGTCTTCGGTGGATTTTGTTCTTTTCTTGGGGATACGGTTGATTGCGGTTAGAATAAAGCTTTCAATGTGGTCCACATTTTTGACCCTTTTCTACTTTTGTCTAAGTTTTAAATGGTATATTATCATTCTACCTAGTTCGTGAAAACGTACAAGCATTTACTGAAAAGTATGATATGTAAACACTTAAAATATGGTGAAAAGATGTTATGTTTAGGGTCTAATCGAGTCGGATCAAGTCAAGACGAAACAGTGTAAAGTTTGAGCTCGACTCGACTAGAAAATTCGAAGCTCGAAACTCGACTCAAAAACACGATCGAACTTCCATTTTCAAGCTCGAGCTAGGCTCGATTCCACGATTACAAATATTAAAATATTAATATTAAATAATTTAGAATTAGAGTGTGTTTGGCAACCCATGTTTAAGAGATTGTTGGAGATTCTAAGGGTATTTGACACAAAGGATTCATGCGGTTTATAAGGGATTGAGATTCTAATTTTAATAATTTTGAAAAAGTCTTTGGTGACAAAAGATTGGTAGGGATTCTTGAAAAAATAATCCTCTAGAATCCCCTAAATAAAAAGCCATTTAAATTAGCTTTTTAAACAATTCTCAGCCGCCAGAATTTTAGTCACAAGTTTCAGCTCCAGCTCCAATTAGTTTGTTGTCAAACGTACCCTAAAAGATCGAGCTTCTAATTTTAAGAAGCTCCGCCCTAATTTAATCACAATTCTTGTCTGACAGAAAAAAGAGTAAGAACTCTTCGAAAAAATAACATTTTCAAAGAGAATCTTTTAAAACTATTTTTCTAAAGAATCTTCATCCTCTACTTATTAAAATTACTTTATTACCCTTCTTTTAAGGTCAAAATGTAAATTAGTATTCCAAACTTGATCAATCGAGTTTTATAATATCATAAACTAATTCAAGGACAACATGGTACCCTATACTTGACAAAATGGTCAATTTAGTACCCCGACTCAGTCACATGAGAAGCACATTAAACGCCCTTAATTAATTAATTTATTTTTTTTACACTTGATGTACGCGATCCTGGTAACCATACGTGATCGCGTACTTTACACTAACTGAGAGTACGCGATCCTACCAAAGGTACGCGATCGCGTACTCAATACATAGAAAGTTTCTGATCGAGTTTTAGTACAAGGTACGCGATCCCGGTAGGGGTACGCGATCGCGTACCTACAACGTAAAAGCTTCTGGTTCATTTTCTTCACTAGGTACGCGATCGCGTGACCCTTACGCGATCGCGTACTGGGTCCTGTACAAAACATTCTGCACACTTCAAGTTTTTGACCCAATTTGAAACGCGCATAACTTTTGACTCGATTAAGATCAATGCATGAAATTTTACAGATATACTTAGTACGATCTAACGAAAGTTTCCCAATTTGTACTTTTCCGAAATTTGCATTTTCAAAGGTTTTGGACTCTTGGTCGAAATATGACCATTTTAGCTACATATGCAATCAAATGGGCATTATGCCAACATACTACTTTGTACCGTACATCCAAAATTTAAAACATTCATTTTGACATATATCAAGTAATACAATTCATCAAGACCGTCATACGACTAGTTTCAACAAAACGACCCATTTGAAGGAACCATTTCGACCCATTTGAAAGCCTTCACTAGTTTAACATAACCTACACCAACTTAACATTCACCAAGAGTAATTTCAACCCAAAACAACTTTTAACATGATACTTTACAAAGATCTCAACTTAATAACTTCATTACAAAAGATGATCGTGTCTAATGATCAATATCCTTTCAAACTTGGGCGTTTCTACATATCAAGAGCATGGTCAAAAGGGATTACTTACTACTAGCTTGTAGCAAATCCACCACTATTCTCGTTTGGGCTTTTTACCCAAATCACCATGTGTCCCCCTTTGCTCACCTACATACATCAATAACATAACGGTAAGCAATTATGCTTAGTAAGTAAAGGAGAATATAACATGAACATTAACATTAACATAGCAACATAACATGAATTAAGGATCCTCAACTCCATAAAATTTGATTCAAAGAGTCCATACCATGGTGTCAAGAACATGGTTGATTGAATACTCTTGTATTTCAATCACCACCCTTGAATTTCACCATTTAGTGTGATCATTGAATACTCTTGTATCTCAATAATCTCACTTCATCATAACATATAAAGGGCAAATACTTGACTACTCAATGTAATCCAAGTATTGCAATTTAATTACATATTTATTCATTACTTACCTTAAGTTTGTGATCAATTAGCTCAAGCAACTATTTCTCCACTCTTGTATCACCTAAACATATCAATACACATACATGAATTACTTACAATTCAATGAACTCAAAGTTAACTCTTTAACATCCAACTAGCTAGAATTCAAGTGTTCCACTTCTAACACTCAATTCTCAACTAACCATCATACACTTATCTCATAATGTTACACATACTTGTAGGTGATTAAATTGTCATTTAACAACAATAACAACCTCTAATCACCACCATCATCTAATTCACATTCTTACATTCATACTAGGCGAAGTTTAAACTTCATCCACAATTTCATCAATTTAACTTCTTTTCATAATAACATCACTTCTAGGTTTTTATACAACTTTAACACCTACACATTCATTCCACACCCATTACCCACCTTAATTTGACCCATCTTTTTCCCTAATTACATTCTAGGGTTCATATAAAATCATCAAAGGAATCAAATTAAGATATTAGGGAGGTTGTTCTTACCTTAGGGATGTAGAATTAGGGTGCTAGAACCTTCAATTTAGAAAACCTAGCCTCAATTTTGATTTTCCTTCCTTCTTTCTCTTTGTCTCTCTCGGCCGTATATACACACACACATGAATATGTTTGTTCTAGATTTTTCATGAATGAGGGAGATGTATTTGTACATTTTCACTTTCACCCTCTACTTACTTAACAAATGCTTTCAGTCCCTCAACTTATGGTTCTTTTATATTTCTAACTCCAAAACTACATTTGTATTTAATACCAAATACAACATAAGAATTTAAATAGCATACTTTTATAAAATATAAAACTTACAAATTTTTGGGGTATTACACATATGACTAGTGTAGTTAGTTTTTAACTATCTTTTAACGGAACTCAATTTACATGAGAATCTTCTTAATGAAAAGCTTTCTTCATCCTTTTAAAATAAAGATCTGCAACTTATTCAACTATTATTAAAACAATCAACAATACACATATAAAATATACTCCGTATCAATTACTCCAACATTAAAAAATATTTACGCTTGAGAGAACTTGATCACCACTATATATTTATTATTTCATACGAGATTGCTTTTCAAAACTCAATAACTTAAAAATTAAGTCACATTTACAAAATCAAAATATTATAATGGTGAGTCTGGTCGAATTCAGTGGCGAAGGAGGCTGGCCAATGATGTGAAGAATGAAAACCCTCAATTTATTATTTTATTTAGAAACTTTAAATTTCCATTGAATCCACTCTTTGAAAATATTATTTCATATGAAATAAAGGTGCATACATTTATTTTTATGTGAAAGATAATTATATGAGCATATTTGAGTTGATTATTCTTGATAATAATACTTAACCAATGACTAAATAGCCTAGCGGTAAGGGCAGCTCATGACTTCTTTGAGGTCATGGGTTCGAAACCTGCCATTAGTATTATTTATCATAAAGGTACCTACCACCAATGAAGCGCATGACCCACAACGTTAATGCTTAATCCACGCGAGTTCTGGCTAAGACGTTATGATATATGTGATGGAGGTGATTTTTCCGGCGATGTTGGACCTTGTCAAGTATATGGTACTATGCTCTCCTTGAAATAGTTTAGGATACTATAAAACCAGATTGACCAAGTTTAGGGGTAATAATATACATTTTGACCTTCTTTTTAACTATTAAATATTTAGTGTCAAAGAATGTCATGCTTATTTAAGTCAATGTACATTCATAAGCTCTAGCCACAACTAATTTGCTAAACACTTTTAAAATATAAAATATCCATCTCCAACTCTAAAATAAAAACTTCAGCTCCAACTTCAAACTTCCATTTTCACCTTCATTTCTATCTTCAACTCCTACTAGTTTTACCAAACACCCCTTTAATATTAATCGACTGATACATCAAAACTTGACTCGACTCGACTCGGAGTTTTTTTTTAAGACAAATACGGTAAATATCTCAAGATACATATGAATGGAAGGTAAAATGTAAAATAACGGAAACTCGATTAGGATTGCGAGCCTCTCGAGCTGAGTATTTTAATACTCAAGCTCGAATAGATTCTCTACTCGAGTAGCTCGAGCTCGACTTGTGCCAAGTCGATTTTAAATATTTTCCGAGTTGAGTAGTCGTGAGTTTTCTCGTCTCATTTATACCCTAGCTACTTTTACAACCTATTAGTTTGAAAAACCTTTTCACTTACTAGCACAAAGTTTTTGTTCTTTGAAGTTTAAAAAGCGTTTAATATGGAATTGAGGGACTTATTGGCTTGAAAACTGAAGTAAAAGAGGGTAACTAGTAAATATACAAACAACGTAGCGTCGGTCGGTTAAAGCATCAGGATGAAAATGAAAATAAGTGTAAAGATGGTGGGTAAATATGGTAAATAAATTGGTGGTGGGGGAGAATTGTCGGGGTGTCGTCATCAGTTTGATGTTTTACCGTTTATTTTAGGATGCTATATGCTATTCTTCCACTTCCAGATCAAACCTGATGTCGTTTGTCTTATCGCCACCTGTACAAAATGACAAATTTATCACATAACTATTTTTAACTTTTTCTAAATATTTTTATTGGAACTGTATTCGTTTCGTTACTTATGCTAATGTCGAGGAGAGGGGGTGGGGGGTACGTGTATCTAACGGATTTTAATAAATTATCAACTGCTATTTTTATGTAAAAAATATACATAAAATATTGTTGAATCACTTTAAAAAATGTTGTGTATTCAATAGATCAAACATTGGTAAAAAGGTGACCAAACAATATAAAAAAAATGTTAACAAAAGTTTCAACAACCATGTAAGTCATGTCTATCATGTATTCATATGTAAGAAACTTTTCCCCCAATCATACTTTCTCCGTCTCATATTTATAATATACAAAAAAAAAATTTTGTATGAACGTTCCAAATTAATTGTCTATTTTCAAAAGTAGGAGGGTATAACTAACTAAATTTCCTATGTTACTCCTACTTTATATGTATGTTATAAAAATATGTGTAAAAAGTAACGGTAAAAGTGTCATAGTAAGAAAAGTACAATATAATAATTATGTTTTCTTAAACTACGTATTTTTTGTCCGTGGACAATAAATTTGAAACGGATGAAGTATTGTTTAAAAACCAACGTCTTAATTTATCAATCAAAATGTTAAAATATATATACTTACTCTCATATGAATATCAAGTTATCAACCAACAAAACTGTAAGATATATAACCATAAAGTATATATGCATAGACTTTAATATCATTCTAAGCAATGTTCCATAATACATGTGACACCATGAATGTATCTATATTTAATTTTTTATTAATCAACTTATATATTTTTAGCCGACTGTCACACAGACGGTTTGACAATTACGTCAAGTTGTCAATTGAAAAAGAAAAACATAAAGTAATTGACTTCGAATTTCAAATGATCGATATAATGAACTACTTTATTATCGACTTATGACATGCCGATGAAGATGAACAAGGTTGCTGGTTTGAACAAATTAAACTGTAAATATGGAGTTTGCAACTGCAAAACCTAACATATGTAGTGAAATCTGCAAATGTATGCTCTTAATGTGAACACATTTATTAATTTTAGAGGTTTAAAATATCACAAAACTACGGACACTAGGATTCTTCCAAGTAATTCACATGGTGTTCTGTTCTCTCTCAAATCTCAACCTGCATATTTACAAAACAACCCTTTATTCTTGAGCATTAAACATATCAATATTTTATATAATAATAATAATAATAAGTATTGTTTAAATGAAAAACATTAATTCAAAACCAGCATTTATTACTATCTGCCCATTTCTGAGCTTTTGGCACCTTCCCTTTCATCACCTCCATATATACCATCCCTTTGCAGCACTTGTTTCTCCATCCTCTCTCTCTCTTCACCTCCTTTCTCTTTCATTAGAATTGGTCTATCAGGATTTTAAACTGATAAACCAAACCAACATTGCCATTATAACAAATCCAATTTGTTCTTTTTTATTTATAAAATAATAAAGTTGACTGATTTGTAATGGAGAGACTTAATTCAATAGCAACTACTTTGTTGCTGCTTATTGGAATCGTACCTTTAGCTTTAGCAGGTGTACATAACTATGGTCAAGCTCTCACTAAGAGCATTTTGTTTTTTGAAGCTCAAAGATCTGGTTATCTCCCTGGTAATCAAAGAATTAAATGGAGAGGTCATTCTGGTCTCAATGATGGCAAAGCCAATGGGGTAAAATTCACTTTCTTCTGTGTTTACCATTTTCTAGAAAAAACCAAAAAATAAAAATTAACAGTTGGGTATTTATCTAAACTAAAACTGAGAACAAACCCAAAAATTATATTGTAAAAGATGAAATCTTGATGGTTAATTTTTGGTATACAGGTGAATCTTGTAGGAGGGTACTATGATGCAGGGGACAATGTGAAGTTTGGGCTGCCAATGGCATTTACAGTGACAATGATGTCTTGGAGTATAATAGAATATGGAAAGCAGTTGGCTTCAAGTGGAGAACTTGGTCATGCCATGGATGCTGTCAAATGGGGCACTGATTACTTCATTAAAGCTCACCCTCAACCTTATGTACTTTATGGAGAGGTACAATCTTGATTTGCATGTAATAAGGTTTTTGTATAACATTTGGTGGGACCTACTTGACCATCTAAATTATGCTTTAAAAGACATGTTAATTATTGATTTATTTCTTGAATGTTCATTTTAAAACAAATTTTAAGGATGTTGATTTTGAATATGATGTGGATTGTTATAGGTGGGAGATGGTAATACTGACCATTACTGTTGGCAAAGGCCAGAGGATATGACTACTTCAAGAAATGCTTACAGAATTGACCAAAATAACCCTGGATCGGACCTTGCCGGAGAAACTGCGGCTGCCATGGCCGCCGCTTCCATTGTGTTTCGTCGCTATAACCCTGCTTACTCAAAACAGCTCCTCACTCATGCTTACCAGGTACTAAATGAGTCATTAGTCATTACTGGCTCACCAATATAGTTAGTAAAGGTGCAAATTTACAAGTTAATTATATCAAGAATAAATGTTAATAAAAACATCATAATTTTTATTGTACATTGGCCCTTCTAGCCAGTCAAAGAAATCTTAGTTGAATTAAGTTATGGTCAATAGGGCGTATGTTAGCAGGCTGTTGAAGTATTTGTATAGTTAGGCTAAAGCGTAGCATGTCAGTGAAAATTAATTTAGGGTCAGTAGGGTGCACGCTAGCAAAGATGGCTGCATGTTAGAAAAGTGGTCGGAGTAGAGTAAGATACTAAGATACACTACTGTGGCCTAAAATGTATTTGTGGTCAGTTTGGCGCACGTTAGCAAGCATTGGCATAAATATGTCCTAAATGAACTGGAAGTGTTTTCACTTTTTGTAGATGGTTTATTTGTCCTAAAAAGTGGAGGTATGGCCTTCAGAATAAAACTATCGACACCGGTAAATGATCAATAGTTTCGGATGATCCGTAGCATCGATATAGTGAATGGACCCGCATCTAGCTAGCGTTACCCCTACCTTCAATGTGACTCCGCCCGTGAAAGTTCAAATAAAAAAATTATAAATAAACACAAGATTTTTATACATATACAGTGATACTAAAAACTTCAGTAATGAATGGAAAATAACATTGGTGTCTTTTATGACACCCTTGTGTGTGTCACTGGGTCAACTTTAATTTGGCAAAATTAAGATCACATTAAACAAGATCTGAGTATTCAGTTGCTCTGTTGTTGTCGTAAACATAGAAAATAGG
Source organism: Gnaphalium uliginosum (assembly GCA_963930675.1). Taxonomy (NCBI): domain Eukaryota; kingdom Viridiplantae; phylum Streptophyta; class Magnoliopsida; order Asterales; family Asteraceae; genus Gnaphalium; species Gnaphalium uliginosum. The sequence goes on along the minus strand of OZ005685.1, from coordinate 43,230,751 downwards.
GCGTATGTTAGCAAGGCAGTTGAGGTAAATACAAAGAGTTAGGCTTTTCATGGCTTGTCAGCTTAGCGTTGCCAGGTGTAAGTTAGCAGCAAAGGTACCCGCATTTATAATGCGCATATCATGGAATAGTGATTACTTTCACTAGTTGTTAATTTACTCCATTAGAAGTATTGTTGTGTTACCATTAATTTGTCTTAATTATACCAATTAAGGTACTAGTATCGATGCATGCTGTACTAACTATTATTATTAAAAAAATATCCTCCTAGTATTACTATTACTATTACTGATATTTAAAAAGATTTTGTGTTTTTACATTTACTCCACAAATCGTTTTTGTGCAATGTAATTGACTTACTTAGTTACTTGGTATGTCTACATTAAACAATACTTGCCATAGTACTATCACGTTTGCAAATTTAATAAAAAGGATTTTGTGTTTGTACATTTTTACTAATACATAGTACAAATGTTTGAAGCAAGGAACAAGCATGGCCTTTCGTTACCGATACATGTGTAATTCAAACTCGGTAATTTAGAATATAATAACCCGTTAGGTAAAATTTTAAAGGTTTTGTTATCGACGGTTCTAAGCGTTGTCTTTAGTAATTAAGAAATAATAAATTATTAAATACATTAAATAATTGTGCTATGACCGTTTATTATTAATTGGATACCAAGTGTTTCAAAATCTAATAAAATGGACTACAAAAGTGATTCGAACTAAAAAAGATATGTTAGGCGCATCGTATAATGCGTATCAACCGTAAGATTTACTAGGACCACAATCTCATTCGTTGATCAGATCTAGTTGAGGACCGATAGATTGTCGGTGAACACACAGTTGGTCCCACAACAGCCACTCCTATATCACTATCTGTCTCAAATTCCAATTATACCCCTACAACATTCACTTATTTGCTTTTTATCATTTTTTCAGCTATTTGATTTTGCGGACAAATACAGGGGCAAATATGACAGTAGCATCTCTGTGGCCCAGAAGTACTACCGATCTGTCAGTGGATACGGAGTATGTTGATTTTAATCATTTTTAATAACTACCAATCTTAACTAACTTTTTTCATCTATCAATGTTGATTTTTTTTACGTACTTACATTTTTATTTTATTTTTTACCTTTTTAGGATGAATTGCTATGGGCAGCTGCTTGGATGTACAAGGCAACAAACAATAAGTACTTCTTGAATTACCTTGATCGAAACGGCGATGCCCTCGGTGGGACCGGCTGGTCCATGACCGAGTTCGGTTGGGATGTCAAGTATGCCGGTGTTCAGACCCTAGTTGCTAAGGTCTTTATTAATTTTCTTTTATAACATAGTTAGCGAAAATCATTCGTGCAGTTAACAACACGGATCTAGTGAAAATGTCTCTTTTCTTTTCTTATAAAAATTTCTTTTCGGTGCAGCAGTTAACTTAACTGCACATATTACATCTCAATACAATATCAATATATTGGTCGAAATTTACAGGAGTACTTACAAATTTTGTATTGGCGTTAATATTATGCAGTTTTTGATGGGAGGAAAAGCCCGTGGTCATCGGCCCGTGTTTGGAAAGTACCAAGAAAAGGCAGAGTTTTTCATGTGTTCATGCCTTGGCAAAAGTAGTCGTAATGTTCAGAAGACTCCCGGAGGCTTGATATTTAGGCAAAGATGGAACAATCTGCAGTTTGTCACGAGTGCATCTTTCCTTCTTACCGTTTATGCTGACTACTTGACTTCTGCCCGAAGAAACTTGCAGTGTTCCTCTGGCACCTTCACCCCGCCTCAGCTTCTAGCATTTGCAAAATCTCAGGTACATAAAAGTTAATGTACATTTTGAATTTTTAAAGTCATCTTTAGCTACTGTATTATTCATGAAACATGTTTAAATGGTGATTTTGGCCGATATAGGAAATACCCATGATAGAAATGTGGAAAAAAACATTTGGGTAGTACTCAATTTAATCTTTTGGATTGGTTTTTGATATTACTGTAGGTGGATTATATTCTTGGAGACAACCCAAGAGCAACAAGTTATATGGTTGGATATGGGAACAACTACCCCCAACAAGTACACCATAGAGGTTCCTCAATTGTGTCAATTAAGGTTAATCCTTCATTCGTGAGCTGCAGAGGTGGTTATGCCACATGGTATAGCCGAAAAGCAAGTGACCCGAATCTCCTAACAGGCGCAGTTGTTGGTGGACCTGATGCGTATGACAATTTTGCTGACCAACGAGACAACTATCAGCAGACCGAGCCAGCTACATATAACAATGCACCTCTTCTTGGAATACTGGCTAGACTAAATGCTGGTCATGCTGGTTATAACCAGCTCCTCCAAGGTACATAATTGATTTAATCTAATTCCCATTTATTTTACAGCCGTACTAGCATCTTTATTATTTACTCTAAACTCTAACTATTTATTTACTTTTTTATGCAGTCGAAGTCCCTCTTCTTAAGCCTACTGCTGTTCAACCACAGCTTAAAGTGACTCCATCTGAAGGTAATAATCCTGTTTTCTTACAAATAATTTTGTAGAAAACTTGTTACATTTGAAATAAATCTAACTCTTGATTCTATCTTCAGATTTGATAGCCATCACGCAGCAGCCTACAAGTTCGTGGGGAGCCAATGATAAAACATACTATAGATACACAGTTAAATTGACTAATAAATCAAACAAGACCATCAAGAACGTTAATATTTCAGTAACAAAGCTTTATGGTCCACTATGGGGTCTAACCAAGACCACAGGCGGTTCATACGGGTTCCCAACATGGGTTAGCTCATTACCAGCTGGGAAAAGCATCGAGTTTGTATACATTCATACCGAGTCTCCAGCAGAGGTCTCAGTTTCAAGCTACACTTTGGCGTAAAAGGTCAAAGAAGACCAAAAGTTGTATCTAATGAAGCTAAGATTGTGGAAGCATACACAAAGGTTATGAGGAAAGTCCATTTTTTGCCATTTTTCTTTTCGACGTTAAAAATTAATAAGGTCTGAAGAATGGAGGAAGAAAGGAGTGAAGAGACGGTTTAAAAAAGAAGTGCTCATCCTCTTTCTCCTCCTCCTTCATTAGGTCTTTGAGACAATTTGAGAGCCAATACACGAACAAAAGGCATACTTCTAAAACTCAAGTGATTAGAAGATTCCTTTTTTCTCTTCTTTTTTTCAATATTTTTTTCTACTTCAAAATAGGTTGAAGTGTTATCTTTTCTTGTTTGTGTGTAGATTGGCAACCTTTTCTAGTCTTGCAATATGAATATAGATTTTGCAATGACTTGTGTGATAATGTCTTGCTTTTGTTTTCCTTCTGCATATATCATTGTCCGTGCACTTGAACGACACTAAAGCGTGTTGGGCACAAAGTTTAATCATAAATCCAAAAGAATGAGGTTTCAAAGAAACCTTTCTCTGGAGGCATCATCAATTCATCATACAGCATGAATTTACTAGTTAACATTGTCATGCATATCATCAGTTGCATTATAGAAAACACCAGAAATGTCTGAAGAGAAAGATGGTATGTTGAAAATCAAATATTTTCATAAAATCGTATAATATGACAGCAGCTTTTGCTAGTGTATATTATTGTGGAGATGTCACTTTTCTTCCATAATGGGAATGTTACAAAATTACTCAAGCATCAACATGTTTTGGTTTAACTCACCTACAACAATCCTTTGTAAGATTAACTTTTGTGCAATTACTTGAATCCGCACCCGGATATGTGGTTCCACAAATACTTGTATTACACACAACATAAAAACATCAAAATCTGGTACAATAAGCTTACATAGTTGATGTCATACTCTTATAGCTACCGCAAATTTCTATTTTCCTATGATAAGGACTCCCTCTTCCATCTATAGAGCAAAACTAGTGGACATATTACATCAAGAAATTCTTTGAGGTACCATCAATTAATGACCATCTCTTGTGTTGACATGTCCAGCTATATAATGTCAAAAAAGATAATTAAAAAAGAAAAAACATCATAATGAATAAGTTATTACATTTATTCAACAGGCAAGTAGGTGCCCATTATGATCAAATCATAAAATCTAAACGATGACTCCTTCCATACTCATGTCCTCCTGTTCTTCTTTCTTCCTTTAACATCTCTCTCTAGAGTTCTGATCCTATTGCTGAGAACTGATGTTTTTGATACTCGTTGATTCGTGGTTGTGGGCTTTGGTTCTTCTAGTTGTCGTTGTTGCATTGCTTTTGCAGCAGCATACTTTTTCATTCCTTCAAAGAAGGAAAACGCTGGTTTTGATTCACCGGCGGGAGATGGTGGTGGAGGTACTATTATGGGTATGTTCAAGAGCTGCTTCACACCGGGTCTTTTAATTACTGAATCAAGGGTAGAACGAAAATTAAATGTTATATAAGGAAATGATCATTACACAAAGGAGAGAAGATGGATGTGTGTGTGAACTAGCAAGTCGATTCAAATTGACCATGGAATTTCCTTTAGATAGAAATAAGACGACATAAGTTGATTTACATTAGCAGTTTCCAAGTTTCACCGAATGACTTACTTAGTCCATATACAAGGGAGAACAGGTTAGAGGTAATCCAATAACAGAAAAGAGCCTGCACAAATGTGAAAAACGATCTTTAATACGAAATTAATGTTACACATATTCTGATACATATTTTTTTGCAATTTTCATATTAAAAAGAGGATAAAACTTATAGTAATCAAGTATGGTGTTTTTGAGTTTAGTATCAAGAAGTTATGATATGTACCTTTGGAAAACTTGCAGTAAGGGGAACCGTAAGAGCAGCAAAAGCCCTTGAGACGTTTTTCATAGTGCCAGCAGCAGGATTGCCTTCCAAGCCTTCTTGCATGTTAAACTGAGGAGGGAAACATACAAGTATGTGAAGGTGGGGAGTCTGATTAAATATTGATCAATACTACAAACTAGTTACCCACATGTGCAATGGTATTAGTAAATCTAGTGGAGAAGTGCCGTAGAGGTGGTAAGATGGGCAGTTAGATTGGGTTTCTTAACAGGTCACAAACTCACAATGTGTTTGGATCAAAACATGTATATTTCTAGTGCAGATAAAAACAGGTTGGACCTACCCACAAACAATTTTTCATCAATTTAAAATTCCAAAGATCACTAATGCGCTTAATATGATTTTAAAGACTATATTATTACAAAGATCCAAACTTTTTTTGAAAAAGCAATTTAAGAGGTTTCTATGGATATCAGTAGACGACTTTCAACATGTTTGACCCGTTCGACATAAAACATAACCCAAATAGAGCAACCTCTAGCGTGGAGGCTCATGAATAATAAATTAATTTCCACAAGTGATGGAATACTAAATGTAATTTCATCACAAATCGAAAGGCGTTTAAGATACCCACAATCAAGCAAAACAGAAGTAGATGAGTTCTGTAGTTTAAAGAAAGAGACTAGATGTTACCTCTACGGTTATCCAGAACGAAAATGCAGTCAAACAAGGAAGAAAATAGAATGGATCAGCAGTCGTAAGATCGAGGAACCAAGAAGCACCACCAGTTTTAAAAGATGGAACCTTCTCCACCATATTTTGAATCTGCAAATGAAATGTGTAACAGACTAAAAAAACCAGCTTTGGTAATTGTAGGATTTCATTCACTTCCACAAAATAATGGCACTTCTATTTGATGTACCATTAAATATAATGTGAAACAGAAGTCATTACGGATATAATAATTTTAACTTACAGCAAGAAAAAAACTGACAAAGACAGGGCCTTGGATGAAGAGCCCCTTCAAAGGAGTAAATGTACTAACACCATGCCTGCAGATTTATTATGTTCCAATGATATTAAAACATTTTATACATGCATATAATCATGTAAGAAAAACTAATTACTTCTCTTAATAAGGAACATGGAAAAGAGCTTACTCCTTGAATACCGCCTTCATTTTATCCTGACCTTCAGCTACAGCTGACGGACTCATGCCCTGAAAGGATATAGGATATCATAAATAAGAAAACTTTTAAAGGGAAATCAATTAATAATAAAAATAGTAAAATACATTCAAAGCACATGGAAAAAGTGGATGTATGTACCTTATCTTGCATCTCCTGCTTAATCTCCTCTAGTTGTGGTCTCAAAATCTGTCCAAAATATGCAAGACATGAACAAATCAATACAACTCAAGCCTAGAAGCTGTGACAACTGATCACAGAACAAATATAAATACTGCAAATTTAAGAATTAAAATTATTAGATATAATAATCTATCCTAATATAAGATATAATACAAATATTGCACTGTTTCTGCCAAATGTGCCAAAAATAAAAAGAATAGAAAAAAGAAAAAAAAAACTGTTATGCAGAAAGTCAAATAATAAATGTAAGCTGGACAGAGTAGAACTCACAGTTAACTTTGTGGTAGCCTTCAGCTGATTAATCATGATTGGAATTGAACAGGTTCTAATGATAAGGGTTGTTATTACTATGCTTGCCCACCTGACAGATAATTAAAGATGAAAAATTATATATGCACCCGAAAAAACAGTACGGAAAGTATAGCACCTATTGATAGTGAAAGTGTAAGAAAAACTTCAACTAAGTATACAAATTCCATCCCACATGTTAAAATATATATTTTAAAAGTTCCAATAGTATAGCAAAATAAGTAACTTTATACGAAAGTTTCATTCAGCCAATAACCAAATTTCACAATAAACAATCTAGACTATTTGGATACTATGTTAAACAATCTAGACTATACTTGATGAATAGCAATTTCAAGTATTTGGGGTTTAGTGAAAGTGTGAAACTATGTTTATCATTCTACAACTTAGGGGTCAAATAATCAGGTTTAGAGTAGCTGCGACAAATTATTTCTGATAACCAGCTTACTTAAAGGTCATTTGAAATGTAAATCCTTAAATAACTAGAATTTAGTTGATTATCAGATATTACAGCTTCAAACAGAGGAATCACATACAGCTGATTATATATTTATATCATATAATTCCTTTGAAAATGATATCCCAAACAACTACCAAATTATAATCTTCAATCACAAAACACAAAGTACCATAGCCGTAGCCTGAAATACTAAAAGTGTAAGGTTTACAATATCTTCTTACCAATTAAGCCCGGTTAAGCTATGAATCCCATCAATGGCATACTGCAAAGCTGCAACCGGCGGCCACGAATCCGCAGCAGCAACAGCAACTTCACTAATCGCTGGAGCTTGATTTGACACTACTTCAATCGTTTTTTCAGTCAAATCATCAGCTAAATCACTCAAATACTCAATCTTGTCTACTCCATCTCCAACTGCAGTAGAAGATATATTTCTAGCTAACAACAATCCACCCGTTGTCATCGGTACATGACATCGATATCGAGACAATAAACCGCTACCGCTAAACCCTAACCCTAACGATGTATTACCGTAAACACCATACGATCTACTTTGAATAAAACTTTTCAATTTCTCATCAGGAAACTGATTATTCCGATTTTCATCATCTTGATTAAGATGAGAGATTGAAGGTGTAAATACTCGTTGTTGTTGGGTAAATTGTTTCACTTTTGTAGTGAGACTACGTCTGTATGCCATTGATTGATTCAATTAATTAATTTCCCCTGGATCCAGTGAAATACAATTCAGATTAAATTAGCATGAAATAGATATTGATATAGGATGAATATGTATATATATGTATCTATGTTATGAATATGATTGAATTGAAATTGATCTCAGAAATGAAAGAAAGATACTTACAGTGAAAGGGTTTATAATTAGGGTTTATAACTGGAAAGGGTTATTTTCAACAGTCTCTCTATTTTTTCTCTCTCTCTCTCTCTCTTTTTCTTTTCTTTTTTTTCTTTTTATTTTATTTATTTATTTATTTATTTTTATGTCTGAAAAAGGGTTCTGTTTGAGATATGTCTAATTACAAATAAGTCCCTGAAGTTTAGTCATCCGTCAAAATCAAACCCGACTAAAATCTGATTAATCTAAGAATTATTTTGTAATCGAGCCGAGCTTAAGCTCGAGCTCGACAGGGTTCGAGCTCGGCTCGACTCACTTAGGGTAGGCTCGAGTTCGGCTCGATAGCTCGACGAGCTTTCACGATAAATGCTCGAGCTCGACTCGAAAATATTTCATGATGGCTCGAGCTCGACTTGAAAAGTTCGACTATTCTTATAAAAAATTATTTTCAATACCCAAACTTATTTTATATTAAATTAAAAGTAAAAATAAATACAAAAAATGATTTCAAATATATAAAAAATATAAATAAAGTGTGAAAATTAGTTTAAAAAATATGTAAATTTATATAACAAAATTTAAAGTATATTAAGAATATATCATTTATAGATTCAAAATTACATATACATTTATATAAAAATATACATATTAATTAAAGCTCGATAACAGCTCGAGCCGAGTTCGGTTCGATGTATATTCCGAGCTCTACTTTTAAGCTTGAGTTCGGGCTCGAACTCGATAAAAACTCGACTTGAACGAGCTCAAACTTGAGCTCGAGCGGAACTCGAGTTGCTCGATAAAAGTTCGACTCGTTTGCAGCCCTATTGATGATTAGTGAAATTAATTTTAATCTAAAAACATAAAGGGAAATTATTTGGAAATGTTGAGGACATGGTTATTAACTTATTATCTCAAAGTTATATAAATGTTATGATAAAGACTTTCATAATAGACAAGCTGTTTATCTTAAAAAGTATAAGACGTGTGGACAATGTAAGATACGTAGTTTACAAAAACTTCAAAAAATAATGGCATGTAAATAAATAAAGGTAACTAGAATGTGTGTAAACTTAACATGTTTTACATATAAAATAATTGGGATAACGTAGCCCGTAGGTATTTATCTTTTCTTAGTAGTAATATTTGGATATAACGTAAGTAATGATTTAGTGTAAAACGGAAAATTATATAAACAATGTTAGATACAGGATTGATTCAAAAAAATTAAAAATCAACAGTAAAAATAACTAAAACAACACATGAATTTTAGAATATCGAGATAGAATAATATATTCGTTGCTTTTATTTCTTTTCTTTTCAAAATAGACAACTTTTTGAGTGTCTGAATGAAGAGGAGTGTTTATGCGTAACTTAAGGTTTATGTGTAACTTAAGGTAAGTAGTTCGATTTTTAATAGTAATATAAGTACTTCAAACTAATATAAAAAACAAAAAATATTAGATGAAGTTAAAAGCATCTCCAACGTATGCATTAAACAATACACTAAATTTAGTGTAATAAATGAATCTTTCATGAATATGTTTGCACCAAATGTGTTTCATCTCCAACCCGTATGCACTAAATTTATGCACTAAAACGACTTTCAACATTTACACATTGACCCATAAACTATTTTTACATTATACTTTATTTCGATTCGTTATTTTTATGATCAATTAACCTTCCAAACTATTAACTTAAATGTAAATCTTATTTATTTACTTTCGTAAAGTTTTAATTACATAAGTTCTTTTCATACTCAACGTTTTAATTATCATAATTTGTTTGAAATTTATATTTTATCGTTTCAATAATCATATTATCAAATCTAATATATAACATACTTAAAAGAATCATACAAATAAATAAGTTCTTTCAAGTTTTGTACTTAAATGATAACAATATTTCAAACATAGTGGCTAAAATGAAACATTATACTCCAAAAATCTCCAAAAATTTAGTGTACACTAAAAATTGCACTATATTTGATGAGTTGGTTGGAGTTCAACTTTTACACCAAAACATCAAATTTGGTGTAAAAATGCATACATTGGAGATAGCCTGATAACACCTGACCTAACCTTATGTGCTTTGAGGCTATAATGAGGGATTGATCATGTAAATATAATATACATAGGGATCAAAGGTGTAACTTTTTCAAATTTATAAAAAATATGTTTTTAATAAGGTAGGAAATACTAGCAAGTAGTAACTACTAGCTAGTCACACTAGCTCAAAACAAAATGGAATTCTTCGCAACAAATTCACTTGTAAATGCATTTCTTACTACAAGTACAAGTATCTCAAAGAAAAAAAAATTAATTACTCAAAAGAATCCTATAAACAGAACTCACAGCTACATAATTACAAGTGCTAATAATATAGATGAAACCAAGATGGGTAGATTCTGAAATTGGCTTCTGACTGAGAGGTGACAAAGAAGTTACAGTTTGATCAGTTGTAGATTTCATTTCTCCTGATTGTCATTGTTGCAAATGCTTTTCTTGTGGTGGATGTACAATACATGGTATGTTCAAGAGCTTCTTCGCATCGGGTTTCCTTTATGACTGAATCAAAAAATAAAGATGTTAACTAGAGATAGGTGAGTAAAAAGTTCTTTAATTAGTCCATTAATTATGATCATAAAGTTAACAATAATATTCTGCATTATGATCTTTTAGTCCACTTACACAGAGAACAAACATTGAGGTGTTCATACGGATAAAAGAAGAAGATTTTGCAGGAGTGACGGCAGGTGTGTATATGAAAATATTGACACAAGTTAAAAATTGATCAGAGATTTGCTATAAATAAGAAGATGGAAATAATAATAAATTCTAAGTTGAACTGAGTTACTTACTTTGTCCATATACAAGGGAGGAGGTGATCCAGTAACAAAAGAAAGCCTGCGACGATCGTGAAACATGCTCTTTAACAAGAATAAAACGTTCCATTCTTTCTATTTCCACAGTACTCCATACTTAAAAAAAGCAAAAATCCCTGAATTTTTTTAGTAAAGGGAAGCATTGTAGCTGCAAAAACTCTTGAAAATTTTTTCAATCTGCCAACAGCAGGATTACCTTCCAAACCTTCTTGCATGGTAAGCTGAGGAATACAGCCGTACAAAAAATATATAAATAGACAGTACAAGCTAGTTACCTTATGTGCAATGTTATCAATACATAGATTGGAGTACGGGTCAATATGGGTTCAGATCAGAAAAGGCGAAGTCAGGTTGGGCCAACCCGCAAACACTTTTTTTATCAATTTGAATGAATTATATTAATAATAAAGAACTAAAATATGATACACATACTATATTCAGTCTTGGAGTTTCAACCTGTTTAACATGTCCGACCCATTTCACCAGCTTCTTCTACTTAGAGATAAAAAATAACCCAAATCGAGCCATTTATAAAATTATAGACAAACTGGTCGAAATTTCCACCTCTAAAGTGGTGGCTCATGAATAACGAATGTAATTTCAGACGTGGTTATGCAGTAAATAAGTTATGTAGTTTAAAGGACGAGACTAAATGTTACCTCTCCAACCATCCAGGATGAATATGCAGACAAAATAGGAAGGAATATAGAAAGTATCAGGAGTTGTAAGATCGAGGAACCAAGATGTCCCGCCAGTTGTAAAAGATGGAACCTTTTCCACCATGTTCTGAATCTGCAAATGGCATGTGAACCAAGATTATTAACTGATTAAAATTGTAATGACAAATATAATATTTTCAACTTACAGCAAGAAAAAAACTGACAACGACAGGGCCTTGGATGAAGATCCCCTTCAAAGGGGTAAATACACCAACACCATGCCTGCAATTATATTAAATTCCAATGATATTAAAATCATTTAAGAATGCCTATAATCATGGTGTGTGCAGAAATTAATAAAAAAAAAATACTTCTCGCAATAAGAAACATAGAAAAATGCTTACTCTCTGAATAAACTCTTCATTCGTTCATGACCTTTTGTGGCACTCATGCCCTGACAACTGTGTTATAGAAATAACAAAGATAAGTGGAAATTTTCGCGCACTTACAAAGTTGAGCCTAACGTGTACACAGGGCACACGTTAGCAAAACCTTATATATAAATGCAATGAATATGATTGAAAATACACTGATTAGGGTTTAGATTTGGAACCAATCGCATATGTGCATGACTTGTAGGGTTTTTGTAATTTCTTTACAAACATGTTTAATTTTCAAAAAAAAGCCCTTCAAGTTAGAGACTTACAAGAATCGGGTCGGACATCAGTGTTGGTCAAAATTTAGGACGTTGCAAAGGTACAAAATCGACCCATAATGGTACCCTAGTACAGGTACCAAAAAATCAAGAAAGTGTATACATGGTACCAAACCGGTGAACTGTATCATGCCGGCCAATCCATACGGTACTGGTTTGGTTTGGTTCCATTTTCTGACCGTATATAAATTTGGAGACTTGCCTTATAAAATTACTATCGTTGTCTTACTTCAATGTAACACGTCGTAACATATTACAACAAAAACTAAAAAAATGATTTGATTTAATTAAACATATGAACATGCAATTAAGGACAATGATGACACCTTCTAATTAACGGATACAGTAGTGGCGAATCACAGTTAAGAATTTCGATGTAATTGTATGAAAGTAGTGACTAAGGACCACTAGGTCTAAGTTGAAAACACGTAATACAAATGTGATCAGGGGAGTACGGAAATAATCTCAACATATATCAATCCTTTACACATATAATCAGCTAAAAGCTAATCGAAAAAGATGTAACTGTTTATATACTTGTAGAAACCAAACCATTTGACTTGTTAAATTTCACGCGCAGTTGCCATTGCTAAATCGCATATTAGCTCAATAAAACCAAAAAAGAAAAAAAAGTAACTCTAGCAAAATCACATTGTAAATGCATTAGAATATGGAGCTAATCAATTTGTAAAAAAGTGCAAGCATTTTGAGTGTTTGAATGAAGAGGAGTGTTATACGTAACTTAAGCTAAGTAGTTTGATTTTCAAATAATAATATGACTACTTCAAACTAATACCTTTGGTTGATTTAAATCACAAGTATACAAAAAGGAAAAATAATAAAACAAACAAAAAAAGCTAGGAAATACTAGTAATTAGTCACAAACTAGCTCAAAACAAATTGTAATTCTTCATAACAATATCACCTTGTAAATGCATTCCTTAGTACAAATATCTCAAAAGATAAAAGTTACTCAAAAGAATTCTAAAAGTAAAACTCACAGCTCCATAATTACAAGTGCTAAAAGTAGAGATGAACCATGATGGTCAAAAATTGGCCTCTGACTGAGAGTTGACGAAGAAGCAGTTACAGTTTGAACGGTTGCCGTATAATTTGTTTCTTCTAATCGTCGTTGTTGCAATGATCTTTTATACAGGGAATGTTCAAGAGCTTCTTCACACTGGATTCTTTCATGACTGAATTAATGGTAGCAAGATAAATAGATGTTAATTAGATAAAAGTTGACAATTAATTAACAACATTTGCATAATGATCTTTTAGTCCATTTACAATGGAGAAGAAAAATGAGATTTTCATACAGATAAATGAAGAAGATTGTGCAGAAAGAGAGACGACAGGTGTGCATATGAATTTCTTGACATAATTTAAAAATTGATCAAATATGTGAATAGAAAGAAGATAGTAATAATATTAGCAAATTCTAAGTTAAAGTGAGGTGAGCAACTTACTTAGTCCATATACAAGGTGGCACAAGTTGTTGGTGAGCCAATAACATAAGAAAGCCTGCACAATCGTGAAATTTAAACATAATCTTTAAGTAGAATAAAACATTTCACATACTCTGCTACAAATTTTGGAAATCGGTAAACATGATGCATCCAACTATGACCTCAAAGTGCCTTGAGCGAGCTAGCTTTTAACGCATTTTAGTGGGATTGTAATGAAGAAAAGAAAATGAAGATTAGTGTGTTTTTAGTGCCCTTAATGCCAAGATCCTTTTATCTACTTGATTCTTTACATGACTTGCTTTCAATTATAAATACAGTTCCTTCCAATTAACATGATCCGTTTTAGACAAAAAAAATGCGATTTTTGGTGTCAAAAGGTAAGTAAATAAGAAGTGTGGAGTATGTACCTTGGGAAATATGCAACAAAGGGAACCATAAGAGTAGTAACATAATTAGCCCTTGAAACAATTCTGTCAACAGCATGATTACCTTCCAAACCTTGTTGCGTGTTAACCTGAGGAACACAACCATACAGAAAACAAATAAATCGATAATACAAAATAGTTACACTTGTGTGCAATGTTATTAATACATAGATTGGGGTACAGGTCAAAAAATGAAGGGTACACACAATGAACGCGTTTGAAGTACAATACACACAACAGATTTTCGGTCATTGTTTGTTACATTTCAGGACACTTAAACCATGAACTGTATTCAGTCTAGGAGTTTCAACCTGTTTAACACGTTCGACCCATTTCACCAATTTTAATTAAATACTTATATTTAACTTATTTGACCAGTTAGAGATAAAACATAACCCAAATCGATCCATTTATTGAATTTATTACAAACGGGTCAAATTTCCACCTCTAAAGTGGAGACTCATGAATAATGAATGTAACTTCGAAATGGAGAGAACACTGAACGTATTTTATTACACAAATATATGACTTTTAAGATACACACAATTAAGAGCAATAGAGACTAAATGTTACCTCTACGGCCATCCAGTATGAAAATGAAACCAAAATAGGAAGAATATAGAAAGTATCAGGTGTTGTAAGATCGAGGAACCAAGACGCCCCACCAGTTGTAAAAGATGGAACCTTTTCCACCATGTTCTCAATCTGCAAATGACAGGTGTAAGAGATTGAAAACCAGATACGGTAACTTAAAGACACAATTACTTCTAAAATACTGGTAAATTTTACAGAGATAATGTGAACCAAGATTTGATGGATATAATATTCTTAACTTACAGCATAAAAAAAAGTGACAAAGATAGGGAGACGGATGAAGATCAAATCCCAACGAGTAAAAGCACCAACACCGTACCTGCAAATATATTCAACTCCAATCATATTAAGAATCATGGTGTTGAGCAGAAGTTAGAAAAAAATACAATTTGCCGATAAGAAACATAGAAAATTGCTTACATTCTATATAAACTATTCATTCGTTCCTCAACTTCTGCGGGACTCATGCCCTGACAAAAATAAGTAGAAAGTTTCACGCGCTTACAAAGTTGAGCCTTTCTATTTACATGAATAATTGATCTTACTAAACATATTATATGGTAGCTTGATGGAGAAACCAATTTTAGCATCGATTTTCGAGTCATGAACAGTTAGTAATATGTTAACATCAAAGAATTAAATGTTCATACCCCATCTTGCAAATCTTTTTTAATCTCTTCAAGTTCTTGTTTCGTAATCTGTACAAAATATGCAGATGTGAACATATATCAATGCTACTTTTGAACAGACTATTAACTAAAAAACCGAAAACCTACTTAGAAGTGATGAAATTAACAATCAATCAATCACATAACATCTATAGTAGGACTTACATCTAATTCTGCGGCAGCCCTGAATTGTTTAATCTTGATCGGAAGTAACAACGTATTAATATGCTTGCCCACCTGGTACAAGACAAAAAGTTATTCATTCGCCAATTAAGGTACGTGGTAGCTTAGCAGTTGGGGACATGCAGAACAAATCGAAGGTCTAGGATTCAAATCCCAAACCCATTCTCATATACTTAAATCAAACAATTTCTTCAATAATATCTAACACAGTTTAAGTATCATAGCTTAAGAATATATATCTCGTTACCAATTAAGGCCGGTAAAGATATGGATCCCATCAATAGCATACTGCAAAGCTGCAAAGGGTAGTGAAGAATCTGCAGCAGCAGCTGCAACTTCACTAATCACAGACGCTTGTTTAGACACAAATTCCATAGTTTTATCAACACAAACATCAGCTATATCACTCATAGTTTCACTCATTTCAGAAACTGTACAGGTTCCCAAAACTTAGATACAGATTAAATAACAGTTATCTTAACGTGTTAGTTTATATCCAAGTTTTATATTAAACAAGTTTAAATTAATCTAGGCGGAAAACAAGATTAATTTTGACACAGACTTTATTATGAATTAAAGTATTATTCACAATAAAGTGTTTGTCTCACACAGATGACAAAGTATTCAAACCCACACAGATGGTTTGAATACGATCCAAGTATTAGTATATTAAGATACAATTATCACTACAAACTTTAACAGTTAGTGTGGTAATGCTTTGAGCCTAAGCTTAAAGGTCTTGTATACTATTTTGCTTTGTGTGCTTTGATTACTTGAATGCATAGCAGTGCTTTTTGAACTACTATTTATAGAGTTGGGTGTAACTCTATATTATCCAGCTTACATAATTGTCCAAGGGATAACAGATGCATCTTGGGCAACTTTGCACGCCTCCCTTTTTGCTTTTCTTGGAAACGGAAAAAGCAAAAGGTAAAAGGTTTCTTTGCTGAGAAGAAAACCTTTGTTCGATGTTTGACCTTTCTCAAACATCTTATCAGTTGTATCTAGCCTAAGAAAAGAAGAATATCTTCTGTACATTTGTATTTTCATTCTTCAATCTGTGCTCTTCAGTCTGTGCTCATCAGTCTGTGATCTTCAGTCTGTGAACTTCAGTCTGTGAAGCCTTCTGTATTCAATCTTCATTCTTCAGATGATGAATTCATAAGTCTTCAGGAAGAGCATGGCTTTCAGTCTGTGAGATTCTTCAGTCTGTGCAGCACAGACTCAGAAACAATTCTTCAGTCTGTGTAGCACAGACTCAGGAACACAGACTCAGGAATTTCACTAAGTTTCCTGAATACAATTAAGTTAGATTTTGACTCCTCAGACTTATAATTTTAGGTTTGATCATTGTTTTTCCCAACAGAAACCGAAAAATCGCCTATTATATGATCAGTCATAGTACTGTTAGTTTCGTCAACAACATTCGCTGCTATATCATGGCTAATCTTCTCTGATCCTTACCCGCTTCTAGTAGAATACATATTTCTAGCAAACAAAAATCCACTCGCTGTATTCACACTACCACCACCAAACCCTAACCCTAAACGATAGGCAAACCATCTCGGATCTCGAAAATTCACACTACCATCACCAAACCCTAACCCTAACAAAGTATTGTTGTTACTGTAAACGCTATACGATCGACGTTGGAGAAAACTATTAGATATCTCATCTGAATGCAGTTGATATTTAAGATCATCGTGATTGAGTAAAGAAATTGAAGGAGTAATGATTGATTGTAGTTGTTGAGCGAAAGGTTTTGCTCTTGTAGTGAGACTATGCATGTATGCCATATTGATTAGGGTTTACCTTTGGAAGCAATCGCATCTGTGTATGGCTTCAATTCGATAGGGGTTTTGTAATTTGTTTAATTTTCATGAAAAGCCCTTTAAGTTCAGAGACTTGCAAGAATCGGGTCGAAAATTGGTCTGACGGTACAAAACCGACCCATACTAGTACCAAAAAATCAACAAAGTGTATACCGGGTACCGAACCGGTGAACCGTATTGCACCGCTCAGTACGATATTGGTTTGGTTTGCTTTGGTTGTTCCATTATCTTTGAACCGTAAATAAATTGGACGTATTGAGCTAACTCTGTAATTTAACCGAAGATCACTCACAATCGTTACTGATTAAACACTACCAACATTTATTTCATCACTTCAATTATTGAACCCCACATTTACCAATATATTTACAATTACATACATTAAATAAAAAATAACAATACATTAAATATAAGTTGTCCCCACCCCAAACCTTAATCCCTTTCGTCGATAAACTGAAGAATGAAACCGAAAAAGGCAACTGAAGAATTGATGCCAGTGGTATCGGTTAGGGGTGTACATATATGGTTCGGAACCGCCAGAACCGGTAAATCAAACCAGAACCGGACCAGAACCGTACCATACCATGCACAATGGTCCGGATCATGGTTCTAATTTTTAGCATTAATGGTTCATGGTACGGTTCGGTACTAGAACCGTTAAAACCGCTTGGACCATTAGAACCGCAATATTGTTTATTACAAATTTCATTATAAATGAAGTTAGATAGTGAGAGGGGTAATGTGTAAGATTATGGGAGAACATATGAGAGTTAAGTTTAATAAATAATGGGAAAGTTTAGATAAACTAAATATGTTCATGTATTTTGCGATTGTACTCGACCCTTGTCTAAAAATGGATATCGTTGCTTTTGGGTTTCAACAAGTCTATAATATGGAAAGAGATCCTAGTTTGCATGTAGAAGTTGGTAATGAGAAAATTGCAAAAATGGTTAAGGTAGTAGATGACGCAATGATTGCGGTGTTCGGGCAACATAAGATGATGTATCAAAAGCCGAGAACACGTGAGAATATACTTTTAATACACTTTTGATTTTGCTTAAGAAAACTTAAACAAGTGGATTAATTGACGTTTTATTTTGAGTTGTTGCAACGTTTTATTTTCAATTATTCGACGAATATACGTGTTTTTTCGATTTTCTAAGTCTTATAATTATTTTGATAACTACCTACTTTTAACTATCTTCTTCTTTATGACATATATGTGATAATGTGCCTATATTATTTGGTTCGCGGTTTTGAACCAGAACCGCAAGAACCGAACCAGTACCATATCGGACCAGAATCAAATTACATGGTGCGGTTCATGATCCTTGATTTTTCAGTTAATGATTCGCGGTACGGTTCGAAACTGGTCTGGTACGGTACGGTTCTTAGACCACATACACCCCTAGGCCCTAGTATCGGATTAGAAAGGTTTCATCAGTTCCCAACTGATGAAACCATTGACAATGGTCTAATAAAATTACTTTTATTAGTTGGTTTAGTTCAATCATTAAAAGTATAAAACGTCGTAAATATGATATGCTCGTAAATTACAACAAAAGTAACAAATGATTTGCTATAGTCAAACTTAAACAAACAATAATGGCACGTTGTATACTCAAAATTTGTATATGCTATGTAAAGTGATTGTTTACTTTAACTTGTGGCCAATCATTGGTATGAATTGGGGTCTACAAGGTTATATAAACTCGTTAGCTTTCTCGAGCGCGGTTGAAGTCTGGGCGTACACCTCGCGATGATGGGTATCAAATCTCGCCTTGGCCACTGTACCCAGCCCGGTTCGATGTAAATATATAAAACCAACAAAAGAGTAAAGTGAAAAAGACCAAAACAATGTGAGGAGAGTACGGATATAATCTCAACAATTATCAATCATACCCATCATTTTTACACTGAATAATCAGCTAAAAATCAATCAAAAAAGAAGCAACAGTTGATCATATGGTTGTAAATCGCATATTTGCTCAACAAAACCAAACAAAAAGTCATTCTCAATGCAAAATCACATTGTAAATGCATCATAATATCATATCATCTTCTAATATATATAAATTATCTTTAAAAAATAAATAACAAACGTTTACTCAAAAGAATCCTGTCTCTCAATCTCCGTAGTTACAAAAGCTAAAAGAATAGATAAACAAACATAAAGGGGTTAAGTTGATTTCGGGTCTTCTGCTCGCAGTTGGCTTCTAACTTTGCTATAAGTAGAAATAAGAGGACATATAAGCTAACAGTATTAGCAGTTTCAGTTGAATACAGGAACTTATTTCATCCCATTACCAACAAAGCTAACAGTAACAACAAGGAGACGGTGATCAAATGATATAAGTAAGCCTGCGCAAATGTGATAAAAAAAATATCTTTAGTGAGGATATAATTCAATTTGACATCTTCCACATATTTTGAAGGAAAAATATTGCAACTTTCTGGAACAGAGCAAGTGTTGTCTTAATGGTTAACAGTTTGTGATCGATATGTACCTTGAAACAAAACATCGTAACAGGAAATAGAACGCCAAGAATGATATTGTTCACAATGTATATACTCTGCAAATTAATGTGTAACAGATATTTTAAAAACAGAAAACAAAAACAGTAATTCAAACAGTTCCGTTTACTTTAACATAATAGAAGGTATCATTACGATATAATTTAATTCTAAACTTACCGCAAGGACCAAGCAGCAAATGACAGATAGGTACAACAAATAACTAGAACTGCAAAGATTTTTAGAATCAGTATGATCATGGTGTTTGAATGCAAGCAAGAAAGTTAATTCTTGAAATAAGGAACATGAAAAATTTGCTTACTCTGTCTTCATTCATTCCTTAAGTTTATCTGCATCAGTCTGACTGCTTTTCTGAAAAGGGTATTTGAATAATAACAGAGATACTAGTCATTTATATAGGTATGAATGAATTAGATAAGAACAAACAAGAAGTGTACGGTGTAGGGATTATAACACTACCAAAATAAGTTAAGAGGCTAATTAATTGATTAACTGATAATATATATTTACATCATGTTGCAGCCAAATGTGCACAAAATAATAATAAAAAAAATGTATGCAGAAAGTCGATTAGCGAATGAAAGGCGGATAAAGTAGATAGAGCTCGCTCTGACTTTGGGCCTTCATTAGTTGCAGTGGCCATATTTTTGGCTAACAAGAATCCACTTGTTGCCATTGGTGTCGGACAAAAAAACTGAGACCGTTTTAGATCTCGAAAATTCAAACCGCCACTGATTCCTGTTGGATCATAAACTTGATTTGGCCCAATGGATGTTGGATCATAAACTTTGATCCAAATTAATATTGGACCAACTAATAAAATAGTTAGGCCCAAGTCCAATAATAAGATATCTAAAGATTTGTGTAGAAGTTTCTAATAGAAAATATCTAGATATGTTATAGAATGTAGTAGAAAGATGATGTAGAAAAATCTAGTGAAAATATCTAGTAGAAGTATCTAGTTATCCATGGAAATATCTAGTGTGTGAAAACTTCCATGGAGTAGTATAAATAGGTGATCGTGTAAGCATTTGTAATCAAGCCAATTTGTAAGCAATCAAATACATTGTTCAATAAACCATCTCTTCCAAATATCTTTTCAACCTCTTTCACTTAAAACCTCTTATTCACATCAAGCCTAATAAGCTCAAAGAGCTAACAAAGTGGTATCAGAGCTACGTCGATCAAGATGTCAAATATAATGAATGCATTTCAATTTCCTCGTCTCATAAAAGATAACTATGGAAGTTGGTGTATTCGGATGAAGGCGTTACTCGGCTCCTATGATGCATGGGAGATTGTTGAGAAAGGCTACAAAGAGCTTGATGAAGATAAGTTAAATGATTCCCAAAAGGGTGAACTACATAAGCTTAGAAAGAAGGATCAAAATGCCCTCACTCTCATTCATCAAGGTCTTGATGATGCAATGTTCGAGAAAATTGCAAATGCGACTACGTCAAAGGAGGCATGGGAGATTCTTCAAAATTCATTCAAAGGAATTGATAAGGTGAAGAAGGTACGTCTTCAAACTCTTAGAGGAGATTTTGAAAGATTACAAATGGAAGAATCTGAAACCATTTCAGAATACTTCACACGTGTTTTAACAATCTCAAATGAGATGAAGAGAAATGGTGAAAGCTTGAGTGACACAAGAGTGATAGAAAAAATTCTTCGCTCTTTGACACCAAGCTTTGACTATATTGTGGTGGCCATAGAGGAGTCAAAAGACGTTGACTCTATGACCGTCGATCAACTCATGGGATCTCTACAAACCCATGAAGAGAAGCTAAAGAAGAGAAGGGAGAAAGAGCCCTTAGAGCAAGCTCTATACTCAAAACTCTCTTTCAAAGAAAGGAAAAGAGCTTTGTACACGGAAAAGAGCAAGGACGAGGACGTGGTTATCGAGGTCGTGGTGGTTTCTAAGGACGGGGACGAGGAAAAAGAGAATATGGCAACAAAGAAGATGGCAACCAATTTTCTTTTAGAAGAGGTCGTGGGAGAGGTTTTGTTCCTCAGAGAGGAGATAAGTCTCAAGTGCAATGTTACAATTGTCAAAAGTATGGTCATTCTGCCGCCAGAAACTCGAGACGAGTAGAAGAGAAGGCTAATCTTGTGGACATAGAAAATGAGGTGGAGCTTACGGTACTAATGGCAAATATTGATGAAGTAGAGGAGAGGAGAACACAATGGCATCTAGATTCCGCTGCAAGTAACCATATGACGGGAGACGAAAGCTTCTTCGTGGATATGAAGCAAGTTAGAGGGAGGGTCCGCTTTGGAAATAAATTAAGAGCAACGGTGCAAGGAAAAGGTAAAATACAGGTCCTTGCCAAAGATGGAAGTCACCAATATATTACCGAAGTTTACTATGTCCTTGAGCTTGAATATAATATATTAAGTCTGGGACAACTCTTGGAGAAAAGATATGATATTCACTTAAAAGATTTAAGCGCTACAATACGAAACTCCGAAGGAGTACTAATCGCTAATGTGCCAATGAGTAAAAACCGCATGTTCCTTCTAAATGTTCAACACGGAGAAGATAAGTGCTTAAGGACATGCTTGAAGGATGATTCATGGCTTTGGCACATGAGGTATGGGCACTTAAACTTTGGCGATTTAAAGTTATTATCGATTAAAGAAATGGTGAGAGGGTTGTCTCCTATTGACCTTCCTAACCATATATGTGAAGGATGTCTCCTCGGGAAGCATTCAAGGTATCCATTTCCAAAAGAAGCAACGTCAAGAGCTACGGAGTCACTACAACTTATTCACACGGATTTGTGCGGACCCATAACTCCACCTTCTCTTGGTAAGAATAATTATTTCATGCTCTTCATTGACGATTTCTCAAGAAAAACTTGGGTGTATTTTCTAAAAGAAAAATCCCAAGCTTTTGAAACTTTTAAAATATTTAAAGCAATGGTTGAGAAGGAGAATGGTTTGAAAATCAAATCCATGAGGTCCGATAGAGGAGGAGAATTCTTATCAAAAGATTTCAATAAATTTTGTGAAGATAATGGGATCCGACGGTTTCTAACGGCTCCTTACTCTCCACAACAAAATGGAGTGGTTGAGAGAAAAAATAGAACCATTCTGAACATGGTTCGAAGCATATTAAAAGATAAAAAGATGCCAAAGGAGTTCTGGGTTGAAGCCGTTGATTGTGCGGTCTATCTGTCAAATCGTTGCCCCTCAAAGAGTTTAGATAACAAAACTCCACAATAAGCATGGAATGGGATGAAGCCTACTGTTTCTCATCTAAGAGTTTTTGGAAGCATAGTGTATGTCCACGTACCGTGCCAAAGGCGTTCAAAGCTGGATGATCGGAGTGAGAAAACATATGTTTGTCGGGTTTGACAGACATTCGAAGGGATACAAGCTCTACAACCAACCACAAGGAAGATGATTATGAGTAGAGATGTGGAGTTCGATGAAGAATCAACATGGAATTGGAACGCGAATGAGAATGAAGGATATGACTTTCTTCCTATTCTTAATGAAGAAGAAGTAGAAGAAACAACTAACTCCACTGAAGTTGTTCAACAACCCCCAAGTCCATCCCCAGCTCAAGGCTCTCCCTCAAGTTCAAGTTCAAGTGAAAGATCTCCAACAATGAGAAGCTTGGAAGATCTATACGAGGTAATTGAAGAACTGACACTCTTCTGTTTATATGTTGATTGTGAACCTCTAGCCTATGAGGAAGCGGTGCAAAGCACCAAATGGAGACAAGCGATGGACGAGGAGATAAAGTCAATTGAGAAGAATAATACTTGGGAGCTGACATCTCTACCAAAAGGCCAAAAGCCTATCGGAGTGAAGTGGGTATACAAGGCTAAGAAGAATGCTAAAGGAGAGGTAGAGAAATATAATGCAAGATTGGTGGCCAAAGGCTACAAGCAAAAACAAAGCATTGATTACGATGAGGTATTTGCTCCCGTTGCTCATTTAGAAACTATAAGAATGATAATTGCTATAGCTGCTCAACAAAAATGGAAAATTCATCAAATGGATGTAAAGTCCGCTTTTCTAAATGGTTTACTCGAAGAAGAAGTTTATGTGGAGCAACCAAAGGGATATGTTGCCAAAGGGCAAGAAGGTAAAGTGCTAAGGTTGAGAAAGGCCTTATATGGCCTAAAGCAAACACCACGCGCTTGGAATATAAGAATTGACGAGTACTTCCAAGAGCATGGTTTCAGAAAATGTCAAAGTGAATACGCACTTTACGTGAAGTATGAAGAAGGAGATATAATGATGGTGTGCTTATACGTGGATGATCTTATCTTCACGAAAAACTCTCAAGGGATCATTGACGAATTCAAGAAGTCTATGGCTAAAGAGTTTGAGATGACAAATATTGGGCTTATGTCTTATTATCTTGGTATCGAGGTTAAACAAACAGAAGATGGTATCTTTATAGGCCAAGAAAGATACGCAAAAGATATATTGAAAAGGTTTGGCATGGAGAACTGCAAATCTATTGCCACCCCCATTGAATGTGGAACGAAGCATTCTAACTGATAACATCAAATAATGTCTTATTTATATTATAATATTCTCTTATTTCTAAGCATTTTGTTTGCAATTTATTTATATATATTACTGATTTCGTTTGTATTTGCAAAAAGATGTTTAAAAAGAAGAAATAAAGAAAATGAGCGAAATCGAGCTGAAAACTGAAGAAAATGAAGAGAAGATTAAAGACCAAGAAGATTGGGCTTTGAAACAAGAAGAACCCAAAGAAAATAAGATATTGGGCCAAATAAAAGGAAGAAAATCGGATGGAAGCCCAACAAGAAAGAGAGCCCAGCTCGAGCATGGAACATTCTGGAATTAACATTTAGTCGGCGGTTGGAATATCCAACCGGCGGTTGAACCTAAATATGGAAGTCAGTCGAACACGCGGGTCAAAGTCTGGGTTATCGGGTAAAAACTCAACCCTACCGGCGGTTGAAAAACCTAACCGGCGGTTGGATTCGCAGACCTGAAATCTATAAATAGAGGCCATTCTTAACCTTTAACCATACACTTTTTACAAACGAATTAAGTAATTCTTAATTCGGTTTTAGGGTTTAGAATTCGACTTTAAGGGTTATTTGGAGGCTAGGAAGCCAGGGTTTGAAGGTTTTCAACCCTAACTAAGATTTGGTTCAGTTTCTTATGTTTGATTCTTATTCTTTTCTATTTACTATGTTTCATTACATGTTTCTAGATTTGATTAGGTTTACTTTGAACATGAGCTAATTCTTTTGTTGTATTTACTCAGATGAATAATTTTTAGATAATGGTTTAATGATATGTTTATGTTGATTCTAATTATGAATAATTATTAAGTTTATTTGAAAGATCCATATCGATTGTGTGTTGATTAATTGTTACTTAACGTGGTCAAAAGATTTATGCTATAACTAACGTTTGTATAAGTTGATTGATTATCTGCAATTAAGTAATTTATTTGTTAATTGTGGCTTGAGACTGTAACCGGCAATAGGTTAAGAGCCTAGCAATTAATATAACCTAATTGATTAAATAATTATTTAACCAAAATAATTATAGACTTGCGTTAACACGATGTCACAGAATGAATCTTAATGATCTGTTGATAGGATTAATAGAATAAAGCTTATGTTAATAACACGCCTCAGTGTATTCAAGAGAATCTAGTATTAAGGTAAATTTTATTAGGGATTGGTTAACCTTAATAGGAGGCTGTCCATATAAGTTGAGATCACCATAATAAACAATCAACAATCCAATAAACATATCTGAAACCTGAATCTAGAAATCACTATTCTAAGTAAATACATGCTTATCTATCTGATTACTTTCAAGTTACTTTCTATCTTTAATTATTTTAGTTTTATTAGTTTTCAATTAAATATACGTTCGTACGGAACTAAAACGCCCCCTTTATCTATTTGTAATTTGTAATTTTAGATTTAATTAATTATTTTAATTTACACCGATTCCCTGTGTTCGACTCGGTCTTACCAAAACTATACTATAATACGAACAGGTATTCTTGTCTGGTTGTGTTTAAGTTAACTTTAGTATTTTCAATAATTTAAAACTTGTATTTTTAACGACAACTTAACACGCATCAAGTTTTTGGCGCCGCTGCCGGGGAAGCGGTTTGTTAAATTAAAAGTTTTTCCTTTTAAAATATCTTTTGCATTGTTGATCGATTGAAAAATCGGCTCACCCATTGTTAATACAACACAACAGAGGTATAAGGAGAGTCGCTCTGCTTCCCGAAAGATTTAGGTTTTAATAAGCTTTGCGCTGACCTATTCCTCCGCTTCTGAGTATTTTACAGTGGAGCTACCGAGGACTTTTAATTAACTTTGTAGACAGATTAAGTATTTTAAAATAACTTTTATAATTTCTGTACGTTTCTTTTTCCTAGTACTTCTGAAATTGTTTTAGGTTTTCAGGTTGTTTCATGAACAGGAGAACTAATCCAGATCTTATAAATCCTCTTGAAGAGCCTGAGAGATTCTTACATTCTCAAAGTCGCTCGTCTTACACACCAATCAACACGGCAGAGTACGGATATTACTCAGACTCAGATCCTGAATATAACAAAGTACCTTCTAGAGCACCTGCCATATATCCAAGTGATTCTGAGGAAGAGAAAGATCAAGAACAAGCAATGGAGCAGGATATAGCTAATATGACTATTGAGGATTACAAGAATCATACTCGTGGAGATGTCCGCCCAGGAGTAGTCCGTCCAGCAATAGCAAGAGAAGTAGAATTTGAGCTAAAGGGACAATTTCTTAAGGAACTCCAAGAGAACCCTTTTAAAGGTGAAGACAGAGAAGATGCTAATGAACATGTGGAGAAAATACCGGAGATAGCTGATATGTTTAACATTCCAAATGTAACCAGAGATCAAGTTATGCTGAGAGTATTTCCTTTAACATTAAAGGATGGGGCAAAAAGATGGATCAATAATGAACCAGCAGGATCCATTACTACATGGGAAGACCTCCGCGCAAAATTTCTTAAGATGTATTGTACCCCATCTAAAACTTCAAAGATGATTGAGGATATCAGGAACTTCAAACAGAAACCAGATGAATCTCTATTTCAAGCTTGGGAACGATATAAGAAAATGCAACACAAATGCCCTCAACACGATCTGAATGTGCAACAGGTAATTACAGTGTTTTACAAAGGTGTTGATCGCGTAACTCGTCAATAGTTGGATGCACAAGGACCAATACCAAAGAAAACACCTGCTCTAGCTCGTCAAGGAATTGAGGAGCTGACAAAACATTCTCAACTATGGGATGATGGTTCTGTAGGAAGAAAAAGATCCAGCGAAGACAACGAGGGACTCGCAGCAATAACAGCGAAACTGGAAAATTTGGGGAGAGATATTAAAAAGGTGAATGAACAAGTTCATGCGATTCGAATCGGATGTGAGATATACGGAGGAAATCACCTAAGAACAGAATGTCCAGAATGGGATATCGAGCTAACTACGGAGGAAGTCAAATATGGGGATTTTCAAGGCAATAATTTTCGAAGGAATAATCAAATCGGTGGTGGTCAATATCAACAGCGCGCTCCAGGATACTTCGATAAGAATGGGCAGAATCCCTCTTTTTCAGATCGGATGGGATCGATGGAAGGAATGATGAGTAAATTTATTGAAGCTAACGAAAAATTCATCACAACCACTAGCAAAAGGATAGATGAGTATGAAGCAGTTGTTCGCAACCAAGGAGCCTCCATAAAGCAAATTGAAGGAGCCGTTCATCAAATTGCAAAGGTTTTGTAGGAAAGATTCCCAAGAATGTTGCCCGGATTTACAGAAACCAATCCAAGAGAACATGCTAAGGCAGTGGTTACACGAAGTGGTAAAATTCCTGACTCTCCTATTATTACTAACAGTCATGTTAATTCTGAACAAGATACTGAAAAGAAGCAAGAAGTGGAAGATGTATCAAAGGAACAATTTGGTGGAACAAAGAAACAAGAGGCAGAAATAAAGACTAAAGATTATACACCTCCACCACCTTACCCAGCTGCCTTGCGGAAGGCAAAGGATGAAGATCATTATCATAAGTTCCTAGATAATTTAAAACAGTTGCACATCAACATACCTTTTGTAGAAGCTATAGCTCAGATGCCAAAATACGCGAAGTATTTGAAGGAACTTTTGACAAACAAGAGCAAGTTAAATGATGTAACCATAGTGACGATGAAAGCTAGATGTTCCGCTGTAATGCAAAACAAGCTACCACCAAAATTAAAAGATCCAGGAAGTATTACTATCCCTTGTTTAATTGGAAACTTGTCCATTAAAAATGCATTAGCTGATCTAGGAGCAAGTATTTCTCTTATGCCATATACCATGTACACTCGATTGGGATTAGGGGAACCAAAACCAATTCGTATGTGTATTGAATTAACAGACCGATGCGTCCAATACCCAAAAGGAATGATTGAAAATGTTTTAGTAAAGGTTGATAAATTTGTGTTTCCCTGCGATTTTGTCATTCTAGATATGATTGAAGATCCTAGAGTCCCTATTATTTTAGCCAGACCATTTTTAACCACATCACACGCTTTAATAGACGTCTTTGATAGAAAAATCACAATGCGTGTAGGAGATGAAAAAGTAGTTTTCAACGTAAACCACTCTATGCAATTCCCAGATTATGTGGATGATACTTGTTATTATTTAAATTCTTTTGAATATCTAGATAACGCATTTTTTTAGAATTTTTTAGAGAAATGCAGGAGGAACCACAATTATTGGGAAGCTGGTCAGGAGACTTTGATACTGCTAAAGATTTGGCCGAGTTTGATCGATTATTGGAAGAAGTGAAGGTCATGTTTTCAACAGAAGAAGTGAGTACAAAGCAACATTCAACCAATGGTTGGGTCAACCATTTACAGCTGAATCAGCAAGCACAGAATACACACCCATTGCATTATGCGGGATTCCTTGCTCTAAATCAGAGGTTCTGGAAATAAAGACTTCCTATGAGGAACCGCCTCACCTGGAATTGAAAGAATTACTATCTCATTTAGAATACGCCTATCTCCAAGGTACATCTGAGTTACCTGTCATTATTTCTTCTAAACTAACCTCTGGAGAAAAGGAAAGTTTATTGCAGGTTCTCAAGGAGCATAAAAGAGCAATTGCATGGAAGATTATTGATATAAAGGGTATCAGTCCTTCATACTGCACTCATAAGATTTTAATGGAAGCAAATTTCAAGCCAGTGGTACAACCACTGCGGAGATTAAATCCCAAGGTAAAGAATGTTGTGCGGAAAAAGATAATTAAATTACTAGATGTTGGATTAATCTACCTTATTTCGGATAGCCCTTGGGTGAGTCCTGTCCATGTTGTGCCAAAGAAGGGAGGTATGACAGTAGTGGCCAATGATAAAAATGAATTAATTCCCACTAGAACAGTAACAGGTTGGAGAGTGTGTATCGACTACCGTAAACTTAATGATGCCACAAGGAAAGATCATTTCCCGTTACCATTTATTGATCAGATGATAGAACGATTAGCAGGTAAAAAGTTTTTCTATTTTTTAGATGGATTTTCAGGATACTTTCAGATACCCATCGCAGTAGAAGATCAAGACAAGACAACCTTCACCTGTCCGATTGGTACTTTTGCATATAGAATAATGCCGTTTGGATTATGCAACGCTCCAGCAACTTTTCAACATTGCATGATGGCTATTTTTCACGATATGGTGGAGGATTTCATGGATGACTTCTCTGTATTTGGTGATTCGTTTGAAGAATGTTTAGGTAACCTGAAGAAAATGTTGCAGCGATGTGAGGTATCCATTCTGGCACTCAACTGGGAAAAATGCCATTTCATGGTTCATGAGGGCATAGTGCTTGGACACAAAATCTCAAGAGTGGGGATGGAAGTGGATCCAGCTAAAATAGAGGCAATCTCTAAACTGCCTCCTCCAACGAATGTAAAGGGCGTGCGCAGTTTCTTGGGGCATGCAGGATTTTATAGGCGTTTTATTGAAGACTTTTCTAAAATTGCGCAGCCAATGAATCAATTACTAGAAAAAGATGCTAAGTTTGTTTTTACGAATGCTTGTCTGAAGGCGTTTAATACTCTGAAGGAAAAATTAATTTCAGCCCCTATTATGACCAGTCCAGATTGGAATTTGCCGTTTGAATTAATGTGTGATGCCAGTGATTATGCAGTCGGAGCAATACTGGGTCAACGGATCGAAAAGCGATTTAAACCAATCTATTATGCAAGCAAGACCTTAACAGACGCTCAGGAAAATTATACAACCACGGAGAAGGAACTTCTAGCCGTAGTCTTTGCTTTTGATAAATTTCGTTCTTATTTGGTTTTATCTAAAACTATTGTGTTTATTGACCATTCTGCTTTGAAGTATTTGTTTAATAAACAGGATGCAAGACCTCGTTTGTTGCGGTGGATTCTTTTACTGCAGGAGTTTGATATAAAGATACGAGATAAGAAAGGGGCAGAGAATTTGGCGGCAGATCACCTATCAAGATTGGAGAACCCCGAATTAGAGAAACTGGATGAGTCAGTAATTCAAGACACATTTCCTGATGAGCAATTAATGGCTATTCGAGTGCACACTGATATACCATGGTTTGCCGATTTTTCTAATTATTTGGTCACTAATACTTTGCCTAAAGATATGCTTTATCAACAAAAGAAGAAATTCTTTGCTGATTTAAGGCATTATTTTTTGGAGGACCCTTTTCCGTTTCGATTTTGTGCAGATGGCATAATCAGGAGATGTGTGCATGGTGAAGAGAGTGACAAGATCTTAGCACATTGTCATAAAGGACCAGTTGGAGGACATCATGGAGCCAATTATACAGCCAAGAATTTTCAAGGATGCTCATGAGTTTATACGGAACTGTGATGCTTGCCAACGCGCTGGAAATATCTCTAAACGGGACGAAATGCCTCAAACAGGAATACAAGCTTGCGAAATATTTGATATATGGAGTATTGATTTTATGGGACCTTTTCCGACAAGCCACGGGAATAAGTACATTTTGGTTGCAGTAGATTACGTGTCTAAATGGGCGGAAGCAAAAGCATTACCAACAAATGACGCCAGAGTTGTTGTGAAATTTTTGAAACAACTGTTTTCACGATTTGGAATACCTAAAGCATTAATCAGTGATTGTGGGACTCATTTTTGTAATGTTTTGATGGAGAAAGTTTTGAAAAGGTATGGCGTTACTCATAGATTTTCGACACCTTATCATCCGCAAACGAGTGGTCAGGTTGAAGTTACGAACAAAGGCTTAAAATGTATTCTGGAACGTTCGGTGAGTAATAATCGCAAGGATTGGTAAAGTAAGCTGGATGATGCATTTTGGGCTTTTCATACTGCTTTCAAGACACCTATTGGATGTACCCCTTTTCGGTTGATTTATGGGAAAGCTTGTCATTTGCCACTTGAATTAGAACATAAGGCATATTGGGCGTTAAAGAGTTGCAATATGGATTTGGATGCTGCCGGACAACATAGGTTTTTGCAGTTGCACGAATTAGACGAATTACGCTCGAATGCATACGAAAATTCACGGATTTATAAAGAACGTACGAAGATTTGGCATGATAAGAGGATCCAAATTACTAAAAAGTTTGTTGAAGGAGATCTGTGCTTCTGTATAATTCTCGTTTACGTTTGTTTCCGTGAAAATTGAAGTCAAGATGGACTGGCCCATATAAGGTTACGCATATATTTCCTTATGGGACAGTAGAATTAATTAATAATGAGGGAATTTTGTTTAAAGTTAATGGTCACCGTTTAAAGAAATATCACGAAGACGCTCAGGAAGATGATGGTGAAGGTACCATCCACTTTGCAGGTGAAGAGTAGAAGCCAGTACCGGACTCGAGCTTAACGACTCGTAGTTAAAATAAAAGCGCTTCTCGGGAGACAACCCCTGTTTTTCTTGTGTTTTATTTTTGCAGGTTTTTTTGAACTTTGTGGGTGTGTTGGTTCCTTTTACCAGACCTAAATCGAATCAAACAAACAATTGAAAGCGCGGAATACAATCAGTTGAACTATGCACGTTAACAATCACACAAAACTAGTCGATTAGCTTTATATATCGAATGATCAACGAATCAACCAATTACACAGAATTCCTCACACTAAGCTCTCAGTTTCTCTAGGTTCGTCAACGCTAGAATTGAACCCGAGAGTCTCTATTTATAGCCAGAACCTAAATGACCTGCGACACAAGCCCTGTGTCGCTAAGACCGACATATGCGACACAAGCTCTGTGTCGCCTAAACAGTGACATCAATTTTGATTTCAAAACAAATAACTCGTCAAAATATTGCAAATGACTCAGACCTATACCAACTGACAGACATACAAAACATGCATCAACAGGGTGTGTTCCCTGGAAACCCTCACGAGACTATAACTCGTCCACTCGGGATACCGAGGGGTTTAAAGGTTTATTGCATATACTAAATGCAATCGTGTTTGCCTACGGAAGTGAGCTGTTGTATATCGCAAATCAGATCTAAAAAGCATGTATTTCATGATCAGGGGAGTTTTTCGTTCTAATTTCTTTTCTACTTTCCTTTTCGTTTTTTTATGTTTATGTACAATGGGGACATTGTACAATTTAAGTGTGGGGATGGGAGTCGAAAAGAAATAAAAAGTTTATTTGTCCTCTAGAACTAACTATGAAATTTTGTCATGTTGCAATAAAATTTTTGCGATACTACTATTTTAGGAGATGAAAGTACATTAGGATCATGTATAAAAATGAAATTTTTAAATACTGTTTTTAATGTGTTGATAGGCCTAACTAACATTTTTAAGATCCAATTTTTCTAATTTTATACGTAAGTGTTAGACATTTTTATTTATGATGTATTGATAGGCTTTCTATATAAAAGTTTTTGTATCTTAAGAAATAATAATTCATCATGAATATAATTTTATGAGGAACACAAGTTGATATATGACTTTCTAGTTTTAATTCCTGTATGATATCTTGACATATTCTATAACCTTGAGGTTTAAATTGAAATCATTTTGCACTGATCGATTCCTCTGTTGTACTAAGTACAGATCTGGTTTCATCAGAATATCTAAAAAAATAAAGAAAGGCAAAAATGCTTAAAAGAATATAAATATAAGTCAAATTTCGTCGCTCTGTTGTACAAAGGTACAGACATGTCACCGCTGATTTGACCGAGGCTAGAAAAAGAGGTATACTTATACCCAAGTTAAGATAAGTCGTTCTGTTGTACTGAGATAGAGACCTGTCACCAATGTCTTAACTCTTAAGAAAATGATTTTTCAATTATTCATCCATTATATAGAAATATGTGCATGATTTGATTCCAGGGGTATATCAGCTGTGGGATACATAAATTATATTCATAATAATAATAAAATGTTATTCTTAAACTTGAGTATAGAAAGTTTAGAGCGGATTAAAATATCAATAATCGTCATGAAATGTCAAAATTAGAAATTTTGTGCTTAGAAGTGTTTGATGAGGTTTAAATTTGGATGTATATTAACAATCAAAGTAGATTTAATTGTTCCTAATAAAAGCATGTTTTCTAATATGATCCCAAAAGTAGTTTAAAAATATTTCGCGAAGGATGTAATATGTATGAGACATTTCTAGTTTATTCTGTATTTATCAGTAATCTACTTGAGGACAAGCAGAACTTAAGTGTGGGGATATTTGATAACATCAAATAATGTCTTATTTATATTATAATATTCTCTTATTTCTAAGTATTTTTATTGCAATTTATTTATATATATTACTGATTTCGTTTGTATTTGCAAAAACATGTTTAAAAAGAAGAAATAAAGAAAAGGAGCGAAATCGAGCTGAAAACTGAAGAAAATGAAGAGGAGATTAAAGACCAAGAAGATTGGCTTTGAAGGAAAAAGAACCCAAAGAAAATAAAATATTGGGCCAAATGAAAGGAAGAAAATCGGATGGAAGCCCAACAAGATAGAGAGCCCAGCCCGAGCATGGAACATTCTGGAATTGACATTCAGCCGGCGGTTGGAATATTCAACCGACGGTTGAACTTAAATATGGAAGTTAGTCGAACGTGCGGGTCAAAGTCCGGGTTATCGGGTAAAAACTCAACCCAGACGGCGGTTGAAAAACCCAACCGGCGGTTGGATTTGCGGACCTGAAATCTATAAATAGAGGTCATTCTTAACCTTTAACCATACACTTTTTACAAACGAATTAAGTAATTCTTAATTCGGTTTTAGGGTTTAGAATTCGACTTTGAGGGTTATTTGGAGGCCAGGAAGCTAGGGTTTGAAGGTTTTCAATCCTAACAAAGATTTGGTTCAGTTTCTTGTGTTTGATTCTTATTCTTTTCTATTTACTATGTTTCATTACATGTTTCTAGATTTGATTAGGTTTACTTTGAACATGAGCTAATTCTTTTGTTGTATTTATTTAAATGAATGATTTTTAGATAATGGTTTAATGATATGTTTATGTTGATTCTAATTATGAATAATTATTAAGTTTATTTGAAAGATCCATATCGATTGTGTGTTGATTAATTGTTACTTAACGTGGTCAAAAGATTTATGCTATAACTAACGTTTGTATAAGTTGATTGATTATCTGCAATTAAGTAATTTATTAGTTAATTGTGGCTTGAGACTGTAACCGGCAATAGGTTAAGAGCCTAGCAATTAATATAACCTAATTGATTATATAATTATTTAACCAAAATAATTATAGACTTGCGTTAACACGATGTCACAAAATGAATCTTAATGATCTGTTGATAGGATTAATAGCATAAAGCTTATGTTAATAACACGCCTCAGTGTATTCAAGAGAATCTAGTATTAAGGTAAGTTTATTAGGGATCGGTTAACCTTAACAGGAGGCTGTCCATATAAGTTGAGATCACCATAATAAACAATTAACAGTCCAATAAACATATCTGAAACCTGAATCTAGAAATCACTATTCTAAGTAAATACATGCTTATCTATCTGATTACTTTCAAGTTACTTTCTATCTTTAATTGTTTTAGTTTTATTAGTTTTCATTTAAATCTATGTTCGTATGGAACTAAAACGCCCCCCTTTTGTTTATTTGTAATTTGTAATTTTAGATTTAATTAATTATTTTAATTTACACCGATTCCCTGTGTTTGACTCGGTCTTACCAAAGCTATACTATAATACGAACAGGTATTCTTGTCTGGTTGTGTTTAAGTTAACTTTAGTATTTCCAATCATTTAAAACTTGTATTTTTAACGACAACTTAACACACATCACTAAGCATGATGGAGGAGAAGCAGTTGATCCAACATTGTGCAAGAGTCTTGTTGGAAGTTTGCGCTATTTGACGTGCACAAGACCAGACATTATGTATGCCTGGGATTAATCAATCGGTTCATGGAATCATCTACTATGTCCCACTTGAAGACTGCCAAGAGAATACTATGTTATCTCAAAGGTACGCTTGATTATGGCATGTTTTATTCCTCATCTAAAGACTTCAAGCTTGTTGGATATAGCGACAGTGATTGCGCTTGATTTTGGCAACACTGCATTCACTTGGTCTTCAAAGAAGCAACCTATTGTTACTTTATCTACATGCGAAGCAGAATACGTAGTTGCAACATCGTGTGTGTGCCATGCTATCTGGCTTAGAAATATTTTAAAAAGCTACACATGCCACAAGAGGATGCGACAGAGATCCTCGTAGACAATAAGTCAGCGATTGACTTAGCCAAAAATCCCGTCTACCATGACCGAAGTAAGCATATAAACACTCGCTATCACTTCATTCGAGAATGTATTACAAGGAAGGACGTACGAGTAATACATACAAGATCAGAAGACCAAGTTGCTGATATCTTCACCAAGCCGCTAAAGGAGAGAGACTTTTCCAGACTAAGGACGATGCTTGGTGTTGGCAAATCAAGTTTAAAGGGGGTGTTGGATCGTAAACTTGATTTGGCCCAATGGATGTTCGATCATTGTAACGCCCCTCTCTTACTATATTATAAAATACTCTTTTATTCGGAAGCGTAGGTCAAAATATATTATATTAACAATATTTACAAAAGTACATACATATAATGTTTAAAACATTGTACTGAAACAGGGGTTACAAAATTCAACTTTCAATATTTATCAAAATATATCAGAGTTGTCAGCCGGTCAAACATTCCGTGAACAAAATTCTGCCTACCCGCCCATTCAAACATGACCTGCAGGGATTAAGATGGGGAAATTAGCACGAAGCTAAGTGAATGAATATGAAACTAACAGTTCAACTTAGCTTAACCATTTGTTTACATCAAATAACCGTAAACACATATTATCAATATCAAAGAGGATCGGTGGTTTTTGAGGAACCCTACTGCCGCGGTGGCCCTCAAGAAACGCTTATCACAATCTGTAGTGGCCACTACAGAATATACCGATAACTTGATATTACCACTACACAATATGGGTTTAGTACAACACATGTGCGACACCCCATATCTGTAATCTTGTAAATCATCAAGTCCAACAATCTGTTGACCTCTTTACTAGCAATCAATGCCCAGAGGCCACATTGCACGTAGATTCATAATCGGCATATCAGCATATCAGACTAAACAGTCTATCAATTATATCTACGTTTACTTGTTGCAACCAAATCGTTACAACTGAATCAAACATGTGAGTTCCAGATCCACTCACCTGTTGGTCTCAGTCCCACAACTCAGAAGTATAATATCACTGAGTCTTCTGCTAATCTGAGAATACAACAAATAATGAGTTAGATAACTTCCATAACAGACTCATTATTATCACAAAGTCATAAACAGTATTAACTACCACATTTGAACATTCAGTGGAAACTAACTTCCAACAGTGGTAACTGCTTCATAATCAAGTTCTGCTAACTGAGTTCATCTTCAAGCTGCGAAGTTCGCTGCCGAACCCAGAAATTCGAACTGAATTCTTTCAAAACTCACGGATTTGACTTCCTATCATTCAAATAAGCTTTCTAACAACTTATATGCATCAAATAACATCATATAACATCTTTTAAGCTTAAAATTCATATCAATTCGAGAATTTGCTAATTTCATCAAAATACAATTATAAACATCAAATACTTACAGGAACAGAGTGATGATGAGGATGTTACTGGAATTCGTTTTTGTAACAAGAGGGTGATTATTCTACTGTTTTAAGATTTCACAGAAGGTTTCTTTCAATTTCTGGAATTTCAAGTCGGTTCGCAGGAATGTTTAAGAAGTGTGTATATTTGTATAGAAGAATTGAGAAGGTATGTATATATATATATATATATATATATATATATATATATATATATATTAATCTAACCCAATACCATTACAATTTTAGTTCCCTTCTTAATCTATTATCGGGAACCTAAAACCATTTGGGAAAACCAATTATTCTACTTTACCGTCAACTAATTCGGTTTAAAACAATGAATTATTTATTAGTCACAATAATTCATTATTTCGTTTTACTAATATTATCAAGCATAATAATAGTAAAATATTCCTAACACATTAAATAATACTTTAAAAGTAGAAAATTACCTGATACTACTAGGCCCTTAGGGTGGATGTTACAATCATAAACTTTGATCCAAATTAATATTGGACCAACTAATAAAATAGTTAGGCCCAAGTCCAATAATAAGATATCTAAAGATTTGTGTAGAAGTTTCTAATAGAAAATATTTAGTTATGTTATAGAATGCAGTAGAAGGATGATTTCGAAAAATCTAGTGAAAATATCTAGTAGAAGTATTTAGTTATCCATGAAAATATCTAGGGTGTGGAAACTTCCATGGAGTAGTATAAATAGGTGATGGTGTAAGCATTTGTAATCAAGCTAATTTGTAAGCAATCAAATACATTGTTCGATAAATCATCTCTTCCAAATATCTTTTCAACCTCTTTCACTTAAAACCTCTTAATCACATCAAGCCTAATAAGCTCGAAGAGTTAACAATTCCGCCAAACCCTAACGACGTGGTGTTGTTGTTGCTTCTGAACACACTATACGATCGACTTTGGAGAAAGCTATTTACTTTATCGTCTGAATGTTGATTTTTATGATCTTCGTGGTGATTAAGATAAGATATTGAAGGTGTAAATCGTTGTTGGGCGAGTCTAGCCCTTGTAATGAGACTTCTCCTGAACGCCATTGATTTAATCTGATTAGTCCTGAATTTAGATCCACAAAACTATCCCTAATTCAGATTATAACACGAGAACACATCATGCATGCATGAAGATTACATGAATGAGATTTTTTAAATAGTTGAATTATAGTATTTGAACCGTTGAACGGATTCAAGAACATATGTTTAGGGTTTCTTCATGAAGGTGTATTGCAGAGCAAGCCATCTTTTCTCGGAAATTAATTTCCTTAATTTACATATCATTTATTTAATTAAATTAATTAAATTAAATATGTTATATGTTAAGTTATTCATTTTACAGCTCCAAACTTGTTGGTGATTCCGTCCCTACTTTCATTCTTTTGTTTGTAAATTTAGTCCCTCTGACTTAACAACCAACTTGTTAAAACCAAAAAACTTGTTATTTCTAATCATAAACCCTTATAAATTGTTTAAATAGTTTTTTAGAGCATTACAACTTTAAAGATCGAAAAAGATAAAAGTACCCCTAGTTAGATCGGAAACGACGAAACTACCCCAAACTAAATCAATTAGCATTAATAAATTTGAAAATAACATAAACCATTCGAAGTAAGATTTATAAATTAATATCATCTAAATATGGAAGTAATAAATACAACAAGTAACTTGATTCATACACCAAAGTCTTGTCTTGAATCGTAAGTTTTAACTGTTGTATCATATATATCCCTATATATCTAAATATGGTCAATAATAAAAAGATTCTAAATGGCTATTAGGTTTGTTTAATATGATCATATTTTATGTTCTATTTGATCTAAGACATACTCCGTACTACTATTCTTACCAACCATGCAACGGTTAATAATAACGTATTTTGATCAGTTTTAAAGATTTTACCCGTTGCATTGTGCGGATCCTCTTCTAGTTTATTTATATAGAACTTATTTAATTTTATGCAATAAAAATAAAAACAATAAACTTTTGTTTTTTTTCGTTCCTTTTTTCTTTTTTTTCTTTCTGTTTTCTACTATCTCCGCCGGTTTAGCAATAGAAGGCTCACGGCATACTAATACGAGCTCGTTAAAATGTACTGTAATTGATATTGATATAGATATAGTCTTAAAAAGTAAACCCATTCATAAGTTTATGGGTTGGCAATGCTAGTAAGTAGTCACATATTATCTCAACAAACAGATTAAAAAAAATGTAAATTCAATTGTCAATAGCAAAATCACATTGTAAATGTATTAGCTCCTCGTGTAACCATCACAAAAGATAAACATTGCTCAAAAAAATCTTATAACTAAAACTCCTAATCTCGGTAGTTAACAATTGCTAAAAGGATAGATGAGCAGGCTGTAACGAATCGATTATCAATATCGATGAACGAATCAATGAATTGTGATATGAATGATATGAACTTTGAAAGAGTTTGGGAGTTTCCGTCTTTAAATTTGTGTTTGTTTAGTAGTCCATGAATGAGAAACTTACATTACTTAGCATGGACTAAACTATTTATATCTCATAGCTTAGTCACATGCTTAACTTGAATAACAACAACGTTTATAATCTTATTTTAGTCCTAACAATCTCCCTCCGATTGTAATTAAATATTGTTTGGATTGTCTTCGATTTAAATCTTCACAGGATTCATAGACACCTCTTTTTCACTCTTTATACATTTGCTTTCAATCCTTTCTTCACTTTCAATAAACTCTCTTTTCTTTTTTCTTTATTAATATTTGAAGCTTTTGTCTTTCGGCACTCTTCTTTTGTTAATCATTTCCAACCTTTTGTTCTTTCAAATCACTTATCAACACCATCTTTGAACTATATTTCAACCACTTGGATCTTTTCTCCCACTATCTTCAAACACTAAATCTTTTCTGCCCCTCATTTATGATTTATGATGAGCATCATAAATCTTGTGTAAACTAAGGTGTTTGAAGTCAAAAATGGTTGTCAACCACAAGATTGTATTTACAACGACCGTATTCATATCATTGTCAGTTTTATGTTGTTGTCTCATGTATTAAAAACAATAACGGCCTAAACGTTTTTCTTTGTGACAAGGATGGTTCCCACACAAAAAACACGACAAATGTGGTGTATATTGAGGTTTTACAAAGAATATAAATGTTCCTATGTATTACAACTTTAACATTATGATTGATGTTTTACTAAATTTTTTGAACCTTTGATTTAGATATGTATAACAAGAAGAAAAATGATTGGTAGATCTAAACTTGTAAACTTAAATATAGGCCTAAATATTTGATTGGTAGATGTGAAAAATTGATTGGATGAGATTAATAGAGAAAAAAAATTTCAATCAATGAGAGAAGTATATCTACTTTTAGGTCTATGTAATTAGGCCTATATAGCATTACTCTAACAAGAATACTTTATAGTTCTATATGTTATTTGACTTACATAGTATGCTTCCATTTATCAATTTACTGTTTAGACACTCATATACAAAACGTAAGACACCAACTATATGCTACCTTGAATCATTAACTTTGAGACTAAAATGTATATTTTTCAAGTCATGTAAAATGTTTAGAATTTTATCATACACATTATTTAAATAGTTATACAAATTTAATACAAATTGAACTGCCCGTGTATATATACAGGTTTGAGTTCTAATATATATATATATATATATATATATATATATATATATATATATATTAGAACAATACCCGCGCATTAAAAATAATAAATTTATTAAAAATAATAGAAGTCATTAATGTTACAAAAATATAAGTTACAAAGCAATTAATACATCATTAAAAATAATAAAATTATTTAGGTTACAAAACATTCATGTAGAAGCATCATTCGAGATCATTTGAGAGTAGTATTTTAAATTTAATTAATATAATACTAGAAGAATATCCACGCATTGCAGCGAACACTATAGGCGTGTCAATTTCTGTCACGACCCGAAACCTGACACAAAACCGACTTGAAAATAAGCAGGTTGGATCCAGATTTTTGGACTCGCGAACCCGTCAACCTGCTATTTTTTGGGTCGGGTTAGGGTCACCCGATGAGTTTTTAGGGTCGGTCAGGCAATACTTTCATTTGACGATGTGTTGTATCATGCATCATTTAAGTTTTTTTGATTTACA
Organism: Gnaphalium uliginosum; assembly: GCA_963930675.1. NCBI lineage: Eukaryota > Viridiplantae > Streptophyta > Magnoliopsida > Asterales > Asteraceae > Gnaphalium > Gnaphalium uliginosum. The sequence goes on along the minus strand of OZ005685.1, from coordinate 43,189,711 downwards.
CAAAAAGTTAGTAATATAGTATTTGAAAATCGAAAGCTAGAATATGATGAAAGGTAAAGATGAAAAATGCAATTTTATTTCAAACGTTTGATGTTTCACAACTTCGAGTTTCACATTCATCTTTTTAATTTGTGAGTCAAACGTACTTTTAGTGTTGTTTATATTAGGTGTAAAAAGTTACAAAGTATAAGTGTAATCAGCTACACAACTTGTTTCATTTTAGTTTGTGTCGGTTATAGAATTAAATATATTTTTTTAGTAATTGACATTTTTATATTCATTAATATTGTTAAGTTAGTAACATAAGTTATAAAAAAAAGGAATAAATATGGTGTTAAATGTCTTGTAGCTTTAATGATTTATTTAATTGAATTGAATTTAATTATTTAAAGACTATTTAATATATTAAAAGGGTATATTTGTCATTTGTATTGTCCAATTTTTTAAGGAATTAAGATAGATGGTGCAATTGATTTATTAAGTAGTATAGATAAGTGGAGGTAAAATAGTAATTTTTGTTCCTTTTTATAAAAAGTATAAATAAAGAAGTGAAAGGAAAAATAGTCATTTACTACTTATCTCTTTCAAGAATCTGATCCAAATACTTTATAAAGTAGTAAAGATATAGATAATCAACTTTAACTTTTTGTTAAACGGTTCATGAAAATGGGGCAGAAGTGTAACAATTGAAATTGAGGATACAGTAAGTCGTCTATCTATATTTTACAAAATTGACGGGTACCGGAGCAAATAAAAGAAAGTCCAAGGGTCGTAGGGTAATCATTACTTGTAGAGTTGTAGTAGAAACTTTTACCACTCAAGTCAAAGGGTCAATTCACTGTATCTCTCTCAAGTCAAAATTAGGGTTCTGTAGAATCGATCGATGGACGACAATTCGACTGCCGTAGAAAATAACGGCGGAGCGGTTGCGCTTTCGGTTATGGATGAATCTACTCATCTGTGAGTTTTCTGTATCTATTGTTATATCTATAATCTAATCTATGCATTTTGTATCTATGCATAAATAGATTTGAAATATGTCTTTAGAGAAAAGTTCATTAAAGTACAACATTTTTTAGAGAATGGGAGTACCCATGAAAATGCATCACGTGTATAAAAACTCATGTTGGCCGGGCGAATCTAAGTTCTCTTCCGGAGGTTTGCCTAGAAGCAGCCACCCTTGAAAGAATAAAGCCCTTTCTCGGATCTGAAGCGATGACTTAAGCCTCTTTCTTAGCTTAGGGCCCTCAAGTAAAGACTTTTTCGAAGGTGTCGTACCGGGCTTGGACCATGTCTCCCGAACAATCTCAGTACAAAATCAATTTTGAATGATTTGAATCCGAAACGCTTGAGTACCCTTTTTATTTTTGTCTTAAAAAATAATTATCTCACAAACGAAAAATCGAAAAATTATGAAAATTGCACCACAAAATTCAGCGTTTTCTCCCCTTCGTTTAGACATATCACAAAGTATACTTTCGACGAGTTTTTTTTTTACATTTTTTGGTGGATTTTTTAAATTATTAACACATGTGTTAGTGTTTGGTTGTACATTTGATTTAGGGTTTAGGGTTTAGGTTTAGCAGGGTTTAGAGTTTAGGGTTTAGGTTTTAGCTTGGTTTAGAGATTAGGGTTTAGAGTTTCATAAAGCGTTTAGGGTTTAGGGTTTGGGGTTTAGGGTTTGGGGTTTAGGGTTTAGAGTTTGGGGTTTAGGGTTTAGGGTTTGGGGTTTAGGGATTGGGCTTTGGGCTTTGGGGTTTAGGGTTTTGCAAGCCCTATACCCCAAACCTTAAACCATAAATCCCAAACGCAAGATATTAACACATGTATTAGTAGCTTGTAAAACCCACAAAAAAAAACTCGTCGATGGTATACCCTTGTGAGATGTCTAATCGAAGAGGAGAAAACGCTGAATTTTATGGTGCAATTTTCATAATTTTTTGATTTGACGTTTGTGAGATAATTAATTTTCAAAAGATGGAAGTAAATGATTTTTTCTACAAATGACACAATTTTATCAGTTCTCTTATACTTTAAACATTTGTTGTACTCTAATGATCTCATTTCCGTGTCTTTAATTGAAATGTTGTTTTAAATGTGATTCTAGTTTTCCTTGTTTCTTTATCCGATTATTTTAATTTAATTTAATGATGATAATGATAATCTTATAATTCATTTTATTGTTATTATTTTAATTATTTTATTATTAACCGTATGTTATCGACTTATGGTTCTCAACAAATCCCAGTTTATAATGTCTCAATTTTCGCATATATATATATATATATATAACTTATTAAATATGTCAATAAGTCAATTGGCTTCATATTCTAATTTTGTTGTTTGTGTTTTATCTTCTATTTTAGGGTTGAGAATAACGCCAAACCGTATTATGTCATAGCTTTTTGGGTTTTAATCGCGCGCTCATTATAATCTGTTGTTGCGGTTGGTTCGACTAATGTATCAAGGTAAAAAAGAAACCCCATTTGAAGCCCCTCCCTTCTTGATGAGCTCCTCTGTGTGGACATTTTTAGTATTTGGATTGACATCGGTGGTTCTGTCTGTTGATTACATGACAATATTGACTAGCAAACCCTTATCAGGGGCCCTTTACACCATCTTGATGTGCATTTGGCACTTCTCTTGCATTGTCGCTCATCTCTGTCTTATCGTGATATTGATCAAAGGCTGAATTGGATTAATCAAAGGCTAAGTTGCATGTGGTTAGAATCCAAATTGTATGTTGCAAAGTTTTTTGTTACTAGTTTAGTGTTTAGAAATGTGATAGTTAGTTAATCGAAGAACCGTATTGTACATTGAAGATGATCGTAGTACAAAGTTATCTAGTTTTAGTTATATCGTTGCTCTATGAAACCTAAGACAGCCTTCCAAGTTATTGAATATATATCGTTCTGTGTGGTTATATGATGAATTTTCTTTGATGCATTTTACGTGATATACGACAACTATCTTACGTTGATTCACAGTCCTATTTTAAACATTGTGTAGTAACACTTACACTTGTTACAACTCTTTGATGTTGGACCCTTGTCATGCAAACTAGTGAATAGTTAGTATTGAAGAACCATCATTTTCATGAATAGTTGGCTTATTAAAAATATAGGTGGTGACTAGTGAAGCAAGTTGCTAAAGAAGATAAGGTGTAACCAAATATGAACCTTTCAGGTGAGTTCCTACACATTGGACAAGTTGCATTCAACTTAAGCCACTCATCTATACAATCCAAATGAAAATAATGGTTACATTCAGGAATTGTCCGTAATGACTCTCTAGGTTCATATCTTGAAAGACATATTGCACACGTGTCATCGTCCTTAGGTAATCTACGGCTCTCTCCGAGTACTGTTTTCTTGTAAGACTCGATTGTGGACCAACTTAAGCCTGGTGATGATTGGGGTCGTGGAGATATCGATATGGAGAATATATCAATGTTTTGGTGTCGACTTTGATTAAAGTCCCTTGCTTTCATAGTAGTGTACCATACAATCCCAATTATGCATATTAATATCGATACACCAATGCCTATGATCAATCCGTGCTTTGCACTCGTCTGAATACCTATATATGAAAATTCAAATAATCAACAACAATTCAAATAACATTGTCCCTTTAAGTTGTAACAAACTCACCATTAGAAGAACCAAAACAAGTAGTTTGACCATCAATGCTTTTAAGTCCACACATTCTACCTTCAATCTCACAGGTTCTACAAAACGGCGTAAACCACATCAACTCCAGTTCCTCCTTAACATCGTCGTACCACCGTATAGGCACCGATATCATCGCTATATCCTGACAGTTTTTTAACACTTCTCCTTCAGGAATCAATCCATTCTGTATAGCAATAACCGAATGATTCTTACTGCCTAGACACGTTAATGGAACCGCTGGAAACAAGTAATTGGACTTCTGTATGGAACAGTTGTAAAACCTATAGCTCCGTACACTACTGAAATCGAAAGGTGTTCCTGTTAGATTAAATTCTGTGATTCGTTTTGGCTGGCAGAATTCAGGATCAATGTAGATTATCTGAAAACCATCATAAGAGTTTAGCATTTTAAGAAGATACTTAGGTATATAATCATAATCAACTGAGAAACTAAATAGTACTCCGTTAGAAGTTTTGCTTGAAGTAAACTAATTTATGAATTTTGTAATTTTGATTCATAATTTTCTGAATTTTAGTAAAAATTGTGAATCAGAGTTACGAAAGTAGTCATTAGATATATTACCTGTGCGCTATAGGAGATTTTGTTGACGATATATGAACGCGAAGATGTTAAGTGAAGGATTGTGTGATTTCTTTCGTTACATGAGAGGTCGAAACCAGGAAAACCGCAATGTGATGGTTGTCGATTGAGGATACGAAATGGAAACCGTACTTGAGGTCCGGTTGGACTGCATGAGGACGGACGACATTCATCGGCACCGGAAATGGATTTGAATAAAATCAAGTAAAAGAAGAGAGGTAAAATTATCTTATCCATTTGGTTGATGATGCATTATGAAGGAATTTGAGAGTTCATGCTGTTCACAAATAGTCAATTTTGGTTTGAAACAGTTTGTTTACTAGCTCCTTTAACATTTAAATATAAAAACATGAAATGTCCCTTGACAATGTGTTGGGTTACATTTATAGTCCCTTTTACAACAAAACACTTTTTGAGTTCCCTGAATTACAGGCAATTTCTTCATTAACTTAAACACCGATAAATAATAATGTCTCCTTTAATTAAGGTGTTTAAGTAAAGGTAGATGATGTCTAAACAGTATAAATTGATTCATAATTCATGATTAATTGTCTCCGATTTTGTGTTCTTGATCTACCAAAGTGTGAGCAAGTTTTGTCGACGGATCATTTTTTGTGATGTACAGACCAACCCACCACGTAAACAAAACAAAACAATCTGAAAATCCCGTAATTAACGACTCAAATCGAAGTAAACAAAATTCACGATTCATGTAATTGTAATGTTTGTGATATTTGTTAAGATTATTACTTTATAATTTTTTTTATTCTTTTTAATACCAATAAAATAAATAAAAAATGTAACGTTATTTATTTTCATCCGTTATCGATGTCAATGTCTATATGTTTAAAGAAAGCATGGCCTTGGTTAATAATAGATATATGTATTATATGCGTGTTCGAATCCTATTTTAATGCCCGGTCGATGTAACTCTGACTCATTATCTCGGTTTCTTGATTTGGTATTCACGACAACTTTGGCTCTCAAAATACTCGTATCTTTTTGCTCTTATTTGATATTTATGAATGTTCATATATAGTGCATTTGTTTTTTGATTTCTAAAACTTATAGCTATGTTTGGCATTTTATCCTAAAAGTGACCAACATAATGGAATATAAAGATTAAATACAACCATGAGAAAGAAGGGTGAATTATGGGTGTTATTGGTAGGGATTTACAAGGTGTAAATGAAAAGTGAAAATGTTAGGTGAGGGTGGGGTTTTTGGTTATAAAACCTTATGTGTGTAGTTAAGATTGATGAGCTAGCTTTTAATTTGGCTTATAAGCGGTGGACATAGTTTGTAAGTTTTTTATATGTAAGTTGGGTTTCGGCTCATGGGTTGCAATGATGGGTTTTGGTTGCAAATGTCTGTGTCGGGTTTTGGTGTGGTGGCGTTAGATTACAAAATCGGGAGTAACCTGAATTTGAATATGATATCAAAACAATAGTTAGGTGAACGGTATGCGAGCTTCAACGTCATTGAAGTAACACTCAGGAACATCACTTCTCCTTCAATGTTGAGCCAGGCGTTAGAAGGTCCATATTGAGCCATCAACGGTGTGTTGAAGGCTCATTTGGGTCCTATTATTTTTATTTTTTTTAATTTCAATTTATTAGCTTAAAATCAAATTGTGAGGCACTTTCGACGATATATTTCACTTCTCTTAATGAAACTTTGTGTTAAACTTAGTGTTGTATACAATACCGAATCACTCTTTGTGCTTAAGTTATTTAAAAGGTTAAATATTAAAATATACATTTTTTTTAAGTTTTACATGTCACTAACAACATAATTGTTATACCGTTAACAAACAATAAAAACAAATAAAGCAAACTATCACATTTAATAGCTTCGCAATACACACGTGACCAACTTATTGACGGAAATGGTCGCTGGGCTTGATAGATAGAAAACCATAATTAAAAGGATTCTAAGTAGATTATCAAGTATTGTTCAAGGGGAAAATTGAGGGATGAATTATGTAATCCCATTGCGCCATCCGTGAGGAGTATGTTTGGTTGGTTCGCGTATTTGTATGATATATCTAGAATGGCAAATAGTCTTGAACTTGTCATTAAATTCTATTGTATGCATTTCACGTTCAAAACTCCTATCATGTGTACCCAACTTACTAATTCCTCATATTATATGTAGTCATTAACCTGAAAGTTGTTCTTCGCTTATGCGTACATGGTTAATCACTTTTTTTCCATGTCACCACCCACGTAGAAGCCATGTACGACCAGAGAAATGTATTAAACTTAATAAACGTATCGAATTTTTTATTTATAACATTTATTTATCTAAACTTGTAACTTTCACACTCATTCTCACCACATGCCTTCATCTTCTTCGAGAGCCTCTATCAACAGTTGGCCACACTTAGATTGTGAAGACGCCGGAGATGATGGGAATGTTCGAGATTGTAGTGAGGTAAAGAGGGTGGTGACGCTAAAAAATAGTGGTGATTTTTGAGATGGTTGTGAGGTTGAGATGATAGGGTTGATGGCTAACGTGGTGTAAATTGATTTTGGTGGGGTCGCCGGAAAAAATGGTGGAGATGGTGTGATGTCAGAGTTGGTGATGTTTTGGAGATAGTGGTAAGGTGGAGATGATATGAGTTGGTGGTTAAGAATGTGTAAATTGTTTCTAGTGGTGTCGCCAAAAAAAATGGCGTCGTCGAAAAAAATGGCATCGTCAGAATAAATGGTGGAGATGATGGTGACATCGAAGATGGTGATGATTTGGAGATAGTGGTGAGGTAGAGATGATCGGGGTTGCTGGTTAACGGGGTCTAAATTGGTTGTAGTGCTTCCGTCGAAAAAAATCGTAGAGATGGTGGTGATGTCGGAGATGGTCATGTTTTGGAGATGGAGTTGATAGGGGTTGGTGGTTATGGAGGTGTTAATTAGTTGTGGTGGTATTGCCGTAAAAAATAGTGTCGTTGAAAAAGATAATGTCACCAAAAATTGAATATGGTGAAGTTGATGAAGATGATGACGTTAAAAAATTGTATCGAACTTTGGTGAGATGGCACTGACTTGGCAAGCCACGTCAGCTACTCAAGCCACTTAAGCTATTTTTGACTGGTAACCAGTGTTTCAAGTTAATGAATACACACAATAGGATGAATTAGTAAGTTGAGTACACATAGTAGAAGTTTTGAAAGTATGATACAATATGATTTAATAACAAATTCAATATATTTTCAAACAATTTGCCTTATTTAGAAAAGGAAAATTGCATGTAATGTTACTTACAAATAAAATTGACCACATATATTCCATAATATTTAAAATTGTTTAACGGCTACTATGTGAATATTCTTTCTAAAAAAAAAATAGTCTCAAGAGCACCTAACATGAGTGTAGTTAATTTTATGTTTTTAATTTTAATGAAAGTGTTTTATTTAATTTTTGTTGTTTAAATAATTAAAGTAAATAATGTGTGGGGTCCAGAAAAAACTGAAGTGATGTTACTGTTGGCAGTTTAGTGTCAATTTGGTATCAGTTTTGAAAAGTACTGACGTGGAGCTTATTTTACATAAACTGACGCGAAGCTTATTTGACATAAACTGACGCATCAGTTTATGTTCACTGTTAGAAGTGATCTAACAAAATATCATAACTTAGTCTCCCTAAGGCCCACATAAAGAAGAGCCGTTTTGGCTGGGTGTATTAAACCCACTACGCACCACACCACCGGCCTTCTTCTTAACCATACGCTTATGAAATAGTAAATTCAAAGGTTGATGATTTCGTTTGTTTAATACAAAAATATCGTTTGGTACTTCAACTTGGTTCAAATGTGTAGTAAAATAAATATATACCTACATAATACAGAGAAGCTCCAAATTTAAAAATTTTCACAGTAAATCTAACACTATCTAACTTTAGATGTGCGGCACCAAACATTTAACTTTGAAAATATTATAAAACTAATTTATCAAAATATATAACGTAGCTGGGCCTCTTGTGTCAACTTAACCACATACAAATGTTGGCTTTAGGTTGAGATTATGTAAGATCTTTTACTTTTATGACATAAATAGACAAATGGTTGGTTGCTAAGTACGAATTTTAGTGAGCCACACTTTTCAACTTTTCGAATATGAACGAAATGTCTTTTCCTAAAAGAGCAATGTTACGGCCACAGTAATCGTTTTATATGCATTTCTATAAAGGTTAATTGTTTGTAAATGTATTAACTCTACTTCGAATTCGAAAGTTGTACGCAGGGATGCTCATGATTTGGCCGAAACCGTTTAAACCGGCCAAAAAGAAGTGATTTGATCGGTTTGGCTGGGTTCAATTTTTATAATTGGTTTAGTGGTTTGGATTTTTCCAAACCGTCATATATGGTTTGGTTTGCGGTTTCAAAATTCAAACCGGCCGTTTAAATCAAACCGGACCGCATTATATTTTCTTATATAAATCATTCAGTATATTTAGTTCAAAATTTTAGGTATGTCTTTAACAAACAAATTTCATATTTGCTTATTATATGGTTAAAGTGTTCATTTAGAAAATTTGCTAACTTATGCAACTATATATATTCAAACTAAAGATAGTAAAGAAAACTTTCGATTATGTAACAATGTTATAAAAGTTAATTTTTATTAATTGATATTGTTAAACACTTTTACTGGTATTAGATTATGTATTTATATATTTAGAAAGCTTATAAGATAATGATAATTGCTTTATTACCCGTCTTATGTAAGTTGAATGTTAGTTAACTCTTAAAAATTAAATATAAAAAATAATTGATTCAAATCGTGAAACCGGCCGAATCAAACCGGTTTCAATTGATGTGGCTGGTTTGGTTTGACTCATTAAATTGGACGGTTTGATTTGAGAAAATATCAAATCGTAGTTACCGGTTTGATCTCAGTTTTATGTTAAAACCAGCCTAACCGAACTATGAACATCCCTAATTGTATGTATCCAATTTAAAACACATTTATTGTAAGCATACGACTTTTAAATATCATTATTATATGTATTTAACGTTACTTTGCTGACGTGTTATGTATTACATGTCATCCATACAAGTTGTCACATTATTAAAAGTACAAGATGATACATACAATACAAATAAATATAAGTTCAATACATCCAATGTTTTAAATTGAATACATACAACAAACTTTCGAGTAAAATTGGATATATTTACAAACACCCATCTTTTTTTGTAACAAGGGTCGTTTGTTTTTAGCCTTTGCCAAGTAAATAGGTATAAGTTGCATCATGTGTCATATTTAATTGAGGAAAAATGATACTTTTTGTCTAAACATATATAAGAATAAACATAATATAGGAATAGACTATGCCTAAAATTTTGATCGGTACACATGTTAAATTTATTGGTTGAGATTAGAAAAGATAATTAGTGAAATATAAATGTCAACAAATATATTATTAGGCACATTATTAGGTTCATGTAGTATTAGTCATTGTTGAGACTTGAGAATGGCAAATGGCGATTCAGATTTGGGTTGTCGTGTGCGAGTTGATCCAAACCCATGGAAAATAGCCCAACCCAAACATTACACGATTAATAATTCATGTGTGATATATTTAATATGTTTCAATCGTTGATGTTTTTAATATTTAGTTCTAAATTTAGAATGATTTCTCTTTAACTATTGTCGTTCATTATCTTAATCTTAATAAATATATAATATATAAAGCGGTTATGATGTCGTCGAAAATTCAATTGACCGATAAAATTGTTTGATTTTGTTAAATTGATTAAAATTAAGGAGATGATGACATTATATATTACAAGACTTCAAACCCGTATATACACACGATCTGTCAAATTTATATTTGGTTTTTATAGGTATGCACATAATGTATATGATAGAATTATCGTTTTGTAAGAGTTAAAAAGATATGCAAGTTGCAAATTAAATTGTTTTAGGTAATAATTATGTAAAGCACGTCATTATTAGAAATGCATAAGAAAAGTTGGAGCTCTAATCCTTGTATTTAGCTCTCCATTCAGCTACACAATTAAAAAAGCAGACCATTATAGAACAACATTACAACGCTTGAAAAATACTATTTTTATTTTATTTTTTAATGAAGTTCCAAAACATGCATCTAGCAGATACATCACTTTGTTAAATTACTCATCATCAAGTGTGTACTCAAATATTTGGAACCAAACACTATCACTAATTTAAACCTTGTAAAATAAATCTAATAATAGTAGAACCTAATTATAATATCATTTGCAGCTTTCAATTCAAGTTACATATATACTCATTACTCATATATATTACTTAAAGCTCGATAGGGCTTAAAGCTCGATAGGGCTTAAAGCTCGATAGGACTCAAGCCAAGTTCTTATAAGCTGAGGTTCGGCTGGATATATAATTCGATTTCAATTTGTAAGCTTGACGATTTCAATAAAAGTGTGACACGATCGAGCTCAAGTTGCTGGATATATTTTATTGCATACATCCCATTACCGCTATAATATGATGCACAATATAAAAGAATGATGCAATTCGGACCTCCAACTCCTCTGACTTAGTCACCGATTATTCGGTTAACATGAAGTAAAATGTTTACGACGTTTCGATAATTGAAGGGTAAAAAATGTATAATTTTCATAATCTATCTTTTTTTACATTTATGAGGACCAATATCGCTTAAATTACCATTGCAATAGTACTACAAATGAATCTAAATTTGCGACCCATTTCGAGCCAATGATTTCCGTTGTCAGAGCAAGAGGTTAAGGTCAATGGAGCCAAAGCTATTAATCGAACAACAAAACATTACACTGATCAGAATGAATCAGAAAAGGTGGCTTCGATAGTGGATGGTCGGTGTGCCTGATGTTCTCTCGTCAAATTCCGTCCGTGTGTTACCTGATAATTGATATTGGAATGGCCGTTGCTCAAAAAAAGATACTGGAGAGGTCGAGAGTTTTAGTACATATAATTCTTGTTTTTATTTTTATAATTTAATTAATTATTATATTGTTAAGTGAAATAAATAAATCGACATGATTGGTTAATTGAAATTGGTAAATTGAAATTGTTCGATCATATTTGATCGGTAAAGATTATAATTATTAGATAATCATAAAATTGTGTGCTCAGTCAAAGTGGAAACTAACTGTTGTAAAGGGAATAATAGTTCTCGTTAATTGAAACGAGGACTTTAAAAGAGATTGTAATATTTTTAAAAAATATTGTAAATGAAAGTATTTAAAATCCCTTAATTACTCACCAAACACCAAAAGATCAAAGAACTCGTAAGATTGGTGGATAAATATTTAGTTTCACGCTTCTAAGTTGATTAGTAATAATTAAATAAAAATGTGGTTGCATGAGTCAAAATATACAGCATATGAACACTCTTTTCACACCCCATGAAAAAATCGACCAACGTAAAAGTGGTCAATTTTCACCATTTGATTAGTTGTCCAAGTTTCTAATGTGTTCTTAGACATTCACTACATTTTGAACACCACGTAGTTACTGATTAGTATTCTAGAAGCATTAACAAACGATCTACAAAAAACTGTACAACAAAAATACAAAATAACATATACCAATCATATTGGAAAAGAGAAGTGCAACAAATTTATAACAAAATAACAAGTTATACTAACGTAACGTGATGCTGATGTGACATCAAACTCTTTAATTCTTTTAGTTATGATAGTGAGTCCTCCAAGTGTGCTTGAATACATTGTTAAGGCTCGTCGTATGTTTATTTTCGTCTTAGATGTCGATATCTCACATCTTGATTCATATCATTTAGACTAAATTGCATGAATGGTCCTTGTGATTTACAAACATTCTTACCGTTTCCGTGCCTTGTTTATTGCATGGATAGTCAAAAAAGCACATTCAGTCACTTCTCTAACTAAAATGACTAAAATACCTTCTCTCGCCGAGCAAAATAGATTTTTTGAATGCACATCACTAAGGGTATTTTAGTTATTTTAGGTAGATGATGGACTAAATATGCAACAACTTTTGAGTTTTTTAACTGTCAATGCAATAAACAAAACATGAAGACTAACGTCGGAATTGTGTGTAAAACACATAGACCGTTCATGCAATTTACTCTATCTTTTAATAAATAAATACGGAATATGTACCCTTGTCGGGTGATAAGGGTACATATTGATTACTTCGTACAGTCAACAAACGTTCAAAATAATTTCTACATCCACTCCAGATCAATTACGATCATCATTGAAAAAATTGAAAATTATTTTATTTAAAATAATAAACAAAAGCCTTTTGAATAACCGGTCAACATAAGAAAAACTTGTACTACAAACCAATTAATGTGCATAAACGTACATTGTTTTGTTAGCTACGTGTAACGATAAAATTAATAATCCCTTTTTTTCTATTTTTATTTTACACCTTACTATTTTTATTTGTCCTAAAAAGATTGTCCACTTACAAAAAATAACTACTAAAAATCATTAATCTTTCCAATTTACCCTCATATATTACTCTGAATTACATATTTCATAAAAAATTTCAATCAAACTTGCTTTGAACAAAAGGGCAAAATTGACATTCATCCAAGATATCTTAAATCTAATAAATTTTTATAGAAGACAATAAAAATGGGACAGAGGGAGTAAATAAATTATATACTGAGAACGGTAATGCTTGGCTTTCTATGTACACGACTTTCTTTATGCAACAACATGTTGTACGTACGACTTTATAACTAAATGTCACAATATATGGATGCATCATCAAGTTGTACAGTAAAAAAATATGAATTTTGGTATATGGTCCAAACACCGAAAACAAATAGCTAAACAACTTATATCGAGACAAAAAGCCTCTCATGCATGTGAACCAACAAAATATTAGGTATTGCACGGATTATTATTATTATTCATTGCTTTTGAACTTGTAATTAAAATAATAAAACTTATAATATGAATTAATTATTATATTAAATGTGTGACATAACTTTCATGTCTTTATCATGCAAATTAAATTGAATATATGACATTTAATATTCAAATAGACGAGTAGTAGTTGCAATTGAACAAGTAAAATTTGTGCAGTAGTAGATGATGGATACGGACATTGTGGCCGTGTGGGACTTCACGTACGACTATATGTACACTGTGCTGTAAACTTTGTACATTTGTTAGAGTACAGCTTTTAAAGCATAATATACAAACCGAAACTATCGACAAAATAGAGTGAGAATGAGATACAAAGAAGATGCCTCGTAAGTATCATCAAATCGAATAAATATAGGCGAGTACAGTCACTGAATACTCCATTATAATAATGGAGGTTTTAATTAGTAAACTTGTTACTTTTATTTTATATCTTTATCACAAATTATTAATACATTTATATGTTGCATGAACTTTTTTATTAATATAAAACATCACAATCGCAAGATGGTCGAGTGGTTGGTATTCTAATATCCTCGTAAAAATTTCAAGTTCAAATTTCACTAACAACATATTTTGAGATGACTAGAGAAAGAGTCGAAAATGGTTACGGATGCCATTTTATATGAGCGAATGTGTCCATACTTGTTCATAATTAGAGGATACCCCAATTAGGTCGCGTACATCTGAGTAAAAATATTCGTCCTCCCTAAGTAACCTGACAGGGAAAACCTCCTCCGTTTATATTTTTTTTAAGTAGATAATTTTTTAAGACAAATAAAAATAATGATATGAGTAGGGAGTGAATATACCGCCATCACTTGAATATTTTTAACCAAATTAGGTACTAATCATTTTAAAAAATGATTTAAATATACTTTATATAACATTTTTGATGTAAATGAATTACTTTCTGAATTATAATTAATGGAATTTAGAAAATTAAATGATTATTAAAATATAAATAATTAGGTTGCATTTGGTTTCCGGAGTGTGAATTAGAATTTAAATGATTATTAAAATATAAATATTAAATTCATCAAAGGATTGTAAATTTGTAATTCATAGAATGAATTGGAATTTTAAGGAATGTGAATTCTTTTGAGCAATAGAATTTGATGACTTCCAAATTAATTCATATGTGAACAAAAGGCCCTTATGGAATGAAATTGAGATTACAATTCCATCAAATTCCGTTGAGTTTCGTGAACTAATTAAAAATTCTCGATACATCATTAATTTATTTTACAGTGGTATTTTTTCTATAATACCATAAAGCACAATTAGTGTATGAAACATTCTCGCCAAAGTTATCAACGTTTATAAGATGGAATTTACGTAGTAGTTTTTTACTGTGTGCAGGCATGCTGGGAGGAAATGAAACATGAGCATCTTATGTTTATGCATAAAATCTAGCTAGCTTCTAATTTGTCATTGCTACAAATATATTTAAGGTGTTACTCCATACATTCTAAATAATTAATATTTACATTTCCACTATAGTGCTTAAAAAATGTGATTTTTTAAAAATAAATTATTAACTATTTTATTCTTATATACTCCATGTTTTACCCAAAAAGAAGTAAATGTAAAATATACATATATTCTATTACTACTATTAAAAATTTGAATAATTGCATATTTACTATTTGATGATGCACACTTAATTTGATACAGCCAAAATAATGTTAATATAAAGTATTGTGCCCTATAAATACTCGTATGCTTTCCCCCACACATCACATGCATTAGTTGAAAGGTTCTAACAACTCCTCAATTTTCTTTCCAAATCTCTTAATTTGTTGATCACAAAAAACAAAAACTTTGGTGTTTTCAAAACAATAAGAACACCTTACTTTGGAAACAAAAAAACAAGCAAAGAGAAGAATAGTTTCATTTGTTTTCCATTTTTGCAACAAGTTTCTTGTTTTTTGGGAGCAAAGATATGGGAAACTATATGGACACATGCATTCAAAGATCAGAACCAACACTAGAAGATATCCCACACCATCCACAACAAGATCAAAAACAAGAATCTGAGAAAACAAGTAGCACTTTCACCAAAGAAAGTAGTCGAATGAGGGTAAAACTGGTATTAACAAAAGATGAGTTACAGTGGCTACTGCTTCAATTAAAGAAAGATCAAGGGAGAAAATTGGAAGAAATGTTGGGAGAGATTGAAAAGAGTAGAGTAACAGGAAAAAATGTTTCAAAGTGGAAACCTTGCTTAGATAGTATCATGGAGAGTCCTGAGATTCATCATCACATGGATAGATCACCATAAATTTTGAAATTACTATTTTACCCTTGTTGGTCATCTTGTTTTCTTATGCTTTCTTTTTAGTCATGGCCAGATTTGTAATTAAGTGTTCTGTCTTGGTATTTTTTTTTATTAAAGCATGAGTCTTTCTTGATTAGCAACAATTTTACTTCTTTGTTATTTCATGTCTTGGATTTTGGATGGCTCAAGTTCTGTCTTTAGATCTTGATTTCTATATCATGTGAAACTTATGCATACACCAGGATATAATGCACTGCCACAAGTTTTTACGCACTCCTAGTACATAAATACAGACTTCAACTGCATGTGTTAGGCAAGACATTTATGAAACAATGAAAAAATAACGTGTAAAACTGGTGTGACCTTGAGGAGTTATGAAGGCCACAACAATACAATCGGTATTTGTGGCATGCCAGTTCACAAAAATGAAAAGTCACACATATAGGAAACATGATTTCTCCATTTTGGCCCAACCTTCAGCCAAAAGTTTCGTAGTTTTAAATCCCAAATTTAACTTCCACCAATCTTAATTTTCTTTTCTTTTTTTCTTTTTTTTTTTTGCCTTTTTTGTTAACTTCTCTTACAAGACTAGCATCGTACCTGTGCAACGTGACAAGATGCTAGCTGTAGTGGTTTAAAAGAATGATGAGAGGATAAAAGCGTTTATGTGTGTTTTGATGTGTAATACTCCGTATATGTTTTGTGTGTAGTGTGTCTATTTAGAAGAGAGGAATGATGTGTTTGGTTACATGGGTAAGATTGACCAAATTTGTTTTTACTCTCATATTATAGTATCTAAAGCCCAGTTTTGTTTTGAATTTTGGGTCTTCAACATATAAATGACATAATTATGTACCTATAAAACATCTATTTAGCCATGTTCCAAGGTTACAGATATAAAAATAGAGCTCTCATGCTACTCCTTGGCATCACTTACAGAATCCCATATAAGTTCCAACTCTGCAGCAAATTGTTTTTCTCTTCCCATTATCACTGTATTATGAGTAGCACCTGTTATGATCCTAACCGCTGCATCAGGAACTTTAACTTTAATGTTATTGCTGCATTCCACTGGCACCACCTTGTCTCTAGAGCCCTGTACCACTATGACCCTTGCTCGAGCCTGTCTCAAGATTTCTAGACATGAGTCCATCATCTTGGCCCCACCGCATAGCACATTGTGCATTGTGTGCCAAGCCGAATGGTGAGTGTGTCTGGTCAAGTCTATCACTTGAAAATTTAGCTTCCTGCAAATAGTGACCAACTGTTCAGTGCCACTTTATACACTTTACATTCTTCAATAAAAAAAAACAAACATGTAGTACTTCTCTTATTTAACAACTTGTTTGCATATAAGGTTGTGTTAAACTAAGTATCAGGGGGGGGTTGATATTTGCGATTTGGAAATGATTATTTGATTATTGCGACTTGGAGTCAGACGCAAATACCTACTTTGATTATCTGAGTATTTAGGGATCAAATTATCGGCTTTCTTAGTTTCATATCGGCTGCAACAAAACTAATCAAACTTTACTTGACATTAAATTGTATGTGTCAGTCATTAAAAGCTTCTATTGTACGTATCAAACTTTAAATTATTGCTGAAATAGCAACTGATACGGGTTGGCACACACATGAGAAGTGCATGGTTCCAGAATTAGACTTAAATAGTTCTTATTTAATTTCTTTTTAATCAAGCAATTTAGTCTATTAACATGCGCTAGGTTCAACATGGAATGAGAACGGGAATGGGATGGAAAAGGGAATTTAGTCTATTAGGATGCGCTTGGTTCAACATGGGGAATGTGAATGGAAAAGTGAAATGGAATACTGAACCATGCAATGAATATTCCTTAGTAATTCTTTTGTCAATGATGTTGCTTGATTCATAACTAATCATTACAAGTAGGGTGGCAATTCAAATCAGGTTGTCGGGTTCGGGAGGATGGGTCGAAAATATCCAACCTGATATAATTTGATAAATGGGTTGACGGATCCAAAGTACCCAATATGGAAACAATCCGCGTAACCCGTTTAGATAAACCCGGTTGGCTAGTTGATTTCAGGTTAGTGAGTTGGTTTCGGGTTGTTGCCTGAAGCAATCAAGTTTATTAGGTTAGTTTCGGGTTAAACCGAGTTGGTTTTATCTCAAAGGGGTCAGATATCATGGGTTCGTTTCGAGTTGGCGGGATGTATATCTAAATTCATTAAGCTAGGAAATTTTAATTGAGGGGCAAATTTTTAATTTTTTTATGTTCTATAATTTTGAGGGGCAAAACTTTTAAAAGTCACTAGTACCCTTAATTTTTTATTTCTTTTAATACTTTGATAATCCTTGAGGGGGCAGTTGCCGCCTTGTAGATTAAAAGGGTTGGCGTGTTTCAGGTTAGCGGGTTAAAAATATAGACCCTAACCCATTAAGTTTAGTGTTGGTCATGTCGAGAAATTGTTACCCCTATACGAGTGTGTGGTAAGAGAAAGATAATGAAATCAATTACCCCCAATATGGTTGGGGGAATGGGTGATTACCTACTCATGGACAATGAAACATTGCAATATATGAAACCAACTGACATTATTCATTACAGTTTCAATTCTGCACCCCATAATAACCTCAACCAAGCACCCCCTTAGTTTTGTTAATTTAATTAGTCTAAGTTAGTTATAAATAGTTTGAGGAGTGAAGTCGAAAAGGTCAAGTTAGTGGCTTGTGTGCCGTTATTTCTAGCAGTAGTGTTTAGGAACTCTTCCTTTATAATTATTGTTTGGTTTGTTAAAAGATATGACAAAATTGAGTCAAAGAACCAGTCATCTTCCTTGCTACTTTACGGAGATTGGTCCATCTCGAATTGGACCATATCAGCAACCATATAAGTTGCTATGGAATCCAATCACGTCATCAAAACTGGTGTCACGTCATCGGTTTACAAGTTATAAAAAGTCGACTGTATCAATAATTGAATGTTTGATACATTTAGTAGAGTTTTGAGTGAAGTTGGATGCATTTTCGGACACTTAACCCCTTTATCTATTAATTCCTTCAGATTTGCCAAAGACCTAACATCTTATTATGTGATTATTACAACTACAAAGTTCAAATAACAAAAGCTTGTTATCAGATTATCAAACATCATATGTCTTGATAATCTTTAAAAGGAAGACTAGCCTTAGTAAAAAGAAAGAAGAAATCAGTTTAGCAATACATTGAAATCTTGAGTTGTACCTTTTTTGCGTAACTAGCTTCAAGATCTTTTCCCAAGTCCTGTGGTTACGGCACACAACAAAACACACACATCTGCCCAGATGCTCGTACCACGTCATGAATGATGCACCAAACAATAATGGTGGCCATAAACTCTTGCATGCAAGTGTTTTCAATGCTATTTCACTAACATCTTCTTCTTCAGACGCTATAAAATAAGGCTGCAAGTGAAATAGTGAATCGATTAAATAAAAACAAGTAATACAAGTTTTAAGAAAGTCCACTTTTGACTTTAAGAGACAAACTGCCAAAGGGTATGTTTAAAACTTTTAAATAAGAAGAAATGTTTTTTTTGCATGGAACAAATCAATAGCTACATCAATCTGTATAAAACAGTTTGAGCAAAAAAAGAAGTAAAAATATGTGCAAGTACTAAAGTGGACTTTAGACTCCAATTATCTTGAACGTACGAAGGAACTTACAGGGGCAATTAGAGTGATCGATTTGAGATTGTTGGGATGCTTTGCTGCTAATGCTATAGCAATCATACAACCCATAGAATGTGCAACCAAATGGAACGAATTCAAGTTGTGTTCACGAATGACTGATTTCTCGACCATTTCCAAGTGGTCATTTAAAGTGTAGAGACATTCCCTTGGCTTTGGACTATTTCCAAATCCCAAAAGGTCAACAGCAAAGAGTCTGTATTTACTACCAGCAAATTCAGGAAACATCGTTTCAGTCCAAAGCAAAGAAGATGACATAAACCCATGTAGAAATATCACATTTTCTGCCGGCTTCTTACCAAAATTTTGATTTCCTGCAAAAATCATCAAGTAACAATAAAATTTGGGTTGATTTTTAAGTGTTACAAAGTGGAAATATATTCAAAAAGATTTGTAATATGGGTTTACTCTGTAGTAAAAAAGAATTTTGAATAACTGCCATGACAAGTTCTGTAGCTACATTTAGTATAAGCACTTTATAGCAAAAGTTAGAATTTATCAAATGCAGATTGCTAGTAGTTTTGTAGAAAAGTTGTACGGAGTAGTAGAGTACTACTTAGCTATAAATCCGAATCTAATTAGACCTGTGCCAACGGCACCTTCAGTTTCTACTTCACTTCCCTTCCCTTACTGATGCCATTGGCCCGCCCCCATCAGTTTTGACATCACTCACTTCCACTTCGGTTTGCCGAAGGTGAAGTGAAGGAAATTGTGGGGCCCGCGTTGGTTATATTGGTAAACCTGGGGCCCGAAAAAACTAAGTGATGTTCCATCGTTGGCACCAGTCGGTTGTTAATCAGTTTTGAGAATTGGAGAGCAGTGAACCCATAGTACGACACCTAAAAGTCAAAGTCCAGCTCTGAAGTAAACCATGTAATTTTACAAGAACCAAAAATCTTATCCAAAACATTTGTGAAACTTTAAATAATCTTGAAGTTAGCAAATAATTTAACAACTTTAGCACAAAAGTTATGTTAATCGTGGTAGTAATTCCTGTATAGTCAAAATCTTCTAACAATGTTTGACACCCAAAAGTCAAACTGCAACTTTTCATCCAACTCCACAAAAATCAAGTGTACAACGCATCAAATAGAGAATCTAATAACTAAAAAGATTAGTACCTTCTGATGGTTCTTTAACAACATGAAGCTTATGATCACCATCATTTTTCATCCAAGAAACACAAGATTCACACCCACAATCAGACCACCTAGTTTTCTTCAAATCATCAATTCCTGTTTTCCTGTAACCCTCATCAAATTTCCAAGATTTAATTCCAAGAAAGCCCATTTCTCTAAATACATTTTTTCTCCTAAATAAAGTAACTGAATTCCCAATCTTCCTCTGTTCAAAATCTTTTGTTTTATTTTGACTTTGACAGTAACATGGGGTTGCTTCCCCCTCCAAGAACTTATCAACAAATCTGTAGAAAATGCACATTATGAAATCCAAAAAATCAAAAACTAAGAAAACTAATGAATTAATTATAAACATAATAAATTCTGCTGCTTTTCTTGGCCAGTTTCCTAAGAAATCAGCCATTAAAGCCCTCATCTTAACTTTAAATCACATTAATTGTGTATGCTTATGTATCTTTATATAGATAGATACGCAGATATGTATACAGATTGAAAACCACATTGAAAAAGAACCTCACTAGAAGCATAATACATGCGACATAATTTTGGCCACGTCACTTGGAATATAAAAGAACTGTTTAGGGTATGTTTCAGTTTAGCCCCTTCTATTTTAACTATGATATATTTGAGTCTATAAATTTGGTTAACTGACCCTTCGGGATTTAAGAAATTTTGGTTAACTAACCCACGTCATTTGGAATATAAAGAAATTTTAAGTGGACATTTATTTTGAAACGAATGGAGTAACATTAGTACATTATAAAGCTCATTACCAAGGTAGCCTAGTGGTAAGACGTACCAATATCTTTAGAAGATGTATTTGGTTCGAATCTCATTAGGTAACTATCTGGCACAAAGGTCATAAACAATCACAGGATACTCGGATTAGCACGGTTAAATAAAAAAAAATGTCCTTCCTGAATAAGGAAAAACTCCTTAGTTTATACAAAACTCCTTAGTTTATATTTTGTACGCTACAATGTATAAGACCACTCTCAATCGTTACTTCTTTACTTGCTTCTTCAGTTTTGTCTCGTCAGCACATCAAAAACTGATGAAACACTGTCAATGGTCTTTTCGTCACTTCAATTTTGGGCCCCACATTTATCGATATACCTACATTTACATACACTAAACTAAAAATAACAATACATTAAATATAAGCTAGGCCCCGCGAAAAACTTTCACCTTTCTTCGGTTTACCGAAGAAGTGGCTTCATCGGTTTACCGTGCCAATGGGGGAAGAAAGCTATGGCTTCATCGGTTGAAACCGATGAATGCCGTTGGCATAGGTCTAAGTAGCCTACTATATTAGGTCAGTAAACTTGTATTTATTTTTCTTAGAGTTACTATTAGCTACGTGTATCATCTTATTGCTCATTTATCAATGTTTTCCCGATTATGATAGTGAAATGAAAATAACGAGGGTGTATTTGCCCCTCGCCATGCGAGGGGATAAATTCAAGATTTAACAATTCAGTCACTGAAATATATAGCTAATTTAAATATTACTCACATCGGATAACTTTCATTTAAAATTTATATCCTGTGTGAGAGATGTTTTATTAATATGCATGCTCATTCTTTTGTTATATAACCAATTGAACATAGCTCAAGTGGTACCGTCACCCCAAACGTCATGTTAAGGGTTCAAATCCGTTACTCGGCATATGTGGGTGATTTGTGGACAGAGATTTGTCCGGCATTGATGCTCTTTGCGAGTGGGTCGGACGCGTATTATTGAAATACGGTACGTGGGTTAGGGGTACCCTTCAAATTTGTGACAACCCTAAAATTTCGGTAAATTTCGTACATCATATTACGTGCATATTAGGCTAATTCCCTATCTAATTAATGTGAATTCGTTTTCATCGAAATAAAATCTAGTACAAAGCCCACGTTTGCATATGAGATGCACACTATTTTAATACGAGATGCATTCGTAATCATTGAGAATTACACAAACAATCGGTGAAGACCGACACACACGAACGTTAGTGATCAATTTTCATAAATAACATAAATTTATTCGAATATAAATAGTAGTTATTTATATTATGATAATTATGCTAATATATAAGCATTACAACCTTTAATAAACAATAAACGTTCACGAGAACTAAAAGACGTACAACGACAAGTTAGATTATGTAATTAATCGAACGAACTAACGATAAATATTCGAATATTATTAAAACCAACTAGTAATATTCTAATACCATTAATTTACCCTAATTACCACTAAATCACCTTAATTACATGATTAACACTTAACTAATCAAGATTAGTACTTAATGACCTAAATATCTATACATAATCTAACTAGTTGGAGAAGTCAAAAGTGACTCCTTTCCAAACCATCCACCACCTCCCATGGCCCCCTCTTTTGGCCATCACTTACACCATGCCTCCCTCCTTACCTCTTACCCTTTTACTTGACCATTTTCACTTCATTCAACCTACAACTCATCACCATCAAACACACACTCACTCTTCCTCTCCCTCTCAAAAATCAGCCAAGTTCCCCCCCCCCCCCACTTTAATTTTCAAGAACACCACCACAAACCACTCTAAATCACCATAAACCACCACTTTCAAACCACAAATTAAAGCTCTTTTAACATATAAACACCTGCAAATCATAACATCACTACATTCCCATGGGTAAACTAAGTTAAACACAAGGATTGGAGTTAGGAATCATTCACAAAGAAATCAAGTTCTCATCTTGCTCAAATTTCATCCTAAAAGCTTTGTAAGGAGACTTTTTCTCTAGTATTTAACTTCATATATATTTTTATGCTAAAAATGTTCACTCATACTAAAATATGTTTTTAAACTAGTTACTTTGTCTTTTAAAAACATTAACTAGTAAGTTTAACAAATAAAAAGTCTATAAACAAGTTTAGAGACTTTAAAAATGCAAAACATATGTTCTACACTTTAAACTATTCATTTATATGTAATAAACTCTTATTTATGTTAAAATAGTTATTTTAAACTAAATAACTCAATAAACTTATAATGACATCAACTTTGTGGTTTAAAAGCTAACTAAACACACTTTTGGGTGAAAAATACCAAAAAGAAGACTTAAGGGACTAAATATCTAAAATTCGAATTTTTGAGGACTATAATGCTAAGAATAGTTTACTTAGAGTTTATTATGTTAATCTATGGATTAAAGTGTTAATTACCAAACCCTTGTGGTTAAAAACTAAAAAAACGAAACTATGCGGTTAAAAGTGGAAAAATGATAACTAGAGGGACTATACATGTAAAAATAGAAACTATTGGACCTTGGCTGTGAAAATAAGTAACTTATGTATATTATAGTATAAACCATGATTTAAGACAATATCCATGTGGTTAAACACTAACAAACCAAAGTATTGTGCAAGAAATGGAATAAATGAAACTAGAGGGACTAAAAGTGTAAAATTTGTAAGTTATGGGCTGAGATGGTAAAATAAGTAAGTACAATAATATTAAAGTTTAATCTATAGTTTAGAGTGTTCAAATCAAGATTTTTGTAGTGAAAAATCGACGAACCGAAAGTTTGAGCTAAAAATGAGATAATTGGAAACTTTAGGGACTAATAGTGTAAAATCAGAAAGTTCATGGACTTAAGACCTAAAAACAGTAACTTAAGTGTCCAAAAGTGAAAACCCTAAGAAAAGAGAGATCGAGAATCTAACTTATACGGTAAAAATCGAAGAAATCGAACGATTCAACTTAAAATGACAAAATAGAAACTACAAGGACTAAAACCGTCACTTAGAAACTTTGAGGGCTGTTAAGGACCCTCTGTAAATCAGGGAATTTTTATTATAAAAATATACATTAAGTCATGATTAGTGTATAGACCGAGAAATCGTGAAAACCGAATTATAACAAGTTAAAACGTACGTTAACGATAAAGATTACAAAATTGAGTTATAAAACTTATAACGTTATTAAAAATGTATAATATATCTTAGCAACATGGTTATATTATAATAACGTACGACACACAATTAAATGTCGATTAAACGAAATCATGAACTTCAAATCGAATACGATCGAAACGATACACATAACGATTAATAATCAACGCTATGAATATCTTATGAATAATAGTATATTATAAGGATGACATAAACGATTGAGGTATTTTGAAAACTATAAATGATCACAACGTGTCACATACGCCTATGAGGGCACATAAAACCCTAGTTGAGTGAACAACTAACATAGACGGACTATTAAGACGCCTACATTTATTAACTCGACCTCATGCGTTTAGGGCGCTAAGAGGCTTATTTGGGCTCGTTCACTTTAAACTCATTTTGCTAGCACGCTCGGACTTAGGTGAGTTCACAGCCCCTATTTTTACTGTTTTACCGCTTTTAAACTAGGGGTGGAAAACATATGAACTGCTTTTCATACGATGATTGAAAACTTGTTTACTTATGAATGAATTTCATACTATACTTCGAAACATGACAACGAATCCTTGTACGAATCTATGTTTACAGTTGTAGAGCATAGAAGTCCACTTGCTTACAAACTATAACCATTAGCTAGGTGACTCTAGCCACTGAATATACGGATAGTACTATCGAGATGATATCCCTCCACTATTTGTTGGTCATGCCAACCCCCGACTTTATGTCACACAACGAGGAGTGTATATTTAACCGGTCCGAGGCAAACAACACAACAGGTCGTGGTTTGGTTATAGGACTAGAGGTTGTATTTTAACTCATTAGGCCTAGCTAGCCTTTGGGGGATCACCGTCTTTGTTTCAAACTTTAAATAATCGTACCTTAAGCGTGCGATGTCATACTTTGAATTACTGATGAACTTTACTAAATGATGATTTATGATTGAGTCTTAAACCTGTGAATTCACTCAACAATTATGTTGACGTTTTAAATATGTTTTTCAGGGGATTAGTCATGCCGCAAGACCTCATGCATATTGTTTAAATTGAATATAAGGAGTAATTCTTAATTTCATATCAACAAGCGTCGTCATCATCTGCATTGTTTAAATAAACTAAATGAGGTTTAAAGTTTGGTGATTCGAGTTTATTACTCAAAATGCGGGTTTTTTTCAAAAATATGACTTTTATCAACTTAATTATCATAACTATTGCTTTTACAAAACTATTTTCAAAACTATTGAAATCGGATTTAGCACACCCGGTGTCTAACTTGCCAAATTGAGAAGACGGGTGTAGCACACACAACTTCTAAATGTTAGAGTGAGAAACCGGGCTTGGCAAACCCGGTTTCTGACTTTCTTTGAATTTTTCGGGGTGTGCAAGTGTATTATTAAAGTGATGAAACCGTGTATACTAAACTTGGTTTCTAAATTCTTTTGACCTCTAGTGAATAATGTACTGCTCTAGCTTTGTTTTTGTTGTAATAGACAATGTATGGGAAATGTCTTGTCCTCATTAGGAAGTAATTGTGTGGATGGTGTAACATCCACCCTAAGGGCCTAGTATTATTCGGGTAATTTCCTAAATTTAAATTTATTATTTAATGTGTTAGGAATATTTTAGTATTATTATGTTATGTGATAATATTAGTCAAATGAATAAATGAATTATTGTGGCTAATAAATAATTCGTCGTTCTAAATTAATTAAGTTGACGGTAAAATAAAATAGTTGGTTTCGCAAAATGGTTTTAGGTTCCAGACAATAGGTTAAGAAGGGAACTAAAATTGTATTGGTATGAGTTAGATTATATATATATATATACATATCCATGTAAGTTCTGAAAGTTTCTACATTCTGCGAACTGAGAACCCAAAATTGAGAAAGAAACTCTCGGTGAAATCGAAATTTCATTTTATCATCATCTTCTTGATTCAAAAATCGAATTCCATCATCAGTATCATCTTGCTATTTCTTAACAGGTGAGAATTTAGAGTTATAAACTCATTTTTATGAAAAAATTAGCCAAATCATGATTTGTTATGAAATAGAAGCTTGAAATATGTTATATGATGATATTTGATACATATGAAGTGTTAGAGTGATTGTTAGAATGATAGGAAGTCGAATTTGTGAGTTTTGGAAGATGAAAGTTCGGGTTTTTAGGTTACAGCAGGCTCGGTTCGCAGCTTGCAGAAGATGAACTCAGTTCGCAATGCTCGAGCTGCGAAGCGAACTGAGTTGACCTGCGAACTGAGTTGTTCTGCGAACCAAGAATTCCTGCGAACTGAGATTGCTGCGAACTGAGTTCTTGCCCTGCGAACCGAGTTGCAAAGCGAACTGAGTTCCTGCGAACTGAGTTTGCTGCGAAGCGAACCGAGATTCGGTCTTGCGAACCGAGATTGTTGCGAACTGAGATTTTTAAAAATTTTTTTACAAATTTTGAAATTGCGCAAGTGTTTTCAGGGTAGCGACTGAGTGACAAATTTCACTAACTCGGATTGGGTTGAAATTCGCATGGTCACTCGAAAACGACCCAATAATCAAGGCTCTATCTTAAGAGCCTAGGCAGTTTTTGGCCTTTCGGGGTCATCTTGGGGTCGAAAATGGCATTTTTCAGTTTTAAGCATCGTTTCGGGACTTTCAGGTTTCGCTTCGGATTGAACGTTTGTTTTCTTAGACTTCAGGAATTTACCTGCTTGTTTAAATATGTTATATGATTATGAAATGAGTTACTAACTCATTATTTGTTGTATTCTCAAATCAGCAGAAGACTCAGTAATATAAGACTTCTGAGTTGTTGGATTGATATTGACAGGTGAGTGGATCTGGAACTCACAAGTTTGATTTGGTTGTAACGGTTTGGTTGCAACAAGTAAACGTAGATATAATTGATAGACTGTTTAGTCTGATTTGCTGATTATGAATCTACGTGCAATGTGGCCTTCGGGCATTGGTTGTTACTAAAGAGGTCAACAGATTGTTGGACTTGATTATTACAAGATTACAGATACAGGGTTTTGTACATGTGTTGTATTAAAACCTATATTGTGAAATGGTAATATCAAGTTATCGGTATATTCTGTATAGGCCAATACAGATTGTGATAAGCGTTTCTTGAGGGCCACCGCGGCAGTAGGGTTCCTCAAAAACCACCGATCCTCTTTGACTATTTGTGTTTACGATTTATTGATGTAAACAAATGGTTATGCTAAGTTAAACTGTTAGTTTCGTATTCATTCACTTAACTTTGTGCTAATCCCCCACCATAATCCCTGCAGGTCATGTTTGATAAGGGCGGGCAGGAGGATTATAATTGAAAGAATGTTTGACCAGCTGACAACTCTGATATATGTCTTTTGATAATTAAAATGAAAGTTGAAATTATGTAACACCTGGTGGTTATATTTTGTTTTTGAACAAAAAAAATTATGTACATTTTGGTAAATGATATTAATGTTATTTATGTTTTGACCTACGCTTCCAATGTTAAATAATATTTTATAATATCTGTAAGAGAGGGTGTTACAGATGGGCTTAGGGGTGTTGTTCAGATAAATTGTTCGGATTTCGGGTTATTCGGATTTTTCAAGTTTAAAATTTATCCATAAACCAAACCAAATAAGATTTGGATTATTCGGTTTCGGGTTATTCGGATTCGGTTTGGATTGGTTCGGATTCGGATAATATGTTTCAATCCGAATAAGAAAATATCTTAATCTTACACAACATAATTTATAGTAGAGTTCAAAAGAGGTGTTAACATTTGGAAATCTAAATACATAAGTTGCAGACTTGCAGTATGTTGCAGACTTGCAGTATGTTGCAGACTTGAAGTATCTTAATGTACAGGAGTCTTGGGCCTTTCCCTATAAATACCCATCTCCTCCTCATTCCAAAACACGCATTTTCACCTCATATCCCTCATTCTTCACACACTCTCTCACACACTCTTTCTCTCTCTAGGTTCTCTCTCTAAATTAGCTAGTTAGGTTAGTATTCATTTAGTTCTTGGTTAATATTTAACCAAGACTAATGGAGGGGCTTTATTGTAATATTGTTGAAGATACTTGGAGGGGATATTATTGTAATATTGTCAAAGATATTCGCAGATGTTCAATAATTTTAAACCTTTTGAGACTCCACAAAGGAGATCATCTGTTACTCCTGTTCGTTTTGATATTAATATAACACCACAAAATGTAAGAGAATATAGGACACAACAAAATGTAGGAGATGATGCGACACAACAAAATGACGGAGATGATGCGCCAGAAGCAGAGACACAAGTGGCTGACCATGAAAATGTTGCATACAATAGGACAAGAAGACAAACTACAAGACCAAGTTGTGGGACAAATAATCAACGTTAGAACTTTTTTTATTTCTATGTATCGTGTTTGTCATTATCTTATCTTATATTAACATATATATATATATATATATATATATATATATATATATATATATATATATAGAGAGAGAGAGAGAGAGAGGGTTAGATTCAAATGAGAACCACAAAATGTACAGAACTGCGAGAACTTTTAAATTACACTATTTTAATACATGTAAACGTAACAAATTGCATAGAAATGTTATTTAATGTTCAAATTATTGACAAACAAAAGTTAAAAATAACAAAATATATGTTAAACTATAAAATATATGAAGTGTTCACATGTGCACACATTAAATGTGCACATGTGAACGGAAATTATAAATTTGATTTTAAAGGTTATTTTGATTTTTTTTCAATCTATTTTGCTTTTAACCTTAATCTACGTCAATGTTCACATGTGATTGAATAATTAACAATGTTAAAATCCCTATAATTTAAAAGTTCTCGCAGTTCTATACCTTTTTGTGGTTCTCATTTGAACCTTTGGCTATATATATATATATATATATATAGATATATATATATATATATATATATATATATATATATATATATAAATGTAATTTTAAAACTTGATTTTCAAAAATGTAAATGTAAATTTAGTTAACTACATTTTTAAAACTTGAAGTACATACCACTCGAATTTCATTAGATGCTTGACACCAAAGATCCAAGTTTTCTTCATCTTCAAAAGGTAGGTCATTATCGTCATCATCTTGAATGCAAAGTTGACTAACTCTCGTACTTTGTTGAGCTTGAGTTTCACCCTCATCATCTTCATCATCATCTGATCCATCCCCATCATCACTAAAAGCATCTCTTGTTTCTTCGCTATGTTTGGAGCTAGCTTCGTCAGAGTTATCAAAGCCTCCATCATAGTCATTATCAAAACTATGTCCTTTATTACTAGGCTGGTGTAAGAAAATATTTGATGGGTTGTTTTTTTTTAATCGAAATACCTAAAAATCGCTTAAAAAAGTACAGAGTAAGCTAGGTGTCCCTTTAGAGATTTTCCTTTGCAATTAAGATGGACTGGACGTTTGAATCAATTGAATAAAAAAATCCATTGGTGCTGAAAGTGGAAATAGTAATAAAAACGAGGATGTTGTCGGAGTAAAGGATCGTCAACAAGGGCGTTCTAGTGCGAGGAATACAAATAACCTCTGGTTTTTTTCTGATTTGGCGGGGTAACGAAAACTATAGGGGGCTGTATTGGCGAGATCCAACGGTGAACAGCTGCCCAAAAGAAAAACCGCCTGGAAGTCCGAGGACCTTTAGTACTGTACCAAAATTTTGAGATTGCATAAAATTGTGAGATTCATGTTGAGTTTGCGCTAAATCATTCGATTGTTGGGATGAGTTTATAGGTTGAGATACAACGATTTTACGCATGAGTTCTAAAAAACCAGTTTGTTGGGGTGGCATTATTGGCTCCATTTTTACATGGGTTTAACCCCAATAATTCTCATCGTGTGCAGCTAGATAGTTTCTAAAGTATCATCACCACAAACTTCGACCACGTTATCAATCCCCTGAAATGGAAAGCATAATATCAAATTTAACTTACTTGCTTCTTTTTCAACGACAACATAATTGTAAACCGAATCAACAAATTCGGCATATTGCATCTTGTGCCTAAGCACAATTGACGTGCGTTTTGTTAAATTATCACCTTGAATAAAACCATTGTGAAATTCAATATCACCACCCCAATATAAATTTACTATAAACGGTCGGTTTAAATTCATAGTCGGATAGTGCTTTGAGAATGTGTGAAACTTTAAAGGAAATATTTGAAGGATTTTGACTAGAAAGAATTATTTGTAAACTTATTGTGCATGACAGTGTAAGACGTATACGTATTTAAATAGAGTAAATGTGGCTGATCTTAATGGATAGGAATGCAATACTCATGTTGAATATTAGCCAATGATCCGAATTTGTTTTAGGAAAAGTAACGGGTAACAAGCTAGGTTTTAGAAACCAAGTTTAGGATACCCGATTTCATCACTTTAATAATACACCTGCACCGAAAACAATGTTCACCGTCCGAAAAAAGTCAAAGAAAGTTAAAAACCGGGTTTGGCACACCCGGTTTCTCACTCTAACATTTAGATGCTGTGTGTGCTACACCCGTCTTCTCATTTTGACAAGTTGGAAACTGGGTGTTCCAAACCCGGTTTCAATAGTTTTGTAAATGCAATAGTTATGATAATTAAGTTGATAAAAGCCATATTTTTGAAAAAAATTCTTCAAAATGCTAATAATGCAAGTAAAGGGGGTTGAAGTATAATGTTTTTATTTTCTTTCATTGGCAATTTGGCATAGTCTTCCATCGGCTCTTACGATCGGGTTAGTTGCCAGGCCCACTAGGCCCATTAACATGAATTATTTGTTTCTGGTCAATATGGTACAATTTAAATGAACATATACTCGTTTCATTTTCATTTCATTAAGATAATAGAATAGAACTAATGCATTTTGCACCAAATAGATTGATCTAACCTTTTATTATGGACAAAAGAGTTTAAAATTAATACAAAGGAGAAAAAAGAAAAGAAAAAAACCTAACACCTGGGTTAAATGATGACTAATTTAGACACAATTGTAAACACATAATCGCAATTGATTGCACTATGATACTACTTGTTAGGATGTACTACCACACAACAACAATATAAGCCAATGATTAACAAAAAAACGTGAGAAGCTTCTTAACGAGAGAAGAAATAACACTACAATAAACTAGACTAGCCCGTATACGATATTATAATAAACACATTATTAGAAATAACACTACAATAAACTTGGCTAGCCTCTATACGACATTATAATAAACATTATAATAAACACATTATAAGTTTATTAATCAAATGTCAAAATATATCTTAGTACCCTCAACTTTGATGACTATGTTTTTTACCGGCCTAAACTTTTGAGGGTATAACACGGTACTGTGAACTTGTCAAAAAGATAAATTTAGTACTTTGACTTAGTTGGTGACTCAGAACATGCCCCTCCTCGGGTCGGTAGCCGGACTCCGGGACATTACTACCACGGCGACTATCGACCCGAGCCCCTCACGTGACTTTTTTCCATGATAAACTAATATAGGATATATATAAGATGAATAACTTAAACACGCATTAATGTTTTATCTTCCCCGTTTTCAACAATTTTTTTTTATTCTTTATAATCAAGTAGTTGTTCATCTTATTTGACCAAAAAAAATCATTTACCTCCAAATTGGGTAGGACATAGTTAATTTTTAGTAGCTAGTTCGATCAACAATGAGTTGTATACATGGATTATAGGCCTCCTATTTTAATTTTCTATAGAGATATAGAGATTGCCTTTTGTTCTTCTCGTCAAAATCATCTACCATGTAATTAGGCACAACCTAGAAAAATCAGAGTATTATATATTCGAATATTATGAGAGGGAAAGAAAGAGAGATGGAATTAGTACTATGATATGATTATTTTCTAAATTAGCAAGATTCGAAGATTAAGTTATTTGGGTAACAAGTTGCTTGTACGACAAGTTGAGAGTTGCCTATAAATATATGAGTTATTTGTTAGAATTTAATGAGGCGGTTGACAGAAAGAGATGACACATATGAGAGTTGTCTCCCTCCGTCCCGTGTGGTGGTCTCGATGATTCAATAACGACGTCACGAATCCCGTTATTGTAATGAGGGTACGTGATAATATTCAAGAGTATTGAAAGAAGCGTCCATTATTATAATATTGTTCGTATATAGTGAAATTTTAAGTGGTTGGGGTCCCGTGGTTTTTAGTCTCACTCGAGAGGTTTTCCACGCAAAAAGCGTGTGTCGTATTTTTCTGTTTTGTGCGTGTTTTAATTATTGATTTATACACGGTTGTATGATTTAATGTGGTGGTGATCGATTCAATAAGTGGTATGAGAACCGGTCTGATCCAATAATTAGTTGGGTTAACAAAAAAATAAAAAATAATTTGTGTGGATGCGGTATGAGATCGAAATTTGAACCTCATGGAAAGGGTTTTTGAACTATTATTCTTACTTTCAAATTCATACTCTATCAAATTTATCGACTTTCTTTTCGTTACAATCGTAATACCTGGTGTCCAATTTGGGCCAAATGATTTGACTAGTAAAATAAAATGCACTCAATTTTTAAAAATCTAATAACAGTGGATATACGTATATCATTGCTAGAATCCATGTTAGTGCAATTGATTATGATGATGTAAGAGAATTATGTTATACTACCCAAAATGTTAGGACGATTAATAGTTCGGATAAAATTAAATTATTCGATTGAATAACTTAGATTGAACCATATGGTCAAGATAATTGGATTTTTCTTATTGGTTTGGACCAGAACCGAAATTAATATTTTAGATCATTGATTGGTTTTGGTTACTAAATTTCAAACTGAATTATCAAAAAAAAAAAAACGAATAATAAATAATTATTAATTTTCAAACATTATATATACACATATACAATTTCCAAACATTATATATACACATATACATACAAGATAGTTTACAACATTATTAATTTATCATAAATATCTAAATATTTTTTGCGTCAACTTGGAATCTAGTTATAAAGGTAGAGATATAGTTTCAGTAAGTTGCATTAGACTAGTGTATGACATATACTTATGTTCATTATCATCATTTATAAATATTTCAATTGGCAAATGATCAACTTATTTTGTGTTTTTGATGAAGATAATGTTAAAGATCATATAAATTTTTGTAAATGTGATACATAATTTCACAAACTACTATATTTGTAACGAAGTAACTTCATTATATATATTTTTTTAACCTAATTTAAAATCTTAACTTTTGAATTTAAAAAGTAAATTCACATTTTTATAAACCCTCAATGCAACACCGTAACAAGTAGCCGTTGATATCCCTCATGACATTACCCTTGCACGAGTACAAACGATTCTCTCGTGAAATCAACGAGGAATCAAATGGTTAAAACAGATCTATCCAAATTGTCATTTGGTTCAGTTCGGTTTAGATTCGATATTTGTTTGGATTGACCGGATTCATATTTTAGGAACCAAAATTCAAATGAATTCATGTAATTTGATCGGATTTGATCCAATTTATCCAAACGAACATCCCTACAAAATATAGTATAATATCGATGGATACTTCAAAACTAATCAACAATCCATTAGTTCACCAAGTAAAAAAAATCAGGTGAGAGGCATGCTCAAGTCACCAACTGAGTCAAGATACTAAATTTACCTTTATGACAAGTTTAAGGTATCATGTTATACCCTTAAAAGTTCAGAATAGTAAAAAACCTAGTCATCATCATCAAGGTATATTTGACCTTAACCAAAAAGATAAAGGGTTAGCTATAAGAACCTTCTCAAGTTAAAGCTAATGCTTTGCATTTTGCTTCTAGTTTATGCTTTACAAGGTAAAATAATATTATCTTACCTAAATAAGTAGCCCTCTAATAATATGATTATTTTTTATGATGCCACATATAACAAGTTCTACATGTCAAAAAAAATCCTACATATCAAGCTCTTGAACATTTTCATCCCAAAGTTCATGTGATTGAAGGTGACTTTTCGTTATCTATACATTAGTTTCATAAGTTAGAAAATCATAATTTCTTAAAAGACATTTATAATATCAATTGCTTTCACTTTTATTAATTTCCAGTATTTATTTATTTTGCTAAAAGTGTAGGATCTTCATAATATATTAGAAAAATATTAGTATGACGATGATGCTTGCTAATATAAAGACTATTGCTCTAATAACTTATACATTTCACTAAACTTCTTTATTTTGTCTTTAAATTTAAAGATTCAATGGTTCCATCATAGATAAGTTTACAATCTATCCTAACGAGAAGGTCATTCCCCACACACATTACTTTTGGTGAATATAATTTCATGCTTGGTACTTTTATTTCCGTTTATTATTAGTAATATAGTTTCACATAAAGCTGTACTCAACTCAAATTTTGTTTAACTTTTTAAGTGATTTTTTATGGAAACGTCATCAAATTTTTTACAAAGCTGTCTATCGTTCAGACTTGTTTCTCATATTTAATAATCCCCCACAAGATTCTACAATATTGTGCAAGTTGGATTACGTCTTATTTGGTTATCAAAAACGTAAGTTTATATAGAACTCTATACATGATGAAACATAAACATTATTTGTACATACAAAGTTCAATTGCTACATAAACTAAAAAACACAGATCAAGACGTATTCTTTTCCACCAAATCTTCAAGCACAACCGATCGAGGACTAACCATTGGTGGTCCCTTTTCGCGACGTTCGAGCTCATTCAAGTTAAAACTAATCAATCTATCCCAATTCCCACCTTCAAATAACACCCCAGCCTTCCCATCAGTAATCCTTTGCACAATCCCACAATACATATGATAAGGACTATTTGGATTCTTAACAATTGCAATCATTCCAGGCATCAATAATGGTAATTCGGGCGCTTTTGGTTTACGAACCAATTTTTGATCAAACCCACTTGTTGTTGATGATGATGATTTTGGTGGTTGTTTTTTTGGAGGTGGGTTCTTCTCAATGAAATCTTTTAGACCTTTTTCGCCACCCGGGAAGCCACCGGTTAAGCCTAGTAACTCCTTATCGAATCCATTTTCGGGTACATTTATGGTACCAACATCATTTTCTTGATCATTGGTGGTAGGAGTTGGTTGTGGTGGTGGTGGTGGTGATTTTTTGAGTTCTTGTTGAAGACCTTCTTCTCCTAATAAGCCTCTACCACCCAAGATTTCATAAAGATTGAATTTTGCACATGGGAATATGATTTGATGTGATGATTTTTTTGGTGTTGGGAAAAAAGATGATGATTTGTGAATGAAATTGGTGTGACCAAGAAAATGGGATTTGTGAAGTTGAAAAGTTGGGAGATTGAATGAATTTGCCATTTGAGAGTATGTGAAAAAAGAGCTACAGGAAGTGAGATCAAAGAGATGATGAGGAAAATGGCTTCTTCATCCCTGCAATGGATGACAGCCACAAGTTGTGATTGCTATATCTTCTTTTATGTGGATTTTAGTTAGAATTTTTTTTTTTTTGACAAATATTACATATTTTCATTGTATTCGTAACTTGTTCAATAAATAAAATGTCAAATAATATAATAGGGACATATTCTCATTTTTACTCTTTGATCATGTGTAAATTTACGAACCGTATTAGAGGATAATTTTTACTTTTAAGTAATTGTACTTTTTCTATCGTTATAAATAAAAATAAAATTCTAGATTATTGATGATTGATGATTTTACCAGTTAAATTATACTTGAAACTTGCTTTATAGTTGTCGTTATATTTTTAATTTACTTTCGAGTTAAAAAAATTTCACTTTTCGATCTTTTTTCCTCTTATCGCGAATTTAAGACACTATTTTTTAATTTTTTTTGAACAAACACTATTTTTTAATTGATTACCATTTGTTTTTTGTTTTATTTAATTTCTCTTATGTTCCACTAGCCGTCGTGTCTCAAACAAAATTTAAATGGAACTTAACAAGTAACAAGGTGTAACTGTGAAAAGTCAATATTTTAAAGTGCATTGTGTATGAGATTTTGGTACTTTCATAAATAATGTATGAGATGAGATTATTTGAGGTTGTTACTTGTGAGTTAATTAATCAAATCGAAACACTCCAATATGAAAATTATACCTCTAAATTCAAATAGCAACTTCTTAACAACATAGAAGTATAAAACATCTTTGTTATCATTCACACTTAGCAAATACAAAACACTCATCATCCACACTCTCGAATTTATAAAACCGTTTTATCATTGAAAAATTATATTCAAAATACTTATAACGACCTTTATCTTTAACTTATTGTGTCAAATCAATGACATCTTTTTCTATTTAAATCATCTCTTCCTATCATCCTATACTAGTATTATCGTGGCCGTGCTATGCACGACCCATTCGAAAGTTCATTTTCAAAGATAGCAGTATGTTATTTGAAAGATAGGCGCACAAAAAAGTATCTAAAGTAAGAATACTTATAATCAAATGAATAAACTTAAAACACTTTTAACAACAAATAAAATTAAAAAGTTTCTCATATGAAAAACAGGATGTTAGTTTGCACATCATTGAAAAAGCTAATAATGAAAAACTAAATTTAATTTTGAACGTGTGTTTAAAATTTTCTTTAGTAAAACAAACATATATATTACTGTCGTCGATAAATTGGTGGTTCTTATAACTCTACACAACCTTTAGCTTCATCTAAAATAAGAGCATTTTTTAATTTGATAATGAAATCGAAATATAGTTGTCTTAATTTTCTACAACAAATTATCACATTTGCTCAATTTATATTATAAATGAACATTATGTTATTAGTCTTAACAAGTAATCCCTGTTGTTTATTTTCCTTAGTGAATGCTAATATGTATGTTATCCAAGTTAAAATACTAATCTAAGATATAATTGAATAAGTGCAACATATTTTTATATAAATATAAGATTAATATTACTATTTAATATATATATATATATATATATATATATATATATATATATATATATATATATATAGCCAAAAGTTCAAACGAGAATAAAAAAAGGTACAGAACTGCGAGAACTTTTATAATTTAGAGATTTTTACATGTTTAATGATTCAATCACGTTTGAATATTGATATAGATTAATGTTCAAAGAAAAATAGTTTTAAAAAAAACCTCAAAATGACCTTTAAAATTAAATTTATTTTTTTCGTTCACATGTGCACATATAATCTGTGCACATGTGAACATTTCATATGTTTTATAATTTAACGTGCATTTTGTGGTTTTTAACTTTTGTTTGTTAATAATATGAACATTAAATTACATTTACATGTAATTTGTTGTGTTTACATGTATAAAAATAATGTAATTTAAAAGTTCTCGCAGTTCTGTACCTTTTTGTGGTTCTCGTTTGAACCTAACCCTATATATATATATAGGGGAATGATCAAGAAGGAAGCAAATCTCAATCACACATTTCCTTGTATCTTTTCCAACTCATATACAATACACATTTCATTAATTTTTGTTTAAACTTTAAAATTAAAGCATGTAAATCAATCAAAACATTATAAATTTCAAAATTATTAAAGACATTCATACATATCTTCAATTCGTCATAATTCATATTCATCGAATATTAAGAATTTTGAGTATAACTTTTGGGTTTTTGTGAAAATTTTGATTCACCAATGAGTACAATAAAATTAAACGAATTTCAACATATAAAACTTATAAACAAGTAATTAATTTAATTATAATCGTCATTAGCCATCGAATTTTACAAAAAAAATTAGAACATTAACATTCATTTGGAATGAATGTTGATCAAAATTACTATGTCTTTATACATTGTTGAACGAGATAACTTAACATTCATCAGTGTATAATAATGTATATGAGTTAACATTCATCGTAAAAGAATGTTTAAAAATATTAAGTTGTAATTTTGATTAACATTCTTTCCAAATGAATATTAATATTCTGAATTTTTTTTGAGTTATTTACAATTTTGTTACCGCGTTGACTTTTGAGTTGATTAAAAATGTATGGTTAGAAATAGCTTCTCACATTCTCTCATTTTTTTACTTCTTTTTTGATCTTCACCCACTCTCTCTCTATATATATTATATAGAGAGATAAAAGAGTATAAATAAAATGTTAAGAAGATTTTTAATTAATTAAAAATTTTTGTGGACATGTGTCATCATTAAAAATGAGTGACGTGTGAAGTAATGTAGTTTTCTTTATATATATATATATACACACACATATATACATATATATGTATAAACTAAGATAAGTATAAAAAAACTACATTCTCGAGTTTTTTATCCAACATGTGTAACCTTAAAGTGATTTACAAAAAGATGCAATTTTTTATTATGGCGCGTTTAATTACGAAAAATTCTTTCACCTTTTAAAATTTTTTAAAAGAATTAAAAAATTAGAAACGTGTTCAAGTTAAAATTTTCTGAAAAAGTTTTCTAAGAAAATGGATTTATGGTTTAAGGTTTTTTATTTTTTCTATTTTGAAAAAATAAAAACTTCATTCCTTACATTTGAACATATTCTATAAATTCTTATGGGTTTCAAAAGCCTAAAAACTCTAAAAAAAATAAATGAATTTCCGACGACTAAACGCATCCCTGCTATTTTTATTTTTTTTTTGTTTTTGTTTCAACAAATACTGTAAAGGGTATTTTGGTCCGATAATAAATCGATTATACCACAAAAATACATTAAAGTTGCAACAAACGCCTCCCTTCTCTCTCTAAAATAAAATTCCAGATTCCAATCGCATTTTGTTTATCGCCTCCCTTCCCCCGTCCCCCCCCCCCCCCCCCCGCATCTCACCGTCGATTTTTGTAATCGATCGGAATTAAATTAATCGATTTCGCCGCCGACAGCCTAAATTCAACACTTCAAATTTCGTTAATCAGGGTTTTATTTGACCAACCGACGACGGAAATACCTAAGTCGATATCCCACACGAAAGTTAGGGTTTTGAAATTCGAATTTTTTAAAAAACGGTTTTCGACATTCATTTATTATGCCTAGAAGTTCGAGAAGCAAATCGCATAAGCAAAGTAGTAAACATACTTCATCCTCGACGGCGAGAGAGTATTCCGGCTCCGATGAAGATGTGAAAGTGAAGGAAAGGAGTAGTAATGGTGGTAAAGAAGATGTGGTTTCAGTTAGGGGTTCCAGTGAGAAAAGGAAACACAATAAGGATCTGTTAATTAGTCATGTGAATGGTGATGTTGTTGTATCTGATAAGAATCATGGTGGTAGTGATAGGTGGAATGGTGGAAGTAGTGATGTAGTTGTGAATGTTGATAATAAGGAGGTTTCGAAATCGAAAGGTTTCAGTGAATCGAAAAGTAAGAGTGGTGTTAGTAGGAGACACGATAGTGATAGTGTGGT
Organism: Gnaphalium uliginosum; assembly: GCA_963930675.1. Taxonomy (NCBI): domain Eukaryota; kingdom Viridiplantae; phylum Streptophyta; class Magnoliopsida; order Asterales; family Asteraceae; genus Gnaphalium; species Gnaphalium uliginosum. The sequence continues at coordinate 43,150,083 of OZ005685.1, read as the reverse complement.
TGTTGTGGATGATATTAAGAGTGGAAGTGCGAGTAACCGAAGCGAAAAGCGGAAGTCTGAGAAAGAATCTGGGAGAAAAGAGAGTAGTTTGTATAAAGAGAATAAGGATTCGAAGGATAAGGATCGCAGTTCTGATAGGGGAAGGAAAGGTGATAAAGTTGAGGTTGATGGATTATTGAAGCCAGGTGAGAATCAGTCCAGCAAAAGAGGAAAAGAAATCACTGGTAAGTGAAGTAGTGTTTGTTTTTTATTTTGGTATTTTAATTGAAAATTTTAGTACAGTAGTAGGAAACTTGTAAAAATGCTGTCTTTCACCTCAATTACAACGGGTTCAGTGATATTTCATAATTGCTTCCTCAGTTGAATTATTAAAAATGCCACTTATTGTATGTGTCTATGTGATGCATGGTTGTTGATTAAGGGACTTGCAAACCGGAGCTTTGAGTGACTGGTAATTTGTTTTGAAGTGAAACGAGTAATAGAGGAGAATACATTGTGCTAACCTTTTCGGGCATACCATCATATTGTAATTCGTTTGCTTTCCTATGAACACTCCCAAAAAGTTTCACCTCTCTTGGTCGGTTTGGCAAACTCCATGGAAATTTATCCAATTTGACGCAAACCACTATTGTATGTATTGTATTTAAAAAAATTCCTTATAATGTACCAAACCCTTTTTTTTTTTTTTGCTATTGTATGTATCCCCGGAGCTTCTTTCAAAGTAAATGGTAAAATTTCAGTTTTTGTAAAACATTGTGATGACGTTGCAGCCATATAAGTTGCCACGCCGTCATAAGCAGTGACATGATAACGGTTTACAAGTTATAGGAGGTCAAATGCAGTAATTACAAAGATACGGAAGTTTGTACCTTAAAAGAAGTTTTAAAGTTAAATAGCTATTTGTGTTGAGTTGGATACATATCCATGAAGTTTGCCCTTTGACTTAATCTATAGTTATTAGGTTATTAGGTTATCAGGGATCTTATTATCTCTCCATCTTCTCATTTAGACTCTTTCTAGTTTCATCTATTAATAGAGATATACCTTGGTGAATAGTGTCCTGTACCCTTAGCGAGGTTGGTCCTGACCAAATAATAAGAGAATAATTACTTGGCAGTTGGCACCTGTAGCATTAAGCATGCTTCAATTTGCCATCACATGCTTTCAGGTTAATTACCATGTCATCATGCTTATCATTGTTCATAAGAATGCCAATTTTTCTAATATTCTTCTTCTCAGGACTCTCTAACTTCAGCCTTCGTGGCATCCTAACTACGACTTCTCTAGAATAAAACATATCATATGAAAATCTTATCTGTCCCTTTTACTCTCTATGGATATACACATGATGATACTTTATTATATAATGGTAGAAGGATCAGGTGAGGTAGACTAAAGGGTATATAATCATACTGATAATTTTAATCAATTCCCATGAAATTCTGTCGATGGAAATTTGAATTATGCAAGAACAATGTATGTGGATACTGGTAAAGTCAAGGTCATTGGTTGGAAACTAGTATACACGATTCTTAGATAAGCTTACATTATAGGGTGGTAGCTTTATAATGGTAAATAAGACATATGGATTATTTGTCGAGCTTCTTAATTTCATATTGTATTTTTGTTGCAAGCCTGTTTTTGTAAGGGAGTACCATGTCAAGTGGATGCTATATTTATATCGGTGTATGAACAGATTGAATTGTCTGTGAAGACAGTCCAATTTTTGGATCTTGACATGTTTGTGTTATATTGGCAACTCTTTTTTTCATTATTGGCATGTATGTGTTTGTTTTGATTTTTTAACAACCCTTTTCTGGGGACATACAAATATCCGATGATTGTTCCATAAATACTTGTGTACGTTGGTAAGTTCTTGTTGTGACCAATTCGAGTTAGTCTGGAACATGAAACTGACTCTTTATAGTTGTACGTGCCATATGATCACTAGGTATTGTTAAGAACACACTACATATTACTTGATCTCATATTGTTCTAAATTCATCTTCTACCAGAATGGCCTATAGAAGAAGAGTTGAGAAACCCCGAGTTAGAGAAGGAGCTTGAGAAGAGGATGAGGAGAAGAGGAGAAGGTTCTAGTGATAAAGATAAATATCAAGATGATGTAAAAGAAGCCGACGATAGACGTCTGTCTTCTAGAACTGACCGTTCCAAGGATGAAAGGCACAAAAATGAAGAATATGTAGACATTATCAGAGAAGACGATATTAAAGAAACCCGACAAAGGGACGAAAAGCACCGTGAAGATGGTGAACGTGATAGAAAGAATAGGGACATTAAGCACCGAGGAGAAAGTGAAAGATATAACAAACACCGAGATGATAAATACCGTGAAGATAAGTATAGCGAAGATGGCAATAAAGATAACAAATATAAAGAAGAAAAATATGTGGAAAGTGGTGATAAAGATGAAAGGGTTCGGGATGGAAAACGGAAGCAAGATGATGATAGAGACTATAAACATAAGGAAGATAAGCATCGGGATGTCAGACACCGAGATGATCCTGATAGAGAGAAGAGGGCACGTGATTCCAAGTATACGTCAAGAGACCACACTGTTGAGCCGGAGACCAAGCGGTTGAGGGATGATAGTGTTGCTGGTGACTTGTATCATAGGAAGACAAATAATCGGGATGGAAGCCCGATTTATGATGATCGAGTTACCAGATATAAAGATGACAAGGATAGGAGAAGAGGTAATGATAAAGACGAGTCTACTGAATATAGATCACGTAGCATGAAGGATCAACGTTCTGAATCGGAAAAAAGATCTAGTGCTAAAGTAGACTCAGTTTCTGAACGGGGAAGACCTGGTTCTCGCTATGCTGATGCGGAAGTTACTGCTAGTCATAGCCGTCGTAGGAGTTCTCCTGGCGGTAGTTCTTATCCTGCAAGAGATCATTACAGGTATTTTTTTTTAAATTAAATATCTTACTCCTGATATTCGAATAATAAAAAAAGTGACATTGCATTGTACAGGGGTTCAAAGCAAGAAGAAACCAAGTATCGGGATTATGCTCATGAAGATCGAGCTCGGCATAATGCTCACTCTAGTAGAGATTACACCTCTGCCCCTGGACAATCAGATAAGAAAGTCACTCCAAAGGATGACAGTTACATGAGGCCAGATTCTCGATCTTCTCCACAAGTTGATAAATCCCCATCATCGACAAGTAATGAACGAAGGAACTTGAGCAGGTCTGATACTAGAAGAAGTCTTGACCTTGAAGAACCTGGCCCGAGAAGTGGTGGTTCCAAGGATACTGTTAAGGATGGTAAAGGAAGTCGAGATTTGGCTATGGAGTCACATCCCAATAATGAATTTTTACAAGCTGATAACGACAATATATCTGTTTCGTCACCGTACACGAGAAATGCTCACTTTTCTGGTAATTCAAAGTCTCTCCTACCACCTCCGTCTCCATCTTCTTTCAGAACAGGTTCTGATGGCCCCTTTTTTGGCTCTTCAGAAGATGACAGAAATAAGTCAAACAATCGTCATCGGAGGATGGTTGACCCAAACATGGGAAGAGCTCAAGGTAATTGGAAAAACGTCCCAAACTGGCCTTCTCCAATGCCAACCGGTGGATACATTCCTTTCCAGCATGTCCCACCGCCAATGTTTCATCCACTTATGCAGCAATTTCCTCCACCGATGTTTGGTAGACCACCAATGAAATTAACCCCGGGTTTGCCTTACCATCTTCCTGATCATGGTCGACCGCTTGCATGGCGGAATCAAGTGGATGAATCGGTTCCACCACCGATGCATGGATGGGATGCTAATAATGCTGTATTTGGTGATGAATCTCACTTATATGCTAGGGTTGATTGGGACCGCCGAACCCAATTGAATAACCAAGGGTGGGAGCAAAGCGGTGAGATGTGGAAGGGCCAAAATGCTGGAGCAAGATTGGATGTGCAATCGGGTCCCCTTCAAGATGGATATTCTGCTCGCGGTCCAACTGATGATTTGTGGTCCAGGCAGACGGGCCAGGCCGATGAGATTGAGCACACCCAACTGGACATTCAGGCAGAGACTTTGAATCTTGAAACAAACGCTCTTGAAGCTCATAAAGTTGCTGACAACTCTCAAATCTTTGAGGCTGTAAAGGAGGACAACAATGCCCTTATCTCAAAAGCTTATCTTTCCAGGGTTGATGTATCTCAAGATCTTACTCAACCTGAGCTTTATGACCAGTGCTCAAGTATGATGGATTTAGATCAGGAACACTTGTCAGATGAATATGACTGCAAAATTTTGTTTTTGGAAGTAAGATGATGTTTGTCTAATAACACGATGCACATGTCTCTTAAATGCGTGCTAAAAAATTTCTTTTCTATGTAACAGGAGGGTGTAGAAGCCAATGTAGACAGTGTTTCACTATTTGCTGCTATTAACGATTCTGTTTTCCAGGTTCATTTTCTTTCAAGATTAAATTTCTTTTATTCTTAAGGTTTTTTTTTATGTATCCGATCAGTATGAATTTGATACGAATACATGCATAAGCTTTAGTTTGATATCATTGTTATGATATTGCCTTTGCAGAAAGCGATGCTTCTTTACAAGAAGCAAAAGGATGAGTTGTATTCGATGAACGGAGAGAAGGTGAGTCCTGAGATTGTTCCACAAGTTGAACAAGAGAAAGGTGGTTCAGATGATGATGGCAAACCAGTGGAGGAAGTAGATATAGCGGGCGCCGTTATGGAGGTTACCAAAGACATTGATGAACCACCAGTTCAAAAGCTTGATACAGAAGCCAATGTGATTGCTGAGCCAACTGAAACTGAGGAACCGATGGATATGGAGTTGGATCATGCTGTTGTAAAGCAAGAGGAAGAACCCGATATAACTCTAGCTGCAATGGAAGAGAGTGTTGCACCATCTGCTGGTGGCTTATTACCTTGTAAGGTTGAAGAGGTGGAACACGAGTCCAATGATGAGAAGAATGGTGGTGGTGGTGTTTTATCTGATGTGTCAACTACTGAGGTGGCAGTGATGCCAACAGAGTCAATTGAGTTTGGGTCAGTAAATCTTAATCGGATACATCACCATTCTCCTGAAAGTACACATTGAGACATTTTTTTATATTTGAGCTTTTTAAATGCCATCCCCTGGCCCCCCTTTTTATCTTATTATCTCGTTGCTTGTTCATCAATAAAACGTTTTAGTTCCGTTGATATTGCTTGTGTAGTCGTGCATTGTGTTAAGTTTTTTCAGGTAATCTTGCAGTGACTGCAAGTGTAAAAAAAGGCGAGATCGGATCTTGCATAGGCAACAAAGTATTGACAGGTACGTAATCTGGTGAATACTACGATCAAATCTGTAAGAAGTTCTTATGTGGGGGGTGGTTCCTAAATTTTTAGAAGAATACTCGAAACATTTGAAAGCCTTAAATAATTTGGTGGACCACAAACACACACGGTTATTAAAAAAGATGAAAAGACTTAAAAGATGATCCTTTTTTTTTGCGTCAAGGTTTATAGGAGATGGAATGGGTTACCACTATTGGAGCCAATCAAAATCATGAGTTAATGATATTTTATTTATATTGGTATATAATATACCAAAAAATTGAAACACGTGTTTTCTGCACACACAAAAAAAAAAGAAAAAAAAAGAATACTAATTAGTTACTTGCAATTGGAATATGTGGCACACATTTTATTTTATTTGTTTTTTTTAGTTCATAGTTTTATTTTATACTGGAAATTCTGGCCTAACAAAATAATTTGTTTCACATATGAGAGGCTTTCTTATGATTTTATTTTCTAAAGAACAAGTGAAAAACAACATTAAATAAAAGAGTTTTGTAAAATTGCTCGTTTGTTTTTATCATTTTGTGTCAAGTATTGTTCACTTCCATAGGAATTAGTAGAGATGAATAAATAGATATTCGAATTAAAAAAAAATGTTTTGAGAAAATGTAATGTAAAGTTACACTCTTAAGCGGGGCCAAATACGACCAAATTAGAGAAATAATTCCTCAAATAACCGAGCAATATACATTATTCACAAAAAATAAATTTTTTTATTTTTTTTAATATCATACTACCTCCATTTCAATTTTATTATTCATGTTTTCTTTTTTAATGTCTCAAAATAATTGTCCATTTTCAGTTTTAACCAATCAAAAAGTATTTAGGTGGAGAATAATGAATTCTCATTGATCAACGTTATAATTATTGTACTTTTTTTAAAGTTTATGCGTATTTAAATTGGGACACAGAGAGTACGTCCAGCGTAAAAGAAAAGATGGCGACGAATATTAAACTAGGTACATAATTTTGCCTATGGTGATGAACACGTGTATCTTGAACTACATTTTCTGTTCCTTCCAACTTATAATGGTTTAATTTCATCTGTCGTAACTTGCAATCACAGATGAAAACAATCTAACCGATTTTCCTTATGCATTCTCTACTTCTTTTTAGATTTTCCTTGTGTTAATATTTTTAACTATAACATAGTTTGCATGAATGCAAATACTTTATGCTGATAAATGTCAACAGAAAATATACATGTTTACATTATATAAATTTTTTAGTGAGGGCGGCTGCCTATACTGCCACTGCCCCGCCCCGACTATAACTCCATAACCCGACCCGACTATAACTCCATAACGACTATCGGTAATAAAAGATTTATAAATATAATTTGCATAAAATCGTATTAAAGAGTATATGACCATTTTGTGTAAAACATACGGAGTACCTCTTAAACGTGCCCCATTCTTCAAAGATCAGGATGTGACAGCTAACAAACCTATCTTATGTACCATAAATTTTACTAAACCCCCCAAACTTTCCAAACATTGCAAATACGACCTTATAGACTTGTATCAATATCAGTTTCAAAAACAACAACACATTACAAGCCACTAAACTTTGCAAAAAGTTTTAAATTAGCTACTGAACTTTCACAAAACTGATCTTTTGATCCAAAATACCTGAATAATCAAAAAGCAACGACCACCATAATTTCGTTAAAAATACAGATACACATCAAACATGTGTACACATATACGGTATTAGTCCTAAAATACATACCGCCGGATGAATTTGTATTTATTTTACATAAAAATCGATAGAATCCTTGTATGATATGTGATTAATTAGAATATTTTTAGTAGTATAAGTTTTCATAAATTAAATTTTGTAGTTGTAGTTTAATTTATTTAATATTATTTGTTTTCTTTTAGATCTTATTGTGATTATTTTCGAATTGTAAGTAGTGTCTTTTCTGAAATTATATGAGAAAGTAATAGTTAAATATTATTATTATTATACTAACTAAAAGAAGAAATAAATAATTTAAAATGTTAATTTAGTATGCTTGTTGAATTTCTATTAACAAAAAGAAATATGTTTAGGTTTCATTTGTTTTAATTTATTGAATATAATAATAACAATTATTGTTATTTAGGAATTTTATTTTTAAAATTTTATAAAATCGAAGTTTGTTGACATCGGGATCCTATATATAATTTAATAAGATATCACTTTTTAATTTTTAATTAAATTGATCAGCATTAGCATCAAGGTTTGGTGTTGCTGTTTCTCTTTTCTTTTTTTATAAATAAAAAAATCATTACAGAGAGCACTGCTATCTCCATCTGTCTGATATCCTAATTCTGAATCTCATAAGTCATAACCTGTAAGTTGTCCCTGCAATTTCAGCTGTTGCTGTATTGTAGCTTTTTGTGCTAGCTTTATTATTTTAAAATTCTTCGTGATTTCTTGAAATTTTATCGTAATTTTCCTAAAACGTGGATTGTAAGTTTGTAATACAGGATCACGGTAGTTTGAAGTTAAAGATTGTAAATTTGTTTCGGTCTTTCTCCATGTTAGATTTAAGTTGTTGATGATAAATAGAAAACAAAAAAAATATTATTTGTGGGGGTTTATTGTCTGATGTTATTGTTATAATTATGATTTATTAAGTGTTAATGAATTCATGACTTTATTTCTTTGTGTGCTTTTGGCAATTAATATTTTGTATATTTTGTTTGCTGTTAAATGCTTAATAGGAATAATAAAGCTACTACTAGAATTGGTGAATTATTGATTTCAAAGATCATTTATGTTCCGGTTGTTTATACAGATTTCGTAGTCATATCAGTAACTCAGTAAGTAGATAGGATCTTAACACGTATAGGATGAAACTGTTTATGCATTATCACGTAAGTCTAAGCTTTACGTGGTCTAAGTCTCTGCGGTGACGGGCTTCAAAACCACTACAAAAAACATTCATTGTTTTTTAACTTTGTTTTTTCTTTTAAAATCTGGTTACTTATTTCTAAAAGATTATATATGCTTAATAATTCAATGAGTTTCCAACTTGTGAATGATACTAAACTTAATGAAACTTATCTTGTTCAGACCCTAGTTTACTTGATTGGAATTGAGCCATGGGTGATGATGGTCCTAGAGGAATTGAAATATTTCCGGATCATTTTACGGCTTCAACTTCTGGTGTGGAGACACCTCAAACAAGAACTTTATCAATTTCCCGCACCAAGAACGAATTGGAGGTACTATTCATGGCACATATATACCTAACAACATTGATCATATATTCACATTTCTCTTATGAGATAATAATGTTTATAAAAAGATTTCATATAACTTCATTGATCTGCATTAGCATAGTTCCAGCAGCCGTTTGTGGGCTAGAAGAAGATTAAAAAGCGCTGCATCTATATTGAACTTGCTCAGTCCACGTAGGCTATCTTGGGGAAATGACCCAATTGGGCAAAAAAAGGTAACCATCCTTTAACCTTCTTTTGATATATTATTTTTGTATTTTCTGACGATCATTCTTGTTTCATTGAGCAGGTTGTGTTATCTTCTACAGAAGTAAAATACCTTCAATCTGAACTTGCTGGTTTAGAAGAAAGAGAATCTCATTTGAGAGCTCAGTAAGGAGAACCGATAGTTATATTCTAATAGCAACATGCTGTTTATATTTTCATTTTAAATATATACTCTTCACCTCGTCCTTATTTAAACTTATGATCAATAGAAATCCTGTGTTAGTAATGTTCTGTGGAGGGTATTTGACGAGTGGTTGGCTTTTTCACTGTCCTTGTATGCCTAAAGAGCTGACAGTTTTGGCCCATTAACTTAACATCTGTGGATTTGGGTAGCGTATAATCTCAAGCAGGTCAATTCATGCGGTTTGGCTAAAAGGGGAACGGGTCAAATGGGTTGAAAGTCGCCCAGAATCTATTTTTAATGCATAAAGCTTCCTAAATCGTTTTATTTATAGATTCAGAATTTCAGATTATTACTCTAATAGAATTGGTTTTGTAACCATAGTTGAGGCATTTATTATTTATTAGAAATTTAAGAAATTGGACAAAAAGTGTTAGCGGGTCAACTCAACTCAACCCAACCGGATTAATCAGTACTTAAAAGTTCAAACCGACCCGTTTCAACCCGTTACTACACCACCCATATATTAACCTCTAATGTGTATATCAACCTTCTATGCTCAAAGCCTAAAGTAATCTGTTACTTGCAGGTTGGAACATATTGATGAGATTTTGCGCACTTGCCATCTTTCAGGCTACTTACATATGCGAACAGTACTATTCTAGACTCTTTTTCACTTTCTCTGATATTCAATTACTGTTTGCGTTCGTCTAATTATTGACTAATTCCTGAAATGCTATTTCGTAGAGATGGGCAGCATTACCTGGGGAACCTCTTCCTCTTGATGACACAGATGTTGATGACTGGCTTCCACGTTTTGTCGTTCTCCATGGACCATGCATCTTCTTATATTTTATGTCCACAGGTAATACTTATATTCCTTCCATTTTCTCTACTTTTTGTATACAGGTCTTTCTTAGATTATGAAGGAACATGTAAATGACACTTTATGATATTATATGATGTGTGCATCTTTCTAAGAGTCAACCGTTTGTGTTTCATATGGAAAGATTTGTTGTTCAAATTCACTTGTATTTGCTTGTTTGTAATTAGCCTTATGATGGTTTACTATGTTGATCAGCCAAAATTTGTTTGCAGATTTAAGCCCTCAGGACTCCACTCTGTTATCTGATGTTGTTGAAGTTGGGCCAATGCCATGTGTTACTAAAGAAGATGGGGAAACTCTACACTATTTTTATATATTAACTCGCTACGGATTGAGATATGAGTGTTCATGCACTTCTAAAATCCAGGTACCATCCTTACTTGGCAGTTTCGACCATTTACTTGTGAACCAGTTTGGGTTATAGTATATCTTTAACGGGTTAAATGGAAAAGTAGCTTATACTATATTCAGTGTATCGTTACTTCTCATATTATTCAAATAAGACTTAAAATCATTTCTTCATTTCTTTGTTTGTTAGGTGGATACCTGGCTGATGGCATTACAAGAAAAATGCAAATTGGACTCGTGTTCAAGCACTTGCAGTCATTAACCAGACACATGATCCTGAATATAATATAAGTTGTTGGGTTAGCTGATATGATTAGAGGGTTATTACGAGTTGTCACATTCATGGTCGATTAGGAATCTTGTTTAATGTTTGCGAATTAATAGTCCTTACATCTTTAAGCTAGTGTGTATAGTTGGATCAATTGTTGTTATTTTCATTGTATATTTTGCCATCTTGTATGAGGCACAGGCCTATGTATATCAGCAGATGCTCTTGTTTCTTTTTTTTTAATGGAGAGATCTTGTTTTAAATGCTATGAACAGTTTGGTTTAGGCAAACTTGTTTAGTTGGTTCGATACAACACTCATGTGGTTTGGATCATATATTCATGTATCGTCGATAACATGATCTATGATTAGACTTGGAATGGTGTACATCTTTCGTTTTAATACAACACTCATGTGGTTGCAATTTTGCTCAGTGGACCCATATCAACTTAAACATAACCTCAATCTGACATGTTCATAAGTAAGCGGTTTGAAATTGCAACCTCTAACTCATTCATTTGTATAGTTTCACACTTTCACCTTTTGAAGTGTTATAAGGAACCAGCCTCTACAAGCAAAACGCCAATATTAAAAAGAAACAAATTGAATAAAAAATATATGTATGGTATGGCATGGATATGCAGTGAGAACAGAACCTTGATTCTTGAAAGATAAATACCACCAAAACACATAGCCACAATTGTAACCAGAAACTCACGACCATATTCACTTTTACCCTGAGTCCATGACACTCAAAACAGCCACAGTTGTAAACCGGTTTCGTAGCAGATGTAATATGAGCCTCAACTGTAACAATCTGCATCAGTTATGGCTCGTCCCTTTGAACCAAAATAAAACCTTCAACTACAAACAAAACGAAAAGTTAAAACTAAACAAACAAAAACTAAAAACTAAAATAAAATGTGGCTCAACAATATTCACGTATTTATATGAAGCAAACTAATATGCGAAAGTTACCTGCTGCTTTCCGAGATGTCAAGTTCCAGATCTGCTCACAACCCAATATTTGGCAGTAAGAACATCTTCTACATCTTGCAATAGAGAAAGTAATATGTTTCTTGATTTACCTGGATATATATAGTTAGCCCCAACTTATTGTGGAATCCAACTGCATTTGGACATTTTAGAAAACCTAAATCTGATTGCATGTAATCTAAGAGCAACATCGGTTTGTATGCAGAACAAATATGATGGGGCACTTTGAGAACACACATATAGAATAACCTCTTACTTGTGGATAAATTGAACACGCACATAATTCACATTAAGTAACATTCAATGTTAAGTAAACCCTGTTATAAAACTTCAAGCTGAAACCACAGTTCAATTTTCAATCATTCAAAACCATTTGGTAAAACATAAATAAGCATGAACACGACGATGATAGAATATTTTGCAACAAAATGGCTATAATATTTCAATCAAAAAGGTTAATCTAATCAGTGAGGCTTTTGATCAGAAACCTGGCGTACGCTTCATCAACACTGTGATGGTGTGAATGTTTTCCACCCTAAAACTTATTTTTTTTCTCCGTCCGGAAAAAGACCTTGTTTGGTCTTGGTTAATGGATATTTGCCTCGACCTAGAGGAAGACTTTGTTTAGTCTTGTGGCGTAAAGCATGTACTTGTTTGTGCAGGCTACCTTAGAGAAATTCGCCACCAAATCATCGTTTAAATTACTCCACCCGGAGTATCTTCATGACGTCACCCGACAAGATCTGCACATATGTAATATACGTGTGGGGACCATTGAATGGCTTAACAACCTTGTTTCCCACATGGCATCCTTCAATTGTGATTGGTTAAGAATAAGTGCTAAGTAAACATCACATTTTGTTGATCAAATAATCTCTCCAACGAATTAAAAGTAATTTCAAGTAAACGAGCACAAGTATTTCGATAACTCTAAGAAAATCTTTTCCCCACACTACAAGTCTACAACCAGTATTGCCATTGATGGGACGACTAGCTTCTAAATGGATTTTTTCCGATCTAATGTCTCTAAAGATACAGGAAAGGTGTCGATGCTTGGAAAAGTAGTGAATTCTAAAATATGATTTACTACTGCTTATAGATGACGTTTTTAGAATAAATATAACATAAACTTGAAAAAAAAAAAGATTCGATTTTTGGTATTAAAAAAAACCGGGCATCTGGCTGCTCTTTGACCAAACTGTTGGTCTAATCAAGAAACAGAAAATGCAACATTTTTTCCTGACTTGTGCACACGTCATTAGATCCCAACCACCAATAGAAATCGGTATCGCGTGCTGTTCTAGATCAGTCGGTTTCACGTAGGACTGTCAATTTACGATTTGACTCGAAATCTGACACGAACCCAACTCGAATATTATCAAGTTTGGGTCGAGATTTATGAGGCACCAACCCGTCAACCCGAAACCCGCCAACCTGATATTATTTCGGGTTGGGTTAGGGTCAGCAAATGAACTTTCAGGTTGAACCCGACAACCCAAAATATTTTGTATTATTATAAATTTATTTTAATTTAAATATAACATATTATTTTGATCTTTTCATTTATTGATCTATGACTTTTTCTTTGGTACTTTTATGTTTTGGTAGAAATTGTAAATTATTGACGTTCTGGTAATGAATCTAACTTAATACAATATGTATTATGATCACTTTTGGAATTTCGTAAGCATTTTTATGATTATAAATGATTAGGTGATTAGTTATTATTTTTGAAAAGATTGACACATGTGATCTATTTGACCCAAATAACCCGAAATTGACATGAAAACTTGAAAATCACCCGAAAACTAGGTTACTATACTAGAAAACGAGTTAGTCAGGTTGAGTCCGAGTTATCACAAATAAGGAAATACTTGGCATCCATATGTTCGAAAATTTTCATATTGAGGATCTTGATTGAAGAGCAACTGAAAAAGAGACTTGTTCTTTAATAACGGGGTAGGCAATCGATTAATTATAAATGTTGCCGAAGTGAAAGCACCACCCAATAACTAGCCGGAACATGTGTGTTAAATAGCATAGCTAGACCAGTTTCGACAATGTGCCTATGTTTTCGTTCCGTACGACCATTTTGTTGAGGTGTGTACGGGCATGAAAAACAATGACAAGTGCCATTGTTTTCAAAGATTTTGCGAACTGTTTGATTCACAAATTCTGTGCCACCATCACTTTGAAAAAATTTGATTTTTCTCGAGCATTGTGTTTGAGCAAGATTGATAAATACGGGTAGCACCGAATAAAAACTTGTTTTAGTTTTGAGTGGACAGAGCCATGTAAACCTGGAATAATCATCAATAAAAGCAACATAATATCGATATCCATCTTTAGAACAAACAGGAGCCGGACCCCATAAATCACAATGAATTAAGTCTAAAGGATTAGATGAATATTTAGAATTAATATCAAAGAGATAATCGTTGTCCTTTAGCAAGTTGGCACGGTGTGCAAACAATTGGTTTTGGTAACAAGGAAGTAATAGACAAAACACTTGATTTATTCAAAATAGAAATGACATCAAAAGACACGCCTAGACGAGCATGCCATAACTCATACGATGCCCGTTTGGAAACTTCCGTAGCAGCAACGAAAGCACGGGGTTCATCCTTGAGCACGTAAAGTCCATTTTCACAGCTTCCTATAGCGAGTACCTGTTAGGTTTTCCGATCCTGTATATTAAAAAAAGGTTGAGAAAATAGGACATCAACCGGGTGATCATTGGTTAGCTTGCTTACAGAAAGTAATATCTTGGTGAGATTAGGGATGACAAGAATATTACGTAATGGAAGATTATTTGAAATAGTCGATGAACCCATATGAGTTATTGGAAGTTTCTTACCGTTGCCAAATTGATCATTCCCTAGATAGGGTGTCGAATGATTGAGAGAGTCACATGTTGGAGTCACGTTGTCGGTTGCCCCCGAATCAACATGCCAATCGGGATTATTAGTAGTGACGTGGCATTGTGCATGAAAAGCCTTTGCTAAGGATTCATCCGATGAAGGAGCTTGAGTAGCATAGGTATGAAGGTTGGGGCAAGAGGATGCATAATGTCCATTGGTTCTGCACAACTGTCAGTGGGGGGTTCTTCTCTGACCACGTCCCCTGCTACGTGAATTATTTCCTCGAGAATTAAAGAACGACCTCGACCTTGTGCAGAATTATTGTTGGTACGTTGGACATGAAATGCAGCCGGCGGTGTAGGAGTACCATGTAAAGATTTGATAACACGTAAAAAGTCATATTTTTACGTATAGTTTTCCCGCCTTTTTAGCCCCATTATTAATGAAAACATTTGAAATAAATCATTATCTACTAAAATTCATTGTATGGGCTAAAATATAGACGATGCTTCAAGAATCAACTAAAACGAACTTAAAACGTGTAAAATAGAGCAAAAACGATCAACGGTATTCTCGTTCATTCATTTTAATGACCTGTGACTATACTTTGAGTTAGCACCTCTAATTAGTGTCATTTTGTTCGTTAGAAAACTACGAGAACGTGGACGCAAGAATCGCTCAAAACGGATAAACGACGAAGAAGTTACGCCCAAACGAAGAAACGAAGAACCGAATAGCCGAAATACGGTTGAGCTCAACCAGCCTAGCACAGACCGTATACGGCCTGTCTAGACCGTATATGGCCTGTGCTCTGCCGTATATAAAACAACCCACCGGTGTCGCCGCTAGCGGACGATTACGACAGGACGAATTCCTGATCGACCGCTGGTGGCGCATCAAGATTGTAAGAACAATTCATGACTTTCCGCCTGCGTAACCAAATCACGAAACAGAGGAGTGGGTTTTGTGGCCCTTATTGCAGTGGAAAAAGTTTCAATAAGAGGGTCCCAAACCACAAAGAAACCAATGCAACTTGTCAATTTCAACAACCGGGTGACCAATGGCGGAGAGCTGGTCACATATCGATTTGAATCGACGACAATAATCAGTAACAGAAGATGTACCTTTCTTGAGTTGGCGAAGGGAGTCACGCAACGAGTGAATGCGTTCAACAGAAGCATTACTGTAGGTAGCTTCAAGTGAGAGCCAGATCTGTTGTGCAGTGGTGAGGCCGATAAAACCTCAGTCGCTGCTTCTTCGGTAAAAGAACATTACAAGAGGATGACGGCTCTTTGATCAATGTTGGTCCATGCGAGGGCTTCAGGATTAGGGATAATCTTGCCTTCAACAGTAATGGTGGACGATGGTGTAGAAGAGGTACCATTGATGTGCCCTAACAGCTTCTGGTAAGTAAAAATAGGAAGCATATGATTTCGCCATTGGAGGTAATTACTGGAGGAAAGCTTAATTGTCATCATATGTAACAGGGTATTCATGGGAAAGGAACCGTCGTCAGAAGAAGAAGAGGCGGCCATAGTGAGATCCTAGGATGAATTGTAGAGGTCTGAAAGGTAGAGTTAGAAAACGTAAATCGGAAGGGAGAAAAGAGTGGCTCTGATACCATGTAAATATATGGTCAAATAACCTCATCAAACTAATGACGAGAAGATCACTATATAAAGGAAAATTACAACGATATTTACAACAATTACTCCTATAATCGAGGAGATTGGACAAGTAAATAAGGATACAAATAAATATACTTAATGAGGTAAATTATCTGTTAATAGGTTGGAATACTCAATTCAATTATAAAATCAGGTTGGATTCGAATTTACCATTTCTGACCCTTTAATCCGAACATATTAACATGACCCAACCCGAATAATCACCCCCAGTTTCACATACTTGTACCTCCTACCGTTTAACTATTGGAGCAAAGTATGCTGTCAAATGCCTCCCTCAATTAAGGGTAAAATGAAAGTGCCATGGACGTGTTATCGCAACAAATGACTGCAAGCCTTAGATCTGGAGCCACGTGTATCCTTTGTCAATGGACGGCGCTATGCACTCGAGTATAGGGTTTTTGGCATTTGACCCGACAAAATCACACGTTGATACGATGCCATAATAATTTGGTCGATTCATTTCAGAAACAACCCTCAACTTTACAATGTTTTACATATAAACCCTTCATTATAGGTGTATTGTTCAAATAAAGTCCTTGCACCCTAATTAGCTAGTATTTGCTCGTCCCTCTTCTTAGGTTCAAAACGTGATACATTTTTTTTAGTAAAGGGACGGCAAAATTTATATATCAACAAATAAGCATTACAATACAAGAGATGTGAAATCATAAACTTAATCTAACGTAATCATAAAAGATTAAACATATATGCATGACATGTCATGTATATAACAATCATTATGATAACCAAATCACTACACAAAATCAACAGGTCATCAAAATATCAAGCAATCAATGATTCAGTATTTAGTCGACTTTTTACAAGATAGTCTTTTCTTAACAAATTAAGTTAGTTGTTAATTTTCGTGATGATCAAATGAACATCATGTATACTTCTTGAATACCTCAAGCTTCAATATAAATTATATAAATATAAATAATATTTTAAAAGGAAATGATAATGAGAGCCTAACAATAAGAGGATTATAATGCATTTATTGAATCTAAAATTTCTTTTATAACAAAGATTTCAATTAATTTAATACATCACAAATAAAAGAAAATTTCAATAAATTAAATGCAAATCATAAGTGTATTAATTTTATATTAAATAAGAAAATTTTAGGTTCAATAAATGCATTATATTTGTCTTATTGACAACCCTAAGTGCTATCATAATCAATTCATATTTTAAAATACGCAAGTGTTAAACCGTGGCCTCCTTTCTGTTTTCTCTCTTTAGAGATTCCTATGAAAAGTCTTTGCATCACGCTATTATGGCTTGAAAAAGTTTATTTTTCTTTTCGTTTTTATTGTGATATATTCTCTCTCCATTAATGGTAGAGATCAATTGCACTTTCTTTGATTTTCTAATCCGTGGTAGGTATAGTTCTTCTTTCCATTCAAAGATCCGTGGCCATTTTTCTTGTTGAATCTATGCTAATGATAGGCTATGATTTCAAACTTTCACCATTTTATGGATTCAATCTCTTTACGGTAGCGTTCAGACTCATGTGCCTTCCAGAACCAGGGGTTACATTGTTCAAATGTCTCTTGCAACCAGTTTTAAACTTGTCAAAGAAAAAGATTTTGTTTGTGAAATTTTCATTGGCATTTTGATAACCTTTTTCTCACTGAAGCCTAACATTTGAACAATTCGCTAATGCAAAATTCCTCTACATTATTAAGATGATATTTTTGTGCGTGATTGTTCTTCAAATGGTACCGAAGGTATTAAATTTATGTCAACTTCCTAGAAGAGCATCTAATTCATGAATTGTTTGTGATAGATTATCATCTTCTTAAGAACAATTTGAGTTAATTTTATAAAGGCTGCATATTTTGCTTGATTTGCTCATTTGGTGTTTTAGTAATATTGTAATATTTTAATTTATTTTCTACTCAAATATAGCTCAACATTGAGGAGTGATTACGATGAATAAAGTTATTTGAGTTCAACCTTTCGTTAGAAAAGAAAAAAAGTTAAATTATATGGTAAAGACAAAAGACATCGAAATACATTGTAATCCAATAGTCTACTCAATTAAATGAATGAACACCGTATTCTTATTATGTACTTAATATGAGTTGACTGTGAGTTGTAAAATCGTGTATTATATACAAGGACAAGTTTCTAGTATTTTTTCGATTTTCACAACTTATTTATCTACTACAACAAAAGTGCATCGCCCTTAATATTGTGCTACAAAAAAGATGAACTCGGCCCATTTTAAAATTTACTGATTTTGTGTTCTATCACTTCTACCTTAAATATTTTCGAGTTTAAAATATCATGCAATACAACAATTAGCTACTATTGAGTTTACTGTTTCAGTAGTAACTCATAACACACAAATGTCCACCTTACTTTTTCATTTATCCGTGTAAAAAAATAACTATAAAAATCAGTAAATTCTTAAATTTATCTTCATTCATTACTTACAATAACTAATTTCTTAAAAATATTTTCAAACAAATTTGTCTTGAATATAAAAGTAAAATTAATATTTTATAAAACTATCATAATTCTAATATTTTTTTTGGGTGACACTCTCTTTGAGAGGAATGAAGTATTTATTTAAGTTTAAATCCTACGAGTATTACTATTAAACAACACACGACCCACACACTATTCAACGTTTACGTCAAAACAACCTAAGCGTCAAATGTCGTGATTCGAAACCTCAAGGACTAATTTGCTCATCTAGACAAACTTAAGGGTTCACTACTATTATTCTCCCTTTGGTTTGTGATTGGGAACCTCAGATATCCAATCACAATCAAAACCCTCACTCTCTCTGCAAACTGCATATCTATTCTCACTCTCATAAAAACAACCAAGATAATTGTTCTTCGTTAATAACAATTTGTGATTTATTAATTAATCAGTTAATCAATCGAATTAGGAGAATGAGTTCTCAAATCTTCAGATCTGCTTCACGAGCCGCTAGATCTTTCATTTCTAAGCAGAAGCCACGTCATTTCTCCGGTATAATTTCCATCACTTTTTTTAATGAATTCAATTTTTATCATATGATAATAAGCAATTGTATATGTATCGATCTGATTAATATTAGATTAAATGTGGTGTTATTTTGTAATATCTAAAATGAAAAATTCATATCTATTTGATGAGAATTGGCGTTATTCTAATAGTATCCCTTAGAAGATTTACTATTGATTGACTAAAGCTCGAATTTCTTTATTTATTACTCCTACGTATTTAAAGTATCATTATTATTATTATTATCGATGGATATCTAATAAGCTACTATTATTTATTAACTATTGACTGACTAAAAACAGAGCTCGAATTTATATATTTATTGATTAAATTCACAGTATTATTATTGACACTGTATCTAATAAGTTATAATTATTAATTGTTATTTTTTCAGTGATAAATTGAATCAATTAGTATAGTTTTTTATATGTGTCTTTGTTCAAATAAACTTGATTGCTGCTGTGGATTTTCTTTTTAGTAAACTAGATGTAAAGTACATTACTTTTAGATAAATCAACTATTGTTTATAAAAATAAATTTAGTATACAAGAGGTAAAGTACATTATGAATATGAGAACTTATAACTGAACAACTATTGTTCGTTATTCAATCTTCGAATCGGATCTCTTTTAGTAGTTGAAATTTAACTGTGTAATTACTCCAACACTTCATAATATCTGCAACTTTTAAATCGTGTAATTACTATGTATGGCACAGTTACTTGTATGCCACAGAGATCTGCACATGTCATAACTGGAGTTTCTATGAGCTGCAAGCATGACAACTTGTAGGATGATGCAATTTTCCAAATTAATGTACTAATGTAAACGTTTACTTTTTTCTTTTTGTTGTTGTTCATTTGTAGAGGGACGATCTGTTGCAGCTGCAACTGCCGTTTCGGCCAAAGGAGTGCTGCCGGCTCTATCTTCTTTTGGGCGTGATAATTCTGGAAACACATCCAGCTCATGGATTGCTGGAGCATTTGCCCTTCCTGCTGCAGGTTTTTTTTAGTTTTATATATTATAAATGCCTCCAAACCATCTAAACTGTATGGAAAACATGTCTACAACTGACTACAAGCTGCTTGGATTTAATTGATAATTTGTTTTTGTTTTCTTAATAGCTTACATGCTTCAGGACCAAGAGGCACATGCAGCACAGGTATTACAAATTGTTTTCATTTTTTTATTGATAGCATGATGATCTTTCTTACCATTTTCTATTAGTTTATCTGTGAAGCACAATTGATCCTTTCTATTGTCTGTGCAGAATGAGCGCACTTTCATTGCTATCAAGCCAGATGGTGTACAAAGAGGACTGGTATTTTAACCAACCATCTTTTATATACTTTAGATTACCTTCTCATTTTTACCGTTTCTTATCAAATAAACCATATTCCAGATCTCAGAGATTATAGCTCGCTTTGAACGTAAAGGTTTCAAGCTTGTAGCTATTAAACTTGTGACCCCTACAAAGTCATTCGCCCAGCAGCATTACCATGATCTTAAGGAAAGACCATTTTTTAATGGTTTGTGCGACTTCCTTAGCTCTGGCCCTGTTCTTGCCATGGTAAGCAGAACCCAAATTGATTCCTTTTTTGCCTATACAGTCGAACCAGTGAACCAATACATTGTCACTTACTAATGCAGGTTTGGGAAGGAGAAGGTGTGATTAAATATGGCCGTAAACTTATTGGAGCGACAGACCCACAAAAATCAGAGCCAGGAACCATCAGGGGTGATTTGGCTGTTGTTGTTGGAAGGTACCCCTCCTTAAGAACGAATAATGTTTTAATATCATTCAGAAAGTGTCGAAATCATAGCTCGTCTTTGTAGGATATCGTACATTTTTGTACATGACATTATAAAAAGTCATGCATTGTAGAAATATTGTACTTTTTGAGACATTTAGCATATGAAATACTGATTGGCATTGGTTTGTGATTTTTAGGAACATCATCCATGGAAGTGATGGTCCGGAAACTGCCAAGGATGAAATCAACCTATGGTTCAAACCAGAGGAGGTGACGACTTACACAAGTAACCAAGAAAAGTGGGTCTATGGAGACAACTAAGTGGCACTATTTTGCTTCCTTGGTTCGTTTTAGGCAAATTAGTTTCTCGGTTACAAGAATAAAACCAAAGAATAAGAAAGGTTATTTTAACCTATTTAAAAGAGCAAGGCAGTATCAGTTTTGTACAACTTAAAAGATTTTTATAAACCATTTGTTAGTTGTTGAAGACAGAAGAATATGGTTGAGTATTGGCTGGAATCTAGTTTCATCTCCTATCCTGGAATGTATTGTTTTGCATGATAATTTATCTTTCATTATTGCTTTTCATATGCTTGCTTCCATTATAAATAGCGAAGAGGCTAACAGAAAATAATCGAGGTTGCAAATGTCCAATTATTTTAGCAATTGGTACAAACCTAGAGCCTTTAGCCAACGACACGAGAATAAGTTTCATTAGCTCGTGTCTTTTTAACCCACAACCACTTAAAGACAATGTTAGTATTACCATAACCGTGGGGCATAGGTTCTATGTGAATAAAAATCTCAATTATGCTAACTTGTCAAGGGTGAATTACAAAACATTTCCAACTTCATTATCGAGTTTGTATCATGATGCCATGATCATCTAGTAATGTTGGCTCACATCTTGAACCATTGCACCTGTTAAAGTCGTGGTGGTTATGATTTTAACCGTCATCCAAACTACTAATGATATTCAGGCGAAATGTACCATCTTTAATCTTTTTGTTTACAAATATGATCTTTCGTTAGCAGAGAATTAAAAAACTTTAATATTAAATCTATAAATAATATGATGATCATTTATTCACATCTGTTTGGGGGTGTAGCTCATATGGTAGAGCGCTCGCTTCGCATGCGAGAGGCACGGGGTTCGATTCCCCGCACCTCCAGTTTTTCTAGTCGATATTTTTTGAATAAATATAAAATAAACGGCTAAGATTCCCCTAGCGTTAACATCCACCATGCACCCAACCACACTAGATTCCAACCTCTTCCCTCCAATTCCAACCTCTCATTCATCATCATCTTCTCCACCCAAAAAAAAGAAGTACACACATTAATCTCACCTCCATTTTCACACACACAATTCACATGACGCTCAACTTAACTTCTCCATGGCCAAATCGTCTCTATATTCACTCCACTCACCATCACCAGACCTCTTCAAAACCTCATGTTTTTTACACTTTCCGTTATCCGAATCATAACAACATCAAGGCTTCTTTAAGTGAAAGCTATCATGCAAATGCTGCGGTTAATGATGATGATATTAGTGATGCTAGTAATGATAATAATTATGATTATGAGTTAATTATTAATAAAACCTCTGCTGCAACAGATGCTAGTGAAGCACTCAAAGTGTTCGGTGAAATGACTAAGAGAAACAGTGGTGTCGTCAGCACTTCCGATTGTTGTTCGATTATTTCGGCATCCATTGATCAGAATAATGCTGAACTGGCATTGTCTATTTTTAAAGCCATGCGGTCCAGTTTCAGTTCAGGTAATATATTGTATTATTCTGTTACAGTAAGTGTTTTGAATGTATCTTACTTTAAACTAAAACTGTATTATGTATCATATTTTCAAATTTTATATTTGTATGTATCTAACTTCCAATTATTACTAGGGATAAGTACTTGAGAATGCATCCAACTCATCCCTAATGTTTATTGTGTGTACCCTACTTATGTTTGCTATTTTTAATGCATCAAACTTTCGAAAATCGTTTTTTAATGTATTTTGCTGATATGTCATCCGTTTAAGGTGCCACGTGGCATCCATAGAAAGTGACACATCATCAAAAGTACTACAAAATACATTAAAAATGATTTTTGCAAGTTAGATGCATTAAAACTAGCACGTAAGTAAGGTACACACAATGGACATTAGGGACGAGTTGGATGCATTTTCAGATACTTGTCCCTTATTACTATGGTTTGTAGATGACCTTTTATGACTTGCAAAAGATGATGTGGGAGACTGGCAGCTTATATGGCTGCCACATCCGCAAAAATACCGGTTACATGAACAATAATAGCACTTGTTGAAGTTATAAATACCTAGAGTAGCAGATTTTAAAATATGATGCATACTACTCATATACATCTAAAGTCAGATATATTCAAATATACTTAACTCCGTTGTGTCACCAACATTCGTTCGTGTCATAGAATAGTGATTCGTCGTGATGTACTAATGTTTTTAAGCATACGGTGCAGGTGATGTTGGTGATAGATTAAGATGGTCCAGACCTGATGTAAATACATACACATTGTTAGTCCGTGGTCTCGCAACATCGTTGAGGGTTTCAGATGCACTTAGGATCATTGATAATGTCTGTCGAGTGGGTGTATCTCCTGGTGAAGAGGTATATAACTACAGTTACTGTGTAATCATGTTTTTTTTGTATAAATCTGTTATATTGATCTGGTATTTGCTTTTGTTAATGCAGGTCCCGTTTGGTAAGATTGTAAGATGTCCTAGTTGCATGATAGCTGTGGCTGTTGCACAACCACAAAATGGTATTCAGGCATGAACAAAATAGCCTTAGAGATTTATTTTACTTTTCCACTCTTAACGTTTGGTAACGGATTTAGAAGCAACTGCAAATTCATTATACATTCCGAAAAGTAAAAAATAACTGCTCACTTTATGGACGTACCTCTTTGTTTTGTGTGTCTTATATGCTATGAGAGAAACTTATTTGAATGTTAAATGCTTTGTTTATTCATAATCATTCTTTCTTTCAGTTTCTACTTAGCTTGATTGGTAAAACATGAGTTTGTAGCTTTTACTATTTGTTCATCATGTTTTTATGTTCCTTATCAGATTGAAACTGTCCTTCTGCAGATTGTTTCCTGCTCCAAATGCCGTTACCAATACGAGCTTGTTTCCGGGACGATAATAAGCATTGAGTCAGAAGAAATCAGGTTGGTTGTTTGCATTCCTATTTGTCCCCTCACCCCTGTAGTCTGAATCGTCTCCATGGAATGCATATGATTGGCATATTTATTTGCATATTGATTACATAGTGCTTTCAGTTGTTTCATATGAGTAGGAATGAACTTCTGATCCATATATTAGTTTTAGTACTTGATCATCTCTACAATTATGTCTCTGTTGTTTAAGGATGTCAACGCTCCTTCCCTATTTTACATTTTCACCAAGAAAATCCATATTTTTTTCATATCAGATTCCATGTATGTCAGTTCTTGACATGCTTGTATGTATTGAGAAATGGTAGTCTTTGATATGTAACCACTTCTACTCAGTGTGCTTTCAGTGAAGAGTATCATAGTGTGTGGATGTTGATAATTTGATATTCACTTTTTCTAAGGATGTCCTCCTGCCGAACGCAGCATGGATGTGCCTGCATGGAAAAGGGGCCTACAGTTCTTGCAGCTAGTGAAAGAAAGTATTCCGGCTGCAGTTCACTCCATTGTGGTAAGCTCTTCCCTGTGTTTTATCTCACCTCATTGGTACCTGACATTGCATACAAATCACAAGAGTTTATGTTTCTAGTTAGCTTTAACAGTCTTCTAATATAATTGGTTACATCCTTTGATGTATTTTCTGTGGCTTTTTGGCAACTTACTTTCATCTGATGTCTGAAATATGTATAATGTTTTATTAATCTGTCCTGCATTATCCCTCAGGTCCAGACACCATCTGGTATGGCTCGTACACACAGATTTGCAACTAAAACAGTTGATCTCCCTGCACAAGAAGGGGAACGTGTAACAATTGCTGTAGCAGCTCCATCAAGTGTCTATCGGGAAGTAGGTCCCTTAAAATTTAGTCCCAAAACTCCCAACTACTACCCTGGTGAACCCATGTGCCTAACAAACCATCTAAATGGTAAAGAATCACCATTACTGAGAGCCCCTACTAAAAATGGAGGACTATCCCTATTTAGCCCTACTGTCTTCTTTCCACTCCTCGCTGTCCTAGGCACAGGAGATGTGGCGTCCGGAATGATAGACCCCAGCTTGCCTCAATTTATTTCAGTTGCTGCTGTATCGTCTATAGCTGTTGGTGCCACTTTAAAGGGTCTGGTGTTTCCACAGTTCAATCGAGTAAGTTGGATTTTTTAATGCTACTAAGAATTTGAGGTCGCAATTTCAACACATTTACCTACAAACGGGTCGATCTGAGTTATGTTTATCTCAGACAGGTTAAGCACTTAAGCTAAAAGATTTACTATAAAGGAAATAGATCAAATCAGTCCAAAAATTTTATACAAATGCATAAAACCTCCTAAATCATTTTATTAGAGAAAGTTCGAAGTTACATTTACTTGCTGCTCCAAAAAACAAATACATTATTTCTACTCATTTAACCCATTACTTATATATAAAATTCAGAAAAACTGACAAAACAAGCGTTTGTGGGTTGGTGCGACTTGTTTTGGCCTGTTACGCAACCTCCCTTTGCCACCTTTACTTAAAATCTTCTTAACTTTACATTGACCAACTCTTTATTCATGTTCGTAGATTAGAAAAGCTATTAAGGATTCACGTTAAACTAGCAAATTTCAACCATGTGCTTCTGGTGCAAAAGACATGTTCCATTTAAATGTTATTTTACTTAAGAGCTAACCGGTTATCTCACATAATCTAGTACTCAAGTCTCAAGTTACTGTTGATTTTATAGTTTAGATCAATCAGATTCTTAAAAAGGAATTTCACTCCACTATGTGAATTTAGACCCATTTAGCGGCGTTGCTTATAAGTTTATCAAATGCTTTTCTTTTTTCATCAGCTTCCTCAAAGGCTTGTAGAAACAGTTGCCATAAGACAGCAACTACTGGCTCAGTATGACACACTTCAATCTCGCATTAAGGATTTAAAAGAAGCTGCTGAAAAGGAGGTATTCTCTTGAAGGTTCTCTAGTTCGAAGTGATGACATTGGTGGATACCTTTTTTAAGATTTTAAGTGCATATAATTTTTACAATGTTCATCTCATAGAGCAGCATATAACAAGTATCTTGTTTTCCTACTATATTAGGTATGGGTGCTGGCTCGTATGTGCCAACTGGAGAACAAAATTGTTGCTGTTGGAGAGCCTTCTTATCGGTGATCTTCTTAAACAATTTCCATTACTTTCCTTCTTGGCTGCTTTGCAGTGTAATCTCTTGGTTTCCTCGGATAAAAAAAAATAAAAATAAACACATT
Source organism: Gnaphalium uliginosum (assembly GCA_963930675.1). NCBI lineage: Eukaryota > Viridiplantae > Streptophyta > Magnoliopsida > Asterales > Asteraceae > Gnaphalium > Gnaphalium uliginosum. The sequence goes on along the minus strand of OZ005685.1, from coordinate 43,123,866 downwards.
TATGAACCTTTTTATTTTTTCCGTAGTGCACGGAGAAATAAAGTCAAAAGGGTGCGTGAAGGATTGGAAAGTTCACTGAAATCACGAATTGAACTGATTGAAAGCTATGCAAGAGTATGTATACTGCACCGCATAACTCCAGTGAAAATCATATCTTTATCAAGCTAATGAAGCATCGGGTCGCTAGTTTATGACTTTATGCATACAACGCTTCTTCTTTCAGATATCTTCAATGATTGAAATCGAAGTGGAAATGGACTCGGATGTTCTTGCTGCTGAAGCAGCCAGCAGTGTGGTGCGTTAACCATTATTCTCGTACCTTAATTTGGTTCCTATTTCAAAAGTCATAGTTCCTCCATATCGACAAAAAAAAAAAGTCGATATGTGTCTTTTTAAGCTCCGGTTGAGTTAATTTTCAAACATCCATAATACCTTTATTGGTTGTTGCATAAATGTTGATTACGACTATAAACCATATTACAAGTACCAACTGTAAAAGTGGACGGTGATTTTAGGTGTAAGTTCCCTGGCTCATTGCAACGTGTTTTTATCTTTCTTGTGCAGGAGACTGTTGCTGAACAGATAGAACAGATAATGGAGCTTGAGAATCTTGAAGAGGTAAGCTCTCCTCAATTGGAAGCTTATTTCTTGAAATGTCACATTAAAATTGAATATGTTGTTAATTTATGATGATGTGCTCGTAACTACACGTAGGTTCAAAAGAGTTTTGGTTTGACCTAGTTTCTAGCTAACACAAGAAACTGGCTAGAATACCAATAGTATGATACTATAGTAAGGGTGTGATCAATGATTGCCAAGTCATAAAACTTTTTCCCACTTTTTGAGACTTCGTCACAGGGGCTTCACAGGTGCGAACATTGTCGTAGGATTCGACCAAACTGGTCGCAGAGTGCGACCAGGAAGGCGAAAACATAAACTTTCTCCCACTTTTTCAGACTTCGTCGCAGGGGCTTCCCGGGTGTGAACATTGTCGCAAGCTGCAGCAAGGGTGCGACCACGGTGCAAGCAGCTTCAGAATTTTGCCTTTCTCGTTCTGTTTCGCTCTAATTTGTTCAGTCTTCTTCTAGGTCCAGATCTTTGGCCTGGATAGCAAAGATAAATTTGGTATCAAAATCATATCATTTGCTACTCAAATTTATTTAAATGAGAGGGATATGACCTCCTAAAATTTATTTTAGGCGATATCACTTCATCTTCCCACATATCATAATAGCCAACCCATGTGTTTGACTATTCACTCATTTGTTAGGCAAATTGTTGAACCAAACATAAACGTTATTTTTTTCATTTCCCGTTATTATTCTTCTTTTGTTATTATTATTATCAATTATCAATCCTGACAGAAACTGCTACTTGTTTATATAGAGATGGAGAATACAAGCGGAGGCAAATGATGAGGTGGAGAAGCTTCTTAGTTCTGAGATCATACCTTCACAACAGGTTTCAGATACATAATCCTTTATTAGTCAAACAATCAGTTTTCATACACAATCATCAGATACTGGATATTGGTTCCCTAGAAATCTCACGCAGTATGAACCAACAAAATCTGGGTTCAGTCTGGATCAAGAGTATCGTGCTCAATTTCGACATTGATATAGAAATAGAAAACTTGGTGTCCGATTGATCATGTATAAAAAGATTCAGAAGTTTGTAAATCCAAAAAGGGCCATTGATGTTTGAAAACATGAAATGTCTTGATTGTCATTGTAATAATACTGCTGTGTTTGGTTTTGAAAAAAAAATAAAAAAAAATGAAAATTTGGTCCAACAGAAGTGGAGAAGTGATCTGTACAAGAGTTTATTAAGCATTTGTTTGTTGTCTGAAACCTCAGCATAAATTGGCCTTTTGCAATCTATATCAAAAGTTTTGTTTAAGAGTTCAATTGTAGCATTTAGCTGGCAGTATGATGGAATACATTTGTGATGTTAGATAATTGCTTAATGCTTACAGAGCCATTAGCAAAGCCATGTGATATCAAATAGAAGAGTACACTTTACGCCCTTGCACTTCCACTGCTGTTTGATTTGGTTTCTTTACTTTATACAAAAAAGTACTACATTTTAAAATGGTGATATTCGTACACCATCAAAAATTCTCCGTACACCAGTATCATAAAGCATAGTTAGTGATGTATGAAAATTTTTTAGTGGTGTACGAATCACTCCCCATTTTAAAATCTGAAAACCCTTACATTTTAATGATACTTCTTCTTGACTTTTCATTTTATAAAGTTTGTTTGTAATATATAGTTTTGTAAATCTAGAAATTAAGTTATTTATGAAGATGCTTAGTTGTGGTAAATCCTCGAGCTGAAATCACTCCTTGAGTAGTTAACTAAACCCAACAGTAATCAGATTTGTTATGGACGGCTTTATTTGTGGAAAATTCAGACCGACAAAAAAACTAATGAATTTTGAGTGTCAACACGTTTCTTAGTCACCTAAATTTTGTGGATAGTAAACCAATCAGGTATGTGTCTTAACCATATCATATTTGTCACCATTGCGGCTTTAGCCCAGTGGTATTATTCTTCCAGCGCAAAACGTTCTTGTGAGTCGTGAAACGAAGGACTTTTGAGAAACAGGTTAGGATTGACCTTATGAGAATCATCATATTTGTCACTAAACAAGTAATGTCAAATGTTATTCTTTTAGCTACACACTTGTATTGCATAATAATTTACTAAAAGTAATTAATAAAAATAATAATAGAAGTAATTAAAATTGAGAAAATTTGTGAAGGTCGGCAAGCAAATTGAAGTTTAAAGAAGTCATGTTGAAAAAAATATGAATTCTTCCCCCTTTCGCTGATACAGTTGGACCTGAACAAATAAATAACTGTCATATTCCAAAAGAATAAACGCTCTGGAATCTTTCTTCAAATAAATAATTTAATATTCATTTCACTTTAATATATGTTGTCGGTGTTTAAAACCACCTGCACAAATTATTTCACGAACCATTTTACATTTAAGCTATTGTTACAAAGGGATCTCAAAACGAATTAAAAGACGACACATGACACTCAAATTCCTCTTGTTATCACAATTACCACCATTTCAACCGCTTTAATTTGGGCCGTGGTGATTGTGTTTACCAGAGTAATGATGGTCGACCGAGGAATTTGAGTGTCAAGTGTTGTTTTTGATTCGGTGCGAGATCTCGACCTCTAGTTCGTGGTTCCATTCAAGCAGGACCGGTGTCTATAAACATAAAAATTATTGAAACGGACCATGAGTTGAAAATGAATGTGTTGACTGTTCATAAAAAAAATTCTAACAGAATAAATGGGTACACTCGCAATAAGTCAACAAGTAAATAACCCACAACAACACGTAGGAAATAGTCCGATATAAAATAATCGTGTTTATTACGGAGTAATACTTGGACGTTTACACATTTATTTTTTAGTTTGCTTACCAGCAAAACATATGTTGCTATCTACCTCCAGATGGTACCCTCACTAGTCGCTCTAACTACTTCAAATAAAAACTTAATAATAAACTTTGACAGGTACACTCACAATACATCATAACTCACACAAAAGACGTATTCTTAATATATAATAAAAAAGGTCATTTGAAGGGTACGCCTCACCTCCGTATCATATTTTAATGGTACGCGTCCGTCACATCCGCAAGGAGCATCAATGCCGGACAAATCACATGTCCACAAATCACCCACATATGTTGAGGTACAGACTTGAACCCCTGACATGTCGGTCACACATGTGAAGTTTGAGCATTTGCGGTGACGGTACCACTTGAGTTATGTGCGATTGATACGAAAGACTTATTCTTTGAATATACTGTAAAGGCAAATTTAGCCTACTATACTTCCACATGGTATCCTGGCTAGAAATGATTGGTTTAATATGAAATTAGTCTTTGTTCTGGGTATCAATATGATTAACTCAAATAACCATAATATAGAATATTGCATTCATTATTAATTAATACTTATAAAACAAGTGTAATATGTGATAATTTAAGTTTATATGATATACATTTCATATAATAGAGTGTAACAACGACAAATATAAATGTTTAAAGTTCATTGACGAACTATCTTACTCCAAAAGATCTTGACCAAGCTACACCAATGTTTAAAAGTATAACGATTTAGTTTATACTATTTTTTATAAACGTCAAAATCTATAATCTAAACACATATATTACGTAAAATCATCTTCTGTAAATCATAAGAATTCATTATAACCCGAACGATGTTCATTTTGACTTCAATTCGTTTTCACGTCAAGTCAAGGGCAAATCGATTTAGCATCTCGCGATTCATTTCAGTGAAAATAAATTCTAAAATTCGTTCATTGTGTTATCTTTTGCATTCAAAACTATGATTAAGGTAGGTGGAATATACGCATATGAGGGAGGGGGGTTTGGGAGGCATGATGGGTTGTGTTAATTACTTAATTTATTAAGGAAATGAGTTGGGTTGACAACTATTGTGACTACCAAAAAGTTACAAAAGTGACGGTTGCCACCCAATTGTTTGCCGTCACGTAAAACCCAACAACTCCATTATTTCTTACTCTTTTTTTATTTTCCTCTTTTATTTTTCATACGATTCCTGTGAATCTCCATTGCCGGGAATTAAGGTTCAAACCAATTTAAGCAAAATGATAAATATATTTAAGTGTATACTTAATAAAGTGATTTTTGTTTTAGAAAAAAAAAGTACTCACGCACACCTCTATCACAAATATATACATTTTTCTACGAATATTTACAATAGTCCAACCCCAGGACTTGAACCCATAACCTGAAAGTTGATAGATTATTTTGATACCACTAGACCAATGACCATTGAGTCTTAATAAACTGACTAGAACAATGTAAATGTACACAGATGATTGTTGATAAATATAAAAGAGAGAATTAGTACTCCATATAATTAGTATTTCATATGTCAAATAATAGAAGATTAAACATGTTTTAGGCCTTATATTTTAGGCAGATATAAAAATCCTCCTAACCTATTTAATAAATGTATTTTTAGCCGTGGTTTCAACACCACATTCGGTGGGTTATTATATATTCTACATGGATCAAATTTACTATCACACAGACTTGGTTCAGATCCAGGTAAATGATAATTTAAATAAATACAATTGTTTATGTTATGAACAATTATATATTCTAATGACATATAAAAAATTTATATGTCAAATGTAACTTTTCTAGCTCTATATATGTTCTATATATCTTTGTTTGCTCACTTTATTAACTATTTTGCCTTTCTAAATTAGTTGTTTATTCTTCACTATTTGCTTTCATGGATCACTACTAAATTTTAAAATGATTATTAGATTTTGTTATGTAACTTTTTGATTGTAACTAAATAGATAATGAAGTTAGTATTGTCACATGGATTATGTTTCACGTAACCATAAGTCACGAGCCATTTAACAAATACATCTTTCCGGATCATTTAAAGACCAAATATTTTAATAAATTGTAACAAAACGTGAAAAAGTATTCAATTTTTAAAAAATATATATACACGTACATACGTTGAGTGTAACATAAAATAAAACCCTCACATAGTCACGTAATTTAAAATTCATAAATCAAATCCCTTTGGAGATGACTCCTCTTTCTGCCGACCAAAAATCTTCATTGAAAATGACATGATTTTTAAGATTATCTTCCAAATTTTTTAGTTTTTAAATGATGTCATGAAATAGGAAAAGCGTTACGTTTATTAGTTAGTTAGAGGATGTAACAATCAATGTCTCCCAAAAATAGTCATGCTAGATTTGCTATTTTCTTGTTACACGATATACAGAAATAATTAAACTACATGTATAGACTCGGTCACGTTAGCATGACGGCATATCTCCCATTACACTGTGAAGTGCAAACTATCACGACATCTCACGACGGCGAACTGAACCCCACAATTTTAATCAATTCCATTTAAAAAAAAAACAATCACATTTAATTAAATAAAATATTAACAATTGCATTCAAGCAAATAAAAACATATAATAATCAAACTAAATAAAAATATTTTAAACTACACAGATATAGATATTTTTATAAATTACAATTTGAATAAGATTTTATATATTGGGAGCGGTTCACAGGGACACGGAGAAGGGAGGCAGAGACTATTTTGAAATTTAGACAAAATTGTGGACCTGTTTGAAAATTGTCCCAAAAAATTCTCAAAAATTGTCCAAAATTTTATTCAATTAGAAAACTTGTTAATATATAAGATTCAGTCAAAATGCTAACGAACGTAAGATGCAGTAACAATTAACAAGATTTGTAACAAAAATACAGGATGCACTAAACAAGTAATACTAAGTTTTTAAATTCAAACATAAAATCAAGATTTACAAACACATAAAAATGATATAAATATTATAAGATGCAGTAACGGTATACAACACGACGATGGTGAGGGTGGTGGTGGCGGTGGAGCGGCGGTGGTGGCGGTGGAGCGGCGGTGACGGATGTGATTGACGGTGGTGGTGGTGGTGTGTTAGTGTGTGAGTGTTTGTGTGTGTTTTGTGAAGAGAGACAGAGAAAGTGTGTGCGTGTGTTTTGTGAAGATGGAGAAAGAGAGTGAGTGTCCAAAATGTTAACTTTATTCTTATTTTGAATAAATTGCAAAATAGTTCCTTGCCCCTCTTTGCCCTCTCTAACTCTCATTTTCCTCTGATCTTGAATCTTATATATTTTATTCGGTGAATTTAAACTTAAGAATAAAGCTCCAAACAAAAAAAATCCAACTTTAAAGGAGTCTAAATATATTTACGGTTATTTATCGATTTCCACAAGTATGAGTTATTTATTAAATTAAGTTTTTTATAGACTTCCTTTTACGTCGAATATATATTGCATTTTTTTATATATGTCTGTTACAAGTGGAATTTGAACTAATAAATACTTAGTTGAAAATACAGCTTGCTACTGCTAGAATATATTATACTCCGCAGTGAATATAATAAGAAAAATGACTAAAAAATAATTTGTTTTAAAATATAATAATCTCTAAATAAATAATAAATTACAAATAAATTTTATGTAAAAATCATATAAAATTACGTGACAAATGATAAAACTTTATAAAGTTTTTATAAAACTAGCATTGCTCAACAAAAATACTCTACTTGTCGTATTAAACCATCTTATGTGTGTACACATTTAGGATCCAGTAAAATGTAACCACGTGTAGTTTTATTTTGTTATATCCTCCCCAAATTGGGATCATAAAATTGATTAAACAAAACCCTAACTAACCAAATTTCAATTCTTCCAAATATTATGTCCCACTCATAACATGCCACGTATACTTGTATAAATTATACGTATACACACCTATATATATACTCGGACTTCATCACACGTTAAACCCAAACCCAACTCTTTTTCTCTGTTTACCCATTTCTTCTTTATAAAACCTCAATTCTCCATATTCCCCTCTGTCAAAACCTTTTAATGTTATCTGCATAAAATTCAATTTCAATTCTGTATCTATATCTATATCTATATCTATATCTATATCTATATATATATATATATATATATATATATATATATATATAAACCCTTATTATTGTTCGTGTGAATTGGAATGGGGCCGCCGCTTGAATGTGTATTGGTGACCGGTGGTGCTGGTTATATCGGAAGTCATACTGTGCTTCAATTGTTATTACAAGGTTATAAGACTGTTGTTGTTGACAATTTTGACAATTCATCTCAAGTTGCTATTAATCGTGTTCGCAGTCTTGCCGGTGATTATGGATGTAATCTTTCTTTTCACAAGGTTTGAACTTTTTTCTTTGTTTTAATGTTTGTTAGAAATTTATGCTTTTTTATTATATCATTAAGTTCTTTTAGATGCCTAATTGCTGGGTAATTCATGTTTGTTTTGGATTTTAAAATATCCCAAATTGGTGATGTTTTGTATTACGGAGTATTAGTTAATTAAATATATAATAATAATAATTGATTGATTTTAAAGTGAAATGGTTAATAGAATCTCATTCAATTGTTAGGTAATTAAGTTAACTATTATCATTAAAAACATTTTAAAAATTGAAACATATACGATTATACATATACATACTAGCATGCTACCGCAAGCGGCTGTGATGAATAATTTCTAGCATATTCTTGGTATTTTTTGGCGGTTTGCGACGGTGGAGCTCCTGAATCATGGGGAGGGGGTAATTAAAAATATGGTATAGATTCATATGCATATACATGTACATTCAAGTAATGCTCTATGAATAACCCTTTACAATACTCGTACATATACATGTGTATGTATGTATATACTTTTCTTATATACATTCATGATACATATATTTTAACAAGTAGCTACAGGATTTCTGATCATCTTTGTATAATACAGATGGACATCCGGGATAAGCCTGCGTTAGAGGAGCTTTTTGCATCGACAAAGTAAGTTTTCTTTCATTAGAAACCACATATGGTTAAAACAATGATTTTTGCAAAATTCTCATTGTGGTGGCTAATGCAGGTTTGATGCTGTGGTTCATTTTTCCGGACTGAAAGCAGTTGGTGAAAGTGTGAAGAAGCCCTTGATGTATTACGACAACAATATCATTGGTACTTTAACTCTATTAGAAGTTATGGACGCCTACGGGTGCAAGAAGGTAACTTAATATCGTCCTTTTTTGTGCAAAACTTTTAGTTTTGTATCACTATACTTGCGGAGTATTTATGGGACATTTTTTTTCTCGAAACTTCAGCTGGTGTTTTCATCGTCAGCCACTGTTTATGGTTGGCCGAAGGAGGTACCGTGTACCGAAGAATTTCCATTATCTGCAGCCAATCCATATGGGCGAACCAAGGTATGAATTGGTCAAAGTTGATATTTTTTTGGTCAACGTGAAGTATGGACTAATGATCGAATGAATCTTTGCAGCTGATGATTGAGGAGATATGCCAGGATATATATGCTTCGGATTCTAAATGGAAAATAATATTGTTACGGTACTTCAACCCTGTTGGTGCACACCCCAGTGGTCATATTGGCGAGGATCCACGTGGAATCCCGAACAATCTTATGCCGTTTGTCCAGCAAGTAGCCGTTGGTAGGCTACCTAAACTTACAGTATTTGGAACTGACTACTCAACTAAAGATGGAACAGGGGTATGTTTAGTTTGCCGCCATTTTATATTAATGTATTTATATTAACAAATTAATTTTTAGGCATCTGGATCGACCTTCACATTCAACATTTTAAACTAATCGGTATATAATTTCAGGTACGGGATTACATCCATGTTGTAGATTTAGCAGATGGACACACAGCTGCATTGAGGAAACTCTCGGACCCTAAAATAGGTGTGTGTCTGTTTTACATATGGAAGTTATAAAATGGTTGTATGCCATTAGTTTGATCAAATGCTTAGATTACTTGAAAAAAATAGATAATGATTAAAAAAAGAAAATGTATTAACTGAGCCATTGTCTCTTTTTTAGGTTGTGAAGTCTACAACTTGGGAACTGGTAAAGGCACATCTGTTTTGGAGATGGTAGCAGCATTTGAAAAGGCATCAGGAAAGGTATTATGGTTTTGAAATACGTCTTTTCACATTTTTACCCAAAATTCATATAGGAAATAGTCTGTTTTATTGCACGTGAATTCCTCGATTCTATGTAATATTGTAATGTTTACACATTGATTATCTTTTTCCAGCAAATTCCTCTTGTAACGGCTGGTCGTCGACCTGGTGATGCTGAGGTGGTATACGCATCAACAGAAAAGGCTGAACACGAGTTAAACTGGAAGTAAGTCGTGATCTTGCATTTTTGAACAGGAAAATATTTGACGATGCAAAATGGGTGGGCCAGCACACTAGGAAAATGTGGGTCAAAATGGACACTTTTTTTTGTACGGGTGGAGTTGAGTTGGCTCTAAACATTATTCGTGGAACAAACTAATTTTTTAATAAAACAAGTAATGTGTCAAATGTGATTGCATAACCTATATTTTTTTGATAATAAAGTAAATTTTGAATAAAATGATTTATGAGGTTTGCTGCATTTAAATATTAACTCACTCTTTGGGTGAATTTCAACCTGTTTGACCTATTTGATCGATGACTTTTGTAGCTACTTCTTTGAGTTTATTCATTTGACCCATTAGAGATGAAACATAAACTGAATGACCCATTTATAAGTTCATGGGTTGAGATTGCCACCTCTAGAAAATAGATATGCCATTTCAAGTAATGATGGATCATCTTTTACCCTACCTATACCTGTTATAACTGAATCATTAGTTTTCACACTTGAGATTATGCTTACACTTGGGTTCATTATTGATTGCAGGGCAAAGTATGGAATAGAGGAGATGTGTAGAGATCAGTGGAACTGGGCCAGCAAGAACCCTTATGGTTATTTAACTAAAGAGGAAGCCAAAGGAAAGTAAAAACCTTGATGTTATTTTGAAATTGATGAAGTGTGCGCCATGAGAAGACTTGAGAAATTTATTAGGTTTAGTGTTATGGTCGTGTTTTCCTAGTGTTTTTCTCTTACTCTTTTTTGTAATTAGTAGTTGGTTGTTTTTTCGGTTTTCTTCATAGAAGTTAAGGTAGCCTGCCTAAAGCAGAAAGTAAAACAAGCCAAGAACAAATGGGAACTATAGTTAGTCTTTTATCGTACAAATAGATCGGTTTCTTGTATATGAAATGTGGAATTTGTGTAGTAATGGGTAGGGATGTTAATCTTTCTTTTATTCATTCTATTTAATTTAATTTATTTCAGTAAAAAATTATTATCTATACTTTCTGTGTCTACTGTTGGCTCATAGTTGGGTTGGCTTCTTTTTTGTAATGTTCTGTTTTATGGTTTGTTATAATTTGGAGATGGTCTGGGATCAGAAAGCCCATTAGGCTTGGTCTACACTGGCTCTGCTTAAACCACCTTCTTCTTCTTCTTCTTTTTTTTTTTTTTTTTTTTTTGTTTTTTTTTATAATAAAAAAGTTGGAATAATTCAAAAACTTTGGTCTGAATTTTGTCAATGAAAAAGGGCCTTGTTAGGTCAAGAGGTGGGGGGACTACTTCAACCAGTCCGTTTTGTGAGTGTGTAGATGATATTATTATTTAAGTTATTATATAACGTTGATGTTATGTTAATTTGATTTTATGTTTTCGATGTAGAATATGTTGGAAAATGCCAGACATGCCACTAGTTTGGTATGTGAAGGCGTAGGTTAAGCCGATTACTTTTGTTTTATCCTATGTTTGTACTTGCGTTTAATCTAATGACAAGTATATGGTGAATCACTGATGTTTCCAAAGTGTTTTAGAGCCCGTTGACACTCGAAACATCAACATCAAACCAAATAGAAAGTTGCATCCATAAACATACAAACACAAATTGATTTAAAACAATATTATAGGAATATGAATACGCGTTTTCAACACAAATGAACGAACAACATAGAGGACAATGGTAGCAGACTTTCAGTTCGAAAATAAGATAGAAGAGACTCTTATCTTTATGGTAGCTTTGGAGTATATATATAGTGAAAAGATTGTATGTTTGAATCAATATTTTAACTGTTTAACTATGAAATCGGGCTCTTTGCTATGGTTAAACTCATTTTATGAGATTTGTAACATGTATTTAGTTGAATGTATAAATAGATGTTTACTAATCTAGGTTGATATTTTTAGGTTAAGCCATATATACCTAGTGGTCTTTTGACTCTATGGTATCAATATTTCCCTACAATATGTTGGTCTTGTGTTCAATTCTTATTGTAGACATTAGTCTAATAATTTGACTTTTTCAAAAAAATAGAAATAAAAAAAAAAAAAAATTAATAATGAAATAGAATACTGTCGTATATTAGCCAAAATGATACAAAGTGGACAGGTATCATTAATCTTATTTCAATGATTACAACTTACAAGAATTAACTTTCTATAGTCATGAATAAAGAAAGTGGCAGAGGAGAAAAGTGATTAGAAACAACTAATACCTCTTTTTTGTCTCTTCTAATAGTTTTAAAGTTATACTTCAATACAAAAATCTACTATTTTATTATTGAAATACTTTGAAAATTAATATAGGAAGATATTACGAAGCTTACAGAAGAAGTGAGTGTGGGATCAGACAAGAAAACTAATTTATGAAAACAATGCAATTTGGGGTCCATTTGTAGAATTCTAGTTATAATTGCAACTTCACACTAGAGTCTTGTTGTACTACATATATACTATAAATACATACCACCCTCCAATTAAAAACAGGCCTGCAATATTTATCTCTTTTTCAATGGAGAGTTTGATAAGTTTAGTGAACAAATTACAGAGAGCATGCACAGCATTAGGAGATTATGGTGATGCAACTTCATTGCCTACTCTTTGGGACTCTTTGCCATCCATTGCTGTTGTTGGTGGCCAGGTTCTCTTCTAATTCAAACAGTTCTTTCATTTTGTTGATTATATTTGATTCCCATCTTTCATTTGGCTCATAAAGGCAGAATACACATTAAAGATTCTTGCTTTTTAGTTTATGTTAGGGTTAATGAACTTAAGGCTCATTGTACTCTTCATCAAAATCCGAATCCGTACAAGTCATTGAACTATTTTTTGGTAAACAAGGTAACTGTACTCTTAAAAAACTTCTAAGATGATAACTCAACTTAAAAAGAAACACGATTGATTCACTCTGAAAACCAACAACCTCATATCAATGATTGTACTCTTTCAGAAAATCCGTATAAGTCACCGGTTTTATTGGGTAAAAATGACGTGAATGATGTAAGTAACACTTTCTGCAAGTATAATGAGCTTGATGAAAACAAGAAAGTTAAATGACCCAAATGGATTTTTGGAAAGAGTAAGTGATCCTCCAGTGGATGTTACCTTTCATTTGTTTAGTGGTACATGTGTTACAACCAGAATCTACTTCTGTAAGAACAAATACTCAGCATACAACAAGATTCCTCCTTTTTTCTTGGGTTTGTTTTATATTGAGTTACTGGAATTTGTTGTTCAATATGACAGAGTTCAGGGAAATCTTCAGTTTTGGAAAGTATTGTTGGCAAAGACTTCTTGCCCAGAGGATCTGGTTTGTCACTATGCCTTTAGTCATATAAATTCATTTGATCAAAATTTGAGTTTAGAATTTAAATTTTATAATTGTTTATAATGTTTTCTATATGCAGGAATTGTTACGCGACGCCCACTGGTTTTGCAGCTTCATAAGATAGAGGAAGGAAAAGAATATGGGGAATTTCTTCATCTTCCATCAAAAAAATTTTACGATTTCGGTATAAGTTTACTTCATAAATTGTTGCCTTTAACTTCTTATTATTGAAGTATCTATGATTCTTTTATTGGGTAATGGAAAATACCATAATAAGACAGGTTCGGAGATGTAATATTCTCATTTTTATTTCTTTGCACTATAGAACACTATGTTTGTGACACATGCATATTTTGGCTTTGATCGACAAGTAGTGACATAATCGTGATAATCTTTTAATCTTTAGCTGCCGTAAGAAAGGAGATTTCAGATGAAACTGAACGTGAAACGGGACAAACCAAACAAATTTCAAGTGTCCCAATTCATCTTAGTATCTATTCACCAAATGGTAAATTCATAATATTCTTTGACACCATTGCAGTTTAACATGTATTAATGAATTTAGAACGATTTTGATGAAAATTTTCATTTTGACAGTGGTCAATTTGACTTTGGTTGATCTTCCCGGCCTCACGAAAGTTGCAGTTGGTAAGCGAAGCAAATACATTATTAACTTTTAACAAATATGAAGTGAAATGAAACGGGCTACCTCTAACATAATATCTTGAACAAATGTAGACGGGCAATCTGAAAGCATTGTGCAAGATATTGAGAATATGCTACGCGCCTACATTCAAAAGGTAGTTTATAAATTTATAATTTCAGTTGCTATAATGAGTACATGGTCACAAGTTTCTTCATGTTAACGGGATTTTCTTGATACAGCCAAACTGCATTATTTTGGCAATTTCACCTGCTAATCAAGATCTGGCTACATCAGATGCTATTAAAATGTCGCGTGAAGTGGACCCCACAGGTATCCGAATAATTTCTTAGACATAGTATTATAGTATAGTAACATTTCTAAAATGCTAAGTTATGATTGAATTTTCTCTTCAGGTGAAAGAACTATTGGAGTATTAACCAAAATCGATTTGATGGATAAGGGTACTGATGCTGTTGATGTAAGTAAAACATCTGCTAGAATTATATGTAAAGTGTTGAATGAAACATAATTATAGACTTCGCAATTTTTACTCATTAACTTATGAAGAGGTCAATCCTGGTCATACTTTATCTCAAACGGGTGGTCAAATTATGAGATTTAGCTAAAGGGGGAGCAGGTCAAATGTGTTGGATGGTTCGAAAGTTGCTCAAAGTGTATTTTTATGCATACAAGCTCCTAAATCATTATATTCAAAAACGTAGATTACATTTGTAATAATATAGTTCTTGTAATCATATTTTAATACATTAATTATTTACAAAAGAAAAAAGGAATGAACTTTTTTTGGTGAGTCAACCCGGCCCGACCCAGCTTGTTTTGACCCATATTGAAAAATCACTCATCTGAATGCATCCCGTTGCACGACCCACCCGACTTGCCAATGTCAGCACCTTTACTTGATGAGTTAGCGGGGATGATCTTACTCATATTATTATGTTTTATTTCTATGCTTTTTAAGATCTTAGAAGGAAAATCCTACCGGCTAAAGTTCCCATGGGTAGGGGTTGTTAATCGTTCGCAACAAGATATCAACAAAAGTGTTGATATGACTTCTGCTAGACGTAAAGAACGGGAATACTTTTCTAACAGCCGAGAATACAAGCACTTGGCTTCAAGAATGGGCTCTGAGTATCTTGCAAAGATGCTATCAAAGGTAGAGTCTCTAAAGTGAAATGAAATGAACGTTTTTGCTATTTTATTTTATGTAATGAGTGTTGACAGATAACCTGGATTACTTTCAGCATTTAGAAGGCGTGATTAAATCCCGAATCCCAGGCATTCAGTCCTTAATTAGCAAAACTGTAGCTGATCTTGAAGCTGAACTGAGTCATCTCGGAAAGCCTATTTCTACTGATGCTGGTGTAAGCTACAATCTCCAAAGAATTATACGGAGTATATTTCAAAAAAGTAGACGATATTAAAATTGTAAACCTCATCACTTGAATTTAATGGTTTTGTTGAATTAATGCAGGGAAAGTTGCTTATGATAATGGATATATGCCGGGCTTTTGATCAAATATACAAAGAGCATCTAGACGGGATGTAAGTATGCAATCCTTTAGCACTGAATTTAGATATATCGTTGGTAGAGGTGAAAGAATGGTCGGGCTGGGTGGGTGGGCCTGGTAAGGGTCAAAATGTCTTTTTCTACCCGAAACGGGTCAGTCGGGTTGACATGAAATCAGTGTTTTCTGCAAATACCCTTGGACAAACATTTGACCGTTCCATGTTAAACAAATTCTTTTTATATTACCTGTTTGACCCATTAAAGATAGCCGAAATCGATGGCTGGATAAGTAAATGGGTTGAAATTCATATCTGTTATCATACTCAAGTGTCAGTTTCATGTTTTGTAGGCGATCAGGAGGGGATAAAATTTACCATGTTTTTGAAATCCAGCTTCCTTCTGCTCTTAAGATGTTGCAGTTCGACAAACAGTTATCATTGGAGAATATCAAGAAACTGATCACAGAAGCTGACGGATATCAACCACATCTAATAGCTCCTGAACAAGGATACCGTCACATTATTGAATCTTCATTGGTTACCATCAAAGGCCCTGCGGAAGCTTCCGTGAATGCAGTAACTCAAAAGACAATTTCTTAAAGTTATTTGATTACTAATTCTTGAAGATAAGCTAACTTTCACGATTTTAGGTTGACATCATACTAAAGGAGCTGGTTCGAAAAGCAATCAGCGAGACCATGGTGCGTTTCTTACAATTTGCTGTTTTTTTGAATGGTCATTGTTAGTATAAATGTGGCAAGATGAACGGGTCGGGTAACGGGCTAATGGTTCAGCAAAACTGGCTGAACTGGGTTAGATTAATTCATGTCTATTTAAATTTCTCTATAAATAATCTATACATTAATTATCATTACAGGGATATTATCATTTAGAATTTATGTGAGTCTTTGATAGTACAATTTAGGAGATTGTATGCATTATTATTTTTTTTTGTTTGACCCATTTTAAGATTAAAGATAACCAAATTGACAGCTTTATATGTATATGGGTCGAAAATGCCACCTCAACTTTTTTATAACATGTATCTTGATTAGGAGCTCAAGCAATACCCAAGTTTAAGAAAAGAAGTGGAACAGGCTGCGAATGAGTCACTTGAAAGAATGAAAACCGAAAGTAAAAAGGCGACACTTATGCTAGTGGACATGGAATGTTGTTACTTGACTGTAGACTTTTTTCGCAACCTTCCTCAAGATCTCGAGAAAGGTGGGAACCCGACACAATCCATTTTTGACAGATACAACGAAATGTATCTTAGGCGAATTGGTGAGCTCGTGAATTTTCCAAGTACTAATAACTTTTTTATATTGTGGGTCTCGATAATGAGATCCACAATTTAAAGAAAAGGAAAATGGTCACTAAATCGTACATTTTATAGGTACGACGGTTTTGCAATACGTGAATACGGTACTTTTAGGCCTGATGAACTCAGTTCCGAAATCAGTGGTTTACTGTCAAGTGCGTGAAGCTAAGCGCAGCTTACTTGACCATTTCTTTGCTGAGTTGGGTCAAAAGGCAGTAAGTTACCGATCCTCTATGGTTACATAGTCAAAATTTCACCTGTTGACCCATTAAGTGTAAAAGTATTCCTGTCATATTACAGTTTCAGGTGGAGAAATGGACAGATTGCCGAGATTGATAAAGGGTGGTCAAAATGGGTTTGGGAAATTTTTGGTATAGGTTGGGTACTTGGGTGACCCACGTCACTTTTTACCCAAAGTAATTGAACTTTTTCTTTTACTAGTTAATGTGTCACATTGATTACAAGAATACTATTTCTCAATATTGAATTTATTTGTTTGAATAAAGTGATTTAAGAGGTTTTGACTATTATGCAGTTACATTTCACTTTGAGCGAGTTTTGACCCGTTTCCTCAAAGAAATCTTTTTATCTATACCCTTTTGACCCGTCAAAGACAAAAAAATGAGAATCAATACATTTATAAGTAAACAGATTTTATGTGGCCAATATTTAGCATTTGATTAGGATTATTAGTCTATTTCGTTGAGGTCTTATATATTAATATCGATGATTTATTTGCAGCCAAATCAGTTATCAAAGTTGTTGGATGAAGATCACGCAATCATGGAGAGACGTTCATCACTGGCAAAGAGATTAGAGTTATACAGAAGTGCACAAATGGAGATTAGTACAGTTTCATGGTGATGAAAAAGTTACATAAAAAACTATCATTTGTGTCCCAAGTTCTTATATATATATATATATATATATATATATGTATTTAGTACAGGATTAAACCAGTTGCAAGGCGCAAAGTGCAACGTAACTTGGTTTTCCGTACTAGTAATGATGGTCAGATAGGGAACTTCACATCCCATCTCAACGTTGCTGTTAATTTATCGAATTGTATACATTGAGCTTTTGTAATTTGTATTCAACGGGGATATATAAAGGCATTGGCAATAATGTGTATTCAGTAACGAAATTGGTTCAAATGTTTCTTCTAAACCATTCTTATTAAAGCTATAAAAATGAGCCTCTTATCATTTAGACATTTACGCAATTGGTACATAGAAACATGATTTTAAGGGAATGCATATGCTTGTTGTGCAAGTTAATTAGTTAAACCACTAGTAGCACTAATAAAAAAAATCAGTTATTTCTCAAAAAGTTTATACTTCGCATGCAAAACAGACCCGTAACTAAAGTTACCATACCTTCTACGTGCCTCCGCTCCTACCGCACAATCGTTAACTCATTGCTCAAAACAAATACAATATTATGACTTTATCACTGGACACTGTGATTTCATTTTGGCATAGTCATAGCCTCATAGTTGTAAGTCCACTTTAATTTCATAGTATTTAAGCATCTGAAATTTTTACAAGGGTTCAAACCTTACTAGCTACATATCTTGACCTGGTCATGAAAAATTTGAGCTTTTCAACTATAATAATAATAAATATATATTATTAATATTAATATGAATATAATTTAAATTTAAATATAGAATTATTATATGTTTGATCAAAAGCGATTGTGAGGTGATAATGTGATATAGTTTTATCTATGGGCTTACATTTTTTAATGAGCCTAATAGGTTACGAGGCCCACAACTACTTCTACGTCTTTTTTCCCGCCATTTCTCTTACCGCCGATTATTTACGTCTCCGATCGGTCTCTTAAGTGACAATTCACCGGAGAGAATCGCCGGCGAATAGTAGGGATGGACCAAAGAAAAGCAGAGGAAGCAATAGTGCTCCTTCGTACAAGACTCTGTAACCCTAATTTCATCTTCTCCCTCTTCTCCGATTCCCCCGATAGCAACTACAGGTTAGCTCAGTTGATGATAATATATCTTAATTTTTTAATATTTCTAGTATGTTTAGATTCAAAATGTTGCCGTATTTTATTTGTGAACAAATTGCAGTAAGTTGAAGTATATAGTATCAAGTTCGGTAACTGAGGCATGTAACAATTCAATACTGCTTTTGGGTCCTCGAGGTTGCGGCAAAATCGCTGTACGATATCAGATTCATTTTAGTTAATGTACTTAGGATATCAGTTATATGTAACGTGAATTTATTAAGTAATTGGTTTATGGAATTTAGGTTTTGGATCTTGTTCTAGAAGATTTGCTGAAAGAGTATCCTGAAATGATCTCTGTGGTATGTGTGTGTGTGTGTATGTATATACTGTATATGTATATATGCATTATGTCACTAATGGGTTTGATTGTGTCTAATTAGCTCTTTTTGTAATTGTGTTAGATTAAATTGAATGGGCTTTTGCATTGTGATGATAACTGTGCTGTTAAGGTGAGATTTTCCAAATTAGTTCCATTTATCTTTTGAAGTTATGAGTTGGCTTCTGTTTTTGTTAGTCAGTTGTTATAATCTTGTTACATATTTATGTGTTCATGGAGATTAATTTTTATCGTTGACATGATTTAGCATGAGATGTAATCATAAAGAAGTACTTAAGACCTTGATAAGCTATAAATACAAGTCGCACTTGGAAGGAACTAATAATGTAGCAAAAATGTATCATCGTCGTTATAGTAGTCTCTACAAGATGTAATGTTATGGGTGGCAATCTGTGTCGAGTTTGGGTTGGCTGGTGTTTGTCAACCCAAATACATGGAATAATCACCAACTTTGAACGCGGCATGATTATTTAGTCGTGTGAACATGTTGGTTTATACAAGTAATATTTTCATGCATTATTCATATTATTATCCATTTCAACACGTATAATCATAACACTAAGAAACCCTCATTCCATTTCATCAAAATCAAATACTCGTTAATAGTTTATACTGAGTAATAATAAAAATGTTAGTACTCTTGATTTTTAGTGTAGTAGTATTGATAGAGGTGCCCTGTTCATCATTTGACTGTTAAGGAATTAAGGGAAGAAATCACTGTAATAATGCAAACAAGCTCTGGTGTCTTTATCTATTTTCTCATCCCTTTTTCTTTGTTTGAATTTGTTTCACTTCTGTTTCAGGAAATTTCTAGACAACTATGTATTGAGCACGAACTGATGTTTTCTAAAATGGTATCATCTTGGATTCACTTATCCCTAAATGATACATCTGAGCCAACTTAACTTGGAGTTCATCTCCTTGTTGATGTATTGCAGGCATCATTTGATGATAATTCTCAGTTCATGATAGCCATGTTGCGGTGAGTGCCTGTTCATTAGTACTTTCTGTAAACATATAATCCTCGTCCCATAAAATTTACAGCACTCTTCTCATTGAGGTGTTCCATGAATATTGCAAAATTTTGTTTAAAAGTTGTTGACTTTCCCCTCGTCATCATCACAAACTTTTGACTTGGTTCCACAAGAGTCTCTACATTGTCTCCTTCAAAGGGCATCTAAGACATTTGATTTGTAGTCAAATATACAAATGTAGAAGCATTACAATTCTCATGGGACGGAGGCAGTTTTTTTTTATTGAATTCTGAATTTCAGTTGATGACAAAGTGCTCCCTACTTAATTATGATCTCTGTTACCAGAGAATGTGGATTAGCACACAAGACAGTAATTTTCGTGTTGGATGAATTTGACCTTTTTGCTCAGGTAAAGTCAGCATACTAGCTGTAATTTGGTTGTTTTCTTTCATCATCAAAGCCTAGAATTAAATGTTGAGCTATTATTTTCTTCTACTCCTATGCCTCTTTTTATTTCATGTTCCTAAGAGACATTTCACTACAGGGAAAGCAGAGATTACTCTACAGTTTGCTGGATGCAATGCAATCTGTATCGTCACAAGCTGTTGTCATCGGTGTCAGTTGTCGATTGGTATGTTGGGAGTATCTGTTTTTACTTTTTTATTTCATTGTATCATTAGTGGTTTATATTAACTAATTTTATAACATAAGCTAATCTGTTCTTTAAATTAATAATGTATCCTTTTTTACAATGTTACTTCATTTCATCAGTAGAGGTTTGTATTACCAGATTTCAATAACATAAACTAATCTGTTCTTTAAGTTAGTAATATTATTGGCTATATGTTCAAGGGACAACATTGTGGAACTTAAACATATTGGAACTTGCAATTTTGTAAACAATATCAAGAATCTAAGTTATCTATGCATACAGGATGCTGATCAGCTTTTGGAGAAAAGAGTAAGATCTCGGTTCTCACATCGAAAGTTATTATTTCTTCCTCCCCAGAAAGATGATTTACATAGGTGATTTTCATGTGATCAGATCTTTTGATAGGTTGAAGTTTGATAGAATTTACCAGTCTTTGCTTTGATTCTTATGTGTTCATCGTGCAGACTGTTGAAACACATTTTGCTGTTACCAACAGATTCAAGCCTCCCTCATGACTATGTTACAGAGTTTAATTCAAGAATTTCAGTATCCTTTTTCTTTCTATGTATATAAAAAAAAACTTGCATCTGTTATATGTGGAAATTCATGATAATAGCAATGAGTATCACAAGTGTGACAGTCCTTAACATGTTATAGATTTTATTAGTAGATAAAAGATTCATAGAAATCACTGATAAGTTATCAGATTGTGACTCTACCTATAGTAATTTCGTGAGATTTCTGTAAGTCTCTGTAAGCTTCCTTTTGTTACCTTCGTGCTGTGACTTTCTTACAAACTTGTCAAGTTTTCGTGTGTTAGGTTTTCTGCTGTTGGTTACATCGATTTGAAATCTGGTTTCATGACACTTGATAACTTTAAATCTGCACTTTCAACCATCCACCGCCAGCCTAAGTTGGATTGTTTGAAAGGTATTATCTACACATCCCATGAAAAGTAAAGTTGCTTGATATTGTCATCAGTACGATGAGTTTATGATTGATTTGGGTCCCTATTTTTTGTCATTATTAAGATGATTTCATCCATTTTCTACCTCTATTTTAGAGAAAATAGCAAGATTCTCTGATGCTAAATCAAAAAAGAAAATTGTTGCAGATTGCTCAATTTTAGAACTTTATATGATGGTTTGCATGAAGCGGTTGGAAATCAAAGAACAGGAGTCATATAATTTCAATTCTGTAATGAAAGGTTGGTGTAGATATAGCCTCCAATCGTCTCTGTTGATCTTAGTACATTGTTTTAATGATATCTTAATTGACAATTTGCCATGCAGAGTACAAAAGCATACACGATTCGTTCCAGACATCTGATAACTATTCACGCAGTGTATGCTTACGGGTAAAGTTTCATTTTATTTAATATTATTTTCTTATTTTTATGGTATTGGCTTTTATGTTAAATTGGTAAATTTATTAACCTACAGGCCTTTGAGCACCTTCTCGAACGCCAGTTAATCGAATTTGCAGATAGAGGACACAATCAGTGTATGGAGTTTCGTTCAGTGAAACTGCTAATTTCACCATCTGAATTACATCAAGGGTTGAAATCGAATCGCTCATGTCCAGTAAGTTACTTGGTTTTTAACTGTGTTGGTCATCTCACGATTGCATTATCTAATCGTGAAATTAGTATAAACGAGAACAAATTTGTTCGGTTGGGAGTTGCACCAAGTAAAAGGACGGTAACTGAATTCCCTTTGGCTTTGACATGTGCAGGCAATTCTTCAGAAACTAATGGAATCATGAAAGCTAATTTGCTGCAAAAGAAAGTGTGTACAACATTATGAAGATTAAACTAGCTTCTTCTTAAGTTAACTAATTGTTATGCAGTCATTGTTATAGACTTAAATGACACTTTGCCTCAATATAACTGACTTGCTTCACCTACAAAACTGAGCATGTAAAGGTTTGGACTATAATGATCTTGATAGAGTTAAGTTAATGAAGTGATTGACCCTTTTAAACTACTATATAAGTGAGTTAATTTATCTATTTTTGCATGTCTAATGAGTAAATTACTGTAATACGTAGGCTAAAAGTAAAAAAGGTAAACATTGAGTGTAAAAATCTCAACTAAAATACATTTAACTAACAAAAATATGTTGGGGGACTTTCTTAATCACAAACACAATTGAAGGGCTTCATTAATAACAAAAATTGTAAAAAGACTTGGGAAAATTCGCTATTTTTGTCCTTGTGTTGAGTTTTGGTCAATTTGACCATTTGAGAATTATTTCTGCAATTTTTACTTCGTAATTCTCAAATTTTGCAATTTTTGTCCCTTCGGATACTTTTTGTAAAATCTGGTTGTCAAGTCACCTCACGTGCCAAACACACGAAGGTATTTTTGTCAATTCATTTTTCTCTCATTTAAAAACGTGATCACAAGAATACTTGCACAATGTGACAGTAAATAATTTTTGATTGACCAATCACTTAATCTTATTTGATGCACACAAAATGTTAGCAACATATTACCAGTAGTATTTTGAAAATCATAGGAAAAACATGGTGTTGGTTCAATTATTATAAACAAAAGTTTCACAGAATTGAACAATAAGAAAAAGTTTGTGTGAGTGAACCCTACTCATTTAAACTCGTATCTAAGGATAACTCGTATTGATTCGATTTATTTTGAACTATTGCGTCAAACTAATATCCCGTACGACATTTTCACCGGGGAATAAGAACTAACATACAAAATTTGCCAAAAATACAATCTATACTGTATTATAAATGGTTGAACATTATCATATTAACTGTGAGATCAATCAATGAGGACCGTCAAAATGTTTAGTTAACCTTTTTTATTTTTTGAAGAGTAAATTACATGAATGGTCCATATGATTTACAACAATTTACAAAAACTCATCCCTATACTTTCATTTTTACGTTTTCAATCCAATAACTTTACAAATTTGCTCGAAAATAGTCTCTTCGCCACCTAAAATGACTAAAGTACCCGTATTCTCTTTTTTTACTCACCAAGTTCAATAAGTTTAGAGAAGGATACTTTAATTCTTTTACGTGTCAGAGGGACTATTTTCGAGCACAGCGTAAACTTATTGGACTGAAAACATGAAAACAATAGTATAAAGACGTTTTTCATAAATCGATGTAACGCACATGAACCATTTATAGAATTTTTACTCTTTTTAAACGATTTGATACTATCTCACTTAAATCCTTACAGTTTTAAATGTTGTAAGTTAATTAATGTCTCATCTCTCATAAACAATAGTCTTTTAAACCTCTTTTTTTCTTTCTTTTTCTACAAATATCAAACAAATTTTTATTTCTACTATAATTAAATAGATTTTTTTTAATTGTTATAAGTTGTTGAAACTCTATTTCTAAAGCTACATGTTAAGATTTCTCAAAAATTAAATCTTGATTGTAGAATTCAAACTTCTTAAATTGAAATTTAAGGTAAGGTAAATGTCGTTAACCTTGTAAAGTTAAGTGTGTGATCTTGTGTGTTATATTTGCTTTATGTTCGTGCACGCGTACAATGAAAAACAACTAACCATATTGTTTTATTTTTTTTCTTCGATACTGCAAATCATTTTCAATAACCACTATTGTCACATCTCTCCCTGATACTTCGCTATATGCATATAGCGCAGGTACTTTACCATTTGTAATGAACAATGTGTAAGTGTTAGAGTTGAGCGACACACCAACTTTGTCAGTAAGCTGATAAATAGTAAAGTACAACAAAAATATAATAAATATATAAAGTTAGCCCTATATTATTACTAGAGGAATTATGCTTAGAATAGTAATCAAATGTGATATTTGTTCATAACTTCGTATTAATGTACTTATTTCTCATCTTACAAATATTCAAACATTGTTTTAAGAAATGAATAATAATAGCATACTATGACATATATAAATTAGTTTTGTATAAGATATTTTTTTGTATATAATAAATGGGTTTTTTTTTCTGGTTTTGATACTAAACATGAATTGGTGTCCTTTTTTATTTAGACGGAATACGAAGTAGGTGACAATTTGTAAATTTTCAATCAAGCTTCTCAAATATTATATAAAAACAATTATGCATCTTTCTAAAATCAATATAAAAACAGTGACCAAACTCCGTGTTATTTGAAAAGAAAAAAAAAGAGAATTATTTGAAAATGTAATCAATTAAGATATGATATTCGTAGTGTGTACAAACTACAAGAAGCTTGATATTATTTTCATTGTACCTATTTTGGTGTCAAATTGTAATCGCTTGCATCGCATGTGGAAGGGTATCTACCGGTTGTAAATAAAACCTTTGAAAATGACTTATAACCATTAACCAACGATAAATTTATTTTTTTTAATTATTTGAAAAAACTATATATACTGTACCGACATAAACGCCATTGACAGCAATTAAAATCGAAAACAGCACTGCACCCTTCCTCAGTTCCTCCCACAATTTTCATTTTTCACCGGAGATCGATTGGTAGGTGGTATCGATCAAATTATGGTTTAAAGCTTTTCGCAGATCTCATTCCGTAATAATCTCAGTCAGGTACATTAAAACCCTAATTACCATCATAAATAAGTTACGATCCTCTTTTTGTTTGTGATAATAATGTTGATAGATTACGTTATATACATATACGGAGTATTTCTTGTTTATTTCACTTATTTTAATATTCACATTTAATCAACCCAGTTCTTTGTTTTTCTTCAATTTTGATGATACCAATAACCAGATTTCATTTTCTAATTTCCATGAATTCTTTGGAGAACTACAAATCTCTTTTGTATTGATGCTTTCTTGAGTGCATTAATGCGAGCAGGGTTGTACTCTAAGGAGGTGTTTATGATTATTATTAAACTGCTTATCTGTTAATTGATAATTATTCTAGCAGATTAGCATTTTCAAACAATTTATTTGAACTGTTTATCTGTTAAGCACTTTTGCTAAACATGTTAGTACCTAGTTGTTTTTAGGCAGATAATCGATTTAAATTAAGCAATCCCAAAACACACCTTAAAGCCCTACAAGTGTTCCAATTATCATAATATAATAATAGTGCCATTGGAAAGTTTATTCTAAATTACCTTTTTTGATTAGGTTGTATCTGTACTTATATGTTTGTTGTTTATAATGTTTCAGTATACTTTTCACTATTGAATAAAAAAAATAAAGCCACAAAAGGACAACACGTATGTAATGGCTTCAGAAAGGGATGTTTTCGAGCTTTCGGGACCTTTACACTTAACCTCTATCGACTGGTAACACTTTTTCTTTATCTGATTTTGTAACTTAATACATCTCATCGAAACACTTTGTGTGCTCTAGAGCTTGCAATATGGTCTAGGGTTAATGATCTAAAATAAGGATGTATCTTTAGCTTTGTCCCTTATGGGACAACTTACCTAATTAGTCTGACGGAGCCAATATACTCTCAAAGTCTATCCCTTCTGAACCATTATGCAACCGGTTGATCGGAAAAGGCCATTTGTGCCTACGTGTCGTTGTAAAAATGTTGGTTCCAAAATGACATAACAGAAGGTACATGGGCACAAATGGGACAACTTTAAGAGTTCGAGACATCATGTACTGGTTAAGCTGGTCAACCGGTTGCATAATGGTCAACAGGTCAAGTGAGGGACAAAATTTAAAAGTAAATTGTTCCCTAGGACCAAAAGGATGTAGTTATTCTTGATAATTATTCTTATATTCGATAAGATTAATGTTAAATAGATTACAACATTAAATGATTCAGGACTGATGTGGATCACCGAAGGTCAGTTGCAGCATGCATGGTTCAAGGTGTATACATCATGCAGCGTGACCGCCAGGAAAATCGCCACGGGTCAGAAGCGCTTGCTCCTTCATGGTGGAAACCGTTCAACTTTGACTTACACAGTCAACTCATAGATGATGCTGATTCGTCCATTTTTGGTGCTATCTACAAATTCAAATCCGACCCATTATCAAACTACACCCTTTCAACCAACTCAATTCCATCGTATATAATTTCTTTCCGAGGCACGATAACAAAAGGTGACGCATTCTCCCGTGACTTACAATTGGACCTCCATTTTGTCAAAAACGTGTTGCATCAATCATCTAGATTCGAGATCGCCAATCAGGCTGTGCGAAATTTGGTTGCGTCTGGTAATCAAAACATCTGGTTAGCAGGCCATTCTCTTGGAGCAGCGATGGCCATGCTCTTGGGGAAAAACATGGCAAAAAATGGCATTCTTCTCGAATCTCATCTTTTCAACCCACCGTTCGTGTCGGCCCCGATTGAAACTATCAAGAACAAGAAAGTCAAACATGGTCTCAGAATCGCGGGCAGTTTTGTGACTGCAGGACTTGCTGTTGCTGTGAAAATGAAAAAGAATCATCAGCAACGAAATAATGGGACAAATAATTCGTTTCTTGATTTAGCAGCGTGGGTCCCGTATTTATATGTGAACCCACGTGATCACATATGCTCCGAGTATATTGGGTATTTTGGACATCGAGTAAAGATGGGAAATATAGGGGCTGGAGGAGTTGAAAGATTGGCTGCACAGCATTCAATTGCAGGTTTGTTCATGGATGCAATTGGGAAGGAATCACATGAACCACTGCACCTCCTTCCGTCTGCTAATTTGACAGTGAATTTGAATCGAGCTCGTGATTTAAGGGAAGCTCATGGTATTCATCAGTGGTGGAGGCGTGATCAACAGCTGGAATCCAGAACCTACAGATGATAATCAGGAATGCGTTGAGTATTTAGGGTCAATACTTTACGGTTTGCACTCGTTTACCATGTATTTATTGTTTGCGAAATGTCTTTATCAGCCGTTAAATATTATTCATTTTGTTAATATCTCGTTTATTAGTTTATCATTAATCATTATGCTAACACGACCAGGCAACTGTCAAGCCCAAAATGTGCTTTGTCATCTTTAAGGTGGCGTTCTCTCTCATATGAAATGATGATCATTATGTCAAAACAGAGTGATGGAAAATGAAACCAAAACACTTGCGGTCTCCTTCAAAGAACAAATTGATGCCTGAGATTTTGCCTCAGCTGTTCAGTTAAACTGTGAAATGTCTGTTCTGACACATGCTTTTCAAGAGGAAGAAAGTGTAAGAACCATTTGTAGGTTGGAATGGCTAAAATGTGTCTTCATGACTACATGTAGTGATGAGCAAAGACTCGTTTAAGTCAAACTTCAGAACAGTATAAAATATTCTTATGAAACACATGATGGGTTAATGATTGCCTTGTTATCTCAAATGTTCAAGGGACCAAAATGATACATAAACTTAAAAGTATAAAAAAAACTGTATCAAAAAGTATATTATGTGTTAATCATTTGTAAAACTCACGAAAAAAAGAAAAAAGAAAAAAAAGAAAAATAAAACTAGTCGAAAAGTATACCTTGTGAGATGTCTAATCGAAGAGGAGAAAACGCTGAATTTTATAGTATAATTTTCATGATTTTTTGATTTGTCGTTTGTGAGATAATTACTTTTTAAAATCTTGAGCGTAAAATAGTTTTTGTACATGTGGAACATTGTCATCTATACTCTTAAGTTTTTTCAAATAATGTTGTACTCTAATGAATTTTTCTACGTGATCTAAACATAATAAAAGATCATATGTGACTAAATTTAAATCACATATGATTTAGAGTCTATGACCATCCCTTTGTAAGAGCTTTGATCAGTTCCCTAATTCTTCGTCTTATAAAATATATAGAAGGTTATCATTGTCTTTCTTGTATCTTTCTTGACGTAAGACATGGATCGATTAGCATTTCTAGTCATCAACGTTTTATGAAAAATGTATACTTTTTCTTACGGCGAATGTACAAACCAATCAGAATTGAAAATGTTATACGAAAAACATATATATGTTTGGAGTATTCTTAATGACAGCCCTAAAAGCTGTCAATAACGTGCATAAATCGGATGTCCTTCGAGTAATATTTATAGGGTCAACTAAAATTCAAAGGATCAGAAAATTTATTATGATATGAATACAAGTACTAATGCGTATTCTAAATTCTTAAGATTGTCGTTATCATTTTTCATACGTTTATTATCTTTTAAAACATAAAACCAATTAAAACATAAAACCAAAGATGAAAGACCTTAAGATATTGGAGAGTATCAAAATAAGACATTATGATTGGTCCTTACATATCATCTTATCCCACTTCCCTCCACATAATCTAGTTTCCAAATCGTTACATCTCCTACACACAAATACAACACAAACATATCATCATTCAATCTTTGTTCCATCATTCACTCATCAATGGCAATGGCAACGCAAGCTTCCCTCTTCACACCAAAACTTTCAAACCCAATCTCATCATTCAAACAACAATCATCATCCACCATCAAACACCTCACTTTCACTTCCCGTACTTTCACCATCAAAGCCTGCGATGGCTCACCAGCACCAACCGCCGCACCACCGAAACCAGCACCAGCCGGTTTCACGCCACCAGAACTCGACCCCAACACCCCATCTCCCATTTTCGCAGGATCAACCGGCGGCTTACTTAGAAAAGCACAAGTTGAAGAATTCTATGTTATCACATGGGAATCTCCAAAAGAACAAATCTTTGAAATGCCAACTGGCGGCGCCGCCATTATGAGGGAAGGACCTAATTTGTTAAAGTTGGCTAGGAAAGAACAGTGTTTGGCTTTAGGGACTAGATTGAGGTCTAAGTATAAGATTAAGTATCAGTTTTATAGGGTGTTCCCTAATGGCGAAGTCCAATATTTGCATCCTAAAGATGGTGTTTATCCTGAAAAAGTCAACGCTGGGAGACAAGGTGTTGGTCAAAACATGAGGTCCATTGGGAAGAATGTTAGTCCTATTGAAGTTAAGTTTACTGGGAAACAACCTTATGATATATGATCAAATGATGTATGGGTTTGTGATTATGATTATTATGTAATATGTTTCATTTCGTAATTATAAACAAACGCTTATTTATTTCGTGTTTGTGATGCCGTTATTCTGAAGTAAATATTGTTTCTTTATGTTATAACTTGCTATAATCCTACATACTGTAATAAACACAAACGATCCTTCGTTTACTATTTGCTACACACTAGCTCGCGTGCAGCTAACAATATGAATGTTTTTTACATTTAAATAACTTGCTATAATGCTACAGAGGAGTAAACACCAACAGTCTTTCATTTACTCTTTGCTGCACACAAGCTTGCGTGACTAATAAACTCAGTGAAGGTTATGTCGCTTAATTTGGAACGTTAAATAGATACAAAACTTTCAAAGTTAAGAACTTAATGAACATTTGATGTTCATGAATCATCATCATATGTAAATAATTTGAAACGCGCTACAGAGAAAGATGGCTCGTTGGGAGCAACTTTGTTGCTTCTCAAGTTACAACTTCTAGTTCTCGGACTTGAGTATTCAACACAAAATTTGGGAATGCTTGAGTGATCTCCCTGTTGTATAAAAAGATAAAAGAACATAGGAGTAATAATTATACATATGGTAACATTCTCAGACATAAAATGAAAATGTATGAAGATGAATGCAAAATAAAACTTGCCTAAGAAGGGGAAGAGTCATGTTTTTCAAAATGGATGGATACTTTACGATGAACGCCTTCCATTCTTCTAAATCGATCTTTCCATCCCCATTTAGATCTGCATCTAAAATGGTCTGACCAAACAGAGGAAGTCATAATTGAAGGCTAAATTAAAAGTCACAGAAGAAGCTTGAACCAATGTTTAGTACCTTATCCAAGATAGCTTCAACTGCATCATCTGATAGATCGTGATTCATTTCACTCAAGAGAGCCAAAACCATCTCCTTCAACTTCAAGTTTTGAAGCATTTCCAATATCAGAATTCAACAAAAAGTCAAACATTGACTAAATGTTGAAAGTTTTCAAGTCTGTTTTTGTTTACCTCTTCACGTTCTATGTAGCCGGTGTGCTTCAAATCATATAATCTAAACATGACTGAAATAAGATTATACAATGTTAGTATTAATGAACATAAGATGATTCATTTGTTTCCAAAACTAGTCATATTTGACTTTGAATAGTCAAACAGATTGACAATCTTTGTTACGATCATCAACTCATGCAGTAAAATGCATCTTACATTCAATTTTGTCTGATTCAGGAGCATCAGGATGGAAGATGCTTAGCGAGCGTACAAATTCATCAAATTCAATGACGCCATTTTTCTTGATATCAAATGTGTCAAATAGCTGTAGCAATGCAATCAAGAATTCAAAAATAAATAAATTGGATTGGCATTCTTATCATCATTTTTAGGGACAAAAGGAGTTTATTAACAACTAAAAAAAATGTTTACGTACTCTATCTGCAAACAGATTCTGCGTATTGCTATTGCTAAAAAGAGCAAGCTGGAACTCTTCCTGTTCATGAAATGACAATCTTTTTATTCGATATTAAACCATATTTATTGATCATTTTATATATTCGTTATTAGGTAAATATGTACCTTGTGAATAAGGCCATCTTCGATGATGGCATAGCTTAATCTCTCAAAAAGATCATATAACGCCTCTATTTCATTGATGGAAACTATGAAACAAAACATATAGTCATCAGAAGATTAATCAAACCATAAATCTTGCAGTATCAAAATATGTAGTTTTTGCTATACTAACACGAAGTTTCAGAAGCGAGAAGAGCGTGATGGATGATTCGACTTGGGTTTCCAAGTTTCTTCAAGAAACAACAACACTCTTTTATTGATATATTTTTCATGGTCAATGCACCCGAACATTCAATAGAACAAACTAAATACCATAAAAAATGAATCTGAAAATTGAAGTCGTAAGTTAGAATCTTTCATACTCTCATTAAAGGTTTGACTTTTTAGTTATATACAAACAGAAACATATTCATGATACATACATACATGTTGATTACAGATTGTTGGAAAAAATTGAAAATGGAGAAACAGACCTGTGATGGGAAATGTGTGAGGCAAGATTGACTTGATTTGTTTGATCTTTGGTGATTAAAATATAAAGATCTGGACTTGTTAATGTTTTGTGAATCTGTCAACACCAATATTTAAATCTTTAAAAGATCCAGTTTTACTTTTGGGACGTTGAATCTGTTACTTGTTTATTTATTTTAAAATCAACGACTTTCTTGAGTATGACAAGTTGTTTTTCACCGATCTATTTTCGAACCAAACAAACTATACTATTTCCTCATATTATTCGAAAATGTGGTTTTCACATAATTATAATCTATATTTACTTGGTTACTTTTTTTCACGGTGTTATGGGTGATCTTATTTATGAACATGTGGTAAGATCATTAGTTACAAGATGATAAACCTATGATGAGAATAAGTGAGAAATATGTGTCATGGGTGTATGGATCAAACATGGAATTGGACATATTTTTCAGGCACATTTAAAGGCTAAAGTTTTTAAGAAGCTTATGTAAATATTTATTTGATTCGAAAAAGAAAAAGGAATTTACTTCCAAAAGAAGATAATAAATTCCATAACATGTGTGGTAGATTAGTAGAGTTATTGTTCAAAAAAAGGTTTTAGTAGTATATTGTTTCGAAACAATAATCAAGAAATACTTTTTTCAATAAAAAAAATTGGTTTTCTGACTTTAGTTGCTTAATCATTTGACGAAAAAAGATTTTTGAGGGGTATATCGTGTTTTTTTAGTATTAGCATATTCTCTTGTTATACTAGTTTATTCGGGTACAGAAACTCAGATTCGTATACGGAATTTTTTAATAACAACTTGCATTGTATAATTAATTATGTCTTTTGATTAAATTTAAAAAAAAACATATTGATTATTTGTAAGCAAAACATAGTTATGTACGTGGTTTGTAGTTTTAAGATGTATGAATGCCATTGTTTTTAGTTTAGTTGTGTGTATTGCCCATACATAATTTTAGGAGAATGTTCAAATAGGAACAGTTCTTATTATGGGAACGGTAGGAACGGACATTTTATTTTTAACTTTAAGATTAACTAACTTTTTTGATTAAAAAATTATAAGAAAAATATTAGAATTTTATACCCTTTAATATGAGATAAAAAAATTTTAAAAAATGTGATACACATAATAAAAAATTTAGTGTGTATCATAGTATCACACATAAAAGTTATGTGATACACAACTTTAGTTTGTGTATCATATATTTTTTATTTTTTTTAAATCGATCCAATATTAAAGAGGATAAAATTTTAATAATTTTGACATTATTTTTTTGTACAATTCTTACAATAAAAAATGATTCTACAATAACATTTCCCCATAATTTTATATGCGATAAACATAATCTCACTAACTTCTTAAAGAATCCATTTTCATATAATTAATATTATAACTTATACTTTTGTGGATCACACCGGTCTCTCTGGGAGAACTTCATATGATTCGAGTTTGCGTGACGGTAAACTCGAATCTCATGAATTATTCCATATTAAAAAAAATTTAAAAACTTACGTAAACTCGACTCTCATAAATTATTCCATATTAAAAAAAAAAAAAAAACCTACTGTAAGCTCGAATCTCATGAATTATTCCATATTAAAAAAAAAAAAAAAAAAAAAAAAAACTATTTTAACTTCGGTTTGATCACATTATTGCTATTCCATGTGGCATAAGACATGGGATTTTGACATTCTTTTGATAGGACTTCTTGTCAAGAATATTTTTAATCAAAATACATGCCAATGAGTTAAGCTTTAGTGTTCCTTGTAATTAAAATAGAGATACTTCATTATTGAACAATTATAAGAAGAGTTTAATGATCCTAACTATTAAATTAACACTAAAATATGTATGATTGATTGACTAAGTACCATATTTGTATAATGGTAACCAAGTAGCCGTAAGAAAGTGCTTACAATTGGTACACTTGAAATACTTGTTTAATTCTTCAATTTTTCTTAATTAATATTTATTGATATGATTTTGTAGGAAATATTATATAATGCACAAATGTTATTTCAAAAATATATGTCAACTCTAAGCACTTCTAAATCATCCTGCTAACATATGATAACAGAAAGTATAAACATAATAAAAGATCACTAACTCCTTTTATTTCTTGGCTACACCGCTTAATCAAGGTATGTTTAGTTATAAAAAAGTGTATTCATTTTTCTTTTTCCATTTTTCTAGAGAATGGAGAGTGTTTTATTTCCTTAGAAAAGCAATGATAATTTAAAAAACACGTTCAAATATAAAAGATGGAGATTTTCTTTTCCGAGAAAAAGTAGAGATGGAAAACTTAGACCAAAGCCAACGGGCTTCTTCGGTTTGGAACCGACGAACGCCGGCGAACCGACGCCGTTGGCACGGTTTCGTCGGTCATTTCGTTGGCACGGTGAAGCGACGAAGGGAGAAGGAGGGGAGGTGGGGCCCACGTGCGATTTTTTTTAAAATAAAGCCATTGTAGATTTAAAAAATAAAAAATAACGGTTATATATCTGTTAGTTTGAAAAAAAATTTAACCTTTTTATCCAACCCCAAACACACTATAATAAACACACAACTAAACTTCAATTCACACACATTTTTATCTTCCATTATCTCAATCAAATACATTATTCCACCCAATTATTCTATACAATTCAACACTTTTCTTTATCATTCTTTCACTTTCACTTCTTGTTCACTAAAAATGTCTAACCCCAACAACAATGATTTCTATCAAAATTTACTAAACACTTCCATTTACCCCAATTCACCGGCTAACTCATATTCGACAACTACCTCCAATAATTCACCAACCGGTTTCACTTCATATCAATCCCAACCCCAACCATGGTATCCCCAACAACCACAATACGGCTACCAACCACCACAATTCGGCTACCAACAACCACAATATGGGTACCAACCACTATCACAATACAACTTCCAAGCTTACACTCAACTACAATCCGACCAACACTCACACTCACAACCCGAAACTCCTTTCCAAACACAACCTGAAACCCAAAATACTGTAGTATCCGAAGACAAAGCTGAGCACGAGGTTAATGTCAAGGGTAAAAAAAAAAAACACAAACTAGGTGGACGGACTATGAAGTTAAAACATTGGTCGAGCGATGGGTCGACAATTCACAAAATCATATCGAAGGAAATTCGCAAGCCGGTTCACAATTTTGGAACAAAATAGTCGAAGACTACAATCGGTTAGTTGATGTTAAACGCACAAAAAGTCAACTAATCGGCAAATGGAAAAAAGTTAGAACCGACACAAAAGAAATTATCGGTATCTACAAAAAGTACAACGAGCCTCGGCCAAGCGGGTATCAAGACGAGGACGTTATTAGGGTGGCAAAAGAACACTTCAAGTAACAAGTGGAAAGGATCTTTATTTACGAGGTTGCATTCCACGTAGTCAAAGATGTCCCCAAGTTCTATGCCGATCACGGAATTACGTACAATAAACCCGCGTTCCAAGAAGATGACGTTCCAATAAATCTAGCCGAGGACGAAACCGAAGATAACCCGAACCCCGCCGATCTTGCGACTAATATGCAACGGCTATTACAAAACGAGCAGCTTCGTCGTCCACCCGGTCGTGAAACAATTCGGAAAAGTCAACGAAGTTCGGGTTCTTCGGATGCAACATCTTCAAGAAATTCGAGCGACGCGACCCGTGAGGCCATTTTGGAATCGGCAAGAATCCAACAACAAACTCTAAAAACTATACAAGAAGCGACGCAACAAAAATTGGAGTTTGATAAACAAAAGATGGTGTTAAAACAGTGGAAATTTATCCAACGGCCTATACCGTCACACTGGGGACAACACGAAATTGCAATGTTCGAAGAAACTATGAAAAATGTAATAAAGAAGTATCAAGACAATTTCAAAACGATGTTCGGAAAGGATACGCGACAAAGTGAGTTCTCCGACAGCGACTAAATTCGTTATTATAATTATCGTAATGTTTTTTTTAATTATTGTAATGTTTTTTATTTGTTATTGTAATGTTTTATTTATTATTGTAATGTTTTTATCTTAATTAATGTAATATTTTTTATTTTAATGAAAGAGTTTTTATTTAATTTGTGTTTAAAAAATTAAATTAATAGTCAGTGGGTCCCATAAATGAAACTGAAGAAAAGACTGTTGACAGTGTTTAGTCAGTCTTTCTGAGTTGACAAAACTGAAGAAGCAACTGAAGAAATGATTGTTGGGAGTGATCTTAGAAAATCATAAAATTAGTTTTTATTTTCATAGTTATACAAAGGAAATTCCCTTTCTTAGACATGTTTTTTAGAAAACTCATATTTGAACATGTAATTTCTTAGTTTTCTACAAAAGTTTTCTGAAAAAATGAAGAAGTTTTTCGTAAATAAACGCAGACTCGTGTCACGTTTCAAAATAAAACAGGCTAAAATCGGCAGTCTAGCGTAACCGAGGGTCTTAGACGTAAAATAAAAGCAGGGTTTTAGGGGTAATAAAAGAAGACCACCGACTCACCCTCAAAAACTAGGGTTTATAGATCTTTTGTTTATATTTTTCCGGAAAATAAAGACACCGGAGATAACAAATAACACACGCACAAATGGATTCATTCTCCTCGCCGTCAAGTTCATCTCCGTCATCTCAAATGTCCGCAGAAGACTTCATGGATCAACTTAAGGTTCAACTCGCCCAGGCCTACGCTGAGGAATTTCTTGAGGTATATCTCTCAATCTGTATATCTGTATATCTAATTATCTATGTATATGTATTGGTTTATATTTTAGATATATAGTAGGGAAAGTTTATTTGTTGTATTATTATTGATTTGTTTGTTAATTACAAATTGACTGATGTTTGGTGATGATAAAACCTAGATCTGGGACAAGCAATTTGGTTAAATTTTAGTAGTATATAGGAAGATACAGTCACTTCAATTGACAAAACTAACAAGGATAAGCTTCTTAGAAACAAACTTTGCTGATAAGTTATCAGAGTGTAACAACCCGTCCCACATCGGAAAGAGATAAGAAATTGAAGTCCCTTATAAGTTTTTGTAACACCCCTCAATGCTAAAGCAATGACTAACCGGATACCTTCAGGTTTCAACTAAAAACCATGGTGGGAGGTATCTGTTAGCCACAACTTTAGACTTATAAGGGACTCCAATTTCTTATCTCTTTTCGATGTGGACGGGTTGTTACAAACTCTCCCACTTAAACACCTGACGTCCTCGTCAGGCGGAAACATAACCAGGATCAATACCCCAGGAGATGCACGAGCCGCGTGCCCGTCACACCCCGAGAGGCTATGGCTCTGATACCATTTGTAACGCCCCTCAAAGCTAAAGCAATAACTAACCGGATACCTTCAGGTTTCAACTAAAAATCATGGTGGAAGGTATCTGTTAGCCACAACTTTAGACTTATAAGGGACTCCAATTTCTTATCTCTTTCCGATGTGGGACGAGTTGTTACATAGAGGTGTTATGCAATCAAGGAATTGTTGTATAGTAATGATCATTATTGAATAGGATGTGTTTATGAACTAATATCACTACTGCTACTACAACATTTTTGTCTCTTAAGCTTTTCATGAAAGGCATTTTTTTCTTTTCTGAAAATATTATGCTGGTTGCATTCCCAATTTCTTAAGGCATGGTTTCACTAGGCTTATTTGCTTGTGACTCAAGGATTTTGGGGCAACGTAAGTTTACATGGCAAGTAATGTTGAGACATTTGCTTTCATTTGAGTGGCTTCCAAGGGGACATCGCCCATAAAGTAAAATAAGCTTCATTTGTTATATGTAATAAGATAAGGTACTGCAATAAGGATAATTTTCTTGATAGATGTTCCTGATGCTGTTAAAATGTTTGGCAAGATATGTTATATCGATTGTTTATAATGTCGTAAATATATCAGCCTAGCTTAACATCTCTTTTATTGAATCTAGTTAGGTAAATTTGGGTAACCTGAAGAAATGCATACGCCAGCACTATAACGTTGCATTATCATGTTATAAGATCCATTATGTTCTGCTTTTTATGCTTTTGATTTTTTCAGAATTCTAACATTGGTCTTAATTGATGTGGGATACAGACGGTGAGGGGGAAGTGCTTCGATAAGTGTATCACTAAACCAGGCAGCAGTTTGAGCGGTGGAGAAAGTAGTTGCATCTCCAGGTGTGTGGATCGCTATATTGAGGCTACTGGTATCATTAGCAGAGCCCTTTTCAATGCACAGCGATAAGTATTCGAGTGCAGAGCATTTTTAAATGAAAAGGATTATGTTTGAGGTGTGTGAAGTTTCGGATCACACATTTTTGAGACTATGTAGGAAAACTATGTAACTTAAGTTGTGCTTTCTTAATAGGAAAGTGAGGATCATAAGCTCTTTATGATAACTAAACTTGATTTCTTGAATTAGCCATAAGCTGCATGTTGAAACTTTTAAGTCCGACATCTGAATGGATGATTGTCGTATCTTTCTTGCTTGTTATTAAGATTTTTTCGATCTAAATGGTTGTTGACCTGTTTATTCCTGTGGTCGTCCACTACTTGTTCCTTTAAACTTGTATGATTATCCACTTGCAGGCTCTTAGTTATTACATTCTTTCTTTTCATTCCCTGATTTATTCATAAATGGAAGAAGAAAGTTGATATACTCCGTATATCATATTATTATCGCTGCAATTGGGCCTAATATGAGGGATGCTGGGTCAGGGTTAGGTCCAAAAGGGCCGGTAAAAGGTCATACAGAAACTGGATTTCACTTTTGTGATTGGAAATTGGTTGGGACTGTCGCCTGGATGGCTGGATCACTTATAAACTGATGAATGAAGGCATGTCCGAAGATTGGTTGAACTGGTAAGTGAAAGGGTATCGGTCAATCTAAAATGGCTGTTTGTAATGGCTAGGACTGAATGACTGTTATCGCTGTTATATGGTAAATAACTAAATATGTGCATGAATTTTGTAGACTACTTGGATGAAAACTTGACAGGGGCAATGATACCCTATACAAGTAATGTTTCTTTGAGCATATACATATGAACAACTGTTTGTAAGCGAAAAAGATTACCACAAGTCTTCACACGTCACACGCCGGGACATTTTTGAAGTCATTACTAATCGTTAGTAGACGACCCTGGGTTACACAGTGTCCTTGTTCATCCATTATTATCTTGACAGAAGACGATATGCATAATGTAAGAAGGGCATGAAACTTTATTAATATTCGACTTTTGCAATGTTCTGGTGAAAACTTTTACATAAAAGCTTCGAGATATCATGGAAATAATTATATATTCATGGTCAAAATGTTGATTCACGTGTATAAATTCATGGAAAGATGAGGGGGTTAAAGAACAATAAACCCAAAAGAGTTTTAATTTCCACTTTGCACCCTTGTAAATTTTGGGGGTAGACATAACGTGTCATCATTTTAGCACATACAATATGACATCCAAATGTTCATCGTCAATTTTCTTAATTAATAAGCTATTAAACCAATTAACTTTTAATTAAATGCCATCAATAAAGTGAGTCGGAAGAGATGGCCATAATCAGAAACACAAGCAGAACAATATTATTTGTGTATGAAATAGAGTGGTCGTTTTTTTTATATTAAACCCTAAACAACAGAGTAAACGTTTCATGTGTTGAATCAATTTGCACTCTTATTATGGATAATGATTATCATATAGCTGTAACAAGTTTGATGACACATGAACAAACCCATCAACACATATATCAATTTACAGACCAATAATCACAATTAATTTCAAGAAATACAAGAGCTATTATAAGCTCTATTTGTCTTTAATGATCTCATTTTGGTTCATTTTTCTGCTATTCCTCTCTGCATTCGGCTTCAATCATGGCAACAACCAAGGTTTGTTTTTGTTCTGTATTCTTTCTTTTATTTGTGTCATATAATTCTTGATTTTACAGTAAATTGAAACCCCCATTTCTTAATAGTACTTCTGTATCTATAGGTGTGTGATATTGCTTAATTGTGTGTATTCTGAGATACCCATTTGTTGATTTGTGGTTAAAAGTTATATACCCAATTTTTCATTTCCTAGTTTTCCAAAAATATTTTTGTTTTCTAGGGTTTTCATAGTATGTTTTCAAGAATGATATTTGATGTTGTTTATTTACAATTTATTATTTCAGGGAATGTAGATGCACATAATAAGAACTTTAGTGATACTAATACTACTACTGCTACTACTACTACCACTACTACATATCGGCATATTGAAGAACAAAATCATACAAGTAGTGTGCATTTAGATTTTAATGTCTCTGGGAAGTCGAACGATGTTTCATCTCATGATTGTAACTTTGTAGATACTGAAAAAAACTCTAGTCAGGGGACAAGTCCTCTCGAGGAAGTAGTTTCAAAAGTTTTAGGTTACGCTGAGTTAGTTTGTGAGCGAGAAATTCAAGATGATGTACAAAACGATAGGACCCATCACACTTATCCTAATCTTGACAAATTTAGAAACATTACAAAACAAGATAATGGGTCGAGTGCTGCACCAAGTGGGTTACCAAACATTACCCACAGGCTCGAGGCTGATGGGACAGAATACAATTACGCATCTGCGTCCAAAGGTGCAAAAGTTGTGGCACATAATAAGGAAGCAAATGGAGCAAGTAACATATTGGGTTTAGATCATGATAAGTATCTAAGAAACCCGTGTTCTGTTGTGGATAAATTTGTTATCATTGAGCTTGCAGAAGAGACTTTAGTGGATGCTGTAAAGATTGCAAATTTTGAACACCATTCGTCCAATTTTAAGCAGTTTTCGTTGTCAGGAAGTTTGGTTTTCCCGACTGAAACATGGTACCCAATTGGGACATTTGTTGCTGCAAACGTGAAACATCATCAGTACTTTAAGTTGCCCGAAGCCAAATGGGCTCGATACTTAAAGTTGACTATTGATAGTCATTATGGGTCGGAGTTTTACTGCACGTTAAATGTAATTGAAGTATATGGTGTAGATGCAATTGAACGGATGCTTGAAGATCTTATCGTGACCTCAGAAGAATCAAAAAATATTAATTCAACCGCAAGTCCTCCTTCCGCAGAAACTGCGGGGTCCAAAAACGAAAAAATGGATGGTGAGAAAAGGAACATGACGGAAGGTGTTGAAGATGGTAAAAGGGTTGATGATGACTTGTCGAAGAAACCCTCAACAAAATTTCCTGAACTTGTTGCAAAAGGTAATGGAAGAATACATGGTGATGCTGTTTTAAAGATTTTGATGCAGAAGGTCAGATTGCTCGAGAAAAACTTATCTTTATTGGAGAATTACATTAAAGAACTGAATAAGAGACAAGGAGATGTTATTCCTCAACTTGATGTTGAGCTTGCTAAGTATTTGACCGTTGTGGAGGAAATACGATTGGAAATTAAGGAGCTTTTGTTATGGAAGGCCACCATGGTGCGTTGTCTCTAAATTATTTGTTAAAGTTAGAGGTGGCAAAATGGACGTGTCGGGGCAGGTTGGATTATGGGTAAAAACTTCTAAAATTTCATGTAAATGTTGAAACAGGAAATGTTTTTTGTCCTAATTCTTATCTATTCTTTAAGAAAATTATTGTAAAATATGGTTACACAAACCAACTTATTCAATACTCCAGTCTTTTCAGTATACTGTAGGAATTTCTAAAAACATGCTTTGAGTGACTTTTGTCCCATTTGACTTGTATCTTTTTCAGCTGTTCTTTATTTGACTTGGTACTCATGATACATCATAGGTAAGTAAACCGAGAGTGCCACGTCTATGTTTGGTATGGTAATTACTTGATGATCCAGTTATATTCACCTAAAGTCCTTAACATTTTCAGGAAAAAGAGATTGCTGACCTAGAGTCGTGGAAGGCTTTCGCGTCATCCCATCTAGAGTCAATTGTCAAAGAAAATGCCATGCTCAGGTTATATAGATGATATACGTGTACTCGTGTAGGCAACAATGAAAAAGTAATAGTGCTAGTTGACACGTGAACTGCCTTATTTTCACCATTTATTTCATTATATTGTATATTGTGTAATCTTACAATTTGGAGTATCCGTAGAATTAAATCTGTATTTAGAGTCTATAAGAAGTGTTGTTAGCTATAGTCTTAAGGGTGACTTGTAAATTTGAGTTTTGATTAGACGTGGTGAAATGGGTAGTCTTTATATGTTGGCTGGGATGGGCCGACCCGTCAATGCTTGTTATTACCTCAATGATAGTTAATGCATGAAATAAGATCATAAAAACTATAATCAAAATAGTATTCTAAATATATTTTTTTTTCTTCATAAAGTGATGTAGGAGATTTACCACAACCCAATTCGATCCATTTTTGGTAAAGGAGCTACCCACCTCTAGTTTTAATTGTGGGACGACTGTTATGTTTCTTTCTTTTTTCCCCCCAATAATAATAAATAAATAAAAAGCCTTTATCATTTTCCTCAACACTAAACCTTTTTTGCAGGCATGCTATTGAGAAGGTTGCAAGTGATCAAGAAAACCTGGACAAGGCTGAGCTGACGGTGCTGACTGTCAGTGTTTCTTTTGCAATTATTGCCATATTTAAGATCGTATCAGATCGTATCTTTAGGTCTCCTTACATCAAAGCATATAGGGATGGTACAAGTTGGAGATTGCTGCTCGTTACATGTGTTGTCACCTCTATTGTTGTTTTAAACTTCTATTAGCTAGCGATATATCCAAAATGTATTTTTGAGTTTCAAGTCCGTTGAACAGACAGAAAGTTGTAGAAGTGCTGTATTCTTGTAGGTATTTTAGATTTTTTTTTGTTGTACGTATTTCGGTTTGAGGTAACGCCGAAACTAACCCAGCTCTAGAAGTATAGTACAACAACTAAATGAGATTTGACCATTCGTCCCACACGGGCCACAGATGTGGATTTGGTTCATCTGGGACTGTTTGATATGTACATATGGTTTAGAGTTTGCAGACTGTATATCGTTTATATTGAGTTACTACATGAAGTCATGAAGATATATCAAGTGTTGGCCTTGTACATAATATATGATTTTGCGTCTTAATTCTTATTTTTGTTGATTGCATCCCTTTCTCCACCGTCACCTTCACGATACCGATAAGACAAAAGGTTATATGGAGTAGTAAGTAGTAATTCTCAAAATGCATTTAGAGGGAGCTAGGGTGTATGATTTCGTTAGCGAAGATGTTAATCCTTGTTAACTTCAAACAATCCGGTATTCGATACTCACTTTAGGGCCAAAAAGAATACATGTACTTCCAGTTTGGTATCGGTATTTTCTCACTTTTCCCGCTTTGATACCATCATTTATGATTATACATCTCGTATGCCTATTTTAGCGTATGCATACATACATATACTATTATACATATATACATAAATACACATATCGTATTAAGATACTATCAAATATATTTCAATAAAACTATTAAAGAAAATTATCAACAAATTTGTTTGATTATTAAAAGATAAAAAAAATTAGTAAACGAAATTAAATATACATATTCATTAGTATATTTAAATTTCATTCAACTTTACTAAAATTATATCATACTTAAATTTGAATATAATATAATAAATTAATGTATATACTTATTCACCCATTAACATATCTCTTTATCTCTTTATATATTTATAAGTATAAGTATTAAAATTAATCATCCAAAAATTAATATCACCCAAATTAATCAATTTCTCAAAATTGTCCATGCAACAAGTATTCTTAGCCCTTGATTAATTTACCTAATTACCCTGATTATCCCTAATTCAAATCCACCCATACATCAAATTCGGTCGTTCTTTGTTTCAGTCCTTCATACGCCTTCACGATTTCAAATTCAATTTACTGATAAGATCAGAGCTAATTTCTAATTGGTTTCCCCCCTAAAGGTAATTGATTTAGTTTTCATTTCAATTCAATATTGGTTTCGATTCATAAGTTTCGGTTATGATTCAATTTTGATTCATATTCAATTTCAATTCCACTTATTTGATGATTATTGTGTATGTGGGTACTTGAATTTCCTTTAATCCTAATTTTGATGTTCATGTGAATTTGATTTTAAAAATTAGGGTTTGGTGTTTGATTCATAAGTTATGCACAATGTTGTTTGATTTGGTGATTTTTAATTTTGTAATTATAAGGCTATGATCTTAAAAGGATCATTTTTGTGGGATATTTATAATTTAATTCAGGAAGTTTTTTGGTTAATGAAGTTGTTTGGTTAATGCATTATTATAATGATGATATTGCAGGTGCTAGATTTTGAACAAGATAAAGATACATCGTCAAGGCATTCATGCGGGTACGAGTTGAAGCGGCTTTTGCTTTGGGTAATACCGTGTCTCATGTAAAATTACCTTTCCACCATTTTTGTAAGCACACGTGACTCTATTAATCATATGAATTTTAACAAAATATGTTCTGTAAATTGAGTATTTATAGAGTTGTAGCGATTTCTTAGTTTTGGTAGTTGATGCATCATTCATTTTGTTTTACATGCACCACAATTCCGAGTTGTATATTGATCTAGGTATGTGGAACATGCACTCGAGAATGAAAAAGAGAAAATGAGATGCTGTGAGATTCAAGTACAACTCCCCAAAGCAGGCATGATCAGAGTCTGATCCAACATAGGATTCTGACAGCATGTCTTTTTGTTTATTTTTTGTCATTTTCTTTTCATCTCACGTTAGGTAATGAATGGATACATTGCACTTAATATTACTTTTCATCATTTTGTAAAAGGCCATGTTTATAGTATAAACTTATTTAAGACAGTCAGAATACTTGTGTTAGCACCAACTTTTAGGCACAAAG
Organism: Gnaphalium uliginosum; assembly: GCA_963930675.1. Classification (NCBI taxonomy): domain Eukaryota; kingdom Viridiplantae; phylum Streptophyta; class Magnoliopsida; order Asterales; family Asteraceae; genus Gnaphalium; species Gnaphalium uliginosum. The sequence continues at coordinate 43,079,433 of OZ005685.1, read as the reverse complement.
AATAACACTTTGGGGCTATTGGCCTAAATTACCGACTTTATATTATATAGGTTACAATTGCATATTCAAGATTTAATTCCAATTTTTTGTTAAGATAGCAAAAGTATCTAACAAGCTGACTATATAACAGAAAAAAATTCTAAGGTGAGATAGGGCTTCTGGGCTTGCTCAATAAATTTCGCAAAGCTACTGATTTTGAAAGGTAGAGTCCATTATATAATGCTTTGACTTAGACACACTTTAAAGTTTACAAGGTACATATCTGTTACACTTAATGAATAAAAAGATACTCATCTTAAAATTGTTTAAGCAATCTGAGTTATAATTAATTAATCACGTTATAAGTTTATAGTGGTAATTAACATCATGTATATACGGGAAGTACAACAAGATAACATTAAGGTGAGTGAAATCCTTATTTTTTCTTCTAGCTTTCCGCTAGAAGTAATATATAGAGTATTATATTAAATGTTTTGCATGTTTAATCTGATACTTTATATTGATGCAACTATCTTGTATTCTGTGCATTCGCTTGAGATGATGATGATTTGTGTACTTACAGTTATTGGGTCTAGCTGGTACTTGAGACTTGAAGCAATTACATCTTTAATGGTCGAACACAAAGCTTTGTGGAGCAGCATGCTTGAGTCAGGGATATCATGAAGTTATTGATAAACTTGTGATACTTATTGGTGGAATCCCAATTACAATGCCAACAGTTGTACATTCTTGCCGGTTTTGTTTTAACTCTGTGTATATATGGGTCGAATCAGGTTTTGTTTTAACTTTGTGTACTTATAAATGCATCAAAAACTATCAATTTTGAAAAGAACTGGTGTTGACAACCCATCACCAACCTAACCCATTTTACTACCTCTGACCGGTGCATGGTTTACACTACATTTAAGCTTATTGGTCTAGAAATTGTTTTTGATTCTTTTAAAATTCTACATATGATTACCTAAATTTTTCTGTATTTTGTTCAGGTCCTTCGTCGTTCTGCTGCAAATTAAGATTATCCAAGTGCAAGATATGCAACGTTCATGGTGTGAGCCCTAGGTTACTGGAAATCGAAGAACGAATGACTGCAGAAAAGGAAGGTGGGAAACAGAAGTTCTCGGAAGGGGCATATTTATTGGGTAAGATGGTTTGTGCCACAGTTGATAGATTTAATGGCCAAGAAAAACAACGACCTTAATGTTATATTAGGATGTTATGTCCTGCTCCTTTCGAATCTTGAAGTGTAAAGTAATTTTTTTTCTTGTGAATGTTTATACTGATGTTTTTAGCTGTTTTTTCAGCTCAAAATATTACCGCTTCTTCTTTAATGTGGTAATCTCATGTTCTCAACTCAAGCCACTCATAAGTTGCTCGATTTGTGTTGAGTTTTTTCTCAAGTTGGTAAATTTTGTTTGCTAAAAATGGAACTGGTCAAAACGCTGAACTAATTGAAACTTGAAAGCAATACACTCAACACACACACACATGAATAAATAAGCAATACACTCATTATTCCTTTGTTCTTACATGTAGGTCCTGGAAGAACGGGAACACGATGAACATTTAGTCACCTTACTAGAGAATACCACAAATCATGATGACATACCGTACAGAAAGTGAAAACGTCACATAGAGGTGACAAATTGTGCGGTTCAAGTGAGTAGGGTAATGAGTAACTTTTGAGTACTTGTCACTAGGGGTTGGGTGACAGGCCAAACAATACCTGTTCTTTTTATATCAGTTGTGGACGATAAACATGTTATTTATGATTTAAAAAGTTTATTATAACTGTGAGTTAGATTTTGATGTAAAAAGATTTAGGTGCCTTTAAGAAAATGACTTATGAGGTTTTTTACATTTTCAATACATGTTGGTTGACTAACTATATGTTGAATTGATTACCTGTGTCTTCATATATAATTAGACATGCATTTTTGTAATGTATTATGATTTTATTATCATCTATTTTGCAACTTTCTTGAATGTTTTGATGTATTAGGCCAAAGAAGCAGATCTTCTACAGAATATTGAATCAAATGGCTTCAGTCGTCAATGCTACACTTAACTACTGTTATTTAACACTTTTGTGGTGTGTTACTCCATTATTTAGTTATTAACTGTTTCGCAACTTTCTTGGCAATTTTAGTTGTTTTAGGCAAAAGAAACATATCTTCTTAGTACATTGGTTACATGGATATAAAGTAACATTTATCACAGGTTAAATGGCTTCAATTTTTGATGTTATATATGTGAAATTACTGGTTTTGGTGCCTATACATAGTATATGATTTTATTTAGTCATGATATATGGTTGTATCTACGTATGTATAAACCCGCGAGGGGTTATAAGCTAGTTAAGTACTAAAGTACTAATGTAGTAACAAAGAAAATATACAAAAGAAAGAGAATTTCATCCCACATTGAATGGATGAACCAAATGATCTCAAGAAAATGCACTATAAAAACCAAGGAAAGAAAAAAATATTGACATAAACTTCAAATATAGTATCATTCAGATAGTTACTTTGTTGGTTTAATCTACCATACATTTTGAGTTTAGTTTATCATGTTATAAAGTATAGATAAATAGATAATGAGCTATTAATATAATTCTTAAGATTATAAACAAGTTTATTCGAGTTCGAATTTGAGCTGAGATGAGCCCATCGAACTTGAGCTTGTGAACAGTTTCAGACAAAAATTACCAAATAACTAAATGAGCATCGAGCACGAGCTCCAACAATGATAAAATATTTGAACTCGAGATATAACACATTATAAAAAATTTAATCAAATTCGATTCGAGTTCAAACTGAATAATCTTTAAACGAGTTGAACCGAAATTCTTACTATTCGAATCGACTCGGTTCGTTAATAGCACTGGCCTTTGAATTTTAGTTCAACTTTCACATTTATGCACGTACAAGTGCAACTTTATTTATGAAAACCCTAAAGGATTTAATTAGCAAAACCTTTTTTATACCTTTTAACATCTTAAATATAATATATAACCTCTGTGACATCATCAATTAAAAAAATTTAATTATTCAATTAAGTACTTTAATTTTCTTAATTTAAACATTAAACTCCCTTACTCTAAATAATTTAATTTAAAATTAAGAATTAAACCCTTTACTCTAAATTAAATAAATTAAAATCCAAATAATCATGCTTGAAGCTGATTTGTTACGGATATAAGTAACAGAAGGATTCTTTAATAATTATGTTAGTTATTATTCTTTCATTCATTAATTATAATTAATTAAAAGTTAAACAATTATACAAAAATCTAAATACAACCCTCCACATTATACTATGTATTTGAAGTCGTGTATATTATTTTGATTTCATACCTCACATGGAGTATTCATTATTCAAAAAGTAACCGTGACATTATAACTCCATTATTTTAGGTTGGATAAATAATCGTTGAAAAGGTATATTAAAATTAAATGTCATTTTTAAAATTGTGTGATAGTTTCAAATAAGAACTACCAACTAATTTTATTAATATTTGAATCATATGAATAGTTAAATCTTATTTGTGAGATCGAATTTTCTTAAAGATTAAATTAAATACCTTTCCATCATTATGTTTGGCCTGTTAATGAAATTATTTAATTTATATCTCAAAACCTTTTTCTTTTTTTCTCTTTTTTTTCTTAAGCAAATTGCACGAATCATCCTTTTGTTTTGTCAAAAATGCACGTATCATCCCTATCAAAATTAAATAGCATAAGTCATCCCTGTATTCCATATTTTTGATCAATTATCATCATTCTGCACCTGAAATGACGAATATACCCTCATTCTTTTATTTTCTAACTAAAATATAATATATGAATCACTTTTATGATATCATCAATTTAAAACTTTCAATTAATCAATTAAGTTATTTAATTTCACTTATTTTTAACAAAACACCCTGTAAATTTCTCAATTATAATAAAAAGAACTTAAATCATAATCCAATACGAAAACTTGATGTAAAAATAATTAAAAATTAAATAAGGATGTAATATAAATAAATTTTAGATAACCATTACCTATATCTCTTTTTAAATTTACAAACTCACCATATTTGATCGACATGTAAACCATCTATGTTACTTTTTACGTTTAGCAACAATTACAATAGATATTATTGATTTAGCATATATTATATTAATATCAATCATTAAATATAATATAAGAAACGGGTTTATAACATCATAAATATAAAATTACACTTTCACTTATAAGATTCAATTAGATCACTTTATTTTAGTTAATTTTTTAAAACACCTCATATAAACCAATACTTAATAAAATGAAATACCGTACTTTTATTTGATAAATCAATCGTTATTTTGTAATTATCATATGTATTATTAACATACTTATGAAAATCAAATTACGAATTTAAGACCCGTGTGTACACACGGGTTTAAACTCTAGTACACTTATACTTAATTAATATTACAAAGATTAATTAGCAAAACATTGCGTTAATTACAAAGATTTGACAATTATAGATTTGAAGGCAAAATAGTACATGGAAAGAGTATGGCGTGTTTGACTTTCTATGCTGAACAGTATAAGTATTTAACTTGAAAAGACTAAATCATCCTTCAAAGCTATTAAAATTTCTTAACGGAACCCTTAACGGCGTCAAATTATATAGATACATAGTACCAGTTATATTATATTATATTATATATTATATATTATTATTATATATTATTATATTATATACTATATACTCCGTATATCAGCTAAGCGTTACTCGTATAAATACATTCTCGTCGTCAGTTACAGGTCGTCCTCACCGGCACTTTTCTCTTTTTAAAAACCCTCATTCTTCTCGCCGGTCTCTCATGCCACCGTAACGTTAGGTTTTTTATTAAAGGTACCTATTAAGGAGTTATTATCATTATTATTATTTTATTATTATTATTATATAAAACCATAGATATAGATATAGATACATACATCAGTCTAGGCCCTAGGGTTTATGTTTTCGAAAGTTTTCATGTCGTATGAACATCGTCAATGGAGATTACTTCTAATTTCTCCGGTAACGGCGATTTCCCCTTCGTTTCTGTTCTATTAGCCCTAGTCGTGACTCTAATTTGTTGTTTCTTCTCACTATTACCTTTCCGATTGTTTAAATTCGAAAAATCGGATAAATCTAGGGTTTGTAATTGTGCGTGTTCTAATTGTAAAGGATTAGTTGGAGGTTGTGAATCTATGGCAGTTACGGCGACGGCGAGGATGCTGAATGGCGGTGGTGGTGTCGGAGGACAGGCGGTGGTGGTGGAGAGGGAGAGGGAACGGCAACAGGTGATTGGGGCGTCGATGATGGAGCAGTTGGTTCCGGAGATTACGACGCATGCATTGAGTTATTTGGATTACGCTAGTCTCTGTAGGTTGTCAATGACTAATTCTTCAATGAGGAGAGCTGCTAATGATGACAATGCTTGGAAGGCTCTTTATCATAAGGTTGTTGTTCTTTTAAACTTCGCATTTATATAGTTTGTTTTTTGACTAAATATAACATCTGATGTATAGTTAGCCTTATTATAAGTCACTGACTTATGATTACAGTTGTGCTATATACGTGATTTGAAAACTTAGGGTTTGGCTGTGTAAAAGTTCATATATTGTCGTCATGTGTTATTTACTTATTCGATTTGGATAACATATGGTTGAGCTAGTTTTCTTGCATGGTTTTTCACTTAAAGTTCATTGTTTGTCCTACGGCTAGTTAGGCCGAAACCATAGGAAATTTATTAAGTCTCAAAATTTGGTACTGCAGTTAGAGATTTGGAATCTTGAGAGTACAGTGGACGCATAGAATAGCTGTCAATTGCGTTTGTTGATGTTTATGTAGCTAGTCTTGTATGACTTTATTACTGACTGGAAAATAAGTTACCATGTTTGTTAGTTTTCATTTTTGTTCATTGAGGGCATCTACTCCACACTTTTGCGTTGCTTAGTTTTCATTCAGCTGATTTGCTAGTTTTTTTAGTCATTTAAAATTCCTGTATAGAACTATTTGAAGCGGTGGAAAGTAGATACAAAGATATACTAGCCAGTTAAGCCATTTGAAAGTCTTGAAAAAGTAGATGTCTTTGATAATTGTTAGGAAGGAACTTTGGTATGTTAGTATGTTACCTTGTGTGTCCTGGAGCGTTTTTGAATTGAACATTGAAATGATCTCAAACCAGAATTTTGATGAGAAGTTTTCTCTTTAATAACATTTGAATTGAATAGGTGCTTGCATCTAGGGTATAGATGAAATAGTCCCTTTGTCCCACATCAAATTGCAACATTTGACTTGGCAGACAGTTCAATTAAAATGTATGACTGTTAATTTAAGTTCTTAAAAGCACTTCAGCATGCACGTAAAGAAAACTGGAACTGCAACCGAAGTTATTAGTTTCAGCTAATGGTTACTAAAGGGGAAAAAGTAAAATACATTTGAATATTCGTCCCATAAGGAAATGTTGCATTTTTTGAGACAACAAAGTTGGAAACCGTCGCATTCTTTTGGCAAAGGGAATAGCAAGTTGTAGTCAATTGATGTCTAGCGTAAGATCGAGATTGGCATGTGCCTATGAGTGAAGACATTCAAATTGATATACGTTGAGTTGCACCAGGATATCATGGTTCATATCTTATATATGGTTATTATTGAGAAGGTTGAGACTCAAGATGTTTCCCAGTTGATGTGAGTAAAGTCAGTAAACACACTCACATGTGATAGAAAGTGGGTGAAACTTACCAGTTTGTCTATTATCAAACCGACCTTTTGCATTCTTTATCTTCTAAAAATAGAATATATAGAATATATGTTTAATAACTGGATGACTACGTTTCTGCAGATTTCTTTGTTGCAATGTTTAGTGCATTAGGATATGAATATTTATTTGTTTAAAGATCTCAATTTCAAGATAATAATTAGCAGGATCTGATGTTAGTAGAAGATACTTCCTACTTATCAACTTGGTAGTTAGTATTTGATACAAGTCTCTTACTGTAAAGTTCTTCGATTTCTTTCCTATTTCAGAATCAAGCATTTTATTATACTTATCATATAGGAAATGCAGTATATGGCTTCAAATAAATTTTCAAAGGCTGGTAACGGTATAACCTAGCACTTGGCATTAATATGTTCTTAGAATATGGGCAATCTATATATTATGGTGGTATGTGCTTATATCTGAATTTCAAGATGTATTTGTTGGATGCATGTATGTTTGCAGTTTGAGACATGGATGTACTCACCCGGTTCCATTTTGTTGTCCATTAAAGAAAAATACCTATTAAGATATGCGCAGTTATACAATCTTTAGTTAATAAAATGTTGGTTTTACCCTTGCATCTAAAACAACATTGACATGTAAAACTTGTAATATTTATTTATACGGTAATTAATTAGGCGTAAAATAGGAAAAGTAGTATATACAACATTTTATAAGTTTTGCTGCTGGGACGGAGAGAGTATATCCTATGACATTTTTATACTCATGTCAGCGGTAGTAATTGACGTTTACGTCACGATGTTTTTTTGGCGTGTGGTTCTTTTTTATTGCTTCAGCATCAGTTCTGAAGTTGGAATACCACTTTTGCTTACGTGTTTATAGATGGTAGAAATTATATCTTCTGTATAGCTTTAGTGTTGTTGCTTTGTTGTCAAGCCTCTGTAAGATATATACCTACTGAATCATGTTATAAGATTTGACCACATATAACCCAATTTTGCACTTTTAAATGTTTATTAGTGAAATACCTCCAAATGGTTTGTATAGTTTGTTAAGGTTTTTAATTTCCTGTTTAGTAGCTATAACTTGTTTTTCTACTAGGGTTGTTGATGGATCCTTGACAAGTGCTTTGAAACTAATATTGCTTTCTTAGTTATCATCTCTGCGTGTGTCTCTCCCTCTTCTTTTTTTTTTCTTTTGTGGTGATGACTTGAATCCTTCGTCCTCTGGATTTTGATTCAGTTAATCTAGTTTCATGATCATAGTCTGATAGAAGGCTAGATTTAGAAGTTCATATCCTTTTTAAGTTATAAGTTCTTGCTCTTATATTTGCCTTGTGAAACTATCCTTTATTAGTTGTGTCTAAATCCGTACTTTTGAAACATTCAGGATTTTACTACAGAACAGTATAATGTTACCCCTGCTAATGGGTGGAAGGCCTACTATGCAACTACTAGAGCAATTGTGAATATCAATCAACGTTTTTTTGACATTATTAGAGAAAGATCTCTTCCAGACATGGGCCGCCTATGGCTTGCTGCAGATTATGTCAAATGTTTTCATGCGTCAGGGGATGTCTATACTGGGTAAGCTTCTCGTTACTCTAAAACTTCACTTATTTATTTATTAAATTCACTCTATACTAGTTTTGTTTTGATATCAAACTTTCCAATCTTTAGATTTTATAAAATGCAGTGGGGTTATATGTTTATAACATCTCTTGAATACGGTTTGGAATGCAGGTATACTGGGGTTTTACGGAGTTGGCAGCAGGCTTTAAACTGGGAGCCAGCGGTTAACTTTCAGGTTCGGGATGTAAGGTCACGGGTACTGCCGGGGGTAGCGTGGGTGACGATGAAAGCATTTGTTACGCTGGAGGACAACCCTATTATGAACATGACAAATGTGTATGAGCTTCACAATGGTCAGTGGTTCATGGTTCATCATCATAGCTCCGTGATGCGTGCTGACGGTGAAGTGGCTGATCAACCAGTTTTGCTGGGTTGACAACTGAGAACTTAGAGGCATCTTTTATATTGAGTTTAGATGATACCTTTTTAAGAAAAGGCGAAAAAAATGGTACAGATCTTTTTTAGTAGGATTGCAGTAACTCTTGAATATATGCTGGTTTTACTTTTGGATATTATTGATCTTGGTAAATGAAACTTTCTTTCTATGGAGGTCAATTTTGATGTAAGATGATCATTTTGCACCTTTCAAATGTGTGCAAATCCCCAAATTGTTAATGCCCTAACCACAATGCTTAAAAGGCATCAATGCATTGTTAATTAATGGTTGAATGAAATACTTTTGTGAATGAATGTAATGTAATACTTCGAATTGTGAAGACTACTGTATAAAGGATAGTTTATGTGGACGGAGGGTGTTCATTAGTAGCTTCATACGGTTTATAACAGATCCAGTATCAAAACTTGAACGTCTGCTAAACTGAGAATCGGTTCTACAAAATACCATGCACCGAGAATCAAGATCTCTATTGTTGGTTCTGGTTTTGACATGTTCAGCTCTTGACCGGATATTGTTGGTCCGGGTCAATTTTGCAAAAAGACCCAATTTAGAAAATGGAATATAAAAAACAATATGAAAAAAAAAAACATTTTTTGTCCAAATAAAATTTTATTATCTCAGCCTCACATTAAGATACGGTTCTCTTCTCTTGTTTTCTGCCTCAACTCTCAATTCTCACGGCAGAAATGGCAGCTACAACCCTCTTCTCTACCCCAATATCCCACCACCAATACTCAATTTCTATACAGCATGTTTCAACTTTTGGCTCTAAAAATGTTTGGCAACCCTCATCCTGCATCACAACTCCGACCAAATCTCCATTCATTCTCCTCCGGGCATCTTCCTCAACTTCCACCGTTGATAAACAAGAAGATGAAGAAGAAAGCAGCAGCAGCAGCTTTACTGATAAATCTCAACCCATCAATTCAATCCCTTTGGGGTAATTGAATTCTCATATAAAGTTTATAAATTTAAATATATAATGTCTGGCAGAATATGGATAACATTATATTGGTTTATATTGAATTTGTGCTTTTAGAGGTTGCAAGTCATGTGGGAAAGCAGAGATAGAGAGGGGTTGTAATGGTGAAGGAAGGATTCAAGGTGGGATTGCAACTGTACCAGGTTTTGGTTGGTGGCCCATTAAAGCTTACAGGCCTTGCCCAGGTTTCGTTGCCACCGGTGGTCGGTATCGCCGCCAAGGCCAGAGCATGGATGAGGTTGCAGGCTTTGGTAGTGTCCCAAGAACCACCCCCGCAACAGCCACAACCACTGCCACCGTGGTGACCACCAGTGAGACACAATCAAGGTAACTATAAGGGCATAACAAGTTTTGAGGTCAAACATATTTAATCTCAAATAGACTATTTCTATAAAATTTGTCGGAAAGTTAACACCAAAAGTTTTGGGTTTGTAATACATGCTATAAAGTTCAGTAACGCTGTAAACTTTATGTACATTTATTTAACGGATCATATAAAAATGGGAGTTTGAGGTAGTTGGTTTGACTTCAAAAGTCAAAGGTAAAGTGCACATTGTGCATATAACTATGGTTTTGATACTCAAAATTTTTGCAGTGAGAAGAAACAAGGGGCTAGAAAATTTAAGAGATGAAGATGAGACATTAAAAGAAGTTGATTTCAATGTGGGTACAAAAGCTCCCTTTGAATTCAGATGAGAATAGATATGGGTTCATCGATACGAAGTGATATTTGTTATCAATGGTTTGAGGATTCTGCGAATACTTGTATAAAGATTATGTTAACAGCTACTTGTAATGTGTTCTTGGTGATGCATAACAAAGATTTTACACCCATTATTATACACATGTAGTGATTCATTTCGGAACTAAATAGTCATTACTTTTCTTTAATCATAATGTATGTTGTCTATATCAATCCGTAAGTAGAAAACAGCTTATAACTTGTTATAATCTAACGATTGGTTGTTTGTCGTTGAAATTCCGGCAACCCCAACCGACTCATGTCAAACCGCCTTAGGCCCATTACGTGAGAGTGCCCTACCAACTTTTCATACGTCACAAATGAATTTTTTCTAATAAATTAGGTTTCTCTTTGCCGCTGTTGAAATTGAACATGAGATGCTTTTCAAATGGCTACTTCTCCAAAAACAACTAGGCTATGTACAAGTCAAATTTATTATATATATATATATATATATATATATGTCCTATTTTTTTTTTTTTTTGATTTTACTATTTGTAGCCCAAACAGCTACATTTAAGGATTAATTTGTGCAAAATTTGATGGTACATTAAGTTTGTTGGAATCATTTATATTCAGAAGATGGTTGGTTATTATCAAGGTACAAATAATTTATGCACGTCTGAATTTCTTATTCACACTAAGAACTATATTTAGCATTTTCCTTTTTATTTTCATATAAATTTTCAGATACTTAACCAAGCCAAAAAAAAAGAAAAAAAAAAAACCATATAACCATTTTAATTAAATCATATTCTTGACTTGATAACACGGAGAGGACCGAGAGAAAAGTATAGCTCTTTTGCCTTATTTATTCACAATAAATATTTCACTCAAACTCATTTTACACTAAATATTTATCGATCGAAATATCCATCGATACGGATAAAATTGATTACTTTTAGTTTCTTTCCCTAAAAAAAATATCTCTCTCGAGTCTCGATCCTTCACCTTAAAATTTAGGAGTTTTTAATGACAGCCATTAGGGCTATGTTTAAGATATTCGGATATATATTATTTTGTTGTACTATGAAAATAACTACCTCAATAACTTTTTAATAACCACCCCATTAACTTTAATGTACCAACATTTATGTACAAAATATTTTTTTAAACATAGCCCTAAGAGCTCTAATTAGATAAATCTTAAAATTTATACTAAAAGAAAGCTGAAAAATCACAATAAAAAAAATCACAATGAATCGCAACGAAATATTTACTTTATTAAGAGGCTATAGTCATTAAACGTAAATAAATGTCCACTTCTAAAAGTAACATATTAACTGTTGGGATATAAAAGATTAATGCTGTCAAGTTTATAAGAGTTAATGTTGCTGGTTAAAGTTTCCATTGTTGGTTCAAGTTAATACTGCTACAATGATTTCTACTGCTATACCAAGATTAGTACTGCTAGAAGGATTTTCGCAGTTAGTACTGCTAGAACGGATTACAAAGTTTATACTGCTGGTCTTGTCCAATGGATATGCGGCGCAAGTAGGTCTGTAGTTACCTAATCCTCACCAAGCATGCGCAACAAAGCATGAAATGCTTTGCGATAACAGAGCATGCTTAGATAGTTGACTTACATGCATTAATTACAATCACGTGTAATAGAAACTCTATATTTTATAAGTAGAGTTCCTTACCTTAGAGGTATGGCATGCATTGTAAAATTTGTGTATAAAGACAGAACATTTGTAACATAGTAAAATGTGACTTGTAAGACTTTCATAGAATAGTCAAGTATAGTTAGCTTCAAGGTTCTTGTAACCTAATACAATCAAGTGTATTCGTATTATTCAAGTAATAATATTGGAGCTTTTGATATACAATCTGTTGAGTTCTGTTCATTACATTTTATATTTCAAACTATTACAAGTTATACATTTATATCTTCCAAACTTAACAAGTATTATTTTGTAAATTTCTTGTTAAGAAATTCAAAGCATTAGTGATTTTAATCTTGACTATGATCAAGTCGATCCTAACAAGAGAATTTTTAGATATCTTAAAGGTCAACCCAAACTGGGCCTTTGGTATCCAAAAAGTTCCTCTTTTGACTTAATTGCATACACTGACAGTGACTATAGAGGTGCCAATATGGATAGAAAATCTACATCTGAAGGTTGTCAATTTTTAGGAGGAAGGCTTGTGTCCTGGTAATGCAAAAAGTAAACTATTGTGTCCACATCTACAGCAGAAGCAGAATATGTTGCAGCATCAAGTTGCTGTGCTCAAGTGCTTTGGATTCAGAATTAGATGTTGGACTATGGTTTGACTTTTTTAAATACTCCTATGTTTATTGATAATAACTCTGCTATCAATATTATAAATAACCCTGTGAAACATCCAAAACCAAGCATATTGAAATAAGATATCATTTTATAAGACACTGTAATGAGAAAAGATTAATTCAGATTTTTAAAGTTCATACTGATAATCAATTTGCAGATCTGTTCACAAAAGCATTTGATGTGGGTAGATTTACATTTTTGGTTACAAGTATTGACATGATAAATTCTTCATAAATCTTTTCATTAGTACTGTTCTCTGTAAAATTTTTGAGTGCTTGAAAATGGGTTAATACTGATATACTAATTCTCCCATCGACCTCTGCCTTTTCAGCAGAAGTCCATAAATCGTTTATATGGGAAATGTAGATGATGGGGTTAACTGAAAGAGCAAGTTTTAAGTTGTTGTTTTTCAAAAAGTTTATAATTTCATAAAAATCCTCTTCCCCTTTTGGTTTTAGCAGATAAGCAAGCAAGTTATGCTTATCTGCGGTTAGTAAAACAACGTTAGAAGAAGGAGAAGTCATTTTAGTTGATTAAAATGTGAAATTATGCTTTTAAAAAAGTTGGTTTTGATCGCTTTTTGGAAATTCGAGGGTAGCTGTAGGTGAAAAGGTGAAAAGTGAAAAGGTGGGGTATTTATACTATTTGAATATGAGCAGCATTAAATGCCCTAATTTTATAACAGCATAAATTGTGCTAGCAGTATTAAATGTGGAATTTTGTACTAGCAGTATTAAAATACAAGCAGTACTAATTCTGTGCTAGCAGCAGAAACCTTTTATTACAACTAGCAGTTGTAACACAGACTAATATAACTAACAGTACTAATTTGTGAAAACAGTACTATCATATATTAGATATACTAAGCAGTATTAATAATGACTAACAGTAGTAACAGAAGTGACAATAGCAGTATTAATCATGCGAAGTATTCACAGCAGTACTAATTAATGAAAACAATATTAAAAATACTTTGCAGTATTAACACGAGCAGTACTAAAAGTAACTAGCAGTATTAAACTAACCGTATTAACACTATCAAGGTGAAAGAGACATCCATTCGTGCTCATCTTCAACTTCATGACGAAGAAGGTATTGAATTTTTACCTGTTCCTCAGATTTACAAAAATTTATTGTTGCTAGGGTATGAGGGGAGTTAAATAAACTAACTTTTTAAAAATCAATGTTCTCCCCGCAATGGAAATTTTTAATCCATACCCTGCAACAAAGTATTTCACAAAAAAAACTGCATGGGATCAGTTCAGCAGTAACATTGCTTCTGCTTTGATCTGTTTGGCTAATAACATGCAGTTCAACTTTTCAAAAATGATTTTTACTAGAATGTTGTGTAACCTGGAGCATACCGACTCAAAATTTTTAATGTATCCAAGGTTTCTACAACAATTTTTTGAAAAAGAATTAACTGACCTACCAAGAGTTGATGGTAAAATTGTTCTCCTCTCTCATACACAAAAACTATTTTCAAATATGAGGAGAACATGGTTAGTTAAAAGCATCATGTTTTCTGGGAGTGTCACAAATCTCACTGCTCATATGCTCAGTGCACCTTCCACAGCAGGTGAAGAAGTAGCCACACCCACTACTTCTCAACCCACACCTGCTGTCACAAAATTCAAGAAAACAATGGACCCCCAAACCAACCTCAAAGAAAGCCAAAAGGGCTACAAAACAGACATCTGAGGCTCCTCTTCCTCAAATGTCTCAGACACAAACTGAAAATGAGGTGGTCAATATGGAGATGAGAGACCATATGGAAAGGGCTGCCACTACTGATTCTGCCCCATTGGGAGAACAGGGTAGTGGTATTGGAACTATGACCCAATCCATGGCAACACAGGATGCAGAGATACCATTGGATTCTTCTATTGCAGAGGATCCAGTGGATATCAATGTATCCAGTGGTCCTAGGTGCCAAGAAACCACAATGGGAGAAGAAGAGAGGCAGAAGTATACAGAAGAGGAGAGGGAAGCTGAATTAGAAAGATTATTGAATGAGAAGAAAAGAAAAGAGTCTGAGGCAAGATATAAGAAACATAAAGTCAAGCCAAAGATAAAAGCTCAGATGAAGAAGGATTATGTGAAATTTTTGAGAAATGCAATGAGAATGAATGTGAAGATTCTTCAAGCAATGTCTTTTGAAGCCCTAAAGAAGATGTATGATAGAGAACAGAATATTCTGAACAAGGGTTCATCTGAAGACAGAAGAATGTAGATTGAAAGGGGTTTAAAAGGTATGCATGATACACCTATTCCAGAGGGTATCAAAATGTTTGAGAGAAAGAAGGGATCATCAAAAGAGGGCTATTTTGAAAACCTGCAGAAGAAGCTGAGGGTAGAAGAAGAAAAGGATGTGCATCTGAGGTGCCATATACAGAGGATAAAGAGAAAGAGGATGAAGATGATAGAGGATTGGTAATCATAGATACAACTGACTGTGAGCCCTTGAAAGTGGAATATCCGATCATAGATTGGTTTCAAACACTGGATAGTTCAAACATGAGGCAATTTAAGGTGATTAGAGCAGGAGGGTCATTTGAGATGTACAGAAGCTTCTACTCGATGCTCAAAGTGTTTAAAAGGAAAGATTTAGATGAGATGTATGAAGCAGGGCTCAAGAGATTTGGTGGAGAAAGAGGATATGATGATGATCATCAACTCTTTGAAGGAGTATTCACCTGTCAACTACTAGTATTGCATGGAGGAGTATTCACCTGTCAACTACTGGTACTGCTTTGAAAACTGTGGAGTACATATGTTTAGCAAGGTAGATGGAGGTGTAGAATATTTTTTGATTGGTAAGAATTATCCTTGGAAACTTGTTGTTGTAATCAATATGCTGAAGCACAAAGTGAAATGTACAAATCTTGAGGCTGCATCAACTCTGATAAGAGGCTTAAAGAAATATCTAAAGAGAATGAATAAGCAGAAGAAATGATCTCCAAAATATTCTAAGATCAAAATATGAAGAAACTTAGTGCTGTTGGGTAGAAAGCATAAGTTTATGGGGAGATTGTTGGAATATAAAAGATTAATGCTACCAAGTTTATAAGAGTTAATGTTGCTGGTTAAAGTTTCCACTGCTGGTTCAAGTTAATACTGCTACAATGGTTTCTACTGCCAGCACATCAAAGACTTTCTACTGCTATACCAAGATTAGTACTGCTAGAAGGATTTCCGCGGTTAGTATTGCTAGAACGGATTACAAAGTTTCTACTGCTGGTCTTGTCCAATGGATATGCGGCGCAAGTAGGTCTGCAGTTACCTAATCCTCACCAAGCATGCGCAACAAAGCATGAAATACTTTGCGATAACAGAGCATGCTTAGATAGTTGACTTACATGCATTAATTACAATCACGTGTAATAGGAACTCTATATTTTATAAGTAGAGTTACTTACCTTAGAGGTATGACATGCATCGTAAAGTTTGTGTATAAAGACAGAACATTTGTAACATAGTAAAATGTGACTTGTAAGACTTTCATATAATAGTCAAGTATAGTTAACTTCAAGGTTCTTGTAACTCTAATACAATCAAGTGTATTCGTATTATTCAAGTAATAATATTGGAGCTTATGATATACAATCTGTTGAGTTCTATTCATTACATTTTATATTTCAAACTATTACAAGTTATACATTTATATCTTTCAAACTTAACAAGTATTATTCCGCAAATTTCTTGTTAAAAAATTCAAAGCATTAGTGATTTTAATCTTGACTGTGATCAAGTCGATCCTAACATTAACTTTATCATTTAACCTTTAATATACTTTTTATCAAAACTGATACATGAGAATCTGTATAAAAAATAAGAGTAAAAGTGTCACGTTTATTCTCAAACAATATAATTTTTTTAAACTTCATAAAAATTGATGGTGATCACTTGTTTTAAAACGCAGGAGTATTATATTTTATAGTTTCCGTATCTTTTCTCTTTCCAAAGTTTCCATAAATCACAAGACACTCAGTGGGCTGGTAAACACAATTAGGCCCAATGTCTAAAAATGCACAAAAAGTAAAATATGGAGTAATAAATAATAAATAGTATAAAAAATAATATATATATATATATAAAAATTAAGTCTGATTTCAAATACTTTCTCCAAACTTCTTCTGATATCTTACCATTTCAGTACACGAAAACGAGTAGTCTGATTAATTCCTTATTCTGATTAAAGACAACCAAAATTAACAAATCTGTTAATAATATAAATACGTACAATCATTTATTATTATGGATCCCGAATCATCAAAACAAATTGAAGAAACAGTGTTGGAGGTGCTGAAGAATTCAGACATGGAATCAACTACTGAATTTCAAGTGCGCAAATTAGCATCTGAAAAACTCGGAATCGATTTATCTGAATCTCAACGGAAAAAGCTTGTACGGAATGTCGTTCAGACTTACCTTGAACAACAACAGCAATTAAAAGAAGAAGGTAATGAAAAAGTGATTGAACAGAAAGGCGATGATGAAAACAGTGATGAGGAGGATGATGATAATAAGAAGAAAGGTGACAAGGAATATGATGATGAAGGAGATCTTATTATTTGCAGAGTAAGCTTGTTTTGTTTCTAAACCCTAATTTTTGAATTTTGTGATTTTTAGGGTTTAAGATGTAATTAATATAAATGACATTGAATTGGCTATGTTAGCTTATGTTTTTACTTGAATTGAGTATCTGGAAGTTAAATCCCTAATTTTAATTTCGTTAAACCCTAAAATATTGGGGGTTTTTTTGTGTTGTTGCAGTTGTCTAATAAAAGAAGGGTGACACTGACTGAATTCAGAGGAAAGAGTTTGGTGTCTATAAGGGAGTACTATAAAAAAGATGGCAAGGAGCTTCCTAGTTCTAAAGGTATTTTAATGTTCTGTAAGATTATCATGTTTATATCATTCACCACCCTAATTTATAAAAGAAAACTCAATTAATGCCTAGTTGATTCCGGAGTTGTAGAGATTTGCCTATATGGAAAGTGTCCCTGTTCGAATCCGGTTGATTAGGTGAACTTGATTTACCTTTTGGGGCGGTCTTAACTGAGCCGATTAGGATTGCCCGATACATTTTGGAAATTACATGGATAATGCCAGCTAAGAATAATAAGAATATGTAGTTATGTGAGGATTGATATTGACCCGCTTTTTAAGTTGATTTAGGGTACTGTGCTACTATGGGAGGTCGATATATTTGTTACGTTATAGATGCACTGTTTGGTCTTGTAATTGAATTAGAACTGGATTAGCTACTTTAAATTACTCAAGGGGTACCTTAGTTAGTCTATACATTGTCTTCCACATATGGTCTTTGGGGCAGGGCGAGTTGAGTTGTGGACCGGACCGGTTAGTATAGCTGGTTATGATCATTTTTGTGATTGTCACAAGTTTAGTTGTGATAATAATGAGTAAGTTTGTATTTATTATATACTTATATGGAAAGGTAACTTAATCCAACCATGGCAATGCCAAATGGTGAAATCAGATCCATTCTAGCATTGCATTCTGTTTATAGTTGGTTTCTTTTTTTTTTTTTTTTATTATTATTATTATTATTATTATTATTATTATTATTATTATTATTTGTTCAATAGTATGAGACTTTCTGCTTGGCTACTGTATTTAGGTATCAGTTTGACTGCTGACCAGTGGTCAACCTTCAGCCAGAATGTACCTGCAATAGAGAAGGCCATCAAGAAATTGGAGGGAAGGTGAACTAAGTTTATGAGATCGTTAACTTTCAACTCAAAGCTTCATGGCATTGTAGTCTTTAGAAATGCTAGACCTTACATGTAACTTCCAGTGTTCTTATCATGCACCATGTTTTGTTTGATCTGGTCTCCTAAATCTTATGTACTCTTTTAAATGACATCAATCAGTGTATATGCAGACTATTTTTGCTAACAATACCTGAATGTGGATTATGAGTATTTTCGAATAGTTTCGATGGTGGAAATGTTCTTATATTAGTATATGTTTGCTACAACATGATGCAGTAAGAAATCAAGAATGCATTTTTGAAGTTATCAGATTTACTCTCAAACCTACATATGACGGCACATAATTGAACCGAAATTAGCTGTCCAAGGTAACATGATTGATAGCATAAAAACTAAAAGAAAACCAAAATGTCGACAAAAAAAAAATGAAAATGTAAATGTAGAAATTGGATCTTCATTACTCATTAGGTGATTACATAAAACTGGAATAAGGAGTTCCATGCCATGTTGCTACAGAACTCATTTGGGCTGCTGCTGCTGCTGTAACAGTGGAGTGACTGATTTTGGTGATGAACTATCATCAGCCACTACTCTATTCATCACATTACAAAAGATTGGTTTCAGTTTTACTCCCCAATAACTCGTACTCCGCCGTGGCGCCGACTTCGACGAACTAGTTGCTGCTACCCGCATCTGCTCAATCAATGCCTCGGTGTTCCCTTCCTCAGACAATATGTCTTCCAACTGTTTTGTATTGATCACTAGTTTCACTTTCCATACGCCTGTTCTGGGTGGCGGTAATACTTCAAACCCTGACCCGTCTGATAAATTCTTCGCCACAAGTTGCAACGCCACCGCACTGGTCGACATTCTTACAGGCTCGGCTTCAGCTACACTTGATACTCTAACGGGTTCCAACTGACCCAACGCCTTTTCTTTGACGATTTGGGCTCTTTCATCTGAAGCCAGAGGAAATAAATAGTAGAATTGGTCACCTGTTAGTAACTCGCGGTTGTCTAATGGCGACAACAATTGATCTTTTCTGAAAATCCCATGTCTCGGGTAGTCTTTAACGACCTCTGAGACGAATTTTGGACCCTTAAACTCTAGTATTTGACCCGAGGGTTTCATGACCCGAATCAGGTCAAGACATGTATCAAATCCTTTATAAGAACAATTTCCCATCTGTATGCTATAACCTATATCAGCAAACTTGAAAATGGTGTGTTATGTATATATATAGGGGTTTGAACTTTGAAGTTCAATGAATACAGAATACAAAACATAACAACCAAATATTTTTGAAATTTTGAATTAGTTGTATAATTAAGAGACAAGACCGTTGGGAGCATCAAATTAATTTAATAGAGCCAACGCAGAGAATAATTGATTAAAAAAGGACATGAACACGTTCAAATTAATTAAGGGTGAGTATGGCTAGGCTATGGCTATAGACCTCGTTAAGATATAGATGAATCTGTCAGATATAAAAAATAAAAAAATAAAAGCAAGTTAAGGACAAAAATTAGGTAACGGGTGAAAATGAGTTCCGTTAACAACTTAACATAAGTTAAAACAATGATGTCATGTCGTTAACTTGGACAGAAACAGAATAACTGATCTTATCTGTTGTATTAAGTAAATTAAGTAATTACTCGATTGAATATGATTTTATGAAACTATAATAATAATATTAATATTATTTAATTTAATATGATAATGATAATAAAATTTTCTTTCTGTTGAGAAAGCCTTATATGAGGAGAAGGAGAAAAAGAGATAAAATCAACTACAATGTGTTATTTGTCACTCTTACCATTTTCACGTTTTAACCCTCCACATTTCTCGTATTTTACTTTCAACTCTCAAACTTTATCTTTCACACTATCCCACCCCACCACCTACCGGCACCTCCCACCGGCTGCCGTCGAATTTCGGCGGCCAATTTTTTTTTAATATATATTAAAAAAAAATTAATTGTTGTTATATATATATATATATATATATATATATATATATATAACAAGCAGTGGAGAGGGAGGAAGAAGAAAGGAGGAGGAAAAAAAGAAAGTAGAAGGGGTGAAAAAGAAAATAAAAAGTAGTGGAGTGATGTGGAGTGAAATTTAATGTTATATTTATTTTTTCTTAACTATCATTCTCGTTTTTTCAAAGTAATTACGAAAATGTCACCCCTCCTAACCATTGATCTATGGTAAGAGATAATTCAATGTCCTTAATATTTCTTCTCCTCTTTCCCTCGTATAATTCATTCCATTATGATCTTCGATCTTTGACAAAAGCAATTTAAGAGGTATTATTATATCAATTAAAAAAAACATATTTAAGAGACTTTTTAGATTTAAACAATTTGGTGATATAGATACTGTCAACGTTAACATTAACAATCAATTTTACATTATTAGTACATCAATCTCTTGATATATACAGGTTCTGTCGCTCTTTTTTACCTAACAACGCATAAAATTTTCCATACAAAATTTTACATCATAATCATAATAAAGATATGATAAAGTTCAATTTCTCGATGAAAGATGTGGTAAACATCATTTAAATTCAAAATGATACGTATGGTCTATTTTTTATGAAGCAAGAAATACCTTCAGACCTTCAGCTCCTCTAACTTAGCTGTCGGTTTTTTAGTTACAATGTGAAGTCAAGTATCAAACCATTCGGGAAGATTGAAATTTTTAAATGGCAATTGATGATTGTCGTTATCTATCATTTTCTTCAATATTTATTTATCTCAAGTTAGGATATTTTTAGAATTGTTTTAATTTGTTTCCTTTTTGGTTGGAGTTATCTTTGGAGAAAACTAATTTTTTCCTCCAAGTTA